>OY728160.1:1177810103-1179109153 GCA_963277665.1 Viscum album
TAATTGTCATGATGATGATTTTTTAACATTTTCACATGAATCCAAGCCTATTTACTCAGACTTGACCCCTTAACCAATGATATTCGATTTTAATCAATCTATAATGACTAAAATTTACTATAATAATACTAAGAAATATTTGAATTTGATTAATGGGAGATTTATTACTAAAAATCATAAATGACAAAATGATTTTTTCCATAAATTTACATGTCAATACAACTTCTTTTATTGGTTTTAACCATTTTTAATTGATTTTCTCTTTACTAAAAATGTAATGGAGAAAAGACCATATTTGATCATACTATGGAATATTAGTAACATATTGATGTGTAGATGACTCATACAGATTCTAAATGAGTTGACCATCATTTCCATTTGCTTTGTGACAAGGCAATCATTTTTCCTCTCTTTTTACCCTTATACAGGTGATTTTTACATTATTAATAACTATTAATAATGAGATGTAATAATTTGAAATATACTAGTAATTATATGCATTATAATTACTCATAGATTAATCTAATAGATAAAAACACATTAAAGAATTATTATCTTAGGTTTTCGAATCTATCAGTACTCAATTTCTCAATTTTGACCCCCGAAGGGGGATAATTTTCTTTAATCTAATTATTAACGTGAAAATGTACATTTAGTCATACTGAGAAATTTCAGAATACTATTTATGAATGGTTGAATTTTATAGATCATATAGGAAAATATGATCATTCTCCTAATTTTTCATACCAATCCATCTGTGTTTTCTCACATTTACCCCAATTATGTGATTTTTCACATTACATAAAATTTGAAGGACAAAGATCACATTAGATAATTCCTTAAAATATAAGTTTATTTTATCATTTTGAACTTTTATCTAGTTATATTTTTCTTTTTCCCAAATTTACACACATCTATGGTCGAAGTGGTCTCTTTAAGTACTAATGAGGTTGTTGAATCATTATAATCCTAAGAAGAAACCTAAAGACAAAAACATTATATGAGGCGGGGATTTAGATGTGAAGTGGAAAATTTTGGGGTTTATTTTATTCTATAAATAGGACAAAAAATTAACAAAGTCAATTAAAATTTAGAGAATGGGTTTATCCTAAGTTATTGAAATTAGTGGATTGGAAGAATTTTCTTTTTAATTATTTCAATTTCATATACTCGAGTGGGATTTGTTAATTGAAATCAAAATATCAACACCAATTACTATTTTAATACTTTAAAATAAGATTTTAAATAACCTATAAATATGTAGAATCATTTTCCTGAGCAGTACTACGAAAATGATCTTGTTAGAGCTTGAAAATTGTGGAAAAATATCATAATAAGGAAGAGGAAGAATGAAAAAAATTGAATAAAAACTAAAATAAAATAAATGATTAACTATACAGAGAACAATATATAACATCTATTAAATCCACTTGAAAATCAATTGGACTAACCAAAAATATTTTAGACCTCCATATTTATAAATCTCCCAATAGAAGTTAGAAGTTGACTTGTAATGGAGGAATTAATGAGGATATATAAAGAATGAGAAATACTTCACCATTATGTGATGGATTTCAAAGCATTTTTTTGTGAAAAAACTCACATATTGATACAATTGTTTCAACATTTTATAAATATGAATGGAATTAAAATATAAGAATAAATTTTATATAGATATATACAAGTTAAAAACAAATTCTTGAATATAAAAAAATAACATTACAATAGAAACAATCAAATGAATCCTTTTAAATATTTCATGAACAATACATTAAATATGATTTTAAGATTTTTTTAGGCTACACATTTCTAAGTCAGCCTTATTAATGAGGGTAGGCATAATTGGGTGGAAATTTAATAGATACTGTACTTTTCCTCCCTTGACCAAAAATCAGAGTCTGATTTCATCCCTCTAGTTGAAACGCCAAAAATAGATTTTAGATGGATGAATTTGGGTGTCCCAAAGAATAATAAATTGTATATATCTAGATTTAATCTATCATATTTAAAAATATTATCCGATTTGGAGTGTTAATTAAAATGATATAATAAAAATATAGGTTTTTTCTTCTAGGCCACTAAGTCAAGCCCATAATTTAATTTTCCACATGGTCCATTTCGATCACCCATTAAAAATTTCCATTATCTTTGATCGTAATTAAATTTATTTTTCACCATGGTTTACACTAATCATAGCTATATTATCTGCTTTTTTATTGTAACTTGGTCTTTACTATAATTATAGTGGGCTATTATCCAGTTAAATTTGAAAATAATTTTAAATATTTAACTAACACTTTGATCATATTCCTTAATGAATTTAATATTAGTAAATAACGATGAAATGTTTTTCACTTAAATGGTTGATGATATAGAAAAATTAGATCAAAAATAAAAAATAGGGGGGGTGTAACACCGCAGGTAAATAAACAATATGAAATCGTTATATTTATACATATTTGTGAATAAGATATTAATATTAGTTTAAAGGGGATGCTATGCTCGATGGAGTATCCAACACGCAACAACGAGTTTCTTGGGAATATTACGTTGCACTCTAATAATAAAATAATATTATTTTAAATGGTAGTTAACGCCTACCCGTTGTAATGGCGGGAATGGACAGAACTAACTAAAAAATAATTATATATGTTTGTAAAATATTTTTTACTCTTTATAATAAATTTTAGAGGATTAAAAATGCAAATGAATCCAGTTTTTATGCGAAAACATTCTAATATTCTTTAAAATGTCAATTCACCGCCTTTTGATGGCGAACCCCTTTTAAATCCACTTTTTGAAAATTTTATAAGCTCTATTTTTCAAAATAAACATATTATTTATGACTGGGACATTGAAATTTACCTTGGGTTAATTTTTGGTATTTTTCTGACAATGTTTATTTTTTAATGAATAGTGAAAAATACAACATTTTACATCAAAACTGATTTTTCATATAATTTAATTATATGGTTATATTATCTTTTTAATTTGTTTTAAAGTGTAATTAGAATATATTTTTACCATGTAATTCAATGATGGTCATTGGGATTAATTTCACTTTGGAATTAGGCATAAACATGTGCCAAACTTTTCATAAATATTGTTTCTAAAAAATCCGCTATTTGTTTTGACAACAGGAAGTTTTTTTTAAATTAATTACTGCAATTTATGTCTTTGGAATTTTGTAAAATGAATTACATATTTGGAATCCGAAGGTCCAAATTATGTAATTAAGACTCTTTTGTTTTTGGACATTATGAATAGTAATGATGGTAATTATCTTCAATTATTTTGATATATGAGTAATCAGGTAGTTAAAGATAATAAGATAATATCATAATAATACAAAATTGACCACAAAATGTGTCCTAAGGCTACTGGTTGTCTCATGGCCGACCATGGGATGCTTTGTGCCAAACTTGGGGCCCCATGGAATCACTTTTGTGAGAAAGTGACTTTTTATCTATTTATTTTTTAAAAAATGTTAAATGTCACAAAGAATTTATCACCTATGTAAAATATTTTTAATTTTGACTAAATAAATGATCGTTTGGACTATAAATATTCATTGGAAGGATAAAAATATTTCCTACATCATAGTATTTTTTTATAATTTTTAGACATTAAATAAATTAAATTATTTATGACATCATGATGATGCAGTGATGACCTCATTATTTAACGATTTAAATAAAATGGAAATATAATGTAAAATCTAAGACTTAAACATGTACAAAACATATTGTATGGGTGGATTTCTAACCCTTACCACCTTATCCTCGAAACACATCAATTTGGGACCATTAAAATCCGAAACTCATTTGGAAATAATGTTACATTTTATACCTTTCCAAGAGTGCCCCTCCTCTCCTCTTCTAAAAGGCCCCCACCTCTACCTCCTTACCCACACTTCCAAATCCTTTGGCTCGGCCAAAACCTGACCATTTTGTCTCTCCCCATCACTCTTTACCTCCTTGAAGCCTCAATTTGGGAATAATCCTTTCCAAGTAAGCCTTTGAGCTCAAATCAAAGGAAGTTACCCGATTTTAAGATAATGTCTTCACTTGAGTCCTTTTGTTTTTTTTACTTCTCCAACCCCCTAAACTCTTTTTATTCGTTTATTTTGTAACAACTCCAGTATATTCAATATACTAGGATGTTTTTATAAGAAGTATTCTAGCTAAACCTACACACAACTACAACTAATGGTTAAAGAACATACAGTTTCCGTGGATGGCGAATTCCTGCCTCCTGAAACGATGATTGTTCAACATTATTCTAACACCTTCAAAGGTGGAAATTAAGATGAAACTATACTTATATATGATATCTAATATGTTTATGTTTTACTTAAGATTCTGTATTTTTAATTTATGGAATACCTTTATGGTTTCCATTATGGGTAAACGCGATATCTTCATTTAAGGAAGTGCGGACTACCGCCCCCTCAAAGTGATTTGATTCGTTAATACCATATGTGGTACGTATAAAGGATATATTTGATGATATTATATATGATACCATACTGGAATTAAAATACTATTATGTATCATTATGGTTTAATTCCATTAAATATGAAATAGAAATGGAAGTAGCGTTCATTCGTACGTACGGCTTACCGTCTCCATGAACGGTGCATTTCATTTCTTAACTCTAAATGTTATGTAATATTATAAATGCATGAATATACTGGATATATATGATATATATGTTATATACATCATGAATACAATTCTTGATATAATGAACATTTGGCCACATGAACAACATGTAATTGTAAGAAGTCCACTTTTGACTTAAGAACCAAATACTGGAAAAACAAATATTATTAACTTAATTGATTACATAATGTTTATGACATGGTAATAAGTGATATAAAAGGAATAATGAACTTGAAAAATTTTCTTAAGGAAGTATAAATTAACTCATGTTTATTATTCAGGAGATTAAAGAACGATCGAGTCAAGTCGGACCCGAGGTAAGGGATCCTGCTCCTCTCTTTCTTTTTAAGTACACCCTTTTATGTCATTCCTTCTATGCCCATCTTTATTGTGATTGGGATGTTATTTTATATTAATCTTACTGTAATTTTTATGTTCATATAATGAGAGACCCTATTATCTCTCAACAATCCATTTTGGAAGTTTTGAGTGGCGCCGTTAGGCTGCCGAATTTTGGTAAGAGATCCAACCTCTCTCTTTATTTTTAAGTACTCTCCTTTATGTCACTTCTTTTAAGCTTATATTTGTTATTTTGGGGGATGTTTTTTTATTCCTATTTGTGTAAAAATTATGTTGTTATGATGAGAGACCCTATTTCCTCTCATCAATCCATTTTGGAAGTTTTAAGTGGCGCCGTTAGGCTGCTGAGTTTTCGTAAGGGATTTTTCATCTTACTTTTATTCTCGTGAGATTTATGCTACATTTTCCACAATTTCCTTTGAGTGGTGTATGTACTGCCCATTATTATACAATCTTAATAGTATAATTTCATTTATGGGTATTCACATCTTCATTTCATGACCCTTCTTCCATGGGGTGTATGTTTCGAAAGTTACCCAACTCGGTAAGGGGACCTTTCACCCTCCACTTTTTAAAAGACTTATTTTGTTATGTCTTTGAATTCACATAATATTATGTTGGGATATGTTCTTTTATATCATTATTGATTTAAATTTTATGTCCAAGTGATGAGATTCCCTTTTTATCTCTCATCAACTCATTTTCTGAATTTTGAAGTGATGTCGTTAGGCTGTCAAATGTTACTAAGGGAACTTTTTAACCCAATTTCGATTTCTTTGGTTTCAACATGTAGTTATTGAATATTTCATCCTTTGAATATGTGTGAATGACCTTTTATTGTTTTAAACTTAATATCCATATATATTGGGTGTATTTATATTTGTCACACATAATTTTGAGATTGATTTATCCTTAATTTAAGGATACCTTCTTTATAAGGGATTTCATCACATTTGACATTTCTATTGAGTCTTCATTGTTGTTATGAACCAATTCACTCTTATATGGTGTATATACTGTCCTTTGGAATATTATATCATGAATCCATTTATTCTCATGATATTATAAAGTTCTGACTTAATGTTATTCCTCAATTATTGTATTCAAGTGTTTCTAATTTTGGTAAAACCCCTTTAACCAAAATATCGCTTTAAATGTTTTAAATTTTTGTTCTTATTAATATCCATGTTTTCAAAATGGTTTTAAGGATTTATTTATTTGGATATTAATGGTTTAAAATTTTAAAGGCTTCAAGGTGGTATGGGAAACTTTGATTCAAAAATCCCTTTATTAAATGTTTTAAATGGTTTTGGAAATGGTTTCTTTTTCAATGGATTCATTATGTCAATATACTAAAATGTTATATTGTGATTGAAATGTGGAAATGTTATTTTTCCTTTAGGCATATTTTATGTGATACGTTTATGTTAAGGTTCTTGGGAATTATTATGAAAACGGGTGGTTTCGTGATAAACTAAGGGTGGGTGAGCCCGATATAGCTCTCCAATGCATTGGGTAACGCGAAGGAGTGAAACGTTAAGGTTTCTCTGAAGAGATTTAGGGAATATACTGTGGTGGGTATTCCAAACGTAACCAAGAGGGTTACTCCCTATATAAGAATGTTATGAATGCCTCAAGATACCTTTTATGCCTTATGATTTCTATGATTTATTCATGATTTGATATGCCTATGTTCTATGGGTAAAGTATGATTTAATTCTAATGTATATATGAACTCATGTTTCCTTTCCATATTTTTATAACTCTTACTGAGCTTTTTATGCTCATCCCAAGTTTTTTAAATGTTTTTCACAGGTCAACGGAAAGGTACATGATGCGATGATAGTGTCAAGGATGTGTCAAGAAAGAATTCGTGTTTTATTTTAAATATGTTTCCATTGATGGGAAGAATGAATACTGTCTTTTATGTATCCACTTTGTTTAAATGTGGAATGTAATGCAAGTTTCATGATCTAATTCTCTAAAACTCTAAACCTGAAAAGATCCTCAATGTGTAATCTTGTAATAACTCAAGAATAGGTAATGTTTAAGGCTGGGGCCTTAGAGTTGGTATTAATGGTCGGTTTAGATAACTTTAGAGGTTAGGGTATTCTTTAAGCATAAGTGACAGTACCATAATGGATAGGATTTCAGAAAGAGTCCTAGTTTTAGATAAAGTGAATGAGTATGTATATCTTGGTGTTTATCTTCCTCATTATTATATGATGGTTTTGTTGATATACTCACACTGACCTTTTTGTTTTTAGTAAATGGATGGATCTAGCAGGCACCAATGTGACAATAGGTTTGAAGGAAACTGTGGTTGTTCTCTAATTAAGAGACTGGATGAAATGGGGGATTCAATGAGGAAACCCGTGGTTGTTCTAAACCAACTATCAAGGAGTCATGATTAACCACTTGAACCTTGGTATGATCTGTAATGCATCATGTACGAGATGACCAATCGATGTGGAAGTTCAGGTAATAATTATAAAGGTAACCATTAGATTTTATATGATACTTACTTTTGAGGTAATTATGGGTTATTATATGTTATGATGGAAAATGAAAGGCATGAGATAAAATTGACGTTAAAATATGTTATGATCATTTTTGAAGATTTTATCTCGTTTTGGGAAATGTTTTAAGAATTATATAGTTTTGGAAAAAGGACAACATGTATACCGTGTGACAACCCGTCGCATCGGACAATGCTGCGGGAATCGAACCCACAACCAAACTGCAACTGGTATTTATCGCCTACCACTGGACTACGTAAAGTCCCTGGTTAGTTTGACTGATTCTTTTTAGTTAGATGATTTTATAAATTAAGAGTAAGTTGATTTTGGGTTATCTATGGAAATTTATTAACCTATCATGGAGGATATGTGATTAGGTTAATTACTTTTCAATACGAGACATTAAGAGCAACTGATGTTGTTTGGAGATAAATGTTACTATTTAACTTGGAATAATATGTGACTAAATCCTTCAAATAGTTGGGTTTCAATCTTAGTTTGGTTTACTTTGAAGAATTTTATGGACAAATTGTTTATCGGATGGTCCTCGTTGAACTTTGGGTTTTGTTAGACAAAATTTTGGAGATTAAGAATAGATATTCTTTTTATAAAGGGTTATCCTTTTCTTGATTATCTGATCTTGTACTAACGTTTTTGGTTTTGGTTTTGTTTAATGTCTAAATACATGGGAAGTATATAGTTCTATTTTTTTGGATTAGGTGATTCTCTAGAAGTTGATTATAGTACTCTTAATGAGAACAAGTCTTCCTAAATACTCATCTTTTGGAGAAAATATGAGTTTGTGTAAGGAATCTAATAAGAGTTTAAAGTCAACATGATAAGTGATTATGTTTCCTTATGAATAAATTCTTCAATAAAAATTATCTTAAAACAAAAATGTTGTCTATTAACTTTTTCTACTGGGGAACCAAATACCATTTACCCCATCTCAAGTTTGTGATTTTTTTGTTGTTAACTTTCTCCTAAACATGTTTTCTATCACTCTCCATCAGAACATGCCCCTTTTTTCCCTACATGTCCATATTTTCATACTTGAATCCTAGTATGGGTTAACTATGGTGACCTTTGTATTTATCTTTCTTTATTTTAAAGTGATTGTTTTACCGACTCTTGTTCCGATGTGGGGCTTTCAAGGATATTTCCAAGCCCAATTTTAAAATTGCGAGGACGCAATTCCCAAAAGGGGGGAAGGATGTAACACCGCAGGTAAATAAAGAATATGACATCTTTATATTTATCCATATTTCTGAATAAAATATTAATATTACTTTAAAGGGGATTCTAGGCTCAATGGCGTACCCAACACGCAACAACGAGTTTCTTGGTAATCTTACATTGCACTCTAATAATAAAATAATATTATTTTAAATGGTAGTTAACGCCTAGCCGTTGTAATGGTGGGAATGAACAGAACTAACTACAAAATAATTATATATGTTTGTAAAATATTTTTACTCTTTACAATAAATTTTAGAGGATTAAAAATGAAAATGAATTCAGTTTTTAAGCGAAAACATTCTAATATTCTTTAAAAGGTCGATTAACCGCCTTTTGATGGTGAACCCTTTTTAAATCCACTTTTTGAAAATTTTATAAGCTCTATTTTTCAAAATAAACATATTATTTATGATTGGGACATTGATATTTTCCTTGGGTTAATTTATGGTATTTTTCTGACAATGTTCATTTTTCAATGAATAATGAAAAATACAGCATTTTACATCAAAACTGCTTTTTCATATAATTTAATTATATGGTTATATTATCTTGTTAATTTTTTTTAAAGTTTAATTAGAATATATTTTTACCATGTAATTCAATGATGGTCATTGGAATTAATTTCACATTGAAATTAGGCATAAACAAGTGCCAAACTTTTGGTAAATATTGTTTCTAAAAAACCCGCTATTTTTTTTGACAACAGGAAGTTTTTTTAAAATTAATTATTGAAATATATGTGTTTAGAATTTGGTAAAATGAATTACATATTTGGAATCATAAGGTCCAAATTATGCAATTAAGACTCTTTTGTTTTCGGACATTATGAATAGTAACGACAGTAATTATCTTTAATTATTTTGATTAATGAGTAATCGGTTAATTAAAGATAATAAGATAATATCATAATAATAAAAAATGACCACAAAATGTGTCCTAAGGATACTGGTTTTTTCATGTCAGACCATGGTATGCCTTGTTCCAAACTTGGGGGCCCCATGGAATCACTTTTGTGAGAAAGTGACATTTTATCCATTTATTTTTTAAAAAATGTTAAATGTGACAAAGAATGTATCACCTATGTAATGTATTTTTAATTTTTTCTAAATAAATGATATTTTGGACAATAAATATTCATTGGAAAGCTAAAAATATTTACTACCTCATAGTATTTTTTTTATAATTTTTATACATTAAATAAATTAAATTATTTATGACATCATGATGATGCAGCGATGACCTCATTATTTAACGATTTAAATAAAATGGAAAGATAATGTAAAATCTAAGACCTACACATGTCCAAAACCTATTGGATGGGTGGATTTCGAACCCTTATCACCTTATCCTTGAAACACATCAACGTAGGACCATTAAAATCCGAAACTCATTTGGAAATAATGTTACATTTTATACCTTTCCAAGAGTGCCCCACCTCTCCTCTTATAAAAGGCCCCCCACATCTACCTCCTTACCCACACATCCAAAGCCTTTGGATCGTCCAAACCCTGACCATTTTGTCTCTACACATCCCTCTATAACTCCTTGAAGCCTAGTTTTGGGAAGAATCCTTTCCAAGGAAGCCTTTGAGCTCATATCAAAAAAAGTTACCCGATTTTAAGATAATGTCTTCACTTGAGTCCTTTTGTTTTATTTTACATCTCCAACCCACTAAACTCTTTTTATTCGTTTATTTTGTAACAACTACAATATATTAAATATACTAGGATGTTTTTATAAGAAGTATTCGAGCTAAACATACACACAACTACATCTAATGGTTAAAGAACATACTGTTTCCGTGGATTGCGAATTCCTGCCTCCCGAATCGATGATTGTTCAACATTCTTCTAACACCTTAAAAGGTGGCCATTAAGATGACACTATACTTATATATGATATCTAATAGGTTTATGTTTTACTTATGATTCTGTATTTTTCATTTATGGCATACCTTTATGGTTTCCATTATGGGTAAACGCGATATCTTCATTTAAGGAATTGCGGACTACCGCCCCCTCAAAGTGATTTGATTCGTTAATACCATATGTGGTACGTATAAAGATATATTTAATGATATTATATATGATAACATACTGGAATTAAAATACTATTATGTATCATTATGTTTTAATTCCATTAAATATGAAATAGAAATGGAAGTAGCGTTCATGCCTACGTACGGCTTACCATCTCCATGAACGGTGCATTTCATTTCTTAACTCTAAATGTTATGTAATATTATAAATTCAGGAATATAATGGATTTATATTATATATATGATATCTACATAATGAATACAATTCTGGATATAATGAAAATTTGGCCACATGAACAACATGTAATTGTAAGAAGTCCACTTTCTACTTAAGAACCAAATATCGGCAAAACAAATATTATTAAGTTAAATGATTACATAATGTTTATGACATGGTAATAAGTGATATAAAAGGAATAATGAACTTGAAAAAGGTTCTTAAGGAATTATAAATTAACTCAAGTTTATTATTCAGGATATTAAAGAACGATCGAGTCAAGTCGGACCCGAGGTAAGGGATCATGCTCCTCTCTTTCTTTTTAAGAACACTCTTTTATGTCATTCCTTCTAAGCTCATATTTATTGTTATTGGGATGTTATTTTATATTACTATTACTGTAATGTTTATGTTCATATGATGAGAGACCCTATTCTCTCTCATCAATCCATTTTGGAAGTTTTGAGTGGCGCCGTTAGGCTGCTGAATTTTCGTAAGAGATCCAACATCTCTCTTTCTTTTTAAGTAATCTTCTTTATGTCACTTATTTTAAGCCTCTATTTGTTATGTTGGGGGATGTTCTTTTTTATTACTCTTTCTGTAAAATTTCTGTTGATATGATTAGAGACCATATTTCCTCTCATCAATCCATTTTGGAAGTTATAAGTGGCGTCGGTAGTCTGCTGAGTTTTCTTAAGGGATTTTTCATCTAACTTTTATTCCCATGAGATTTATGCTACATTTGCCACAATTTATCTTGAGTGGTGTATGTACTGCCCATTATTATACAATATGTGTAGTATAATTTCATTTATGGGTATTCACATCTTCATTGTATAACCCTTATTCCATGGGGTGTACGTTTCGAAAGTTACCCAACTCGGTAAGGGGACCTTTCACCCTCATCTTTTTAAAAGACTTCTTTTTTTATGTCTTTTAATTCACATACTATTTTGTTGGGATATGTTCTTTTATATCCTTATTGATGTAAATTTTATGTCCAAGTGATGAGATGACCTTTTTATCTCTCATCAACTCATTTTTTGAATTTTGAAGGGATGCCGTTAGGCTGTCGAATGTTACCAAGGGACCTTTTAACCCAATTTCGATTTCTTTGGGTTCAACATGTAGTTATTGAAAATGTCATCCTTTGAATATGATTGAATGAACTTTTATTGTTTTAAACTTAATATCCATATATATTGTGTGTATTTATATTTGTCACACATAATTTTGAGATTGATTTATCCTTAATTTAAGGATACCTTCTTTATAAGGGATTTCATCACATTTGACATTTCTATTGAGTCTTCATTGTTGTTATGCACCAATTCACTATTATATGGTTTATATAGTGTCCTTTGGAATATTATATCATTAATCCATTTATTCTCATGATATTATAATGTTCCGACTAAATGTTATTCCTCAATTATTGTATTCAAGTGTCTCTAATTTTGGTAAAACCCCTTTAACCAAAATATCGCTTTAAAGGTTTTAAATATTTGTTCTTATTAATATAAATGTTTTCAAAATGGTTTTAAGGATTTTTTATATGGATATTAATGGTTTAAAATTTTAAAAGCTTCAAGGTGGTATGGGACACTTTGATTCAAAAATCTCTTTATTAAATGTTTTAAATGGTTTTGTAAATGGTTTCTTTTTGAATGGATTCATTATTTCAATATACTAAAATGTTATATTGTGATTGAAATGTGGAAATGTTATGTTTCCTTTTTGCATGTTTTACGTGATACGTTTATGTTATGGTTCTTGGGAATTGTTATGAAAATGGGTGGTTCCGTGATAAACTAAGGGCGGGTGAGCCCGATATAGCTCTCCAATGCATTGGGTAACACGAAGGAGTGAAACGTTATGGTTTCTCCGAATAGATTTAGGGAATATACTGTGGTGGGTATTCTCAACGTAACCAAGAGGGTCACTCCCTACGTAAGAATGTTATGAATGCCTCAAGATACCTTTTATGTCTTATGATTTCTATGATTTATTCATGATTTGATATGCCTATGTTTTATGGGTAAAGTATTATTTCATTCTAATGTATATATGAACTCATGTTACCTTTCCATATTTTTGTAACTCTTACTGAGATTGTTATGCTCATCCCATGTTTTTGAAATGTTTTTCACAGGTCAAGGGAAAGTTACATGATGTGATGATTGTGTCATGGATGTGTCAAGAAAGAATCCGTGTTTTATTTTAAATATGTTTCTGTTGATGGGAAGAATGAATACTTTCTTTTATGTAACCACTTTGTTTAAATGTGGAATGTAATGCAAGCTTCATAATCTAATTCTCTAAAACTCTAAACCTGAAATGATCCTCAATGTGTAATCTTGTAATAACACAAGATTAAGAAAGGTTTAAGGCTAGGGCCTTATAGGGAGTCCATGTTTTTTCAATAGGTACTAAAAATAGTACATTATTAGAAAGAATTATGAACATGATGTGAAATTATCTTTAAATTATAAAGGGATATAAATTATTCATTAATGAATAATAATCTAAATTAATATTTAAATATATAAAAATAAATATTATCCAATTTCAATTACTATTGATCTCCCCCCCCCACTTGATATTTTCTAGTCAAGATAAAATAATTTAAATGATGATATTTGAGTTCACTTTCTAAACCAATTTATGGAAACAATGATTACCATTTCGGCTTCAAATCAAATAATCATAAAAATTATCAAATATTATTTAAAATAATCCATGTTCACAAGAATAACCCAATCCCAATCTCATTCCCTCATTTAAATGCATCATCACATTTAATCTAATTTATATTAATAATAATGTTGTGTTGTGAGTAACAAAACATATGTGGGTTCATTTTTTTTCAAGGGGAAATAATGGAAGCACTAGGTGGAGTCACATTTAAAAACATAAAATTATAATTATTCATTTTATATATTATTATTATCATTATTATATCAGTGATTATTTGTAAATTAAAATTTTTTATCAATCAAGTCAACCCCAAGAGAAAGAATTTATTGAATAATCCTCGGCACAATAAACATAGGGCATAAAGTGAAGCTCTCATACTGAGGAGTCATCCTGAGTTAACTTAATCAAAAAACTTCAAAAAACCATAATTACAGAGAGAATGTAATACTATAGGAAATAAATCTACGGATTAACTGTCCCCAAGTCCTGAAATAAATTTTTTTGATCAATCTATTTCTGTATATAAAAATTTATATTTCTTTCCACACTTTATTTATTTCCTAATATTTTGTTACACATTTATAGTTCTGATGATTTACAAATACTATTCTATTTATTAGGGTCCCCAATAAATCAACTAATACATCATAATATAAAGGAAATTAAAAAAGTTATTTTTTAATGAATGTATGAAAATTCTAATGGTGAAAAATCACTATAGAAAAGTATAATTTTCAAATTTTATGATCGTGAAGATAAACATGAATTAAAATCATTTTCATGGATTTATAAATTATTTAATATTCAGTTTGACATTTTTAAAAGTTTATTATCATGCTAAAGGCTATAAAAATTTACTACCCACTTACAAATAGAATGTTTTTTCACAATGGAAGAACACATAATAAATTTACTTTGATTTAATGAAAATTACTTTTCTTATTTGTTTACACCCCACCCCTAAATAGAATAACATTTTCCCCAATTTTAAAAAAATTAAACTAAAAAATGTGGAATATTTAGAGGATTAAAATTCTAAAAATTAAATACAAAATAAAAATGTCTACCAATGTCACCTATAATCATGAATAATACGTACAAGTTGAAACCAATTGATCCCTAAAACACTCTTTCACTCATAGAAAACATATTAGTGATGAACAATTGGGTTTGAACTATTAAAATAAATCTGATTTTCCTTAAAATAAATCAAACTATAACACCCATGAATCTTACACACCAATATATTTAGTATCATCAGATATAACCCTTGTGGTTTTCAATGAAAAAAAATTACCTATTTATTGTAGAACACAAAACACTGAGTTACGATATCGGTAGAAGTTGGGTTGCATCCTATAATAAAAGTCATTAGATCGACTTTCAAACCACCAAATAGCCAAATAATATTTTTAGACATCATATTTATTTCAACCACATTCATGAGATTGAAATTTAAATGCCTACATGGCTGGGATAATGGTTCATAATCATGTTTAAGATCATTAAAATATCTTATATTGGATGGGAGAAACCCAAAAATATAAAAAATGGTCTATCCAAATGCATTCATGTGACTTCCCAAGAAATCTATAATCATTATAGATAAATTGGAATAATGATAAAATGAAATGACAATAGAGAGGGTTTGGTTTTCCACTAATAATTAATATTTTACTAAGAATGATGGTACCTTGAATTCAAAATTTGGTTGGTTAAAATTTGAAGAAGTAGATTGGGAATTTTAAATGGACTCGGATTATTTTTCCCAGATTACAAACATTGTTGGTTCTCTCAGAATAGATGTTTCATCCCCCAAATTTTTCAGATCAATGTCATTGATGGGTATGGACACAATGTTTGTGATTTTACCAAAGGTCTCATTAACTGATGATCCTGAAAAATCATCAATGTAGTTGTCTTAAATATATCACTCATGTGAGTAGAGGATATATATCTAATATTGAATTAAAAATCTCATAACAAATACATGATGTTATAAAATTCCAATATTTATATTACCTAAACAATGGACCTAATTAATATCTTAATCATCCAATATTTGATATTTCTCATCATAGATGTTCATATTGAAGAACATGTTTCAAAATTTTCTAATCATGTTCATATTCCTTTCGTGGATGACTAATTTGATTATATCTAGGAATGGATATCCAAGGGTGATTAGTTTTTTTCCCTAGAACCAATAATAATTTATTTTGAAGTAAAATGAAGTCATTAGGGGAGATGAAGTTTTTAAATTTTATAATAATACCACTTAAGATCCCCATAAGAACCCAAATATTGTAAACACCAAGTTGAAGAGTGAAATATATGGGTTTTAGTTCCTCATTAACTAATTATAAAATGTATATTGAATGAGTTTCACACTATCTTAAAGTTAACATAAGGACATGATGAATATTGTATCTGTTAGTTCAATATTTATGTTAGTATATCCTTGTATTTTCATCTTATGATGAATGGTTCCTTTTATTGTAGTTATTACAGTTGCTATTAAAAATAAATTTTTCTTCTATGAGATTTTCATTTCGAATGTGCATTAGTCCATCAGGTACCTGGAGTAAAAATATATGGGTTGTATTTAATCAAGAAGGGTTATGATAAAATTAATTGTGAGAATATTTCCCTCAGTGTTTCATTTTGTTTATATTTTTATTTTCCTCTCATAAATTAAGGAAATGGAGCAAGTTTATAAATTCTTTGAAGAGGTAGTGGTTCTTTCACAATATAATCATATTTTTTATATACAAATGGTTTTTAATTGGTATTATATTGAGTTTTATATGTTAAATATGTTTATTGAATGGACTAATCAGGTTTATCAATAGATTTACCACTTATTATAATTTACCCTACATTGAGTATTTCATGAGAAGATTGTGTTCCACTAGATTCTTCCCTTAATGTATGTAAGGGGATATATTTAGTTGTAATGGGTTCATTTTCAAATTTAAGGGATTTTAATTCATGTTTAATGGATGAAAACATGTAAATTTTTTCTCAATTTTCTTTCATAATTGTTCAATTGAAGGGAGAGGCACTACTTGGGCTGGGGTTTGAGTTTGTCAGTTTATCCTAGATTGATATTTAGGTTGAAGGATATGTTGTTGAATGATTTTTTGGATGGTTATATCATATTGTAATTGTGTATATTGGTATTTTAATAGTTTTTTTAACTGATTATGTGTTTGAAAATTATATGGAGGTTATAGACTTGGTCCATGTGGATGAATCTGTTTTTTGATGGGTTATTGGTTATATTTAGAATGGAACACTAGATGGTCACTATACCATTGATTGAAAATGTTCTATTAATATATATTCTGAATATTTATATCATTAACATATGGTGGTGGAACTCCTACAAGATCATTATTTTTTGTATAGATGGTTTTAGATGTCCATAGTTTTGGGGTCATGTTTGTGACAAATAGTGAAAATAAGGTCCTCAATTTGGATTTCATAGACCTTCTTAAGATTGGAATCCTATATCATCATAATAAGGTAAAAATTTTATCCCTATGTATTTATTCTTTCCTAATAGTGTGAATCCATAACATTTAGGTGTATATTTTATAATAAGTATAGGTTTCCCTTCATTGTTTTTGTTCCGCAAGATTTTATAGATAATCATAAACAAAATTTGGGGATTTTTTTGTTATATTCCAATTATACATGATGTCAATAAACTCTTTTTATCTAGACATAATGACTAATAAAATATACTACCATATACTTGGATTGAAATTACATGGCATAGTACTATTTTAAGATTGTATTTGAACCATTCCCATTCTTTTTAGAAAATTTCTCCCTCTTTTTCATAAAATTGTAGGATTCTATTTTTAGTGAACTTGTTTTGTGGGTGGGAAATAATTTCTTGTAAAATTATATTTTTAGTTGGAAATAGATGTGGATAGAAAATTTTCAATTATTTTTAACTAATTCATTTATAGATATTTTAGGTAAAATGGAAAATTTCTCAGTTTAGCCGATTCAATTTGATTTGGTTGGACAATTGTCTTAACAATGTCATTGAATTTTTTAACATTAAGAAAAACATCTCAAAATAAATCTCATGAAATATTTAATGGTGGTTTAGATCATTGGGTTTTAATATATATTTGTCATATCTTATGGAATCCTTCCTAATTAAATAGGGTGGATTTTTCTAGGTAGTATTGAGGTATTCATTCATGGTTTGCTAGATTGTATTCCTATCTTTAATGGCTAAGTTCTATTGATTTCTATTTTTCCCACCCATGTATGTGATATTGTTTTGAAAAATATTATTCGTTCGATTGAACTCAATTATATATTCTAAAATCATAGTAATACATGTATCAAAACTAAGGACACCCTTATATTCAAATGAATCATCGCCCCATAGATTATCCTACTTAACTGGAAGGTTTGAGTTGTTGTGAGTGTATAAATTTATAGACCTAACAAGATAAAAAGGGAGAAATGTAAGATAAATTGGGATGAGAATAGTGAAATATTTTGAAAATATAATTATAGTATCTAGGTTTACATATTTGGGCTCCAATAAATTGTATAAAAATTAGGTCTCACATAAATTTACCCAATATTGTGTTTTAAGTTGTCTATTGTAGTACATATTGTGTTATTGAATCCTCAATGTACTAAAAAGAAATGTAATGTCACATCCATTCTATGGGGGGAGGGGTGGGAATGAAGTGGGAAATTCTTGGGGTTAATTTAAATGGATTTCTATAACAAAAAATGACCTAGGTGAATTTAATTTTAGTGAATCATTTGATCTTGGGTTATTGTTAAGGGGGGATTGGATGCTTTTCATTTGAAATTATTTCAATTTCATTAACTAGAGAGGGATTCGTTCAATGAAATAAATCTACTATAGAAACCTACTTGTTTAACTAATCCACATACTCGTTCTAATCACCTGAACACTTTGGGTATCATTTTCATGTTCAATCTGAAGGAAAAAGATATTATTATCATATGAAAAGTTTGGGAATAAAATTAAATAATAAAGAGGATGAATTAAATACATTGAATGAAAATACCCAATAAATATAATGATTAAAAATTTAACGAATAATAAATAATATCCAACATAGACTCTTGAAACTCCCTTGGATAAACCCATAATATGTTTATCCCTCCTTTGATGGAAGTCTCTCAATAGAAGACATATGTTGACTCATAGGGGAATAACTAAAGCGGAGAATATAACCAAATAATGAACACTCCATTTTCATGTGAACTATTGCACAATTTCATTGTGTGAATAAATTCACACTATTATAAAATTATATAAACATATTTTAGAAACCTATTTAATTAAATTATAATAATAGGTTTTATTAAAAAGGCTACTGATTCAAACAACATAAATTTGAATAATAATTGCAATATAAAAAGAAACAACATAAAAATATAATTTAAATTAAAAAAATAATACTATAAAATACTTCACCACCAAAACAATCAATAGTAATTTTTTGAGCATTGGTTAGAGCCTCAACTTTTCCATTTTTTCCTAATTAAGGAGGGTAGGCATTGGTGGGTATAAAGTTTATAGAGACCCGGTTTTTCCACCCTTACCAAAAAAATCAGAGCTAACATTCATCCCTCCAATTTAAGAACCTCAAATTGCTTTTTGATTTCAAAATTAGGGTGGGTTTTAGAGAAATAAATTTATTCCAAGTATGTAATATATAATATATAAACATTTGATCCCATTTGGATTATTAATTTTGGAGTTATCACCAAATTTGTGGCCTGTCATTTTGGGATAGAAAATCTGGACCAATATTTTATCTTTCGCATGGGCCACCTGCATTTCCCCAAATAAATATGATCTATTTCTATGAAAAATTTAATCAATTATTCCCCATTATGTTCTCCATCTACATTTTTAGTTTCATCTTCATTGGAAATATATCATCGTAACTACAATTATTTTATGGGGATAATGTCTAGTTCACTTCAATCAAAATTTTCTAGATTCAAGGACAACATTGATAATATTCCCAAATGAATCTACTATTTTTTCTAGTATGATGAAGTGTCCGATACAATAATTTTAACTTTATATAGAAATATGAAATCCAAATTAGCATCATATTGTTTTCCCAAGATGATTCAAAACATAGACACTAATAGTGAACTTTTAGCAAGAATTAAAAACATTACACTAAATGGTGTTTAAATTTTCATGGTCCCTAGAACTAGAATTTATGAAATTTCAATAAATGAATAAAATGAATAATATAATATATAATGATTAGTATTAACATATTTAAAAATATAGTAACATGTAATTTAAATAAAATTTTTTAGGTGAATTATTGATTTACTAAAAATGAAAATAAAGTGACACATTTTATTTGAATAAGAAAACTAGAAGATAAAATGAATCATACATCCACCATTTGATGCATCATATATATCCATGACTTATAAATAAATTTTATGAGATAGGTTAATAAAAAAAATCAACATTAATAGGGTAATAATAATGAATTTATTATTAAATATAAAATATTATTGTATAAACCTGTGTCATTGGATCCTGTGCACCATCACCTTAGTGTATATACTCATGCATTGCATTAACACTAACTAATAGTTGTGAATTTACCTATTTGGACACATGAATTTGTGTCCTAAAATATTTCACTTATTTTATCATCACAATTATAACAATAGTAATAGACTTAGTATGTGAAACTATATAATGATGAATCCCCATTCCATATGTCAAACTGTATCCTTGTCTGTCATGCCTAATGATGTGATGAGAAATTTCACCCCATTATAGAAAGTTTTCATTGCACCTTTGGAAGATATTTTAAATTATCCTCAAATTAAGTAATTATAATATATATATATATATAATTATTTATAATTAATAACAATAATCATAATAGTTAATTGAAAAAAATTTAAAATCACATAAACATACTATAAGAGATCAAAAATAAAAAGTACTTCGATCACCAGCCATCAGCCACACCAACTTTCTATCATTTTGTGCACTTTATTCTCTTAATTCATATAATAATATGATATAACGATATAATGAAAACTATATTAAATTATGCATGTACAATTAATGCGATTAATATGTCATCTTGAATTTGGGAAATGTGATGAGTCCCAAGCCAGCAATGAGGCACATACATCACACGATTCGATGAATCACATTCTACCACAAATTGAATAAAATATATTAAAAATTTAAACATGTTAAATGATATAAATTCATTGAGATATTTAATCACAAGTAAACAATATTATCATCACAGCTTCACTCCACTAATATGCAACTATCTAATGCCACTAAGAGGGGAGGGTATCTCTCTGGACTATGTTTAGAATATCTAGGGAAGCCACATATTCTAAAAAATATTTAATATTAAATCTATCCATATAATATTACAGAATTTTATACAATTTTCCATGCAGAATGGCTAAAATATATTAGGGAAGGAACTCATATTATTCTATTAAGTAAAAAAATAAAAAACTTATTTGATTCTTATACCTAGTCAGAATAACAAAATGATTGTATTTCCTAAACGTCCATATGGATTCGATCTATCTTATCCTTCAATGATAAATCCCTAACATGTTTTGAAAATGGAAATCTGTGTAGTTAATGTATCATATGAACAACCTTGAGAATAACTATGGGGGCTACCCCTCCCACTAGAGGGTATGCATCATCAAATGATATATCTGGGGGTATATCTGAAATCTATAATGAATCCTCATGATAATGGAATCTCATATATTCCTAAAAATAATATGAGTTGGATGTCATTATAAAAAAATTCATACATAATTTGAAATATGTGTGTGAGTGTTTAACACATATTTAAAAAAATAACAAATCATATATATTGATATATACCTCCACCCCTAGATGCAGGTGCCTCAGAAGAACGAATCATTTATGGTGTATGTTCCCTAAACATATTCATAGTGAAATAAATTTTTTTGAGTTAAATTTTCTTATAATATAGCTTAAAAGATAGGTAATAAAAACATTATTTTTTAAAGAATTTAATAAATATATGAAAATATACAAACTTTGAAAAAATATAATGGAAAAAAAATACCTTTTAGTTAACATGAAAATTGATAATTTATAATTCAATATACTCTCTAACCCATTAAATATCTTCTCCACAATAAGTTTAAATGGTTAGATAAATCCATTTCATTAAAATGAAGTAGTCTCGGGTTCATCTTATTCTGTTAAAAAATCTAATTTCCTTGATATTTTTACATTAAATTTCAAACTAAGATATGAAAGTAAGGTAATAATAAAAAAAAATTCTACTTGTGATGAAAATATAAAATGATTGTTATTAACACATTCTTCTCTATATAACATATTTTTAAAGTCCACTAATGGAAATTGAAACTGATCAAAATTATTTCCATATAATAGATAAAACTAATTACACTTTAACAATATGTGTTTAATTAAGTGAATGTAAAACTTAAATAATGTATTTCAATTAACAATAGTGATATCAAGAATCCTGGGATAGAAAAATTGAAATTTTTTTATTTATCATTTTTTATACGAATATTGAATGTGAAACCAAAATCCATTATAATGTAAAGCTTTTTAATAGTGATATGTTATATATATATATTATAATTAAGTTGTTAAAATTATTCAATTGGTGTAGTGTACACTTACTCAACAATTTTTAGACCTATATATTTCAAAAAATTCAAAAAAAATATTACACAGAAATGAATCAATAATAAACATAAATTAAAATGGAATTGCATGTATATTCACAAAATCCTTGAACCAATCATGAAATGATCAATAATTGGACTGTTGAATATTATAATCACTATCATGAGGAATCTATTTTTTTATCATTGATATGTGTCTTGGATATTATAATGAAATGTTTAAATGACCATCATTAATATGAAAACTAATCATTGAAATTTTAAAAAATTCAATATCAAATGACACTTACAGGGGAAATGGTTCAGCTGATGGATTATTGAACAAGATGTATTGATGAGTTGTACCCAATAAATGTTTCCTATATCAAATATTTTTCTTATCAAACTGACACATCATTAGTTTGAGATAGATTATTAATTTTTTTCAACATCCTTATGATAAGAAGAAAAAAATTAATACACTTATCCATACTATAACCATTTCTTATTTATGCCTCTAGAAAATCTCTGTGATGTACATATTATTTCAATAAATTATAATTAAACTCAATTTGATACATCCAGATAAATTGAACTAGACCATAATACATTACTTCAACAGTTAGGTGGGCCATTAGGTGGTAAAATAACATTGAAAAATGAGGGTGGAAATAGTATTTCTATGTCATAAAACACACGTAAATTCATATTGATAAAAATAATCAAATCAAGAAATCATTAATTTATTAAATAAATATATTTAAAAAACTCATTTTCTAAATAAATTTTAGAAGAAATTTGGGTAATAAATAATAATAAATGTTTATTGGATGCAACTGTTGATGTATTATGTAATTTTTATGGATTTTTAACCGTTGAAATGTACTATTAATAATATTTATGTACTTTTAAATTTTAGTATAGTAACCATCAACCACCTTGTGAATATTTAAAATTGAAATTAATTTACCTTTATCATTTTTATTTATTGTGTACTATGCCATAATCATATATTCCTTGTTACCCTTATCCAATGGTAAATTCCATTATTTACTAAAGCCTATTTTTGGAAAATAACATCATGCATTCAAATTGTCGTTTTATTTTCTACTAACATGAAAAATATCCCATAATATATTATCATAGTAACTTTTTTCAATGTTCATGGTATCTAAATTACACCTCAATATTTTAGTTTTCATGAATAGTAGTTAATAAAATAATCACGTTCATCCTATTGTGACTATGTTGTCTAATCACACAACGAATGGAAGGTAATGGTATATAAATCAGGGATGTCATATACCGTGGTAAAGTTTTCATTCTCAATCAATGATTTCATTTCAACCCCCATAATGATATTTAGTGGTTGGATGAATTATCTACAACTTTCAAATGTCACACTATCATTTTTATCGTGAGAAGGGGGTCTTTATGATCTATTTATGCACTTTATTCAATGTTTTCTGTATTATAAATTTTACTTTTATTAGAGATGTGGAAATACAAATCCCATTTTGTACTCCAATAGAATAAATATGGTTATGCAAAGAATTTATTGATTTTCCACAATAATGTAGTCACCTGTATAAACATTTTATTCACTTCTAAATAATATCTCATCACACCGTCTCCAAAAAAATCATTAATTTCATCAATTAATGGATAATGGTATAAATGAATCGTATTCCCTAGAGTCATATGTGTCATCAACCATCCTAATACCCTAGTACGCTAATACATGAGCCAACTATGACATGGATTAAAGTGAGTTCTGAATCCTCGCTGGTTTGTGACTAGGACATGGAATCAGAGAATAAATAAAATGAAATTGATTTTCCACAAAACATGAGTAAGTCAAAATATAAAAGTCAGAATACTAAACAACACAAAGGGAGAAATTACCAGAATCAAAAGGGTAAACAATACCCAAAAAGTACATCACCATCAGATTAAAAATATTCCAAGGTAACAGCTAAAATATATACCGTGTATTAGGTGGATAAAATTTCCATCATCGACCTCTATCACTCTTGGTCCCATGAATCAAGAACATAAACCACCACCAAGAGGAAAATTACCTTTTCTTTGTCCTCATATAAGATAATATATAAACACCCCAAGGAAAATTTTGGTTATAAGCTATAAATCCCAATTGTGTCTCACCATGTGTTCTGTCACAACCCGTCCTCAGGGCCTGTGCCGTGACAACCCCAAGCCCGCCTTCCATAGGCCAGGGGCTGGCGACTAGCACCAAGGCGTAAATCCCGATAAAAAGGGAAGACATTGGATTTGTATGTAAACAAGCACTACAGAGTAAGCAAGCAGAAGAAGTAAACACTAAGTAAAAACGGGTACAATAGTAAGTGTGGAAAAGTAAAGGGGGCCGGAAATACAAGCCCAACTGTAAAGTACAACTGGAAGGGGAAAACAGCAACTGAAAGAAAAAGCAGCAGCATCGAGCCATCCACAGGATGTTCCACCTGAAGGGTGGATATAGATAGCCTCCAGTACTCCTCGGGTCCAGCCGACCGCTCCGAGTACGTCCCGCCCAGTGGTCTACCTCCAGGTACCGTCCTGCTCCGCAAGCCTCCACCACGATCAGCGTTGTCCTTCGTCTGCAACCAACACAACGTAGTGAGGGAATAGCAAATGCAGGGGGGAGTATAAGCTACTCACTAGGGACCCCGAGACCCCCAAAGGTCTCCCAGAATCCACAAAGGATAATCCACAAAGGAATAATACAATCACGAAGTAACATCTGACACTACATAGGTATATGCCCATACATATACCTAAGTCATCAAATCTCGTTCGGCTCCAACATCCAAGCCCAAGTACAACCCAGTCCACACAGGAAAGAAAAACATAAATCCAAATAGGATAGCACAACACAATCTACATAGGAAAGAGAAACAGGATTCAGCTCACACAGGATATACTTCTTCGTAAGACGATAGAGATGATCAGATGTAGCCACTGATTCATCTAAGCTGTCGGACCCACAAAGGATCGGTATGTACAAACCCCCACAATGACCCACATAGGATCGATCATGAAGTTGAAACCATAGCTATTGGGAAACTCATTATCCATCAAGTACAGTGGTTATGCCGCTATAACCAAGCGCTTCCCTCTAACCTTGGATTGCTGTAGTACTCCACCTATCGAGTACTGTGGGCATGCTGCTACAACCATGCACTTCCCACCATGGGTCTGCTGCTACAACCAAGCGCTCCCCATCATAGCTTCTAGAGGTACTCCTTCTGTTGAGTACCATGGGTCAGACGCTACAACCAAGCGCTCCTCCATCGTGGGTCTGCCGCTACAACCAAGCGCTCCCCCATGCTTCTACAACCAAGCGCTCCTCCATCGTGGGTCTACCGCTACATCCAAGCGCTCACCCAAGCTGCTACAACCAAGCGATCCTCCGTCGTGGGTCTCCCACTACAACCATTCTCTCCCCCTCATAGCCTCCAGAGGTACTCCTTCTATTGAGTACCGTGGGTCTGCCGCTACAACCAAGTGCTCCTCCACCGTGGGTCTGCTGTTACAACCAAGCGCTTCCCACTGGGCTATCCGCAACACACCGAGTCGTTCGATCAGCAGTGATCAAGTCTCAAACGGCTCTGGGGTTTCCGCACACAACATGCTCATTCCGGGAGGGTCCACTCCACGAGCCAAGAGGTCGATGCATCAACTGACATGTAGTCCGGATTTGATGTATCCCAAGATGTACCATAGTGGTCACTGCCGAAAACACGGAGGATTCCAGTACTGTTTTCATCATCGTCGCAGTCGCAGCCAGCTCTAGGGATCCCGCACACAGTAAGCTCATTCGGGAGGGTCCGCTCCACGAGCCGAGAGGCTGATACATCAACTGACACATAGTCCAGAGTTGATGTATCCAAAAGTTCCGTATCGTCAACAGGAACTCAACGTCGTCGACGAGGTGTCAATCAGACGCTCGAACTGAGAGTTATTGGCTTTTTCGTCCCAGGGGCCCGGTTGGTTTTTAAGGAAAAACCATCCCGATCGTACTCCACCTGCGTCCAAACCTCAGGCGGAGTAAGCCAAAAGATCTGTCTCACTTAGAGGAATTCAACAATCTCGACGGCATGTCAATTAGACATCTGATGCTCAAGATAGGAGCGTTTCCACTCCGAGGGCTCGGTTGGTTTCATGTACGAACCAACCCGGCTGAACCCAAAGTATTCCAAAACCTTGAGTGTGATATACCTAAACGACCGTCTCGATCCAAGGATCGTATCACCGCTGACGGAGCATCGTTCGGAGGCCCGGAGCTCAAGTTATGAGCAAAAGACCGAAAATGTCAGGAAACGGGGGGTCTGGGCCCGGACCGACCCGGCCCGACACCCTCTGGGTCGGCCCGAACTGGGTCGACCCGACACCCCCCGGGTCGGCCCGAACTGGGTCTACCTGACCCCCCTGGGTTGGCCCGAACCAGGTCGACCCGAACCGGGTCCGGGTCCGACTCGGTTTGGCGCGACCTGGCCCAGCCAGGGCGGCCCGGCCAGGCCTGGGCGCGACCCGGCCGGCGGGTCAGCTCGGCTCGGCCTAGCGGCCGAGAAAAGGGATCTGCGGGGTGGTATGTCCCCGCAGGAATATGAGCCATGGCCCCACGTGGGGCCGAACTTGGTCAGCGGATGCGGCTCTACCACATCGCGTGTCTCGCCGGACCCGCGTGGTCGCGGGTCTGGTCGGCCGCCGCCACCGCGGCTTCAGCCGCGACGGATCTGTCCCACGGCGTGCCAGGGCACCGCCGGTGGATTCAGTGGGCCACCAGAGTTGCTCCGGTGGTCCGATTCCACTTCTGTCTGCGTCGTAGCTCCTCCCGGGTCCCGTTCTTCACTGCGGAAACAACACATCGTCTCTGTAGCCCGTTTTGTCGTCGTCCACCATTTAGCACATCAACGAAGAACTGCTGAGGGTTGTCGGGCCGTGTTTGTTTGGTCCACACCCTCCGCGTTAGGTGATAACAATCAGGAAAATAATGATCAACACATGAAAACACAACAAGATACAATTTTAATAAATTAAAATAGCACTTTGATCATGGCTCTTTGTTTTTTAAGGAAACAACCATGGGAATAAAATATTATTTTCAAATAAAATCCCTACCTCACCGTAGTTGTTGAGCGAGCATTTTACGTGGAATTGATCGCCGCGGTAGGACGTGATCATCGCGTCATGGAAGGGCATCATGTCGTCGCGGAAGGGCGTCGCGTCGACGATCTCAATGGACGATCGAAGATTTGTCGCGGAAGAAGCGTCACGAAGGGAGAATCGTCGGCGTCACGTCGTCGATCTCCGGGGGGCCTGGCGTTCTTTGCATTTTCGCGTTCTTCGCATTCTTCGCATTCTTCGCAGAGGAGGAGGAAGATCTTTAGAGATTCTCCAAAGGTTTAACACAACATTGTAGAAGAAGCCTTGTTGGCCTTATTTTATTAACATGCCAACAAATTGAAAATTTGTTAAGAAACGAAAAAAATTAATTCATAGAATTAATTTCAACGAACTTAACCACCCAATTAAAAGGAGCGTTTAATTTTTTAAGAAACACCCCAGTTGACTTTCATTTAATAGGGGTTTTCGCGAGTGCGTTACTTAGCGGAAAAAAAATGGTGGGGCTCGTGTGGGCCCCACCTCACAAATATCCTACCAAGAGGGTAGGATATTTTTGGGTTCCACCCTATCCGCTTCATCTCAGCCTAAGCAGCTTTAAGTGGATTTAATCGGCTTTAAGCGGCTTCAAGTGAAATAAAATAAAGTTGTCGTACCACATTATTTTATTTCTTAACTTAAAGCCCAATAATTAAAAGCCACACTCGAGCAAACACAACTCCGGAAGAGGTATTTCTAAGAAAATACCGGTGCTGTGATTCCACCGGTGCCCTCAGAATTTGATTCTGCGCACCGATTCAAAAGTTAGAAAAACCTGCTCGTTCGTTCACTGAACGTACCCAAGCCAATCTTTAGAAAATGATTCCGGGCACACCAGGCCTCGGAATCATGTGCCGTCAGAAACTGCGTTCTTGTAAATATCCAAAGAAAATTAAGAAAAAAAATCTCCTTGAAATTTACAGGTCTTTACATCACTCCCACCTCAGGTCTTTACGTCCCCACAAAGATACATCGTAAACTAGGGAAACAAATGTGGGTACTGAGCTCGCATCTGAGCCTCCCGCTCCCAAGTGCTCTCCTGGAGGTTCTCATGCTGCCATCTAATGTGCACTAGAGGAATAGACCATCCACGTAGGACCTGCTCCTGTCGATCCTCAATCTCCACCGGGGTCTCCGCAAAATTCACCACATCATCATCGTCTAGCTCCCCATGGTCAATGATGTATGTCGGGTCTTGCACGTATCTCCTCATCTAAGATACTGGAAGACGTCGTGCACCCGGTGCAACTGAGGTGGTATAGACAAGCGATAAGCCACCTCGCCGATCCTACTGAGGACCTAGAATGGTCTGATGAAGCGTGGAGACAACTTTCCTCCTCGGCCAAATCTCTGTTAACCACGTCGAGGTGAGACCTGCAAGAAGACGTGGTCGCCATACTCGAACTCTAGTGGCCTCCGCCTTCTGTCAGCAGAAGACTTCTGCCGGCTCTGAGCTGTCCTCATCCGCTCCTGGATGACCTGTACCTTCTCTAGTCCTTCAAGAGATGCTGAGATTTTTTCTTTGTCGATAAAGGAAATCTGGTCTAATCCCCTAGATGAACCATGTTCTTCGCCTAATACAGTCAATATTGACATGGATGATACTATTCCATACCAAGGATGACGTCGTAAGGCCTCGACACTACTACCAAGAGATCCAACCGTTACTCTCGCCTCCTAGGGTTGAGTCACACTGTCGGCATCAGTGTGTGGCCACTGGGTCTCCTCCAGTAGGTATCTCAAAGTGATGGTCAAGTCGACGGTTTTTAAACCGGAACCTCTTAGTAACAACTAAAAGAGAGGACAGGAAGGTAAAAGCCACAAGAAAAGTGTCTTTTATTACTGCAGCTCAAAGTACAAAGACACAAACCATCTACACCAAACATCAACAATGCTAGAAGAAACATAAACAAAAGTCTCCAGGTCTGGAGCTAGTCCCGCTCCTGTTCATCTGCTCCCGGAGCTCCATGATCGTAGGCCTCAGTAGCTTGAAGCTGAGATCTCCCATGTCCACCAGCTCCCTGTGGTCATGCTGGACCTCCTGGTGGTGGGGGTGGCAACACCTCGAAGCGTCGTCCACCTCCAGCTGCATGGCCAGCTCCCCTACCATGGTCTCCTGCTCCATATGATCCGCCTCGATTGACCCTCTGCCTCTGCCTAGGATGTCCTTCGTTCATCCACTGGTCATCCGTATGGCGGGTCGGACAATCATGAGCCATGTGACCAACCCCGCCGTAGGTGTAACACTTTCCGCTCATGGTAAGACATTTTCCACCCCGGGTGCCTCGCACAATCGATCATGTGTCACGTGGTCGACCACCGGTAGGTCTAGTCCTGTTGGACCCCTACATCATATTTCTACTACCTGCTGTAGAAGACTTTGTCGCATGCCAGCTAGTGGTGGGTCCTGCTGCTAGAGACCGCTCAGCAAGGAAACTCTCCACTAAGAGGGCTCGCTCCAACACTCCTGTCTGTGTCGGAATGTTGTAAGAAACAACTGAAGCTCTGATCTCTCGCATGAGCCCCTGCTCGAAGGTTCGGGCCGTGAAGAATGGGTCTCGTACCATGTCCATCGAATAGCACGAGAGATCAGTAAACCTCGCCGCGTACTAAGCTACTGTCATGCTGCCCTACGACAGCTGTAGTAGCTCCTGCATGCGCACTGTTCGGAGGGTGGCCATGACAAACTCTGAGCGGAATAGTCTCTCAATGTCCATCCAGAGAAGAGATGCCTCATAGTGCACCTGGAGCATCAAGCTCCACCATCGGCCCGCTGCTGCGTGCAATAGGCTCGCTGTGAGGATCACCATGAGGTCAGCTGGTGTCCTCACTAGCCTGAAAACTCGTACCACTGCCTCCAGCCAGTCCTCTACTGCCTGGGAGTCCGTCTCCCTGTGGAACCTAGGCGGTCGCTGGTGCTGGAACTCATGCAGTGCACTAAGGCGACGTGCATCGTCAGCGGTTGGGGGTGGAAGCATCGGTGGCTCGGCGGGTAGAGGTACCGCCGGTGCCTCTGCTGTCAAAGGTCCATGTACCGAGGCCTCGTCGCTCGACGGACTGTCGCCATGTACAACTCTCGGAACCCTAGCTAGCTTCTGTCGTGGGGCCATCCTAAAAAGGAAACAAGTGCACCATAGTCAGAACAGTATACCTGGTTAGTTGATATAAAGTAATCACAAAGAAACCTTAAAACACACATGCAATCAATGTTTTCGTGCATTAAGTTAGAAATCAGAAGTCAGGGTCCTGGTGTATGGATACGTCAGCCGCCGCACCAACACTGGGCTCCCTGGACGGATAACCACACTCAATACGCTTAACACTATTGCTTCACATAGAAGAAAGATCAGAGTCTGTGGTAGGACCGAACTCCTCTGATACCAATTTGTCACAACCCGTCCTCGGGGCCCGTGCCGTGACTACCCCAAGCCCGCCTTCCATAGGCCAGGGGCTGGCGACTAGCACCAAGGCGTAAATCCGGGTAAAAAGGGTAAGCATTGCCTTTGTAAGTAAACAAGCACTACAGAGTAAGCAAGCAGAAGAAGTACACACTAAGTAAAAACTTGTACAACAGTAAGTGCGGAAAAGTAAAGGGGGCCGGAAATACAAGCCCAACTGTAATGTACAACTGGAAGGGGAAAAACAGTAACTAAAAGAAAAAGCTACAGCGTCCAGCCGTCCACTAGAAGTTTCACCTGAAGGGTGGGTACAGATAGCCTCCACTGCTACTCAGGTCCAGCCGACCGCTCCGAGTACGTCCCACCCAGTGGTCCACCTCCAGGTACCGTCCTGCTCCGCAAGCCTCCACCACGATCAGCGTTGTCTGTCGTCTGCAACGAACACAACGTAGTGCGGGCATAACCAGTGCAGGGGTGAGTATAAGCTACTCAGTAGGGACCCCGAGACCCCCGAAGGTCTCCTAGAATCCACAAAGGATAATCCACAAAGGAAGAATACAATCACGAAGTAACATTTGACACTGCTTAGGTATATGCCCATACATATACCTAAGTCATCAAATCTCGTTCGACTCCAACATCCAAGCCCATGTACAACCCAGTCCACACAGGAAAGCAAAACGTAAATCCACACAGGATAGCACAACACAATCCACATAGGAAAGTGAAATAGGATTCAGCTCACAAAGGATATACTTCTTCGTAAGACGATAGAGATAATCAGATGTGGCCACTGATTCATCTAAGCCGTCGGACCCACAAAGGATCGGTATGTACTAACCCCCGTAATGACCCACATAAGATTGATCATGAAGTTGAAACCATAGCTATTGGGAAACTCCTTCTCCATCAAGTACAGTGGTTATGCCGCTACAACCAAGCGCTTCCCTCTAACATTAGACTGCTTTAGTACTCCACCTATCGAGTACTGTGGGCCTGATGCTAAAACAAAGCACTTCCCACCATGTGTCTGCTGCTACAACCAAGTGCTCCCCCTAATAGCTTCTAGAGATACTCCTTATGTTGAGTACCATTGGTCAGCCGCTACAACCAAGCGCTCCTCCATCGTGGGTCTGCTGCTATAAACAAGCGCTCCCCCATGCTGCTACAACCAAGCGCTCATCCGTCGTGGGTATGCCGCTACAACCAAGAGCTCCCCCTCATAGCCTCTAGAGGTACTCCTTCTGTTGAGTACCGTGGGTCTACCGCTACAACCAAGCGCTCCTCTACCGTGGGTCTGCTGCTACAACCAAGCGCTTCCCACTGGGCTATCCGCAACACACCGAGTCGTTCGATCACCAGTCGTCAATTCTCAACCGTCTATAGGGTTTCCGCACACAGCATGCTCGTTCCGGGAGGGTCTACTCCATGAGCCAAGAGGTCGATGCATCAACTGACATGTAGTCCGGAGTTGATGTATCCCAAGATCTACTGTAGTGGTCACTGCCTAAAACACGAAGGATTCTAGTACTGTTTTCATCATCGTCGCAGTCGCAGCCAGCTCTCGGGTTCCCGCACACAGCAAGCTCGTTCGGGAGGGTCCACTCCACGAGCCGAGAGGCTGATACATCAACTGAAACATAGTCCAGAAATGATGTGTCCAAAAGTTATGTATCGTCAATATGAACTCAACGTCGCCGACGGCACGTCAATCGGACGCCTGGGCTGAGAGTTTTTGTTTTTTTCGTCCAAGGGGCCTGGTTGGTTTTTAAGGAAAAACCAAACCGACCGTACTCCACCTACGTCCAAACCTTGGTCATAGTAACCCAAAAGATCCTTCTCACTTAGAGGAATTCAACAAAGTCGACGGCACGTAAATCAGACGTCTGAAACTCAAGATAGGAGCGTTTCCGCTCCGAGGGCCCGGTTGGTTTCGTGTACGAACCAACCCGGCCGAACCCATAGTATTCCAAAAAATTGAGTGTGATATACCGAAACGGCCGTCTCAATCCAAGGATCGCATCTCCGCTTAAGGCGCGTCGTTCGGAGGCCCGTAGCACATGTTATGAGAAAAAGACCAAAAAGGTCCGGAAACGGGGGGTCTGGTCTCGGACCGACCATGCCCGACCCCCCATGGGTCGGGCCAAACCTGGTCGACCCGACCAGATTTGGCACGACCCGGCTGGAGGGTCAGCTCGGCTCGGCTCGTCCGAGCGACCGAGCAAAGGGAGCCTCGGGGCGGGCTGTCCCCGTGGGAAGAGGAGCCGCGGCCCCGCGTGGGGCCGCACTTGGTCAGCGGACGCGGCTCTGCCGCGTCCCGTGTCTTGCCGGACACGCGCGGTCGTGGGTCGGGTCGCCCGCCGCCGCCGCGGCTTAAGCCGCGGCGGCTCCGTCCAGCGTCGCGCCGGGGTGCCATCGCTGGATTCCGCGGGCCACCGGAGTTGCTTCGGTGGTCTGATTCCACTTCTGTCTGCGCCGTAGCTCCTCCCGGGTCCCGTTCTTCACTGCGGAAACAACAAATCGTCTCTGCGGCCCGTTTTGTCTTCGTCTTCCGTTTCTCACATCAACGAAGAACTACAGAGGGTTGTCGGGCCGTGTTTGTTTGGTCCGCACCCTCCGCGTTAGGTGATAACAATCGGGAAAATAATGATCAACACATGAAAACACAAAAAGATACAATTTTAATAAATGAAAATTATACTTTGTTCCCGGCTCTTTGATTTTGTAGGAAACAACCACGGGAATAGAATAATCTTTTCAAATAAAATCCCTACCTCACCATAGTCGTCGAGCGAGCGTTCTACGCGGAATTGATCGTCGCGGTAAGAGGTGATCATCGCGTCGCGGAAGGGCGTCGTGTCGTCACGGAAGGGCGTCGCATCGACGATCTCAACAGACGATCGAAGATTTGTCGCGGAAGAAGCGTTGCAGAGGAAGAATCGTTGGCGTCACGTCATCGATCTCCGGGGGGCCTGGCGTTCTTCGCGTTCTTCGCGTTCTTTGCGTTCTTCGCGAAGGAGGAGGAAATCGTTAGATATTCTCCAAAGGTTTAACACAACATTGTAGAAGAAGGTGTGTTGGCCTTATTTTATTAACATGCCAACAAATTGAAAACATGTTATGAAACGAACAAAATTAATTCATAGAATTAATTTCAACGAACATAATCGCCGAATTAAAAGGAGCTTTTAATAGTTTAAGAAATTCCCCAGTTGACTTTCATTTAATAGGGGTTTTCACGGGTGCGTTACTTAGCGGAAAAGAAATGGTGGGGCTCGTGCGGGCCCCACCTCACAAATATCCTACCAAGAGGGTAGGATATTTTTGGGTTCCACCCTATCTGCTTCATCTTATCTTAAGCAGCTTGAAGTGGCTTTAAGAGGCTTTAAGCGGCTACAAGTGAAATAAAATAAAGTTGCCGTACCACATTATTTTATTTCTTAACTTAAAGCCCAAAAATTAAAAGCCACACCCGAGAAAACACAACTCCAGAAGAGGCGTTTATTAGCAAATACCGGCGCTGTGATTCCACCAGTGCCCTCAGAATTTGATTCCGAGCATCGGTTCAAAAGTTAGAAAAACCTGCTCATTCATTCACTGAACGTACCCAAGCCAAACTTCGGAAAATGATTTCGGGCACACCGGGCCTCGGAATCACGTGCCGTCAAGAAACTGCATTCTTGTAAAATTCCAAAGAAAATTAAGAAAAAAAATTTCCTGGAAATTTACGGGTCTTTACATGTTACATAATCAATTCCATAACAATTAAACTAATTATGATTTTAATTTAAAAAAAGGAATCGAAATTCATTTTAATAGTTCCAAAAAGAATATTCTTTCATAATCAAAAAAATGGACACTATATCAAAATTTTAATAAATAAACATTTTATATAAAATATTTATATTAAGTATTCAACAGGAATAAAATAATTCAATAAAAAATATAATATTTTCACCCAATCAAACATATCATAACATCATGTAAGATTCCTTATGATACATTATTTTTTGGAAATATGATCCTCAAACTGCGTAATTAGAAAGCATGGATCAATGTGTGCCCACATCCCATGACTTAGGCTATCATGACTCAACTCCCCATTTGGGAAAACCCTATCACTGTAGTTTTAGTTCAGTATTATCACATTCAATCCATGTTTTGGGGGTAAGATTATATCTTCTTTATCATAATTACAAACTAACTACCTGGGTTCACATGTTCTTTAGTCAATCAATCAATTAGTCTTGGTAAATTTAATCATTTCAAATTAGTTCAAAAAATAATTTCCAAATTTTAGTTTTCAACATGCCTTTCTCATTTCAAAATCAAATATTTGGTTTTCATGAATTCGTGAATTTTCATATCATCTTTCAGTTTAAGATATTTTACACAAGGATAGACACCAATTAGTTTCATCAAATAAATTTACAAATCAATCTATTAAATTTCTCGAATATACAATAAATTTAAATTCCATTGAAATTGGGGATTTTTTATAATTTCTATGCACCTTTACAAAAAAAAATCAATCATTTCAAATCAATGTTTTTTAAATCATTTAAAAAATCTTTTCAAATGAACTATGAAAATAAAGGATTAAATTTTAGGTAAAAATAATATGGAACCAACTAGTTTTTATCAATGATCCATTAATTATCTGCAATAGGAAACATTAATGAGAAATGAAGTAAAATGAGATCAACAAAAAAATCCTATATGAAAAATCATCAAGATCATACTCAGATTCAATCATTAATCATGAGATCATCCCACCGTAAAATAAAGGTGTTAGAGAGAAGGATAAAACCACTATGAATATACTCAATAGATATTAAACCCCAAATTGAGATGTCCTAAATGAAATTAAATCTCTATGAGTCGCCTGAGGTAGCCTTAGATGTTCAAGAGTATAGTCTATAAAAATAATGAAATAACATTCATTCAACAATGTATAAGAACATTATATGAATAAAGAATTAATTTTTCAAAACCTATATTCATTATATGGATATTTTCAGCAGCTTTTATGCTAAAATGGTATCAATTTGGGTTAAAAATATCGATCACAAGCATTTCATGTCATGAATATAATTCATGTCTTGTATATTAAACACATCATGAAATGGTTTCATGGATTATTTTGGTGATTCATTAAGGTCATTAATCATATTCATGATGTGAAATGGTCCAATAGACAATTCCCAGCCTAGTTACTTCCTAAAATTCCAAAAATTCTCTAATAACCTTGGATCCAGATGAAACACTCCATTTCAAACCATAGAAAATTTTATTCCCAGAATCCATTAATTCAAAAAAATACATCCCTGAATATTTGGTCATTTTCCTTGAAAAAATATATCAATCATAAAAAATCCTAAAATGAACTAAATGAAAGAATAAAAACAGTAGGAAATAAGTTCCCAGAAAATGTAATGTAATGTTAAAACCTCATTACTATGAACACTTTCTTTCCTGATAAATCCTTTCAATAGATTCAATATCAATGAGATGAGGCCACTACCCTCTCAATAGTACCTTACGCTCCCATATCCCATGTGTATCAGAACCATGAATTCAAAGCACATAGACTAATGGTATTTTCATCCCATGAAGAACATTTGTCTCAGAATCAATAATATTATTTTGATTCTCAGTCATAGATAGATCATGTTCAACATTAAGAAATTATTATCTCATTACATGGGGATGGTAAAAAATATACTTTTGAATATTTAATAAATGAATCACATTTTGAATCAAATTCAATTTTAGTGAATTTACCAAATGGTATGTATAGAGTCCCGAAGCATGACGTACATGGACATTACATTACTTTAGCGGAATACTTAATACATAACAAAAATAGACACACAAGGACTGTAATAGTTTAGTGTCTTCGGAAACTTGGAACGCAATCTTCTAATCGTGGTGAAAGATCTTAAACATCTCCCATAATGATCTTCCACATTTTGTTTCCTTACCTAAAACCTTTCTTTTAATCCTATGGGAAAATAAAATATAAAAAGGGTGAGCTCAAATTCTCAGTAAGGGTAAGCATGGATAAAATAAAATATACCATATACATTTGAACTTAAAACATGAACATAATATTTAAACATCAAAAGCTTGAGCAATGACATAAAAAATGGAAGTACGTATGGAATAGATCATAAAGAAACATTAAGAATGATAAAATATCATGGGAATAAAACATGTAATTGTGGAAAACATTAAGCACATGATATTATTTCCATAGTAGCCAAGGCATTGCTTCCAAGACCATCTTAGTGGACAAAGTCCCTTTCTGAATCGAGATAACTCCTCGTTTCAGTCCTGTATTACTGAACCAGTTTAACTTTCTATTCCTTCCAAGTCTATCTCATGAGATATAAATCATTACCCAATGCATTGGAGGGAGATATAGGTCCCACCCATCTCATATTGAAATCATTCTAACATGTCCCAGAAAATAAACATACATCATTCGTAATAACCCAATAAATAAAATGGGTTTTATAAAAATCATCCCATCATCAGATAATACATATAAAAGAAATGGATATCATTTCATAATAAGAAAAGTGAAACCATGTAAATCATAGAGACATGATACTTGAAATATACACATATGAAATAATGTCATCTTAGATGGAAAATGGTTTTGACAAAACACTTGAAATGAATTCATGAGAAAAATATCCTTTCTTATTTAAAATCATTTTTCTTGTCACAAAATGTCATGCAATTTTAAATGAAAATGATTTTGTTGAAAATAGTCATGAAATATTTTGAAGGAAGCTTCATGAAAACAAGGCTTTATAAAACCGTAAAAATCCTTTCATGTTGTATAAGTTAAAAAAACATTCTTCTCGTACTTTTGTCGAAAAAGTAAAAATGTACCTTATAGGGCAAATAAAAGGAAGATTCCTTCCATACCGTTGGGTAAAAGTCAAAATGGGTAAAATGGTCTTTAAACATACATGAAACCATTTTTAGGAAACATGGACATGGATGATAACAATAACCCCAGTAAATACTTACGTATAAGCAATCTCGGATAAAAAATGAGATTTGAAAAATTATCCCTTACCTTTGGTCTGATATGCTTCGTACGTATCCGAAACACCTGTATAATGATTTAAATACTTTTATTGACTTATTACAGAATCATATTAATTGTTATGATATCATATATGGTTCACTTATGACTTTATATTACCCGTTCTTTTGTAAATTCCATGTTAAAGAGCGTTTTGGGTAAAATCGTTTCATTTTTCGTCCGTGTTTTGACTTCTAATTATTCATATGATTACTTAGATCATGATTACTTACATCCAGAATGGAAAAAATGATTTATATATAATATATATTCAGAATATACATATATATAATAGATCGATAAATGGAATGAAATACACCATTCATGGAGACGGTAGGCCATACGTACGCATGAACATTGTTTTCGTTTCCTCATTGAATTGAATGGAATTAATTGGATGACATACATATATATATATATATATATATATAAATCCAGTATCATTATTATGTCATATATTTCATTATTACTTATTATATATACTTTATAATCATTTATGAATGGATAATCATTGAGAATAAATCTCATCTCGTCGTGGAGACGGTATTCCGTACGTACGCATGAGCGATGATATCATTCCCATGATCGTGGAATTTTATTGGAGTATATGTATAATATTTCAGAATAAATATCACTTTACAATAATCATATATAGTTATTATTTACACCATTATACCCATCCAAGTAAGGTGGTGGTGGAAAATAGATTACACCACGGTGTGGAGACGGTATTCCGTACGTACGCACGCGCGGTGATTTCATTTTCTGTAGGATGGATAGATGGTGAAATAGGGTTGTTTCATACTTATAATAACATATCAGTATATTAGTGATACTGATGTTATTACTTCATAATGAAACAGCCTATGAAGAATAAGTTGATGAAGAAATAAAGGTGAATGAATCGGTAACGGAAATTACCTCTTCTTTGAGGCGCCTCTTTGAGACCTCCTCTTAGGGCACTAAAATTGGTCTTTGAAGAAGACAAGGACCTCTAAGATGTTTCTATGAAAGTGGAGAAGAGAATTTGGCAGGGGTTAGCGGAGATTGAAGGCTCATAGGGGTGTGTGGAAGAGAGGGAGGAGGTGCCCTTTTATAAGGGATGAGAGGGGCACCTTTGGAATTCTTAAAAATATTATTTTATAACAAATATATCCCCATTAAAACCCTCCAAAAATGACTCCTCTCCGAATATTAGATGAGATACTGTTGTAATCTCATAAAAAATAAAATTTAGACATGTTAGGAATTTATTTTAAACATTATCAACTTGATTTATCCTTATTTAATCAATTTTTTTTATTTGTGGTAATAACATTCTAAAATTTAAATTATAACAAATAATTAATTATTTGTTGTTAATTGTCCATAATTGGATAATTTATAACATTTTATACCATATATATTTAAATTTATAATTTTTAAATATATTTTTGATTTTTAAACATTTTTATAATATATTATTTTTATAAAATAACAATAGTGTCAATTTTGACACTATTCATTTATTTGAATTTAAATAAAATATATAAAGAATATATGTTCGAAATAAAAGAATTAATAGAATTATAAAAGGTCATATGTATATAGAAAATTAGTTTATCACATTAAATAGTTCATATATTATTTACTTTATTATTTTTAAAACCATTTATTTGGTTTATCTCTTAATAAAATAATTACTACAGGATTTTTGTATAATTATTTAATATACATATATGTTGCATAAAAATTAAAAATAAAATCCTATGATGAATATAAGTCTATTAAAATTCATAATAAGCATTTTACTCGAATTTATCATCTTAAAATCACAATATATAAATTGTTATATTTATTAAATTATGAAGTAGACAACTTTGGAACCATTTAAAATAAAATAATATAAGTGTCATAATCACTTTTATAAGGCTCCAAAGTGGTCCAATATTCGACCATTGGATGATTATGGTTTTACATGTACATGAACAATACTTTTTGGTCAGGGATTGGAGAATTTTATGGTTACTATTAGTATAATAAAAACTATATTATTGATTTTTTACTAGATAAACAATTTCTGCATCACTATTGTGTTACAATTAATGATAATTATTTAATCCCTAAAAATTATAAATAAATTCATACGATGTAGATAATTTCATTAGATTTCTGGAAACTATTCATTTTCGATGTTTCATGAAGTCTATCACTAAATTAAATTTAATATACTTATAAGATTTAAGAGAGTGACATGTTGTCACTTTCTTTGGTTTTAATAATAATTAAGTTATTTTCATGAAAAAAAGTCCATTAAATGATTCTAATCCGACACTTAGGTGATATGGGTCGACATTTACTCATCCAATAGGATTTTGGTAGGTGTTACGGTAATTTTATAATATTATATTTACCCTTAATTACCCAATTTACCTTTAACTATGGTAAATAAAATATATCGTAGTTACTCTTCATAACACCCAAAAATAAAAATTAGTCTATTAATATAATTTTGACCCACTGATTCCAAATGTGAAATCCATTTTTCCAAATTCAATACCCAGAAGTTGCAGAAATTAAATTAAAATTAATCCCGTTGTCGAAAGAAAACGGGTTTTTGTTTAAAACATTCCAAAAGATTGAATTGATTTAATCTACGAATTAAAAGTAAAATCAATTCTAATGACATACATTATATTAAATGGTAAAAATATATTCTATTTATACTTTAAGACCATTCAATATTATAATTTAACAACATTAATTATTACGATGAAAAAAAGTTGTTTTTACTTAAAATATAGCGTGTTTTTACTATTCATTAAAATATGATAGTTATCAGAATAACATGAAAATTTTATCCAAGGTAAAATTATAGATTCTTATTCCATAGAATAATTTTCTTTTGTAAAATTGAACTTATAAAAATGTCAAAAACTATATTTAATGTGGGTGCGCCATCAAAAGGCGACAAAACTGCATTTTTTTTAAAATACTTATTTTACCCGAAAAATTTATTTTGTTCACATAAAATGTTTTAGAAAATTTATAAGATGAATAATTATGTTATAAAATTAAAAATTTAGTTAATACTATTCATAACGGCTAGTTCATAATAATATGGTAATAATATATCGTAGTTTAGTAAAACTCGGTATTGCGTACAACACACGCTATCGAGGAAGGTCGTGATTGTGTGTAATGAAAGCCATGTCAGGGTTCTGTGTTGTGCAAGAATCCTTCGTTGTTTCGTATAACAGAATCCAACCATATTTCATTTATACATTGAATATATATATATATATACTCAATGTTGCGTAGAATAACTATTATCAAAATTGTGTGTAACACGATCCAATAATAGTGTTGCGTATACTACAAGCTAATACAGTGTTGCGTATAGTGCAAAGTAATCTGGGTGTAGCATACAACACAAGACATTAATGAAATTAAAAGAATATTTTTCATAAAATCTCGGGGTGTTATAGTATGATACATTACCAAATCACTAAAAAATATCAAAAATACCAAAAAAATATTAGTATAATATTTCCTTATTTTATAAGATTCTGGTGACCTAGCCATAATGAAACTCTCAAAAACTCATAATCACAAACATAAAACTCTAGATGTTGGAAATGACATTCAATATGGGATCTATAACAACTCGGTTCCCTCAAAAATTGATGATGAATCAACTAAATATTCATCATTTTATCATTAACTAAACTCATTCCAATCAAGGAAGTTCCACTTATATTCCAATAACACAATAGTGATCTATAAGGACATATATAAAAGACCTGAAAAGGATCCATTCTAACAGAAGATTGATATATATTTTTGTAGGAAGAATCAACTAGTACCTAATAAACAACCAAGCTCCACAAATGTTAATAATTAAATCATGTAGAATATTATCAAGAATTTGTATAGCTTGAAATGCAAGGAAATCCATATAAAGATGATATATCATGATCAAACATATTTGGGATCTCTTGTCCACCTGTAGGCCTCCCCAAAAGTGGTAACCAAAATGAGTATCCCTAGTACATACAATAGTCTATGTAATTCCCTAAAATCTAAAAATCTATGTCTTATTTTGATTTCTAAGGTCGTCAATATTAGAAGTATCTTGATTGGGTATAAAGGGATCTGATTTTGTCGTCCTATCAATCACAAACCATATCAAATTCCTCCAATGAGGTGTACACGGAAACATTGCCACAAATTCCATGGAAATTTCATCTCACTTCCATGTAGGCACTGTAACCAGCTTGATAAAACCATAAGGTGTATGGTACTTAGATTTGACCTACAAGTATTCATAACAATGAGAAAGAAAGTAAATGATTTCTTGTATCATACCTATGAACCAAAACAATCATCGCATATAATGGAAAATATTCACAGTTCTAGGGAACACTACCCACTGGGAATTTTAAAAATCCCCCATCACAGATTTTCTCTTTGAAATTGTAAAAAAATCCGTTTTAGAAACATAGGATACCCACCAAAGTGAAATTCCACTAACTATTGGCCTTAACAGCATAAAGTGAGTCCCTAAAGACCTGGAATTTGTCATTAGTTTTATTCTCCTAAATAATATTCTCTATATGAGAGGAGGTCAACTACAGACATCTCGAAACAACCTTAGAATCATTCTCCGAGACTCTAAAAAATGAGTAGAGTGAAGCTCCAAACTACACTATTTTGATGATTATTAATTTTCATGAGTTGGATGTTTCCTACTCAAATAAATAACAATGAAATTCTCTTTAATAAGGGTATAATTAATGTTGGGATCAAATTATTGACAGTACTCCAACAAATTTCTTTATCATAGATTCAGATATATTTTTGAGAAGATATAAATCAATAATTTCTGATTGCAATAAATGGTAAACCTTTCATAAAAAATTTAATACCTCCAACTCTTAATATAATGTATCACAAATATGACTTTTAGGACATATTTTGGGTAATTATTCTCTTGTGTCCAAAATTATCAAGAACCATAGGATATCATGTGATCACCCTGCATGAGGAAACAACCAAAACCCAAACATGATGTGTCACATAGGACCACATAACCCTTTCTGAACATTGGATGATTCCAAACCTGAAAAGAAGTCATTTATTAAGATCAATAAAAGTTCTTTAAATTTTTTCATCCCAAATAAACTCTAATCCTTTCCAAGTGAAATCACTCATCGGTTAAACCAACATCAATAAATATCTGACAAGATTTTTGTTAGTAGCCAACCAACCCTATGAAGCACCAAATATCAAGAACATTATGTGGTTGATACCATGTCATAATAGCTTCTCCTTATCATGAAAATTTTTATTTACCTATTCTGGGACTATGTTTACTACGAACATCATTTACCATATCCAAAACTACATTATAAATGATTTCAGTAAAGTCAGTGAAATATCATGATTTATAGAACAACTCAAAAAATAACAGACATGGTTCTCCTCATTCTGGGAGTAAACATGGGTATCATCCTAAATTAACACAATTAATTTTTCAATGTACTCATGAAATTTTTTGTTTATGAAAACAATAAAAACATTAAAATTACTTGTTAGACCAAATGACATAAAAATATACTCATAATTTTTATAACTACGCCTGAAGGTGGAACTCTAAATGTAATATTATTTAATTCCCAAATATTGATAACCAAATTGAATATCAATCTATGTGAACTACTTAACCCATTTTAGGTATAAAAAATTGCCATCAATCCATTGAATTTTTTTTTATTCTTTATCATAGATCGATTTAGTTTCTAATAATAAACACATAGGAAAATTTTTCGATTATATTTCATCCCAAGGATAACTATTTTCACCCATGGGGACACACTCATGTGTATAGATCCTTTTTCAAAAAAATCATCAAACTAATATATAAACAATTTCAACTCTGATAGATCCATATAGTAATAATGAAAAAAAACTAGTTGAATGTCGGGTGCTAAATGAATAGAAAAATCTATACATATTAATGGTTGAAATACAGATAATTAAAAATTAAAAACATTAGGAAACTCAATGATAATTTAGAGAGAGATAATCAATCAATGATTCCTAATACAAGTCATAATAATCGAAGGAAGTTACCATACCAACCTGTTGTAAATAATGACTAGATAGACTTGACCTAAAGCCCCATTATACTTTAAAAACACAACTCACACCCGCAACTATAGTAAAAGAGACCCACCAATGATTAAATTCAATCAGGTCTATATGATAAATTATACAATCCCTCCCAGAAATCAAATCAATTGTTTAAATGTTGAGAAATAGAAAATTACATATAAGATCAATTTTGATAAAGAGGAAAGACAAATAGGACATCAAAGACACATCTCTCCCTTCATCCTGAGGGACATAGTATTATCCATCACATAAGATAAAATATTTATATGAAGATTCAAAAAATTCACAACACAAGTTGGAATAAATGATTGATATGCCTCGATTTTAAATGAATCAATCACTAAAGATGACGTTATAGTGATGGTGCCTCTCATAGTCATTGGACTCACATCATCTTACTATGGAGACTCTTCCAACATAAGAAGAATATTTGTTATAAATTTTTGTGGTAGGAACCCATTAGTTTTCAAATCATCGAATTGTACCATAATTTTTTTTGATGTTGATGAGCATATTATACAATATATAGTAGAAAAAAACTAGAATAATTTTTGTAGGTCTCCTGAGTGACCACAATAACCACAAATACATTAAACATCTATAAAAACGTGATTTAAATTCCTAACATTTCAAGACTTAGAGTAATGAAAAGGTCTTATTATAAGCACTAAAGGAGATTTGGATGACACCTTCCAGCTTTAACCATTGTAATACTCATCATGATTTCTCTTTACATTAAAGGAGCTTATAGAATTTTCACTGGGGGGAAAAAGTAACTACCATTAACACTAGCATACCAACTAGGTCAATCTCAGCCATCAACACCCTATCGAGTACATATACATAAGAAGTGATCTTCAGCAAGAAAACATATGATCATATATCGTGTAATAGACCCACATCTAGTCATCAATACATCATTTTATCATTAGATACATCATTAGGAAAAAATAGATAAATCTTTGAAAAATGTTTTGCATACTATGTCAGGGTCTGGTCACCCTAATGAATGTTGAGAAAATCAATGGATTTATCCAAGACCATTGAATTGTTATAGAACCAATCAGTGAAAAAAAACCCTATTTTCCTAACACTTAAATCCATCATAATTCTTCTCCCTAACCATTAAATCCCACTATCTCCATCTAGGACCCTCAATCTTAAATGTATCGTACTTAACCATTATAGCTTCTGGAATTTCCAAGAACTAAAAAATTAGTTACATATTTTTCAAATAATCAACTGCCTATTGAAGGTCATTCAAACCTTGTAAAGATTATGGATTATGATTATGAAACTCTGGAGCATGATATCTATATTCATCTATTTTAGGGTCCACTAATAAAGACTAAATGTAAATGGTTTCATGTACATGTCCCAAATCATTTCCCACACACACCACTATCTCAATAATAATTTGTCCCACAAGTGGATTTTCTCACAATGGTTCACTAGAAACATCTGCATACTACTTTTCAAGCATCTCCTTGGAGGTATGATGCTACAAAAAATCCAAAAAACATATTGAAAGAATCAACAAGGATAAGAAGATCAATAAATATGATAATATATTTAATAATATCATTTCATTCAGGAAGTATTCCAGATTTAGATTACAAAAAAACTGATCATAAGTTGGTAAATTTCTAGAAATCATATCAAATTATTTCTAAAAAACATTTTCCCCAAACACACATGGGGACCTAGGGCTCATTGCAATGATATATTTCTTGAAAATCACTCATAAATACCTTCTTAATTACAAATATTCAAACCTCTTTTCTAACAGAACAATCAAATAATATATTGACATCAAGGAATGATTCAAAGATTACCCTAGGGATATAATACCACATATTGAGGAAGTATCTCGGATACCCTGGTACACTGATTCATAATCCGGCAAAAATATGTCTTAATGTGCATTCCCTACCCCCAAGAGTTAGTGAATAATACCCAAAATCACATAATGAACCTAATGGAGTGATTTTTTTGAAAACAATTTGGATAAAAAAAACAAGAAATTTTACTATTCTCAACAATTATAAGCGATAAAGAACTTGAATCAAACTGGTAAAACAACACCCAAACTGTATATCAACAAAAGACCCAATATATTACAAGGTAAAAGTTCACACATGTCCCATGAAATAGGTGGATCTCATATCCACCAATCACCTCCATCAATCCGAGTCCCAAGGATCAATAAAATCCACCATCTCAAAATAGAGAATCCCTTTAATTGTACCTTGCATAAATTAATCAATAAATTATTGATGGTAATGTTAGGGTGTTAGCTACAAATCTCAATCGGGTCTCGATAAGTGTTCCATGATGAATTAAATAATAATTAAAACAGTTATTATTTTAATTTAAATAATATAATTTATTCCCTAGAATTTGAATATTTTAAAACATACATGATTTAAAAATAAAAAATTTTATTAATATATAAAAATAATCATAGATGAAATTTTTTTAAAAATTCATTTATATAATTCAGTTACAATGAATAAAATAGTTCAATAATCAAAGAAATATAATAATAAAATCAAAAATATCATATCACCATGTAATAAGATCTATGGTATGTTATTTTATTGTAATAGGATCCTCACAGTACAGAACAAGTGATCTTTTCTCAATGTGTCCATATATCTGATGACTCAAAATGTCATCCCTTAAATCCCATTCTGGGAAAATCCTACCACAATAAGTTAATGTTAGTGTAATAATAATCAATCCATTTATATGGGGTTGTATCGTAGAAATATTTTCGAAATTACCTACTAACCACCTGGGTTCTCATGTGATTCTGTTAATCATTCAGTCATTCATAGGAAAATAAATCCTTTCAAATTAGTTAAAGATAAAATTCCAAATGTTAGTCTTCAAAATACCTTTACAATTTCAAAACCAATTTATAGTTTTTCATAAATTCATACCTTTTCAAATAATATTTAAATTTAAATCATTTATCTCAAGGTTCATCAAAAAATCATTTCATCAAATCAATTTCCAAATAAATCCATCAATTTTCTAAAATCCTCCAAACAATTTCTATTCCATTGAAATTGGGGTGTTTCCACAAAATCCAGGCATGTTTAAAAATGAAACATTAATTTAATCAAATTAAATTTTTTTAATCATTTAAAAACTCACTTTAAATAAATCATGGAAATCAAGGTTGTAATTACAGGGAAAAATAATATGGAACCCCCTACCTTTTATCAGTGATCAAATCAAAAGAAATAATAATAAATTGAAATAATTAATGAAGGAATTGGAGATCAATAAGGTAATAATAAGTCACAAATAATCGAGATAAAACAATAATTAATCATAAATCATGAGGTCACCCCACTATCAAATAATGGTAGCGGAAATAATGAGAAAATAATAGTGGGTAAACTCACTAGAAATCCAACCATAAACCGACACATCACAATGTGAATAAAAAGGCCAAAAATTGACTAGGGTAGCCTTGGGGGTTTGAGATAATATAATGAATAAAGAATGATATAATTTTCATAATAATGTACACAAAAATCCACTAGGCATGTGTAATTCAGGTCATGAATCATCTATTTATGATGTGAATATCCCGAGTCGTGTATACATTGAAAAAAGCATCACCTTTGGTTATAAATACTCATAATGAGTAATCCACATCGGGAAAACAAATCAATAATGATATATTATTCACAACAAGATGTAGTTTGATGGATTATTTTAGTCAGTGTATTCAATTCATGAATCTTATTAATGATATAGAATGGCCTTGGAAAAAACTCACAACCAAATTACTGAAAAAAATTAACAAAATGTCTCTAATGACCTCTGAACCCAAGAAAACACACCTATTAAATCGTAAGATAGATTTATTCCAAAATTACATTAATTCAAAATAACATACATCTGTGACATTTTGTCTATTTTCACATAAAAATATCTTCATCCTCGAAATGTAAAGACACACACAAAAACCAAAGTTAATAAAAATAAGAGTAAATAAGAAAGTAAAATTATGTAATGAGATGTAACATTGGGTCTATAAATAATAGTGAAAATGAAATATTTTTTTATGAATAGATACACTAGAAGGTTGTACAAAACCAACACAAAAAGACATGAACTATGAGATGCACCAGAAATTGCCCTAAACAGATGAAACTCTTATGCTTCCAACCCCATTTATACATTATGACAATATCTAGAAATGTTAGGGTGACATAGATCAAACTATTTTGATACAATAGAGTTATCTAGGTAGGATATCAATTCACATCCATTGTTTCATTCCACATGTCATCTCATTAACACAGAAAATTATATATGAAATAAATAAACTTTTCAATCTCTACTTGAGTTAAAATTTTCACATTTAAATGTTTGTGATCGGTATCCATTTTTTCGAAATGTGACTTTTATTAGTATAATTTATCCATTAGGTTTAAACCTATTTCAATAGGGTATAAAATATCTAGATGTTTATTTTTCTTTCTCAACACTATACATCTTTTAGGACATGCACCCATGATCCAATATGTTTAACCTATGTTATTTTCTAGACTAAATGAATGGTAATACAACTAAAAAATCATTTCATTAATAATAAGTACGTTTTTAAATTCCACCAAAAACATATTAAATGATGTGTCTAACTACTGATTAAAATCCATCATGTGAAAAAACAAAACGATGAATGAAATTTTTTTAATGTATTATAGACAAAATAAAAATCAATTTGTGTATCATAAATTATTACTAAAAATTAATCATTTAAAAATCTGATATGAAACACAAATTAATATCACGAGGCATAGATCTCTAGTTGTAAATTCCTTTAGGATCTACCCCATATAGCATATCAATATGAATTTTATTCCTTGGATAAGTTTTCCTTGCATCAACATCTATCTGAATAGTTTTTATTCAATGGAATGAAAAAAATGCTTTCTCATGACTAGTGTAACTATTATAAATATTTCGAAACCTATTCAAGAATAAGAATTCCCTCATGAAATCAACTATGAATTGATACCTATTTAAACATTTACTATAGATACATCTAATATATTCACTTTCAAAACCACTAGTGAGATCAATATACTATAAAATGCTCACAAAATATTCTATAAGCCTTATATTAAGAAGATTAATCACATTCTTATCCATATTTTTATCGTTAAAAAAATTTCACCAATCACACGATACTACATATTACATTATTTGATGGAATTATCCTTACAAAAAACAAATAAATAATTACTAGTATTTATTATAAAATTATTTTTTCAAATAAATTTCAACCAAAATAAAGAATTAAAAAAAATTAACTCGTCCACATACGGAGATAATGTTTATATAATATTTAAAAAAAATTAAATATTTTATTAAAAAAAATTGTATATAAAATTTAACAAATATTAGATATTTAAAAAATCTATTAACAAAATATTAGTATTAAAAATAATTTCATTTCAATATTATGTTATCTTAAATATATAATCATGATAAACTACATTTCAACCAATGAAATAATCTTATATAATATTTTCAAATTATAAAAATATATGATCAATTATTTTTGATTTTTTCTCATCAAGTACACACTATAAATACCACACTAGTTTCATCATTCCGATAAAAAACAAAACAGTTCATAAATATCATAATACTTAACCTGTAATCCATATTTAATTAATTAGAACACTATGAGATGTTATAAAAATCATATCACTCCTTGGGTGGTCTTATTTAAAATTATTATTTTGAAATCATTGAATTGATAGTGTTAGGCCATGAAATATTGTTGTGTTTGAAATCATAGGGTTAAAATGACACTAAATTTGATTCAATACCCCAATTAAATCCCTGTCATTGTCAATCCATCAAAAAATCCCTAAAATAGGGGATTTCCTTAGGATGAAATTAGATAAATATCTAAAAACGCATATTATAGGGCATACCTATGTTATAGAACATTAAACATGGTGCTTCAAATGGATGTCATATAATTTATGAATCTAATGAGTAATCAATCTGCAATGAAAATAAGGTATGTAGAATGAGAGAGGGATCAAGTATAGGGGGTTTGTTCGTGGTTATCTGAAGTAGTATTGGTTGGTTTTAGGTGGTTTTAGGGGTCAGGAGAGTTTTGGAAGTACAATGTTAATGGGGGGAGAGGTGGGGGAGGCGGGAGTAGGGTGGAGGGGAGTGGTGTGAGTAATGAGTGCGAGGGGAACTACTACCAAGGGTCTTTTTCAACATGATAATTTTTTATATCATTACTAAAAATATTACTGATATATTAAGAACCATTAATAGATGGTTACTCATATCAGTGGTTTTTTAGTGGTAATAAATTTTTTTGGAGTTTCTTTTTAAAAAATTGAAAATAATATCACTTCATGTGACCCCACCCTAGCAAATCATTCACAACACACAAGGGTATCCCCCATCCCCTAGTCTAAACATCACCCAACACCCTTAAATCTTGAATTAATTCAAAATAGGTCATATTTGAACCCCTACTCGTTTGATTTTCAACAAAAATATTAAAAAAAACGCCAAATAGTTTTTCTTATTATATATTGAAAATAATATTTATACATATGTATATATATTTTTCAAAATATGCTAATTTAAATATACAAATATTTATATTAACATATTTCAGAATATATAAAAAATATATATCTGTTAACTAACACACACACATATATATATATATTTATATTTAAACATTATATATACATTGTTATAAGTATATACACATTCAGACAGTATTATAAGTAAAACACAATGGATAATTATTTTTTATTTTCTTATGGTTTATATATTTAGAAAATATGTTTTATGTGAATATTTTTAAATATTTATTTAATTAATAAAATACCTATATGTATATATATGTATATTTTAATTAATATTTAACATTAGAATAAGAAGAAATTCAAATTTAGACACCATAATAAATATATGAATGTATTATTTTGGAATAAATTCAGTCTCCAACAAAATAAGGCATGATTACCATAATAAAAAAGTTGAAATTATGTCCAATATTTAAAATTTATGGTATAATGTCTAAAAACATAGTTTTAGAGGACATAGAAACATTTTTTCATTAAATAAAATACATAGGTTATCTCATCCAATACCTTTTAATTATTTTCCCAAACATCAATTTGACATATCATGGAGTTCAAACCGACATCTGGATCAAAAGTTATGTTTGTTTGAATTTTATATTCCTTTTTCATTATATTTTAAATACAATTTTTTTTATTAATTTTTGAAATCACCAAATTTTTATTAAATTTATATTACTTAATACTAATTTGTAAATTTATAATTATTTTTAATTTTAATTGATTTATTTATAAATTTATCACTAAATATGTTAATTATTAAGTGTAAATACATATTTAGTACTATATAAAAATATTTAAGTAAATTTATTACATTTATATCAATATAAATATAGTCATATATTAATATATTATTTTTTTATATCGATTTATTAAAATTGGAAATCTTTTATCAATGCTAAAAACAATTTTTTTTCTTGTAAATAACTCATCGTTAACAATGTTGAGAAGAGTGTTGATAAATGTGTACTGTTATCAATTGTTTAAATAATGCTGATAAAGGTACTCACTTTTTGAGTTTTTCTTGTTTAGTGATTATAAAGGGTAGGCATAATAAACATGAATTTGTAGTAGTGTGGGGGGAGGGTTTCATTGTTTTTTAGGCTATGTAGTTAGGAATTCTAGAAGTCACCAAAATCATTAAGGATTAATGTATTTAAAGTAGTGGAAGGTAAAGGGATATAGAATGTGTTAGGGAAGGATGTGGGAATTTGGCTTGCTTTTTTACTATAGTTATAATTTCTATAAATGGATGGTTGATGGTAGTGGTTGAAAAACCCATCATTTGCGACTTCCATTGATGAATGCCCATTTATTCTCTCTCTCAAATTCCCAATCATTATTTTTACTGTTTGATAAAATAATAAATTTATGGGATTTATCTTCCAAACCAAATTTTTGATCAATTCAAATGAAAGGTCACTACAATATCATATTACGTGCATATGGGAAATTTGATAAAGATTCCCTTTCACACACATTAGAAGTGCACTGTTAGAATAACATGAAATTTAGTTTAACACCCCAAAACCCCTCATTTATTAAAATAACTCTAAATTTTTTTTAAAAATATTTCATTATTTTTTAGTAAAATCACATAGTAAGAAAATTAAATTTTTTTGATGATCATATAATATTATTTATTACTACATCTTGGAATATTACATGGATACAAACAGTAGTGAATAGTGAAATAACTAAGGGGGAAATAAATAGGCTTGAATTCTCCCATGAATATCATTCATTCCATGATAACTATAAAAATTAATTGAATCATTAAGTATTTGATAAAAAATATCAAGGGATGTGTAATGAACTTTTTTAGTGAAGTAGTGAATGCTAAAGTATGATATTATGGGTCAATATATATATATGGTAATTTAAATTTTGGGAACTATGATCATTATGGTCATTGGGATTTTTTGAAAATTGGCCAGTATAGTTATTGGGAATTATGACTGCTTTTCAATATGTAAATATTGAAATTGTCCATTGGTCAATATGACGGTTCGGAATTATAATCGTTGGTTATAAGGTGACTGTTGGGATTGTTTTATGATGCAGAAGGAGGAAACAATAGCCTCTACCAGTAGGAACGTCCATTAATAGGTTAAATTAACTGATATTAGTAAATAAGTGTCATTACAAGGATTTCCTATGATTGAACCCAATATTAAACTAAAAATTGGGATATGTGCTAGATTTTTTATGTGAGAGATATTCTATATTGTAGAGATCACAACATGAGTGAAGCTGGTTGAGGCACCCCAATATACTACTACCATTTAAAATCTTACCCTTAGATAAAATTAATATGTAATAAGGGTTTATGTATCTATTCATTTAGTTTTATTTCAACACCATGGGATTCTAAAATAATAATACTGTATTCGGTAACATGTATGACACACAACACCAAGATTTAATGGAAATATAACACCCTGATACTTTACAATATATTTATTTATAAGTAAATTAAATCTATCCATAGCTTGAATTACAAAAAATGATGATTTTATCTTGAATTACATGAAACACTCAGTTTAGCATGCGTTAGATGCCATACTCAGTTTTTCTTATGTCACACATAACACCGAGTTTAAATGAAATGTGAAATATTATTAAACTATTATTATTTAATATAATAGTTATCACATATCCATTTGAATGGTTAGTATTAATAGTACTAAGTAAATTATTAAAATTATCCTCATCAATAAAATAAAAAAAGATTTATTTAAAAAGAAAATGAAATTGTTTTGAAAAAAACATGATTTTTCTACAAGACTAATTAATCGTGCTATGACCAAATAATTAAAAATTAATTTTTTATAGCTCTTAAAATTTTATTCAATAAAACTAATTCTATTTTTTAATTAATAATGTTGAAAATATACTAGGGATAATTTTTATGAAATATTTCTTTTTAGGATGAAAAGTGAAAATATAGCATTTTAAATCGAAAGTTTATATTTAGATTAAATTTATTTTAATTTTTAAATATATTATAGTTTTTTAAATATTAAAATAATTATATTTTTATATTAACCCTTCCAATTTAGTTTCCTAGAATCACTTTCAAATAAAATTTATATATAAAAACATTTTAAACTTTTGAATAATTTCTCTTTAAAAACCTGCTTTCTCTTGGAATCTATGGGATTAAATTTCAATTAAAATTTTCTGATTATATGAATTTAATTTTAAAAAATGGATTCCATATTTTGATTATAAATATTTCATAATTTTCAATAAGGTCAAATTAAATTTTTAGTAAAATGAATAGTGGAAACAGTAGAAATGAATTATCGTAGTTGAGGTAAAAATTTATTTATCGGGGGTTAAACTAAGAGGATAAGGGTAAAAATTTACCTAAAAACTTGTATAAAAAAAATTTGATTGAACTATTTCAACCATAAATCTTCTAGGAAAGATAATGGTCCATTTTTGAGATTTTTGTCTTAATAAAAACATGGCAATGATTGAATCCTCCCAAAAAAGTACAAGTATGACACTCACCTCTCTTATAAAAAGCCACCCCATATCCTTAGTTATTCAAAAATTTAAAACAAATATTTTAGGCCAATATATTTTCAAATAACAACCCAAATTATCTAATAGGACTTATTTTGAACATAAATGCAACCTAAGAAGGCCTTTGGTGCAAACCTATGGAGGATACATGAAAACATGGTGATGTTCTTCAATAAGTATTTTTATTTTCTTTCATAGTACACCTCCTAAAATTCATATTAGGACATTATTATAAAATAAAATAACTATATACCATATATTTATATGTGGTTATTTTATGTTCATGCCCTAAAAATATATTCACTTCCATTAAATGGGTTACAAAGTAATTATTCATGTAGACGATGGACTACAACCTCACTGATCGATGTCATTCATTTTTTCCATTACCACTTCTCACGATTGGTTGCGAGGATGGATATAAATTTTATATGATATATTTATAAAATAATTATCCATATAGTTCCATTTTTTCACATATAACTTTTTAATTTCAATTTTTTAGCGGACACAATATTTTCTCTTCTGGTTATAGAGGACTACCGCCTCACGTAGTGATGAGATTCTTCATTTACTAACTCTTTTTATGGAAGGGGATAATGATAATTTCAATTATTATATAGGATATAAATTATATAATTATTATATTAATAAAAAATTTATCATTATTAAATGATAATATATATCATTTTCTTTCTTAACATTTCACTTAATGAAAGATGATAATGTCGTTTGTGTACGTGTGGACTACCGCCTTCATGAAACAATTTGACTCTCTTCTCATCACCACACCACGTAGATGATATATATATATATATATATATATATTTATATGTTAACATGCTCATTCTATAATGAAAACATATTACTTACCCCTTTTCTATAATGATCATTGGAAAATGGAAATGCTACTCATGAGTATGTATGACCGACCATCTCCATGATCGTAACATACTTCATATCTCAGAACCATATTTATTTATTGGTCTAAAAATTATAAATTATGTATAAATATGAAACTATTTCATTATTACTATTCTATATACGATGGAAATATTTAATACTTTAATTAAACAGATCATTAATGAATAAATAAACATGATGAAATAAGATAATTGACACCCGAAACAATGAAAATAAAAAAGAATTTTAATTATAGGGTGATAATTTGTTATAAAAGGAACATAAATGATATTATAAATATTAATATGGTAATTTTTTAGTTAATAACTTTTTTAAAATCACTATGTTGTATAATAAGGAATGTTCAATCCAAAGGAAGTAGGTATTAATGGACTTTATCTCTGTTTCCTACCATTGATGAATATTTTATTATTTTTCAAAAAAATTAATTTACATGGTGTAGATAATTCCACTTTGACATTTTATATCATGATAAAATTATACTTTGTATTATTTGAAGTTTCTTTTTGAGTTATTTAATCAATGGGTATTTGACTTAAAAGATACCAAGTTGTAAGGTATTTCATATCTCAATTTTTTTTTATTGGGATATCTTACAAATACACCAGCTTTTATATTATAAGATTATTTGTGTGATTAATTTTTATTATATTATGTTTTTTATCTACTTGTTTAATGTGGATTTATAGTTTATACACATCTTCAATTCATTTATTAATTTTCATTTCAATGTTATTCTCATTGTAAGGATTTATTTCAGAATATTAATCTAATCGATATTTTTTATTCATGAATTTCATTTGAATGGAAATATTTTATCATTTTATAATAAAAACATTTTATTTTATTCTCCATTATTTATTCATGATATTTTCAAGTAATATTACCAATTTACCACTATTTTATACTTAACATAATCGAAATTGTTTTATGAATATCTTACTTTATTTCTCTATTTTTCTGTAAATATCTTTTCTTCCAAAACCATTATTTCTAAAAAATTTATTAATAATGATTTAATAAAATAAAAAATGAATTTTAGGATACATTCTACCAATTTTTTCATTTTACATAATGTTTTTAAAGTAATATTCTTGTATTTTAGAAAACAATTCCTCTTTTTCTTTTATAGAAATTGTGAAAATATTCATTATTTTAGCATACCTGCCATGTATTGAATTTTCTTCCGCCATGACCAATAAATTTCTTAGATATTCCTTTATATGATTCATGGTTTATTTTTAAATAAATATATTTTTAAAAAAATGACCCCTTTTTTTAAAATTTATGTTCAAAATGAAAAGATATTTTCCTCAAGAATGTTTTAAATGATCATTATATGTTATTTCACATCATAAATGAAAACAACCATCATTTTAAAAATACTACACTAGGGATATTTTGAATTGATACAATCCTTATTATCTCTCAATATGTTGGATGATTATTTTTACCACGGACAATATTTACATTCCATTCCTTGATACATTTTTATATTAAATAACATTACCATTAATTATTCAATTTCCAACGATCATAGGATATTAAATGTACAATATATATCTTCCATATTTATCATCTATATTTTATTTTGTAAAACTTATTTAATATATACCTATGATGTTCTATATTTAAAGTCATTTTTTATAGGTGGATATAGATAAATCCATATTTTTTCTCAATATGGATATTTAGGGATAAGGCACATTGTTCATGGCTTAAATCAATTTCTCTATATATGATGAATTTTTTGTAAATTAATACATGGGGTGGATACTTGTATATATTTCCCCAAAATAAATCAATATATATCTTGAGACAAATTATTTGGTCAAAACATATTAGTTTATACACATGAGATTTTAGTTGTCTTGTGAAAGGTATTACTACATGTATTTTGATGAAAATTCATTTGAAATGATATAATAGTGACTTTAATCATTTTTCATTTTAACTAATTTTATTATGTCAAATTTATATGAAAGATAATATGCACTCAAACATCAAATGAAGATGAGAAAATGGGTTTTTTTGGTGTTTCGCAATCTTATCCAAAATTTTAAACATTATGTATCAAAAAAATTCATTTAAATTAATTCTTCCCTAAAGTGGATAGCCTTAATAACAACATAATCATTATTTTAACCCACAGAATCACCCATCCTCAAGTAAAAATACATACCCATTATTCCCTCAATATCTGATCCACTTCAATTGATAATGAATTCTCTCTCATTCCCTTACTCAAGGGTCTATCTAGGGTGGTTATAAGGTTCTAAGGAGTCTCCCAATATATATAATAATTAGTTAATTTTTAATTTATATTATTGTTTTACAATGTTTCCAAACCATGTTTATACTAAATCTTTTATATATTATGTGGAATTATATATTTAGTGTTATAAAAATCATATTTAAGAGAATATATTATAACTAAATATATAAAAATATATTTATATATTAAACTCTTAATTTTATAATTTATAATTTGTATGATGGTTTCCTATTCTTAGTATTGAGAAAAAGTTATTTAGTGATAATAGATGGAACTCCTTTATCAACGCTAAAAACATTGTTGACATATGGTGTCTTTATATCAGTACATTTATCCAATAATAAAGGTTAAAATTATCAATTTATTTAACTATTTTTTATAAAATTACACTATTGATCAATGCTTTTGTTTCCGCATTGAAAAGGTTGGAACTAATTACTATCGATTTTTCTAGTAGTGTTATCGATTTATATATATTTTTGTGTCCTTTAAAATTCATATGTTATGAGTTCATATAAAAAATATATGTTATTTGTTCATCTCAAATCAAATATACATGTTATGAAAACATGTGTAAATAAAAAAATTATGCTTTGTGTTCACTTATTGATGAAATTAACATACTTTTTTCCAACAAAAAAATATTAAGACCATTTTTTATTTATTAGATGGGTAGAGGATTATAGACCATAATAATAGGAACCCTCAGGTATATAGTATGTCTTTGAACATCCCTCCCAATTATGACTGTCAGGAAATCGTAATGAACCTTTTTATTTATCTAATCCCAAAGGCCAAGGGGCATTGAAATGCAAAATATTCATGACTCAAATTGGATAATTTTTGAAATCTTTTCCAAATACCCAAGGGATATTTTTTATATTGAAATTAAGTTCTACACACTACTTGTATTAAATCCACCCACATCGATGATAGAGTTCATCTCCATATACAACCATCTTAGCCTATATCCCATCAAGAGATATTACTAAAAAATATTAAGACTAATGATCATTTACAAAATGACTACATTTCACAGATATATTTTAATATAACCAATTAAATAACCTATGTTGGGAAATTTTTTAACATTGTCTATATAATAAAAATGATAATATTTTAGTATTGAGGTGTTTTTTCATTTATTATAAGAATCCTGACATTAAATCATAGTTTATAACACTGATATTTTATAATTTTTGTTAGAGGACATGAAATTTAAATAACATCTTCATTTCACTTGACAAATGATTTTCATGGACCTAATTGTTAATAGTTGACACCTCCAAATTTCTTTTCCTATCATTCTCCTATCACTATCATTATTCCAATATTTCCCTAGCTGGTTAAACCCACATTTTTCATTATTTATTTCCAACACACCCACATCATCAATATGATGCCTCTCATTCACTATTTAATTATTTTTTAATTATCATCAATTATCTTTGGTCTTTTAATTATTTCATTAATTGGATCAAAGATATATTTTAGGAGTCATAATAGAATAATAAATCCTTAAATTTTACATTATCAATCATGTTTTTGTCATTTTCACCACACAAAGTGGAATTTAATTTATTTACCTAGATGTTATTTTGCATATATTCTAAAACATAAGACATTATTTTGGGTTTTTTATATATTATTGGAATATATTGTTAATTTAGTATAATGTGTTTTTATTTTAGAAAATTTACATGAACATATATATATATTTATTAAAAAAATTATAAACCTATAAACACACACACAAACACAGATATATGTATATTACAAAAATCTAACCAGATATATATATATATATATATATATTTCTATGTGTGTGTGTTTTTTTGTTATATATATGTATGTGTCTCCATGTTAGTCTTATATATGATTATATTTGAAGCGTAATTAATTTAATTTAAATTAATAACTTTAGAAAATAAATTTAATATAAAAATATTATATTAATTGAATATTATATTTTATACATTTTTTTAATATAATGTAATATTATTTATTTTTTTAATAAATAAATGTATGTTATGTGTGTGTACTCACTAGTGCATGAACGAGTGTATTTATGGTTTATATTGAATGTACACGCACACACACACACACTTATCATATATAGTTATATAAATAAATTTATATTATGTGGGTGGGTGTTTCTCTTTTACATTTTCATATTTTATATTTTTAAAATTTAAGTTAATATAATTTTATTATTATTTTAATTTAATAGTGTATTATTATTTTAATGTATGTGTGTTCATATTTTTTTATTTAAATTTCATATAATATTATTATTTTCATTTTAAAAATAAATAAAAGTAGTGAGTCTATGTGTAAAATAAAAGGCACCTCAAACCATTCATTTGTGTCTTTTAGGTTTTTCAAGGTTCTTATAGAGAGTTTAAAGGTGGTAAAAATGTAGAATTTTTTTCCTCTTTGGTATTTGAATCACCCATGGTGGAGGTCATCTTGTAAGTCATATCAGTTTTATACAAGTGTATTATGTAATTTTAGTGAGATGGGCCTCGTGATTTGGGTGTTTTAAAAAAATTGGTGAAGGATAGGTGAGAAAAAACTACTTTTATAGAGTGACCATATCGTAATGGATATATTTATCATAATAGGTCCCATTCTATTGGGTTTAGTTCATAAGAAGGTACTATAAAGGTTTCTATGTAAAATAGGTAGATATGTGATTCCCATAATAGTGTGTAAGGTTTTGTCATGAAGTGGTGCGAGAGATTTTGGTAATGTTTGAGAACCATACATACCACCTAGTTATATAGTGGACCATAAATATGTTTTAAGAGTTTTCCATTAAAAATAACTTTGTTGTGGCATGTGGGGAGAATCACACAATGGTGAGTTTTCAAAGGAAGATTTGGTGGTTATATATGAGATAGTATGACATCAGCCACACCTAGGGGACAGTCGCCTTGAGCACAATTTATTTGGGAGTTTGGTGATTTACATATCTAATATATGGAGGTGATTAATGGAAATTTTTAATGGTGTTAGGTCAAAAATAATTTTTAGATAACCTGAACATATTAATTTGGTTAATATTTTTTGATTCCTACATTCATAGAAAATGATTTCAAATAAGTTGGAATTTGAAATAAATGTTCCTTGGTAATTTCTAATAGCTTCGGGAGAATCAATAAAATGAGAAACTAGTTTTATAATAACTGTTAATGTGAGAATGTAATACATTAATCCATTTATGTATATCTAAAAAAACACTAGACTATGAGAGCCCTTACACATGACTCATCAGTCATTTTTCAGCTATAAGGTGGGCTAGTTATGCAGTCATGAACCAAGCCTCTTATTTTGTGGATCTGGGATAGGCCTAATATATGGTCAATTAAACATTAATGATTGAATTATTCTTGAGAAAACAACCACATTTCCAATATTCCACATCATAATGGATTTATTATAAATACCCACATTCAAAAATGGGAGGGATACGAGAAAAAATAATAATGTGATAGAAACCAGTAACTGAGAGAGGTGGATTCATCATGTAAAAATATACCAAGAATATACAATTAATAATCCTAGATTCTCCTATGTAAGTTGATCATGTGACCATTACAATCATAGCCTTCACAATAAATCTATCACTAATGGATCAATTTTAATTCTATAGAAGATATATGGACATGTCCTATGTTTATGTGATTCCACACCTTTTCACGACCTCCCTTTTCACGACCACCCATCATAGTGAGGCTTAAATGTCACAACCATCATAACCATATTTTTTAGATTAATACTTTTTCATGATACATACTCCATGTATAGGGGTATTCTATAAACTCATGGACTTCATTTTTTAGAGTCCAAACCCTGAAACATAAAATTCATGGACTTCATCATGATGTCGAGATTATGAATGATCAAAGTAGAAGGCACACCAACCAACCCTTTGAATCCCCGTATTAATATATTACACACACACAATCTTTCTAATATATGGGGTATTCGTCATGTCTATAATCTCATATACCCTTGTTAATAGGGACCCCAATCCTGGAGGTACTGGTGGGAATTTTCTTGTTTCAAGAATCAAAGCATTCCTTTCTCATGCTTCCTGAAACATAAAATGAATTGGAAATCATATGTTCCTTTTATTTCCGTTTCAGTAATGTGTAATATTTGATATAATTTTTATAAACACATTGGAATATAAGAATATTAATATTTCATTATGTAAGCCCCTAATATTCTTTATCGAATTGACAATATTTCCAATATGTCTTTTATTAGTAAGTGGTGAGTAACTTTATATTGGGAACCCCCCTTAGAGTTATCCCATATCCTTTTGTATAGGATTACATATCCCATCCACCTTTTATATCACGCTCCACATCATTCAGTGGATGAATAAGTATGAATAATATTGTTATTCGCTTTTATGTTTCAGCCTTTTCTAAATGAAATCATTTAATGGGGTTGGTATTCTATTTTATCTTGTTTATCGAAAAAAGTATAAATCATGTGGGTTTTGAGATCAATGATGATCATGAACCTATACTTTCCAAAAAAAAATCTTCTTAATGGGTTTACAATGAGGTTAAATCCCCAAAATATATTATAGGGTATCTTAAATGTATAATCATCTCTCTCTATACTCTATTTCAATACCATTCACGATGCAAACATCCCATAAACTAAGGTTAACCAATGTGAAAAATATCCTAGTCACATCATGTTAAACTACGTGAAAAAATATTTTACACATTATGTTAAACTAAATGGGGTGATCTTTCGTAGTCTTTGAACTATGCTACATGAACTATATGGTTTCTTATTCTTATCTGCAACAAGATACATATGACAGATTTTCATGGATAGAAAAAAATATCCCCAAATTTACTCAACAACATAAATTCCCCCACTAAAGTATATTCTAATAATGTCTATATTCTTTTTTGGGTTATATACCGAATGAAATTATTACCCCCTTTGTCGAGACATAACTCCCCCATGTGTCATCATATTTATTTCATTACATCTTATCCCAAATGACTTCAGATTTATGCTTGGAAGGACATATCCCTATTGGTTGACAATAACTACCATCATCGGGCCACATAACATTTTAAGGATAACAAAAAGTGTACCTCATATAAATAGTTTCCACAAAAACAATTTTTAAGAACCATTCACCTAATCATCCTTACCACATGACATTAAACTATATGTATTAGTCCTCATCACATGAAATTAAAATGTATGATGTACCCCATTAAGTGGAAGTGAACAATATGGCCTCAAATTTCCTTCATAGGGGTACTTAAGAAAACCATATTATGGGAATGATCTCAATAATAAGTTCCAAATATCTCCCTAGATGATGCTGAATCTGTATTATCCAATACTGATCCTTTAAATCAAAATTTCATTCCACAATTAATCGAAAAAATCATTCCTGGGTGACTACAAGTGTTACAAAAATTACTAAGTAATTTTCATGAATAGGTGTTTAACATATAAGAGTGTTTGAAAATAGGTAATAATCTCCTTCAAAAGTTTATGATGATCCTATCATCCCATTCTCTAGGTTTTAATTATATTCTAGGTGTCAATGTTATGTCCTGGTGAATTCCTCCGTTTGTAAAATAGTACCATGTACTAGTAATAAACATCATAGGAGCGAATGTGGTAAAAAATCTAAACCCGATATAAAACATAATTTCATGAATGGATTATTGATAATTTTAATTGATATTATCTTTATGAGTGATGTTATATGGATGATTATTCTTGTTTGTTGTTTTTTGTTGTTTTTTGTTGATGTAGGAAAGAATTATTCCAGAGCTCAGTTCAATCCAAAACAGTGACATCATCATTGAACACCCGCTCATATGCCTCAACTATTAGAAGAACTGTGGTTTCTTATACCGAGATGAAATTTCCACACACATAGTGTCCCCAATAGAAGATTGTTAATATCCTGGTTACATAATTCCACTACAAATGTACACCCCCAACTATGGAAGTCACTTCAGAGTGTTTTTTCATATATAAATTTCGTATCCCACCATGTCAAAGTCAGATAAAAACTAGATAAGTGGAATCACTTTCCTCCTCCAACCATTTCGGCATTCCATCTCAAGAACAAAATAATGTATACCTAACACATCTAATGGTGACACATGAATAAATCAGTAATTCCTCTTCCTAGTAATTGAAAAATAGGGTTATCCCTTCTATTTGGAACCATATGAATAATACATTCATGATGCATGCATTTTATTTAATTCGTCGATCCCAACTCCATGTAGTTAATATTTGTATTTTTAATGTTCTGTTCAATAATAGTTGGTGTAACACCAGAGGGATTAGTTCATAGTATAATTACCTTAATAAATCCATGTCGGAATATCCCAACTTTTAGACGAGAGATGACATATATTCTACTTCCCCCAAATGACATCTATCCATTTACCAAAATGGAATCTCGAAGAGAGATAATATTCTAGTTCCCATTAAATTAAATTTACCATATACTATAGTTGATCAGGGGTAGACCCATATTCTCTCTCCCCCATATCATTCTAGTCAGAATACCCCTACAGTAGAAGGATGGAAAAAGGTCGTCTCATGCTACCACTTCAATCAAAGACCTCTTTCAGCATATTCTAGAAACATCATATGAGTATGCTCATATTTCTGATAAAATTATTCAGAACTACTAGAATATGCTTGAAGCTATAGTGTAAATCCATCGGGATATTGTAACACAAAAAAGAGATAGGTTCATATTCATAGTCCCACAACTGAAGTAGTTAATCTACTAGATCAGAAAGATACTATGGAGTAATATCATATCCATTCTCCAACTAAAGTGGTTTATTAACACATTCTAGTGAAGGATGAGTCATTGTATTGGGTGTGTATCCTCATTCTGACAGTGGTTCGTCATTATAATTGTATAATATTCTCCTAAAAAGAACATATCCGAGTCAAAAATATATCAGATAGCCATCATAATTTTTCAATGGAAAATCAATATTGCGCTCACATTCATAGCCATATCTCATGATGTTCCCACCATATTATTACATAAAAAATTCGATGTTTCCATTGTCTTACCCAAGTGGCTGACATGAGTTAGGCCTATATATTTTCATCCACCACTGAATGATAACATAATAAATCATCAAAGGGAATGTATTTCTGGAGAATATTCCCTCTCCCATTCTATAGGGTCACTATTATATTCATGTAAAAAAATTGATGGGATCCGGTGTATATTCCTATTCTAATTGGGTTTCATTATCACATTCCATGAGTCTCTTAGAAGATGGCACATACCCCTACCAATAACTCAAGAATTTCCTGACATATTCTAGTAGTCAGTCAATATTTTATACATACCCCAATAACTATTACAAAAATATCATTCAAATATTCCCAGGGAATACCAATGGCCATCTCAGTGGATCCCCATACCTAGGGATTTCCACCAAACATATACAAAAGTATTGGATTTATGAGAAATTAATGAAGCAAATTATCATTATGAATCATGTAAAGATCATGAGCATTCCAATAATCCTTCTATGATCATTTCCAATTTCCTAGAATCAATATAATTTTTTTGACTATATCCCATGGATAGATTGAGACCTTATTAGAAGGAGAATGTGATATCAGCAATGGAGGTACTCCACATGAAAACATAGATAAGGATTTTTAGGAATCATCCCTTGAAATCCACTATGAAAATTATCCTCACCATGATATCTCACATACACAAGGATAACCTCCCCTTATCAAATCAAATTAATTTAGTGAGGTAATATACAAATAAGGCCCTATAAATAGCCAATAATTAGGCACCATGACTGAACAATGATTTTCTAATGTCACTATAATATCTTCCTCTGATGGATCACATGACATCATCATCATATAAATGATTCCTTCGTTTTGATGTAGTAGAGGAATATAACAACGAAACTGAGGAAAATAATATTGATATGTGGATACAACTAGCTGATAGTGATATTCCAATCATGTTCTAAACATAAAAAACCTCCCAATATGAGGCCCCTCAAGAGAAACTATGTTATTATGTATAACATTTTCACATTAACTATTATAAGTCCTAATTCTTCCTCTACAAAAATATATTTTCTTTTTGGGATATGGCGATCATATTAAGATGGTTGGTGAGATTTTCCACCAAACTGTGTTGGACACCATATTTAAGGTGTAAGAATGAAAATATGAAAATTAGTATAAGTATCTACATCATGTGTGTCTTGATATACTGAAGAAACTTCAACGTAAGATTTTTTGTACCTATCTTAATGTGAATGTTATAGGATTGGGATAATATCAAGATCTGCACATTAAATTATCCCAAGTATAGCAGATCCATTCAAGAAAGAATCTTGTAATGTTATTTCCTTGGATAAATTCATAGTTACAACATGCGCATATGTAGAATATTTACCAAACAAAATTAATACCATTCCCAAATCCAATACATGATTCAGTCACTAAGAAAAAAATTGTTTATTATTGCATCCGAACTCTAGAAAATTTGATATGGCATCTCAATAGTGAGAAGAAGATCCCAAATATATGTATTACATACTACTAGTGAGAAGATCAGAATGTGAGTTTCATCTAGATCATACCCATGAAAAATAAAGTAAAATCCATGAATTCAAAATGGTAGTAGCTTTAATGGTATTCATGGAATAATCCCTACCAATAGAGATATGGGAATTTTCATCATATTTATTAATTTCACCACCCTTGGTATTATAAACGCCCCAAAAAATACATGTCATTATTGTATTGAGTAAAAACAAACTCTATCCCAAAAGGATGGTGAAATGTTTATAATTACCACTCTCCCCATAAAGAATGTTAGTTTTCACATGGCTAGAATAATCCTAACAGATAATATCTATAATGTTTCTATAAAATCATGAGATACCCTCACCAATAGGGAAATAAATGAAAATATTCATAGATATATCATTACATGTTTTTCCAAATAAGACACTCCCTAAATAGTGGGTAGGAGAAAATATTATCCCCTTCGGGGTTTCATTCACAAAAAACCATGTATGAAAGAGAATGATAAGAAAGGGAATTCAAAAATATAATTCAGATCATCCCTTAATATGTATTATGGGGACAATGAAGCCCTTTAATATTTAGATATCAAAAATTGTGTGATTTTGATCATCTTGTATGGTTCTATTAATATAATCAATTATAATATAGTATCATAAAATACCGATCTAGGAGAATAAGATATTGTGGTCTATTTCATACACATAATTCACATAGTGTAACTTTAAGAGGAGGCTATTTATACTTTAAATAATAGAAAATATTATAACCTAGCGCCAAATCTCACTCAATTTCCACCACCATTCCATGAATTTGAAATATATAAAGGAATGTGGCCAAAAGCATCACAATATACTCCTGTGGATGAAAATGTACCTATTTTTGAAGACACATTAGAGAGTGAGTCCATTGTACTATAAATTTGGAACCCAAAACACCAGTCTACATCAATGTATAAATTATATTTTCTCATAATTTTCCCCCTTATGGAACATCATGAATCATCACATCATCATTCTATACCTACACATGTTGGTTTAGAATAATATACATAGGCATGTAAACTATATCAAGCTTCACCTGTAATAAATGACCAGGTTCTTCCTCATCCAATGATGCCTCTCAAGTTATTCAACACTGTTTAATACCTCATCACTTGGATTGAGATTGTAGAAGGGAAGTATGATCTTATACTCACATATAGTATTCCATAACCTGAATGGGTGGAAATGACTCATCCTCCACCAAAATTATGGAGTCCTATATTCCCAACTGTTAATGGTACCTATAATCAAGAACAACAGTTGACACATTTTTAGCCTCAGTGTGGCCCCATACAGTTGGGTACCAATAAGCTTCCAAATCCAATTTTTTTACTTACATTGTAGGCCCTAAATTTTATACATGTAGTATCTCCCTACATGGTCAAAAAAATAAACATAAATATTTGAGTCTAAAATCTATTTTCAATTTATCTTTTTGTTGAAGAATAAAAAATCAACGACCATTAAAATTTCAAACAACATGAAAATTAAAGGGAATTATGTTTTATTATTATGTGGAAGGGACTCAGTTATTCTATATATATACATATCCTGGAAGAATATATGGTAGATTTATGCTTGCAGAATCTCCATAATGATTTATAGACACCCCTTGTCCTATGGAAAATTCCCCAAGAATTCTAAGAATTAGAATCGATATGTCAACGGTTGGAAGAAAAACTCTTCCATAGTAAGTGTAAAATCAAATCCATTATTTATATCTTGGAATAAAAGGAGGTTATGTTTGAAAAGAAGACTATAACAATTAAACCTTGTTTGGTTCCCACCCTAGAACCAAATCATTACTAATATCGAGCAGTGCCTCTTCAAGAGCAACAAAAACAAAAACAATGTCCACAACATAAGGGAAGGATAAAGAAGTGTCAAATATGTTTTGAAGATACATAAATGTAGAGTTATTATTCCCTGAAGTATAGGTTCGAAGATATTTTATAGAATCTCTACAAGATAACATGCTTAGATTTACTGATATCCAAAAACTGAAAGATGATGACCTTAATGATTTCCCATATTATTTCCCCTATCATAGAATTTTTAGGTATAATATTAATGTCATATTTAACTTTAGATAACTATACTAAAATATAGTCTATTATAATGAATTTAAATAGGGAACACACTATGAAAAAATGAATTTTGAGGTCACCATTTCACAAGAGGATGAAGTAGAATGGGAAAATGTCCTGTGAAAATGTGTACACATATTTGATGGTTGAACGAATCAAAAAAACATCTAGTGAGTTCCCACCATAATTAGTGTGTAATTAAATAAACTAATTTTGGACCCAAATCCCTTAGTGATAAATAAATCACCTTGTTCAAGCATTACATTATCTATGATTAAAAATGATTTGAAGATTATGAATAAGTCTTGGGAAGAATAAGAGGATCCCTAACCACTCCCAAGGGTGTTTCATACTCTGTGTGATTTAGGGAACTAAATATTGGTATAATGGTAACCTACTCTCCAAACTATCCAAAGGGAACCACCCAGCCAAACAAAACCATTTTGGGTGGAGAATAATTATATGATTTAGTTAATATCTTTTATTTGACTGACCCATTTTCTAATATATAAATTAAATATCAGTATGAGTCTCATTTCCTTCCACATAATAGAAGAGATGACCAAATGAGTAGAGGATATGGGGGGTGAATGAATTCATTTAAGAACAAACTATGAATAAACATATCAAGTGAGTAATGTTTCTACAATGTCCAAATATATATATATATATATATATATATATATATTTAGAATGACCGATGGATGCTCTAATGAGCCCAACAGGAGAATTAATCATCTCTTGAATCATCTAAATATCATGTATTCCCTATAATAATAAAATATCAGTTGGTATATTAATCTCTTGGTGATCCTATTTTTTCATATCCAAACAGGTCAACATAATCTATCCTATAAGTAGAGGTGTCTACAAGTGTTAGTCAAAATTCATTCACAAAACATGCATAAAATTCTTAACATCACCCAAGGGAATAGATCCCCGCATAGAAATAAAGGACCCTACCTATTTAATATGATATTATAAATCAATTTTCAACAACCCTATCCTAGATCACGATCATGGATACAATTTTCCTCTCAGTGGAAATTCAATAGTGATTGATCAAATCCCTTTCTAGTCCCCATAAATTAAAAGTAGAAGTTATTATAGTAGAGGTGTACCATATCAAGAATGATCATACTGAGTTTCACAAAAAAAATCATATATGGAACAAGATCAACATAATATTGTTTATGGACATATTAGATCATTATACATGGATGGGAAGCTTACTGATATTGGTTCCCATCAATCACTCATTAATAATTACTCTTTAATAAATTTTATTCTACTCTAAAACCTTCTGCACCTTGGATTTACTGATAAGGATCTATCCCAATCTATGTAGACCATTCATGAGTATGATAAAAGTCAACAAAATCCCCCTGGGAAAAACATGGTGAAGGAAAAGATTGGTAATCTTGTCTTCGAGATTGAAATCATGGTCATCCACTATGATATGTTGTTCAATGTTCTTTTATGAAGACCATGGATTCAAATGTATGTTTTAGTTCCCTAGTCATATCACCATTGGTTGAAATATATAGTTAATTCTGAAGATAGAGTGTTACATGGTGATGAATCCCCATTTGATACAAGAAAGTCTCAATATATAGAAGAATACAATTTTAAAAGAGAGGGAAAACATCTAGTAGTATGAGATATTGACCACATCATGACCCTAAATGGCTTGAAGGCCACAACACCCAATATTTGTTGTATTCTTGGTGATAATTAGTGCTACCCATCTACTAACATGATGTAATAAGTCAATTCCATGAAATATATCATGTTGATCAGACCCCATATGAATAGAGAATATATTATTTAAGATTCATGATGTTAATATTCATAGCTGTGGAGAGATATTCTCCCCAACAATCTATTAGAGCACATATGCTAGCCTTGGATAGCATCCCAGGAAGGGATAAATCTTCTGATAGTAATACCCCCAGGTTTTGTATCAAATCTATATAGGCTAGCTAAAACCCCCAAGTTATGTATAATAGCCCTAATATACCTTTATTGTAACCCAACCTAGGATCTAAATATGGATTGAAAGGCGGAGTAGAAGAGGACCTTGGTGATGACCCATTAATATTCGAGGATGTTGTCTCGACCACGATTGAAGAACGAAGGTAGGTAAATCATTTTACAAATTATGTCCCAAAAACTATCATGATTAGTTATTTCATGACACCCAAAAAAACATAAGGAATATGATACCTTTCTAAAACAACATCGAGATATTTTTTCCTAGAATTATATCAATAATCACAGGTCGGGATTTGAGGTAACCAATCATTATTTATGGATTCTAGGGGAAAATTATTTTTATAAGTAGGTATAATGGATGATGAAACCAAAACTCTCTTCAAGGGTATATATTGAGGTTAATAGGCTAAGAAAGGTTAACTTCATCCAGGAAGTCAAATATCCGATGTGTTTTCCTAATGTCTTCGCGTTCATGAAAAATAATTGGACGATATTATTTGAATTGATTTAGAGATATCAAATATTATTTTCCCAAAAATGATTTCCCTTTTCTGAAAAAAAAAATTATTAATCGACACATCCACTGGATTATAGTGTTTTTAGTTCATGGATGGATACATAGATTATAATCAAATCAAGATGAACTAGGAAGATGAGGATGCCATTTAATTTAGATCCCCTCAAGGGGTTTAATACTAGTGTGTAATTCCATTTGGTATGAAAAATTATGGTTCCAAATACTAATGTTCTATACACTATATATTCAAGTTCCTTTTGATAAATTTTATGAAGTTTTGTGTTGATGTTCTAGTCGTAATGTCTTATAAGTGCTCTCATCATCTCAGTGATCATAAAATGGTGTTTTGAAATCTGTATCAACACGATTTAATGATATACCCACTAAGATTCTCCTTTGAGGTAACATCGGGAAAATTTCTCTAATTCATGGGGAGTTATCATGGTTTTGAGGTTTTTTTGAGCAATTATTGTTTTCAACAATACTCTAATTTATTATTATTAGGGGTAGATTGTTGAGAACAATACTCTATCTTTTTATGATGATTTTGATGCTCACAAATACCCTTGTTTGTTATTCTAATGATATTACCTTGAGTATATTTTATGAAATTAATATTCCTTATATTATTATTTTTGAGTAAAATTAAACCTTTTAAAATGAATGGAATATTTGACAGAGTATTCTGAAATCATTTGAGCGTGTTCTAGAAACATTGTTCATACCCAACGTTGATGATTGTAAGTGTTAGGACAGAATCTGTCGTTTACATTACGGGAGTTCAAAAATGTATGATTAAGCAACCATACATTATCCGAAAAGTATGTAAGAGGAACCTTATGTTTGGAAGTAACCTTACATTAGTAATATCAAAAAAGTATGGAATAAGAACCCTATATATGTATATAATGTTACATTTGTTTCTGAAAGGTATGGTTCATCAACCTTACTTTTATAATGAACCTTACATTCTATCAAAAATTATTTATCATGTATCTAATGTTTTCCTATGGAAAAATGTATGGATAATATAACATACGTTTGAAATTTGAAGAGAAAAAGTATGGATGATCAACCTTACGTTTGAGATCATCCTTATGTTTGAAAAATATATAATCAATCTAATTTCCCTTATCAACCTTACGTTTTCAACATTACATTTTGAGAAAGAATTCTATGAAGTTCAACCCTACATTTGGCATTAGAGATTTAAATCTCAACCTTATCGAGAAACGGTGTTTATGCAGAATATCAGGAAGATTTCAAGACACATTCAAATCATGATTTTAAAGTGATTCTTTAACTAATTCAATTCCATTTATTTATGATTCAGATGATCGATTTGAGAAGATTATTTCATTCCGATTATTCTGGGAAGTTACGACTACTCTGTTATTCAATCATTTCAATATCACAATTCTTAAGGTGAATTTTGTGGATCTAAAAATTAAAGGAAAATGATCGTCTTTATTCTTTATATATCTGTGTTATTTGGAATTACAAAATGAGTGAAAATAGATCATTCTAAAAAAGATTTGAAGAGCAATCTCTCATGTTTCTCGACTTCAGTTTACAGAGATATTCGAGATATATAGATCTATTGTTACATAGTACGATAATACTCTTTTTTTAAAACAAGAAGAAACACGTTGAAGATTAATTGTTTCTACATCAAATATCCATTATTAATACATTTTCTTGGAGTTTCTGAATTTGTTTCTATATCAACTGAATCTTGTTTGACTAATAACTTCTATTAACTGAAGAAAATATTTTTTGAAGATGATGATTTATCTACAATCAGTTGCATACTGCTGCAACTTTGAAGAATAGTTGGAAATTATTTTTTAAACAAATACTCTTTTCTTTTTGAGTAACAGGATTCTCGTACTGAGCTATGTATTTGGTTCTCTGTATAAACTACAAGACTCTATTTTAGCCTTACCTAATAAAGGTGTCAACTACCTACACTCAATTGTGGACGGTCTATTGATAAGTGGAACAGATAGTGAAAATCACCAAGATCATGGAGTAGAGTGTTGGTGGAGTGGACTAGGGGCCTTCTATTCCCCGAACCACCATAAATATTTGTGTCTTGACCACTATTTATTTAAATTCTATAAACATTCGGATAAAGATAAAGGATAGACTTGAACATCATCAAGATTCATGAAGAAATTATAAAAGACACAATTAACCACCCTCTTGTGCGTATTTTGTATAAATTAATCCAAAAATTTGTATCAAAGGAAGGGTTTTATTTTGATAAAGTTATAACAAGCTGAAAGATTCAAAGGATTATAATCATAGATTTCAATTGCTGATATTTGAGAGGGAATGTGAATGGTTTGAGAACCATACATCAATTGATGAAACTATGGATGTTGGAAGTCGAGGATGATCATCTATGTGAAAAATATTGGATACAGAGTCTACTCAAAAAATTATTACTCCTTATGATATTATTGAGAAACCTGAAACATGGAGTGTGGCTACTTATGAAAAGTATTACATAAATTAAAAATCTATGAATGAAATCATCTATGGTCTAGGACTAGATGAATTCAATGGAGTATCTCTGTGCGCGACTGCATAAAAAAGGTGGCAGACAATTACAGTTGCTTATGAAGGAACTTACAATGTCAGAGAAATGAGGTATGCCACAACTAAATTCAAATTCGACACATACAGAATTTTTCAAAGAGAAACCATCACCATGTTTAATGGAAGGCTTATAGAAATTGTTAACAATATCACTGCCTTGGGTGTCCCTATAAAACATGTAGATAAATACCTTAAATTACTGAGAGTACTTCCATCCCAATAGAATGGGATATCAGTAGCCATTAGGACATCATCACTAGTCAATGATCTAATTGTGAGAGAATTAATTGGAACCCTGATGATGTATGATTTTGAGATGAAATATTAAGAAAATGAGCATATTGTTATGATAAAAAGGGAAAATAATTCTTTCAAAGAAACATCCCAAAAGAAGAGTAGAATCATGAAGAACGAAATCAATGTGAAATCAGAGACTTATGATTCATGTAATTCAGATATGGAACTAGCTCATCTAACCAGAAAGCTTAGTATGTTCTATAGAAAGAATAAGGGATTCATAAAATCCTTCAACAATGATGAAAAGGAACCAAAGGAATTCAGATGGTATGAATGAAAAAATATGGGTCACATAAGAGATGACTTTACTCAATTAAGAGGAGAAAAGGAAAATATATTTTTCAAAAACAATTATTATTAGAAGAATGAAAAGAATGAATGCTATGTGGAGTGTTTCGGAAGGCTCCAGAAGCTCATCAAAGTCTGACGCAGAAAAGGAATAATCTAATTAAAAAAAATATGTGCTTTATGGCAGAAGATGATGAGGTACAATCATATAACTCATCTGATTTGGATTCTAGTTCTAGTTGTTCAAATGATAAACATATAGTCTACTGTAATATAATAGAAATGAAATATTATTCCTTATTTAAGAAACATAAATCTCTGAAAAATATTCACACTACTCTTTTAGGAGAAAGAATCTCTGATAAAACAACATCAATAGTTAATTGAAAAATTTAACTCATCATACACAAACTATACATATAATGAAACTAAAATAAAAACACTACAAATAGAAGTAGAGACATACAATAATTAAGCTCTTATTTTTAAAAAAGGTAAATATTTTCTAAATGAAATTCTAGGAATGAATTTAATTAAAAAGGAAAGACATGGAATAGGAAGTAAAGGCGAGAAACCAAAACTATATAGGAAATATTTTATTTGAAGTACAAAATGTATAATTTGAAACTACTGTGGAATAAAAGGCCAACTATCTAAATTTTTTTATTTAAGGCAACTGTAAATAATTTTAATTAAGAAAGACTTTTTTGTAAATAGTTTATATGATTCTATTGATAATATAAAAAATAATATATAGATACCAAGATCATTGCAAGCTAACACTACTGGACCCAATAATATATGGGTACCAAAACAAACATTTGTTTAAATACCTTTGCAAGAAGTATGTCACTAAGAAAAATTGAAATATGGTATATGGACATTGGTTTCTCCATGAACATGTGTGGAAACTGATCAGACTTCAAAAAACTAACTCAAAAGGATGTTGGATTAGTCACATTTAGTGATAATTCCAATGTTAAAATTACTAGAATTGGAACTGTTGGAGATCTAGAAGTTGTATCAATCAATAAATTACTCTATGTACAAGGATTGAAATATAAACCGATAAGTATCTCTCAACTCTGTGATGATGGTTTTTTTATTTTTCTATCAAATGTTGTTCTGTTTTTAACGATAAATTGCTTAAGTTTAGAGCTCCCAGAATTGATAATGTTTATACCCTGGAATTAAATTACTTTTATAAACAAAAATTAAACTTCTTAACTGCTATGATAGAGGAATTTTGGATCTGGAATATAAGACTTGGAAATTACAATATATATTCTTTATAAAGATATCTAAGAAAAAACTAGTTTCTGATTTTCCTAGTCTCAAATTTGAATGTGATAGATTCTATGATGCATGTCAACTTTCCAAGAAGAACAAATAATCCTTAAAATATATTAAAATAATTGATATATCTAAACCTTTATATCTTTTCCATATTCATTTTTTTGGACCTTCAAGAATAGAAAGTTCTGCTGGTAAATTAAATGTATATGTATTAGTTGATGACTATTCTGGATTTACATGATTTTTCTTTCTAAAATATAAAAAATAATCTTTTACAATATTTTAATTTTTTGTAATGTAGTTCAAAATGAAAAAGTTTGTAAAATAATTTCTCTATGATGTGATGATGGTGGAGAATTTGAGAATCTAGAAGTTAATTACTTTTTCTCAAATATGGTTATTAAACACACCTTCTCTCCACTAAGAACACCTCAAAAAATGGAATTTTTGATAGAAGAAATATATCAATTCATGAAAAGGATATTAATATTCTAAATGAATAAATTCTTCCTGCTTATTTCTGGGTAAAAGCTGTAATCACAGCCAGTTATATAATGAATATAGTTTTAATTAGATCAATTTTCAAAAAGATGGCCTATGAACTATAGAATAATAGAAAACCTAAAGTAAATTACTTTAATTTTTTTATGCAAGGTTTACACCTTAAACACCATGGATAATCATGGTATATTTGATCCAAAATCATATGAAGGAATTTTCTTAGGATATTATGCTACTTACAAAGCATACATATTTTTTAATTAAAATTAAACGATTGTTGAAGAATCATTTCATGTGAAATTTACTGAATATGATCCCTTTGAGAAATAGAAAGATCAAATTGATGAATTTTAATCTAATGATTACATGATACTTGATAACATGAAACTTTATCTTGAAAAAGATATAAATAATATTCAGTCTAGTTCAGAAGAACATGACACAAATGGACTTATCAGTGTCTTACCTAGAAAGTCTAGAACCCTAAGGAATCACCCATTAGAAACTGTAATAGGAGACCTAGATATATGAATAAAAACTAGAAGGAACATAAGAAATCTTGTTGAGTATTCGAACTTTCTATAGCAATTAGAACCCAATTAAATAGAATAAGCCCTAGTTGATGAACGTTAGATGATAGTAATTCAAGAAGAACTAAACCAGTTGAAGAGAAATGATGTTTCGAATTTAGTTTAAAGACCGCAGAACTATCCCTTTATAAGAACTAAGTGGGTAATTATAAATAAACATGATTATCAAGGTATAATATCTTGAAATAAAGAAATATTAGTTGCTAATGGATATAATCAGGAAGAAGGTATATATTATGACGAGACCTTTGGACATGTAGTTATATTTGAAGCCATTAGGATCCTTTTATCCTATAAATCTCATATGAACATTAAATTATCTCAGATGGATATTAAATATTCCTTTTAAATGGTTATTTAAAGGAGGATGTTTATGTTGAGAAACCTCCTGGTTTTGAAAATTCTAAAAAACTAGAATTTGCTTCTAAAATTACTAAAGCTCTTTATGGCCATAAACAGAGACCTAGACCTTGGTTTAAAAGATTAAGTGATTTTCTTTTGAAAAATAATTTTACAGTTGGATTGGCATATCCGACATTGTTTATGAAATTTTTTAACACTAATATTTCATTGGTTCAAATTTAAGTTGATGATGAAATTATTGGATCAACAAACAAAAAACATTGTCATGAGTTTTCAAATTTAATGAAAAAAGAAATTTAAATGAGTATGATGGGAGAATTAAATTTTTTTTCTATGATTTCAAATTTATCAAAACTATTTTGAAATTTTTTTGGTTCAATGAAAATGCATTACTGATTTATTGAAGATAATTGTATTTCAAAACAGTAAGACATATACAACTCTTATGTGTACTAATATAAAACATGATTTGGATAAAATAGGAAAATCAGTTGACAACAAGTTCTATAGAGGTATGATTGGATGTTTATTATATCTTACTGCTAGTAAGCCAGATAAAATGTATTCATTATGTATTTATGAATGATTTCAATAAAATCCCAATGAATCACATCTAAGTGTTGTTAAATGATTTTTTGATATTTAAATGTAATTGTTTTTCAATCTCTTCTCTATCCAAAAAATCTTAAATTAAATTTAATTTAATATTCATGTTCTGTCTTGGGAATCTGTAGATTAGATAGAAAAGGCACCTTGGGAACCAATAACGTATTAGGAAAATCTTTATTTTCATTGTCTAATAAGAAGAAACAATCAGTTTCTTTGTCAACAATTGAGGCCAAATATGTCTCTAAAGGAACTTGTTGTGCACATGTGTTGTAGATGAAAAACACTCTTATGGACATTGGACTAAATTTTAATAATAAAATAATTTTATGTGAAAATACAAGCACTATAACAATTTCAAAAAATCCTATTAATCATTCTAGGACTAAGAATATTGATGTCATATATCACTTTCTAAGAGATAATTTTCATAAAAAGGATATATTCTTAGATTTTATAAGTAGTGAAATTCAATTAGCTGATATTTTTTAAAAAACCACTTCCCCCTAAAAGGTTTGATTTTATTATGGGGGGTCTAGGTTTATTTAAATTTAAATGAAATTTTAATTTTAATTTTATTTACGTGAATATATTAATTCTTATTTTATTTTATTTTAATCATCTATGTTTTAAATAATTTAACTATTTGTTTTTAGAATAATATTAAAAAAATTGTCTTTACATATTTTTTTTATGTATATTTTATTTTATTTTAAATAATGTAATGATTATTATGTACGTAAATGACATGTGAATGAAGGCATTCAGAGCCGTTTTAAATTCTAAACCCATTCATTTCTCTCAAAACATTTCGTAACCAAAAAATCCTTACTGCTTCTATCTACCCAACCCTAAACCTTCGAAACCCTAACTCTTCATGCCTTCAGAAATATGCGGCAGAAATGGACAAGAAAAAAAAAATTGAGGTAGGAGAATCTAGTAACGCCAAATGTCAATGCATGGAAGGAAGGAAAATCCAACAAGGTAAAGTGATTGACATGGAATGGTTGTACCAAACTGATGTGATGCTAAGGAAAGCTCTCGCCTTTCAAAATCTAGAATAGAAATTCATTGGAGAAAACCCAAAAAATATGAGGTATAATTGTGTCATTTCTTCAAAACTATTCAATTTATTCCAGAGGAAGAAGAAGATACAATAATTGAATAAATTGATGATCGATATTTTTCTATCTCTACTGTCGAAATAACTACAATATTAAACTACCCCCATGAGGGAGTTTATCATTTTGACATATTGAATATAGGGGATAATGTACATATGTTTGAGGACATTATGTCATTTCTTTTTGGTTCTACATATATAGAAAAAAAATTCAAGGATTTAGAACCTAATAAAAAATTACATGTGAAGTTTTTGAAAATATGGATTGCACATAGAATGTCAGAAATGGAAATGATTTTATTTCCAAATTTGTATTTGATGTCTTTACATCAAAGTGACATGAATCTGAATTTCCCTAGATATATGGAAAGATATCTGAACTATTATTTCCATCCTGAATTAGGAATGAGCTTCTACCCTTTTAGAAGGTTCATTTATAAATTATTATTTAAGAAGGATATGATCAGATTGGTGTATGCTAGAGTAAGATGCCACTATAGAAATGTTTTCAATGTTGGAACTCTAAGGAAGATTTGATTCTTTTATAGTACTGTGAAAGGCATGCCCTTGTCAGTTGGAGATAAGGAAGACAAGGAATCGACTCATAGGGAGAAACCTGGAATATCTAAAGAAGGCATGGCTAAATAAAAAGAAAGTTGTGTTTCAAAAAAATAAATAAGACTGAAATTTGAAGTAGTTGATGTACCTGCAGATGAGGGAAGTCGAGAGGGACTTCAATGGAAATGGAACAGAGTGGGACAAGCTAGTGAGGAGCCTGATCAAAAAAATTACTATTACAACTAGAGATATTTTAAGCTATAGATTTATAAGAGAATCAGTTTCTCAGATTGAGGTGACTCGTCAAGTTGAAAAGGAAATTATCCCTAGAGAGGAGGTAGAGCCTAAAGAGACTGAAATGGATCAGATTGAATCTGTTCTAGAAAAATCAGCACATCAAAATGAATTTGTTCAAGAGGATATTATTTTAGAAGGTATTAATGAAGAATATTTTCATGAGGAGCAATATCCTACTAATTTGAATCAACGATAGAATCATTCTCAAATTCATACTGATGTTCTTAATAAATATTATCCTATGGATGAGTTAGGGAAGATATCAGATGACAGATTAGTTGGAAACCAGTAGAAAAGGAAGAATGAGAGAAATCAGATGACCAATCACTACCTTTAGTTATATTAAATAATGTTTAATATCAGACTACAAATCAAAAACAAGGTGTGTATGGTTTTTAGAATGATCATGTGGATGAGTTAATCAGAAAATTTAATAGAATTCATGATTAAAATTCTTCTTTGGGAAGATAATTACAGAAGGAGAGACAGAAGGTTCAGAACATGAATGGATGTTTAGTTTCAAAAAGATAATTGGAATATTTTATGAAGGAGAATTTATCCAAAGTTTGGAAATTAAAATCTGAAATTGTACTGAAATAATATTAGGAAGACATAAAAACTTTCATGGAGAAATGGTTGGAAACTATCAGGGGCAGTCATGCCAGTACATCAGGTACTTCACCTAATCTGATCAAAAGATTCCTTGCCATTACAATTGTAATGAGCTATATGAATGACAGGTTTCAAGACTTACAATTTAATAGTTCTCCACTACATATTCTAATGGACAATTAAAAGAATCTTTTTGAATATCTTACATCGGATGAACCTGGGGTAAGAGAGTTACTGAACAAGATCACTAAAAAGCTAAATCAATTCATTGAAAAGGAAGAAATATTACATGTGTTATTCAGAGTCAATATAATTTAAGATAACCATCTAACTCGGGAAGGGAGGGATCTCATCATCCAGTTAAGAGGTGGACTAATGAAAAGGTAGAGAATGCAGATGACAGATCTCAAATAAGTAATTCAGAGGCACTGATACCTGTTTCAAATTCCATTAAACCCAACCATGTTTCATGTTTTCATTTCTTAACTTATATATATTTCTTTCAATAATATATCATTCCATATCCTTTTCATATGTTTTGATTTGTTTTACTGAACTGTCTATATTAAAATGTTAGTAATTAAGATTCAATTATTGATAAATATTTTATCATAACATTTATTCAGTTTAGTTCTACATTAAAATGTGTTATATTCCTTATTCTATCGTTCTTTTTGATGTTACAAAAGGGCTAGAAATATGGATAAACAAAAAATTTTATTTTATGTTTTTATATATATAAATGTTTTACTTAAAAATAATAAATTTTCATTACATTTAATGGGAGAAATTTTTAAAATAATTTTTTTATTATTTTATTAAAGGGAAGAAATAAGGATAAACACCAAGAAGAGAAATTTTGGAAGTAATATTAATAACTGAAAGTTTATATATATATATATATATATATATATATATTTGATAACACAACATTTTATTTCCTGTTAAAATAATTTTGTTAAAATTAAATATTGTTTCTATCTTTTCAAAATTCTAAATTATATGAAATTAACATTGTAGGTTAATTTCATGGTTTTTTTGATCATCAAAAAATGGGGATATATTTGAGCCAGATTTGTTTTTAATAATACTCTATATTACTATTATTATGGGGAGATTGTTGAAAAAAATACTCTATCTTTTTTCATGATTTTGATCCTAAAAAATACCCTTGTTTGTAATTCTAATGATTTTACCTTGAATATATTTCAGGAAATTAATATTCCTTATCTTTTTATTTTTTAATAATATTAAAGCATTTAAGCCCCATGGAATATTTTACAAAGTGTTTGGAAATCATTCGAATGTGATCTGGAATCATTCTTCATAACCTACGTTGAAGAGTGTATGTGTAAGGATATAATCCGTCGTTTACTTTATGGTAGTTAAGAAATTTATGGTTAAGAAAACATATGTTATCAGTAATGTATGGAAGTGGAACCTTACATTTCGAAGGAACCTTACATTTGTAATATCCTAAATGTATGGATGAATAACCCTATGTAAGTATGGAACATTAGGTTCGTTTCTGATAAGTATGCTTCATCAACCTTACTTTTATAATGAACCTTATGTTCTATCAAAAAGTATGGATCATATATCTTAAGTTTTTCTAATGATGAAGGTATGGATAATATACCATACGTTTGAAAGTTGAAGAGAAAAAGTATGGATTATCAACCTTATGTTTGAGATCCATCATATGTTTGAAGAATGGATCATCAATTTTATTTTCTTTATCAACCTTATGTTTTCAACCTTACGTTAAGAGAAATAATTCTTTGTAGTTAAACCCTATATTTGGCATTAGGGATTTAAATTTTGACTTTTTGAGCAATGGTCTTTATGAGGAATATCTGGCTGATTTCAAGCCAGATTCAAATACCAATTTATAAGTGCATATTTGAATTATTCAAAGCCATTTATTTATGATTCAAAGGATCGATTTAGGAGGAGGATTTTGTGCCGATTATTAAGGTACGTTAACACTTCTCTGTTATTTGAACATTCGAATATCTTGATTCTTATGGATACTTTTGTGAATCTAAATTTTAAATGAAAATGCTCGTCTTTATTCTTTATATATATATATATATATATATATTATTTTGAATTAAAAACTACGTGAAAATAGATCATTGAAAAAAAGAAAAGAAGAAAAATCTCTCACGTTTCTCTACTTTAGTATACAGAGATATTCAAGATATACATATATGCTATTATAATGTAAGATAAAACATTGTTATCTAAAGAATAAGAAACAAGTTGATGTTTAATTGTTTATACACAGAAGATCTATTGTGAATCAATTTTTTTTCAGTTGATGAATTTATTTATATATCTATTGCAACCGGATTGACTAAGAACATCCCTTACCTAAATAACATCTTTTCTGAATATGGATATCCATCTACTGTCAGTTGCGTACTGCTGCAACTGTGATGAACATCTAGAAATTATTTTTTAAACAAGTACTCTTTTAATTTTGAGTAACCGGCTTCTCATACTAAGCTGTGTATTTCGTTCTGTGTATGAAATAGAAGGATCTATTTTAGCCTTAACTTTTAAAGGTTTCAACTTCCTTCACTCAGTTGTAGATGGTATGTGGATAAGAGGACCAGATTTTGAAAATCACCAATCTCTTGGAGTAGAGCATATGTGGAGTGGACTAGGGGCCTTGTGTTCCCTGAACCACTATAAATCTTTTCATCCCCAAAACTATTTATTTCGACTACATAAACATTCCGATAGTGATAATGGACATGTGCAGCTATCATCATGATTCTTGAAGAAATTATAAAATAAACAATTCACCCCCCTCTTGTGTGTATTTGGTATAACCCTTTCTAATACGTTGATCCTATGAAAATTGATTCATTCATCGATATTCCTTCACCCAACGGCCTCATAGAGTTGAGGTAACTACCAGGACATCTCACCTATATCAAACACTTCATTTACTATTGGGATGGAAAATATTTTCCATTCACATGATTGATGAGATAGGGGTATCCAATAAGTGGGATGGTGGTTTTCTGTAATATTTTGATAGCCTCATGTAGTAACATCTACACTTTTTAGTCTTGATGCCTCCTGGTAAAGGGAACCGGGATATCCTCTATGTAGAAGCTATGATTTGATCACTTTCCATACTAATTTCCTAGATTAATGATGTGGAAAAGGAAAACAAGCTATACTATCTTAGAATGGAAATTCTTGATGATGATACCCACTGTTCTAAGATTGACAATAATTTACTGGGGATTATATTTTTAGTGAAAATCTCAAACATTATTTGAAAAACCATGATGTCTTCTTTGTTTCCCATGTTGACATGCTCAAATATAACCTCAGTATCACAATGATAAAAGGATAATTAACACAATGGGTATTAATATAGAAACAGTTTTATATATACTTTAAATTTCAAAAAGAATTCAAAGGGAAACAGTTGTATGATTTTCTCACATCACATATTCAACCATTAGATACACCGATTAATATTGAATCCTCAAAAAAGAAGAATTTATCATTCTGGTCCACCCTATGTTTAAGAAATTTACATTGATGGAGCTTCATGGATCTCCACAAGGAAAGAAATGGATGGCCAGAATGATAATTAGGTTAGTTTGGGTGTCATGTAAATTTACCTAGGTAAAGTGGCCCTTCTATTATACTTTTTTTACTTTCAATTGGATGAACTAATAACAAGGTTGAGTATCAACCCATAATCATCATCATAGATATATCTCTTCTGTTCTCAGTAGCACACCAAAAAATACAATGTAATTTAGAGTAGTCCTTCAAGTAATTTAATGGTGAATATTCCACTAAAAAGAATTATTTAATCGATTTGTTCAATCACGTTCAAAATAAAATATTAGAATTATATTGTGAGATGAATTTAAACCATTTACCAATATTGAAGAATGATTGGGATGATAATTTAAAATTTTATATTGCATTATAGGAAGATCCTAGATAGGAAGAAATAGTTATTCACATCATGAATCACAGTTTATTTCACTAATCATCGTATATAAAATTTGCGAAATTAATGATATTAGAACCATTCTTTATCATGATGAACTAATGTCCTCAACAAGTGATTTCTTCACCAAATGGATGTCCCCCACAATAGATTATCTCAATAGTTGGACTTGTCCATTATATTAAGTTAGGAAATAACATATACAATTCTAGGTAGTGAATCTAATTCTTTAAGACAAACCAAATATTCAAGAGGTCCTCTATAAGTTTTTCATTTATAGAGTGATCCAAAGATAAATTGAAAGAGAAAATATACTTGTCTCCATGAAAAAGGTTCACATTAGATGATGAATTCCCAATCAATCTATCACCAAACTCTACAATCATATTAGAAGGCTTGTATACTTATAACCAATGATCACATTATGTTTTTTTTGAAATCACTAAAAAATTACATAAATTTTAGGTACACATCAACATCTTCCATAGAACCCCCAAAACTACTACATGCCTTTAGATATTAATTTATATATTTTACAATGGGGAAAGGATGTCATTGGGCCATATCCATCATCTACAACTCTGAAATTCTATAAATCCATATTCCACTAATTATTTTTCCAATTGGTCTGAGGAAATACCCCTCAAGGAGGTCAAAAAAGTTATAATAAACATTATGAAGTCATATATCAACATATTATTTTTTGTCCCTTACATGATATTGAGAAACAATTTTTTTTTTAAAATTATTCAAAGTTAATGAGATTATATGAGAAATTTGATATCATGTTCATGCTTTACTTATGTTACGATGAAATATAGAATGAACAGATAAAATCCCTCAAAAAGAATCTATCTAATTTTCTTGAAAATATAGTTGATAAAAATAATATATTCATTCTGGATATGCTTCTGCACGCTTGGTGCGCCTATCCCACCACAACCTGAATGGTCACATAAGAAACCCCATATTCACTATTATATGATCTAGAGGATTTCTTACCCATCATGGTCTAGTTACCCTTGATGGACACAATAATATGTAATCATGTGACAGAATATGAATAGTCCCTAAATAAATAGAATGAATTATAATTACTTTATTATAAATGTATAAATAGACTATATATCCTATAAGTTTATCAAAACTGTTGAGAGACACTAATTAGAAGGAAATAATATGTTCGTTTATACTTGGAGATCTTTTGTTATACCTAATTTCCCAATGTTCATAGTGAATAACCCTCTAAAAGTAGATTCAAAATGGTGAGCACATAAATACCACCAGCAATGTGACGAAATAATGCCTTCCACCAATGTTAGGTTCCTCTGGAATAATTTCAAGTGATGCACCACATTAAAACATATAGTCCTAGTGGAAGTCTTTAAACTAAAAAATATCATCATACTCTCTTAATGACATTAGACTACATGGTCATAGTCATTTTCACATTATAATAAATTGTGTGACATATGGTCCATAATGAAAGACCTTAAACTACTTAGAATTTGGTTTCCTATGACTCTAGTCACTTTCATAAGGGACAAATCCACAAAAGGTTATGTGGAATACAAATGTATCCATAAATCTGTGATCGGGATGAATCATCTATCCCTATTCTAGAATAGGATATTGAAATGACCCACTGATATGTATGAGATTGATCTATATATATTACCCTTAGTGGGATACAATGTAAAGGCTCATTTGAGAATTAACCATAAAAACTCTATTTCCCTGCATACAAGTAATATAAATGAAAAGTAAGTATATAAGAACTATGTGTGGCATGATTACTATACATATGACAGACATAGTGATGTCTAGGATCACCCATCTTAAACCCATCATAATATTTTTGGTACTCAACCCTTTAAATTTGGCATAATATTTGAAATATCCTATCCCGAGAAATCCCACATAGGGTGAAAATTCCCCTAATTGTTTTTACTTCACCCAACCATGAATCTCCAAAAAACATGGGTGAATTCCTAGAAATTTCTTATTTCACACACTAATCATGAATAAAGTTGCAAGGAGGTTCGGGAGAATTACTCTAGTTGGAATAGCTTAGGTGAACCATAATAAGAGAGTTGTGTGCTGCTTACATGATGGTAACCTGCGAAGTGGAATTCCATTCTCTATATCATTTTCAATTTATTCTCTATATGTGATTCCGATCTAAGTAAAAGTCTTTAGAATACAATCCACATATTTATCAGGCCATAAATTCACCTCTCCCAGGATACGAGAAAATTACTCAAAGGGTATATGAATTCAAGAACTATGTGTGGCTTGATTCCCATATACTGGAATATATAGTCATACCGAGATATCTTATCATAGGCCGAGTCGCACTTCCCATTGATCAAAAATAACTTTTCCCTTGCATATGAGCTCAGTATATATAGGTACCATCTCTAAGAACTATATGTTTCATGAATTATGATTACCTAAAAATATATATAAATTTTGAGATAATACATTTTAAACCCATCCATACACCATCATTCATTTTCACTCCTTCTCTCACGGTGATGATAATCTTGAAATTATGTGTTTAAATCGAAAAGGGTCTCACAATCTCTATTTCCAAAATTATTTGAGTTTCTAATATTTCTATAACCGTTCATGGACTTGGGTATCTAGTATTCCTATATCCAAGGACCATTTTTTTAGGCGATACATATATTCCCCCCATACAACCTTTTATATGCACCTTCATTTTGGTATATCAACCATAGGAATATCATCGTATGGGGAGGGTCCAACAACCCGCATATTCCCCGAAAAAATCATTACAGAACCTTTTATCCCAACATAAATGGATTTCATCTTTCTGGTAGCTATCCTATTTCATTATTCCCAATCCTTAATCTTATTTAATTAATAATGTTGTTGTCATCATCCGTCGTCCAATAGATATTAGGGTATCCTCAGTTTTATGAACACCCCCATCCAGACAGTGAGTTTCCACTCCTCCCACACCATGACCATATCATTACAAACCTTGGACTACGGTTTTTTTGGTCAATTATATCTAATCTTAAACATCATTTATTTGGGGTCCAAATCACATGATGTTAAACTGATAGTGAAAGATAAATAAATATTATTAAGGAATGATATATGAAAAGTGTAGCTTGAGAAATAGTCATGCCTCCACTAACTAAGCCTCTCATATTTAGGAATTAGTCAAAATGTTGAGTAAAATTTATAAAAATTATTAGATCTTATAGGTTCCACTATTTGAACCTAGAAAACAAATCATGTTTTCCTCTCTCAAAAATGTGATCCTTGAAAAAATTAATGTGGTGATTGTTATATCTCATTTACTATGATGATGTGTTTAGTACACCAAGATGCAATTTTTAGGGTACCTGGACCCGTATTGATCATCCTCCTTCTGTAACCAACATATTTTCTTAAGTATTTGGGTCTTTAAAATTTACCATAGAATTTTTTTTCTAGTATGCCCAGCTTCAGGGGACACTTTTGTGTGATTAGTCATATATGCAACTGTATGGCCCTGAATATATACCCTTATATTTTCTTTCCAACCAGAATCATCTCAAAATCACATGAGGGACCTCTAACCGCTATATTTCTTGAAAAAATCATAATAGTTCTCATAACAACAATATTATTGGAATTCATCCTTCTTGAAGTTGTCCAATTTCATCTTTCTTGGCTCAAATTACTTAAAATATGATTTATAAAACCTATAATGTAACCATTCGAATGGATTTATTATCTATATAATTATATCTCTACTCACTATACTCATCTTCAAGATATGAATATCTCATGTATTTATTGAACCTTTTTATATTTGTTTCATGATCGAAGAACATATAATACATTGATCTAAATTACATAACCATAAATTCTTCATAAAATCGGTATAAGACTTATCAAGATAAAAAGCCAAAAAGGGAGACCTGATTGATATCAAAGTTCTATCCTACATTTCTTCCACTACATTAAGTCCAAGAAAAAGTTATGGTGATAAAATAAAAATAAAACAATATACATAAAGTAACATTTGAGGTATCCAATATGGTCAATGAAAAAGTCAATTTAAATCTCTTATTTTCACTACCTTCTAAATGAATTCAATTCTTCTAATCATCAATCATTCATGATTTAATAGTTTATCAGAAAATAGTTGTTTCCTTGGGTAATAAATAAAATGATGTACCAATAGTGGCACATAAATTTTTTTAGTCATTGTATAAATGAGTAGATGAAACTACACTGAACAGAATATATTTATACCATGAATGATATGTTACAGAATTAAATCAATATGTGTATACACTTGATGTATTGACTTCCTAACAAAATCAATATTATATTTAATCCCTATATACGTTACATAATCACCTTATTCAGTAATGTGAAAATTATCTACCATGATATAAATAACATTATTTCCTTTATTATGTGTTTCATCAAGTAAACCATATCTCTCAATAATCTTCTCTTTGGAACTATCCAACTCTTATTGGGAATAAACACCTATATAGATTACTCATTGATTTAGTGCTACTATTCTACCACCTTATTACCATAATTATAGTCTACTAGAGATATCATTGTATCAGGATTAGTATATTTCTTTAACTTTTTCTCCCTAATGTGGAATTGATGAAACGTATTCACTTATTCATGGTGTCAAAAGATTTATATTATATTTGATTGGATAATATGGTAATTAAATTAGAATTTCACTTTGTTATAATCATTCTACATAGGTTGAGAATTTGTAATGGGAAAGATTGTATAATAGTCTCTATGACTAACCTATATATGTAACATCATATGGAATTAAGTGAGTCATGTAAATCACTATATGACTAAAGATCTTATTCAGAGGCTATCACTAGAGAGGGGAAATACATTAGAACTATCTCACTAAGAAAAACATGTCCATACCGATTGATGACTCGATGGAATCTCCCAATTTATATATTGTGTGATCCACCTCATAATATTTAATAATAAATGCATAAATTACTAATATAAACATCAAAATTATGTTAGTTTCAATCATAAGGGTCATGTGGTTGAAAATATCAATACTCGCTCTCATCTATTAGAACATGGGATTCCTCAATAGATGACTAGTGGGTAGATCCCCTTGGGATGATCCTTCAATTGTGACTTGAGGCTCTACCACTATTTTCAAGTGTGATGCATATTCCTCTATCACTGATAGAACTATGTCCTCTACTTGTGAAATAAGTTCAATAGGCATCTCTGACTTAGGCATGCTAGGCCTACCACTATAAAGTACTACAAATGAAATTTTATTGGAGAAAGTGATTTTCACTTCAAATAAAATAAAAACGAGGAATATACAATACTTAGGATATAAGCCTTCATGTATATACACTCTAACTACATAATGTTTTGGAAGTGGGTAATCATTTGGGTCATAATCTCTCATGAGATATTCCACCATCCCTTAAAGGAATTGGATAATGGACAAGTTGTTCAAATCGGAGGCCAACACTTCCATCTTAATTTCTAACTCTTTAACCTCACCGTTTTCATGTACCCAACCTATATAATTATATATTTTATTTGATATTGATGGGTTTTCAAACATACATTGAATATTTCTGAAGTATAGCTCAACATCTATAGCTCATGCTGGATGTTGGTCAGTATAGATAGGAAGGTTTTGCCCACAGATTTTTATACAATCACATCCAAAGAATGCCTCTATATAAAGGTAAATACTAGGGTATCTGGGTAATCTTTCAGCACTAGACTCCTTGGAATTGTGGCCACCACTTCTAATTGTGCTAGATTCATATATTTTGGAATGACAATTACCATTGTAGACATTTTACCCCAGCCAGTATCTTCACAAATTACTTCTTGAAAATAAAATCATTAGGACAATCCAAATAAGGGATGAGAATTTATAATAATAAATTATTTCCTTTAATGGATATGTATCATGATCTTCATAACCTACCTCAACTATGTATTCTCCAACATAGAAAATTATGTAGAAGAAACAACATGATGTGGTGGAGGTATAAAAGATTTTGAATGATTGTCCATCACCTCCAGATTGTGTTTTTATACACCGAGGGAACCTTCATCGACATATCCATCATAGTGGTAATCTTCCACAAGTGTTTTTCCCTATTAATAATATTTTTGGGAAGGAATTTTCAATCCTTCATCCCATGCTTCCTGAAATAATGTGAAAAAGATTAGGATCATGCAAAAGCTAAAGGTAATAATTATAATATAAAAAGGAGAAGGGATTCATTATACCTTGTCCCTGAAATCAGTCACATCATCCCCTGACCTATGAATATATATCACTAAATATAAGTCATAAACCATCCCATTTTTTGATCTAATTAGCTTATATAACTATTCATATTAAATCCTTGCTTTAATGGGATACTCCTACAATGAGATATGTATTTGGGAAATTATATGAATGAACCCATATAAGTAAATTTAATCTTTTTGAGAGTATCATCCATGCTTCATCTACATTGTAGATACTCGTCTAGGAATCCCACTACTTCTAAGAGTATGGAATGATTTTTCTGATAGGGGATTACAATAATAATGGTGCTCCACTAGACAACGGATTAATGTGTAAACGCTTTTTTTTATTTATTGACAGATTTGATAATTTATTCTTTTTTAGGATGGATCTATTTCAGGGAATTAACTCCTATGTTGAGGTCCCTAGTTTCAAATTTTCTTTATCTTTCATCATTAGTTAATCTATCTTCCCTAGGGGATATGAGTAGTTCTATGTCTCTACAGAGTCTGATTTAATCCAAATGGAACCATCTGATAGAGGGAGTCTCAATAAAATACCCATCCACTATATCATCAGTATTATATATAATAGTAAAAGCATCATAATATGTATCTGAAATTAAATAATGGAATGATTAACTAGATATTTTTTATCGATACATATGAATTTCCTCCCAAATATATAAGGTGCATAACCCACCCAATTAATTTTCATGTATATTTGAGTGGCAGAGATGAATTCTTGAAGAGGTACAAAATATGACCACACTTCATGATCACCATTCAAAACATAAAAAATAATTCTATATAGAAACTCATAAGGTGTAGAGACCAACTATTCATGTTAATTAAACTTTCTATTTTTTCAGTCACATAATGTACTTTTTTCGAGCACCACTGAAACTCTAAGGAAATAGATTCATCCTAGAACCACAAATCTATCGGATGTTGAATAATTAATATTAACAACTGTTTGCTTCAATCCATTATCATAGTTCATGGAAGGAGGTGAAAATATTAAATTGATCCTTTCCATTTAAAACATAGTCCAAATAATGATATAATGGGGCAATCACTGGATAACCAAACTAAAATGTCATCCACTAGAAATTTATGATTCCATTAAAAATGAACTGATTCTTACAATAGTTTCTAATTATCTAATGGATGTTGATATCTTCTCTATAAAATCCCTAGAAATTTTGAAAAGTGAACTAGATAGTTATATTGTTAAGTGACCTTTGTTGCCCAACTATTCCATAGACCGTATTCTATAGTCATATAATAAGCATCATTAGCTCCATTGGATTTTCAAGTATGAAAGCCTCAGGGACGCATCAACAATGGATTATCCTCATTTTTCATGAGAATTTAAAAAAAATATATACTTTAAAGGGGACTTCAACCCTTTGAAATGAAATATCATTCTAGGATCTCACCTTCCATAATGAGTAGCTCCTTGGATATCAGAGGGGTTTACTCATAATCCTCCCACTAAGAGTCCAAAGGGATAAATTCCTCATAAATTCCCTCTAATATTGGAGACCATACGTATTTGAACATATCCTAGAAGATCACCCAAGCCTATCCATGCATTAAATGGAAATTATTATTTTGAAGACTTCATATAATAATAATTTCCGAGAAAATATAATATTTGTAGTAGGTAATAATTTTTCATTCCTAAATGGATTCATAGAGTTCCATTTCATTTATCTCTACCTAATATTCTTGTAAACTATTTAGACCTAGAAATTTCATCCCCATCCCTAATAAAAGCTTCCCTGACAAGAAATAATCATATGGTGACCACCTAAACTTCTGATTGGTTCATGGTTTCTTCATGATATATCGATAGATGTGAACTTTAAGCTCATGTGTGTGAATATATTTTTTAGGTTATAGTGGAGTTTACCCAAATACAATGACCAATGTGCATCATTATCCTTGATGAAATGTATAACTAGTGATACAATGGAATGGAACACTTAATGATGCCTAATGATCCAATTTAAAGGTCGATTATCTTTACGCATCATTAGGATAAGGAATCAATTCTGATGATAGAATCTATATAATTTAAGTGAGACTAATAAAATATAGAATCCTTTTTCATCCAAAATAGGCTAGTTGGGAGGGTATATACCAGTTTAATTAGCTTGTGTTGATTAGAGGAAATACTACTTTCCATCTCTATCCACTCTATCACCATCACTAATTCTTCATTCTATGAATCCATTATACATGAAAAGTGGTATATATTAAAAATATAGAAAAAATAAACTTACAAATAATTGTGTGGTAATTTTTCCCCATGTGACCATCATACAAAAAAATAGTATAACTATAATATTAAAATATTGATAATCAATAAAATTACATTTTGGAGTTATATATATCACATTTCTTAGTCAGGTTATATAGTCCTTCTTACATTTTTTATCTCACATAGATGAATTAACATGGATAAATCACAGAAAGACCTAATGTGGTTGATCTCATATGGATTTTTCCAAAATCCGTTGAATTCCACCAATTATAATGGACAATTATAATGACCCAAAGTGAGTATATTTAAGGGGGATAACTTTTCTTGGCCCTTAACTACCCCATATAGGTTGCAAGTTCCATAGAATATATCTTTTATCATTATGTTCAAATATAATTTTTGAGGGGGGGGGTTGTTTCTTTCAAACATGGAAAATGAATTAGAACAAGTTGGAGGTAAAAAGAAGAGATCCTTGAAAATTACCAAACATACCATGAGAATCAATAAAATGAGAAATTTGATTTTTTTGAAACCATAAATATTACCATTTAATTAATTATTTTCATTAGAAATATCAACGAAAAAAATGTAATTTGAGATAAATCTCTCATAAATCCACAGTCACATGTTTTACAGCTCAATGGTGGGCCAATCATACAACCACGAACCATGGTTTTTTGCTACTATGGGATGGGCCTCCACCACGATCAATTAAAACATCATGGATACATGATACTAAAATAAACATCAATGTGTAAAAACTAAAATATTTTCACTGTTTTCTTAAAAATACATACTTTTGAAAATGGGATGTAGTGGAGAAAAATAAAAAATTTGAATGAAACTGACATCCAAAAGTGCAGGATACCATATGTAAAAATAAATCATGAGTGTAAAAATAATAATGATTGATTCTACAATGTGAATACATAATGTGATTCATTTCCATGATAACATGACCATGAGATCAAGCCAATGAAATTCATATTTCCTGGTCCAATTTTCATTCCACAGAAGATACACAGATTCATCATGTGATCTTGGGGTATCACACTATTTTGTGACCTCCCTTTCTGTAATCATAATTCACAGTGAGGATTCTATTGTGCTACCCCTGAGGTATTATTTTACAATATCCTTCATTCATGTGAAAAATAATCCCCAATTGAGTGTCCTCTAGAACCCCATTGACTTCTTTATCTAGGTTCAAACCCATAAAAAATAAAAAATCAAGGTTGTCCAAATAGCCAACAGATACACATGGTCATGGAATTAGGCACACAAAAATTACCCCTTTAAATCATTTATCCCCTTGGTAAATGACCTCCCACTCATTACATATAAAATATATGGGTTCCTGAATCTGTTTTCTATGTTGCATAACCTTGGTAACAAGGTCAGTCATCTTGGATGTAGTGGAGGTAATACTAATGTTTCATGAAGTAGTTATTACTTTTCATTTTCTTTCTAAAATGTGACGTATATTGGGTAGCATCCAAGACATCTGATTTCCAATCAATATATGAATAAACACTTATCGTGATTTTATAAATTCTCATTATGATGGGAATGTGAACCCTCATAGAGTAGGCCCTTGTCCTTTCTTATCAGTTGAACCATATATACCATCCCTATTAAAAAAGTGGGTGTGGAGTATCTTTCTATTAGGATACCTCCTAGAATAAACCCCTAACCATTATTGAGGGATTCCATATCCCTATTGACTTCAATATCCACTCTATCATCCATCGTTGGATGAGGAATGAAGTTCAACATCACCTCCAAAATGAATTTCCTATTTTCAAAACACCATTAAGGGGAAAAGTGGGAACCCTCATAGCAAATTAGTTTATTCAAAAAAAATATACTACATTTTTTAAGAACAACTTGAGATGATTGGAATCAATATCCCAAAATAGTATCTTGTGAATTGAATTTACATGACAGTCAAAATCATCCTTCAAGATGTCTTCATATGTTTTTCCAAGATATCCTAAAATTGCATGTATTCCTCCATGTTGATATTTCCCAAGTTGAAGAGTCTCTTAAAAATATAGTTATGCATATCAATCCATTTACCCTGCCCTTCTGTAGTTTCCACATGATGAAATATTCACTACATTTCTTTGATCACTTCCTCCAATGCATTAATATCCAGAACTTGCTCTGCCATTTCTTCATATGAGTGAAAAAGAAGGTCCATGTGTTCTTTCACTGATGCTATATGATGTTATGGGTCAGTATGGAATCCCACATCATGGTTCTACCTAGGAGGAAGTGATGCCTCCGCTCGACACACCTCATAAAAAATAATAAGTCCCTCCCCTAGTTGGTCCTTAATCTTCTCTTCTGCATCCCCTTTAGAAGATGTGTCCTCAGCCATTAGTGGGGGGTCAACACCCTCATAGGTAGCCAATGTTAGATCTCCCCATTCTTGAGATCTATAATCCATATAGGTGGAAACCCCATGCTAGTTAGTGCCTTTGCACACCTGAAAATGAATTTTGAATTTACTCATGGAACTGGTCAGAGGAGGACATGGTAAGTTTGAGTAGTATTTCCGTTTTCATGGCCTCCTATTATGTTTGATAAATCCTTATAAATTCATAATGGGGTTATTTCCCTTAATTGAATATGATTTGAAAAATTCCTCTAAAATGCCCACATCCTATGATTCAGTAGGGGAGTCCGATGTTGAATCTGTAACAACATGACCTGACTCCCCTCCTATAAAAGGATAAACACCGAGCCAAGACTCCATTACATTTCCATACCCAAGATCATGTCCCTCAAAATCACCTAGCACTGCAAATCAGTTATGCGAATTATTAAAACTCCCCCCAAATTTAAAATTCTCAGCATAAGAAGATTTGGTATACAAGGCATGTGTTAGAAAATTAGACCCAATTGGTTGTTCGAAGCCACATCCTAAATATGGAAAATGCATTTCTTCTAAGACCAGGATATGGGGATGATAACCCATGGCTATATCCTACCCAACCTCCTCATTCACCCTAAATGCATTGTGTGAATCCAATTGTATTCCCTTACCTACATCATTACCTACATCCAAGTGCACCTTCCTCTTCGCATGTACAACCTCTTTCTGAACCACACCTACATTCATGTTGGATCCCGCAATCTCGTCAAGAATCATAATAGAAGAAAAATGAATTTTCAAATACCTTTTCAGACAATTAAAAACTTCCAAATCATTAGGATTCAAATGAGAATCTTTAGAGGCCTTCCAGGAAGCCTCCATTTCTTTTGGGGTAGAACCAACAGAGACAGGACTGTGTCATCGACCTTCATCAACACTAGATAATTCCAAATACAAAGGGCCACCATGACCAGTACCATTGGACCTATCCCCTTGTAGAGTTCCCATTCATTGCCAGAAAGAATAATAAATATGTCCAATGTGAAAGAGAATCGAAAAAAATGAATCCAGGACTCAAACACCCTGGGTTTCTTCCACTAAAACTCCTCACCAACCAATATGAAAATCCAATCGACTGGAGTCTTAGAGATGCCAACTTAGACACATATACACAAAGAGATTGTATTATAGACAACACAAGTTCTCAATTCTGAACATATATTTCTTACAACCAAGTTCCCAAGAAAGCAAATAATAGTGGTGTTCTGGAAGAGGAGAGGGAGTTCTGGAAAACATACCCACAGAGCTGTTGTCGGGGCATCCCACTTCCTATGCAGATCAAAGGACCATCTTATCATATGAAAGTGGAATCCATCACAGGAACGTGGAGCCCCAAACCATGTAGATATTAGATCATCTAGAGACACAAAATGAATCATGACGTGTTTCTTGTCAAGGAGACCCACCGTAACTCTATTATCATAAAATTCATGAAACAAAAATCCATAAATCATGATGTTAATCATTAGAGAAAAAATTCTACTCATATGATACAAAACTACATGATAGTAACATTACCCTATAGTGTTAAACTAAATGGTTCAGTCCTTTTATATGAACTACTACTATGCTACTCAAACTATGTGGGCTCTTATTCCTATCTTCAATAGGATACGATGGATTATTTTTCAAGGCCTAATCCCGATATTCTATAATTTCCATCACATTATAAATTCCACTATTGGACTATATACCTTGAACACTTTTATTCATTTTTCTAGTTATATTCATAATTACATCATTACCCCATCATAAGAGGAACATCACTCCCATGTGTCATCATATTTCAATCATTATCCCACATCTTTAATGAGATCACACTTTTTTTAAATATTATATCCCTATAGGTTTACCATATCCACCATTATTTTTTCATATAAGAAATTAAGGATTCCATAAATGGAAACTCATCTATAACCCCCACCCCAACCATTGATAAGCACCTTAATCGTGGTCATCCTTACCATATACTGATAAATTGAAATTATTGATACTCATAACACAATCATAAATGGTAAGACGTGTTCCATTATGTGGAACCAAACTACATGGGATCTGATTCTAAAAGTAGGTGTACATAGGATACCCTTTTTATGGGCCTAATGCTAGTATTGTATTCTATTTATCTCTTTGGGTGATGATAAATTATATAGTGCCCTGATTATTAGGCTTTAAATCAAATTGTCATTCTTCAATTAATCAACCTCTATTCATGAGGGAAACTAGTAGTGTTACTAACATTAATGGGTAAGTTTCATGAACATGCCATAAATTAATAAAGGGTACTATAATTGGCGATAACCCCTCTAAAAATGGGGTGGTGATATTGACACTTGTTATCTTATTTTTACTAAAATTCAAGATGTCATCATTATATCCTTGTGACTAAATACATATCGAATGCAAGTTCACATATTGATAATAAAAATCATGGGATAGAATTTGGCCATATATTATGTTAATAGGTAAGATTCATTCCCAAAATAAATGGGAGAATTACCTTCAGTTTTTTCATGGTTGTAATGAATAACGATACCACATGATGGTGGTGGATATAACAACTCATGCCCTTCCAGTCCATTCCTCATCATTTACAAGAGTCTATATGTATTCAATTATCTTTAAAAGATCTAATTACTAATACGGACCACCATGTCATAGTGGGGTGTGTGGTGTTGGCTATTTGAGTTCAATAAAGTTGTAGAAATGGGGCATATACTTTTGGATGAGTATTCTAGATGAATGAAATTTTATAGGTAACTCTGTTGTGCTTGGCACACTATTGTGAGTGAAATTGTCATGGGTGGTCATTTTGGTGGGTTCTTTATATTGTGTAGTGGACCACTAAAAATCCTTAGATTAACCATTTTCATTAGGATGGGGTGAATTGAAGAATAATTGAAGAGGTGTTGAGTTTCAGATGAGGGATGAAAAAAATGAGCATGGGGTCTCTAAAACATGGTCTTAAGAGTAAAATTATCAATTTGAGAGAATTATTTCATTTTATCATTGTGAAGTCTATGTTGGAAATCAAGTGATGTTTTGATGATGCCCAAAAACCTCACTCCCAAATCTAGAGATAAAAAACACCTACATTACATTATATTCTTGATTCTAGATATATAATCCCTGGTAAAACCAAACCTTAATTAATTTTTTTATTTAATCCCTTAAATATATATAAGATCTCATCATTTTTATAACATTATAGATTATGACACAATATAAAATTTAAAGAATATCATGTTCTTTGTATCAAATAGAAAAAGTTTCCAATTATATATGAAAATAATTAATTCATGAAATAATTGAACATCTCTAAAAAGTACTTAATTTTTTTATCATTATAAACATGTTGATAATATTAGTATTGTTTATATCATTGGAAAATATAAAAAACTAGAAGCGCTAAGCTCAAATTCTTTGTAAGGGAATCAAATAGCTGAAATAATCATGGAATGAACCTAACATAAATATAATGGCATGAATAGGTAAACAACATGAATCCATAATCAATATGAAATTGGGATATTTCTATAACCATGAAAATTAATAAAAACATGTATATAAATAACACTAATCTCACAATTTTTGAATTCATATTTTATGAAATTAAAGAATAACTATCAAGGCCTTCTACCAAGACAGATTAATTTTTGTCAAGACTATAGCCAAGACATCCTACTATCAAAGGTATTTTCCAAGAAAATATAATTTAAGGAAAGTTACACACACTGAAACCCAACATCTTTTATCTCCCCAAATATATAGATTCATCGAGGTACTATATGAGGTCAGAGCCCACCTATTAATTGTTTATATATAATGCATACACCATAAGAGAAATTAAATGAATAATAAAGTATAAAAAATGAAACTAATCAAACTTATTAAAATAAAAATATATATAATCGCAGTACTTTTCCCCATGACAATAAAATTGAAAACATGATCCTAAATCATCAGGAGGTTGAAGGTTGTCGAATAAACAATACATAGTAAACATGGAAATAATAATCCTTACTTGAATTACAATAATTTTCCCTATATAAAAAGAATATCATACTTTATAATAAAATAAAAGCTAATATTAGTTATTTAAAATGTTCATTTTCATCATACAGATCAATAGTAATACGACTAAGACAATACCCAAATAACATTATTATAAGAAATATAGAGAAAAGTGTTGATGGATTAGATTGAATACTTACCAATAAGTGAGAAGTATTTATAAATGGTTTTTGTGGTAGGATTGAATATCCCCAAATATAGAATTAGTGAATTCAACTTATTACAATAAAGTGGAATATTGTACATGAAAGTGCCCAGTTTGAGTAATTTATCACAGAGAGGTGGAGGGGTGAATCAGTGAAACTATTTTTATTTTATATTTCTATTCAATTGAAACAACATCACCTCCAGTTATTTATTTTAATTCCCAACTGAGAAACAAATCAACACACACCGAAAGGAAAACAATGATTTACAAGGTTCACTTTTCTATAAGAATAGCTAAGTCATTGGTATGGTTTGGAAATGATCCAATACCATTCTACCCACCAAAAATAAATTAATGGATTACAATGTGTGGGATGTACCCTTACACTCGTGCAACACTATGAAACATTGCAACTAAATAATGTGAAACCTCTTAGAACTATAGGGTAATAAATTTGTTTTGTAGCATATCATGTTACCTGTGATTCATTTCAATTCATCATATTTATTCAATTGTAAAACAATTATTCTATTACATACCCAGAATAAAGGTAATAACCACTTGGACAATGTGAAACAATAAATCTTATTACCATGTGTATGCTTCTCCGAGTCCAATTCTTCTCAGTCTGCTCTTTCAATTGAATACAATAGAATATAATCAGCACCACTCTAATACTTGCATAAAATTTTCAAGACCAAGAGAGTCAACACCAGTTATAAATAGGTTTTTAATAGTCAATACAAATTGAATCGTCACCAGATCAAAACATGTATGAAATAGTCAAGTCAAATAGAATCATCACCACTTCAAAACACATATGAAATAGTATAGAGAAATAGATTCGGAACCACTTTAAACCCCATTCTTCTCTCTCCAAAGCATATAGATTCTCTCACTTATGCTGCAAATATTACACATTGTATGAAATTAAAGTGTACCTCCTCCATTTATAGGTGAAAATAGGTGGGAATCAAAAAGTTTTTCCCACTCACTCAAGTTTTCACAAATTTGAATTTCCCCCTGAAATTATGGGATACATTTTTGACTTTGTCACAGTTTCTCAAAGTTTCTTGACTATTCTCCAAACTTCATCTCAATATTCATCTCTTAAATTTGTATTGCCATACACATTTCTTATTACAGAAAACCAAGACCATTTTTCGTTTAGAAAACCACAAATGTGGGTACAGTTTTTGAGAACGATTATTTTTGGATATGATGGTCTTTAATCGGCACCACATATTTTCTATCACTTTCAACAATGAGTCCGATGTAAAAAAGTCATTACCCTATCGTCATGATAGGCATAATCTCTTCAATTTCCCTTTCCATCAACATGACTCTTCCCTCTTTCATTGGCATGACTATTTCCATTGGCATGAATATTTTGATTGGAACGACTATTCCCATCGGCTCAACTAATCCCATCAGTATGACTATTCCCATAGGTACGACTATTCCCATTGGCACAACTATTCCATTGATACGACTCTGAGTCTGATGAAAACCAATGTTATTACCATGTTGGCAAGACATGCATCATCTCTTATTTCATCAGCATGACTATCCAATCGGCATGACTCTGAGTCCAACGAAAAAAAGATATTACCATGTCAGCAAGACATTCACTATATATTATTTCATCAATATGACTATACCATTTGTATAACCATTCAATCGGTATGACTGTTTCATCAACATGACTATTCCATCAACACTAATCTATGTATGATGAAAAACAAATTCATTACAATGTCAGCATGACATGAATCATCTCTTCTTTCATCGACATTACTATTCTATTGCCACGACCATTCCATCAACCCAACTATTCCATCAGCATGACTATTTCATCCGCATGACTCTTAGTCCGATGCAAAGAAAAGTCATTACTATGTCGGCATGAAAGGCATAATCTCTTCTTTCATTGGAATGACTATTTTATCATCATGACTATTCCTTTTTCATGACTATTCCATCATCCTGACTATTCCATCAGCACAACTCTGAGACCAATTTAAAACAAAGTCATTACAATGTCTGCATGACATGAATCATTTCTTCTTTAATCATCATTCAATAGTCACCACCATTCACATATTTTCAATAGTCACCACAATTAGACACTTTTCAATAGTCACCACCATTAATATATTTTCAATAGTCACCACTATTCAAAAAATTTCAATAGTCACCACCATTCACAGCTTTGTAATAGTCACAACCATTCACAACTTTTACCAACCCTTTTCTTCTATTTAGAATTCATCATTAGTTCTACCACATTACATATGACTTATGATAATTAAAAACCATAAATTAATCATCACATTTAGTGTTGGAATGTATCATAACATTCCATTCATTCCAGTTTCTTTCTTTCCTTATCATCAATGAGGAAAATATATTTGGAAATAAGAATCTGGTTATTTTTTACATGAAAACCCAAAACAATTGTTTTTAAAACAATGTTATGTGATTTATTTTCTTCAAAACCATCCTTGAAAACAAAATACAACTCTTGAAATCTTCATCACCTTTAACGTCATCTTGGTCCCAACAATCTCCCTTATTGGATGTTGTTGTCAACCAAGTTTCATAAATAACTGAACATTGAAACCTCAACCAATGGATTACATATCAAAAATTCTAAGCCTATGTGAAATAAATATTTTGAGGAAAAAATAATTATAAATAGAAAAACTAAGATATCCAAAAAAACATCATGAAGACAACCACTTTTTGTTCTTCATTTTTAATTGAAAACAATTCAATTCCTTTTCCTATATCCACTCCAAAACAAAGTTAGAATAGATCAATCCCAAAAGAATGCTGAATTCGCATCTTACCAACAACTTTTTATTTTATGAAAAAGATTAATGAAAGAAAAAAAATTCCCCCCTTGAAAAAACCATCCAATGGTAAGATGAGAGAGAGGACATATACACATACCTCAACTATAAATAAAAATAGGTCGGACACCCATGTTCAACCTCATTTTTGAGAATGATTCCTTTGATAGAGGTTTTCTGAAAATATCAGAAACTTGTTCCGATGATGGAACATACTCATGATTCAATTCATTCTTCTCCATATGATCTTTGATGAAATCATATTTGATATCAATATTTGTTGACCTCGAATGTTGCACTGGATTCTTGGTGAGATTGATTGTACTTTGATTTTCAAAAACCAAGAGAACGGGTAATTTTACTTCTACAAGTATATCTTCCAACTGTGTTTTCATCCACAAAAGTTAAGTAACAGCTTTTGTAGTAGCAACATACTCATTTTCGGCCATACTGAGAGTTACTGAATTTTATTTCATTAAATTCTATCTATAAAAATTATTTCCCAGTACGAATACCCAACTTGATGTGGACCCTCAATCATTATCATTTCATGTCCAATCTGCATCTAAATATGCAAAAAATCCAATAAAATTTGAGCTATCATATTTGATTCAAATGTTTGATGTGCCTTTGATGTATCTGAAAATTAATTTTCCAGAAAGTAAATGTTATTATTTTGGATCACATTGAAATCTTTCAAATTCGGTAATATCATACACAATTTCGGTCTTATGGTAGTAAAATAAAATAGAATTTAAATCATCTTCTGATAATCATTTTGATCTATTTATACTCCTTATCCATCTCTAATTAGATTTGTTCCAACTACAATGGGTGTGGAAAAAGGTTTTGAACTTTCAATGAGAATCCTCTAGAGAAGTTATGTTTCATACATTTCATGGGAAAGAAAAATGTATTCTTTATCTTGTTGGATTTTTAACCAAAGAAAGTATTTTATTTCTCCTAGCATGGAAATTTCAAAAACATTCTTCATTTATTCAGTAAATATTTCAAATCTTCCTTCATCATTCCCAACAAGGATAATGTTATCGATATGAACAATTACAATGAGGGAACACTCTTGAATGTTTCTGATGTAAATATTATTATCCACTCTTCCTTTTATGAAATTCATCTTTCTTAGGAAGTTATCCAATTTGGAATACCATTCCCTAAAATATTGTTTTAGGATATACAATGGCTTTTTCAATCTTTACACATTACCTTATTCATTCCCAATAACAAAGACATAATGTTGTTCAATATAAACATCTTATTCAAGATCACCATTTAGGAATGTAGATTTAACATCCATTTGAATGATCTTATAGAATTTTTTATGCAAATAGCAAGAAATATTCTGATTTTTTCAAGTCATTCATGTGGAGAAAAGGTTTCATTAAAATAAATTCCCTCAATTTGTGAATACCCTTTGCAAACCAATCAATATATGTTTCTTATAACCTCACCTTTTTCATTCATCTTGTTCCGAAAAACCCATTTTGTGCCAATGATTTTTTTTTTGTTTTTAGGATTGGGTATGAGTTCCCATGTATTATTCTTTTCAATCTTATCAAATTATTCATTCATGGATTTAACTCATTCTGGATGCTCAAAATCTTCTTTCACTTAATTCTGTTCCACTTTTGAATACAATGAAGTATGTATAATGGTATTTTTTTTTCTCATTTGATACTTCTGATATTGGTCAACAATTATATTTTGTTCTTCCACTTGTTTCCTCAGCACTAGATAAGTTTTTTATTGTCTTTCTCGTCACGGGAAATAGCTGAGTCCAATTCTTCACCATTATTAGGATTAAACTTGTTTGTATCCTTATCATAATTATATTTTTCATCTTCCTTAACGTCATTGTTTTCTGGAACATGTTTCACATTATCAGATACATCAATCACTTTTACATCAACTGAATCCATAATTATTTTTGTTTCTTTGTTGAGGAATCTGTAACCTATTCCTTTTGGAGAATAGACACAAAATATTCCATCCTCACCCTTATGCTCAAACTTAACAAAATTTCCACATTTCTATTTTATAATACAAGGGCTCTTGAAAACACTAAAGTTATTCAAAAATGGAGTTTTTCCATAAAAAAATTAATAGGGAGTCATGCCTGATTGAGGTTTTTTAGAAACAATGGTTCTGAATATAAACACTAGTACTCATGGATTGTCTCCAAAAGTAATGTGAAAGGTCTTTCTCAAGTAACATGGTTCTTCTCATTTCCACCAGCCTTCTATTAATTCATTAAGAAACCCCATTTTGATGGGGAGTGTATGGAGAGCTATACTCATGCCGAATTATATGTTTCTTAAGATAGTCCTCAAACTATTCACTTCTGTATTCACCAATATTATCAATTCCGAAATTCTTCATAGAACACTCACATTCTTTCTCATATTTTCTTCTGAAAATTTTAATCATGTTCAAATCATCGGATTTGTCACTCATGAACATAACACAAGTTATGCGAGTAAAATCATCAATGAAAGTGATGAAGTACTTATATCCATGTGTTGATTGTTTTCTCATTAACCCACATATATGGGAATGGATCATCTCCAATAGTTGTTCTGAACCAATATCATCTTTTTTATGCACAACAGTTGTAATTTCACCTTTCTGAATGATATTGAACAACCAATATATTCTTCTAGTCATATCAAGAAAGTCTCGAACACTGTCTATTTTTTATAACATTCTCATGTTTCTATGAAAAATATTTCAAAGTCTTTTATGTCATAACTAATTATATTCCACAATATTCATGTAACAAGCATTTTTTAAATCACCAACCTGAAAAAAATTTCCTTTCTTACGTTTCCCTCTTGTAACTTTCTTTCCATCTTATTCACTTTTTAGAAAAAAAAATCCATCTTTATTTAAGATAAAATTTTTACCCTCATCATAGAATTGTGAAACACTTAGCAGGTTGTGTTTCAGCACATCAACATACAATGTTTTCTTAGATTTCATATTTTCTTTTCCAACAATAGCTGACCCAACACAATTTATTTTCAATGATTCATCATTTCCAAATGTCACTATGACTTCATTATAATCTTTCGCATCCATCAATAATTTTATGTCTCCCATCATGTGAGATGAAAACCCACTATCAAGTATCCAAGGTCAATCTCCTTTCATGGTTTTTAAAGAAGTTTCAACAACCACTTCCTTTTCTCCATTCTTTTAATTCTTCGTCTTCTGCTTTTGAGAATTTAGAATATTTTTTTGAGTTTCTAATAAAACAAGACACCATTGTGAGAGTTTTCCTGGTTGTTTACATCATTCACAAATAGTTCCAAGGGTTGGAACCTATTTTCAATCGCCACGTCATTCTTTTCAGTTTTCATCAAGGAAACGCTATCATTTTTCATTCTTTGAGTACATTTGTACCCCATAAATATCTTACGTTCATAACCTATGGGATAATAGTAATGTTGTTGATTGAACAAACATATTCTTATTGTGTTCCCGAACCCCCCCCCCCACAATACCAGCAAATCCGATAGAAAGTGTATTTTCCTCTAAAACCTCCATACTGATCACAATTGTGAAAACATTTCACAACGATATTATTTTCAAATTAAATTTGAATATTATTATAATTTTCAACCTTGATTGTAACATAAGTATTTGAATCTTTTTTGGATCTATATAAAAACTTTTTGGACTCGGGATGTTTTGTAACTTCTGAATTCTTCATTTTGGCCACATAAATAATTTTCCCAAAAAAAATTTTCGGTAAAAGTTTCATTCGTGTTCTCACCCTTTGAAGGAATATTTTTATGATCCTTCTTAACTTTCTCATTACGAGAACATTAAGAAACTTCAGTGAAAGAGTTTTGGAAACATAGACTTTTCTTTTCATCTTCAGAGAGTTTTTATGGACATGTTCCGACTCTTCTTCTTTTTCCTGCAACTTCACTTCCAAAAGCACGTCACGATTCATTTCATCATCAAAATACTTATTTAAATCATCAATCTCATTATCCAACTTTTCTTTCTCACCATCAAAATATTATTGGTTTCTAGAGAATTAATCTTCCAACCTTTTTTTCTATCAAGCCTTCTGATCATTCTCAGACATTCTTTTATCTCTTCTTTAAAATACTTTTCAAGATGAGTATTTTATTCTTTAGAACTAGTACCTCTAAATTATTAATCATTCACTATAGAAATTAATGTATTTTCCTTAATCTCAATGGATTTTTTAGATTACGCATTATTATCATCTTCTTCTTCATCTTTGGAAATGAAACATCTTTTTTTTATTTGATGAATTTCGTTTCATTTAATTTGTCCCCATTTTTATTCCACAATCATCTTGTCTTTCTTTCATCAATATCATTATCCTATTCTTTCTTTCTTCAAGTACCATTATCCAATCCTTTAAAGGGACATTTCCCATTGTGTTTCCCTATACCTATTTTCATATTATTATAAAACAAGGAAATAATTTCATTGATATTTTTACATACCTCATTTTCAGAGTCAGAATCACTAGCTTCATCTTCAATGAAAATATTCTTTGACTTTTCATTATTCATAGAATTAAACGAAATTTCACTATCAGCCTTTTTTTTCTGTTAATATCATTCTCTCTTCTCATTTCATATGTTATAAGAGTGATATTTAAATCATCAAGGGATAATGTTTCAGGATATCTCTCTTTCAATGAAGAATCTTTTTTATCTAATTTTTCAGGTAATATTATCAAGATATTTTCAACAACTGTAGATACTTTCATATTTTCACCAAGAAAACTGATATAACTCACAATTCCATTCACCCATGTAAATAATTTCCAAACATATTCATGCTCACCGATTATCAAATCTTTATACTTAAATCTCCATATTTGTAACTTTTCCTTATTCACTTTTATATTTCATTCATATATGGTTTACAATTTATCCCATATACGTTTAGTTCTGGAAACACCTTTCACTCTCAAGAATTACCTTTCATAACGTGATGATAATATAGGATTCTTGGACTTAAATCATTCTTAAGAAACTTCTTTTCAATAGGTGTAAGTGGAGCACTATCACCAATGGGAGGAAACCCATCTGTTGTAGCTTCAATAACATCATAACTAATAGACATAACATAGGGAAACATTCTATATTTTCAGATATGATATTTCATTCCATCGAAAACTAAAATACTTTTACTATTCACACAATTCATGTTCTCAATCAGCAAAGACTAACAAATAGAACCTTCCTCTAATACCAATTGAAAGTGGAAAGTCGGAGTAATGTATCACTGAGAGGGGAAGGGGTGAATTAGTGATAATATTTTTCTTTTATATTTATATTCAAATGAAACAACCTTCACCTCCTGTTAATGGTATTAATTCCCTACTAAGAAAAAAATCAACACTAATCCAATGGAACAAAAATATTTACAAGGTTCAATATAAAATAAGAATAGCTACGTACTTGGTATGGTTTGGAAATGATCCAATACCATACAATCCCATAGAAATGAATCCTTGGATTACAACAATTAGGATGTAACCTTACAGTGATGTAGCACTATGAAACAATACAACTAGTGCTTGTGAACCCTCTTAGAACAATAGGTTAATACATTTGTTTTGTAACATCTTATGTTACCTATGCTTCTTTTCAATTCAAAAACTATATTCAATTGTAAAACAATTATTCATTTCCTTAACCAGAAGAACGATAAGAACCACTTGGACTATCTAAAACAATCATTCCTATTACCATGAGTACGATGCTACTAGTTCAATTCTTCTCGGTTCATTCTTTCACATTAATATAATATAATATAATTAGCACAACTATAATACCTTCATAAAATATTCAAGACATATATAATCGACACAACTTAAAAAACAGTATGTAATAGTCAATACAAATAGAATCATAACCACTTCAAAATATTTATTCAATAGTCAACACAAATAGAATCAGAACCACTTCAAAACATGTATGCAATAGTCATGAAAAATAGAATCGACACCACTTCAATACCTCTTCTTATCTCTCTAAAACCCAGTGATTCTATTTCTTCTATTGTGAACATTATATGTTGTCAAAAAGTACAAAGTAACTCCACCTTTTATTGGTGACAATTGGTGTGATTCCAAAGGTTTTTCACACCCAATAAAATTTTCCAAAATTTAAAATATCTCCTAAAATTATGGGATACATTTTTCACTTAGTACCAGTTTTTTGATACTTTTCAAATCTTCTCAAAACTTCATCTCAATGTTTGGCTATTTTATTTGTATCGACGTAACCATTTTTTATTCCAGAAAACCAAAAACAATTTTTCTTTTAAAAGACCATAAATATTGTACAGTTTTTGAGTAATATTTTTTCTGGATATGATTTTCTTTAAACAAAAAAATATCATTTCATTCACATTAACCTGTGAGTCTCATTTAAAACAAAGTCATTACCCAGTCGGCATGACATTCATCATCTTTTCACTTTACCATTCCATCGGCACGACTATTTCCTCTTCTCCATCAACATAACTATTTACATCGGCAAGACTATTTCCATTGGAATGACTATTCCAATTATTAAGACTATTCCCATCGGAACAACTATTCCCATCGGCACAACAATTCCATTCAGAATGACTATTCCCATCAGCACGAACATTCCATCATCATGACTCTAAGTCCGATGAAAAACAATGTCATTACCATGTCAGCATGGCTTGCATCATCTCTTCATTCATCAGTATCCCTATTACATTGATATGACTCTTATTCCAATGAAAAACAAAGTCATTAATATGACAGCATGACATGAATTATATCTTTTTTCATTGGCATGACTATTACATCAGCATGACTATTCCATCAGCATGACTATTCCATTGGCCTGACTATTATATCAACACAACTCTGAGTCTAATTCAACGCAAATTCATTACCATGTAGGCATGGCATGCATTATATCTTCTTTCATCATCATGGCTATTCCATTGGCACAAATATTCCATCGGCACAGATATTCAATCAGCATGGCTATTCGATTGGCACGACTCTAAGTCTGATGATAAACAAAGCCCTTACCATGTTGGCATGAAATGCATCATCTCTTCTTCATGGGCATGGCTATTCCAGTGGAACAACTATTTCATCTGCATGACTATTCCATTGGCATGGCTATTCCATCATCATGACTCTGAGTCTGATGCAAAAAAAAATTCATTACCATGTCAGCATGACCTGCGTCATTTCTTCTTCAATCAGCATGACCATTGAATAAGCATTCAATAGTCACCACCATTCGCATATTTTCAATATTCACTACTATTCAAAGATTTGTAATAGTCACCACCATTCACAGATTTTCAATAGTCACCACCATTCACAGATTTTCAATAGTCACCACCATTTATAGCTTTTTAATAGTCTCCAACATTCACAGCTTTTACTTACCCCTTTCTTCCATCAAGCATGCATAATATGTTCTACAACTTTACTCATGATTTATGAGAATTCAAAACTCTAAAAGCATCATCACATTTAACATTGGAAAGCATCATAACTTTCAATTCATTCTAGTTTATTTCTTTCCTTCTCATCATGAGGAAAATCATTCTCAAAAGAAGAGTCTGATTATTTTCAATAAAACCAAAATAATTATTTCCATAATAAAGTGAAGTGATTTATTTTCTTCAATACCAACCTTGACATCAAAATACTAATCTCAAAACCTTAATCACCTTTATCATCAGATTGGTCCTGAAAATACCAATCATATATGAAATTAGTTCAAATAATGACCATAACTCAATGAATGAAAATTCAGAGAACAGAAATCCTCATTATTGGGGAACAAAATTAAACACAATCCACTATAACAATGCAATAATATTTGGATAATAAATTCCATTAAATACAATGAAAAAAATAATATTTTAATTTTCAAATCAATAAAACTCCATACAAAGGGAACACAGTGCATAAAATGAATTATATACTAAATAATGATAATTTATACCATGAAAAGACGTACACCTTAGAAATATTCAAATGAAACCCCTAAAAATATATGGATTGAAATTGAACTTCAATTAACATTGATAAAATATTATTCATTATATTATATCTCAAATATAAAATATATAAATCACATAAATGAATATAGGTGCAGAAATAAAATACATGTCTTAATGAAAGGAATGTGAGATGAGAACCCTTAAACTATCAGGACATTGGAACCAAAATCACATGAGAATGATAAAATGAATTAGGACATTGAATATCATAAAATATTTTAAAATAATTTCATAAATATTAAAATGTGGTTGTATGTACACCGTACAAAATTGAACATGTTATAAAACATAAGCATGTCCTATTGAATGGAAAATGATACTAAAAACCTTATGTATTTTATTGAATTCCACGAATGTACTTGAAAAAATTATTTAAAATTTTTTATCATAATAAATTAATTAATTACCATTAAAACATCCATTTGTATTTACACTCATCATAAATTTTCATTCTCTACCTGAATACCACTTATTTTCCAATTTGGTTTTTTATAGTTTTGATCATTTGTAATTATTTCATAACAGTGTTGTCAATGTTCATATTTTATTAAAATTTTATCATTAAAAAAATAGTATTTTGAACTAGAATATATGTTATATGATATTATATAAATATAAATCTTAATTTCATATCACGTTTGGATACAAACTAAGAAGATCAAATTTATGATGATCATGTTTCAATGATTATTAAATATCAAAGGGTGTTTTAAAAATTAATGAGATTCGTTATTTAAATATTTATATCATATTATACAATTGAAAATGTTTTCATTGTCATACATGACATAAATGTATAGTCTTTTCCTTGTGCGTGTTTAAATCGATCTAAATGAGATCCTACCATGATTAATTGATGATTATAAGATGTTTTAGTTGTCATATCATTATAACAGAACAACAATGATATTATTTACTTCTTATTAGTGTGAATTATTATAATTATAATAAAAATTAGAAGCATAAGATAATTTTTATAAGTTCATTGCTTAAAATGAATAGATTATTTTCTTCTTAGTTCGCTCAATTTAGATGATTGAATTAATGATAATAACTTGTTAATAATATCATTAGTAGGAAATTAAATTTGAAATAATTTAAAATTAAGGATATCATAAAAATAATGTTTATCATTTCATCCAATATTTATATCAAACCATGTAAGCTGATGATGGGGAAAAAAATCAAATTATGTCATGGAGGTGGAAGTATGCACAATACATGGACAATGATTTTGTTTTTCTTAATATACCAGGTACAATAATAAGTAATGTTAATAAGATTAATATAATAATAATAAATAATATTAATTATAATCGTATCATTATATTATTATCTCTAAAATAAATTTTAATGAATATAACTAATATTAAAACTAAGTAGATGATAAAACTCATATTGGGGACTTGAATTTTCCTTCGAAGTCTCCATGAATTTAATATATTTTGGTTAACCACAAGTGACTAGGAGATTATTCTAGTGGGATAGGATTATGTGGAAATAAAAATAGAATATTTTCAAGGATAAATTAGACTAATATGTGTGACTTGAAGTGGAGAACATGTTACCCTTTTATAAGCGAAGAAAATGTTATATTTTTGGAGTAACACCTACATTTTCTATAATTTAATGTTAATATTGAAATGTAATATGAAACAGAATGGAAATATTATGAGAGTAAAATGAGGTGGGATTTAAATGCATCAAATACACTAATTCTTCATATAACTTTGTGTGTTTTATTTTTTTAATCTTTTTATCTTTTACTAAAATTTACTTTTATCGTGGTAATAAATTGTTAATCTTACTAATTAATTTCATGATAAATATTATGATTTAAACTTTAACCTAATTTTATAACTATGACATAAATTTTGAAAATATTTTTTTCAAATATAATTTTTAATTTTTTGAAATTTAAATATTAAAACAAACATACTAAATTATGTAAAATGGATTTTTAAAGGAATATTGTTTTTAATGATTAAATTTATATATAAGATAAAATTATTTGTTTTATAGATTTTTAATGAAATTAATTAAATTATAATGAATTGAATAAAAGGTATAAGTCTTTTAAGGTAATATAAAAACAAACCGCACAATGAAATTACATGACGTAAATAAAATACTAAAAAAATATTTTTATACTAATGTATAATTTTAGTTTATTATTAAAATGTGTTCCATGAGTTTTATAATTTAAAATAATATTAAAAAATAAAAATTTTATTCCTAAAATATTGAGATTTTATAGAAATATTTTTCAATACTCCTATTTAGTATTACATAGTTATAAAATCACAGAAATTATAATTTTTTTAAATCCCACATTCTTTGACTAAAAATAAACCTTTTTCGAATGTGATAAAAAATTAAAATTTAGTAAACTTTGATCTCACGAGTTCAAAAATTATTTATACATTTATTATTTATAGATTAAAATAATTATATATTTATTTTGGATTAAATTTACAAAATATAAATGAAAAGCTTTTTTAACTATAAAATTATACTTTAAAATAATAAATTATATTATTATTATTATTTTCAAATCAATTACCAACTAAATTTGTGTTTACCAATTATTAATATAAAACATAACATATCATTAGTCTTATTTTTCATGAAATTGATATTTTTATAACATAAAAGTTAATTTTTTATAAAAATACCATTCTAATTAATTGTTGATGAAATTGGTCATATTGGGTAAACTAATCAATTTTCATTAAGATAAAAAGTAATATTTATTTTAATTATAAATATATTTAATAAATTAGTTATTCCTATTAATTATTACGTATTAAATGGTTATATTTTAATATGAATAAATAAATATTTATAATTTATCTAAATATATCATGTATTCATTTAAGTTTAGTGTTTCATATAGAGAAAACTATCGTAATAAATATATTTTTGAATGGTAATCATATATTAGAACTTCAAGGTGAAATATCCCCCAAAATAAATTTCATTCTCGCAATTTGTCTCATCATATCAGAATAAATCTTTTATAGAACTCATAATTTAGCACACATCACTATATGATCACTTGTTTATTTAGGATGTGAAAATATATTTATCTATATGAGAAAAAAATATAATAAGTTCTTTATAAAGAGAGGAATGTAACACCCTGAGATTTTATGAATTATATTTTAGAATAAATTAAATAAACATGACGGCTTTCATATCATAAGGAAAAAATTTATCTTGTGTTGCACACAACCCGAGGTTATATTTCACTACATGCAACACACGGTTAGCTTTCAAATCCCATGACACCATGTTTTAATAGAACCTCAAAATATTTCAAGTACAATCATTTAAACTCGACCATTATATCCAAGGAGTTATAATTAGAAAAATGAATAGTAGTAAATATTTTTAAATTATCAATTATACTTTTTTACATAAATTAAAAAAATTTATAATGAAATACATAGTTTTCTATAAACTGTTTATATGTTTGAAAATATTATTTTCTCAAAGAAATGATTTTTATTTATTGAAAAAATTAATAAAATTAAATAATAATTTTATTTAATATTAATTTGATAAAATATACATTAATTTTTAATTCAAAATGTTAAATTTATATTAGGGTGGATTTTTTGTATTTTTCTAAAATGATTTATTTTTTGATGAATAAATAAATAAACAAAATTTTTATTTAGAACTTCCTTTTCACTTAATTATTTTATAGTGTAAAATTATATTTTGAAATGGTTATAAAGTAAAATTAGTTCAATTTTTTATCAATTAATACCATTTAGGTAAATTTAATCAAATTAATAGTGAATTTAGATATAAAAACATTTCAATATGTTGATCATTTTTTCTTCAAAATCCAAAGTTCTCATCACATCTACGAGATTAATATTAAATTGTTTTTTTTCAACTTATTTGAGTTGAATTATAAAAAATCAAGATCATATTTAGAATCAAAAAAAATTATAATGTATAATATGGTCAAATTAATTTCCAACAAAATTTATAAATGAAAACAATTAAAATTAATTATAGAGATTTAGGTAAAAACATGTTTACATTGTGGCTAAACATAGAATAAAATTTATAAAAGTAACAAAAACACTTATCCAAGAACAATGTTATTGAACTATTTTCATCTTATAATTTATAGGCTCTATAATGGACCATTATTGGGGCCTGGTTATATGAATTAAACATGGGTGTGTTGTGTCACTCACCTACCTTCTAAAAGGCCACTCACTCTCCCCCTCCCTTTAGACATTTATAACCAAGTGGATTGGAATATACCTAAAAACATTACTTCCAAAAATCCTGAATCACATCCAATTATCATTACTTTATTTATAAATCCAAACAAGGACGGACTTTGGTTCAAACCAAAAGATGATACTTGAAGAAGAGGTAACATTCATCAATAAACATTTTTGGTTTATTTCTTCCTAGAGAACCTTCTATGATTTCTATACCATTATTATATAAAAACCTAAATATCTTAAATATACATATTTTCTTTTATTTTATGTTGATGAACTAAAACCACACACACATCCATAAAATGGGTAACGAAAACATCGTCCGTGTGTACTGATGACTACCACCTCGTGAACCGATGTTGTTCATTTTTCCACTACCACCATTCGTGGTTGGGAGTAATGATATATGTAATTTTTATAAATAATATAAATAATATTTATTATTTTATTAGGACCGTATAATTTTTATATAACACATACATCAATTCTTATTATTTTGGTTGAATATGATAACGTCGTTCATGTGTACGATGGACTACCATCATGCGAAGAGATATTAATCATTTATGCTTTTTAGGGAATGTATAACTGATGGGATTGATAAATATATGTTATATGTGTGAAATAAAAATTATACATAAATTATAATATATATATATCATTTAATTTTCATTCCTTCAATACGGTATGAAAATACAAACAATGTTCATGCATATGTAGGTCCTACTATTTCCATGAATGGTGTATTTCATTTCCTATTATCAAATTTTATTAATTAATATAAATAAATATATACTAAATATATATTATATTTAATTTCAGATATAATATATGGATATTATTAAATCATTATCAATGTTTGATGAAAAAAAATGAAAAAAAGAAATCTTAGGCAAAAATATCTCTTATTACCCAAAATGTAACATTAATATGGAATTGATCCAAATGGGTAATAAAATGTCATAAGAAAATCATATATGGTATGATAAATATGAATATTGTTTTTTATTGATTTAAAATAAACTTATATTTACTATAAATTATTTTTTAATGATTACTACATAAGTTAAGTCATAAGGTAAGAGATTTCAGTCTCACTTTTTACTTTTCATAAAAATATGCAATATTCACCAACCATTTCTTCTATGTGGTGAATAAAAATCCAACGAATTTTGCTGGTGGGATTAAAGTACTAAAGAGGGGATGAATTTAGTATCTATAAAAATATCTATTCACAAAATATTTATTAATCATTTCCCCCAAATAAATATATCCCAGTTAATCAATGTAATACGGTTATAAATATTTGACTGTTTAAATAACTTATTAAAAGATTTATTAATTATTGGTAATCTTAATATTAGTAATTAACATTAATTATTAATCTATTCTAATATGGAAAAATAATTATGACTTCTTTCCAAGATTAACTATCAAAGTGAATCTAGTGATATCTGAATTATAAAGTAAAGAAGAGAATACTAAATTAAGTTACATGGTGGATGTAAAAAAAGAGGATCAGTATAAATTCATGACCCAATCCAATCCACTTGGTGATCAACTTCCACAAAGCAGTTTATATTTTTAAAGTTGATCCACACCCTTCATCGGGGTTAACAACAGTACACATGACTGTCCCGGTCACAAGTCCTCTTTCGTAGTTCATCGTGGGTATAAAATACCAGGTCACCCAGGGACATCTTCCATAGTTATTCATGGGTATACACAAGTGTAAAATGATATATGAGAAAGGATATCTTGTATCTTTCAGTTTAATGCCGGAGATAGTGTGTATTTTTATACAGACACACACACTGCTCAGAAGATAAAAATAATACACAATAGAGTGGAAAAGGTGAAATAAAGTTATAAGTTCTCTGAGTGTTAGTTTATGCATCTCTTGACTTCAAGGATAAAGAATATACATGAATCAAGTCCTCTTATGAAAAACATAGTATCACAATTTAGTTAGATTTGGATAGTGTTCTTTATAGTATTGAAAGTGCGAATATATCCTTGACTCTAATCTATGGTATCACAACTTTTTGGAATCAATAATGCTTCATGTGTTCTTCATCAGTTCCGAGTTGCATGTATTGGTTCATTTTCTCAAGAATGTGTGTGCTTCTTCTTTGTCGCACACACACTTATTTTATTGTTTTCATTATAGTCACCACCTTTTATTCTAGTCACATTGTTCTTTGTATTCATATAATTCATCTATTGGAGTAGACATGATGCATTTATTCTACACCTCATAACTCATACTATCAGGTGACATGTCTACAAAGAAACATAAATTATATGAGTACATTTAAATGCTTCAAATATGACTGTTAGATGATAAATTGAAATAAGACGAAACAGATTATGAAAATGTGTCACAATCTATCTGAAAACGGTGTATCCATGAAATGGTGTCTCCTTCTTTTCCTTTGAGTAGTGAGATAGTTATGATGGCATAGTTGTATACAGATCATGAACCGGTAGCACAAATGCAGTGTTTGATCATAGTGTCTGATCACTGTGTCTAGATTGTCACTGTGTCTAGATGGTCACAGGGTATGGATAGTCACAGTGTCTGGATGGTCACAGTGTATTGATGGTCACGGTGTCTGGATGGTCACAGTGTATGGATGGTCATGGTGTCTGGATGGTCATGGTGTATGGATGGTCACAGTGTCTGGATGGTCACGGTGTCTGGATGGTCAATGTGTCTGGATGGTCACGGTGTCTGGATGGTTATGGTGTCTGGATGGTCAAGGTGTCTAGATGGTCACGTTGTCTGGATGGTCACGGTGTCTGGATGGTAACGGTGTCTGGATGGTCAACATGTCTTGATGGTTGCAGTGTCTGGATGGTCACGGTGTCTGGATGGTCACGGTGTCTAGACTGTCACGGTGTCTAGGTCACGGTGTATGTGTCACAGTGTCTGGTCATGATGTCTAGTTCCATTGATAGAAAAACATAACTGGTGAGAGACTCACAGTTTCTCAGAACAAGGCAAATATCTGTATATAGACATAAATAGTGATATTCATAGAATGGATTAGACATAATCATTTATCAAGGAAATCCATTATTTCACAAACTCAAAATAGTTTACAATCATTAAACCTGGAACTTAAGATCTTTGATTGGTTTATTTAAATAATAATGAAAATAATAATTTTTACACATGATTTTAGATAGATTCAACAGGATTAACATGCTTTATAAAATTTATAGGATTTGTGATCATTAAAACATGATTAACACATGAGGAGTCTAACAATATCCCCCTTTATGATGATCTCAAATCATTTGAGTGAGATATTTATCCTTAGGTAATGTGTCTCTTCATTAATGTTCATATAGAAAATATATTTTCCCCCCCTTTTGGGATTATCAAAAAGAATAAATACGAAATAGAAAAACAATTCACAATGAATTAGAGGGATAAAATGTTTTATTACAAACAATAAGTGTCAAGAAATATCAAAATCATTGGTATCAAAAGATTGTAGTCACTGTTCATCAACACTGGCTTGTCTACTCTTTTCCCTTTGCAGTAGCATCAGAAGAAGAAGCCATATGAGAATAGGTAGAAGTGGAATAAGGGAGTGAACTAGTGGATAGTGAAGGTAAAGGAAGTCATTCAAAAATAAAAGGGTCCTAGGTAGGTTCAGTGGAAGACCGAGGAAGCTGTTGATTATGGATAACTTGTCTGATCTGACTCAGAGTCTGAGAGACATACATTGATGTAGAGGCAAGAGTAGCCGATCAGAAGGTAGAAAAACCAAATCTCAATGGTGTAGCTGCAGGAACCACAATTTTAGTACTCTATATATGAAGATAAGGTATAAAAAGTTAGATGAATTTATAAATAATCTCGACACCATACTGCATGGATTTCTCAAAGTCATTATTATTATCCATACACTTGTCCAATAGAGGAGTTAAATCTTGCAGCATTTGGACATGTGTTTTGAAATCATGAGTGACAGGAGGAGTTCTTAGATTCTATATGAGGTACAAGAAATGGTTGGTCATGTAATTCACAGAGAAGATCCGATTGAATTATAAACACACCTTAGAAATTTCATATTTAGCATCATTGGAATGCTTTGAATTAATTCTCACCAAATCAAGAACTCTATCACTATTCTTGACAACTTCAGATAGAGATTCCTTGTCAAAGCCACTAAGCAAAGACTTCATTTCTTCTTTGACAACTGTTCTAAGCAGATAACTATCTAAAAAGGGTTGATAATGTTTTCTAGAAGTACGAGAAGAAGTAACATCCGAATTAAGGTATTATAGTTGTTTTAGATCATTCTAAAGACATCACTTATACTCATTAGTTAAATTGTTTAGAACAATAACTAGCTCACTCATCTCTTCAACAATTTCCTTATTTCGTTCAGCCAACTTTTCATCTAATGAAGTGTGACTAGGTTGAATTGGGGATGATAATACATATGGAATCTGACAAAAAACTTCCTCAAGAGGATAAGAAATAGGTTCTGGTCTTTTGTTCGTCACTCTTTGCATATCTTCAACCAAACCTCTTGGAGTTTTTACTTCATCACTGAGCTGTTTGTTCTCAACTCTGACTTCATGAATCTCATGAAGAATCTTGGGATAAATCATACATATGATTTTTCCAACAATTGGAAAATATATCTTTCACTTAAATTGGTTATAGGAGCCAGTTGGGTATTTATGAGTTTTTCAACTCCAACTAATATGGTAGCTCCAAATTCATTTAGATAATCATTATTCACCAAGTTTTGAGGTTTTTGTGGGGGTTCATTGATGGAAATTGAGATAAGATTAGGTTATTTGGTAGAGATATCTTCAGGAGAAGATGCCAATTTGAAATGAAACATGGTAGCCAAATCTATATCATTAACTGAGACTTCCTATGAATCATTCACATCAAAATAACTACAGAATGTATTCCACGTATCCACTATACTTGGATAAATCGGATTAGTTACTTCAATAATTTTCAGATTGGGGGGATTCTCCCCCTCAATAGGTGAATCTTTATCAGGACTAATATATTTAGATTGTTGATCTATTTCCATGATTATGTCTCTAATTTCCTCATCCATTTCCTTTCTAGACAACTAAAGGGATTTCTCCATTCTCTCTTTATCATATAGAATAACATTAGGAATAGATTTTTCCTCCACATGGTCCTCATAACCAGATTATTGCACAAGAGAAATATTTTGTTCTATATGCTCTTCTACAAGATCCTTTTCACTTACCTTAGCAACAGATTCTTCTTTGGAAGAAATTTTTTCTTCCAGATCAACAAATTCTTCTTGAACAAGCCTTTCCTTATCAAATAAGACTGTAGGAGGAGATTCACAATCTTCCTCATTAGGATCATTTTCTCTATAGGTGAAATAGCATCTTCTTCTTCTTCATTAACAGAATATTCATCAACTTCATCTAGTTCAAAACCAGTATAAGAAATGTCCTTATGTCTTAAAGAGTGTTCCACCAGATTAAACTTTTTATTAACCCTATCATTATCTTCCACCAAAGATTTTCCCCATGGATTAAAAATGATTCTAATTCTCTTCCCAATAAATTTTGAAAGACAGAAATCATAGCCCTTAATGTATTCTTATTCTATCCCAACCAACCCTTTTTCATGAAGCATAGCTCATATAAGCCTCGAATAGAACAATTAGGATCACTTGGAGGTTTTCTTGATCAACTCACACATATGGTGTATGACATACTTGAATACGGTTATCTTATGTCTATTATTACTGAGATATATCAAAAATACATCATGATAATTGAGTATATAAAAATCACCTTTTCTAGGGCTAATCAAATTCTGAACAAACTTAAACAAGAGTATGGATTCACTATCTAGCTCTACAGCTATGTCTCTACTATTAGTTTCATTTCTAGTTTAGCTTCTCAATGCTTCTTCGAAAACAAATAACTCCCTTATAGGTGGAGGACCTCTCTGGTTGTCCCCAAAAATACACTCATGAGATATCCAAAGGCATGCAGCCCATAACCTTGAAGAAAATGTGCCTCTCAGGCCATGGATGCAGCTTCTCACAACATAGCCATCTTCTGAATCAAATGAGAATTGAAAATACTTATTAAACATTGAAACTAATTTGGGATAAATAGTGGTATACTCTCTTGTGAACCATTCCATCCATAATTTCTCTTTTTTCACATTCAATTCCATTGACTTACATGATAGAATCCACTTGGTAAAAATTTACTTTTCAAGCACCACTATTTTGTTCTCTGGATTTTGATTCAGAGGACCTTCGGGTGCTATCTTTGGTGTGATTTTTATCTTCTTCTTTGATCCTGACTTCTCATGATTTAATAACGATGGGCATTTCATTCTGGGAAATCATGGATGGTTCGAGAGTGATAAGGGTTAGAAGAGGGGTTACAGTTTGAGATAAGAGAGTTTGGGTGAAGAAGGAGAGAAAATTATTTATTTTTTATCACTTAGGGATACCATGCGTCGCAAAAACAAAAAGGGAGGTAAAGTAAAAATGAATAAAACAATGAATTACCACAATACAAGTTATAATACATAAAATAATAAAAAAAATTATGATGATACCGTAACTAGATTTCACGGTGAGACCTTAACAATCTTTCATGGTGACACTGTAATAGTGTGATTTCTAAACTGTGCGACTTAATTGTTTGAGACAATAAGTGCAAGATAGTAACTGAAAAATAGAAACTATGAGACCATAAACATGAAATAGCAAGTCTTAGGATAGTAAAATTATAGAACTATTTGAGTTAAATAGTAATCTTAAGACAATGACTTGTGAAAAAACAAAATTGTGGTACCGTAAACATACTACATAAGATTTATCATTACCTATTCATGTATGATGTAATCTATTCTTTAAAAATATAATGGATTGGTGAATATATCAGAAAGACGATATTATGTTCATGAATTCCAAATTGATGTCACCTTTTTGATAATTATCTCTCAAAAAGTTGTGTCTTACATCAATATGTTGTGTCCTAGAGTGTGAAACAAGATTTTTTGAGATGTTACTAGCACTTAAATTTTCAAAATTTATAGTTACATGCCGGAATTGATATCCAAAATCTAGTAATGTATGCTTCATCCACAAACTCTTTTCACAACAACTACGAGTAGCTATGAATTCAGCTTCTTTAGTAGATAATGCAACATAGTTGGGTTTCATTCAACACCATGATACAAGGGGATTTCTTAAAAGTGACATGTTCCATATGTTCTTTTTCTATCTAACTTAGAACCACCGAAGTCAACATTAGAATAAATAATTAAATCAAATGATTGTCCTTTGGGATAAATAGTCCGGGATTGGGTGTATGCTTGAGGTATTTTAAAATTCACTTAACATCATTTAAATGAGATTCCTTAGGGTTTTATTGAAAATGAGAACACATACATACACTAAACATAATGTCTGGTCGACTACCAGTTAAGTATAGTAAGCTCCCAATCATTATTCTGTAAGTGGTTTGATCAACAGATTTTCCATCTTTATTAAGATCCAAAATACAAGCAGTACTCATTGGAGTGTCACTACATTTAGTTCTATCCAAACCAAAACGTCTTAGAAGATCATTAGTATTTTTTTGCTATAAAATAATACCATAATTATTTTGAATGTTCTGAAAAATATGAAAGAATTTTATTTAATCCAAAAAACTCATTTAAAATTCATTTTTCATTATTTTAGAAAACACAATACATAAAAAAATTAATGAATATCCAAAGATAATGTCATTTCGTAAATTTCATCTAATAAAACAGCATTTGAAATTTGTTTTATAAAAAGTGTAGGATTATCTATTATTTTTGTAGATCCTTTGGAAATAGGAAATGAACTAAAACTATCATACCAAGATATTGGAGATTGTTTTAGACTATATAATGATTTTTATAATTTAAAAACATAATTTTGAATATGAGGATTTGTAAAATGTGGGGATGTTTCAACAAAGACATCCTTGTCTATATACCCATTTAGAAATTTACTTTTGACATCCATTTGATATAGTTTGAAATTCAGATGTGCAACTCAAGCTAGATGAATTCAGGTGGCTTCATGTCTAGCTACTGGTGAAAATTTATCTTCATAGTCGACGTTTTCTTCTTGACTATAGCCTTGCACAATAAATCTATCCTTGTTTCTAAATATATTTCCATCTTCATCTACCTTATTTCAATAAATCCATTTATTTCCTATGTTGAATGTGTTTTTGGGTCTATCAACAAGTTTCCAAACTTTGTTTTTATTAACTGATTAAGTTCTTCTTTCACATCCCTCACCCAAAATTCGTCATTGATATCATCATTGATGTATTTAGGTTCAGGTTGTGATAAAAAGACTTGATGTTCAACCTAATTTATATGTGAAGCTATAGTTTGAGTTCCTCTATCTAAGTCAACTAAAACAACATCTAAAGGATGGTTCTTAAGAGTTCTAATTCTATAGAAAAGAAGGACTAGTGATTTCAAGTTCATCAAAAGGATTAAGTTCACTGTGAATTGAATCCAAGGAATCTCCAGAACTGGATGTTTTAACAGATTCTTTCACAAGATGGTTAGAGGATTTTTATTTAATTTCTAGATTTGATACATCATTCTCTAGGTTCTCTAGAGTGGTTTTAAGTTCATGTGGATCTGTTTCATCAATCTTAACGTGGACATATTCTTCCACAAATTTTGTTCTTTTATTAAACTCTCTATAGGCTTTACTAGAGATGGAATATCCTAAAATGTTTCCTTCATCACTCTGGGATGAAATTTTTTCATGATTGTCCTTAGTATTAAAGATATAGACTTTACAACCAAAAAATTTCAAGTAGACAACTCTAGGATTTCTATTGTTCCATAACTCATATGGAGTTCTTTTAAGAATAGGTCTAATCAACACTCTATTAATTATGTATCATGCTATATTTAAAGCTTCATCCCAAAAATAAATAGGTAGGTCATATTCACTAAGCATGGTTCTTGTAATCTCTTAAAAGGTTCTATTTCATCTTTTTTCACCTCCATTTTTTTGAGGTGTTCTAGGGGTATAGAAATAATGACTGTATCTATTTTGTGATAAAAAGGATTCAAAATATTGATTTACAAAATCAAGAACATTATCAATTATTAAGGATTTAATTTTGATTCCACTATTATTTTCTACAGTTTTGGCATATTTGTTAAAATGATAGCATGCTTCACTTTTGTGAGCAAAAAATAAAATCCAATTATATCGAGAAAATTCATCTATAAGAACATAAACACAGAGCTTCCCATTTAATCAAGAAACACTATGTGTTCCAAATAAATCCATGTGAACCAATTCAAGAGGGTGAGATGTTGACACTTCTTTTTGTGGTTTGAAGGATATTTCGTGTTTCTTTCCTTTTTGACTATGATTAGACACTTTATCATTTATAAACTCATGTTTCGGTAGGTCTTTGAATAATATTTTTCTACTTAACTTTTTAAGGGATTGAATACTACAGTGTCCTAGTCTCCTATTCCAAATCAATGAATCTTTGTGAAATAAACATTTACATGAATCATTTTGAGCGACTAAATGATTTAAGTTAAAAGTATATACATTCTCATTTCTCAATGAAGAAAACAGTAATTCTTCATTATAAGTAAAAACATTGCAAGCATCAGTTTCAAATTTAACATGAAATCCATCATAAAATAGTTTTGAAATACTATGAAAATTATATTTCAATCCATTATCAAAAAGTACATTGGTAATTATAACTGAGTTAGAGTTACCTATTTGGCCTAGGCCAATGATTTTTCATTTAGCATTTTCACAGAAGGATACATGTCCACCATATATTTTGATAAAGTTCTTGATGCATGGGTAGTCTCCGGTCATGTGTCTTGAACACCCACTTCCCATGTACCATAAGTTTTTATAATAACACTTTATGCCACTTTACTAAAAAATAATCAAATAAAAACAGCTTTTGGTACCCATACATGTTTTGAACAAGTAATATTAGTGACTAGTGCTTTAAGAACCCATATATTCCTCATTGGTTTCCTATAATAATTATGTAAGGTACATGAAAAATAAACTCTATTTGGTCTAGAAAATAATGAAATAGTAGAGATTGTATCATAACCTAAACTAGTTGAATGTTTTCCAGAACAAGGAGTAAAGTTGTATTTCCTAGACTAAGAAACAAAATTATTTTTTCCAAAATTTCTATTACCATGTTGATAATCAATGCCAGAAGTATATTTTAGAGCAATTTGTTTAACTAGAATTTGTACCAAGGTATCTTTACCATTAGTAAACCTTTCAAGAACGTTATTTAATTTCTCATTAGATTGTTTTAGTTCATTGTTCACTTTATGTAATTGAGAAATTTTTTCCCTCTCTACACTAAGTTCAGTTTTAACAGTTTAGGTAATAGCATGTTATTTCATCAAAGGTTTATATTTCTCTTTGAGTTCATTTCATATCTATTCAATCATATTACTATATTTAACAATTTATTCATTAGACATTTTTTCAGGCACACTCTCATCTCCAGAATAATAGGAATTATGTATAGGTGAGTCCAGTGCTACCTTAGATGTGTTTTTCAAGAAACACATATTGGATTTGTTAGTGTGTTCTTCGTGTGATGATTTTGAGTCACATGAACTGTCCTCAGAAGAAATCCATATTTCATTCATTTCATTTTTATACTTTCTATCTTTGTCCTCATATTTCTTTTTGAACATGAGCTTGCAATTGTCATCCTTGACATGTCCCTTTCGATTACATTCATAGAAGAAAATCTCATCAAACATGTCACTTCATATCCAATATTTCTTCGAACATACTTTTTGATCATTTTTCCCTTGAAGTTAGGATTTTGGAAAATTTTCTTCTCCTTGTAAAATCTCTTAAAACATTAGGCTAGTTGATCGATCTCCTCATCACTGTAGGGTGTTGATTGTTCACTACTGGAACTTTCTACAAATCATCCAATTTACCATTCCCTTTATGTTTAGAGATGGTAGTTTTGAATGCAATAGATTTTGTTTTGGCTTCATCCTCGTCTTTCTTGTTGACTTTCATCTCCACTTCATACATCATAATTTTTCCAATGAGTTATTTTATAGGCAGATTACTGATGTCGCGTGAATCTCTAAAAGATACAGAGGTCTCTCTCCATCTGTTAGATAGGAATCTGTGAATCCTCATTATTTGTTCATTGGCAGTGACTTCCCTTCCAAGAGAAATCATTCTGTTGAATATTTCATTTAACCTAAGATACATGTCAAAAATCGGCTTATCAGGTTTCATTTTAACTTTATCATATTTAATAGTATAATTATTAAGTATCATTTTTTTCACACTTGAAGTTACGTCATGTGAAACATATAAAGTATTCCAAATTTCATGGGCAGATTTACTTGAATAAATTCTATTAAATTACTCATCTCCAAAAGATAAGAATAAAGCATTCATGGATTTACAATTGTTTTTGTAGTCCGTTTTGTTAAGTTAATACCAAGTGATTCTATCATTAGAATGAATATAATATTCATCTATAATTAATGACCAGATTTCAAAGATCATACTTTATAAATGCATTTTCATTTTGATTTTCCATTGGGAATAATTTTTTCCATTAAAAAACTGTGCTCTGTTAGTTATAACATCTTATAGTCTATTACCGATAATATATAAATACATTAAAAGAGATAGAAAATTAGAATTGACAAAAATTAACTGGTCTTTAACGTGTAACTAAAATCATAGTTGAATAAGGTAAAAAACAGGGCATAAAACAAACCTCTAATACCAAATGTTAGTCAGATTAGAGTACTCAAGAGGGGTGTGAATTCAGTGTCTATAAAAATTTCTGTTCACAATAGTTTTCTTAAAAGGATCCCTAAAAAAATACAGCCCAATTAATCAATGTAATAGAATTATAAAAAATTGACCGTTTAAATAACTTCTTAGTAGATTTATTTATTCTCAGTGATCTTAATATTAGTTTTTAACACAACTTTTGAAGCTATTCTAATAAGGAAATACAATTATAACTTCTTTCAAAGGTTAACTATCAATGTAAATCTAGTGATTTCTTAATTATATAGTAAAACATAGAAAACTAATTTAAGTAACGCAGTGGATATAAAACAAGTTGTTCAGTCTCAAGCTGTGAATAATCCACTCTTCTTGGTGATCACCTTCCACCAAGATGTTTATATTATTATGTTTGATCCACACCTGGGATCAGGGTTAACAATAGTACATAGGACTGTCAAGGTCACAAGACCTCTTCCAAAGTTCTTTGTGGGTATAAAATACCAGTTCACACAGGGACCTCTTCCATAGTTATTCATGAGTATACCCAAGTGTAAAAAAGTATAATAAATGATATCTTGTATCCTTCAGTTTAATGTAGGATATAGTCTGTGTTTTTATATAGACACATACACACACTGATCGGAAGATAAAAATAATACACAAAAGATAAAAAATGATGAAATAAGTTTATAAGTTCTCTGAGTGTTATTCTATACATCTCTGGACTTCTAGGATGATGCAGATGCTAGAATCGATTCCTCTGGTGAAAAACAGAGTATCTCAAGTCAGTTAGATCTGGTTTGTGTTCATTATAGAATTGAAAATGTAATGATATCCTCGAATATTATATATGGTATCACAGCATTTTGGATTCTAGAATGCATTGGGTGTTCTTCATCAGTGTTGAGTTTCATGTGTTTGTTATTTTTCTCAAGAATGATCGTTCTTATTCGTTATCGAACACACACTTATTTTACTGTTGTCACTATTGTCACCACCTTTTCTTTAGTCCATGTTGTTCTTTTTATTCATAAAATTCTTATGTTTGAGCTGACGACATTCATGTATTCATCACCTCATACCTAATACTATCAGATGACATGTTTGCAAAGAAACGCCAATTATATCCATGCATTTAAAAGCTTCAAATATTACCATTAGAAATTAAATTGAATGACGAAAAAACAGATAAATAAATGGTGTCACAGTCTGTCTGAAAATGGTGACTCCATGAAACGGTGTCTCATTACTTGCATTTGAGCCTTGAGACAGTTAATATGGCTTAGTTGTATAGATATCTGGAACTGGTAACACAGATGTGGTATTTGATCACAGTGTCTAAACATGGTGTTTGGATGGTCACAGTTTCCGGATGGTCACGATGTCACTATGGTTTCTGTGTCTGGATGGTCATGGTTTCTGGATGGTCACAGTTTATGGATGGTCACGGTGTCTTAATGGTCTCGATGTCTAGATGGTCACAGTGTCTATATGGTCACAGTGTCTGGGTCCTTTCCAGGAAAAACATAACTACTGATAGGCTCACTGTTTTCAGACTTATCCAAATATCTATATATAGTCTTAAATAGTGATATTCAAATAATGGATTAGACTTAATTATTTATCAAGGAAATCAACTATTTCACAAATTCTAAATATTTTTCAATCATTAAACATATCTCTTAAGATCTTGGATAGGTTTATTTAGATCATAAAGAAACTAATAATCTGTACACATGATTTTCGATAGATTCAACAGGATTAGAAGGGTTTAAAGAAGATATAATATTTGTGATAATTAAAACATGATTAACACATGATAAGTCCACAAAATTTAATTTATGATTATTAAAATAAAATATCTTATTATTTAAATATCTATTCGATTATCTTCGTATCACAAAATTCACAATTCAAAATATACTAAATCGGTAATGGATTTTTGTCTCAATTTGACTTCTTTGAGATTTATGTTATGATATGAAGCTATATTCATTTTTAGGTGCATATAAAGACCTTTTAAAAATTTAATATCTTTAATTTTTATATCATCGTGATATTTTGTGTTCTATTTTATTTTATTCCTTCACGGATCCTACGATTCAGGTTTACCAAACTGATAATTATTTTATGATACAATCTCTTCATTTATAAAGATTTATTATGATCATGATTCCAATAATAAAATATAATGATCTATTTCCCATGAATTATCATGAAGATGTATATACTTTAGTTAATCACGATATCTTCATGTAATGGTACCATTTTTGAACACGTTGGTACATAAGATAAATAAGAAAAATGATTATTATGAAAATCTGACATTATAACCCTCTTTATCTAAAAACCTATTTTCTTTAAAAACCATGTTACCTGAAAATGTTTTCAAAAATGTTTTATTACAACCTTATTATTTTTAATGGATATTTTTATCCATTTTTTTACTTTTTTGAAAAAACTGAAGTAGTCCTCTTGTTATTTTTCTCAACAAATCCTATTTGGATGTTATCAAAGATGTAAAATGAATCATCACATTATATTATATAGTATGTATATAATTTTTCAGCATCATGACCAATAATTTCATAAAATATTCATTCATATTTTATTAAAGACAATTTCAATGAAAAACATTATGAATATAATTTATGTTTTAAAAAACATGTTTCTATCCGGAATGGATATTTTACTCAAGAAATAGTTTAAATAATTGATAAAAATTAGTCACCATCAAAGATGACACCTGTTGATGTTACCTACACCTAACTTGGGATATAATCAAATGATACCATTCATATTATTCCACTTTTTGGTTTATGATATGATTGCACAATTTTTATGAAACCTATTTATCTGCCACGAGGTTTACCATGAAGAAATTCTTATGAAATCCGTTTCTTTTAATAGGGTATTATATGATGAATTTTTTTGTGAAACCTATCTATTTTATATAGGTTATGATATGATGAAATATTTATGATCCCAATTTAATTTCAAGGTTTATGATATAACGAATTTTTATGATCTTTTGGTACACATAAATATGGTTTCCATTATGAGACGGGCCATGCCTTTATCTTCCTCAAATGCATTTGGTAATTATTTTTATATCTCATGATATAGAAATTAATAGAATTGGGAGTGAACCCAGTACAGTAAGACATGGATGGAATTGTGACTGAACACAGTTTATTAAGACACTAGTATAATGATGGGAGAAATTGGTTTTTTAAAGTAAATATTCTGTTGTGATGGCCTTGGCAATGAGCCTTGACCAATATAGAAATGATGTTTTATGCATATGTGTATGAAATAAATTACATGCCTTATACCGATGTTATTCTATTAGGGATCAGGTTAATTTATTACCTTATGAATCATGTCTTATTAACTTCAATTATTTATTTCCTAAATCATTTATATGATCTTTGTTATGTAATGCATCACTCATGCTTTTTGGTATGTAACCCTTTCATTATGATTTTCATGCATAAAATGTATATGGGTGATGTTTGGGAGAGTATTGAGATGTTTTTTTAGTATTTTTTGGATTTTATATAGGTTCACGGTTGGGGAATGATTTTTTAAAATCGTTAAACACTATCAAGAAACTATGCATAGGGAGACATGGGAAAAATGGAAGGCTCATATGGGTCCATAGTTTTCCCAAACTATGCGCCCAGCAAGGAGAAATTTTGTGATTTTCAAAAGTGGATATGGAATTATGATATGGTTTATTTAGCATGGTTTTAACATTTCATAGACACCATAAGGTGATCCCATGTGAGTATTTCTCTCGTGGAGGTGTCAACCATACAGATGGCACACGATTTACAAACCATGCGACCAAACTATGCGCGGTAAAAACAATAGATCCTAAAAAAGTGGATATAGGATGGATTAGTGTTTTAATGCCTCATTTTCCCCAAAATGTCCTTAAATTGAAATTTTTCCCTCTCAAAGGTTAAGGAATGTTCTGTCCTAGACCCGGAGGTTATCTGATGGCTTCTTTTTGGGATTTGAATCCAGATTCTCACAGTATGTGATTATTCATTATCATTCAGGATAGTTTTATTATATCCTCTAATATATACCTCTTATTTTCTTATATTTATTGTATAGTTGGATAAATATATGATATTAGATTCGAAATATGAGTATATTTTTTTTTTGAATATAGCAGAAGAGATATATGGAGGGTTCGTGGAGATTTAACATGTTTTTGTGATGAATTTTTATGCCATTTATCATTATCACCAAGACTATTTAGGTATGTAGTATAAATCTTGATTACCCTTGCAAAAAATATTTTAATATGTTCAAATATATTTAATTGATTAAAATTTATTGTGAAATTGGTTTGAAAAGCATGGTCGAAAACTTTTTTATTGATGGTTTCAGTTTTTGGGAGAAATTGTGACATTGTTATGAAATTTCCAAGATAAATGTTTTTAAAATGTTGAATTTAAAATGTTTACATGGATAAATTTATATAAAAATGTTTTCAATAAAATTTTTTCTTAATTGAAATAGTTTTGGAAATAATTTTTTTTCATGATTTTCTTTGCATGGTTTTTGGGAAGACATGGTAGTGTGCGATTATATGGAATTACAAGTCTTGTTTGAATTATGAAATTGTTCATGGTGCCAAATGTGTAATTGAAAATCTTATATAATTAACTTTGTAAGACATGGTAGATAGACAAGAAAACACACTCGAGTGTACAACTATTATAATGAAGCATGCATGTATAGATGTGTGGATATGTGGAATCGATTGGTTTTTTCAAAAAGAAATTATAATTTATTTAAATAATTTTTTTATGCTGTCTTTTGAAAACTATTTACTATAGAATTTTTTATATTTAGTTATAAACTTTTTTAATTTTTATTACATAAACTAGATTTGAAATTGTTTTATTTGAATGTTATTAACATGTTCTATAGTAGTTGTGTGAGTATAGAATTCATATGGTAAAACAAACTGAGTTTCATTACTCATCCCTACTATGGAACTTTGGTACTTTTGCATATGTCATCTACTGGGACATGGAAAAAGGTAAATTATTACACATATTTTTCAATACTTCATGATACTTGGGGTGTCTAGTCGATTTGTAGAATGAAGCTTTTAGAGATCTGGGGTTATAGTTGTCTAGATTCTTGTTGTTTTTTTTGGTCTTATGCTTTATTAATATGATATTTCAGTCATCCGATGTGGTATTTGGTTTTATTTTTAATTTGATAAATGAAATGTTGAGTCGTATTTCATTTATATCATGCATAATTTAGTGATTTATTTTATTATTTCTTGGCTAGTTAGTTGTTTTATTTTTGAAAGGTAAAATCATCCCCCACATATATTGAATCCATTTGTCATTTATTAGTAGCCTTTTTCTTAATGGGGATGACATTTAAGGACATGTTACATCCTTCAGAATTTTCAAGCCAATGACAGGTGGAGGGATGTTACAAGTTGTATCTGTGTGGTACTTCCAAATATTTTTGTGGCACAACATCTCTTCAACATGCTATTGGTTTTCAGTCATGGACGTTAAATTTATTCTTGTATATTTTTTGAGTTGGGATCATAGAAAGTAGTAGGGTTGTTGGAACATGAAATATAGTGCATAAAAAACTTAGCAAGAATTTTTATTCTGAACATCAAGTTACAAGGGTGTTGGGTTTGTAAGTGTTTTGGAGACACATGTAGGTTTGGAATCACATTTTCATGGGTTTATCCAATGCAATGATCTTGATATACAGTAGTGTAATTAATTCCCACTAAGAATGTAAATTTCATTTTTATTATTGATTTATGATTTTGTGGATAAGTGTTTGTTTTTTGAAAAATGATTATGTTGTTTTCTAATGATGGATTTTGTAAAATGGAATGATTTTGGTATTCAAAAAATAGTTTGAATTTCAAAATAAAGAATAGATTTTTTTTAAAAAATTGAATGTGGAAAAGATTGATTTTAGAAATCAATTTTGTGATAGTTGATGCAATTTAATTTGAAATTCTAAACCATAGGTTGATAGAGAGGTATACTTATGGAATTTGTTTTTTATAAAATGGTAGCAGATAGGCGTTATAGAAACCCACTAGAATATGTAGTAGAGAATTTGGTTGAACCATGGTAAAAGGTGAACTAAAAACTAGTTTAGGGTATCATATTATTATCCAATCATTTTAGGTTGTGGAAATAGGGAACCATAGAGATGATCGAAGACAAGTGGTTCATTCCATATTGTTTAGGAATTAGAATCCACCCAACATCTGGGGTGATTATAAACAATAAAATATGAGGAGTGGCTGAAAAAGATGAATTTTATCATCAATTTTATCAGAACACTAGAATAGATGGAAGTCAAGTGGGTGATGTATATGCTATATGATCTTTCACACCTGGGGTGGAGACTATTGGTGTAGGCTAAAGTGTATCAAGGCCTTGGTTGAGAGGATTTTAAGGAATGTTTCTAAAACTATTTCTATCATAACTCTTTCAATATTTAGATAATGATGGACTTCATCAGCCTGAAGTAGGAAAATATTTTTGTGATAAAGTTCGTGGCCAAATTCCTGAATTTAGTGTGCATTTCACCTATAGTTTTGGAGAGTGTTCCTTTGAAGGCACAAATCTTTGTATTGAGGATAAGGTAAGAGATTCAATCTAAGATTTTCTTAATTAGTATTATTGACAATATATAGATATTTAATAGAGATATAGTGGATGAAAGGGACATCTTAGGAGCTATGGGAGTAGAAAGTACGTTGATACCCAGAAGAACTAGTTGGAACTCTAATGTTTGGAAAAAGTTGAAGAGGGAAACCTAATTCCAACATGGGAGAATGAACCTGAATCAAATGGCTGGATCAGTGAATCTTTCTCTTAGAACCATGAAAAAGGCATGAGGTTTTCATTGTGGTTTCTTCAACCACATGAATTGAGAGTGTCCACCACCACCAAGATCATGCCATAATTTCAACAAGATGAGACATCTTCAGTGCTATTTTCATAGTTCTCCAATGTTAGGTGCTCGAGACACATCTCAGGTATTGCAGGCATCGTATACATTGATGCGGTGGGGGAAGAAAAATCAATACCACTATGAGAACTGAGATAAACATAGTTATTATAGGAAAACAATGACTCATATACAATGGTAATCACTGTAGTGAAATAAATATCAAATTACAATGACAATGCAATTATATGGAGTTGAGAATGTTATTTTGGATAATCAGGATGGACTATCTACAATGAAATGTATTATTATTTTGAATTATATACATATAATACTGGTGTTTGATACTAGTTCCTCACAGACAATATTGATTCTCGGGATGTTTATTTTCTGATTTTAAAACATGAGATGATGGCCTCTGTGATAAAACATCAATCTCCTCTTGGTCAAACAGAATTTCGAGCCTTTATGTGCAGAGTAAGTCCTATAATTGTTGATGGGTCCAAAATGAAATGGTATATCTCTATGATATACATGTATATCTATGATATAGTCCTTGGTATGGATTGGTTTACAATGTTCAATGCTTACATCAGCTATTATAGAAGAATAGTTAGTTTCATCACTCAGGATGGAATCAAGTATCTCATTAGATGAGATATAGAATTAACAATACATGCAATAGGAATGTTGGTACCAGGAGTGGGAATGATCTCTTATTGATTGTTTGTGTTGACTTTGGAATCAATGGAACATATCGAGAATAACCATTTTCCACTAGTCAGGGATCAGTTTTTGGATATGCTTCCAAAATATTTCTCTCGGTTACCACCGGTAAGGGAAGTAATGATTAAAATTCATATCATCCCACATACCAGCTCTATCTCACTTGTATCTTATCAAATGGAACCAACAGAATTAAGGGAGTTGAAAGTGCAGTTGGAAGAGCTATAATGAAAAGGGTTCATTTGGCCGAGAATGTCTCCAAGGGATTCACCGATCATATTTTTAACAAAAGAAGACATAACTATAAGTTTGTGTGTCAATTATCATAAGTTAAACCAATTAATGATAAATATTAGGTATCCACATCCATGTATTGATGATATTTTCAATTGATTGAGGGTATCTCATAGGTTATCTAAAATTTATTTTCGACCAGGATATCCCCAATTGTGATTTAAGAAGGAGGACATTCCAAATATAGCATTCGAAATAAAATATGTTAATTATGATTAGGTGAAAATACATTTTGATATTATTAATGCACCACAATTATTTATTTAATTGATTGTTCAAATATTTCGGTGATATATATATATTAATTTTTTTGGTGTTTTTGTATGATATATTTTTTTATTAAATGAAATGGGATGATCATGAACAACACTTAATGATAGTGGTGGGAGTCTTGAGAGACCATATCCTATATGTCAGAATATAAAAACTGAGATTTTTTATATAAAAGGTAGGATTTTTGGGCCATGTATTTTATTTTAGAGTTGTTTTAGTTGATCTAGAGAAGATAGAAGCTGTTATCTCTTGGAAATCAGCAAAGAATTTCTTTGAGATATAGAGTTTGATTGGTCTTGCTGGTTATTATCGACATATGATTTGTGATTTTTCAGGACTATAATAACCTACGATAGATTTGAAATACAATAATGTTCAATTCCAATGAGACAAGGAATTCCATAAATATTTTTAATAGAAAATGGGTTTCCTTATATCCTCAAAGATTGTTATTTTTCTGGAATTATGACAAGGGTACCTGGTGTATATTAATTCCATTGGATTGGTATTTGGGTGTGTTTTCATGAAAGGAGACTATGTTGTTTCTTTTGGATCATGGAAGTTAAGGGTGAATTATATGAACTACCCAAAAACATGATTCAGAGTTATTTATAGTTGTTCATTCATTGAATACAAAATGAAATTACCTCTTTGGTGATAAATTTATTATGGTCACCTATCATAGGATCTTAAAACATATATTCTCACAAATAGATTTGAATTTTATGAAAATAAGAATGATGGAGTATCTCCAAATATTTCACATTGACATTATGTATACAATAGGTAAAGGTAATTAGTTGGTCGATGCATTAACAAGAAATTCCTATGATCATTTGAAAGAATAGGCATCAGATGAGTGGAAGATAATTGCAGTCAGAGCCAGCATGCTTGTAGAATGTGAAAACTGAGGTGATGTTTTTTTTCATTCTAATTTCTCTTGTTCTTGGTTTTGTGAAGATTGTAAATTGGTCATAGATATCCAATTTATAATGTTCCCCTGTGAGGTTAAAACTCAATAGTGGGGAGACTATCGAAAGATAGAAGCTAGATGAGAGAATAGTTTTGTGGTTTTTTGAGATCGGACGATTGTAGGTGTGGAATATCATGAAAATTTTCTTAATAATTACCAACCATCATGTAGGGCTATCCATCCTAGAATAAAAAATAATTATAATGTTCCAAAAGATAAATTTTTGTGGTCGACATAAAAAAAGAAGGTTTCTATGTATGTTTCAAGATTCTTAACTTGTCTGCATGTAATGGAAGAGAAACAATGATCAGAAGGTATGTTACAACCTTTAAAAATACCTATTTGGAAATGGGAACAAATAGAAATGTATTTTTTGATAGGTCTCCCATGAATGGTTGGGAAACATGATACCATATGGTTGATTGGGGATCAGCTAACAATGTTGGCACATTTCACCTCTACTCATGAAACTAATATGGTAGAGGACATGTCCAAAATCTATATTTTGGAAGTATTAAAAAGGCTTTGCATACCCGTTTCGATCATATATGATATATATCTGAGGTTTACATATCATTTCTAGAAATCCATATAGAAATCCCTAGGGACTGAGTTTATTATGAGTATGGTGTATCATCCTTAGAAGCATGACCAATCTAAATGGAAGATAAAATTATTGGTAGATATGTTGTGAGCTTTTGTAATGGAATTTAGTGGATCATGGGGGGAACACAGACCCTTGGTAGATTTATCATAAAACAATGACTATGAGGCCTCAATACACATGGATCCTTTTGAATAATAGTATGTGTGTCCTTGTTGTTCCCTACTTTGATGGATTGGAACAGGCGAGACATCACTAGTTGGACCGATTATTTTCCATGAAACAATAGAGAAGATTTATTTGACCAGGAAAAAGATGGAGATGACTTAAATTTATCAAAAATATTATGTGGATCATCATTGACGACCACTGTTGTTTGTAGTGATTGATCATGTATTCTTTAGGATATCTCCATGTCTTGGACATTTACATTTTGGGAATTAGGGGAAGTTATTTCCTCGATACATAGGCCCTTTTGAGAAACTACAACATGTATTTGAGGGGAATATCACATGGAATTTCTAGAAAAGTTCATTATGGTGCATAATTTGTTCCATGTATCTCTGTTGAAAGGATATATGTCTAGCCCTGACCATGTGACCACATTGAACAATATCTAGATTCTTCATTGATACATATCCCAATGAAGATTGTGGGTAGGCAAGAGAAATTATTCCTTGGGAAAGAAACGGTCTAGTATAGGTTTTGTGGAAACATGATCAGATTCTCGAAGAGATATAGAAATGTGAGAAGGAAATGAAAGACCAGTGGCCAGAATTCTATGATTGAAATGACTATTTTAAACTTTTTAGGGACGGAGAGACTAATGGTTTGGGGGATGTAGTACCCCTGATTTCTAGTAAGTAACCATTTGATTATGATTTCTCCGTATATAAATTATTTGGGTGATGTTTGGGAGAGTATGGGGAACTTTTGGAGTGCTTTGGGGGATATTTTATAGGTTCATGGTTGGTGCATGGTCTGAGAAATCCATGAAACAGCTGAAAGAAACCCTGAATAGGGAGACAAGGGAAATAAGAAAGGTGCATGGGTGACACACAATTTTCCCAAACCTTGCATCTACTAAGGAGAAACCATGAGCTTTATAAAAGTTCGTGTTTATTTTGATACAGTGGATTTGACATGGTTGAAACATGGTTCAAAATTTTTGTGATGGTTTTTCTTCAGTCATTGTCTAGTGTACGGTTTACAAACCATGTAACTAAACTATTCATGGATTAAAAGCTAGATCCTTAAAATTGGATGAGGTCGATTTTGTGTTTTAATGCCTCTTTTTTGACCCAAAATAGCAGAAACTCAATATGTTTCCCTCTAAATGGTTTAAGAAGGTTCTCCCCTCATTCTATAGGTTATTATAATGCTCCCATTGGTGATTTGAAGCTTTATTCTAATGGTATGTGAATATTATTGATCGTTATTGATTGTTTTCTTATATCAACTTCATTATTCCACGTGTTTTCTTATATCTTTTCCCACTGCGGATAAATATAAGATATTTGATGCCATATATGAGAATATTTGGATTTTATTATTATAGGGTATGAGATCTAAGGAAGGATTGAAGAGATTTATCCTTTTTGTGAGGATTTTCTTTTTTTATCATTCTAACAAAAACTCCGAAGGTAGGTGGATTCACACCTGATTCCTCTTGCTAAAACTAATTGGATTAGTATCATATTGAATTAATTGTTTTAAATTGTTTGCGAAATTGATGTGGAAATCATGATAGAAATATTATTTTCTGATGGTTTGGTTTTTTGGGGAAATTATGACATTGTTATGGATGTGCTTTGATAAATGATTTTAAAATATTGATATTAAATATTTACATTGCTCAATTTATGGAAAAAAAGGTTTTTAATAAAAAGGTTGTTTTATTGGAATGGTTTTTGAATTAAAATGGTTTTGACATGATTGTATTGGCATGGTTTTTGGGAATACTTGGTGGGGTGTGTTCATATTGCATTATGAGGCTTGGTTGAAATATGACCTTATGCTCCGTTCTAAAGGTGTAATGGAACATGGGATATAATTTACATGTGATGACTTGGTATATGTATGAGAAACCACTCACGAGTAAAGAACTATCATAAAAAATGCATGTTTCTATTTAGGGATATGCAGAATGAATTGGTTATTCCAAAAATGAATGTTAAATGATTTAAAAAATTTATTATGTGCTTTTATTGGAAAACTATTTCCTACAGATTGCGTTTATTTTGAGTTATAATTTTTTATATATATAATGTTTTGGAAATTTTTTTATAAAAATTTGTTTATATAATTTTTTCTATCATTTTCTATACTAGTGACATGAGTAAAGAAGTCATTGGGCATAACTTACTGAATTTTAGTACTGACCCGTACTTTAGCACTTTGGTTCTTTTGATGATGTCAACTATTAGGACATGGGAAAAGGTAATGTATCACACATATTTCAAACTACTTCATGATACATTTTCTATAAGGTGGAGTTAAAGAATGGATCTTCTGGAGAAACAGAGTTATAGATGTTTGGAGTCTTGTTGTTTTTATAGTCTTCCACTATTTAATCCGATATTTTAGTCTTCTGCTGCGGTACATAGTTTTAGATTTGTTTTGATAAATTAAATGATGACTTATCTTGTAATTCCCTAGATTTTTTCATGTCTTATTTTATTATTATATGGGTATTATTTTAAGACTAGGCTTTGAGAGGACGTGCAGTTCCAAGGCCCGGTGAGCCTGGAATAGATGTTTGAATATAATTAAATAATTATACAACACGTGCATGTGGTTTTCCTAAAAAAGTGGAATAACACTTGAATGGGTGCTCAGATTCGAAATCTAAGGGAACCGTTGCGTTCATAGCACTTATTTTACCTTAGGCGAGGCCTAACATCAGACGACCTAGGTTGGTGGTGAAATCTAGTTTTTTGTACGTAACTATAATAAAATATTTAATAAAAATATTTTATTAAATCATATTGCAGAAAGTATATTTTTATCATTTGAATGGATATTTGCACAGGGGTACAGGGTTATAGACCTCATAACTGTTAAACTCTTGGAGGTGCTTGAGGCTCTGGAGGAAACCCCAACGTGGCGGTGATGTTCTTGACGACCTTCACCGACGACGACGATGCAACGACCAGATCTTCGCCAATGAATTCCGAAAATCAAGGTAGGATGTTTAATATTGATTTTTTTTCTTCCCCATTCTTGATTCTTATGATGAACCAGGACTAATCCATGAACATATTAGCCCACGGATCGATCGTATTTACGGGGTGGGTTTTTTGGGGATTTTGGGGAAGATCTCCATCCTTCTGATTTTATCTATTGATTATTTTGGTTTCGATCTAAAGACGATTAACCTAGATCGTCAGGAACAACGATCGAGGTTCGTCCCTCATGTTCGTTTTGCAATTAAATTCACCATTCTTTTTGGAGACTCCCCGCTCTTCCCCACGCTTGATTTTATTAGAGGAAATAAATCGTCGCACATTTTTTTGTTGGTGCAATGATCTGAGATTGTACATCCAACCCCAGAACGATGCTATGGAGGTGCGAATGTGGTGATGATAGAAGATTCGGAGTGTATCGAGAGATATGGGTTTTTGGGCATTTTTCGGATGAATCAACGCTAGTTTTCGGAGCAGATTCAAGGTCCGAAATACCCAGATTCGGTGTTTGGATGATGAAACGAACCAGCTTCTTGAGTTTCATGGCAAAAGAATGACAAAATTGAGATCCAGAGATCCGGAAAAGGAGCGAGGAGGAAGACGATGGTTCTGGAGAAATCCCAACTACACGGAGTGTAGAATGGGCTACATTGTGTCTGTTTGTTGGCGGACCACCTGGCGTGTACTCTAGGAATACACGGACTCGGGTTGGGTACACGGTCATGGACACGATGTGTATACCCTTCCCCGGTAAGACCCAGCCAGATACACAGGATACCCCGTGTAATGGTAATGGGCAGGCGACACAGACATAGGCTGTGTACGGGCACATGGCCAGGGTACACGGAGCAAACCCTAGGTGCTCGGACATGGCATGTAATCCTTCTACACACCTTGTAGTTCATTTTTTTATGAAAATACTAGAGACACGGTCCGTTTACACAGGCAGTACCCGGAGTCAAGGAACATAGCGTGTGACCATTCTACATGTCGTGTAGCCTAGGTTTACACACCCAGACTAGAGACACTGACCTTTTACATGGAAGTACCTAGAGTAAAGGAACACAACGTGTAACCATACTACATGCCGTGTAACTTGTTTGACATGGCTTGAGCTAGTTTCTTCTTTGAATTGGACTAGATTTCATAGGGTTTGTACCTTGGGTCTTTTCCCTAAAGTTTTCTGGTATCATTTCCTATGTACATGAGTATGATCCCTTCAGCAGGACTTCCTGAATAGAGTTGTTGGAATCCCCTCTATGAGACTTAAATCTAAATCCTCTATTCATTACAATAACCCCAATTAGAGTTCTTGGTATCGACATGACCAATATTACCCAGGAATCGAACCTCTGCTTTGCGGATTAATTCAAACTGAGTTGTTGGAATCACCCCATAGCTATTGGTTGCGATCCTTATCTGTGTATCTTCTTATTAAGTACGTGAGGAGTGAGTTCTCCTAGAATGAGTACTTCGTTTATCTCTGTTCAGACCTAGGAGTGTGTTCTCCCTGTTATGTGCATAGTGAAATCTTCGAGCTGGATCTTAGTGGTGATTTTGCGATAGTCGATCGTGTATGAGTATATCTGGATATTCTTGTTATATGTTCTGTAAACATATACTATGTAGAGTTGATTGTATCATTCATTTGTGGTATTACCTTTGTGGTATTTACTTTGTCGTATTCCTTTGTGGTTTTCAGGGTGTCCTACGAGGTATTGTTATACTCAACCCTGCATGGGTTCTCCCACACGTGTCGTGTCTTGTGCAGACGAGCGAGCCATTGTTAGGATTCTAGGTGGAAGAGGACCGGACAATGCTCCGTGATATCAGGCAGGCCGAGGTGTGTTCCTAAGGATACAAATTGTAGTCCCATTACCTTTCTTTATAGTTTGGACTTTGTTGCAGACTTTCTTTTGCTGGGATGGTACATTGGAACAGGGTTTTACATTGCTGTACTTTACTTTCCTTTCGTACTCTGTTGGTTGAGATTATAGTGTATGCTTGCGTTTTCATTTTTAGTAGTTTTACATTTCAGCTTTGTTAGCATGGAGATGTGTGTCTGTGTGCAGGTTTATAGGCAATGCCTCCCATGTTAGTGACAAACCTACTCGGTGCTAGTCAGCAGCCCCTAGCCTATTGGTGGCGGGCTTGGAGATTTGTGGTACGGACCCCATGGGGATGGGTCGTGACAGTGTGGTATCAGAGGTGGTTGGTTCTACCATTGGACTAAGAGTCTGTGAGTTGGTTTGGGGAAACAGTTTAAAGTGTTTATAGTTCAGATTTCAGGCCAGGGACCCTAGTGTTGGTGTGGGTGGCTGACAAATCCATACACCCGGACTTTGGTAACTTTATTTTCGACTTGGAACATGAGAACACTAGTTGCAGGATAAAATCATGGTACATTCATCATATAGGAATGGGTTGTGGTTTCCATGTCCTTCGTGTATCATCTCTCAAGATATACTCACTGAATGTGATACATATTGTTTCCTACAGGATGCCTCCAGGACACACACCCTCTAGGATCCAGCAGCTCGATCACGAGGATGACCCCCTCAGTGATGAAGCTTCGATACAGGGACCCGATCCCCCAGTTTTTCCTTCGGGTGGTGTGCCAGTTGTTCCACCACCTATAGAGTAGTGTTAAGTGACTACTGTACCGGTAGAGGAGGAGCGCAGGCTAAGCACACTCCACAATTTTTAGAGACAGAGACCCCTCAGGTTTTGAGGCGAGCCTGACCCTCAGGCAGTAGGGGACTGGCTTGAGGCAATGACCAAAGTCTTCCATTTGGTCAGGACACCAGCAGATCAGATGGTGATCCTAGTAGCGATCCTTCTGCAGGGCTCGGTAGAACAATGGTGGAATTTTGTTATCTAGACCCATGCTGAGGAGAATCATTTGTTGTCAGAGTTTGAGTGTCTCTTCATAGATGAGTTTTCACCGGTTACCCTGAGAGCAATATGGATACAAGAGCTTCTTTATCTCTAGCAGGGGACAATGACGATGGATGACTCTTCATCGAGGTTTACCGACCTCTCACGATACTCGATGGATATGGTCAGGGATCAGTACTTCATAGCTCAGACTTTTGAGTGGGGATTGCGCACAGATATCTGAGAGAGAATCATTCCTATGAGAATTCCTACTTATGCTGGGGTGCTCTAGCAGGATTTGGTGGTCGAGAGCTTCTGGTCAGAGCAGAGACAACCAGTAGTTATCAGTAGTGGGCGAGCTAAAACAGAGTCCTCGGTAGCGGGGACCCGACGTTAGGGACCCAGGCATGGGAGACGTTTTCAGAGGAGATCCCAGGACAGAGGATCTGCCGTATAGGGTTTGTAGGGAGAATCCAGCCAGCCTCGAGAGAGGTGATGCTACTCATGTGATGCCGGAGGACATCTCTCTCGAGATTTTCTAACATTCCGTACTACTGTTGATGGAGTAGTGGATAGATCACCAATGTAGAGGCAACGTGTTTAGAAGATAGATCCGCGAGGCGGCGGGCGTGGTAGAGGAGCTGGGAGTGTAGCTGGAGGTGGTCGGCATTTTGACCTTTTAACAACACCTACCCCAGGAGGTCCACCACAGGTTTAGGGAGCTGGTGGATAGAGGCAGGGTTAGATGCAGGCAGCATAGGCTTATGGCATAGGTACTCCTGGAATGATTAGAGGTACAATATGTGACATATCTAATTTGGCTGTCGTACTGATAGACACAGGCACTAGTCATTCTTTTATAGCATCTTATCTTGTTCAAGACCTTGAGATTTCAGTTGACCAATTGACTCTACCCTTACGCTTATAAAAACCAAATGTAGAAAGTTCAGAGATCACACACCTTTGCAAAAAGTGTGACCTGACCCTTAGAGGTGAGAGTTTCGGTTGGCACCTCTTGGTGGTAGCGTCGAGGCCTTACGATGTAATTTTTGGTATGGATTGGCTATCCATAGTTCATGCCCAGATTGACTGTTTTAGGCGAAGGTTGTGGTGTGTTCGCAGTGATGGGACAAGGCTCTCCATAGTCGGTGAAAAGGAGACCCATGCAGCGCAGGATGGACTTGTGCGTAGGATGATATAGTTGATTTCACATCAGTTGAATAGGCTACCCCTTGGCGCAGAAGATGTTATGAATTTATTGTTTCTAGTAGTAGTGGTTAAGGATGAGGACATCTTTTCAGAGGATGTCCCCAGACTACCTCCCCATCGAGAGAACGATTTCTGCATTGAGTTGCAACCCGGGACGACACTGATATTAGCATCATCATATAAGATGGCTCCTACAGAGCTTCGTGAGCTAAGCGTGCAGCTAGAAGACTTGCAGAAGAAGGGCTTCATGAGACCTAGTGTTTCACCATAGGAGGCACCAGTGTTGTTTTCCAAGAAGGCAACCGGGTGTTTGAGGCTATTTTTGGATTACTGACTCTTGAATCTGGTGACAGTGAAGAACCGGTATCCACTATTGAGGATTGATGAACTCTTAAACAAGTTAAGAGGGGAACAATGGTTCTCGAAGGTTGATCTACGATCAGGCTATCTCCAGTTCCATGTATGGAATGAGGATATACTGAACACAGCTTTTAGATGTCTCTACGGTCACTATGAGTACTTGGTGATGCCCTTCGGCATGACGAACACTCTAGCAGTGTTTATGGGACTCATGAACCAAATCATTCAGCCCTATCTAGATTAGTTCATAGTGGTCTGCATCGATGTTATCCTTGTGTACTCTACGTCCAAGGAGGAGCACGCGAGTCACCTAAGGATAGTTCTGGACACACTCTGAGAGCACAAATTGTATGGGAAACTCTCAAAGTGTCAATTCTGGATACATGAGGTCCACAATCAAGGTAATGTTATCTCAGCAGATGGGGTAGCATTGGACCCAGCCAAGGTAGATGAATTGTTAGCATGGGATCCACCCCGAAGCGTGATGGAGGTGTGGAGTTTCTTTGGGTTGATAGGCTACTACCGGAGATTCATTCTAGATTTCTCCATGATTTTCGCACCCATGACAGCTTTGACCCAAAAGGGGCAGCCTTTCGTGTCAACTAAGAGATGCCATCTGACATTTCAACTGTTGAGATAGATTCTGACGAGCGCCCTTATCTTGAGACTTGAAGAAGAGGGTGTCGAGTATGTAGTGTTCTGCGAAACATCATGAACCGGGTTTGGTTGTTTCTGGATGCAGATTCAAGCGGTGATTGCCTATGTCTCACGCCAGTTGAGGCCACACGAACAGAACTACAAGACCCATGATCTTGAGTTGGCAGCAGTAGTCTTCACATTGAAGATGTGGCATCACTACCTGATGGGAAAGTGGTTTATCATCTACTATGATCAAAATAGCCTCAGATATATCTTTGCTCATAAGTATTTGAATTTGAGACAGAGGTGGTGGATTGAGTTCCTCTAGGATTACGACTTTGATATCGTTTATACTCCTGGGAAGGGGAACGTTGTGGAAGATGCTCTCAGTAAGAAATCCAGTTCGCAGTTGATGGATGAGGCGATAAGGCAGTTGGCCTCATTACAGTTATCCTACGTGGATGGATATGAGGGAGAATAACATTAGTTGATGGTTGTTATCTCTCCACTCATACATCGAGTCGGGGAAGCACAGCTCGAGGATGCTAGCTATGAGACTCTACGTGATCATATATTTGTAGATGATGCTGCTAATGGATATTCAAAAGGTGGGTGGAAAGTTGTTCTTTTCTGAGGGCGTACAGTAGTACCAATGACGTTTCATGAGGTGGTTCTGAGGGATTTCCCTACATCTCCTTTGGTGGTGCATCCAGGCTTGGAAAAGATGTACCAGGACCTCCGACGTCAGTACTGGTGGCCAGGAATGAAGAAGTGTGTGGCAGTGTTTGTTTCTCAGTGCCTTACTTGTCCGCAAGTAAAGGCTGAGCACCAGGATCCAGAAGGTTTGACTCAGCCCCATGAAGTGCCAGAGTGGATGTGGTATGGGATATCTATGGACTTCGTGATGGGTTTACCATGTACATCCAGGGGAAACGATGCTGTACGGGTGGTCGTTGACTGACTCACCAAGTCGCCCCACTTCCTATCCATACTAGAGCAGAGTTTACTATAAAGCTCGAGACGCCTCTACGTGCAGGAGATAGTTCCAATTCATGGAGTTCCTTCCACCATCTTCTCAAATAGTGATGCTCATTTCACACCCCGGTTGTGGAAGGGATTGTAGGATGCTTTTGGGAATCAGTTACGGTTGAGCACAACTTTTCATCCTCAGACTGATGGACAGACAGAGCAGACCATCCAGGTTCTAAAGGATATGCTACGAGCATGCATACTTGACTCAAGTCGTAGCTGGGAAGATCACCTATGACTGGTGTAATTTTATTATAACAACAATTATCATTCTGATATTTGTATGGAACCATTAGAGGCTTTATACGAGCGAAATTGCAGGTCACCAGTTTGTTGGACTGACCAAGTATATTTAGAAATCATGGGGCCAATGATGGTGCGAGCTACTACAGAGAAGGTTCAGGTCATCTAGGAGAGGATGAAGACTGCACAGAGTCAGCAAAATTCTTAAGCCGAAAGGAGATGAAGGCCCTAGGAGTTAGAGGAGGGAGACCATGTGTTCCTTCAGGTCTCACCTAGATGGGGATTGTGGAGATTTGGCCGAGGCAGCAAGCTATCTCAGAGGTTCATTATCCCTTTTCAGATTCTATGTAGAGTTGGTGAGGTGGCGTACCACTGGCTCTACATCCTCAGATGGACATTGTACACAACTTCCTCCATGTGTCGAAGCTATGGAGGTACGTGTATGATCTATTGCACGTTATCGACTGGGGCGAGCTGGACATCGATGATGGAGTGTCCTTTGTTGAGTACCTAGTGGAAGTCGAGGATCGACAGGAGAAGATCAATCATGGGCGAGCTATTCCCTTGGTCCATGTCTGGTGGTAGCACGAGGATCTCGAGGAGAGCACGTGGAAGCAGGATGCTCAACTCCATGCGCAGTACCCACATCCTTTTGAGTAGCCATTTTTTTGGCTTTTTGGGGACGTAATTCCCTAAGGTGGGGAGGATGTACTGTCCCGGATTGTTCCATGTATTATTTTAATATTATATGGGAATTATTTAGAGACCAGGATTTGAGACGGTGATCAGTTCTGAGGCTCGGTGTGCCTAGAATAGATGTTTAAATTTAATTAATTAGTTAATTAACACGCGCATGTGGTTTTCCTAAAAAATTTGAAAAACTATTGATTGGGTGCATGGATCAGAAATCTGAGGGCACCGTTTCATTTAGGGAAGCAATATTACTTTAGGCGAGGCCTAACATCAAATGGCACAGGTCGGTGGTGAAATCTAGTATTTTGGATGTAACTGTAACAAAATATTTAAAAAAATACTTTATTCAATCTTGTTGCAGCAAATATATTTTATCATTTTAATGTAGATTTGTGCAGGGGTCCAGTGTTACAGACCTCATAACCCTTAAACTCTTAGAGGCTCTAGAGGCCCTGGAGGAAACCCCAATGCGGCGACGACGTTCTTGAAGAACTATTCTGGCGACGACGATGTGGCGGCCGAATCTTCGCCAACGAATGCCGCGAATCCAGGTAGGATGTTTGATATTGATATTTTTTCTTTCATAGTTCATGATTCCTATGATGAACACGGACTAATCCATGAACCGATTAGCCTGCGAATCGGTTGTATTTGCAGGATGGGATTTTGCAGTGATTTTGCGAAAGATATTCATCCTTGCGATTTAATATGTTAATTATTTTGGTTTTGATCTAACGGGGAAGAACCCAGATCGTCACGAATAATGATCGAGGTTCGTCCCTCTTGATATATTTGCGATTAAATTCCCCGTTCTTCGTGGAGACTATAACACCCGAGACTTTTATGTTATATAAATCATCAAAGTAATCTTTTTCTACACAACACTTGCTTGGCATTATGTACACGAAATCGCGACCTTCCTTGATAGATTGCGTCGTACGCAATACTGAGTTTCACTAAACAGTGATATGCTATTAAAATATTATTAAAACTAGCCGTTATGAATAGTAATAACCACTTTTTTAAATTTTATAAATTTTATTTTTCAAAATGGACTTCATTTTTGGATTCGGAAAATCAAAATTAGCCTAGGGTGATATTTTGGTATTTTTTTGAAAACTTTCAATTTTTGATGAATAGTGAAACCACTAAGTGGTAGTTAAAAAACTGAATTTTTCATAAAACATAATTTTACCACTTCTTTGAGTGGAATTTCAAAAATCCGAGAGTCACAGTTGATGTCAGTAAGTAAAATGTGGTTCAATGAGATAAAAACAATTTTTTGGTGAATAGTAACTTTTTACTTTTTTTTACCACGGTTAAAAGTAAATATGGTAATTAAGGGTAAAGATGATATTATTATTACCCTAACACATGTCCTAATTCTATTGGATATGATTAATTCGACCAAAAACCAACTTAGGAATAAAGTATGACCATTTAGGCCCACTTGGATTATATTAGGACATTTATTATTAATTTATTTAAAGAAGGGTTAAAATAGTTAAAATCAAAGTTTAATAAGTAAATAATTTTTAATATGGGGTTATACATTAGATAAATTAGACTATAAATATTCATTAGAAAGCTAAAAAAGTTTCTTACATAATGGTATTTTATTTGTAATTTTTATACATTAAATAATTTAATTTATTTATGACACAAACATGATGCAGTAATTATCTTATTAATGAAATATTGACATAATGGATGTTATAAATACCCAAATAAATGTAATTTGAGACTTTTTATGAATTAAAATAATTTTATTGGTTAATATGACATGTTATTATTGATTTAAGTAACTTGGTTCGAACTAATCATTCTGTTATGAGTTTCACAAAAATCAATTACTAAATAGTGTCAAAATTGACATAAAATAGTTTTTAAAACAAATATTATATTAATAATTTTTATTTTATCCTAAAAATATAAGGTTCGGCCAAATGACTTATATAAGGATATATATATTAATAATAAGAAACTTGGGGTTCTTTTGGCTTGATATGGTAAGTTTATTAACCTTATAGTGTAAGAAAACAAGAAGACACGGTAAAAGTTAAATTATCTAACTTAAAGTTAAATCTAAATGATAAGGTTAAAATTGATACCTAAACTTGTCTAAATTCTATTGGATGAGAGTATTTAGACCCTTACCCACCTTATCTTCCTAATATATCAATTTGGAGCTATTAAAAACCGAATCTGACTTTATAATAAAATAATATTTTTAGTTTTTCCATAGGTGCCCCTCTCCTCCCTTATAAAAGGGCACCTCCTCCCCCTCTTCCTCACACCACTTTGAGCCTTCAATCTCGGACAAACCCTTACAATTCCTCCTCTACACTTCCCTAGAGACATCCTAGAGGTCATTTTCTTCTTCAAAGTCCAATTTTAGTTCCCTAAAAAAGGTCTCAAAGAAGCACTTCAAAGAATAGGTAATGTCCATTACCGATTCTTTCATCTTTATTTCTTCTTCCACTCCTTCTTCTTTAGTTTTTTCATTATGATGTAATAACATCAGTATCACTCATATACTGATATGTTATTATAATTATGAAACAACCCTATTTCACCATCTATCCATCCTACAGAAAAAGAAATCATCGCGCGTGCGTACTTACGGAATACCGTCTCCACGCCGTAGTGTAATCTATTTTCCACCACCACCTTACTTGGATGGGTATAATGGTGTAAATAATGACTATATATGACTATTATAAAGTTATACTGATTCTTAAATTGTATACATACACTAAAATACAATTCCACGATCATAGGAACGATATATCACTCGTGCGTACGTACGGAATACCGTCTCCACGATGTGATGCGACTCGTTCTACATGATCTTCATTTCATAATGATTATATAAATGAATTGAATGAATGAATATGATATATATTACACTAATACCATTATGGAAATGAGGTATCTATAACCTAAATATAAGAATAAGAATTTATTTGACAAAACACGCATAAGAACAAAAAGTTATAAACACCCGAATAACAAGTAGCAATGAAATATTACTACTAAGAAGCTAAGAAAATGACCATATATGATATCATAAAAATAATTATGATTCTGGAATAAGTAAATAACATTATTTAAATCATTATAAAGGGGTTTCAGACACTTACGAAGCAAAACAGACCTAAGGTAAGGGAAATATCACAATCTCATTTTTATCCGAGATTGTTTATACTTTGGCATTTACTAGGGTGTATTTTATCATCCACATCCATTTTTCCTCAATATGTAATATTTATATCCTTCTACAATATTTTATATCCAATTTTACCATTCGGTGAGTTTTTAGTAAAAGATATGAAAGAAATCTTTTGTCATTTTTCGTACGAAGTACTTTTTGACTTTTCCAACAAAAGTATGAGAAGAATGTTTTATTTTTTAACTTATAGGGAATGAATGGATTTTTAAATAATTATTTCCATGAATCTTCCTTTACAAGTTTTCAAGTTTATTTTTAATCAACTCCTTTTAGTTTAGAATTGTATGACATGTTATGAAAGGAAAAGTGTTTTTGAAGAATAATGTATATTTTCCTCAAGAATTGAGTTCAAGTGTTTTATCAAAATTATTTTCCATCTAAGATAATATAGGGTTCTGTTTATATCCCTATTATTACTTTGATTTGATTATGTTGTGATGGAATTATTTTTATGAATTCCTTTATCTTATATGAATTGTTTTATGATGTCATGTTGTTTAAGAATCCCATTTTTATTACATGGGTTATGCAATGATGTATGATTTATGATTTTGTGGCACACATAAGAATGGTATCATTGTGAGATGGGTGGGACCTATATATCCCTCCAATGCATTGGGTTAGATTTTATATCTCAAGAGATAGACATGGCTGGAACGGTAGGTTATACCAGTTCAGTGAAACAGGACTGAAACGAGGAGTGAACTCGGTTCCGAAATGGACTTTGTCCACTAAGATAGTCTTGGCAATGAGTGTTGACTAATAAGAAATTATTCTATATGATTATGTGTGTATGCCACAAAGATTAATGTTTTATGTTATGATTATTGGGATTCCATTTCACTACTATGATTTATCCCATGTTATGAAATTATGCTCTCTTTTGCAGGTTAAGATTTCAAAAACTTATGTTTTTATGAATATGATGTGATTGATATTTCTTTTGATTACCCTTACTGAGCATTTGAGCTCACCCTTTGGTATGTTTTCTTTCTCCAGGTCAGGAAGAAGGTTATTAAGAAGAATATGCCAAAAAGGGACTCTAGATCTGATGAAATAAAAGGGAGGCAATGTAGATGCTTTATGAACCCGTTTTTTATGTTTCCCAGTTTCTGAAGACACTATACCTATAAGTTCCATTCGTGGTTTTGTTATATGTTGTAATAAGTATGCTTCAATTTTGATGTATTAAAAATGTATGTAAAGTATGGGTCGTTATAGTTGGTATCAGAGGAAAGGTATAGCCAACCTTTGGAAACTAGGATGTGAAAGCGTTAGTAAGAACCCTAAGGATAAGTCTAAGCATAGAACACAAAATTAGTGTTTTAGAAATGGCCATGAATATCCTAGGATAAGACCTTAAGTGTGAAATTTTATTCTTGATTATTTGGTTTTCCTATTATAGTTTTTGTTGCTCACATTATTCTTCTTGGTTTTAGTCAATGGATGGAACCCGAAGGAACCGTGTTAATGCGGAATGCGATGGGAAATGTAATGATTGTCCCCCTGAGCAACCAAATGTTATGGGAGATGGAATGAAAAATCTTGTAGACATTCTCACACAACTTTCTCAAGCTATGAATAATTTAGGACTTCAAAACGAGCAAAGGAAGGAGAAACATTATGTTGAATCCTTCATGAGGCAGTGTCCACCTTCTTTCAGCGGGTCTACTGATCCATTAGTTGCTGAACAATGGATTAGTACTACTGAAAAGATATTTTCAGTTCATCAATGTTCTGAGCATGATCATGTCATCTTATCAGTGTATCGTTTGGAAGGTGATGCTGATCAATGGTGGAATCTTATAAAGAATACAAGTAAAAGGGATGAAATTGAGTCCCTGGAATGGGATGAGTTCAAGAACTTATTTTTCAATAAGTACTTCCCTCGTATTCTCCTAACAAAGATGGAGAAAGAGTTTCTTGAACTGAATCAAAAGGATGATGAATCTGTTGGTACCTATGAAGAAAATTTTACAAGACTTTCAAGGTATGCTTCTGGTATTATTATCCAACCTGAGAGTAAGATCGATCGATTCTTTAGTGGCTTAAAACCATGTCTTCGAAGGGCGTTAGCCATAAGGGACTTCAATAGCTACGAGGAAATCGTTCGATGTGCTCTCAAAGTCGATATGGAGACTGGAGTAACCCATCATTCATATGGGTTTGATAAGAAGAGGAAAATGGAATTCAAAGGAAAATCTAAAGAGCACACATAAAAGAAGATGAGATTTCCCTTATGCTCAAAGCGTGGAAAGAAACATGGAGGGAGTTGTATTAAAGGGACAAGTAAATGTTTCAAATGTGGAAAGGAAGGTCATCGGGCATTTGAATGCCGCGATGATGGAAAGAAGATGTCTAATGATGCAAACAAAGGAAGGGATACAGAGAATGAACCTACTACACTTCAATGTTTCAAGTGAAAGGAGATGGGGCATTATGCCAATAAATGCCCTAATCCAAGGGTTGATGATGATGGTCGACGTCAACAAACTCTTAAGGCTAAAGACAAAGGAAAGTCAAATGCAATTTCTATCAGCAATGTGGAGTACGATAATGATGTGGTGAAAGGTACACTTACCATCCACTCTAAAGTAGCAAATGTTTTATTTGATTCTGGATCCACCCACTCGTTTATTTCTGAAGAATTTTCTAAGGGTATCACCGTATTACCTCAACAATTAGATGTTGAGTTAGCTGTGACAACACCTAATGGCACAACAGTCGCATCAAAAGTTTATAATTCTTCCTCGATTGAAGTTTGTGGGAAAGTGCTTCCTACAAATCTTGTGATCCTTCCTATAGTAGAATTTGATGTGATTCATGGCTTGTATTGTCTTTATTTATATGGATATCATATCAATTTCACAAGAAGGGAAGTCACATTTCATATTCCAGATCAATCTATTATCGTCTATCGATGCAAGGATGAACATAACCTTCCAGTGTAAATTTCTTCCATCTTATGGGTCTTGATTCCACCAAATGAGGGTTATTTATCTCAAATGGTTGGTGAGAAACTCACGATTAATAATATGCCCATTGTACGAGAGTTTGATGATGTCTTTTCGGAGGAATTGCCGGGTCTTCCACCAAATCGTGAAGTTGAGTTTTCAATAGAACTCGTACCGGGTGCTTTGCCTATTTCAAAGACACCTTATAGAATGGCCCCAATTGAGATGCAGGAATTGAAGAAGCAACTCCAAGATAATATTGATAAGGGATTCATACGCCCTAGTGCGTCACCTTGGGGATCACCTGTTCTATTTGTTAAGAAGAAAGATGGATCAATGATACTCTGCATTTATTATCGAGAACTTAACAAGATCACTATCAAGAACAAATATCATCTCCCACGCATTGATGACTTATTTGACCAACTACGCGGAGCTCAATACATTTCCAAGATTGATCTTCGTTCAGGGTATCATCAATTAAGGGTCAAAAGGGAGGATATACCAAAGACCGCTTTCCGTACAAGATATGGACACTATGAATTTATAGTGATGCCATTTGGTCTTACTAATTCCCCTGCTATCTTCATGGATCTGATGAATAGAGTCTTTAGAGACTATGTTGATCAATTTTTGGTAGTCTTTATAGACGATATTATTGTCTATTCAAAGAGCAAGGAAGAACATGAAGATCACATGAGAATTATATTGAAGACCCTGAGAAAGGAGAAGCTTTATGCCAAATTTACCAAGTGTGAATTTTGGCTTTAAAAAGTTGCATTTTTGGGTCACATAATCTCAAAATAGGTGATATCTGTGGATCCAGGAAAAACAGAGGTTATCGAAAAATTGTCGAGACCAACAACAGTAACCGAGATCTGAAATTTTCTTGGTTTGGCTGGATATTATCGACGTTTTGTGAATTATTTTTCATGATTATCTATTCCACTCACCAAGTTGACTCAGAATGGAGTTAAGTTTTTTTGTACTGAAGAATGTGAAAAAAATTTCAAGGAGTTGAAAAGAAGGTTATACAGTGCGCCTGTTCTCACACTTCCTTGTAGTAGATAAAGGTTTGTGATCTACAGTGATGCATCCAAGAAGGGGCTGGGGTGTGTTATTATGAAAAATGATATGGTGATAGCTTATGCCTCATGACAGTTGAAAATCCATGAGCATAATTAACCAACTCATGATTTGGTGTTAGCTGCGGTAATCTTTAAATTAAAGATTTGGAGGCATTACCTTTATGGTGAAAGATGTGATATTTATACTGATCATAAAAGTTTAAAGTATATTTTCACACAAAAGGAGCTGAATATGCGCCAAAGAAGATGGTTGGATCTGATTAAGGATTACAACTGCTCAATCCATTACCACCCTGGGAAAGCAAACAAGGTGGCAGATGCATTAAGTCGACAAGAACATGCTAGTTTATCCATGATGAGGATCACAAAAGATCCAATATTTATGGATTTACAAAGGATGGATCATGGAATTATAATGGAAGGGGAATAATCTTATCTTTCTCAAATGAATGTTCAACCATCTATACATGTGAAGATTAAATAGGCACAGAAAGAAGATGTCCAGTTACAAAAGAAGGTGAGAATGGTTCCTGAATTCAACCTTGATTGTGATGGGATAATAATGTTCAGGAATCGGGTTTGTGTTCCTCCCATCCCGGAATTAAAGAAGGAGCTGCTGGATGAGGCTCATAGTTCATAATTCTCTATTCATCCTGGAAGCACGAAGATGTATAGGGACCTGAAAGAGTACTTCTGGTGGGATGGCATGAAAAGAGATGTTGCTGAATATGTCTCTCGATGCTTGGTTTGTCGACAAGTTAAAGCTGTGAGACAGAAGTCTAAGGTGATGTTACAACCATTACCCATACCCGAATGGAAATGGGAAAACATCACTATTGACTTTGTCACAGGACTTCCTAAAACATCCAAAGGCAATAATGCTATCTGGGTCATAGTTGATCGTCTTAAAAAGTCTACCCACTTCATTGCTGTTAGAGATAATTTCTCTCTGGATCAGCTTGCCAGGATATATGTAAAGGAAGTTGTAAGATTGCATGGAGTACCAGTTTCTATTATATCTGATCGGGATCCGAGATTTACCTCGAAGTTCTGGCGAAGTCTTCAGCATACTCTGGATACAAAGTTGGGTTTCAGCACTGCTTATCATCCTCAGATAGACGGCCAGTCTGAGAGAACAATTCAAACTCTAGAAGATATGTTGAGAGCTTGCTCTATGGATTTAAAAGGTGGTTGGGATCAACACCTACCTTTGGTGGAATTTTCTTATAATAATAGCTTTCACTCCAGTATTCAGATGTCTCCTTATGAAGCTCTCTATGGAAAGAAATGCAGGACTCCAACTTGCTGGGATGAAGTTGGGGAAAGAAAGCTATTAGGGCCTGATCTCATTGATGAAATGGCAGAAAAGGTCAGATCTATTCAACAACACATAAGAGCATCTCAGAGTCGATAGAAAAGTTATGCTGACAACCGAAGAAAAGACCTAGAGTTTGAAGTGGGTGATAAGGTGTTCTTACGAATATCTCCCTGGAAGAGAGTCATGAGATTTGGAAAGAAGGAGAAGTTGAGCCCTAGATATATCGGTCCGTTCGAAATTCTGGATCATTTTGGGAAGGTAGCTTACCGATTGACGCTTCCACTGAATATCTCTCAAGTACACGATGTGTTCCACGTATCTCTCCGGAGAAAGTACATACCTGATCCTTCACATGTAGTCAGCTCAGAAATTGTACCGCTGGAGAAAGATCTTTCTTATGAAGAACAACTGATTGAGATTCTGGATCATAGCGAAAAATTCCTATGAAACAAGGCCACTCGCTTGGTGAAAGTTTTATGGAGGAACCACCAATTTGAAGAAGATACATGGGAGCTTGAGGATATGATGAGGGAGAGGTATCCTCATCTGTTTGTTACAAAGTGACGAATTTCGAGGGCGAAATTCATTTTAAGGGGGGTAGAATGTAACACCAGAGACTTTTCTGTTATATAAATCATCAAAGGAATCTTTTTCTACACAACACTTGCTTGGATTTTTGTACACGAAATCACGACCTTCCTCGATAGCTTGCGTCGTACGCAATACCGAGTTTCACTAAAAAACGATATGCTATTAAAATATTATTAAAACTAACCGTTATGAATAGTAATAACCACTTTTTGAAATTTTATAAATTTTATTTTTCAAAATGGACTTCATTTTTGGATTCGGAAAATCGAAATTAGCCTAGGGTGATGTTTTGGTATTTTTCTAAAAACTTTCAATTTTTGATGAATAGTGAAACCACTAAGTGATAGTTAAAAAACTGAATTTTTCATAAAACTTAATTTTACCGCTTCTGTGAGTGGAATTTCAAAAATCCGAGAGACACGGTTCATGTCATTAAGTAAAATGTGGTTCAATGAGATGAAAATAATTTTTTGGTGAATAGTAACTTTTTACTTTTTTACCACGGTTAAAAGTAAATATGGTAATTAAGGGTAAAGATGATATTATTATTATCCTAACACATATCCTAATTCTATTGGATAAGTGTAATTCAACCAAAAACGAACTTAGGAATAAAGTATGACCATTTAGGCCCACATGGATTTGATTAGGACATTTATTATTAATTTATTTAAAGAAGGGTTAAAATAGTTAAAATCAAAGTTTAATAAGTAATTAATTTTTAATATGTGTTTATACGTAAGATAAATTCGGATAGAAATATTCATTAGAAAGCTAAAAAGGTTTTCTACTTAAAGGTATTTTAGTGTTAATTTTTAGACATTAAATAAGTTAATTTATTTATGACACAAAGATGATGCAGTAATTATCTTATTAATGAAATATTGACATAATTGATGTTATAAATACCCAAATAAATGTAATATGATACTTTTTATGAATTAAAATAATTTTATAGGTTAATATAACATGTTAGTATTGATTTAAGTAACTTGGTTCGAACTAATCATTCTGTTATGATTTTCACAAAAATCAATTACTAAATAGTGTCAAAATTGACATAAAATAGTTTTTAAAACAAATATTATATTAATAATTGTTATTTTATTCCTAAAAATCTAAGGTTCGGCCGAATCACTTAGATAAGGATATATATATTAATAATAAATAACTTGGGGCTCGGTTGGCTTGATATGGTAAGTTTATTAACCTTATAGTGTAAGAAAACAAGAAGACACGGTAAAAGTTAAATTATCTAACTTAAAGTTAAATCTAAATGATAAGGTTAAAATTGATACCTAAACTTGTCTAAGTTCTATTGGATGAGATTATTTTGACCCCTACCCACTTTATCTTCAAAATATATCAATTTGGAGCTATTAAAAACCGAATATGACTTTATAATAAAATAATATTTTTAGTTTTTCCAAAGGTGCCCCTCTCCTCCCTTATAAAAGGGCACCTCCTCCCCCTCTTCCTCACACCACATTGAGCCTTCAAGGTCGGCAAAACCCTGCCAATTCCTCCTATACACTTCCCTAGAGACATCCTAGAGGTCCTGGTCTTCTTCAATGTCCAATTTTAGTGCCCTAAAGGAAGGTCTCAAAGAAGCACTTCAAAGAAGAGGTAATTTCCGTTACCGATTCTTTCATCTTTATTTCTTCTTCCACTTCTTCTTCATTAGTTGTTTCATTATGAAGTAATAACATCAGTATCACTCATATACTGATATGTTATTATAAGTATGAAACAACCCTATTTCACCATCTATCCATCCTACGGAAAAATAAATCCCCACGCGTGCGTACGTACAGAATACCGTCTCCACGCCGTGGTGTAATCTATTTTCCACCACCACCTTACTTGGATGGGTATAATGGTGTAAATAATGACTATATATGACTATTATAAAGTGATACTGATTCTAAAATAGTATACATACACTCCAATACAATTCCACGATCATAGGAACGATATCATCACTCGTGCGTAGTTACGGAATACCGTCTCCACGATGTGATGAGACTCATTCTAAATGATCTTCATTTCATAATGATTATATAAATGAATTTAATGAATGAATATGATATATATTACACTAATAACATTCTGGAAATGAGTTATCTATAACCTAAATATATGAATAATATTTTATTCGACCAAACACGCATAAGAACAAAAAGTTATAAACGCCCGAATAACAAGTAGCAAAAAAATATTACTACTAAGAAGCTAAGAAAATGACCATATATGATATCATTAAAATATGTATGATTCTGGAATAAGTCAATAACATTATTTAAATCATTATACAGGAGGTTCGGACACTTACGAAGAAAAACGGAACTATGGTAAGGGAAATATCACAATCTCGTTTTTATCCGAGATTGTTTATACTTTGGCATTTACTGGGGTGTATTTTATCATCCACATCCATATTTCCTCAATATGTAATATTTATATCATTCTACAATAGTTTATATCCAATTTTATCCTTCGGTGATTTATTAGTAAAAGATATTAAAGGAATCTTTTGTAGTTTTTCATTCGAGGTACTTTTTGACTTTTCCGACAAAAGTACGAGAAGAATGTTTTCTTTTTTAACTTATACATCATGAATGTATTTTTAAAAAATTATTTCCAAGAAGCTTCCTTTACATGTTTTCAAGTTTATTTTTAATCAACTCCTTTTAGTTTAGAATTGTATGACATGTTATGAAAGTAAAAGTGTTTTTGATGAAGAATGGATATTTTCCTCAAGAATAGAGTTCAAGTGTTTTATCAAAATTATTTTCCATATAAGATAATATAGGATTCTGTTTATATCCCTATTATTACATTAATTTTATTATGTTGTGATGGAATTATTTTTATGAATTCCTTTATCTTATATCAATTGTTTTATGATGTCATGTTGTTTAAGAATCCCATTTTTATTACATGGGTTATGCAATGATGTATGATTTATGAATTTGTGGCACACGTAAGAATGGTATCATTATGAGATGGGTGGGACATATATCTCCCTCCAATGCATTGGGTAAAGATTTTATATCTCATGTGATAGACATGGTTGGAACGGTAGGTTATACCGGTTCAGTGAAATAGGACTGAAACGTGGAGTGAACTCAGTTTAGAAATGGACTTTGTCCACTAAGATAGTCTTGGCAATGAGTCTTGACTAATAAGAAATGATTCTCTATGATTATGTGTGTATTCCACAAAGTTTCATGTTTTAAGTTATGATTACTGGGATTCCATTTCACTACTATGATTTATCCCATGTTATGAAATTATGCTCTCTTTTGCAGGTTAAGATTTCCAAAAGTTAGGTTCTTATAAATATGATGTGATTGATATTTCTTTTGTTTAACCTTACTGAGCATTTGAGCTCACCCTTTTATATGTTTTCTTTCCCCAGGTCAGGAAGAAGGTTATTAAGTAGAATATGCCAAAAAGGGACTCTAGATATGATGAAATAAATGGGAGGAAAAGTAGATGATTTATGAACCAGTTGTTTATGTTTCCCAGTTTCTAAAGACACTATACCTATACGGTACTTTCATGGTTTTGTTATATGTTCTAATAAGTATGCTTCAATTTTGAAGTATTAACAATGTATGTAAAGTATGGGTCGTTATAGAGATTACATGCTCTTCCCCGCACTTGATGTTCTTGGAGGAAATAGATCACTTCGTGTTCGTTTGTTGACGCAATGATACGAGATTTTAGATCCAACCCCAGAATGATTCCACGGAGGTTTGACTATAGTGGCGATGGACAATTTAGAGCAGATCAAGAGATATGGGTTTTTGGGTGTTTTCTTTCAGATGAATCTTCGATTGTTTTCCATGATGATTGAAGGTCCAAAACACCCAGATTTGGTGATAGGACAATGAAACGAACCAGTTTCTTGAGTTTTGCGGCAAATAGATGACATAATCGAGAACCGGAGATCTAGTAGAGGTGGGAGGAGGCATACAACGGTTCTGGAGAAATCACGACTACACGATGTGTAGTATGGGCTACACGGCGTGTGTTCATCAGCAGACCAACAGGCATGTACTCCGGGAGTACACAGACTTGGGTTGGGTACACGGCCAAGGACACTACGTGCATACCCTTTCCCGGCCAGACCCAGCCAGATACATGGGATACCCGGTGTACTGGTACACGGGCAGGTGACACGGACATAGACCATGTACGAGCACATGGCCAGTGTTCATGGAGAAAACCCCAGGTGCTCGGACACACTGTGTAATACTTCTACACTTCATGTAGTTCCTTTTTATATGACATGCCTAGAGACACTAGCCGTTTACACGGGCAGTACCCGGAGTCAAGGAACACGACGTGTGATCCATTTACACACCATGTAGCCTAGTTTTACACACCTTGACTGGAGGCACGAGTCATTTACACGGGAAGTACTCAGAGTCGAGGAATACGGCGTGTAACCATACTACACGCCATGTAAATTGTTTTACATGGCTTGAGCCAGTTGTCTCCTGTGACTTGGACTAGATTTCTTAGGGTTCGTACCCATGGTCTTTTCCCTGAATGTTTCTGTTATCATTTCCAACATACAAGATTATGATCCCTTCAGTAGGACTTCCGGAATAGATTTGTTGGAATCCCTTCTATGATACATAGAGACGGATCCTCCATTCATTCCAGGAACCCTAAGTAGAGTTCTTGGTATCGACGTGACCTACTTTACCCGGGCACTGATCCTCTGCTTAGTAGATTAGTTCAGACTGAGTTGTTCGAATCACCCCATAGCATTTGGTTGTGATCCTCATCTGAGCATCATATTCTTAAGTACCTGTGGAGTGAGTTCTACCGAAACGAGTACTTTGTATCTCTCTTTATAGACCTAGGAGTGTGTCCTCCCTAGTACGTGATTAGTGAAATCTTCGAGTTAGATCTTAGTGGTGATTTCACGGCAGTCGATCGTGTATGAGTATATGTGGATATTCCTGTTATATAATCTGCAAACATATACTATTTAGAGCTGACTATATCATTCCTTTTTGGTATTTACATTGTTTTATTTTCTTTTTGTATTCCTTTTTTGATTTCGGTGTGTCTAACTCGGTATTGTTATACTCACCCATGTCTGGGCTTTGCCTGCATGTGTCATGTCTTGTGAATATGAGCGAGCCTTTGATAGGATTCTAGGTGGACCAGGACCGGATTGTGCTCAGTGTGATTAGGCAAGACGAGGTGTGTTCCCACGGATATAGATTGTAGTCCAAGGACCTTTTAATATAGGTTAGACTTTGTTGTAGATTTCTTTTGGTGGGCTAGTACTTTGGCCAAGGGTTTTACATTACTATACATTACATTCCTATCGTAATCTGTTGGTTGGGATTTTAGTGTATGCATGCATTTCCATTTTTAGTTGTTTTACTTTTCAGCTTTGTGGTCTTGGAGATTTGTGTGTGTGTGTGTGTGCAAGTTTATAGGAAATTCCTCCCATGTTAGTGACATGCCTACTCGGTGTTAGTCACCATCCCCTGGCTTGTTGGAGGTGGGCTTGGGGAGTTGCGGCATGGGCCCCACTTGGACGGGTCATGACATTTCAATCATTTATATCATTCATAATATATTGGTTGGTTTTTTATGTCTTACTTGGTTAGTTGTTTTATTTTTAAATGGAAAAATCATCCCCCATGAATATTGAACCCCTTAGGCATTTATTTCCATCCTTTGGCATCTTAGGGATTTCGCTTAAGGCCAAATATCATCCTTATGCCTTTTCAATCCAATGAGAATGGGTGGGATGTTACAAAGTTTATGGTTTTAACACATCTTTCTCATGTTCTTATACACTTATTTTCATATTATGATTACATATGACCACTATATTCCCTTACTGAGAATATGAGATGAACCTTTCTTATATTTATTTTCCCTAGGTTATGAAGATTTGTATTCTATATGATATATCTAAAAAGGGTGCCAGCTATGAAGAACGTAGTGTGGGAGGAAGTAGATCACATATGGACCAGTGTTTATTTTTCCATGTTTCCAAAGGCGCTAAACTAATATGTCACTCGAAAATGTGTTTATGTAATGTAATAAATATTCATTGAAAATGATGTAATATCTCTGTATGTTATGTATGGGTAACAATAGTTTGTATCATAGGATGGGTTTAGTTATCCATTGGAAAATATGATTAGAAAACATTATTATTATCCTTATAGACATATCTAATGATAAGTCTAAGGATGAGTCAAAATATAGGAAAATTACCAAGAATTTTAGTGAAATTATTTAGCGAGTAGTTTCAAATAACCTATATACTTGTTTGGATATTGATAGTGATTGTGGATCTATAATAGATGTACATAGAGGTAATGACTCTATAATACTGTATTTAGTTAGACTAAATTGAGAAATAGTGCATGATAATGGGACTTTTTATACACCTTGTTTAACACTCTCAACGGATATGATTTTTGAATTCAAAAACTCTTTACAAACCATAATGATGGATCTAAATAAAATATTACCATTAATGGCCTAGGATAATCCTATGGTGTCATTAATTAATGATGGTGTCATGGTTTAGAGAACATATAAATTTTTTTGTGATTATTTTTCCCCATCATGATTATTATTTCTTACAATATTATTTTCTGGTTTTCATCAATGGATAGAACCTGATGGAACTTATGTAATGATAACTAGAATATTAAATTCAATGATTATTGTCCTTATAATTCATGTTTCATGGGATTGGAATGAAAAATATCATTGATATGCTCACATATCTCTCTCAAGATTTGAATCATAATGAACTCCAATTTGATCCAAGGGGGGAATAATGTTATATTGATTACTTAATGAATAAATTTCCACCATCAACCAGTGGAACCTTTAATCCAATAGGTGGTGAATAATGGATCATTACAACTAAAAATAATTTTTTTCTTCTCTAGTTTTTTGAACATGAAGTATCCATTTTTTGTATACAGTTTTGAGGATTAATCTGATCAATGGTGGACTCTTATCAATAATACACAGTATTAGGATGAAATTGACTCTTTGGATTGGTTAGAGTTTAATAATTAATTTTTTAATAGGTAAATTCCACCTGTTCTTCATATGAAGATAGAATTGGATTTGCTTCAGTTAATTCAAAAGGATAATGAATCTATTGGTACATGAAAGTATAATTTTACAAGACTTTCAAATTAAAATTATGGTTTTATCCTCAAAACTGAATTTAAGGTAGATCAATTCATCAGTTGATTAAAAGTTGGTCTCCAAATGGAATTATTCATAACATATTACAGTATCTATGAAGGGATTGTTCGATGTTTTATCATGGCGGGAATGGAGAATGAAGTTACATATTAATCTCATGATTTTGACTAGAAAGGGAAGATGGATTTCAAAAGAAAATATAAAAACCATAAATAAAATAAGATGATGTTTCCATTATGATCAATGTGTTGGAAGAATCATTGAGGATTCTATCTTAAGGGGACTGGGAAATGAATTACGTGTAGAATGTATGGTCATTGGGAAATAGATTTTCAAAGTTATAGAATGAAGTCAGCTAAGAATGTGAATAGAGATAAATATACACAAAATGAACCACCCACATGTCCGTTCTTCAAGTGTATGTAGAATGGGAATTATGCTGATCAATACACAAACATCAGGGTTAATGGTGATAATAAACAACAATAACCTCTTATGATTCGGGGAAATAGATAATCTTATGAGATAAATGTATCTAATGAGGGGTGTGATAACAAATTGGTGAAATATACACTTACCATCCACTATAGAACAATTAATGTCTTATTTTAATCTGGATATATCAATTAATTCACTTCTAAATAATGCTATAAGTGTATTATGATTCCATTCAAATGATTAGATATAGAAATGGTTGTAAAAACCCCAAATGGTATGATGATCAGCTCTATAATCCAGGATTCCACTCTAGTTGACTTTAATGGGAATGTTCTTCCTACAAATACTTTTATTCATCCACTATTTGAATTTGATGTCATATTAGGGATGGATTATTTATCTCAACAAAAATCCTGTATAATTTTTCAAGGATGGGAAGTCTCATTTGTTTTTCTAAACCAACCATAAATCATCTTTCAATACAATGATAAGTATGAGCTTTATATGGAGATCACATACACTGTATGGTTCTTAAAACACATTTAACGATAAAATATTATTTTATTTAATAGAGGAAATAAAAATGTGGGGGAGTAGGGGGAATAATCAAGGGGTCATGAAAAAGTGGAGATTGAGAGCATCCCTAATAATAATGTATATCTGTTCTGAAGGAAGGGAACCAATGCATCAAAACTCTACAAGGGGTTTTTGTCTGATATGGTTGGTGGGGAATATGTAATAAATGATATTCCTATTGTGTGTTAATTTTTTGATACCTTTCTAGAAGAATTTCCTAGTCTTCTACCAAATTGTGAAGTTGAGTTCTCAATAGATCTCATTCCTGGTGCCATATTAATTATAACGACTCCCTATAGAATGACCCTGATTGAGTTACATGAATTATAGAAAAAACCCATATGAAAACATTTACAAGGGATTCTTTTAGATAACTTCGTCACCTTTGGGTGCACTTATTCTATTTTTAAAATAATTATTTATTGATGTGACTATGAATTGATAATCAATAATTGAACAATGTCATGATTAAGAAATAATATCATCATCCACATATTGATTACTTGTTTGATCAAATGTGTGAAGCTCAATACATTTTTCAAGATTTACCTTCATTATAGGTATCATCAATTAGAGATTAATATGGAATATATTCCGAAGACAATATTCCATACATGGTATGGACACTATTAATTAATTTTGATGCATCTCGATCATATTAATTCCCTTGTTATATTTTTGAATTTAATGAGTAGAGTCTTTAAAGATTACATTGATCTGTTTTTCGTAGTATTTACAGATGATATTATTATCTACTAAAAGAACATTGAAGAGCATAAAGATTACTTGATATATCTTTTATCAACCCTAAAGAAGTAGAAGATACATAAAAAAATTTAAAAGTGTGAATTTTTCAACAAAAGTATTCATTTTTGGGTCATATAATCTCAAGAGATGGTCTATCAGTAGATCCATCAAAGACGGAGGCCATTGAATGTTGGCCCAGATGAACCATGGAAATTGAGATCAATAGTTTTATCACTATAGCTAGATATTATTTATGTTTTTTTTAGAATTTATCATGACAACGTAATCCTCTGATGAAGTTAACTCAAAAGGCATCCATGTTTTTTGGACAGATGAATGTGAGGAAAATTTAATAGAAATGATGAGAATATTAGTTATCAAAACTCTTCTTACATTACCCTCATGAGGAGACGAATTTTAAATATGATGGGATGAATCCTAGAAGGTATTAAAATGTTTTCTTATTAAAAATGACATGTTTTTAGATTTTGACTCTTTAAAATTGAATATTAATGAGAAAATTTACCCAACACGTGATTGTGGGTTACCTATGGATTATTTTTATTAAATATAGGGAGGATTTATATTTATAGAGAATAGTGTGATACAAAGAATGATAAAAAAATAATTTACATATTAACGTATTAGGAGATGAATATTCACCAAAGAATATGGTGATAGATCATTATTGGTTATGATTACTCAATACATTGCCACCCCAGGAAGGAAAACAATGTGGATGATGTTTTGAGTTGATTGGATCATGAATGATTATCAATGATAAGAACAAAAAAAACCAATATTTCTATATTTTAAAAGGATGGACCTAGAAATAACTATGGAAATGGAAAAATATAATTTGGACTGATATAATATTCAATCATAACATCATTTTATGATTAAAGTGGAATAGAAAAAAGATGCAGTTCAACAAAAGAAGGTTAGAAATGTTCCCAAGTTTAACCTTGATCATCATGGGATGATAAGGTTTAAAAACTATGTATGTTTTCAATCTATACCAGAATTGAAAGAAGATTTATAGAGGAAGATCAAAGTTCTTTATTCTCGATTAATCTTGGAATTAAAAATATGTATATGGATTTTAAAGAGTAATTATGGCGAGATGAAATTAATAGGTATATCACATAGGTTATATCTCGGTTCTTGTTATACCAGAAAGTAAAGGTTTAAAGATAAAATTATATGTGGATATTTCATCTATTACGCAATCCAGAATAAACATGGTAAAACATCACCATGAATTTTTTCATTAGACACCTGAAAACCTCTATAGGGAATAATGCTAAATCGGTAGAAGTTGATCACCTTACTAAGTCAGCATACATTACCACAATAAGAGAAGAATTCTCTCTGGGACATATTTCCCTGATATAAATTAAATAAGTGCTAAGTTTTCATGGATTTCCACATTCTATTAAATTTGGTCAGGATATGTGGTTATCAATGATGTGATGGTGAAGTCTTCAGTAATCTCTTGATATAGAGATGATTTTTAGAAATTTGTATCATTATCAGACAAATGGTCAGTCTGGAAGAATAATTCAAAATCAGGAAGATGTATTGACATCTTATTGTTTGGATTTAGAAGGTGGTTGGGATCAACACCATCCTCTTATTGATATTTCCTAAAAATATATATTTCAAAAAATAATTCACATGGATCCTTATGAATAGTTCTATGGAAATAAATTCAGATCACCATCATGCTAGAATAATGTTGGAGAAAGAAAGATTTACGGACCTAAGATAAATGAAGAAATGGAAGAGAAGGATAAATCCATTTAGAAACAAATCAAGGTAGTTCATAGTTGGAAAAAATTTTATGATTAAAATTGTTGATGCAATATATAATTTTATTTTTGTGCTAATTTTTTCTATGAAATTCTATATGGAAGAAAAATATGATATTTGAAATTAATTAAAAACTATGCCCTAGCTATGTCGGTGTATTGAATATTATCGATCTTTCAGGATAGTATGGTATCACATGGAACTTACACCAAACCTATATCAAGTCCAAAATGGGTTCCTTGTGTCTCTCCTTAGGAATAATATACCTAACCCTCGAAATTTACTAAACATAGGGACTGTACCACTTGATCAATATCATTATTATGAGGAACAACCTATAGAGATTCTTGATCATAAAGAGAAATCTCTATGAAACAATACCACTCACATGGTCTATGTTTTCTCGTGAAACTACATGTTTGGGAAAGCTATGCGGGAACATAATGATATAATGAGGAAAACATGTCCTGAATTTTTTTATCGGAGTGAAACATTTTGAGGGTGAAATTCACTTTAAGGGGGTAGAATGTAACACTGAGCATTTCATTTTTTTAAAAAAATAATTCAATTTATTTCATTAATTATGTCACATGAAAAAACAAGTCAATATTGTTATACATGAAACCTTGGCATATCATTTAAAACATTCAACACAAATTTAAATTACATGTACACGACACTGTGTTTTAACAAAACCTCGACATATTGTTAATATAATAATTTAAACTCAATGGTTAAAATATATATTTTATACATAAAAATTTAATTTTAACAACCAATTATTAAATATTAATTATATACTTCATACATCATTGAAACGTATTTATAATAAAATACATAATTTATTTTTAAAATTTATATATGTTTTAAACGTTTATTTTCTCAGAGAAAAGATTTTTATTTCTTTTGTGAACAATAATAAATTTAATTCATGAAAATTTTAGAAAAATAATGTTATAGAATAAAATTCATTTGTCAATTCAGAATGAGAAAACTATCTTAGGGTGAATTTTTTGTATTTTTCTATAAACATTCACTTTTGATGAATAGTTGAGAATATTGATTTTTAATTGAAAACCACATTTCCATTTAATTAGTTTATAGAGTTAATTTATATTTATAAATTTTTTTATTGTTACATTATTTCAATTTAATATATATTAATCGAACTTAAGTCATTAAAATAATATTTATAATGAATTATCATATAAAAACATTTATATTTTTTATCATTTTCTCTTTAAAAACTTGCATCCCTGTCACATATGTCGGATTAATTTTAAATTAATTTTTTTCACTAATGTTAATGGAATACAAAAAATTTTATTCCATATTTTTAATAATCATAATTTATAATATCTAATAGTGTCAAATTAATTTTTAGCCAATGTGACTAGTGAAACCAATTAAAATTAATTATAGAGTTTAAAGTAAAAACTTGTTTACATAGTAGTTAAACCTAGAATATACAGTGTAAAAATGACACAAATCTTATCCAAACCTAATTTTATGGGTTTATTTAAACATGATATTTTATATGTTCGATAATGGATAATTATTGGGTCTTGTTGACCTGAAACTAACAAGGGTGTAATTCACTATTTCAAAATAATACAATTGTGCCACTCACCTCCTTTATAAAAGGCCACCAAATCCCCCCCTCTCTTCACACCTTAAAAACCATGTTTTTTGACCAATATCTTCTCAAATAACATTCCAACAGCCATCAACTAATACTATGTGACATAATTTTGGAGTAAATAAAACTAAGGAAGGCCTTTGGTGCAAACCAAGAGAAGATACCTGAAGGTGATGCAACATTCATCAACGGACATTTTAGTTTTATTTATTCTCAAACAACTTAAATTATTTTTATATCATGATTATATAATAACCATAGTATCTTATATATACTTAGATGTTTTTATTTTAAGGTCAGGACCTAAAAACACACACACATCTATCAAATGTGTTACAAAATGATCATTCACATGTACGACATACTACCTCCTCACGAACCGATGTCCTTCATCTTTACATTACCACATTTTAAGGTTGGGAGTAAATATGTTAATACTATATATATATATATATATGATATATATGATGTTATTATGATATTTTAATTATTATATGACACATTCCTTCATGGTTTCCATTTTGTTGGAATACGGTAGTGTTGATTGTGTGTATGAAGGGGTACGACCTCACTAAATGACGTGATACATTCATGAATTACATGGAATTTATTATGCATGGTTATTATAAAAATATGGGACATATATTACATAAAAATTATATGGGAATGACAATAGTATTCATGTTTTCGTAACACCTACAGTCTCCCTGGATGGTGTATTTCATTTCAAATCACCAGATTTTATAAATTACTATAAATACATATATATTTAATATATAGAATATTTATGTCAATATATAAATTATGAAGATGATGAAATTGTGATTAATTTAACATGAAAAAAATATTACAAATTAAATATTATATGAAAAACAAAGCGACTATTACCTGAAATGTAACTTCAACAATGAACTGTTAATAAATGGGTAATAAAAGTGAATAATAAAATCATATATATTGTGATATATATGAATATGGTCTTTTGATATAATTATAATAAAATTATATTTATTATACAAGAATTTTTAATGAGAACGACGAAAGTCAATTCTTATGTTAAGTGATTTCTGTCTCACTTCTTACTTATGTTAAACACATGCTATATTCACCACCACTTTATTATATATTGTGAATACACTACACAAGAATGTATTTTCTTATTATAATCCTCAAATATACTTTTATTTACATATCTATTTTTAGATATCTATTTCTTGGGGTTTACAGTTCAAAAATCTACAAAATCGATAAATGATTTTTATTTCGATTTTCATTCTTTGAGACATATGTTATGACATGCACCTATATTCATAAATTAGATGTATATAAAAACTCTTTTAAATGTAATGTCATGAATTTATCTATTCATACGATATTTTATTTTCCATATTATTTTATTCTTTCAGGGGGGATTATGATTCATGGTATCCACATTTGTAATGATTTTACATTACAATCACATCTTTCATTAAGTCTGCTTATGATTATACAACATATGATAAAATATTATGATATATATCTCAATAAATATCATTAATTTTCTTTTCCTATTTATATTCATGATAAATTCATGTAATTGTAGCATTTTCTCACTCTTTGGTACTTAAGATAATTATTAAAATATATTTATGAAAACCTGACTTTTTTCCCTCTTCGTTATGAAACAAGATTTCTTTATAAACCATAATATCTAAGAATGTTTTAAAAATTGTTTTATTACACTATTACTATTTTATAAAGTCATTTTTATCAATTTTTACTTTGCAAAAAAACATTTTAAATTCAATATTAATGTCGTTTTCCAAAACAATACTTGTTTTTATTTTATTAAAAATGTGAAAGTAATCATAGTTTTAATATTTAAATCTTGAAATAAATTTTATAAAATAATTAAAAATCATTTATTTGAAGAATATGTTACAATTTATAAATGATATTTTAAAATTAAATGTTATTAATAATTATTTATGTTTAAATATACTGGTTTCAAAACGGAAAGGACACTTTCATGAAGAAATGTTTTAAATGATTGATTAAAACCATTATACATATAATATAACATTGTTTGATGTTACTTGTTCCATAATGAGGTTATGATCTAAGGATACCATTCATATTATTCCTCCAATGGTTTTAGGTTTTTATTAAATGATCTTTATGAAACTATTTTCCCTTTCATGGGTTATACCATGAAAAAATAATTATGGGATCTGCATCTTTTCATTAGTAATTTAGGGATGAAATTATTATGAAACCAATTTCTTTTCCAAAGCTTATGATATGGTGAAATTTTTATGATACACATTTCATTTCATGGTCTTTTTATAATGAATTTATAGGATATTGCGGCACAAAAAATATTGGTTTCATCATGAGAGAGGTGATACCTATATCTCCCTCCAATACATTGGGTAAGGATTTATATATCTCAAGAGATATACATGGATGGAATGGGGAGTGAACATGGTACAGTAATATAGGGCTAGAACTGGGAGTGAAACTACTTCAGTAAGACATGGATGGAATGTGGAGTGAACTCAATATCCTAATGGAATTTTTCTACTATGATGTAATTGGAAATGAACCTTGACCAATATGGAAAATATTTTATATGATTTTATGAATGTGAAAAATTCCATTCCATATGATAAATTTATTCCCTTAAATTTCATGTTCTTTTATTATCTTATGAATAATATCCTATGATTTGAAAATATTTATTCCTTAACTCATGTATATGATCTTTTATATATAGGGTATGGTTTTAAAACATTACTATCATGTTATCATTCCATTATTCTCAAATTATTATTATGTATCTCCCTTGTTTACCATTACCAATCACCATATATTACCCTTTATCATTATTAATTTCCCTAAGTTATGTACATATGTATTAAATATGATATGTTTAATAAGGTTCCTAGTTTTTTATAACATTGTGGGGGTGAGGTATATCACTTATGGACTAGTCTTTATGTTTCCATGTTTCCAAAGACACTAAACTATTATGGTCCTTAGACGTGTGTTAATGTAATGTAATGAATATTAATCAAAATAATGTAGTATCTGTGTATGATATTTCTGGGACTCAAAATAATAACCCATTAATAATTTCAAAATGATTTCTAATAATTTATTTTGATCTATATTCATAAGAATAACCACTCACAAACCCTAAAAATTATTTATATAAAAATATTAGCACTAGCGGTTTTTATAATTCAATATCTAGTAGTTGCTGAAGACTTACATAGAGTAATATTATAGAAAATATTTTGTAAAATCTCACTATCGAGTTCAATAACAGCAGTTTCATAAGAGGTTACTTATTTTCATGGTTGTTGGTGACTATCTCCTTCCATGGCCCTTAGAATGTGACATTGATTTGTATAATTACCAACTATCATTTAATTGAAGTAATGGATTTTTGTATCTTATGTATTTTCCTTAAACATGTGAGTTTTATGACCATCATCACTTTATCTCTCATAAAACTCCATATTTCTCAAATTTTATATTTTTTTGGACTCTAATATGTTCAATTTTTTAATCATATTTTATGATAATAGTTTCAGACTACTCATAACATTTCTCACTCTAGCTCATATTCTGATGGGTTTTTCATTAAGGTAATCTCTACATTTCCCCACACACCCATGGTTCCTTTTTGTTCAATCTATTGCAAAAACCAAAAGTATTATCATGAGTGATGAAAATAATAAGTGAATTTTCAGAAATAACTAATGGAAATTTTAAAATGAGGATGTATTATTTTATAAATCTATCATGTAAGTCTATAATATTTACAAATAACTTTTTATTACACATTTTCTAACCTATATCACTATATAATACAATTGTTAGATCAAACTAGGTTACTTTGAGTTGTGTTCTATCATACTTTTTTAACTGAATCACTAAAATATAGATCCCATGTTTCCATAAAATTTCATAAAATATTCTAAAACCAATAATCAATGAAATCTAATCTCTAAAAATCAAACATATCCATCCTCAAATAAAATTAGTCACCAGAAAAATCATATAACAAAGAATGTATAAGCCCTGACAATATACTATCAATATCATACCTTTCCCAAAATGACATTATTCTCCAAGAAATTAAAACATAATGATATTATATATTCCTCTAAAAATTAAATTTATCTTTAACCCTCAAGTGGTATAAGGTCACACAATAGTAAATATATATATTAATCCCAAAAAAGAGAATAACTTCTCTAAAAATATAATGAAAAATTATTAATCTCATTGATAAAAACTACTATATAACTTCCTTCTTGAAAATAAAACAACCCTTTATTATCTCTACATAAATCGAATATTGACCAAAAAATTTAAGCATAACTCATTAACGTGTTCTCCAAAGGTCATTCCCAAAAATATAACCTTGACATAAAATCACTTTTCATGGTTATTATTACCATTTAATATATCTCACCATAACAGTAAAATAAAACTACAACAGAATATTTCTTAGATGTTTCACATAATACTCATCACATTTAAAATATAACAAAATATAACCAATACGTGTCACTTAATAATGAAAATAGCTAATAGTTTCAAGATTATATCAACCTCAATACCTTAGAGAAAATTAGGAAACTCACATTATTCATCATAATTGTAGTATAATAAAATAATTATCCATTTATATATTTTACACTATTAGGTTATAAGTCATAGTGGGTTCTAGAATCATACCATTATTAGCTTCATCTTCATGATCCTACTTCAACCAAATACTAAAACCAAAATAATTATAATAATATCCAAAATATGAATATGAAATCATAAATATTAAAAATTATTTCCTTATGAAACAATTTATTTCAACATAGGATACTTTTGGATCAACCTATGAATTTAATTGTTGAATCATTAATTATCCACGGTCATTTTTATAAATTATTTTCTCTCAATTTAATAGTTATCATCATAATTTAAACCCTTATAATGGTTTATAAAAAAAATTGGAATACCCAAGGCATATCCTCTATGAGTGTCTCTCTTTGTGTGTAGTATTATGCGCACCCATCGTTCATTAGAGTAATGATTGAGTCAACATTAAAGAAACTATTTTCAGGGTGATTAACCCTAGGTGAATCTATGAAAAACCCAAATTTTCTTCATAATATCTAGAAAGGGATGGAATTTCCACAAAATCTCTATTTTATAAAAACATCAAGATGTTATCAAATATAAAGTCTTATTTCTATGTTTTTAACTAGGGTACTATAGAGCTATTCCCTAAATATCATGTGTATTATTATCTTAGTATCAAATCATATACTACTATAAATGGTTTTATATATCATTGAAATTTTGATCAACCTTAACTTATAATCCCATGAAAAATCTTCAATAAATAAATTAATCTGAAAATTTAACTAAACCATTCCTTTCATACGAACAGTACAGTCATAAACCTACACTCTCAGGTCTCGTGTTCATAAACACATAAACTAAATTACATGCTTGATAATAGTTGTAAAATACTGCATAAAACTTATCATAATTAAAAAATTAATGTAATTATTCTATCTCGTACATTTGAATGATATTGTTAGGTTCAGGGTATTAGAGAATTAGGGAACTATATTTACTGAAAAAATTACATGATCTTGGTGTAAAATTGAAACACTTCCCATTATATATGAATGAACCTAATTTAGGAAAAATATTAAAAATATACCATAAATAATTTCACACGTTTTATCTTTATAAAAACTTCTTGTGTATTATTTTTCTCAATAACATAGGTAAATAGTAACAATAAGAAGGGTTGTTCTCAAATGCTCAATGAGGTAAAAGTATAAATAAAGAGATCATGGAAGAAACATGACATAATTATTATGATAGGAATAGGTAAAAAAATTTATAAATAATAATATGGAAACAAGGATCATTCTATATCCATTATAATACACAAAAAATGGATATCAATAACACTGAGATCAAAATTCTTGAATTCGTAATGAATGACATCAAAAAACCTATTTTTGGGGCCCTGTGCAAAGACACATCAATTTTAATTAAATTCACATTCATGAAACAATACTCTCAAGAATTTTTTTAAATATAATATTCTATTATGGGTTTATGCATACATCACATACTAACATGCTCTGTTTCCTTAGACATATCGATGCATTGATAAGAATTTAAATGTTAGGCCACATAAATCAGTTATTTATTTCCAATGCATTTAATATAATATCAAATTAAAAAAAACATAATAAACCTTTCAAAAAAAACATTAATATTTTAATAAAAACAAATGTAATTCCAATATGTTTCCATATGTTATTAAAAGGGATAACCTGATCATAACCCATCTAGAGGAAGAAGGTGGATGAAAAAGAAATACATTGTCAACATGCTAATGATAATCCATATTGGAATGCTAATATTTTTTCTCATGCAAATAGAATATCATATTCTATAGGTGAACATCATGTAATCTATGTTATGTGAAATTTAATGTTCACACCATATAGATTAATGGATAGACCTCAAACACAATAAAATTATAACAAGATCATAATACATCTAGAGAAAGAAAGTGGATAGTTTCAAAAGAATACATTAAAATAAGTGACAGATATCTGGAAAAAGAATTTTGTGATTGGAATTTATATCCCAGTTAAATAGTGATAATATAATATATTATATAATAAAATGGTATAATGTACTCAAATTTTATGGAACCACTTCAAAAAAGGGTCATAACTCCATAAATTAAATTTGAGTTACCAAAAATCCTCAGTTATTGGGAACCAAATTAATCAGTGGACACTTGAATAAGAAATAATTATTTCTCTAGTAATTAAAATGAAATATAATTCAAATAACAGTCATGTAATAGTAAATATATACAACACCATAAAAATGGAACATGGTGCATACAATATGTTATTACCCGAATAATGAGAATTAAGACAATGAAAAACCATACACCTTAGAAACATTTGAATAAAAAACCCATAAAAGTGAATGATTTAAATTGAACATAAAACTAAATTATTAAAATATAATTCATGATATGATATATCAAATAGTTTATATATTCACCACATTAATTAAATTTGGTGCATTTATACAATTCTTCACTAAATAAAGGGAAATTGAGATGAAAACCCTTACATCATTTCGAACATTAGAACCAAAGTAAACAGAGAAAGATAAAATAATATGGAACACTTAATATCATGAAATAAAATATAATCATGATATAAATATTAAAATGGAATGGTAAATACCCTATAGAAAATTGAACATGGTGTATAATATAAACGTGTCTCAATGAAAAAAATTATACTAAAACTCTTCCATGTTATCTTGAATTCAAAAAATGAAATTCATTCTAAAATATTAAAAACATATCGATCGTAATAAATTTATTTTATTACCTTATGCACATACATTTTAATTTATATCCTTCTTAAATAGTAATTATCTACCAGAATTCTACTAATTTTCCACATCAGTTGTTCGTAGTTTTGATAATTTGAACAAATATCATAATAGCAAAGTATGTGTTCATTATTATTTCAGATATAATAATTTATAGATCATACTAAGTATTTTAATAGATTTTATATTATATCTTATAAATTTATAACTGCATTTCATATTATTTTTGGTCACAAATGATGATGATAAAATCGACGATGATCATCTTTCCGTGATTATTAATGAAAGAAGGGTGTTTTATTAATTAATGAGTTAAATGTTGATATAAACATAAAAAACCAAATATAAATCACTATTTAAATATTTATATCATATTACATTATTAAATAAGTTCTTTTATTCATATATGTAATCAATGTATAGTCTTTTTCTAGTAGGTGGTTAGACCGACCCAAACATGAACCTACCATGATAAATGGATGATTATGAGATTAATTATTTTTAATAAAATTATAAAAGATAATAATGATTATAATTAGTGATTATTAGGGTTTAATATCATTTTTTATTTTAAATATAATTTGACTATGATTTCTATAAATTCATTACATAGAATGAATAGATCAGTTTCCTCTTAGTTCACTCATTTTAAATGATTTAAATAAGAATAATTGTTTTTTGATCATACAATTAATAGGATATTAAATTTTAAATAAAAGAATGTAAATTAAATAATGAAAATAACATCTATGCTTCAATAAAATCCCTATATGCAACCTTATAATGTGATGAATTAAAAAACATGTTATGGCGTGGATGGAATGGTCTTCACAACACACGAACAATTGTTTTGTTTTTATTAATACGTAGGGTTTATTGAAAATAATTCAAATATTTATTATATTTTAATATTAAATATTTAAATTATAAAAATATCATTATATGATTGTGGAAATATTTTATTTTTAATTAGATAATTATGTATAAATTTAAGTAGTTGATAATACTAATGTCACAGTGTTTAATTTTCCTTGGAAGTATCCTTGGATTTGAAGGGATGATGCAATCTATGAGTGAAAAGGGAAATATGTTTAGGGGATATGTTTTAAAGAATAAAAAATAGAATATTCTAAAATATAAATTCCAATTAGACATATTTACTTAAGTGGTGATGATGCAACCCATTTATAAGTGATGGAAATTATATTTTTGCGAGAAAAGGTTACATTTTCATTAATGCATTTTAATTACTCTAATGTCAATGGAAAAAATAGAAAAAATGGGAGAGGAAAAATATTTTGGTTCTAAATTCATATAATATTCTCATTAATTAGAAAATATTTAGTTGTTTTATTCTTTTTTTAGTTTTTTAATCTTTTACCTTAATTTACATTTACCTTCTGAAATTGATTTATTACCATAGTGATCAACATTATTAAAAAATATTTACACTGAACCTTTTAAATAATTTTATACCTATAATTTAAAATATTAAACTAATTTTATCAAATATAATTTTTAATGGTGTTAAAAGATAATTTTAATAAAAATCTACTTAATCACATAAAAAAGCAGTGTTTAGATAAATAATGTTTTTATGAATAAATTTATATATAGGATAATATTATCATGATTAATGTTATTTGATCCATTAATTGATATATTATAAACGTAATAATTTTTATTAATATTATATTTAATTCAAAAATTTAATATCAATTTTAAAATAGGTTATTTAATTAAAAGATCAAAAAAAGATCTTTTAATAATGTTACATTTTTCTTTGTTAAAAAAAGTTTTGCAATAGATTATATAATTTCACAAGAATCATTTTAAATAAATAATTTTATTCCTAAAATATATATTTTTTTACTTCATTTTCTTTTTAATCTTATATTTTATTATTACATTGTGATAAAATCATGTAAGTTATAATTTTTTTATCACACATTTTTTGACTAAAAATCAATGTTTTTAGAATATGCTAAAAAATCATAATAATTAAATCCTCGATTGATGAAATAAAAATTTCATATCTTTTTTACCAATTTGAAAATCTTAAATTTAATAATTCAGTTTTTTAATTGAATCATAAAATATATTTTAAAAACTGTTTTTATTATAAAATTGTATTTTAAAATATTAACTTATATTATTCCTATATATCATAATTTTACATATAATTGGTGTTAACATATTAATAGTATAGAAAATATTTTATCATTAATTGATGTTTCCTAAAATAAAAATGTGTATCACATAAACGGTCATTTTAAAAAATAATTTTTAATAATAATTTAACTTATTTTCCATTTTCTGTAAACTAATTGATTTTCACACATATTAAATGTATATTTTATTTTCATTATAAATAGATTTCATGATGTAGTTACTCCCATTAGTTCCATATAATTTAATGTATATTTTTTACATGTCTTACTTAAATATTTATATATTATGTAAATATGCCATTGTTTCATTTAAACCCAATGTTTCAATGAGGGAAATCTATTGAAAAAAATATCTTATTTAAACATAATACTACATTAGAATATTAGGATGATAAAAGTTCATAGTTTCATGTGGGTAGATTGAAGTCACTTAAATGATATTTATTATTCCCATTATCCACATGAGGGACATATGGGATTTATGTTAGAGTAATCTCTATAAGTTGGTCTCAGACATTCATGAAGTTAAATAACACATGTATGGGTGGTATCAAGCATGTGTAAATGTACAATGAGAATCATAATTCTATCATTTTTTTTAAGTTCTTATAATCCATATCACTGTAGTTCCCACTTACACATTCAATGTTTATATTACTCATGTGAGTGTAGTGCGTTTTTTCCAAGGATCCAATTTTTTTTCCATGTATTGTTCTGCAACTCAATTTTTATGATAATTAATGGTTTTGAACTAAACATTTATGAGTTTAAATATATTATGAAAATATGTAATTAAATTTTTGAATTCCTAATCTATAAAATATTGAAAACGGTTTTTCATTATGAATTAAATGGAATCCAATATAATGTGTATTAAAATGTGTGTATGGAATGGTTTTTTAAAATTTCTAGATAAAATGATATATACAGTTTATAAAAACCAATTTCTTCCTCTATTCAAACCTTTGGAGTTCCTTCTGATTTCTATCATGCGTCCGAAATCAATGAATCTGAATATAAACCTTTTTGATCTATCTATAATTCAATCTGACGTATCTCTTTTTCATTTTAATAATTAGGAATATTTTTTCTCCCCTCTATTTTAATGATTGAGCATGTAATTATTCTTATGGAAAGGGATTAAAGACATGAAATATTATTTTGTATAATTTTTTTTATCATGATTTTGTCCTCAGTGGGTAATTAGTATTAATCAAATAAAATAAGAAAAAAAAACAGAAATTATCAAATCAAAGAGGAAGGTAATTATCACATGAAATTAATAACTATTATTTATTGTATGTGAATTTAGAGAATGAAGTGGGATATTTTCAAAAAAAATTATTTTATATTATTTCATTATTATTATTTATATATTTAATAGACTAGTGGACTATGATTTTTGTGTCATAACATGTTTTATATGGTTTAAAGTCATTAAATTACAGAAATTTAGAAATGTATAATGAATAGTAAAAATGAATTATGGCAGTATAAGGGGAAATAAAATTAATAGGAAGAAAAATTGCATGATTTCTTTTTCCTGTGTGATAATTTTATCTCTTTCATTTGGAAATTTTATGCAACATGTTTTTACTTATTGCGATGAACGCCTTGAGTGCAGTGGATTGTTATAATTGAATGATTTGATTTTTATTATAAATGAATATTGAGATCACTAATAACAATTAAATAAAAAATAAATTTATTATTTAAATATGTCTTTAGATAAACAGAACTGAAAAATAATCTAATGTTATCTACAAGTATTGAAAGCCTATAATATGATTATTGTCTAATAATGTGTAATTGTGGTTGTGATAAATGTTTTGATGGTTTTTTTGACAACTAATAGTGATAAATGTGGATGGAATTAAGTAATGGAGTGATATTTATTAAAATGTGGTAATGATATAAGAGCCTTAATTGAATAGGCATGGGATGTAATTAAATATATGATAATTAATTTATAAATTGAATGATGATATAAATCGGAAGATAAAGGATGGGAGAAACTGTGGGTCATGGATGTTAAAATTCAATGAATATGGAAAATAATTGGCACTACCTACCTAATATTGATGGGTGAAGGAAAATATAGAATTTTATAAATTAATGAATAAAAGGGGAACACTATTTGGTTAGTATGGTTGTTTTTATAGTTATTGTCTAGTTTGTGTTGTAAATTCAGTTATGGTAGTGGATGGATAGTCATGATAAAATTGTGGAATATATGAGATGCTTATGATTAGTTGTGTGAATCCCTATGTTGGGATATATGAGATAATATCTATTTACATTTTTATGGAACACACACCATCCGATTCAATTATTTTATACCAATGCCAAATGTTTTGGTATCAAGTGTTTTTCAGACATCTATGTTCATGATGGTTAATGGATGACCACCCCCTCTCCTCTCCTCTCCATTTAGTAGTATACAAGATATGATGGAATGAGGTTGTCATGATCATTAAAGTTGGAAAAATGGCATGTGGTGTACCCTACGATGTGATGAATATGGGATGATTGATATGTGGTGGGTGTTGTGCATTGTGGGGGTATGGAATGAGGTTGATGTCCTTCATGTTAAAGATAGACTCTTAGTTTGGTCTTATAATATTATGCATGTGGATTGTGGTTTATGGTGAGGATATAGTACTTCATATATAGAATTTACCTAATTCCAACATGAGATGTTAGCCCTTTTGAGTGTTGGGGTAGGTAGGTTTGTGACCCGACCAACATCAAGCATGAAGGGATGGAGAACATGATGTTTTTTATTTGGTTGTGATAGTATAAAAATAGGGGTCAAGTTGTTGTAGGGATCCTGTGATTATATTATTATGATATTATATATTTATACTCAGATATGATACTTGTTGGTTGAGCCATGGTGAGCCCATGAATGCATAGTTGACCATATGGGTGAATTTTTATTTTTCTTTTTACTCACTAAAGCATTAGTAAGTTTTTATCCCATTTTCATGAGTGGTACATTGGAGGATTCAACTAATTATAAATGTTGTTCTCAACTAATGTATAATTAAATAATTTTCCATTTGACTGAGAGGGTTTTATAATATCAATAGTAGATTTAAATGTCGTACAATAGTTTTAGTAAGTCACATAATATTTCAAAGAGGTCGGGTTGTGGCGCCATGATATTCTAATGAAAGACATGTTGTTAGTTATTTATCATTAGGGAATTAATTATAAAAAAATCTCTTATAATTTTTAAGGATTGGAAATCTTATATTGAAGAAGAATGCGTAGGTAGCTTGAGGATAGTATATTCTTATGTTATGAATCATAGTCAATAGGTTACGAAAAAATGGAAAAGAAATCTATGATGCAAAGTGGGAGTCGATGAACACAAAAAATAAACTAGTAGAGATTTTGACAGTCATAGTTGTTGATATTGTTACATGGATTATAATAGAATAAATATACATTTTTTTTAAAAAAATCATTCTTATCTTAATGAAATTAATGTTTGAAAAAATGATCATGGATTACGTGGTTCAATATTGGATTATCACCTACAAGTATATTAAGCTATAACATACCTGGATAAATCTCAAGGAGGAACATCTATGCAGATACAAAAATGTTGTAGAGTATGATCTAGTGACCTTAAATTGTTAACATTATATATGTTCATAGATGATTACATTATTGATTTTGAGCATCTTGAACTATGGGTACTTTGTTTAAAATATTGTTGTTATGAGAGCCTATTAATAAGAGGATTTTAACCAGATATAGGGAGTTGTATGCTGACTAATGTGTCATAAAACAAGGAATGGTTTATAAAATTATCTAGGGGGATTAAATATAGTTTATTTTTTGGTGAATTATCAAAATATAAGAGCCTTTATATGGGGTTCGTGCAATGGGTAGACAAGGTTGGAACTAGATTATGAATGATTGGAAGATTTTTACCAAAGAAATTGGGAATAATAGGAATTAGAATGGATAAATATCACAAAAGAGGATGAAAATAAGTATTTTATCCCTTGAGAAGAATAAATAATGGAGGTTGAATGGATTTTTTTAGGCTGGGAAAAAAGGATTCAACCTAGAAATAAATTTTATGAAAGCGTATTTAAGTTGAGATTTTGAGAATGTGTAGTGATAGGTACTTATGTAATAACAGAGGATGAGGATATAGAAGTCAATATGGGTTTGAATGGAAATTTCAGTGATGAATAATGTGAAATTGAAATAAATTGTATAATAACATTAAATTAGTAACGAAACATGCCAATGTGGATTATTAAATATCAATGACGGGAATTATAGAAGGGGTATCTATTCGAGTTGGTGACCTAGAACCAAATTATTTGTAATTTATGATAACCTATATTCCTATTTCTTAATTATAAGAAACTATTTATCCCATCATGATAGTTCTCATGTGTAACAAAATATGTGATAATGTCCTCATATTAGTTGTCATGCTAAAATGTCATAACAGTTCTCCGCTATGATGAAAACACATAAGTGCTACAACACTATTCATAAATACATGTTATATAGTCGGTTGATATCATTTACAGAAAACAAATTATAAATTATATCATGGTGGAGACTTATAGGAATTTGAGGAACTTTATCATGTTGTACGCCATTGGTAATATCCAGTGTAGGATATTATGAGGATGAGACCCCTCATTAACAAATCAATATATATAAGTTTCATTGGATGTTCCTCTCTACAGATATGTGTATTGATCCATATATTTTAAGATTATTATTGATGATTATTATAATATGTGTACATTTATGTATTGATGAAAACCTTGACGACATGATTTCATGGAATGGTAGAATGTGTTGGGGGCATCACATGTAAAATTTCATTAATGAATAATGAATGAAAATATTTCCTCTATATATTCTTTAACAAAAGTTGATATATCATTCGCTTTGATAGAAATGATATAGAATATGTAAATTCATGTACATGGTGTTCTATTGGAATGTTATATTTTTGGGAAGTCAAAGAAATAGACATCGATCCCATAGGTTGATGAAACTTTCAAGAAATCTGTATGAATAGATATATAAAGTTAACGTGATTATATTAAAAAGTAAGTGATTGTATAATGTATTACGTCCTTGCATAATGAAATTCCTTCTCTATGGATGACTTCATGTGTTTCTATATGATAACTATAGAATCTAGGGTGGTTCACCTAATTTCACTAAGAAATAGGCTGAGATGGTCACACACTATGTGTATCCAAAATCTAAGATAAATAATATATTATTATTTATTATATTGCAAATTGAATAAATATTGTTCTAGTACATGGTTTAATAATTATTTATGTATCCTTGATCACATATATTCTATCATCTGTTATTCAAGAGAGTATTATGTGATAGGAATATATAATAAATATTTATGTTCTATTTATTAAATATAATATTTATTTATTTATTAGAGATTTATGCATTGAAATTTATTTATTGAATAAATAGTCATTATTCAAGTCCTGATAAATATTATAGAGGACAGGAAGACGGAGTTTTTAGGTCTCGTGATAAATAATATATATTGAGTGTCATTTTATTATATAATATTTAATTTTATTCTAAAGTTAAATGAATGTCGACGAAATAACAATATTATTATTATTTTAGACATGGGGTTCTGTAAGGGATTAAATAAACACTAAAGGGAACTTGTGGAAATATTTATTTCTAAACCCACGATGTATATAAACCCAAATCTATTATTTTCCTAGATATCCAATTCATTTTTTGGGAACAACGATATATGGAGAGAATCATCTCAAACTGTTGAGGGATCCATCTAAAAGAACTCTCCGAGGAGCATAGAGATATCTTCCTCCACCTCCCACTCTCAAGTCTAGAGAAATCAAGGAGATCACATTGCAATTGATTCTCATGGTGATCAAAGGAGAATGAGAAAGAGATAGGATCATCTATGATTACACCCATATATTCTTACGCAGACATTCCGAGATTTTGGAATACATGTGGATCACTACTAGATATAATCTTCCCTTGATTACCTCAACACGACAATGGTACAACATAGATCTGTTTTCAGATTCATCAATAGAGAAAAAATTCATAAAATGTAATTCTCTAATAAATTAAATTATTTATAAATAATATGAGATGATCCTATGATTTTTTTCGGTATTCTGTCCCATATCTATTTTATTTTATTCAATTCTATTGACTATGGTGCTCCTAGTTAGGTAAATATCTTCCTGATCATCGATTAAGAAAAAAAAAATTAATGACCCATCACACGATTACGCTATTACCGGGACCTTATTGTGATATCAGAGTAGTCAAATTATTATCTGTAAATATTTAATAATAATTGATTGATTTATGAATTTTTTATTTAGATTTCAATTCAATTTAATAGTAATTTTAATAAGAATTGAAAGATATTATTCTTCCTCTTTAATTTGTCATTGATGTAATAAAACAATTAATTTAATGAATGAAATAAAATTGATGGTATATCTGAGAGGTGAAAATGATTCTGAATGGATTACACTGGGATAGACATCATGTAACTAGAGTTACATAGCCGGAACTAGTGTTCAATGCAACACGAATTAATTCAGATATAATTTAAACCATTTTGATTGAATATAGGTGGTGAATTTAATTAATGACACCACATGTTGACCAAGCCAGCCCGAAGAACGTTCATCCAGAGTACATGCCTTGTCGCCAATATACATAGCACATAGTCTTTAAAGTCATAGATGGACTGTGTATTTCTATACACAACATATCTAACTATGGACCATGTAACTAAGAGACCACAATTCTTTTATTTTTTGTAAATGATGTGTACTCGAATTTTTTGGAGGCACGATTTACATGTTGAGTATTGAGGCATGTTCCTCAGATAGATGATGAAAGATGTACATGCCATGCAGCTTTCTTACACATGCCTTGTATTTATAAAAAATTATGTATAATTAAAATTAATTTATTATACTATGTAAAACATATAAATATTTTATTTCATGTGGTAATTATGTTTATAAAACACACCATGTGATGGGTTTCAATAAATAAATATATATAAATGTTTAATTAGTTTTGGTGTAATATTTAGATTTATATATCATGTATGATTAATATTATAGTAGTCACTCTACATGCTTTGAAGCATGACACGAGACAGAAAAATCATTTGATTTGTGTAATCATTAATTTGGTAGAACACTTCATGAAATTGTATTAAAATTCATGTTTTCCATCTATCACAATATTAAATAGTTTATGAGTATAATACATGTCTGGTAGATTCAGATAGGTATTCACTATAACACCCCAACAATTTTGTGGTATGTTTCTCTTAAATGCATTCAATTCATTAGATGACCTATATTTCATGACTCACTGAGTCTATATGAATGAATACTTGGTTATTATAGGATATAGTCATATCCTAGCCATTAAAATTAAATTTTCCACTTCTGTGTTTTGAATTTTGGAAAAACGAACATTCATGGTTGCGATCAGGGTGATCTTTTGAGTCTCATAGAATCAACATATTTTTTTGGTGAATAGTACCTTTATATTTTGAGTACTAACTTACACATATGAATAGTTACTTACCGTATCAATAGTAATATGAACCTTATGAATGGTAACCTTACCCATTAAAGTTTGAATAAAATTTAGGCACCTTAAAAGTGAAGATGAATATTTTAATTAATGGTATTTTTTTATTAAATGATTATTTTAATTAAATATTAAATTTCTCATATTTAGAAGAAAAAAAATTGAAATAAGGAGTTTATTTTTGGATTCTAGATATTGAAAAATGTTTACAGTTAATTTTTGAGATTTTTCGGGCATACTTGATTTTTTGGTGAATAGTAAAATAAATTATAATTTAAATCAACTATTCCTAACATCATGAGTGAAGTAAGAACCCAATTATATAACTCAAATGCAATTATTACTATTCTAGGTTATGTAATCATCACTATTTCTTGTCCTATGGAGAAATAATAAATTAATGAATATTATATTAAGAGAACCCTCCTCCCCTCAACTATAAATACCACCCCTCACACACTCATTTCTTCACACCTATATATCTTCAATACTTGCGTAAAATCTCATCAAATATCTCCCTATGATCCTCCACCACATTCAATAGCCCTTTTTATCCTTAAAATACCAAATCCTCTTCCCTAACGAGGCTCTCAAAGGAGAATAGTTTAAAGATGTAAATTCCTCTTTTCAATTCTTTTGTTTTCTTTTCAAGTTCCTTTGTTATCTTTTCTATTCTCACCCATTCCCATAAAACGTTATAAACAATAAAATACTATATATGTACTGGAATGATTTTATGATAAATGAATATTCGATCACCATCTCTTCTTTTCCCTCCTTTTATACAATAAATTAAAGCATCGTCTTAGATGAGTTTATTTATCATGTTCAAGACAGGTTTTCAATTTTCATTAATATCTTCAATAATGGTCATGAAACATTTTTAATGGCTGAACCATATCATAATATTTTCATTTTATCTTATTTAATTTACTGTAAATACTTACTCACTCATAATATAATATAATAATACAAAATAAATTTATTGTTCACAAAACCGCCAAGTTAATCCAAGTGTTTATCATTAACTTTTATCTAATGAGTCATCCTCTTGGTATATAACCAAAATAATTATATGGTCATTTATATCTCTTTAATTTCACTAATAAATCATGTTAACAATTTTTTATGTTTAAAAAAATTAAAAATGAACTTCCATTCATGAATACAAGTAAACCAATCAAGAAAATAAAGGAAGAAAATGCTTCCATTAAAAATAAAATTTAACCTATTAAACCTTTCAAAAAAGCCATGAATGAACACTATAATGTTAAAATAAATAAATTAAATTTATAGGAGTGTTTTTACATAAAAATTAATGAATCTAAATTTGATTGTTCCGATTATTAAGAACAATCGAAGAACGCATTCGGGGATAAGGTGAGCGGTTTCTCGTCTCATTTTTATTTCTTTGTGATTTCCATTAAACACTACTTATTTCATTAATGTGTCGTATGTGGACATCCATTTCATTTATATTATCCTGACTACCTTTATATTCATGGTATCCAATTATTAATTTGATAATTATTAATTTTGGGTCATACTATTCGATTGATTACAATGTGGAAAGGGACATTGTCCCAATTTGCATTTCATTGAGATTTACATTGTATTGTGGACCTAATAATTATTATGTGTTGTATGTAATTCCCATTTGATATCATTTTTATTTTGAAATATTAAATATATTATATATCCATATTTTGGAATCATAGATATGATTATTTTCTTAAGTTGTGTACCCTTTTTCATATAATGTTTATTTGGGATGTTGTTTTAACTATTGCAATATTGATGAATCCATATCCTCTACTCTAAATGGATATTGAGAGGTAATATTGTACCTATATTAAATCTATTTATAAACAATTCTTTGGACTTTTAGTGATGGGCGGTGCCCTCTATATCCCCACGATTCATCGATAGGTCTCATGATGCAAATCACTTGGCAGCAAATCGTTCGTGTTTGTTTCCAAAAAATCAGATGGTTTCTCCAGACAAAATTAACCCGTTTCTATGGTATGGTGGGATCATGTTTTAGATACATGACATCCAATTAATAATATTTCTATATCTTATTTTTTTATTAATTCCCCTGAGGTTTTCACAATGACAAAATATATGGGGTCAGTTTCTTTCTCATTTTATTAATGGCGTGTGATTTTCAATTATTCACCATACTATATTGACTATTCAAATTTTATTATGATTCATGCTTCACTATTTTTAACCCTTACTGAGAATTAGAGATCACCCCTTTTATTTGTTTTCCTTCAACATGTTATGAAGAGGAGACAATCTATTGAGTTCTCATGGATGTAGTTTATTAGTTTTTATAATGTATTGATTTTTTTTACCTTTCCAAATATAATATGAGTTACATGTATGTATATAGTTTCTTCAAGAATACTATAATTATAATAACTTTGGGATTTCATTCCTTGTAATCATTCCAATGTAATATATAATGAACCAGCTATAGGATTTTGGGGTTAGGATGTTAAAGTTGGTATCAAATGATGTTTAGTAGCTACCATGGAAACTAGATTTAGGAAAAATAGTTTAGAGGGAATAATCTTAGGCTATAATGTTAGGATAATCATAGAAGAACATCCTGGAATTTTGGTAAAGTAGATATTGTGTGGGTCTTCCTAGAAAATACATCCATGTCTTGATACTACATGTGGACGTGGTTCTATTATAAATGTACCTTGGGGTAACATCCACAATAACGAGTTCCAGGCATGACATGGGGTATCCAGGCACAGGAAAAAAGGCCTTACTACGCACTTATTTTGAAACTCTTGGGATATTTTTCTTAGGATAATTCACATTTTCTTTTCAAACCATAATGATGGATTAAAAAGTAATTAGAAACAATGTTTATTATTATGAGATTAGTCGTGCATTAATTTTATGATTAAGTTAAGTGTTTTTTAGTTAGAAATTAGTAATTATGATCTAATTTGGTGTATGCCACTGTTTAGTTATGGTTCCTAATGGAAGAAGGGGAATCAATACCATCAGAAAATGTTGGGATTTCTTGACTAATCATGTCATCATAGTAAATGTTGCAACAAATCAAATAAAAACTATATTGTGAAAACTTACTCAGGCTGTGAAGAATAGCCATACTACAGCTATACTGGATTGGTTCATGTGACAGATTCCCCCATATTTTATATGGGACTACTAATCTAGTTGAAGATGAGTAGTGGATCAAGTACCTTTAAAATATATTTATGGCATTAAGATGTAATGAAAATTAAAAGGTAGAACTGGCAGTATATTTCCTCTAGGGTGATACTGGTTAACACTGCCCCTTGATCCAGGATACCATGAAGGAAGAAGAAATAAACGATATGGAATGGAGAACTTTTAAGGAAATATTATTCGACCAATATTTCCCTCATAACTAACTAACTCAAATGAAGAAAAAATTCCTTCTCATAATAGAAAGTGAATAAGAGGGTGTTGCAGTGTGTGAGGCTACCTTCACATGATTATCTTGTTATGATAAAGATTACGTGCGTGATTTGGAAGACATGATTGATTATTTCTTTGAATGTCTTAAGCCAAAGCTTCTAATAGAACTGGCTTCTCAATCATTTTCATCATATGATGAAATAGTATTAAGTCCCATCAAAACAAAGAAAAAAATTTCTAGATAAAATTTATTCATGGGATGTAATGATAAGAAGAGGTATTTTAATAACCATGGAAAGGCTGAAGTTCTAATGAATAAGAAGAGAATGAAGAAATATCCATTATGCGAGAACTATGGAATGAATCATCCTAATAAATTTTTGAAAGGAATGGGAGTCTTCTATAAGTGTGGTGAAAATTTTCATCGATCTTGTGAATGACAGGGTAAGAGACATGTCAATGATGTTAATGCTACAACTGTGGATATATGGGAACTATGAAAATGAGTGTCCTAAGTGCAAAGGAAAATTTCCTCAGAAAAGGCCATGAGAGTAATGGAATGCTTATGTGATTAAAACCGTGGAGGTTGATGTTCCTAATGATGTGGTGGCATGTACTTTAATTGTTTCCTAAAACTCATCCAATGATATTTTTTTTGACTCTGGATCATTTCATTAATTTATATCATCTGAGTTTGCAAAAAAAATAGTCATGTCCAATTTTATTAAATAATGAATTTGTTACTCAAAAATCTTAGGGGATGTATCATTGCAACAAAGATGTGTAGATCAATCCCCCCTCATGACTCATAAATGTTATATAGTTTCTAACCATTTCATCATAACAATTATTGACATTGATATAATTTCCAGTATTAATTGGATAAGAAATTATGATGTGAATATATATTTCAAGAAGAAGGAAGTAACAATTTTTGAGAATTGTGTAGAATCCCTTACCTTTAGAGAAGAAACCCCTCCATCTGATTCTTATCTAGATCCACCCCAAGTAGCTCTACTGAATTCAATTCTTAGAGAGGAAGAGAACATAACATCTATGGGTGAGGAAATAATCTTTAAATTGAAGAAGTACATATTTTTCAAGAATACATTGATATATTTTTAGAGGATTTACCTTGAAATCCTCTAGAGTGGGAAGTTGAGTTCATTATTGATTTAATTCTTGGTGATAGAACTTTATCAAAGACTCCATATAGAATTTCTTCTGTGGATTTAATGGAGCTAAATAATAAACATGAGTAATTGAGGGACAATATTTTTAATCAACCTAGTGTTTCTCCATGGGGATACATTGTCCTATTTATCAAGAAGAAAGATATATCCATGAGGATATGAATTGATTATAGGGAAATCAATGATATTAAAATAAATAACAAGTATCCCCTATAACATATTCATGATTTATATGATCAAATTCCTGGAGAACAATATTTTTCAAAGGATTACCATCAATCTGGATATCATCAGCTATGTGTGAGGAAGAAGGTTATTCCAAAGACAGCATTTCGAACAAGTTATGGGAATTACTAGTTTATAGTAATGCCTTTTGGACAATCAAATGGACCCTCTATTTTCATTGATCTAATGAATACAATTTTCAAAGAATATATTGATGACTTTGTTGTTTTATTTGTCGATGATATTAGGGTATAATCCAAATGCTATGAATACCATGGGAATCACATAAGGATTATTATAAAATCTCTTAAAAGAAATGAATTATATAGGAAGTGTAGAAAGTATGAATTTTTGCATCAATAAGTTTCTTTTTATAGCCATATTTCCTCTAAGGGTGGAATCTTAGATTATCATATAATGAAATAGGCAATCCATGAATGGAACACACCAATGAACATAACCCAGGTATGTAGTTTTATTGGATTAGCAGGTTACTTTCGACATTTCATTCTTAATTTTGGTCGATTGGATAACCCACTATCAAGCTAACATTTAAAGGGGTTATGTTTGTATGGTAGAATGAATTTATAGGATTATTTTAAGAATTGAAAAGAAGATTGGTCAATGCTCCAATTTTGACTCTTCATTCTGAGAATGATGCATTTTTGATATAATGTGATGAATCAAAGAAAGGACCGGGTTGTATCCTTATGAAAAATGATGAAGTTATCTCTTATGCATCAAGGTAGTTAAAGACACATGAAAAAAATCACCCAAATCATGATCATGAGATAGATTCCATAATATTGGATCTGAAAATATGGAGACACTATATCTACAGTGAAATATGTGAGATATATAAGGATCAAAAGTGTTTTAAATTCATTTATACAAATAATTTACTCAACATGAGAAAAAGGAGATGGCTCGAGTTACTCAATGATTATGATATTTCAATACACTACCACATAGGAAAGGAAAATAAGGTGGAAGATTCCTTAAGTAGGAATGATCATGGACTTCTAACCCGAATGAAGATTGAGAGAGATCCAATATTTAGGGATCTACTAAAGATGGATATGGGAATTTCTAGAAGGGGAAATATCATTTCCCTTTCAAATTATTGATAAACCATCTTTACTATGGAAGATAAAACGTTACCAATAGGATGTTTTGAATCTATAAAAGAAAATTAATGCTATAATGGATGAAATATTTACAAAATTTTTGTATGAGGATGGAGTTCAAAAATATGGGAAGAGGTTATGCATTCCATCCGTACCTGAGCTAAAAAGGGAACTATTTGACGATGCTAATATCTAAAATTTTTCTATACACCCTGGTATCACTATGATGTATAGAGGTCTAATGGAACAATTTTTTTGGGATAACATGAAATGATAAATTTTTTATTTTGTGTCAAGGTGTCTAGTTATTGAACGAGTGAAGGTCGAGAGACGATATCCGAGAGCGGTCATGAATCCTCTACCTAATCCTATGTGAATGTGGGATGACATTACGATGAATTTTTTCATTGGACTACCGAGGAAACCTAGATGGATTGATGCAATATGGTTTATTTTTTATCATCTCACAAAAGGAGAACATTTCCATGCTATAACAGAGGACATATCACTTGAGTACCTACTAATACATTATATTAATGATGTTTTAAGTCTTAATAGCGAATTTATTTATTGTGTCTTATCAAGATCCCAAATTTACATTAAAATTATGGAAAATTATCAAAATGGATTTGGATACTGAGCTTCATATGTGTACTGCTTTTCACCCCCAAACTGACAGACAGTCTTAACGGACTATTCAAACACTCGAAGACATGTTTAGATCATGTTCTCTTGTCTTTCAAGGTATAATGGATCAATACTTAACTTTGGTGGAATTTTCCTTAAATCATATTTTCTATTATTGAATTCAAATGGTGGGATATAAAGCATTATGTGGTAAGAAGTGTCAAACTCAAACATTTTGGGATGAAGTTGGTGGGAGGAGAGTTATATGCCTAAAACATATAGATGAGACAACTGTAAAGTTAAAGAAAATTCAGGCCCATATAATTTCATCCCAATGTAGAAAAAATATTTTTTCTGAAATTCAGAGAAATGATTTGGAATTTCACATAGGAGATCCTATCATTCTAAACATATCTCTGGGGAAGGGTGTCTTAATGTTTTGTAAGAAAGGGAAATTGATCCCCATGTACGTAGAACAATTATAAATTCTATAAAGGTTTGGAGTAGTTGCTTCATATTTAGAAATTCCACCACATATCTTCAATTTTCATAATGTGTTCCACATTTCATGGATAAAGAAATACATGCCAGACACAATGCATGTACTCCCCTATGACTAAAAAGATCTGGAACCAGATTTTTCTTACTGTGAAGAGCTTATCGAGATTGTTCACACTATATAGAAAGTATCGAGAAATCAGATGAATTTTCTGGTAATGGTTCATTGTATAAATCATAAAACAGAGGATGCAACATTGGAACCTGAGGAGGATATAAAGATGAAATGTCCACATCTTTTTAAAGGGCTTTAATTTTGACGACAAAATTTCCAAATGTGAGAATAATATAACACCCCAAACATTATATTGTATGTTTCTCTTAAATTATTTCAATTAATTAGATAGCCTATATTTCATGAAGCATTGAGTCTCTATGAAACAACACATGGTTATTATAATAGGTAGTCATAACCTAGCCATTAAATTTGAAATTTTCACTTCGGTGTTTTGAATTTTGAAAAACGGGCATACACGGTTGCGATGAGGGTGATATTTAGAGTCTGATAGAATCAAATTATTTTTTTGTGAATTGTAACATACCCTTATGAATAGTTACTCTCACGTATGAATAGTATCTAACCTTTATGAATAGTAATATTACCCTTATGAATGGTAACATTATCCATAGAAGTGTAAATAAAATTCATGCACCTTAAAAATGAAGATGAATATCTTATGTATATGTATTTTTTGATTAAATAGTGATTTCAATTAATGATTAAATTTCACGTATTTATAAAATTATTTTAGAAAAGTGGAGTTTATTTTTGAATCTACATGTCCAGGAATGGTTTGTATGACTTTTTGATGTTTTTCTGAAATATTTGAATTTTTGGTGAATAATAAAAAACATTAATTTCCCTTATATATACATTATAATTTAAATCCACTATTCCTAGAATCATGAGTGATTTAAGAACCCAAATCAAGAAATCACATGAACTTATTACTATTATAGTTCATGTAATTCTCACTATTTCTTGTCGTGTGGAGAAATATTAAATTAATGAATAGAATATTATGAAAACCCTCCTCCCCTCCACTATAAATACCACCCCTCATACAATCATTTCTTTACACCTCCAAGGCTTCAAGGATTTCATAAATTATACTAAACTATATCCCTAATATCCTACCCCACGTCCAAAATCCCTTGGAATCCTCAAAATTCCAAATCCTATCCCTTAAAGATCTCTTAAAGGAAGATAGATTCAAGAGGTAAATTCTTCTTTTTCAATTATTTTGTTTTCTTTTCATGTTGCATTGTTATCTTTTTCTATTATATTCTATTATCATCCAAATGTTATGAAAAATCTAGTACATTATAGGAACAATAATTTCCTAATTATAATCTAATATTCCATCAACAACTCTTCCTTTCACTCGTTTTGTACTATTAATGAAAGAACCGTCTTAGATGTGTTAATTTATCACGTTCAAGGAAGGCGGGTTTCCGATTTTCACTAGTATCTTCAATAATGGTCATGAAAACTTTTTAATGGAAAAAACAGATAATTTTATATGTATTTTATCTTATTCAATGTTCTTTAAATCCTCACACACTCGTAATATAAAATAATATTACAAAAACAAATTCATTGTGCACAAAACCGCCAAGTTAATCCAAGTGTTTATCATTAACTTTTATCTAATGATTCATCCTCATGATATATAAATAAATTATTATAAGATAAATTATATATATTTAATGTCACTAATAATATATGGTAACAATTATGTATGTTTAACAACATTACAAATGAACTTTCATTCATGAATACAAGTTAACCGATCATGGAAATCATGGAAGAAAATGCTTCCAAAATAATAAAATTGAACCTATTAAAGCTATAAAAAATGACATGAATGATCATAATACGGTTAAACAAATAATGTAAATTTATATTAGGTTATGGAATTGTTAATTAATGAATCAAAACTTGATTATTCAAGTTATTATGATCAATTGAAGAACACATTCAAGCATAAGGTATGTTGTTTCTGATCTCCCTTTTATTTCGATGAGATTTTCATTGATCACCACTTATTTTTGAATGTGGAGTATGTGTACATCCATTTGATATATAATATAATTATTGCCTTTATGAAAATGTAATCTAACAATTCATTTTATGATTAATAATTTTGGTTCATGCAATTCGATTGATTACAATGTGGAAAGGGACTTTGTCTCAATTTCTATTTCATTGATATTTACATTCTATTCTGCACCTACTCATTATTATGTGGTGTACCCACATCCCATTTGGGATACGTTTAATTTGAAATTCTAAATATATTATATATAAATATTCTATATTTATTGATATTATTGTTTTCATTTGTCAAAAAAATATTATTATTTTCTTAATCCTTATACCATTTTACAGACCGTGTTTATTTGGGATGTTGTTTTAAATATGGAAATATTAATGAATCAATATACTCTATTATCAATTTATTTTGAGTGGGAATATAGTAACTATATTAAATATATTTATAAATAAGGATTTTTACATTTCCTGACAGTTGGGTACAGCTATAGCCCCTCGATGCATGGATAGGTCTCATTAGACAAGTCAGTTTGTAGGAAACCCTTCGAGTTTATTTCAAAAAAATCAGACGGCTTTCTACACACAGACTTAAACTGTTTTGATGTTATGGTAGAATCATCTTACATATACATGACTTTAAATTAATAATCATTATCTTTATTTATTTTTTGTTATTACTATGCATTTTGTTTTCACTATGAAAAAATATATGGATGCAGTTTCATTCTTAGTTTATTAATGGTGTGTGTTTTTCATTTATTAACCATGCTATATTGACTATGACAATGTGATTTTGATTCAATAATTGTTGATTCATGCCTCTACTATTTGTAAAAATTACTGAGTATTTGACATCACCCCTTTCATTTGTTTTCCTTCAACATTTTTTGAAGAGTATACCATTTATTAAGTTCTCATAAAAAAGTTTATTAGTACTTATTATGTATTGTATTTTTTACCTTTTCCAATGTAATATGAGTTACATGTATGTATCTAGTTTCTTTAAGACTATTAAAATGATTGTTCCTCAAGTATTTCCCTCGTTTTAATCATACCAATGTAATAAGTAATGAACCATCTTCAGGCTATTGGGGTCGAGGTGTTACATTCACCATGTTTCCTCTAAGGTATATTTATGTACATAATTAATTTTGAATAAATTTATTTAATTTGTTTAATATTTTTAGGGATGATAATATTAAAAAAACTGGATGATAATTGACATCCACTAATTGATTAATTAAAGAAGGTAATAAATTGATTGAAGTGGTATTTATCATAAATAATAACAATTAATAATTTAAGGCTAATTTTATTAAATGCGTTATTGCATGAGTTCATGTGGATGATCAAGAGAATAGACTAGACCTATTTATGTGATTGGTTTCATTTCATTTGTTATTTAATTTAATTTGTGGCATGTGTGTAATCTCTCAAATAATTATTTATGGTACTGTGTTCCCACCTTTAATTTTATGTAAACACCTTCTTTCCCTCATCCACGTCTGAGTAAAAGAATCTGCAATGGATGGAGTTCCCAATCTAATGCTAATGCATCATGTTTGGAGTTGTGAAGAAACTGATACAAGAGAGGTATATATGAGGATTAGGGGAAAGATGTAACATGAACCATAATTATTTTAAATTGTTTCTCCCCTGGGTCAATAGTTGGTTTGTTATCCTATATAAAAACCTACCGTTAGTAAAATATCATGACCATAACACGTTTTTATTTTATTTATATCATGTTATATATTTATTCCATTTTGAATGTTTTTACATGATCACATGACTTAAATAATTAAAATAAATGAAATATTGAACCAAAATAATTTGTGTTTTGCATAAATATTGTCTTACACATGGTTAATCACTTATATAAATTAACTTAATACTAACAAGAATGTAAAAAATATAATAATTGGAAGTTCATCCATAAAAGATAAAATCCCTCAATTATATATACTATGTCAGTATTTAATTTCACTAATTTAGTTAAAATCAAACCATAGTTCAATGTTAATGAACATCCAAATTTGAGGTGATTTCAATTATTGGGGAATTCTTACATGTAGATTTGGGTTGACTTAGATTAGTTCACATCAAGGGTTGAATCCCAATGTAGAACATAGTGTAACTGAGAGGAAACGGTTGAGGAAATCCAATTTAGGGATTTTTGGATTGGGGAGTCTAATCAAAAGATAATAGAACAGTGAGTTAATTAAGTTTTTTTTTGAAATGACTACTTAAAACCATTCTTGTTTCTTAGAAAACAACATTTGGGGTAATGAAAAGGGTAATATAGATAATTGATACTAGAATTTCCATGTTACAAGATATTTTAATGATAATAGTGAGGGCTATTAGGTTTTAATAAAATCGAAAGAAATTAAAAAATATAATATTTATATATATGTATAAATTTTTTAACACCCAAATATTTCATAGTACGTTATTTCTTTAATGTAATTCAATTACTTAAGCTACATGCAATACCAAGTTCAAGCATAACATGACTTACTAAAATAGTCGTTCAAAAAGCGGTTATGAATAGTACTAACTGAATTTTTACTTTTATATAATCTATAAATTTTCAGAATCCATATTATGTTTTTCTTAAGACATATTAAGAGAAAAAATTCGTTTTCTTAGATAGAAGAATTATTTTTCAAAAAATTAATATTTTTCTGCCTTTTAATGGCGTGCCGTTTTTAAAACCAATAATTGAAGGTCTTATATATTCAATTTAATTAAATTAAATTCCTCTTTATAATCTATACATAACAATTTAGTTTGGATAATTTTTTTGAATTTTTCTGATAACTTTCATATATTGATGAATAGTGAAAATTAATAAATTTTAATTAAAAAGAATTTTTTAATAGAAATAATTTATAGTGTTAAATTATAATCCTGAGTGATTTTAAAGTATAAATAGATTATATTTTTACCATTTAATCCAATTTTGGTCATTGAGTGTAATTTCACATTTAAACTGGACATAATCAACTGTCAATCTTTTGATAGTTATTATTTCTTAAAAACACGCTTTTTTGGTTTGACAACATGAATTAATTTAAAATTAATTTCTGCCACTTCTGTGTTTTGAATTTAGAAAAATGGATTTTATATTTTGAATCATGAGGTCAAATCATGTAAATAGGTTACTTTTATTTTTAGTCATTTTAAATTTTTACTTGAGTAAATATTTTATTTACCATGATTAAAAGGTATATATAGTAAATAAGGGTAAGGTATAATATTATAATAATATTAAATTACCCTAAAATTTGTCTTAATCCTCTTGGATGATACATATTCGACAATGGTAATCCATGGGTCGAACATGGTACCCCATGGAGCCACATGAAAGTAATAATGACACTTTATATTAATTAATTTAAAAGAAAGACAAAATGGCATAAACAAATATCTTTTAGTGAATTAATTATTATATGAGGTTATATAATTGATCTATTCAATAATAAATTTTTATTAGAAAGCTAAAATATTCCCTACATAATTGTTTTTTATTTATAATTTTTATACATTAAATAATTAAATTTATTTATGACACAATGATGATGCAGTAATTACCTTATTAATGATTGAATCAAATAATTTGTATTATAAATATTAAAATATATATTATTTCAAATATTTTATGACATACACGAACTTTTTAGATTAATATGATATGTTAAGGTTGATTTAATTAATTTTTGTTCGAAGTAATAATGCTGTTATGACTTTAAGAAAAAATCAATTATTAAATAATGTCAAAATTGACATAATTGAGTATTTAAAACAAATACTATATTATTGGTTGATATAATATTCCTAAAAATATAAGGTTCAGCCAAAGGGACTAAATAATATTATATATGTCATTGATGAACCTGATGGGGGTTCTCGTGGTTTTTTATGGAATGTTTATTAACCATATAATATAAAAATACAAAGAGAAATGGTAAAAGTCAAACTATTTAACTAAGTGTTCAATCTAAAAGATAAGGTTAATATAGTAACCCAAACCTATCTAAAACCGATTGGTTGAGTGTATGTAAACCCAAACAACCTTATCCGAGAAATATCTCCTTTTTGAGGCTTTAGATACCTAAAATGATTTTATCATGAAATAATATTTCAAGCTTTTCCAAAAGTGACTGTCACCTCTCTTATAAAAGGGAACTTCCCCTTCTCTTAATTTCACACCACCAAAACCTTTTGGATTGGCCAAAAGGTGCCCAAATATCCTCTAAACTATCCTCCCTTCATCATATATTCCTTCCTTTGGTCATAAAGCCATCATATGGAGCCCTGTTGATCAAATAAAAAGGAAGAACCCGAAGAAGAGGTAAATATTTCATCACCTCTTTCGAGTTTATTTCTTATTCCACTTCCTCTTTCTTTATTTATTCCATAATTAAATAATAACTCCAGTATCATCTATATATTGTTATTTTATAATAAAAATGTTTCAACCATATTCATTATTCTATCCATAGTATGAATGGAAAAGTCCCCATACGTGCGTATGTATGGATTATCGTCTCCACGTCGTAGTGTAATTGTTATTCAATACATTATTTTGGGTTGGGTATAATAATGATGTATAATTGATGTAAATAATAAATATAACATTTTAATGATTCTGAATACCCGATATACTATCTATTTAAAAAATATTTTAATATCAAAATAATGATATTGTCGCTCGTGCGTACGTCCGGACTACTGTCTCCACGAACAAGATGAGATTCATTTTTCATCATAACCATTCAAGATAAATATTCATTTTATGATTAAAAATAATGTTTAATGACTTTATATCATTTAGGATATGACTCATATACATCTCATCCATAACAAACATGGCTCACGTAACATATAATATAAAGTAAAATGAATCAGTTAACAACCGAAACGACGATAATAATGAAATATTATTAAAAATGAATTATTAGAAGATCATATATGATACCATAATTATGTATATGATTCTTGTATAATTAAAAAAAACTGTTTTAACTATTATACAGTAGGTTAACAAACCCGCGACCAAGTAAATGTACAATGTAAGGGTTAATTTCACAATCCCTTCATTATTCGAGGTTGTTTATACATAATTATCTATTGGGTCCCCTTTTTCATCAACATCCATGTTTCATAAAAATGTATTTCAAAACATTTTTACAATTTACTAGATAATGGTTTAAATTCATTTATAACAATATTTCGACATTATGTGTCTTTAAAGGAATCTTTCTGTCGTTATCCAAACAAGGTACTTTATAAAATTTTCGAAAAAATAAAGGTAAGAATATTTTTTTAACTTATAGGGTGGGTGCAGTTATTCTACACCATTATTACACCTTCGAAGATTTCGTTTCAAGATTATAATAATATTTTGAAAAATAAAAGTATTCTTTTATAATTACAGGACTTTTAAATTATTTTAAAATAGAAAAAGATATTTCTCTAAAAAGGCTTTGATTTCATCTATTTCAACATCTTTTGATGGATTTTATGCTTGTTTGAAATTTATTTGTTATGATACAAAACATCCATATTGTATTGAAGGTTTTGGGATATGTTTGACTGTGGATGTGTTATTTTTATGTCATTTATAGTTTACTGTCAATGTATTTACATTTTGTATGCTAAATTTAATATAAAAGTTTATGTAATATTTCTACCCTTTCATATGAGGAATGTATTGGACTTAGTAAGTGATGGATGGAGCCTTCTATAGCTCCTCGATGCATCAGTAGGTATCATAAGACAACTATACGTAGAATTGGCCATGGCCTATCACAATTTGATATATGGTTTTGGCCGAGGCCTAAATCATTTTTTGATGTTTTCACCGAGTCCTTGACAAAATGTTTCAGAATTACCGGCATTATACATTCCCTCATTATGAAAATAATATTAATGGTTGATGTGGTTATTCGACTAGTATAATACCCAGGACTATGTTTTATTATGGAATTATTTACACCGCTCATATTCCTACCACAAAATGTTCATGTTTATTATCTTTAAATGCATGTGTTCTAATAATTCACCATGCCAAATGTTTATGCTATCTTTTTCTGTATTTTTATCCCTTACTGAGCATCTAATCTCACCCCCTTATTATGTTTTATTTTCCTAGGATATGAACAAGTTAGTTATGAGTGACTTTCATGCATAATCTACGAGGCTTGGATGTTTATAATGGAATAAATTAGTGTTGTTTTTCTTTTCATGTTGTAATGTTGAAATTCATGTATGTTATCTATTTTTGAAAACTACAAAACTGATCGGTCCTTTGGGACTTTATTCCTTGTATCATGAGAATGTTATGAAATAATGTACTGACTCTGAGTAACTAGCGTCGGGGCATTATAGTTGGTATAAGTGGAATTTTGTTACAATCTTTGGAAACTATATTTATATAAACTCCGATTAGAGCACATTACCCTAAGATAGACATTAAGGATTAGTATCGAAGAACTTCCTAGAATTTTGGTAATGTATAGATTTTGTGAGTTTTCCAAACAATACAACCCTTTCTGGATACGAGCAGGTAGAGACGGCTCTGGAACAGATGTACCTAAGAGTGAAAACTCCGACAAGGAGTCTTGGGCTTGAGCCGTGGTATCCTAGTACATGACAATGGGCCTTGATGAACTCTTGGTTTTGAGACTCTCGGAGGATATACTTAGTACAATTCTCATTTTCATTACAAACAGTTATGAAGGGTTTATGAGTAAATACTTCCCCAAAAAACCATTTTATCATTATAGATTATATTCATAATCTTTTCAATTTACAATAGGTATTTTACAAATTTGGAATTATGCATTTTTATTCATAAACTAACCTAGTGTATGCCATTGTTTATAAATAGCTCCTAGTATAAGGAATGAGAACTCCAGTAATACGCATGATTCAAAGATTAAGAAGGATCCTATATTTCATGAAATTAAGCTGACATTTAGAAGGGAAATAGTCTCCCGTGTATTCTCATCATATGAATAAATAGTATCATGTGTTAATAAGATAAGTAAAGAATTCTCCGAGTCCTATGTATTTGATGGAATGACAGAGAAGAAAATGATAGAATATTGAAAGATGCATAAAGGGAATAAGGGAAAGAATGATTTTCCCACATGTCATAACTGTGGAAAGAATCACCTTGTTAAATTCATGAAGGGAAATGGAGTTTTTAATAAGTGTTGTGAAAAAGGACACCATGTACCTGACTCCAAGGGAAAAAAATAGTTTCAAATGTACAATTCTTTATCTGCAAGGAGTTGGGACACTACGTGAATCAATGTCCAAATCATCTAAGTATGCCCCAAATTACGGTATTGGATAATAATCAAGATATGATTCTACCATAGATGAAGAGGAATGATTTGTGTTCTTATGATCTTATTAAATAATTATGTCATTTCAGTGTTGTATCGATGATGTACTATTTATTTGAACTATGGAAATAAATAAGGATTTTTTAGAAATACTATTTCATTGAGAGATTGAGATTATATGGTACTATGAAAAGTGACTCAACAACATGTTAATCTTTTTTACAAAATACATGGTTGTTGGAAAGATAAACGTCAATATGATCCTGATATTGAGATAGTAATTTTGGAATAAGAGATGGTTGGTTTGGATAAATTATATTCGATATTCTTCACTACTTTGAAAATAATTAATTGTTTGTTTATTCCATTCATTTAGGAGTATACAACATTTTTGGATATAAGGAGTATTTCCAGTATTCTATAAGGAATAAGGCAGAATGAATATAATCATTAAGGTTTTATGGTAATTTAGGGTATTACCATGTTTTAAAATAAAATACGTGATGAAGGTATTCACATGTTATTATGTAGCAAAAAGGATCTTCATTTTGTTTACATTCCTTATATGTTTTGGTCTATGAGTTTGGATAGATGTATTTTGGATAGGTATAAAGGTTGGAATCGATTATGTTTGACATTGGATACTACTGTTAAGGTTAAATAATTTCACGAGATTATTTTTGGATTATCAAGAAAAGGACATCCCGGAGGTTAGGTGATAACCTTTCGCATCCAGCAAGGCTGCGAGACATGAACCCGCAACCGAAGGGCGAGAAAGGAGAATCACCTACCACTAGCTGACGTGATGTCCTAGTTTGTTTAATGTAGTTTTTTTATAAAATTGTTTGAAAAATGAATATAAATTCATTTTTTTAGACCCTATAAGATTAGTATAAAAAGAATATTTTTGAATTCTATATTCTTCTGGAATGATTGATGAGTTTGTGGTAGGAATTAGTTGAAGGATGAAACTGTACTTATCATCTATATGTACATATATATATAAATATATATTTCTTTTCCTCTTATTCAATGAATAAATTAATTCTTAAAATTTAAGTAAGAGATCTTAAAACCAAATACGTGTTATCCTAATACATTATGTTTTGTTTAACTGATGATATTTTAAATCATCATTGATGGATGGCTTTAAGGCCCTCAATTGTACACTTGTTTGTGGTTGATGACCTCAATAACTACCTATAAATATTTACATTCATCCTAAATTATATGTCTGAAATTTCGACAGATGTTCTCATATTCGAGATCATAATTTGGTGTTGAACTTTTAATTTCTCTTTAATCATTTTAAGTCAAAAAAAATTTAACCTTATTTCCAATGTGGGTTTTCAACAAAGGTATTTTCTATTTTCAACCATTTTTTCATAGAACAATTTAAAATCATGAGGATTCAATTTATTGAAGTAGGGGAGAACGTAACCACCCCCCCCCCCCCAATATTTCATAGTACATTATTTCTTCAAAGTAATTCAATAACTTGCACTACACGCAACACCATGTTCGAGCGTAACACGACTTACTAAACTAGCCGTTCAAAAAGATGTTTTGAATAGTATTAACTGTATTTTGAATTTTATATAATCTACAAAATTTTAGAATCCATATAATGTGTTTCTTAGACATAATATAAGAACAAATTTATTTTTTAGATAAAAGAAGTATTTTTCAAAAAAAATTGCAATTTTTCCGCCTTTAAATGGGGAACCCTTTTTAAAACCAATAATTGACAAATTTATATATTCAATGTAATTAAATTAAATTATTATTTTTAATTGGAACATAAAAATTTATTTTGGATAAATTTTTGGAATTTATCTGATAACGTTAATATTTTGATGAATAGTGAAAAATACTAAATTTTAATTGAAAACACCTTTTTTAATCGAAATAATTTATAGTGTTAAATTATAATTTTTGTGTTTTTAAAGTCTAATTAGATTATATTTTCACTATTTAATAAAATTTTGTTCATTGGATGTAATTTCACATTTGAACTGGACATAAACAAATGTCCTTCATTTGATAGTTATTATTTCATAAAAACATGCTTTTTGTTTTGACAACAGGAAATAATTTTAAATTAATTTATGCCACTTATATGTTTTGAATTTCGAAAAATAGATTTCATATTTGGTATCAGGAGGTTCAAATTGTGTAAATAGATAACTTTTATTTTTAGACATTTTAAATATTTACTTTAGTAAATATTTTATTTACCATGATTAAAAGGTAATTATACTAAATAAGGTTAAATTATAATATTATAATAATATTAAATTAAACAAACATGAGTCCTAATCCTATTATATGATATATATTCAACCATGGTCATACCTGGGTCTAATTTGGGACCCCATGGAGCCACATTGGAGTAATAATGACACTTTATATTAATTAATTTAAAGTAAAGACAAAAATGGCAAAACAAATATCTTTTAGTGAATCAATTGTTATATGAGGTTATATAATTGATCAATTTGTATATAAATATTCATTATAAATATATAAATATTTCATAGAAAATTGTATATTTATTTATTATTTTTAGATAATAAATAAATAAACTTATTTGTGATAGAATGATGATGCAATAATTACCATATTAATGAAAGAATCAAATGAATTGTATTATAAATATTAAAATAATTATAATATCAAAGTTTTTATGACATCCAAATATTTTATTGGTAAATATGACATGTTACGGTTTATTTAATGAATTTTCTTCGAAGTAATAATTATGTTATGACTTTAAAAGAAATTAATTATTAAAAAATGTCAAAATTGACATAATTGTGTTTTTAAAAGAAATACTATATTATTGGTTGATATAATATTTCTATAAATATATGGTTCATACAAATGGCCTAAATAATATTATATGTGTCATTAATGAACCCTTTGGGGATTTTCTTGGAAGTTTATGGTATGTTTAATAGCCATATAATATAAAAATACAAAGAGACATGGTAAAAGTCAAACTATTTAACTAAGAGTTAAATCTAAAAGATAAGGTTAATATGGTGACCCAACCCTTTATAAAACCTATTGGTTGAGAGGATTTTGACCCAAACCCACCTTATCCTTGAAATAAATCCCTTTTTATCCTTTAGAAACCGAAACTTCTTTTCTTATAAAATAATGTTTCAAGATTTTCCTAATAAGACCTTCACCTCTCTTATGAAAGGTCACTTCCCCTTATCTTAATTTCACATCTCCAAAGAATTTTGGTTCACCCAAACCCTGCCAAAATATCCTCTAAACTATCCTCCCTTCATCCAAGTGGCCTTCCTTTGGTCATAAAGACAACCTATGGATCCCTTTTGATCAAATCAAAAGGAATAACTAGAAGAAGAGGGTGATATTTCATCACCTCTTTCAAGTTCATTTCTTCTTCCACTTCCTCTTTAATTGTTGTTTCCACTCTAAAATAATTATTCTAGTATTATCTATATACATTGATGTTACTATAAAAATGGTTCAACTGTATTCATTATTCTATTCATCCTACGAATGACAAAGTCACCATACGTTCATATGTACGGCATACCATCTCCAAGTCGTGCTATAGATATTACACTACTACCAAAACAGGCATGGTAAGAAGCACCATATATCATCACTATGGAAAAACTGCTTATAAAGAAACTATATATCAGTGCTAAAATTTTATCGCTGATAAATAAGGCATGTATCAGTGCCAAAATGTTAGCACTCATACAGGATGGATTTATCAGCACATTTTTAGCACTTATAAAGAAGACCTTTATCAGTTCTTTTGTAGCGCTGATAATACCATAGTCCAATATTTTATAAAATTGGTCTCACAGTGTCCTCGTTTTATTGCGAACTAAAGCTCTTGCGGTATTGTAACCCTGTGACTCCCCTCCGCTGCCCCCCGAGCATCGCGTTTCCGGTCCTCCGCCACCCTCGATCATCACATTGCCAAACCTCCACCGCCCTCGATATTTTGCATTGTCGGACCTCTACCACCCTCGATCATCGTGTTTCCGGACCTCCGCCTCCCTTGATCTTCATGTTTCCAAACCAGGTTTGCAATGTTTTTTTGACCCCTATTACACATACTCTTCTAGAAACTATGGTAATTTAATCCAAAGGATTTAATATATCTCATAGATGTGTATGGGTAATGAAAGTGTAATACCAATGGTGTTATAGCTACACTTGTGTGGGTAAAGAACATAGATAAGTAAATCATGTCCTTGATGATCTGGATTGAAGAGTAAAGGTAGATGGATGGAGGATGACCATTGAACTTGTTCAAAACACTGGTTCCAAAACCATTCATCCAAATATGACTCTTCCAACATGTGTTCCTAGGTAGTAGGAGATCCTATTTTTGTCATTTTCCATCAATATGTTTGAAATAGGGGAATGGAGTGAATAGGGGAACCATTTAGAAGGTGTTATACATTATCCCAAAGGGGAACAACCATAAAAATGATCAATGTACAAGTTGGGATTGAGATATTACATTAAATAATCCATTCATATCTCCTATGATTGGGAATAAATTAATATGTAGTTATAAAAATAAGTGTGGTTGGAAACCCACACCAAGAGGGGGTTCTCTATTGAGTGGGGGATAAAGGCATAACATATTTTTACATCATGAAACAAGGACCTAAACCATTTATGTTAACATCATGTGGAAAGGAATTTGGACACAAATTTGAATGTATTAAGATTATAATGAAGTTTTTGTAGTCTAAGGATGAATAGATTTGACAATGATTTCTCACAATTTCACATCAAGAAACCAGGATGCAAAGCTTCATAGTATAAATTCATATATCTTTGACTAAATTTAGTTTCATATATATCATGTGAGGCATATTATGTACATGAAACTAAATAAGGATACATTTTAACTTAATGTTTTGAGGATTTTGAACATGAAACCAGTCTACTGATCTTCCCATTCTATCTTCCTCGTATTAGGACCTATGGGAATCACAACCTATGAATATTCTATGGGAATTTTATTAGAATTTACACCCCCTAAGAGTGTGATTGGAATTAGTAGATATATATACTTTATATTTTTTACCCAATAGTGGGAACAATACAATTGTGGCTTGCACCAAATGAGGAGACCAATAGGGTTTTTTTGAATCATCAGTTAATTTTCTCATGATGAATAATATTATTAATGCATAGGGTGTTTCTTATTTTTCACAGGAGGCATCATATTCTTGTAACATAGGGGGTGGATTTATTAATCGGGCTAAAGACAAAGGGTCAACACATCATTAAATATCCTATTTTGGTTTTGAATAAATACACATATAGTTCTAACATAAATCATCATATATTTATCATATGAGGAATCTAATTTTTATCACACAAGGTAAGCCTATAGTTTCACATCATGAACTACGGACATTACCATATAATTTAACAATATATAACTAATATGTTGTATTTTTAGTTCAAATACATATATCTCATACAAAATGGATGGTTTATTTATGTGAAATATATCTTGAGAAACCTAGTATTGGTGGAAAGTTTGATATGCTCATCATCAATGGGGATCAATGAGTTTACACTATCAGAGTAAAGTTTATAAAAAATTTAAGGTCCTTACCACTTTGATTCTAGTTTCACTAGATTCCTCCTAGGTGTCATTGATTCCATTAAATCCCACACCATGTCACCGTAAGTAAGGAATAAAGGATAACCTTTTTCTTTAAGGACAACTCAACTCAGTTCTGATGCATTTCTAGGTAATCCAATGACGGAACCCTATTTCACTAAAAAAACATGGTTTATCTGTGGTTTTGTGGCGGTGGTTCACAAAACCGCCGCTAAACCTTTTTCGGTGAAGGTTTCGCGGCAGTTTTTAATAAACCGCCGCGAAACCCGAATTATTTTACACAGACGTCGACACTTTCCCCCTTCCCCTTCGTGATCCCTAACCCTCGCGACTCCGCACCCCCCGCGCTGCCGGCGACTCCCCACCCCCCGCGCTGTCGGTGACTCCTCACCCCTGCACTCTCCAGCGAAACCCACACCCCCCAGGCGCCCCCCTCGACCACCGACGACCCCCTCGACCAACGGCGACCCCCGCGCCCCCCCTCGCCCTCCGGTGACCCCGGCACCCCCAACGCCCCTGCGGCCTTCGGCGTCCCCCCACACATGATTTGTGAGGTAATCTAATGACCTGATTTGTAGTAAAACATAAAACCCACATTGGAATTTTACACCATTAATTAGTAGAGATTGAATGTTTAACATACTAGTTCATCCTATATTATCTAATTAGAAGGGGACATGTTCTTACTTTTTTGAACTATGTTTTTCTATTTTGAATCTTGTTACAATTCATTGTTTATTTTGTATAGGGAGTGGTACAATATTGTGCCTTTTCTTTATTAATGCATGATTCCCATTCCATGTGATTTGAAAATTCATTATATTCATTTTTTTCATGAAATATTTAGTGTAATATTGAATCTAATATTGAGATTATATACATCAAATAGTTTTTTACAATTCATGCCTTGTGCGCAAAGATTAATTAGTTGGGTTGTGAATAATTGTTGATATATATATTTAATTACACATATATTTTTGAACATAACAATGATATATTTATGTGGTCAGAAACTAATAGTGTTTCTTGTTAATGAATCATAGTTTGTTTTAGTCTTTAAAATTAATTATTCTATATGTTATTTGAAATTTAGTTTCTTTGTAAATATATAGTCACTACATTATATTAATTGATGATAAATCATAGGTTATTAACTTTTATTTTTCATGTTAATTGAGTACATGCTTTTAGTTGTGAATTAATGCTGTAATAAATGACATTCTTATCATTGTTTTCCATACGATGTATTTTTGCATGCAGCCCTCCAGGACCTGTACATAGAAAACTAGTTTGGGTTAGAAAATTTCTCTTTAAAAGGTTGATTATTCAACATCCTTTATTTGAAAATGAACAGAAATGTGTCTAGAGATCATGAACACTTGGTCAATAATTGATTCAGTTGATGGAACACTATTTTTCTTTAATAACAATCTCAACATATTCATACTACATTATTTTGATAACAAGAAAACATTATTAATAATTAGTTACTGTATAGAGGTATGTTATGACTTTAATATACTCTCTTAAATAATTTATTCCTTTATTAACTGATATCATTATGGATCAAACATCTTAATTTCTTATCATAATGCTTTGTTGGGTTTTGATCTGAAATTATTGTTGTCATTGAACTTTTTCCAGCATGGCATTCTTTTGGCACTATGTCCTAAGTTGCAGTTTCTTGGATAGCGGTTCTTGCACATCACTTATTTTTCAACCAAGATCAGGTACTTGCATTATCTGTTATCTATTAATGTTATTTCAGTTGTGTTTTAGGCCAATGATGTCATCTATTTCATTTGGGAAATCTTTTTGGTTCCAACAGTTTGAGTTGTGGATGAATTGCAGATTTGTTTGTAGGTTCACTGATATTTTCATTTACTACTATTTAGGCCCATCTGGAGTGGTTTGATTTTGAATTTTAACTGTTATATTCTACTGGAATGAGAGTTCTTATTTGTATTTGAGGAATGAATGTCAAGCTTCAGACTGGTTGCAGGTTCCACGTTATTGATTTGTTGTCGTAGTGCTGCGAATGCTTTGTGTTTTGGTTTTATTTTTGTTATTTTGTTTCTTTTCATTTATTGCCTTTGGTTTATTGGTTCCAATGTAATCCCCATGGTGTTTCATGGAAAGTCGTGAAAAGTTTTCTTGTCTGTGTTTGTGTTGTTTTGTTTGATTTGAGTGTACTGCTTCTCTATTTATATAATATGACTTGAAGTACCATTCTATATTGCACCAGGGTGTTGGTCCTATATCCATAAATATTGTATCCCCTTTCACACTAGGGTGTAGGTTCACAATAAACATTATGTAGAAATATATTATGTAATCCCTATAACCCTAGGAAGAGGGCCCTCCATCAAAACAAGATGGTTCTCCCCAGAAACATGTTTTGTGGATCCACCATACACATTATACCGAAACAAAGGAGGTAATACACTATTACACAATGTAGAGATTCCTCAATCCACGGTTGTTATGATCTATAAGATTATAGAAAATTGATGAGGTGTTGGTCCTCCTCAATAATTCCCTGAACAAATTAGCATGATACTAGGCATTAGTGATATTTCATTAGAGAAGTTGTGAAACCATTATTTTGGACTGGTATTTGAGATAGATATAACATTTCTCTCCTTTTCGGTTTTCAATGAAGAACATATATCTTTATTTTTGGGTTAGTTTTTCATCAATCTTTAGGCTTAGATGTCTAATATTAACATGTATTCTATTCCTCCTATATCGGGTTTGGATGCGGAAGGTTGGTTATATATGTGCTCAAACCTAATTGAGTTATTCCTACACATGTTTGTCATGTATATATAGATAATGTACAAATTAGTTGTGTATTATGTTGGGAAATGGGATAATTGGGTTAATTTGACCTTACATGGTGGTCGGTGATTATAGATCAATAGTCGATCTCTATATAATTCATTCGTTTCATATTATTGTCAGGATATGTAATATTTCCCTATTAGGTGTATATTTTTTCCATTTGTTTTCATATTACCTATTGTACTATTTTTTATTCTCTAAAGTAAATAACATGATAGAATGTAAATATTTAGTTTATTTTCTCTTAATTTTTTTATTATGAACATATTCATATATATGGTTGGGTGCATGCCTACATGTACATTATGAAGAGGCCTACCATTATAATTATTCATTCTCATCACTTATCTTTAAAAAATGGCCTATGGTGGAAAGAATTGGGTTTTGGTGGCCTAGTCTTCCACCGTGAGGAGGTCATTACTGCGTCGAGTCTCAAAAAACCATAATGGGAAATAAAAACACATGGGTCATCAAAATAATAAAATATCTAAAAATTATTTCAATTATGACAAATATACATTCCACCTTATCAACAACTACATGACCTAAATATTTCAAAATACCAACATATATTCCTATGATGTAGACAATGTTTTTAGGAGAGGCAGATAGATAGAGAAGGGAAAGGGGAATAAATAATATGGTTAGGAAGAAGTATATGTAACCAACACATCAAAAAGGTGATGCTAATGTCAAATAAGACATCATTTGATTATAAACTACTTGCATCAACCTTGGATAAATTCCTCTACAACATCATTCATGGCCACGGTTGGGGTCAAACATGTAGTATTATTTCCATTATGTATGACTACATTTGATGTTACCTTTACATTGTTCTTCATTTATTTTTGGATTTTTTGGTTAGATTTTGGAGATTATTTACACTGGATCATTGTATAAATCATCTGATCTGATAATTATTTTTCTCAAAACTGATATGAGATGTCCCAACAATATTATCTCATGTTGTAACATGTCATTGGGTTAGAGGTACATCACCATTTATAATTTTTAAATAGTTTTAATTAAAATTAGATTAAGTTAAGTTAATTTGTTGATTGACTTGGTTCAACATCATAGGTAATTTTCTTGGGATAAAGTTTGGAGGTCACCACAAAAAATACATAAGTGGTTGGTTATTATATAGGTGTGATGAGGTGGGCTGGTGATTTTTAGGCAATTATTCCTTGTTGGTTTTAATTGAAATAAATTATAATTTTTATAATAAAATTATATAATTAACTATAAATTGTATATAATTATGTATTTGGTGTTGTTCCTTGAGATAGGTACTAAAGATATGATTTCGGATTTATAAAATCATAGAAAAGAGTTATAGGGTTGTTCTTAAAAAGTGAAAAAAATAGAATTGATGTGAGTAGTCCTTCTGCGTTTCCCATGTGTTTATGAATTTGATGTATGTATGTGTTTTACATTCTCACCACTATAGTGATCAAACCCTTTTAAAAAATAATTTTTTTTATTAAAATAAAATTCTTATAAATGAGATTAATAATGTTTCAATGTCTAAGAAAACCCTTGAATAAAAAACTGGTTCTTTATATGTCGATGGTTGAAGACATGATTATAAATGTCTGACTTGTAATACTCAAACCTAGAGAGGTGACACTTCGATGAACAAAGTGAACATAGTGGCCCTCTTTATATTTGGTTGTGTATGAAACCATTGAGAAACATCATTCCTCTTGGAGGACATCTAAGGTCAAGCCTAAACAATCACATAATGTCTCAGGTTTAAAATGCATTATGATCAGTTTCGATCACACATCAATGGGGTGTTGTTTGAGAAACATACATGTGTGATCGATAGTGTTATGATAAGTGTGTATCCCGATATTCTTATTGCTCCTCAACGAGGTGTTGACGCTGTCTCCTATGGACCAGACTTGTTCTGTTGGTCTGAAGTGGTAAATGTGATCAATGAATCATCTTTATTATATTTTGCATACATTATGATCAATGGTTCATCTTTATTATATCATGTTTCTAAAATCTTACACTATCGTATATTTTTGTGTAGGCACATTGTGATATACATGGATAAAAGCTGGATCACATTACCGAGGAACACACCTCAATATGTTAAGGGTTTGAATGAGTTTTTATATTTTTCAATTTCTAATCGATCCGTTGAAGGGAGAATCAGATGTCCATGTCCTAAATGTAAATTTAGAACATGGTTGAAGAGAGATGATGTTTATGAACATTTAATACTGAAGAAATTCCCTGATCAATATTTGTGTTGGATTTGGCATGGAGAATCAAAAAATACAGAAAGATTGAGGACTGATGTTAATCCACAGAATGAGGTCCCAAGTTTGTCGCTAATGGAAAATGAAATGCAAAACCTCATAAATGATGCATTCGGCACAGCAAGACACGATTATGAGCATCAAAACATATCAGAACAACCAGAAGATGATGCTATAAATTGCAATGTGACAAGTGATGTTTTTGAGACTGTAACACAAGCAGATCAAGATTGTAACATATCATTGGATCCTCCTCTTGATTCTGTGGAGCCAAATGTAAGGGAAAACCTCAGTGAGGAAAATGTGTTTCATGATTTAGTTGACGATGGAAATCAAGAGTTGTATAGTGGGTGTTTGAAATATTCAAAACTTTCATTTCTGCTGAAGTTGTACCATATCAAATGTCTTTGTGGAATTACAAATAAGGCAATTTCTATGTTTTTGTAATTGATTCGTGATGCATTTCCTGAATAAAAAATCCCAGAATCGTTTTATGAGATGAAAAAAGTTATAAACAAGCTTGGTCAAAATTATACAAAAATACATGTGCGTCCCAATGATTGTATGCTTTACTGGGGAGAGGATTCAAGTAGACAGAATTGTAAGAAATGTTCTTCTGCTAGATGGTAGTCAAAGGGTAATGTTGGAAGAATTACTGAACATAATTTCATGGAGAAGAAGAAAAGAAACACACCTGCAAAAATTTCATGTTACTTTCCTTTGAAGCCTCGATTGCAAAGATTATTCATGTCATCAAAAACCGTCGAACACATGAAGTGGCATGCTGTTGATAATAACATTGATGGGTTAATGAGACATCCACGAGATTCCCAATCGTGGAAGTCATTTGATTCATTATATCCAGATTTCTCAGCTGATCCTAGGAATGTTCGATTGGGATTGGCTGCCGATGGATTGAACCCATTTGGAACTTTGAGTATGAGTTATAGCATTTGTCAAGTTGTTTTGATCCCTTATAATCTTCCTCCGTGGATGTGTATGCAACAAACATCTTTTATCATTTCGATGATTATTCCTAGAAAACAAATGCCTAGAAATGATATTGATGTATACCTGAAGCCTTTGATTGATGAATTGCAGGAGTTATGGAGCAACAGTGTTGAGACATTTGATGTTTCTTCTAAAACAATGTTCAAAATGCATGCTTCTTTAATGTGGACCATTAGTGACTTCCCTGGGCTTGGGAATTTATCTGGTTGGAACACTTATACGGGTTTGGCTTGTCCCGTTTGTAACTTTGATTTCGAGCCCAAATGGCTACCTCACAGTAGAAAATGGTGCTTCTTGTGCCATCGAAGATTTCTTGATGCATCTCATATATTTCGACTGAACAAATCAAAATTTAATGGTTCCATTGATCGTAGACCACCTCCAAAGTTGTTAACCAGTTCTGAAATATTGAAACAGCTTGAAAATGTTAAAACAGAATTTGGGAAGGTTCATCATTTGAATGATAGCGGAAAACGAGTGCGAAGTGCATCGTCAAGTGAAATCAGAACGCAACAATGGAAGAAAAAAAGTATATTCTTCAACCTTCCGTATTGGGAATTTAATTCTCTGCGCCACAATCTTGATGTGATGCATATTGAGAAGAATGTATGTGATAATTTGATTTTCACATTACTTAATGATCATGGAAAGTCGAAGGATCATCTCAATGCTCGCAAAGACTTACAAGTAATGAACATAAAACGTGATCTCTGGCCAGATGATAATGAAAAGTATGCTCCGGCCATTTTTTCAAGGAAAAATAGGGATAAAGATATGTTCCTTCAAATTTTAAAGAATGTGAAGGTATCTGATGGGTATTCGAGTAACATCTCGAGGTGTGTTGACTTGAAGAATCGTAAGTTATATGGATTGAAAAGTCACAATTCACAAATTTTGTTACAACAGTTACTACCATTGGCATTGCGTACATTATTACCTGAAAAAGTTACTGCTGTTGTACTCCAATTCTGCACATTTTTCAGGCAATTATGTGAGAAATCTCTACATCCATTTCATCTTGACAACCTACAAGAGAGGTTTGTATTAACCCTTTGTGCAATGGAGATGATCTTTCCTCCATCGTTTTTTACTGTCATGATGCATTTAACTATGCATTTGGTTGACGAAGCAAAATTAGGAGGCCACGTTCATTATCGATGGATGTATCCAATTGAGAGGTATTTTATTTATATGTTTCCAGTTAAGTAAACAATTTTTGGCATTTAAATAAATTCATAATATTATTATTATTTTTCACAGATATCTTGGGCATTTGAAAGCATACGTGAGAAATAAAGCTCAACCAGAAGGCTCTATTGCTGAAGGCTATTTGGCCGAGGAGTGTCTCACCTTTTGTTCCAGATATTTGGATGATATTGAGACAATATTTAATCAGGTTAGATGTGTTGATGACACATCAACTCATTCTCAAATGCATCAGAAATCAAAAATATTTCCTTCTATTGGCTGATCAGTTGGGAGGACCTCATACGCGACACTAACAGAATTGGAATTATTACAGGCACATAGATATGTGCTACTGAATAGTGAAATTGCAGATCCATTTTTTGAAGAGTTGAGGATACAAACAAAGAGACGAATGAGAGGCCGAACACGAAATGAAGAAGATATAACGAAATCTGTGAATATAGAGCTGGTAGATTGGTTTGGATGATGTGTAAGTTTATAAATATTGCAATAAATACGAATATTAGTTTGACACATACAATTTGCAAATCTATTAATTTTTTTTAGATCATGAATACTGATACTCGAGAAGACTTGTCAGAAGATTTGAAGTTTCTTTCTAGAGGTCCTATAAAACAAGTTAGAACGTTCGGTGCTTATAATGTGAATGGTTTTAGATTTCGTACAGTCGATCGAAAAGTGGGTTTGAAAACACAGAATAGTGGTATATTTACATTTACTGAAGTGGAATACTATGGAAAGCTGCATGATATTATTGAATTAAACTATCACGGGAATTTTTCTGTTGTTTTATTCAAATGCAAATGGGTCGATATTATCAGGGGTGTTAAAAGAGATTCCTTGCAATTTACTTCTGTAAACTTCTCTCGCTTGATGGATGTTGGTGATCGTGAACTGCATGATCCATATATCTTAGCATCACAGGAAAAAATGGTATATTATGTGAATGATGTCGTGGATGAAGGGTGGAGTGTAGTTACTCACGTAATACAAAGAGATTTGTATGATATGGGTGATGAAGTGGAAGATTTGACCTCTGCAATTGAATTTCATCAACAACAGGAAGCAGAATTATTTTTCCATTATGATATTGAAAATATTAGTCTAGCAAGGATGAATGAAGTGGATGAAGAAATGGAGCAGGAAACCGACATGATTGAAGGAGAAAATGATTGTATGTACAATTATTTATTCATTCAGCAACCAATTGATTCATTTCTGTAGTCATTCATTATCATTGTTATATATATTTTGTTTGTTAGTACTGGGCATCTATTATCATTTTTAATTTTTTTTTCTGAATAATTTTTTTAAAATATATATTCTGAACATAATTTTATTTGATTAAATGACATGAATGCCAAGGAAGAAGCGGTACACCATTCCTTCTACTTCTACGACAGATGACGATCCATCTGTCCCCACGACATCTGAGGCAGCAGCTGCCTACATCCCTGCATCATCTCCCCCTGCACCATCTCTGACACCATCAGTGGATGCCTCATTAGAGGATGATTCATCGCCTCCCCCTACAGGAGCCTCAGCATTGGGGCAGCGACACGCCCCTTCCAGTTCATCACAGACATTCTGGAGGGTCACAGTCATAGGTACAAATTTTAATTAAATAAATTTATTACATTTTGTTTACAGTAATTGTTTTCTCATTGTAGATGAAAACAATGCAACCGTGGAAAAACAAATAAAAAGTTCTGATGTTTGTAACATGCATGGCCAGAAGATAGTGGTGGCATTTGATTTTTATGGGGTACCGACGGATGACGCCGTAGGTTTACATGGTCAGATTATAGGTCAGCTGGCAGCGGAGCCCATTTCCTTTCCTATTTCATATGATGATTGGAGGCATATGCCCCCAAACTGGAAAAATGAAGTTTATGATTCTCATATATAGGTAATTTTATTACTTTATGGTTTAATTGAATGTCATGTTACTAATATATTCAAAATGAATTTCTGTATACAGATGTTCATCCACTTTACCGTTGCTGATGTGATAACACGGAAGTGATCATTGAAAAATCTTGGAAAAAACTCGAAAGATTTCAAATGGAGGTTGTGGTGTGATGTCAATGATACTTCGTTGACCTTGCAGCAGATGTATGAGAAGCTACCCAGTGGGGTACTGAAAGAACAGTGGGAGGTTTTTGTCGATAGACATTGTGATGAGAAGCAGATGGTATTGAAATATATATTATTATATTATCCTCATTTTACATTTATACATGTACATGAAGAGGAGATATACATTGAATACAATACTGTTAAATTGAATTTTATTTATTTCAGGATCTCCCAAGACAGAATTCTTCAAACCGGGCAAAGCCGGTCTTCCCGCACACTGCGGGTTCAAAAATCTTTTCAAGAAGCCGAATTTCATTGGTAATCTTTTAATTAGTTTAAATATTTATATGATAATCTTATCTATTTATGATATTTAATTGTTGATTTATCTTTGTTTAATGCAGTCACAGAGTTTATGGCATGACGCATCCCGAACAGAACAGTGGCTGGATGTTCATAAAAAAACAGATGGATGTTTTGTTAATGAACCGTCCAGAGAAGTTGGGGTATGAAGTCAATTATTTATTATAATAACTTATTATCAGTTTTTACTGTGTTAATATATATTGATATTTGATTTATAGGTAAAGATTAAAGAAATATGGGATGCCAATCTGGGGAAATCCTACTCAGTCTCCCAGGATGACCCGGTTGGTAAAGTCCTTGGGAAGGAGCATCCTGGTAGAGTGCGCGGATGGGTTTGGGACCTGTACCATCTGAGGTCTTTCGCATGCCATCAGGGATTTCGGCTACATCTACTCCTTCTTATAGCCATTTCATACCTAAAGATGCTCAGAGGGAGATGTATTCTCTACGAAACACAGTTCACCAGCAGGGGGATCAGATATCTGCTTTGCAGAAAGAGTTGCTTGAAATACATCAGTATATGAGCAGATATGCCCCCGGTGGTAGTGCATCTGGTAGTGGTGAGCAAGTAAATCACAAAAAAATTAAAATCATTTAGTTTGAAAACTTTTATTGGTTTTATTTTTTATTATAAATATGCAAAAAATATTTAATTTTCAATATAATGTTCTTACAGGTGGCAGCAGGTGGTGGAGATGAAGGTGGAGAGGGTGACGATGCAGCATCAGATGATGAGTCGTAGTATTGTTGATGTGTTGAACAAGTATGATAGCGGTTGGTTTGTATATGTAACATTTGTGGCACATAGTTTCCCCCAAACATTTCCATATATATAACCCATATTAATACCATTTCTACTATATAGCAGCATTCGGGTATCCCCATTGTGTAAGCTCGATTCATAAATAGATTGGGTGTTCTGACACGCTGGTCGGGTTGGTTTCATCTTTTATGATAAATGTTATGGAGTTTGTGAGTGTGAATCAGATAAGTGTCACATGTGCGATTAAGGTGAATCTAACCTAGTTCTCTTATGAGCAGTTGGTCTATCTCTTCTTTTCATGACTAGGACACTCCTAATTTCGGGAACATCGTGTCAGATATAGTAAAAATGTCCTTCTAGGTAGTAGAAGTGATGGTAGTGTCTTAGAGGTGATGGAAGTGTCTCTAATCTTATGATAATATTTATACTCTCTTAGTGTACTCTTGCTTAGCAATGAGCATGTCCCGTATCTTTACGTCATCCTCGATGCACTAAGAGAGCATCGGTTATATAGTGGGTCAAAAATGTCTTCTGAGAAAGATTGCATGACTAGTTTCAGTAAGGCTGATTGGCATTTGACTGTTTCTTTATAGTAAGGTCCCTATTATGGCCTCAGATGTATTTAGGATTTCCCAATTAGAGGAAAAATTCCAATATTATCATTGGAAATTTTTGGATATTCTTTATAGGAAATTACAATGGTGGAGAATACTATGGTTCATAATTTTATGTTAATGTTAAAACCTATGGTGGGGAGCAACATCGGTTGGATGATTAAAGGGATGACGATGTGATCATTTATCTAGTTGAACGGGCCTAGGTAAGCACCAAAAATATCATGTTTGGGTGGTATGATTGGTGCACACAGTTTGTCTAAAACTGTGAGAACCTGTAGTAGAAAACCATGCGGCTGGAGTAGGTGAGAAGAAGTTCCCCACACGGGCTGCACACAGTTTTCCAAACTGTGTTCCTAGGTCACATGGTTAGTGCCACTTTGGCATTATTATCACACAATTAATTACACATTTGTCACATGGTTGGGGTAAACTATGTGGGGAAACCATGTGAGGTAGGATTCCTAAGTAGTGGGAGTCTCAGGGTTGGTGTACGGTTTGGAAATTCATATAGCCAAACTATGTGAACTATTCTTAAGGGTGAAATTACCTTTTTTCCATTAATAGGTTAAATGTTTTAACTCCATTTCTTTCCTTCTCCTTCTTCTCCAGCATTCACAGCTCCCTCCTCTATGGGTTTCTCTACCTCCCTCCATTAGGATTTGATGGTTCTCCTTCATCCATCATCTGATTTTATCACCATCGATCCCTATTTTATCAAGGTACAATATCTTTTCCCCTATTTTTAGGGTGGATGTATGTTTCTTAGATTTCTTCCCTTAGGGATTTTAGTTATTTTATTTATTCATGTACTAATGTGTATCATGCTACCTTCTATGTGTATTCTTTTTTTCAGTTTTTTTATCTTCATCTGGACATCAATTCATGTTTGTAAATTGTCATTGGCCTTTTATAGTTAGTTTATACTATTCATCCAATTCTTTGTCTTTCATTTATTGTTGATTTAATTATTGTATGTTGTTTCTCTATTTATTATACCGCTATCCTACACTACCAAGGGGGTCGAGATCCCCATGAAACCTAGGTGATATCTATATTCTGGTTTGATTTATTTTTCAGGGCAGTGGTGTAGTAGAACCAAAATTATTATTTTTTCCAGTTCAGCATTTAGAGGCGGTTTTAACCTCCGCAAATGCCATACTTGGTAGCATTTAGCGGCGGTTAAAACCACCGCTAAATATATTACGTTTATATTTAGCGGCGGTTTTTACCACCGCAAAATAGGCGCATCAAACGGCATAATTTGGCGGCAGTTAAAACCGCCGCGAATAAAAAAGTGTGGCATACCCATAAAACCGCCACTAAATAGAGAGAAACTGATGGGAAATGAGGCATCTATGACACATTTTTTAAACCGCCACGAAATAGAAAAAACTGCCTCTAAAAGATTGTCGACGCCAAGTTTATCGGAGGTTTTTGTAAACCACCTCCAACCCATTTAGCGGCGGTTTAAACCACCGCTAAATGGGAAAAAAACCGCCGCTAAGGGATGCTTTTGTTGTAGTGTTTTCTTCGAGGGGATCCACCATTATTTCCTTCATTCTATCTAAGTGAATTTTTCTGGCAGTTCACTTGTATGGCATAATGCCCAGACCACCATGCATTCTAGCCGTGCCAACCCTACCTCCATATCTATCCTTCTCCCTCACTGAGGTTACTGTCTGCTTCTCTAAAGTGGTAAGGCTCCTTCCCAATAGTAGTTTTTCTGTCTCCATTGGCTCTATTCCAATCATCCAGCTCCAAATACTTATGGATCCAGAGAGAACTCCCTCACCATCCCAGAAGTTTCATTACCCATCCTTCCCCTACCCCTTTGGATCCTCATCTCCCACTCATATGAAGCTTACCAACCATATGGGATTATGAAGAAGTTCAAAATCAAAGGACCTCAATGAGAGATCATCCTTCCACTTCAATAAGGATATTATTTCTAGATCCAATGCCAGATCCATGTCCTACCCATCATTATTATCTACATAGGTAATGCTCATGGTCTTAGTGCCCATGTTAAATCGGACTTCTTCACTATTGAAATCAAAAAGCATAATGTAATTGTTCTTGTTGCAAAATACACAAAAAAAATAATAATCATAGAATTCTCTAAGAAGATTAATTTGCATGGATTTATATACTCTGACCCCTCCAACAGACACATGGGTTATTTTGGCATAATTATTATGTTGATGAGACTGTTCAAGATTGCAATCAATTCATCGCTACCATGGTGTCCAACGATGACACCTCCTACCTTATGACTTTTGTTTTTGGAAGTTATGAACCTCTTTAATGGGAATCTCTATGGAGTGAACAAAATAACTTTGATCCCGACCACCTTCAACCTCAGTGACCTGACATCAAACCCCAATAGGTGCGTGTTCGCCCCTTCCTCCTCAGGAACCTTCACCACCTGGGACTACTGTCGCATATGGGATCCTTCAGAGTATTTTGATAGATGTAATAATACATTGGGTTTATTGGATTATTAACACCAGTTTGAGATTTATGTGTGGTTATATACTTATTATATTTTCTTATTATTTCTTACACACCACCACTTGAGTCGAGTAACCTAATTGAAATCCATATGGGTACTTTGGTTCTGATGTGGATATGGTTTTTAATGTGTTTGTGACATGTGTGTGTGTGGATATATTGGTATTTGGGCATGATGATATTGAATATAGGGAAGATACCTAGGATTGGTAGATGTATCATTCTTTATTATTCTTGTGTTTGGACTAGGGTGATTTGAGGAAAATATAATGAACCTAAAGTAATTATATTTAATGAATTCCATATTGTAGAGATTATGAGAATCCATTCTTTACATATAGAGTTGACTATTAGTTTTCACCCATATGTATTTTAGGTCGGTGAGGTATAAATGGATGGACTTGTTGAACATAGAAGGGTTGACCCGATAGAGGAGGATGAACCATAGAGGATGATGTCGTGTGAATTTTACCATCTATGACACAAGTGATTATACCCATGAACCCCTTTGTGTTTTAAAACTGTGTTGATTTTGATGGGGGGTATATCCTGGTTATGTTTATTTCCAAATATTTATTGGAAATGGTTAGGCTCTATTAATATCTATTTTTATAAGGAATAAGTTCTATTATACTGTATTTGGGAGTCCTGTTTTTTATAATTGAACCATAAATACTAATATTTGAGATTCAAATAGGACGGAGATGAATAAAGATTGGATGGATGCTAATTGTTTGACAATAGAGTACAAGAACGGAGTGAAAGAGTTCATCAAGTTTGCAAAGGATCACACAAAGGATCCTTCTCAAATATTTTTTTCGTGATTACTTTATTGTTATTCTAGAATACTTACTCCAGAGGAGTTGGATGACCATTTGATATGTCACGGAATAGATCAGAGTTATAAATATTGGAAGAAACACGGAGAAAAAGAGAATATAGATACTGGCTGCAATAAAACAATGTTTTATAGATCATCATATATGAATACAAATATGGATAATGAATAATACTGTATGGAGGATGTGATTACAGAAGTCCATGGTTATGAAGATCGTATTTTTGAAATGACAAAGACAGTTGAAGATGAACTCCGTGATTGCCCAAAATTGTATGAGAAGTTAAAGAGTTGTGCAAAGACACCATTGTATGCTGGTTTCACTAAGTACAAAACATTTTCAGCTATAATGAAGTTGTGTAAATTTAATGTAGGCAACAGATGGAGTGATGTTAGTTTTACGAAACTAATTTCTCTCTTGAATGACATGCTCTCGGAGATAATGATCTCCCAAGCCAGACATATGAAGTTAAACGAATTCTATGCTCGATGGGTATGATTTCTAAAATAATACATGACTTCCCAAAAGATTTTATATTGTTCAAAAATGATAACCAATAACTTATAGAATTCCAAAAGTGTGGTGCTACTCGATAAAAGAATGATGAATCCAATCCTAGGAATGTTGAATTGTATATTCCAATCATTCCAAGGTTTAGGTGTTTATATGTAAGTGGAAAAACTACAAGAAAATTTTCCTTGCATGAAGATAAAAGAAGTAAATATGGTAAATTACAATATCTGGTAGACTCTCCTCAATGGAAGAAAATTGACCATGAGTATCCTGAATTTGGAAAAGTGATGGGAAACCTTCATCTTGCCTTATCTACAGATGGAGTGAATCCTTTTGGATTTCAAACCAGCACTCATATTATTGTGGTCATCCATTAAGAGAACGATCCATGGGTTCATTAGGGACATGTACGTGTCAATGCCGCCTTAATCCGAGGCATGCTGTGGCTGGTACCACTCAAAGTGTCTCTCTTTTGTTTAAAATGGACAAAATTTTAAGTGAAAACAACAACTAACCAACAGAAATATGACCAAATGAATTAGAATTGTGTTGATCTTATATTAGAATGATCCATGGGTAAATTTCGATGTGTATGAGTTAACCCAGCCTCAATATAAGGCATGGTGTGGCCAGTATCACTCAAAGAGTCTCTCTTTAGTTTAAAATGGACAAATTTTCGTGTGAAAACAACAATTAACCTACGGAAATATGACCAAACACATTCGGATTGAATTGATCCTATAGTAGAGTGATCCAAGGGTCCTTTGTGAAGTGTACCAATCATTTTTTCCTCAATATGAGGCACATTTTGGATGGTACCAGTAAAAGGGTCTCTCTTCTTTTTAAAATGGACATATTTTTAAATGAAAACAGCAACTGACATACGAAAATATGAACAAACGAATTCGGATTGTGTTTATAAATTAAGAGAACGATCCATGGGTGCGTTTCATCCATGTATGAGTATACCATGCCTCAATATGAGGCACGGTGTGGCCGGTACCACTCAATGTGTCTCTCTTTTGTTTAAAATGGACAGAATTTTAAGTGAAATCAAAAACTGACCTACATAAATCCAACCAAACACATTCTGATTATATTGATCCAATACAATAACGATTCATGGGTCTTTTGTGATGTTTACAAGTCATCCCGACCTAAATATGAGGCACGGTGGGGGTGGTACCCCTCAAAGGGTCTCTCTTTTGTTTAAAATTGACACGATTTTAAGTGAAAACAAAAAATGGCCTACGGAAATCCAACCAAACAACATATTTTTGTATTGATCCTTTAAGAGAATGTTATAAAGGTCCATTTTGATGTGTACTAGTCATCCCCATATCAATACTAGACATGGTGTGGTCGGTACCACTCAAAGGGTCTCTCTTTTGTTTAAAATGGACAGAATTTTAAGTGAAAAAAAATTGACCAACGGAAATCCGACCAAATGCATTCGGATTGTATTGTTCCTTTGGGAGAATGATCCATGGATCCTTTTTCGTGTAAGAGTCATCACCACCTCAATACGAGGCATGGTGTGGCCAGTACCACTCAAAGGGTCTCTCTTTTGTTTAAAATGGACACGATTTTAAGTGAAAACAAAAAATCACCTACAGAAATCTTAACTAATGCATTAGGATCATATTGATACTTTATTAGAATGATCCATGGGTCCTTTTTTGACATGTATGAGTCATCCTCACCTCAATACTAGGCACGGTGTGGGTGATACCACTCCAAGGGCCTCTTTTTTCTTTAAATGGATAGAATTTAAAGTAAAAACAACAACTGACAAATAGAAATCTGACCAAACACATTAGGATTATATTTATTCATTATTAGACTAATCCAAAGTTCCTTTGGGACATATAAAAATCATCCACGCTTCAATCCGAGGCACGGTGTGTCCGGTACCAATCAAATGGTCTCTCTTTTGTTTAAAATGGACAGAATTTAAAGAAAAAACAAAAACTAACCTATGTAAATCCAAACAAATCCATTCAGATTGTATTGATCCTTTAGGAGAATGATCCACGAGTCATTTTTGATATGAATTAGTCATCCCCACCTCAATACAAGTCATTGTGTGGCCAATATCACTCAAAGGGTCTCTCTTTTGTTTAAAATGGACACAATTTTAAGTGAAAACAACAATTGTCCTATGAAAATCCGACCAAATGCATTATGATTGTCTTGATCCTTTAGGAGAACAATCCAAGGCACGGTGTGGCCGGTATCACTCAAAGGGTCTCTCTTTTGTTTAAAATGGACACAACTTTAAGTGAAAACAATAACTAACCTACAAAAATCTGACCAAACGCATTTTGATTGTATAAATATTTTAGGATAAAGATTCATGGGTCCTTTTTGATGTGTTCGAGTCATTCTTGCCTCAGTCTGAGGCACAGTGTGGCTGGTACCACTCAAAGGGTCACTCTTTTGTTTAAAATTGACAGAATTTTAGGTGAAAACAAAAACTAATATACGGAAATCCATCAAAATGAATTTGGATTGTGTCAATCCTTTAATAGAATGATCCATGGGTGCTTTGGGGACATTTACTAGTCAACCCCACCTCAATATGAGGCACGGTGTGGTCGGTACCACTCAAAGTGTCTCTCTTTTGTTTTAAATGGACACAATTTTAAGCGAAAACAACAACTAACCTATAAATATCCAAACAAACACATTTGGATTGTGTTGATCCTATACGAGAATGATACATGGGTCCTTTTTATGTTTAAGAGTCATCCCCTCCTCAATCTGAGGCATGGTGTGGCCGATACCACTCAAAGGGTCTCTCTTTTGTTTAAAATTGGCACTATTTTAAGTGAAAACAACAACTGACCTACGGAAATCTATCCAAACACAATAGGATTGTATTGATTCATTAGGATAATGGTAAATGGGTCCATTGTGAAATGTACAAGTCATCCCCGCCTCAATATGAGACACGGTGTGGCCGGTACCACTCAAAGGCTCTCTCTTTTGTTCAAAATGGACAGAATTTTAAGTGAAAACAACAACTAACCCACGTAAATCTTATCAGATGCATTCAGATTGTATTGATCCTATATGAGAACAATACAATGGTCCCTTTTTTCGTGTAGGATTCATCCCCACATCAATCCGAGGCACAGTGTGTCCGGTACTGCTCAAATGGATTCTCTTTTGTTTAAAATGGACACAATTTTAAGTGAAAACAACAATTGACATACGCAAATCTGGCCAAACACATTCATATTGTATTGATCTTTTAGGAGAATGATCCAAGGGTACATTGTGATGTGTATGAGTCATCACCACCTCAATCCAAAGCACGGTGTGGCTGGTACCACTCAAAGGGTCTCTCTTTTGTTTAAAATGTATAGAATTTAATGTGAAAACAACAACTGACCTACAGAAATCTGACCAAACGCATTCAGATTGTATTGATCCATTATGATAATGATCCATTGGTTCGTTGCGACCTGTACGAGTCATCCTCGCCTCAATCTTAGGCAGGTTGAGGCCGATATCACTCAAAGGGTCTCCCTTTTGTTAAAAATGGACATAATTTAAAGTGAAAGCAACAACTGGCCTACAGAAATCTGACCAAATGCATTCGGATTGTATTTATCCTATAGGAGAATGATCCACGAGTCCTTTTTGATGTGTACGAGTCATCTCTGCCTCAATCTGAGGAATGGTGTGGCCTATATCACTCAAAGGGTCTCCCTTTGGTTTAAAATGGACACAATTTTAAGTGAAAACAACTACAGACCTACATAAATCCGACCAAACACATTCGTATTGTATTGATCCAATAGAAGAATTATCCACGGGTCCTTTTTGGCATTTATGAGTCATCCCTGCCTCAATACAAGGCACATTGTGGCCGGTATCACTCAAAGGGTCTCTTTTATTTAAAAAAATGGTCCGCCCCACCCCCCTACACACCCCCACCCCCTGCAAACCCCTATCCCCCCAGACACCCCCACACCACTATCATGGACACCACCCCACCCCCCTTGGATATCCCCACCAATCCCCCAGACCACCCCCACCCCCCGGACCCCCACCCCCTTGACAACTACCACACCCCTGGACAACACACCCACAACGCTTTGACACCACCCCACCACCTGGATACCCCCAACACCACTGGACACCCCCACCCTCTCAGACACCACCCCACCCCCTTGGATAGCCCCACCAGCCACTTGGACCCCCCCTAGAACACCCCCACCCCCTAGAAAGCCTCCCTCCTCCAACACCCTGGACACCAACCCACCCCCTAGACACGCCATAGACCCCCCCTCCTTGGACACCACACCACCCCCCTTGGACAGCCCCCTAGACCTCCTAGACCGCCCACCCCCCTGGACACCGCCACCCCCCTGGACAACCCTATCCCCCCAAACACCCATATCCCAGCCTCCTAGACACCACCCACCCCCCTTGGACAACCCCACCACCCCCCCCCCCCAACCGCCCCCTACACCTCAGACACCCCACCCCCTGGATGGCACCCCCACCCCTCCTTGAATCCTACCCACCACCTAGATACCCCGAACCCCCCTAAACCCCCCCACCCATGGACAACCACCTCCACCCTCCTAGACACCATCCCACCCCCTTGGACAGCCCCACCATCCCCATGGATGCTCCCAGACACCCCCACCATCTTGAAATCCCCCCGAAACCCTGGATAGTAGCCCACCCCCATGGACATTCCATAGACATCCCCCCCCCCCACCTAGACACCCCCACCTATACACCCCCCTCATTAGACACCACCCCACCCCCTTTGTAAGCCCCACCAACCCCCCTGGACCACCCCTGGACACCCCCACACCCTTGACACCACAATCCCCCCAGACGCACCCATCCCACCCTCCTGGACACCAACCACCCCCTTTGGAGATCCCCACCTCCCCCTAGACCACCCCTCTCCCTAGAAATCCCCCCCCCCCCAACAACCTGGACACCAGCCCACCCCCGGGGACAGCCCCCCCCCCCCCCCCCTCACCTGGACGCCCCCCCTTCGAGACACCAACCCACCACCTAGACACCCCAAGTACCCTAGACACCACCACCCACCTTGGACAACCCCCCATACTCCTGGACCGCCCCCACCCCCCTAGACACCCCTTTCCCCCCGGACACCCCCATCCACCCGGACACCCCCTACCCCCTTAGACAGTCACCTGAAACCCCTGAATATCCCCCACAACCCCTTGAATTACGAATAGAATTATTTATTTATTTTATGAACATATGAATTATTTGTTAATGGTTTATGGGTATACTTGGTGTAATTATTTTATGATTTATGTGTTAATTTTTAGTGTGTATACTTATTGAGATGCTGATTTTTTGCAGCTGTTATTCGGGTGTGCTGCTGTAGATTTTTTTTTGCAGCAGATAGTGCATTTATCAGTTCTAAAAAAGAGCAGATAATGTATCCCTTTATCAGCACTTATTGAGTGATGATAAAGGGGACCCCCCTTTATCAAAAATGAGATTTACATCGCTTTTTTAGTGCTGATAAAGCCCGTTTGGAGCGCTGATAAACCCCGGTTTTGTTGTAGTTTTATTCAATACATTATTTTCGGATGGGTATAATAATAATGTATAATTGATGTAAATAATAAATATAACATTTTAATGATTCTGAATATATTATATACCATCTATTTACATACTATTTTAATATCAAAATAATTATATTGTCGCTCGTGATTACATACGGACTACCGTCTCCACGAACGTGATTAGATTGATTCCCCATCGTAACAATTCAAGAATAATTTTCATTTGATGATTAAAAATAATGTTTAAAGACTCTATATATTTCTTAATATGAATAATATAAATCCCATCCATAACAAAAATTACACACATAACAATGATTTTACTATTATACAGGAGGTCCATGTACCCTTGACCACGAAAAAGTAAAATGTAACAGTTAATTTCACAATCTCTTCATTATCCGAGATTCTTATACATAATTATCTTTTGGGACCTCTTTATCATCCAAAAACATATTTCATAAAAATTTATTTCAAAACATATTTACTATTTACTAGACAATGGGTGAAATTCATTTATACCCTTATTTTGAACTAATGTTTTTAATGGAATCTTTTCGTCGTTTTCCAAACAAGGTACTATATAACCTTTTCGACAAAATTTAGGTACGGATGTTTTTTTAACTTATAAGGCGGGTGTGGTTATTCTCCACCGTTATTACACCATTGATGCTTCCCTTACAAGATTATAACAATATTTTCAAAAATAAATGTTTTCTTATATAATTACATGACTTTTAAATGATTTCAAAATAGAAAGAGATATTTATCTAAATAGGTTTTGATTTCATGTATGTCAACATCCTTTGATGGACTTTAAGCTTGTTTTAAGTTAATTTATTATGATAGAAAACTTCCAAATTGTATTGATGGTTTAGAGATATGTTTGAATGTGGATTTGTTATTTTTATACCATTCATAGGTTATGGTTAATGTATTGACATTTCATATGATATTTTTAATTTGAATGTTTATGTTATATTTCAACCCATTCATATTAAGAATGTATTGGACTTAGTATGTGATGGGTGGATCCCGCTATAGCTTCGGGGTGCATCGGTAGGTCTCATGAGACAACTAGACGTGGAATTGGCTGAGGCCGTTCCCAATTTGATATATGGTTTTGGATGAGACCTAAATCATTTTTAGACGTCTTGGCTGAGGCCTTGACAAAATGTTTCAGAATTTCTGGAATTATACATTCCCTCATTATGAAAATAATATTGATGGTTCATATGGTTATTCGACTAGTAGTGTACTGATGAATATGTTTTATTATGGAATTATTTACTCATCTCATATTCCTTCCATAAAATGTTCATGTTTATTATTTGTAATGGCATGTGTTCTTAATTATTAACCATGCCTAATGTTTTTGTTATCTTCCATAGTATTGTTTACCCTTATAGAGCATATGTTCTCACCCCTTTCCTATGATTTATTTTCCTAGGATATTAAGAAGTTAGTTATGAGTTACATTAAGGAATAATCTACGAGGCTTGGATGTTTCTAATGGAATAAATTGGTGTTGTTTTTCTTTTCAAGTTGTAATGTTGATCTTCATATATGTAATCTATTTTCCAAGACTACTAAACTGATCAGTTTTTTGGGAATTGATTCCTTATCTCGTGCCAATGTTATGTAATAATGTACAGACTCTAGGTAACTAGGGTCAGGGATTACAAATTATATTGGATAAAGTACTAAAATTATTGTCATCTTATTTTTAGAATAAAAAATAAAATGAATTCAGACCTATCGCTGCTATCCATACATAAGAAAGATAACCTTCTCACCGGCATGAATTTCATTGATTGGAAAAGGTGTTGATGAATTATTCTTCCCATTGAAAGGAAATATTACATGTTGTATGAACCAATTCCTAATGTGACTAAAAATGATGCAAGTGATGACGATTTGTCTCTATATGAGAAACATATGAATGATGCTACTGATGTTTATCGTTTAGTGATATCATCCATAATAAGTTGTCTTTTTAAGAAACATGGCAACATTGATGCATATAGAATTATGTATTTCCATCAATATGTATATCCAGAGAAGGACATATAATATAGATACACAATCTTAAATTCTTTATTTACAATTATTATTAGAGAGTTTGTGCCAGATGTGCTTTATGTAGTCATGATTATTGGCTACATTAAATTATTAGAAATAATAGGGATTAAAGTCCCAGATGAGTTATATATAGATATAATACATTCATCACTACCCAATGTCTTATCTAGTTTATTTTTTAATTAAACTATTAGTAATAATGAGAAGGGACTTTCATAAATATTTAATTGTATTCACGAAGTGGATAAGATCATGGATCATGATAAACATGGAATCCTTATTGTGAATAAGAAAATGAATAAAAAGGAAAAGGATCCCAAGAATCACAAAAAGCATAAACATACTAAGTACTTTACTTCAATGAATAAAAATATCCACATGTAGGGTCAGGAAATGAGGATTGTATGTTTTGTATGGGGAAAGCCCGGCCCCTAGAAGATGAATTGTACTCAAAATCATGGGGAAGATAAAGGTTCATTTTTTATTGAGTTTAATCGATCAATATATTCATACTGGGTATTAGATACAGCTTTAGGTGCTCACATATGTATAAAAATGTAAGAACCAGGTATATTCTGAATGATTTATAGAGCAGAGGTGGATTTGAGTGGTACTAATGGTGTGAGATTGGCTTCTCTAGCCATTGGTACGACCACCTTTCATTGCAAATAAGAATGAATTTTTTTAGATGATTTTATTTTGTACAAATAGTTATCATGAACACAATTCATGTATCATTCCTAGATATAAATGGGTTTATTTTTAGGTTTGGAAATAAAATTTTAATCTCTAATAAGAACATTATATGTTTTTATGGAACATTTAAATATTGGTATTTACATAGTAAATTATTAAAACCAAGTATTGGAAATTGATAATGAATCTTGTTCACATGACTCATATATAACCCAGATATGAAATCACTATCATGGTCATGTAAATGATAATTATTTAAAAAAAGATCTGTCAAGATGGTTATTTATAATTGTCTATGATAAAACCTCTTGAAATATTTCATGCTTGTTTATAGGGAAACTTTTCCAAACTATATTTTGAGGGATATGGTGAAGGGTTCACTGAGCTTCTAGTATTGGTACACATTGATATGTATGGACCATTTCTAGTTGAATCTAGAGGTCTAAATTCATATATCATAACATTTACTAATTACTTGAGTAGATAGGTTTATATATTTTTAATGAGGTATAAGTCCATGGACATTGAGAAATTCAAGGAATTCAATAATGAATTAGAGAATCAACATAGAAAAAACATAATAAAGATTTGATTAGATAGAGGTGGTGAATATCTTAACTATGTTATTATTGAATTTTTATGGGAGTTTGGGATTCTATCTAAAATCAGCCCCCTTACACAATATAGTGGAATGGTTTTAGTGAAACGAGGAACTATACCTTGTGCGACATAGTATGTCTAATGATGAATCACGCATATATTCCATTATCCTTTTGGGGATATGATTTACAAAATGTGGTATTCGCATTAAACTGAGTACAAACTAATTCAGAAAATGGAATTCCCATCATCTTAAAGAGTGTAGTCAAACCTTTTTTCATATAAAAATGTATGGGGTTGAGATGAATTTATGAAGGCCTTATCAAGAAACAAACTAGATCCCCAGGGCACAAAGTCTATCTTTATAAGGTATCCCAAGGAAAGAAAGGGATACTAACTATATTGTCCCTCAAAAAAGAATGTGACTATCAAAAAAAGTTCCTAATTTATTGAAGGGAGCACATACACAAATAGGAATGTGGGAGAAAGATTTAATTTGTTGATTTTGAAGATGATGATGATGAAGAGTTAGTATTATAATAGTTTTAATAAGTCCCAATGGAATATTTGGTACTTAAAACACAAGTACTACATAGGAACATATCATAGGTAAGAGAACTAGAGAAATGTGGTTTTCTAATCACCGAAGATGGTGGACAAATGGTTTAAACAGAGTCCTGGAATGGACTATGATGATACATTTTCACTAGTTTACTTGTTTAAGTCCATCACAAATATACATTCTAGAAAATATTACCATGACAATGATATTTTTAATAGGTATTTCAAAACTGAATTCTTAATTTGGAACCTTCAAGAATTTGTCTATTTAACACAACCATAAGGTTTTGTGACTTTAGGTTACATAGAAATGAATTGAAATTTGTAGACATCCTGTTATGATTTTTTGGAAGTATCCATGTTATTGAAAATTAAATTTGATGAATCTATAAAAAAGGTGGTTTCAATACGAAAGAATGTGATCATGTGTTTAAAAGAGGATTAGTGGAAATAATTTTTTTATCCTAGTATTATATGTTGATGACATAATACTTATTTGAAATGACAAAACAGTCTTATAGTATGTTAAGGACTTGTTTAAAAAATATTTCTCCATGATGGACGTAGGTGAAGCAACCTATATTCTAAGGATCGAGATCATTTGTGATATATGTACGAGGATTCATAGACAATGTCAAAGTACCTATATTGACTAGATACTAAATATATTTAGTATAAAACTATCCAAAATGGTATTGGTTACAACATCGCACATATTATATCTTTGTAGGAAAACATGTCTTCAAACACAACATTAGAAATAGATAATGATGAATATACCAAACTATTTAGTGATATGATCAATCATGTATCAAATGTTATGAACTACACTTGATGTTTATTTTGTATTGATATTGGAATGAAGATATCAATCTAATCTAGGAGAACAAAATAGGATGTTTGTTAAGGTTATTCATATGTATTTGAGAAGAACTAATTATATGGTCCTAATGTATGGAGGAGACGAGAATATTTCATCAAGGGTTATACTGATACTATTTTTCATATAGATTATAATTATCTGATGTCATAGTTAGGATATGTATTTTGTCTCAATGGATGAGTTGTGAGCTGGAAGAGGTCGAATAAGCTTGTTGTTACTGATTATATAGTGGGGTACTAGTATATAGTGACTTTTATGGAATCTAGGTAATAATTTCGGATATGAAACTCTTTCTAGGATCATGCTCTGGTACCTAGTAGTAAAGACCATATCACATTGTATTGTGATAATTCTACAGCATTGGCTCTTGAAAAAGATCCAAGGTCACACCAATGGACAAAGAATCTACAACATAATTATCAACTATTGACTGATTTTTATCAAAGGGGTGAAGTTATAGTAAGAGCAGTAACCGTGGAAGATAACTTGGCCAACCCCTTGTCTAAAGGCCCATCCCAGTAGAATAATGATTATCATGTTAGTTCAAACAGACTGATGGTTGTCAGCAGTTGGCTCTAGTGTAAGTGGGAGTTTTTTGGAGCTGGTTCCCTATATTTTTTTAACTTTATGACGGTATTTAATCACATTTTTAAATTCTAATAAACTTATTATAACATAATTCTTTTTTCTTCAATGTATCAATGTATGTGAAAATATCCTAAGATTAGTTGTCGTGCGAAAAACTCATAGTAGTTCACCACTATGATGTGAAGCTAGAAGTGCTACAACACTATTCTTAAATGTATTTTCTATAATAGAATAATATCATTTGCGGGAAAAAAATGATATTGACTATGAGTGGTGGAGACTCATAGGTCATTGAGGCACATTTTCCTGGTTTATGCCCTTGGTAATGTCCATTATAAGATATTATGACAAAGAGACCCACCTATAGAAAATCCACATTTATATTTTCTATTGTATGTTCCTATCTATTGAAGTTATGTAGTACACTATATGTTTCTTATGAATTTAGAATGGTCAGAAGATATCAATCAAATCTAGGAGAATAACATTGGATGGTTGTTAAGATTATCCTTATTAATTTAACAAGAACTAAGGATATGATACTATTGTGTGGGGGAGATGAAAAGATTTCATCAAGGGTTATACTGATGTTATTTTTCATATAGATCATAATTATCTAATATCCATGTAGGGATATGTTTTTGTCTCAAAAGAGGAGTTCTGAGCTGGAAGAGGTCAAATATTCAAGTTTTTGCTAATTCTATAATAGGGTACTAGTATATAGTGTATTTTAATGCATCCAAGTAATAATTTTGTATATGAATCGTTTTCTAAGAGAATGCTATGTTACCTAGTAGTAAAGACCATTTCACGTTGTATTGTGATAATTCTACTATAGTGGATCTTGCAAAAGATCCAAGGTCACACCAATGGATAAAGAATATACTACATAATTATCACCTCTTAAGGGATTTTATCAAAGGTGTGAGTTTGTAGTAAGAAGATTACCCATGTAATATAATGTGGTCAACCAATTTTCTAAAGGCCCATCCCAGTAGAATCATGATTATCATGTGAGAGCAAGTAGACTAGAGGTTGTTAGCAGTTTGCTCTAGTGAAATTGTGAGTTTTTTTGGAGTTGGTTCCCTATAATTTATTTTAATTTATGATGAAGTTTAATCATAGTTTTAAATATTAATAAACTTATAATAAAATCATGATTTTTCTTCTATGTATCATAGTATGAGATAATATCCTAGTATTGTTTTGTCATGCTAAAAGGTCATAGTAGTTCCCCACAATGATCAGAAGCCAGGATTTTTATGAAATTTTTCTTAAATGTATGATATATAGTAGGATAATATCATTTGAGGGAAACAAATGATGAATTATACTAGTGGTGGAGATTCATAAGGGATTGAGGGACCTTTTCTTGGTGTACTCCCTTGGTAATATCCTATATAGGGTTTTTTGACTAAGAGTCCCACTTGTAGGAAATCAACATTTATATGTGACATTGGATGTTCCTATCTATGGATGTGTGTATTGATCCTTATTTTTTATGATTATTATTAAAGAGTTTTATAAGTAATGTTCTTTTATGTTTTGGTGAAAACTATGACGACATATATTAATGATGAGGATGGATACATTGTGTGTGTCACATGTAATATTGCATTTATTAATAATGAAATAAAGTATTTCTCCCTTATGTTAGTTAATGAATGTTGATATCTTAGGCCCTTTGATGAAAATGATACAGCCTAAATAAATCCATGGCCATGGTGTTCAATAGGAAAGTTCAATTTTAAGGAATTAAATGAAAGATGCATTGATCCAATTGGTTGATGGAATAGGAATTCTACCTACTGTAATAAAGATATCATGTTAAATGGATTATATTAAATAATAGGCATATGTGTGAAGTGTTATGTCCATGTTAAATTAACATCATTCTCTATTGGTTCCTTGGTTTGATCCCAGGTGTTATACATGGACATTAGGATACTTCACTAAATGCCACTAAGAAAGAGGCCTAGATGGAAACAAACTAAGTGTATATAGAATCAATGTTAAATAATATATTATTATTTATTTAATAATTTGAATAAATATTATTTTGGCATATAGATTAATAATTAATCATATATGAATAATCACATATATAATGTCACCAGATATTTGAGAGACTATTATGTGACCAGAATATTTAATAAATATTTATTTTCAATTTAGTGAATATAATATTTTTTAATTTATTAAATAATAATGTAGTGATATTTATTGATTAAATAAATTTACATTGTTCAAGATATGATAAATATTTTGGTTGAATGGTGCACAATGTTTTTAGGCTTGGTGAGGAAAAATATATACTGAATATTATTCTATTAAATAATATTTAATTTAATTATCAAAATAAGAACATGTTGAGGAAATAATAATATTATAATTATTTTAGACATGGTAGACTATAAGATATTAAATAAATATTAAATGGAACTTTTGAAAATATTTATTTATAATCCCTATAGGTATTTAAACCCAATTATATTTTTTTCCCAGAGAACCAATTCATTTGTGTTGTGAACAATAATGGTAGGAGACAATCCTATCAAGCCCTAGAGAGCTACCCTTAAAAGAACTATCCCTTAAATGGAGAGTGATATTCATAAACCTCCCCCTGTCGAGTCTAGAGTGATCACAGAGAATGATTTGTAAGTTATTCTCAGGGTGATCAGAGTCAAACGACGCATATGATAGGATCTACCATTATAGTACACAAATATTCATGAGAAGGAATAAGAATATTTGAGTACTATGTGTGGATCACAACATGAGGTAATATTGTCCATATTCCTATAGTAAACCAATGGAACAATAAAGATCTATTTTAAGATCCATCAATGAATTAATAATTCAATCAATGTAATTCAATAATTTATTAAATTACATAAACACAATATTTTATGATCCTATGCTTGGTTCCATAATTCTATCAATTATCTATTCTTCTTTATTCAATTCCATTTATTATGGTGTTCATCATCATTAAAATCTCAAATTTATCATCTATCATGACAAAATAAAAGTTTGGCACACCCCATAGCATGCTTCCACTCCACCAAGGAACTTTTATATTGATGTTAATGAATATTGATAGAAGAGAGAGTAAAATATTAATTTCAAATCAACTAATAATGTTTTTCTCACCATATGAAATATAAACTAGGACATTAAATATTGCATTTTGATATGATCAACAAGTTGAATCATGGGGTGTTTTCAAATCCTTGAATGTGTAATTTGGGAAAGTGAGAATTTGTTGAGGATGCTCATATTTTAGAAACTATGTGGCCATACATTGTGGTCAACATTAATTTTCAAGAAAACCAAGGTTATTATACCACTTAATTGAGGGACATAACCCTGATATTTGAAAGAGAGAGGAGTAATATCACATTACAAGGTGTAAAATGATAGAAAAATACTCTCAGGCTTTTCCAGAGTACCTTGGTGGTGTGATTTTTTATGTATAATGGTTACAATGGGTTGTAGTATAGGCTTCATAATGGAATAAAAAAATATATAATTTATTTCATATATTTCTACTTCAAGATATTTATAGAAATTTTGAAGTTGTTTTAATGTCTTACATGATTTTTTTAATAAAGGGAAACACAGACTATGCCATCAGGTTGATATGGGGGGTGAAACCAATGAATATTTGAACCTAAAAAAATGAATATCACTTGAAATATAAAATTCATAAATAGGTTCATGATCTTTAAATATAAGTATTCATTTAGACTAGTATTGGATAGTACTCGACATTGATTATATTGGAAAAGGACAAAGATGGATTTTTGTGGTGGTATATTGAATACTAGGAATTAAATATTCGGATATTTCTAGATATGTATCCCATTCATGTCATTTAAATGATTATGGATTGGAATTATTGGGTATTATACTTTACCAAAATTTGATTTAAAGTCTAATTTTCATTAATTTTTCATAAGTGAAGATGATATAAAGAATAAAACATTCAAGACTCATGATGGGAACTATGTGTATCCTATTATGTAATTAAATATAACAATTTCTATCATAATTATTTAGGTGACACTGAAATCTATATTTTGAATTATGATATATAAGATTATGTTGGTGTTATATGATTATATTCTAATTTATACCAGAATCTAGTTGAAATATATGGAGGCTTTGTGCCAGGTATTATTGACTATGAAGGATTATTTTTTTTCCAACTTAAAAAAATTACTTTTGGAAGGAAATCAATGGTCTAAATAGGGAAACGAATTTTGGAATATGGAGTTTTCATGGAACCTTTGAAATTGAAATCAGTAAAAATAGGGTAGAATCCATGGAATTTTCATGAAATATGGGGTTGTAAAGCCTATAAAGGTACTATAGGAAGATCATACAGGATTATGGGAAGATTACTAGGCCTATATCTATATTAACCAATAAGGATAGATTTTTTGTGGTCACTAGTGGTTCACTAGGGGTGTGAATATCTTATATGATGTATTAATACATCTCCCTTCCTTCCCAAGATATAATTTTCTATTGATTTTTAGTATAATGTGATCTGTCAGTGGTGGAAATTGTTGTAGTGTTGATGTAAGAGGCTAACCCCCTTGATTATTTCATGAAATCTTTATCTCATCCAAATCTATAGAAGTCGATGTATGAGAAGGAAATTATGGATTCAAGATTATCAATCCAAAATTTATGGAAATAACTTATGGGAATATGGGTTTTATATTAAAATTTTCATTGGATCCTTGGAAATTTATTGAGAAAAAGGGTATGTGTCAATAAATTATAAATTTTTCACTCCTACCGTTTTAAATGTGATTTTGATATTATCTATAATAATGGATGGTTGAACAACTCAAAGGAATACTTTTCATGAAATTTAGGGAAAATGAGTGTTAATATAAGACCATTTTTAATCCAAACTACCATGATTTATAGATAGTAAAAAATTAAATTTAGTAGGATAATTAATTATTGGTGAACATACAATCATTAAAACGATATCTCATAACCAAACTCGGCTATTCATTTCATGGATCCCTCCTATTTTATAATAATAATATAACAATATATAAAAGATCATAAATGATACCTAAATTTATTCAATGTTAAAATTATTCTTCTATTGTTTGATATTAAGGGTATTTATAGTCCTACAAATCCATGGCTAATAGGGTTTACTAGACCATAATTAACCCATATATAAAATACTTTATCTGATATTTTTAGTACTTATAATGGAATTAATATGAGGAAATTAATCCTTCCTGATTATTGTAGTCATTACCTGTTTGATAAACAGTGCAAGAAGAAATATTGATTAAATTTATTTTGTGTCTGCCCAAGTCATGTAGATATGATACTATGGTGGTGATGGTTTATCGACTGAGAATATATATACACTTTATTTTACTCAAACATCTATAGACTACGAAGATGGTTGTTAAAGTGTTTTTGAGGGTGAAAATTAAGTTTTATAGTCTTCCTAGTGTCTTTTTTAGGTATAAGGATCCACTCATTACTAGTTTTTTTGTAATAATTACTCAATCTACAAGAAACCGTGATGAAAATGCGCTAGTATGACCATTCATAGAGTGAGAGAAAAACTCAAGTAATGAGTCACTACTAAAAATCATTTCTATGTTTTTATTCAAATTTTCCAAATCACTGAGCATTATATTTACATTAGGAATATTTCCACCATAACATGCCAAAAAAAACATTTATTGGGAAAACACCATTCCAATTTGGGTATGCGAAGTAAAATACACAGAGGTCAATATCATATGGTAATAAATTTTAACCGGCACTAGAGGTAGGTTACACTTAATTATGTTTAATAAGATTTGTTCAAATTACACAGAGATAATCATTGGGTTCAATTTAAGATGAATCCTTAAGTGGATTCACAGTAATATATACCTTTTTATTAGAGGAAAATTGTGTAAAATATCTTATATTCGTATAATTGTCGAATAAAGTATCATACACATGATATTTCATGTTTCTCAACTCACGACTATTGTTGGTTCGTAATTTAAAGAGGGGATTTATGAATTAAATTTATTATATAAGCTGAAAATCATGATACAATGATGGTAAAAAAAGATATAGGGGTATCATATAATGTGGGTAGTTAAATGGAATTGGAATTCTGTTGATGAAGCAGCATTAGAGGAAGTGGAGATGATTATGGCCCAATTAAAAAACATGCACCTTGAGATCATGGTGACCTTTCATGGGGCCAATAATGAAAGGGAGGTTATATATATTTGTAATGGATGACGATGTCCACACATGAATTTTTTAATTATTAGAGGGGGGACCACACGAAAGGGGAAAATGCCTTTTATTATCTTTTAGGGCCAGTATAGTCATTAGACTACCTATAATTATTTTTATAAAAGATAGGCCACGTGGTAGTAGAGAGGTGGTCTAGTTGTTAAAAATGTTTTCTTGAATGGTAAGGGCATGTGGAGGTGAGCTGCCATGGAGTGTTTGTGGTAGATGATTCACAATTGTAACTATAGGTCATTTGGAACATTTATAGAATCTTATTGAGATTGTATATATGAAATTATTTCTTTTTGAACTTCCTATAAATGAATAAAATAATTTCATTACAATATTAATTATAGAAAATTTAAAATAATTCATCAACTATTATATAATTTCAGAAACATTAAAAAAAATAATTATAACTAAAAACTTATAATCAAAACTAATAAAACACCATAAAAAAAATTATTAATACTTATTTATTACAATAGATTCAAGATTGTAATAAGATTATTAAAATAAAGAATCATATACAAAAAATGGATTCAATAAAGGTTAAAACAATATAGAACCAAATTAAAATAGATTGGAAAAAATAATGTTTCATAGAATATAAAAAGTAATCATCATAAAAATTGTCATGAAATATAACATAAACTAGTATAGATTTAATAAAATGAAAAAATGAAATGAAAATTTAGAGATTATAATTTGTATCTTTATTTTCACTATGTCATTTCATTGAATTGTAATCATATTTTTATTGGATTTTCAAGGGAAAAATTATCTCTTATTGTATAATTTTATTATTTTTTATTATTTGTACTGGATGGAAATAAAATTACACAAATTTGGAGGAAAATAAGGATTATTGATAGAAAATAAAATTTGTAGTGACAATGTGGGCTTACTTTTGGCCAATTCCACCTTGAGAATGAGGGGATAATAAATTATCTTAGTAAATACATGGGTTGGTGCTAGGAAAGAAGTGAGGGAAGAGGTCCTCACAATGGTTAGTTCCAAAATAAAACCAAAAAATTATTGCACTACGTTATGGTTTGTTAAATCCCCCATGTCACAGTGGTATTCATTTTTATTCATTAGTGAAGTGGAGGATCAGTTGGAGTGTCAATGGATTTACATCTTTGAACATGGAAAAATTTGATGTTTTTCGTTATGTTCGTGGTTAAGGTCAAAGATTAGAGGGAAACTATGTGGACTCCCATAATGAGAATATTTTTCAGTTCATTTTGATCTACTCATGTTTAATCAGCATAGTCTACACATAGCTACGAAAAAACCATGTATCACTTTGAAAAAATCCTGTGGGCTAGCTGGTGTGTCTATGGTGAAGATCATGATGCACTCACGGCTTGGTAAAAAATGCGAAAATCATGACGTTTTCACTGAAATTTTTAGATGTTCTAAATGAAATGGTTAGAGAATGGTTAGACCAATCGTGTGGTGTCTAGGTTTAACCCTACAAGGGTGTTCTTGTCCTAGGTATTTTTCCGCACATGGTTGGTAAACATTTTGGAAAACCATGTTGTCAAACCGTGCTAAATATCCCAAAAATTAATTTTTGGGGTTTTCCCAAAATAACCGATTTTATTTTTATGTGTTTGAACCCCATATCCTTCCCCTTAACATTGAATGGAACTTGGGATCTCTAGTAGGAGTTCTAATGTCCTCAACTTTGGATTGATGATCATCCTTTGGTGTTTCTCGAGAGATTTAGATATGATTATTCATCTCTTTACCTATTCCTCTACTTTGTTCCTTCTCTATTATATTTTAATTCTATCATGAAACATATCTATTATATGGCTCTATTTTAGGGTTTCATGTTGGTATAATGATAGGGGTTTTTATGTCTAGGGTTTTTAAACAACATCTTATATTTCATGGGTGTTTTCTTTGTCGATGGAGAAAAGTTTTTAGATTATTTTTCATGGTTCTCATATATTTGAGGTAGGTATTACTATGAAATTATTTCATTTTGTTATTCTATGAATGACTATGTATTTTCAATTCCATTTCTATCTAATTATTATTTAATGTGAAAGATTTTTGGTGTTTTTAAAATATATCCTTATGTTTTAAGCTTTGGATAATTGGTTTTTCAGGTGAACTCAATGTTTTACTATTTCACATGGGATTTTTAGTGACACTAAGCTTGTTTGATGTGACCTTGTGTATCTTTTAAATAGTTTTACATATTTTGAAATGTATTTTTGAACACTTATTGGTATTCAATGAGTGAAAAAAAAAATTTAAATGGAATTTATTTATGTATTAAGGATTTAACCTCAAAATGGGTTGATAGAGGGGATATTTTGTGGATTTAGAATCGGTATTTTCAATGTGTTTGTGGTTACCCAATATGAAATTACACTATGGATTGTTATAAATTTTTTGATGAGTAATGGTTGGGTAATTATCCTTATTTTGATTATCAATGATGAAGGCCCTTGTCAAATGGTAGATTTGAAATGTTTTAAATGAAGTGGGTTGTTTCATTTAACATGTTAATTTTTTAAGTGGTGTTCTATAAAATGTACGATTGAAATGATTTCCTTAACCATGTTTTAGTTTTTCATGGAATGTATTCCTTGTGTATGGGTGACATTGAAATGTTTTAAATGCAATGGTCTTTTACATTATTTCCCAAATGTTATTTTCAAATTAAATTTGTGGAGTGATAATGGTTTTTTGAATTCCAAGTTATGAATTCATGTTAAATTATTGTTTGGAAAATTGGTTTTTAAAATGGTTTATATGGGTGGAACCCATTGATTTCCACTTGGTGTTTTCCCCATGTGTGGGTTTGTGATCACATTGTGATTTTCCTTTTCTCCCATTTTTTTGAATTGCCTTTTTATGACTTGAGATAATGATATGTGTGGATATGGGACTTCATGTAATTAGGTGTTACGGGATAAGGTAGTTATGGTGATTACCTATGTGTTATACTTCGATTGGTTTCACCATGCCTCAAATCCATATTATACATGGAAGTTGAGTACTAAGTGGTAGATGTGGAAAGTTCCTCCTATTGTTTCACACACTATGAGTTTCCTAGCAATCCTTCTTTGATAAGGTCTATGTGAGGGTGTTTTCATCATTGAGATTAATATGTGATCTCGTGGGTGACTATTACAGACTTAGAGCATATTAGTATCTAGTTTAGTTAGTTGTAAAATTATATGGTTAGAGTCATCAGACATCAAGTTTCCCAAGGTAGATCAAATGACACACTCAATGTCAGGGTTGATTTTTAATTAAGTGGATTTAAATCTAGTCAGTATTTATATGATTCCCTTACATTCATTATTGTGTGACCGTCCTGGTATTTTTTTGATTTTATTTTCCTCGGATTCCTAGTTCTTGATTCTAGTATTTGAATTGTGGGGGTATTAAGTTATTTTCCTTTGAAATTGGGTTTTAAAATATGTGATAAGAACCAATTTTTTATTAAAAGGATATTTTATGTGAGTGATTTAAATGTATCTTAATGTTGGTGTTTGGTTTGATAAAGGAGTTCAACTAGTCAAATTTTTGAAATAGTATCTATTTATTTTAAAAAAACAAGTTTTTCTAATGAAATAGGAATAATTTTCAATGGGTGTGAAAATGAATTGTCAGATGGCATTATTTTCAAAACATATGTGTCTGGTTTTGAAAAACAAAAGGGAAAATATTTATATAGTGATCATGGGATTTTTTGGGTTTTCTTGTATGTTATAACTGAATATCCTATTTTTTAGTTTATTCAAAGATTGAAATTTATGAATTTCCTTATGAAACATACTTCATAGTTTTGGGGGTTATGGGGACCTACTGAACTTTTTATCTCACACATATATATTTCAGGTTCTAGGTTCTTAATTGGATCATTATTTGTTTGTATGGGCCAATTTGGGGTGATTTTGGTTGTGGTGAGAAACTAGAGGATCCGATGGATGATTCGGGCTTGAATCAAGTGGGTATGTTATCTTTTTTGTTTTAGTTAGTGTTGTAGATACTACCATGATGTATTTGTTTCTTTTTATGGATATTATTTTTGGTATATGAAAATGGGTTTGATCATTATAGTTGGTTATAACATGTTAGGAATGTTTCTTTATTATAATTTTTTTTACTTTTTATTTTATATTTATCTTTATTTTTGGAAAAAAATTTCCAAAAGGAGTTTCTATGATTCCCAGATACTTTTCACAAGCCCATGGGTGTCGTGAATTTCTATTGGGCATTATAGAAAATTGGGTTATTCATTGGGTCGGATGGAATCTTGGGACAATTCAAAAAATGTGGTAACATATATTTGGGTGTTACATTAGTAGTCACATAATATTTTTGAGTTTCCCATGTTATTTATAAATTTCATTGTAGAAAGGGGGTAAAGAAATTCAGAGCATAGAGGTATGGTTGGCGAAATTCTAGCTAGATGTTTTTTACCATATATCTAAAATTTCTTGGTGTTCATGGGTTTCAAATTGTGAATTTGAGTATAATTTTATCTATTTTCAGTGGATTTTTATTTGATTGATTTTTCCTAGGTCCCCATTAATAATTTTGGGGATATTGGGTACCCGTATTTGGTCTTAGGTTAAGGTTGATGGTTACTCAAGATGCAGAGTTGGATAACATGGAATGGGAAATCGTGTAGTGAGTGTGTGGTAAATTTTTCCATCTTTTATTGTTACTAGCACGGTTCAAACATATATTCCCAACCTGTGGTGTTTAGGGAATACATTACACTATTTTTCCATGGTATCCATGTTTTAGATCCTAATAATTATGGATTTCTTTAAAAGTTGTTTCACTTATTAGTGTTCAAATGTGGAGTTTTCTGTTTCCATTTTCGGGATGTGGTTTTTGTGACCCTTATTTGGATTCTTATGTAGTGTTTTTTGTGTGGTTTTTCTATAACCTATTTTTGGAATGTAAAATGGATTTTTTTGAGAAAATCTATTTTCAAAATTGGTTTGTGAATAAATTGAAATAGTGAATTCCCATTATTATTTGAAATGTCTGATAAAATAGTGGTTTCCCTTATGGTATTTGTAATATAAGATGCGTAAAATGGATATTTTAATTTTGAATCTAGTTTGAAATGTGTTTTTATAAATAGATAAATTTTTTGAAATGAATTTTGGATTCTTGGTTTTAAATATGAATATGTATATTAAAAGTTATTTTATATCATTCCTTGGTTGGGAATTTTTTGTTGCCCGCCTAGTTTGTAATATTATAATACATGCCTTGAATTATTTTTCAAATTAACACCTTGGTGGATTTTGGTTTAAAAATTCATTAGACAAATGAGGTTTTCAAAAAGAAAATTTTCATTTACCGTGGTTGAGGTGTGCCTCAGTTGATTGATTTATATTTTGGATTTGATTCCTTATTTTTTAGCGAATCACTTTGTTTCATTTTTAGGTATGACTTGAATAAATTCATGTACACATTATTATTGTTCCCCAAAATGGATGATAAGGGTTTTCCTAATTCCACTGCATACCTAGACTCTAGGTGAAGCGGTGGATTCACAACCTTCATTGATTTTGGAAGAAAAGTTGTTGTTGGAAAAAATTGAGTCGATGTTCAGTTGTCTCAGGATACCTACATATTATCAAGGAAGGAGTGTTGGGAGATTTTTCCATTTATAGATATTTTAGTGGGAGTTTTGGTTTCTCCTCTATTGCATGAGAGTTTTTTGATTATTTTTAGAGATGTGACAATCTATTAGATCTTTCTTAAGTTTTTGAAATTAGAGAAACTTAATTATTCTATTCGAGTTTACCTTTGTTGTGACCTTTATGATATCATCAGATGTTTTTTAGATAGTTTTTTTGGAAGGGGTTTCAGGATTTATCATTTTGAAGATGGTTCAGGTTATTTGTAACATAGATACTTTTATAAGTGGGTTTTGATGTTTGTTTTGTGGTTTTCAGTTGTGGATATTGGGATATTGTGGATGATTCCATTTTTGGAATTTTATGGATGGTTTTGAAAGCCACTTTACTTTATTTTTGTATTTTTTTTAGGAAAGCTTTATTCCCATTAAGGGAGTTTAGTGGTTGGATAATAGTTCCATTTGATGAATTTCATTAGTTTGTTAAGCCTTATTTGAAAGTTTTGATTTCACCCATTCTCTTTTTGAGGCATTTTTGTGAATGTTTTCTGGAAATGAGAGGGGCCTTTGGCGCATGATGCTGTAACTAGGTTGTGGGGTCTTCCAGATGAGTTTTTCATAGCAGTTAGACTTTAGATGTTCTTATTTTGGATGAACCTTATGTGGGTGATCCATGTTTTCATCATTAAGTTATCTATGTGTATCGTGACCTGATTTGAGAGTTCAAGTGATTTGTTGAGGAAAAATGTTTTTCTTTATTATTTTGGATTTGGTAGTGTTGATGTTTTATATTGGTTTTCGTTCATTGGTTCCCATTTTTCAAGGTTGTGTCTCTCAAAATTTTTTCTATTATTCCACCTTGTTAGAGGAACTCTAAGTAGTATGGAGTCCTTGATAGGTCTACCATGTGTCACATAAACTATTATTTTAGGTTCTAATTGTGGTCATTCTTGGATAAATATGGATGAATTATGGTCAGTCTAGAATATTCATTTTTAGGATCTCAGTTGTTGGTGTTGATGTTGATATGTGTTGTGTAGTTCATTTGGTTAAGACCACTTGGGATCTTCCACTTTATTTTCCTCTCATTTAGGTAAATGAATTTCTATGGGTATAAAGTGGTATGGTGGGGATTATGTGACAACCCCATGTCACGAGTCTATTTGTTGGTAATGTTTTAGTGAATTGGTGGTCATTTTTGAGTTTCCATGGAGTTTCAACTCATCATATAGAATGGTTTGAGGGGTTTCATTCAATTCATGTTTAAGGTGCATAGTTATGATGAAATTATGTATCCTCCCTTTATGAGGAGCTTTTTTAGTTCATTCTGAAATATGAATGGTTTTTTAAAATGGGATTCTCATAGTTAACTCCAAACCTTGTCGCCCCTAGGAGAAATCATGTGTTGTCCTTGGTGTGTCAGTGGTGTGGAACGTGAATAATGAAATGTTTTGTATGTCGTACTGAAATTGTGTGATTGTATGTCATGACCCTTCCTAGAGTGCCTCGTGTCAAGACAACCCAATCCCACATCCCATAGGCCAAGGGCTAGCGACTAGGATAATGTAGGTATATCCCACAATTTGGAGGCATTTTGCTATATACTTGCACATTCACACATATCTCGAAGCCCAAGATGGTGAAATGTAAAATAGTAATTAAACGAGAATGCATACCACTAATATACCAACAACCAAGTATGATAGTAGAAAACTGGAAAGTAAAAAGAGCCTCGAATATAAGCTCACCCAAAAAGGTGTTTGGAAAAGTGATTGCACAAGTTCATAAAACTCATCCATAGAAAACTGTAACATATGGTTAGGTACAGGGATAGATAAATGAATTCATTGGACCAAACCTCAACTATGTGGTCCCTATATGCACCACATGGTCCTGGTCCACCTAGGATTCCATCAAAGCATCGATCATCTACCCAAGACATGACATGTTTTGCAAAAACCCATGCAGGGGTGACTAAATCAATACTCAATGGAACACCCTGAAACCATAGAGAAATACCACTAAGAAAAAAATTAATTATACCACAATGAAGATACATAGTCTTCTCACATAGGTATAGTTCTGTTGTTCGCAAACCCTGATTATCAGACATAATCCACAAAACACCCACTATCAATAAGACACATAGTCTCGATGAGACATGTAGTCCCAGTAAGACACACTGTATAGACGAGACACTCAAACCCCATGACACATGTCTTCATGATTAAATAAGTTGTCTCGTTAGGTCACATAGTTTCAAAGTCACAACCATATATAGGATTCTTCTCGTAGCACGCTCGTTTCAGGAGTGTTCACTCATCAATCCATTAGGTCATACTAACACTTACACAAAAAGTCACATAGAGTTTATTAAAAGGAATTTATTGTCTCAATGCTCCCAACACCAAAACAAAATATCATCAAACAAACACACAGTTTTAAATCTATGGTTATTTTAGTGAAAATGACCGACCTGTTCTAGGCGACCCGACCTGACCCAGTCTGATCAACCTGACCTGACCCAGCCCATTGGGCTTGGGCCCATTGGGATGTTCAACCTAGCCTACTAAGCCACTTTTATAGCCCATGCCTCATGGTCTGGACTTCCATATATGGGCCGACTTCACTCCCCACAAAGGGTCTGCCCTGACCACATGCACTGCCTGGTTGTACAGTGCCACTACATCCTACAAGGTCAGCCCACCACCTCTGCGTGCAGCCCACACACTCCACCTTCCCCAAGACCTCTCAACCATTGTAGGATCCATTCGACCGCCCTCCTGAGTATGGATCCTCCTCACCACATCCCCCTTATGACCCCACACCATTCCCCTAAGGAAATCACAGGTCGGCGGCACCGCTGCCTCCCCACATGGTTGTCGCTGCTGCCTCACCTCACTAGTGTTGTTGTTGTACCTCACTGCACCGCCGATGTGCCGCACTGGACCACCTCACATGACCCATCCTAATGGTCCCATCCTCAGACCACCAAAAACCAATGATTCCCAGTATTTAGCATAATCTTAGATCCAGGTTCCTCATGATCTGATCTAACCTATTGCGCCCTTTGTTGTCGATTCGCCTGAAATATGAGGATCTGGTCATGATTATATCCAACCGCCAATGTCGAGCCAGGAAATGCAGTATTCCAGTGATGAAGAATGTGAATAATAGAAAATATAAATGCACTAAAAACATATGAGGAATAAATCTCAGCCATTTTTTACGTGTACCCCAATTCATTTTCAATAGAGGGATGAATGTTGAGCATAACAAAGCACCCATTAAAAATTCCTAATACTAACAATCCCACATGAATGATATAACTATGGATCAACATGTTCATTTGTTGTTCAGATTTATTTGTTGATTTTAGGAATGGGGAAGAAATCACAATGAGATCAAATTCCTTAACTCATATTTGGATCAATTGTTGACGAAGAAAGATTGTATTTTCATCATCAATGAGATCCTCCAACTCCATTGGCACAATGAACCATGATTCATTTGATCTGTCATTGCCATTTGTCAAGAGGGTTTCCTTGCCATGTCATAGAAGAATTACAGGGTTATAGTTATGAACATGGATTCTTGACATACTATATTAAAAATAAAATGAGTAACTGCATGAAAATAAAATATCATTATTAAATATTTTATAACCAATACGTCCAAAATCTAACTTTCCTGACCGACCTGTGTCGACGGATGTTAAGTCCCACCTAAGGGAAACACAATATTATGAACTCAACAATTGTATCATAATTATAATCTGTGTTAACGTTCACGAGTTATTAGGAATTTGAAAATAAAATAATTTTAATTACGATTATGTCCTTGGTGACTTTTTCTTCATATGGGGCGCGCCAACCAAAGGTAGGTCATGATTAGGGTAAAGACAACATTCTAAGCTCAACAGTGGCCTTATATTTTTGATATGGGTACCCATTTAAAATATATTACATTTTTTTAGGAAGGTCACAAACATGTTCTATTAAAATATTATCATATTTCAATGAATTATTCTAGACGCAACGGGCCTTGGAATCACTCACCGTCTTAGCACATGGTCTTGAAATTTTCCCAAATAATTAATAAATAAAATAAAATTGTGAACATCCTAGTTATTAAATTCTCCCCGCATTAGGGATTCACATCCCTAGAATCCAGAAAAATGTAACTAAAACAAAAGACGACAATGAGCACGAATCTGAGCCTCTCACTGCCATGTTCTCTCTAGGAGACTCCAATTATTATTCCAGACATGCACTAGAATAATTTCATGCCCATGAAGGATCCTCTATTGAAGATCATTGATCAGTATTGGGTTATTAGAAAATGTTGTTTCATATTCAATGTTCAACTTTCCCCTTTTGATAATGTGTGATGGGTCATGCACGTACCTTTTTAGCTGCAACATGTGTAAACTGTCATGTACCTACTGTATCTGTGAGGGTAGATCTAGGTAGTATGCCACCTCACCATCTCTACAAATTATCTAAATGTCCAATAATCCATAGTGATAACCTTCCACCCCAGCCAAATATTTTTAATTCACATTGAGGTTGATCCTGAAGGAACATGTGGTCTCCTTCCTTGAACACAAATGGTCTCCTATAATCCTACCCACAACCATGATGAAAAGATATCATCACGATCTGAAACTATTGATGTTAGAAATCACTGTAGTTGAAGTATCTCCTAAATGGAGAGGCATCCCATGATCTCTACTAAACTCTACTCTCAGATAGCTAAGAATTGGGATGACTTGGTGAGTCATTCAATGGTCACCCAAATGGTATCATGTCCCCTGGATGTATGTGGTAAACCCATCATGAAGTCCATTGATATCTCATACTACTTCCATTATATCACCTCATGGAGTTTATCTAAACCCATATGAACCTAGTTCTCTACCATAACTTGTTGATATGTGAGGAATCTAGAAACAAACTCTTCCAGTACATTATTTATCCACATTTACCAAAAATTATATTAGAGGTCCTGGTATATCTTCACCACACTCAGATGTACTGCCAAAGGGGATGCATGGAACTCACTGAAGACCTCCTCCAATAATGAAACTAGTACAAATTTTTATACTCTGAAAAGAATGACGTTAAACCCACCTTTCAAATATCTATCAGGGGAATTCCTTTGGACATCTGAGCATGTAAAGCATCATTGTTGGTGTCTATGAGAATTTCCTCTCTATCTCGTTTTAAGAGTGGAGGTGAGACAACTATCGACAAGTGGTAACCTACTTCATCGACATCCACAAAGTATTTCTACAACAAGGATAAATGGTCTAATTCCTTATTCAGTAGTTGCAAATTGGATCTACTTCTCAGAGCATATTCCACCAAGTTCCCCTTCCAAAGAGTATAAAAAATATCAAGTTCATAGTCTTGGAAGAACTATATCCATTTCCTCTATCTCATGTATAGATCACTCTGAGAGAATATATACATGAGACACTTGTGGATAGAGTAGATGATAAATCGCTCACCCATTAGGTAGTGTCTTAACGTATTCAATGTGAATACTACTGTTTCTAACTCTTGATCGTGGGTTATGTTGTTCTTCTCATGTGGTCTAAAATATCATGAACCATATGCAATCACCAATTTCCCCTACAAGAAGGAAAAACCCAACGTGGTGTCAAATGAATCACAGAATACTATGTACTTGATACCCTCCTCCAGGAATATTAGTATGGGAGTGATCATCAATCTCTCCCTCAACCGCTGAAAAATCTCATGGAACTTCTCCTTCCACATGAAAGGCTACCCCTTTCATGTCCAAGTTGTCAAGGGTGATGCTACTCTGTAATAATTGGGTACAATCATCTGATAGTACACATCCATACCAAGAAATTTCTACACCTTGGTAACTCTCTTGTGTGGATGCCAATCAAGAACCACCTCAATCTTCACTAGATTCATTGAAACTCCAGCACATGAAATGATGTTTCCTAGAAAATGGGTCTATCATTTGTAGAACATGAACTTCAATAGATTCTCATAAAGATGGTGCTCTCAGAGTATGTCCAAGACAATCCTCAAGTGTCTTGTGTGGTCCTCCTTAGAGACTGAGTACACTAGGGTGTCATCAAGGAAGACCACCACGAACCAGTCTATATAAGGATAAAAGATCATGTTTATGAGTCCCAATAGCACTACTAGGGAATTCATCATACCCAATGATATCACAAATAAATCATAATGGACACAAAGGAAGCTAAAAGCCATATTTTTTATATCCTCGTCCCGTACTTGATGTTGGTTTTGAACTCTCTCTAGGATGGTCATTTTAATAATCCCAAATCATTGTTCTATTTATTTCAATTTAATATTTTGTTCATATTTTTCTAAATGTGATTAATTTGTTTAATTCATGTTTACATGTGTTTATCTATGTTATTTTATGGGTTACTAGTGACCTGAAAGTATTTTAGAATCAGATAGACACGTTGTGAAAAATCCATGTTTTGTCTCACTGTTAGTTATATTCCTAAGTCACCGATGATGAACGGTCTCACTGATGATGAACGGTCGCACCGATGATGAACAGTCGCACCGATGAAGAGCAAGTCACCAATGATGAACGGTCACACCGATGGTGAACGGTCGCACTGATGATGAACGGTTGCACAGATGATGAACGGTTGCACCGATGCTGAACAGTCGCACCGATGCTGAACGGTTGCACCGATGATGAACGGTCGCACCGATGATGAATGGTCACAACGATGGAAATGGTCTCACTGATGACAACGGTCGCACCGATGGCTACCAAAGATCTAAAGAGCTACAAATCATGAGCCACTGACACCGATGATCAATGAGTTACCGATGCTGATGCCACCGATACTGATGATCATCAGTCACCGATATGGATGTTCAATGAGTTACCAATGCTGATGCCACCGATACCGATGATCATGATTCATCGATATCGATGAAGATTCAAAATGACTCACTGATCTCCTGACACACCGACAGTCATAAAAAATGTTTGAATTTTTATTAACTCTTATTGAATCCCAACAGTCATATTTTATATTTTTAATGAAATTATTGATATTTAATGTTATTTGTTGTCATGTCAGGGGACCGTACCTCGTACCAACTAAAAAGTAAACATTCCCATTTTTGGAGCATGTTGAATAAAAAGGAAGATCAAGCTGTAGTAAAAGAGAATACGTGAAAAGGAAAAAAGATAGAATTCTTCAACGCACATATATACATGAAAAGAAGAACACACGAGGAACTTGAAGAGGACATTCCAAGATCTTCAAAGAACATTCAGGCATGCAATCCAGCACAACTGAAGAGCACTGGAAATCAGAAAACATACTTACTAGTGAAGGACATCAATCAGAACCACGATACTCTGTTTTTCAACAAAAAAAACATAGAAGGTCTAACAAGCATTTTCGCTAAATCCAACGAGTCCATAGCTACACTGATAATCACTAGAGCCTTCTAAACTCTCATATATTTCTCTCTATGTGATTTATTTTATACTATTTTGAGCAGTGTGTGTTCTTTCTATAATTTACACACACACTGTCTCTTGTACTGAACTAGAGGATACTAAATCGTCATTCCAAACTCGATACATCATACAATATCCCACTGAGGATAGTGGTAGAGGTCAAGTGTGACCAGGACAACTTGTGTGTTCTTGTATTTGTTTTCCCACAAAGAACTATGGTAGAGGACATAGGATCTGGATAGTATTGTACTTTTGTTAACCATGATCTAGGGTGCGGATCAAATTTATATATAAATTTGAGAGGACTAAGTATCTTCTTGATACTAAACCTCTTGGTTATATCTGCTGTGTTTTTTTTGTATATTTCTAATGTATAATACATATATATTTTATTTTCCACTGCTATTACTTCGAAATACAAATCTATTTTGAAGTTTCTTTGATAGTCAAATTAGAAAGTGTTTATACTTATTGTGAACCAGTATGTTAGCTTCAAAAGCTAATTTAATCTCGTGATTAAATTGACTGAGATCTAATCAATCTTTAAGAATCCAATTGAACATTTTCAATCTGTATAAATTCACTACAGTTTAACTTTGTTTTTAAAATAGGGGGATTTGAAGGGAAATATTTTTAAAATAAATTTTAATTAGAACTCAATTCACCCCCGCCCCTCTTGAGTATCCACTCTGACCAACATTTGATATTAGTGGATTTTGTTTTTTGTTCAATGTTTTCAAATACTCTGTTTTTCAACAATGATTTTAGTTATATTTTAAAGATCATAAATTTATGTTAGTTCTAAATTTTATCTCTTTAATTTTTTTTTATAAACTCTAGTTATGGACAATAGACTAGAATATGATGCAACCAACATGCCACCTTTCTTTAATGGTACAAATTATGCCCAATGGAAACTGAAAATGAAAATTCATTAAGAAAGTATGGGATTTGATATATGGACTGCTATAGGAACTGAATATAAGATTCCAGCAACTGTTAGAAGTACTTGGTATGAAGCTACTATGATAGCTTACAATAGTAATTGTAAATCTATGAATGCTCTGTATTGTGCTTTAGGAGATGAAGAGTTCAATAGAATATCTTCTTGTAAAACTACCTTTGAAATATGGGATACTTTGAGTGTTTCTCATGAAAGAACAACTAATTTTAAAGAAATGTGATTGAATACATATTCTATTAAATATGATAATTTTAAAATGAAGACTGATGAACCTATCTCTGACATGTATCTCAGGTTCAATGAGATTGTCAATACAATGATCTCTCTTGGAAGAGATGTCATTACTAAGGAACAAATCATGAAAATATTGAGATGTCTACCAGATCGATGGAGAGGCACATCTATTTCAATTAGAGAATCATGTGACATAAGCAAAATACCAGTCAAGGAACTCATTGAAAAGCTTATGTTGTGCGAATAATAACTAAAGGTGAACAAAGAAGACGATTATGAACCTAAAAGGATGTCATTATCTTTTAAATCTATTGCTTCGAAGAGCAAGGACAAAGACAATGTTCAAATACAAACTGAAAGTTCAACAAGTGAAGATTCAGACTCTGACAGTGATGCAAAGATGGATCAAATTGCCAAGAGATTCAAGAAGTTTTATTGGAAGAAGATATTCTTTAGAAAATCAAATTACAAAGGAATGTATGACAACAAGGTTCATTAGAAGAAGGATTGGAAAAATCCTGACAAGAATGATGAATTTGTCTATTATGAATGAAAAAGGAAAGCTCACATTAAAGTTGACTATCCAAAATTGATGTTCAAAAAGAAATATGACTACAAGGACAATAATAAATAGAATGCCATTAAAGCTGCTTGGAGTGCTTCAGAAGATAGAAAAAGTGAATATGAAGTTTCTGATTATGAAAAGAATCGTTCCAACAAGTGCTTCATGACCAATACCTTTGAGGTACCTATTTCCCCTATGATGAATGAATATTATGCTGGAACTAATTCTGAATTTGAATACATATCTAGTGAGGATCTATTTGAATATTGTAATATGCTAGAACAAACCTGTAATGAACTTAAGGACATGTACACAACCTTAAAGAAACATCATGTTCTTCACTGCTACTATTAAATCTACCCTTGATGTAGAGAAGGAAAATAATGCATAATTGATAAAGGAAAATACTGAACTAAAATTGTCTAATGAGAAACATAGAAAGGACTTAGAAAAGTTGACAAATGGAAAAGACACTCTAAATCAAATGCTAGGAAAGCAAGTGGAACCAAAGTATGCTACTGGAATAGGTTATCAACCTGGAAAAAGAGAGTTTACTAAAACTAAATTTATTCCTAAATCTGGACAAAATTGTTCTAGTTCTAGTTCTAGAAATTCATATGCTTCAACTAGTTACTCACACAGTCACAAATCAAATAGAGTTTATCTTTCAAAATCTGTTGAATCTCTTAATTACATGGGACCAATAAGACAAATTTGGATACCTAAATATTTGATTTCTAACCTATCTGGACCCAAGAAGATCTGGGTACCAAAATAGTTTTCCATCTAAATCTGTTTTGTAGGAAACATGTTTGAAAAGTTCTCACAAGAAGATATGGTACTTGGAAAGTAGATGTTCAAGAAATATGTTTGGAGATTACTCATTATTCAAGAGTCTAATCAATGTTGATGGAGGCCATGTAACTTTTTGTGATAATTCTAATGAAAAAATCATTGGCCAAGGCCATATTGGTAACACTGATTCCGTTTTGATTTCTAATGTTTTATTTGTTGATGGACTTAAGTATAACATGTTATGTATTTCTCGATTATGTGATGATGGCTTTAATGTGAAATTTGAAAATGATTCTTGTAATGTTTTTAACTCTAAAAATGTTTTAGTGTTCTCAGCCTTGAGAAATGAAAATGTTTATACTGTTGATTTAAATTCTTTATCAAAACAAAATGTTACGTGCCTAAATGGTTTTCATAAATAATCTTGGCTATGGAACAGAAGATTAGAACACTATAATATACATTCACTTAGAAAGATGACTAGGAAGAACTTGGTTAGAGACCTACCCAAAATTGAATTCCCAAATGACAAAGTTTGTAATCCATGTCAAAAGGGAAAGCAACATAAAGATTATTTTAAATCAAAGAAAGAAGTCTCAACTTCTCAACCTCTGGAGTGGGTTCACAAGGACTTGTTTGGACCTTCTAGAGTGTCTAGTTTAAATGGGAAGCACTATGTCTATGTCCTAGAAGAGGAATTTTCAAGATATACTTGGGTATAATTCTTGGCTCACAAAAGGGAAGCTTGTTCTTACTTTATTAAATACTCCAAGTTTGTTGAAAACTTTAGTGGACTTAAGATTAAAACATTGAGAAGTGATCATGGTTGTGAGTATGAAAATCATTAGTTTGAATCTTATTGAACACACAATGGCTATAGTCACAACTTTCTTTCTCCTAGGACACCTCAGCAGAATGGTTTAGTAGAAAGAAGGAATAGAACCCTTCAAGAAATAGCCAGAACCATGCTTAATGAGTATGACCTGCGTGTTTATTTTTGGGTGGAATCTATGAATACAAATTTTTATATTCTAAATAGAGTCTTAACTAGAACTGTTCTTAAAAAGACCCCTTATGAGTTATGGGATAATAGGAAAACCTATAATTAGTTAGTACAGAGTCTTTGGCAACAATGTTTTTATTCTTTATAAAATGGATAATCGGGATAAATATGCTTCTAAAAGTGATGAGGGAATCATTCTTGGTTATTCCATATCCAGAAAATCTTATAGAGTGTTTAATAAAAGGTCTAAATGTATGGAAGAATCGGATCACATCATGATTGATGAAACTGATCCACATGCACCTAAACCATCTCTTGAGAATCTTGAATAATATTTGAGTATTATGGACCTTTATGATAAAACTAATGAACCTGCTGTAATAACATACAGTTTTGGACATATGTCAGAATCTTCTTCTGTTGAACTCGATCCTATAAATGAACCTGAAATTTCTAGTCCTACCTTTAATAGATCGACTAGGATTCTAAATAATCATCCTTTGGATGTTGTTGTTGGTAATCTTGATAGAGGGACACAGACTAGAGCTTCTCTAAGAAACCAAGTTGAACATCAAGCTTTTCTTCAATAGTTATATCCTAAAAATATAAATGATGATATCAATGATGAAATTTGGGTAATGGATATGAAAGAAGAGTAAAATCAATTTAAATGAAACAAAGTCTGGGAATTAGTTGACAGACCCAAGGACACTTTAACAATAGGCACTAAATGGGTTTTTAGAAACAAAGTTGATGAATCAGGAAATATAGTTAGAAACAAAGATAGATTAGTTGCATAAGGATATATTCAAGAGGAAGGTATAGACTATGAGGAATCCTTTTTACTTGTAGCTTGATTATAATCCATTATAATTCTACTTGCCTATGCTGCTAATCTGAATTTCAAGTTATATCAAATGGATGTCAAAATTTCTTTTCTAAATTGTTTTATTGTTGAAGATGTTTTTGTTGAACAACCACCTGGATTTACTATCCTCATTTTCCGAATCGAGTTTTCAAACATTATATAGATTTATATGGTTTAAAACAAGATCCAAGAGTTTGGTTTGATAGACATAGTAGTTTTATTATTTCATAAAGTTTTACAAAAGGGATTTCTGGTCCAACCCTTTTTTTAAAAGAATTTCTAAAAATATTTTGATAGTACAAATCTATGTTGATGATATTATTTTTGGATCTTCTAAACACTCCTTATGTACTGATTTTTCAAAGAGTATGAAAAATGAATTTGAAATTAGTTAAATGGAAGAACTCAAATATTTTCTTGGATTTCATGTTTTCCAAAATGAAAATTGCATTATTTTGAATCAAATTAAATAAAAAATGGATCTATTAAAACGTTTCGGTTTGGATATTATTAAGGAAACTGATACTCCTATGAGTACAGTCTGTAAATTGGATATAGAAGAAACTGGGAAACCAGTCGATCAAACCAATTACAGAGGTATGATTGGAAGATTACTTTAGCTTACTACTAGTCGACCATATATTATGTTTATTGTGTGTGTGTGTGTGTGACAGATTTATAGCTAATCCAAAAGAATCTCATTTGATTGTTGTTAAATGAATTTTCAAATATCTTAAACATACTGCAAATTTAGGTTTGTTTTATCCAAAAAGACAATCATTTGATTTAAACAGTTATTCAGATGCTGACTTTGTTGGTTGCAAGCTAGATAGGGAGAGAACATCTAGAACATGTCATCTTTTGAGAAAGTCTCTGATATCTTGGTGTAGTAAGAAAATGAACTTTGTTGCATTTTCTACTGCTGAAGAAGAATACATTGTTGCTGGTAGTTGTTGTGCACAAATTCTGTGGATGAAGCACACTCTTTTGGACTATGGATATGATTTTAAGCATGTTTCAATCAATTGTGATAACACTAGTGCAATTAATATATCAAAGAATCCTGTGTCTCACTCGAGAACCAAACACATTGATGTAAGGCACCACTTTTTGAGAGACCACTACCAAAAAGGTGATATTACTCTTGAGTTTATATGTACAAAACATCAATTAGCTGACATTTTCACCAAGACCTTAAGTTATGAAAGGTTATACTTGATTAAACAAGAGTTGGGTATGAGAGATTTGTGAAACTGATCTGTCAACCCGATCTATCAAACCGATCTTTCAAACTGATCTATCAAAACAGTCTGTGAAACCGATCTATCAAACCGATCTATCAAACTGATCTGTTGAACCAATCTATCAAATAGATTAGTGCTACCGATTGGGTTGTACTTTTTTTAAATCGTTATTGTCAGTTTAAAATGACGCTATTTTACTTAATCAATATTTTATTTTTTGTAACCCTAAATGATACAAATAATGACCCGCAACTATTTATTTTTCTAAGAGACTATTGAACTTCCATTTCACGCTGAACTCTCTCTTCTCTTTTCTGTAACCCAAGACTTTTTATTCTTTCCAATCCTCTTGATTGTCTCAAACCTCATAATGGCCATGAAAAAGAGGCAGAGCAAGGAATCTGAAGTAACTTCACCTGTCAAGCGTGCTCGAGATGAGTTGAGTAGTACAACGTAGAGGTCTGTGAACCTGGAGCTCAAAAAATGGGAAGTTATTGCTAAAAAAGAAATATGTTCAGAATGGGTTTTGTCTAGAAAGTATGTTCTCTTGTAAGTGTTGGAAATGCAAGGTTGGAAGAATTTGTTCTGCGATAATGATCAAGTATTTTACATGAAGATGGTGCTTGAGTTTCACCTAATCTTAAGTATTGTTTTGGATGGTGTAGAGGCTGCTAGATTTTATTCTATAGTAAAAGGTAAAAAGATTAATTTTTCATCAGAACAATGGGATGAATGTTTGGGAGTACCTCACAGTGGAAGATACGAGGACTATTCTTGTAATATTCCTCCCCCAACAGATTAATTTTCTTATGAGCTAGCCCTGGAGTTATTGATTGGGATGTCTGAATCGAGGAGGATAACTTCTGCTGAGTTGGATGGTGAAAATAGAATCTTGTATAAATTTATTTAACATCAAATATGTCCTATAAAATGTGACTTTTCTTCAGTAAATTATGAGGATGTTTTTCTATTATTCCTCTCTTTGAATGGTGAAAAGATCAATCTGTGTAGATATTTTCTAGAGCATATTGTTGAGATGATAGAACCATCAAAGAGAGCTACAACTTTATTTTATTCTAAGCAGATTTTTGCCATGCTGAAATTCATGGACTGTGTGGATGATGGAGATTAGTATATCTCAACAATTAGCTTTTGATTCAACAAAGTTATTTCTAAGAGGATGAAAATAAATTGGATTACATGGAAGAAATATCGGGTTGCTGATGATGAAAATTTATATGAGTCCTTCAATCCTATTGATCATCCAAGGAGACCAAAGGGGGTAAGAGTTCCAAGATTAAAACCCGGTGAGGACGTGGTTCATTCAGATGAAGAAGAGGAAGCAGTACTTCCTAAAGAAACGGGTGAATCTAGTAAGAAGGGAATAGAAGAAGAAGAAGGTGATGATAATCTGAATGCTGGAGAGGAGGCTAAATCATCTCCTGATGAGAGGAGTGATCCTAATACTGTTAGCCCAAAGAAAAGAAGGATGGAATTTGGTTAGGTAAGCCCTCCTATCAAGTTAGCTGATATTGAACCTCTTTTAGATGAAGAAGAAGAAGTTGAGATTGATGAATCAACCTCTGAGGAGTATGAATCCGGAAGTACAGACATTTCAAGTTAGAGATCAGTTAATGATGATAATAATAATGATGATGATGAAGGAAATGATGGTGATGAGGGTGATGTTGATGGTGATGGTGATAGTAGTAGTAGTGATAGTGATTGTGGTGATGCTGATGATGCTCTTTCATAACCTGTAGAAGATCATAATGTGACCTAAGATGATCCTCAACCCCAACCAATTGAGAAAGAAAATGTCCCTGAGGATGAGAGGACAGAACAGCTCGAGATTTATGAGGATGAGGAAGTCCTTTCATAGAATTCTGGATGAGCTCAGTTTGTGAAACCTATGTATCCTTCATGCAAAGTCACATGAGAAGAACATCCAGGTCTTGCTGTTCTGGGATTAGATTACCCAGAGGAAGAGAAAGGTGTATAAGTGGATCTTACAGGAATAAATGTTTCAGTTAAGGCTCAATTAGTTGCAGAGTTTTTGTGATGAGCAGGTGTCAAACCTGATTCTTCAGTGTCTCAAGCTAGACCTGATCCTACAGTTGCTAAATCCAACTTTGAAAAATTTAAGGTTGAATTGATTCAATCTATTAGAGAGAATATGAAAGATGACTTATCTCTTGTTCCTGCTCCGACTCCTATGACTTTATCTGAAGCTGCTATGGATGATTTGGCTCAATGAGTGGTAAGCCCTATCAAACCGGACCTGTGCATTTATAGTGAGTCTATTGGCAGACACAATACCTCATTGATTCAAACTCTCACGGATTTAGGCAGCAATCCAGTTTCTCTGTTAGGAGAGTTCAGAACAGCCATCTCTGGTATGATGGAAGTTTTATGAAATCTAATAGAACATTTGAAGAAGGCAGATTTGAGGAAGTTGAATGCTGAGATCACGCAAGTTGATTCTCAGGATAGTTCTTCAAAAGTAACCAAGATTACTGGTTATGAGCTTAATACTATAAAGGATGTTGTTAGAGATGATCTGGCAGCTCTTGTAAATATTTTAGATTTAGATTCTTTTAAAAAGATGAAAGAGCGCAGTGATCATATTCATAAAATGGTGCAGCTATATTCAACTGATGCTACCAAAGCTCAAAAGGAGATTAAGGAGAAAGTGGATAATTATTTCTCTAAGATCTACACCAAGAATGAGTTGAATCATCATTTTAATGTGTTGGATGACAATTTGAGACTCCCTCATGTTTCTCAAGCTATTAAGGCTAATGTTCACAAGTTAAAGGATTTTACTCCTACATTGGAAAATTCATATAGAATAAGGATGATTTTGAAAAGGCTATGAAGTACAGTGGAGAAGTAATTCATGACTTAATCAATTTTCTCAAACCCTAACTTCATGTGCAATCTAAGGCCACTGTTTTTCCTGCTACTGAGTCTCTTCAATCATCAGGTGTTTCTCCCGGTCAGATGTATGTTTCTCAGGCTCTCTATAGTATTTGTCTAGTCTTTCAACAACTTCCTTCAAAAAGATATTATACACCCCAACAGGTGACCTTGGAACCCACGATTCATCCAACTCGAGTTGTCCTGTCTCCTTTCTCCATCATGCTCGTTCAACAATCCACCCAGCCACCTTCTGGACCATCCATTCCTCCCACTACAAAAGGAAAAGCTCCCTTGCACCCTGAGAAATTGTTGTATCTGTCAATTTTTGATATGGTGTTGGTTTCTTGTACTTTTCACTTTTGTATGTGTTTTTTGTACTCATTGTTGATATGGAATCTTCTTTATCATCTTACTTCTCTCTTCTTTTTGATAATCCCAAAGGGGGAGAGAAATCAGGGAGATCATGCATATGAGAGAAATCTGGGAGATCATGCATATGAGAAATCAGGGAGATCATGCATATGAATGGGTGAATTGAATGTGCATATGAGCCCATGCTGGCTACTTACTACATGCATAAATACAGAGGGTGAGAAATAATGCCTATGTATCTCCGTTGGAATAATAATGAATGTGGAGAATGAAATTTATTATCTGAATTATATTAAATGGGGTGAATGACTCAGTTATATAAGTTTGGATTTCTATTCTAACCATGTTTTATCTTTTGGCATATATTCTTTTCTATAGGGGGAGCACACTACATGACATACTATATTATCTCCTCATTTATGTCATTGATTTTTCATTATCAAAAATGGGGACATTGTTGAACTCTCTCTGAGATAGTTATTTTAATAATCCCAAATCATTGTTTTATTTATTTCAATTTAGTCTTTTTTTCAAATTGTTCTAAATGTGTTTAATTTGTTTAATTCATGTTTACATATGTTTATTTATGTTATTTTATGTGTTACTGGTGACCTGGAAGTATTCTAGAATCCAACATACACTGTGAAAATTCAATGTTTTGTCTCACAGTTAGTTATATTCCTGAGTCACCGATGATGAACGGTCACACCGATGATGAACAGTCACACCAATGATGAACGGTCGCACCAATGCTGAACGATCACATAGATGACGAACGGTCGCACTGATGCTGAATGGTCGCACCGATGATGAACGATCCCACTGATGAGGAACGGTCACACCGATGATGAACGGTCGCACCGATGATGAATGGTCGCACCGATGGCAACGGTCGCACCGATGACAACGGTCGCACCGATGGCTACCGAAAATCTAAATAGAAACTGATCATGAGCCACCGATACCAATGATCAATGAGTTACTGATGATGATGCCACTGATAATTATGATCATTAGTCACTGATACCGATTATCAATGAGTTACCAATGCTGATACCACTGATTCCGATGATCATGAGTCACCGATACTGATGCAGATTCAAAATGACTCACCGATCTCATGACTCACCGACAGTCATAAAAACTGTTTGAATTTATATTAACTCTTATTTAATTCCAATGGTCATATTTGATGTTTTTAATGCAATTAATGATATTTAATGTTATTTGTTGGCATTTCAGGGGATCATACCTCATGCCTATTAAAAGGTAATCATTACCATTCCTGAAGCATGTGGAATAAAAAGGAAGATCAAGCTGTAGTAAAAGAGTGTGCGTGAAAAGGAATAAAGATAGAATTATTCCACACACATACATAAATGAAAATAAAAACACACGTTGAACTTGAAGAGGACATTGTGAGATCTTCAAAGAACATTCTTGCATGCAATCCAGCACTACTGGAGAGCACTGGAAATCAGAGTACATACTTACTTGTGAAGGACATCATGCTGAACTAAGATACTATGATTTTCAACAGAAAAACCACAGAATGACTCCGAAGCATTTCTACTAAATCCAACGAGTCCAGAGTTGCACTGCTAATCACTAGAGCCTTCTATACTCTCATATATTTCTCTCTATGTGATTCATTTTCTACTATTTTGAGAAGTATGTGTTCTTAGTATTATTTAAACACACATTGTCTACTGTACTGAACTAGAGGATACTAAATCCTCATTCCAAACTCCATACATCGTACAGTATCCCACTGAGGATTGTGGTAGAGGTCAAGTGTAACCTGGACAGCCGGTGTGCTTTTGTCTTTGTTTTCCATGAAGAACTGTGGTAGAGGTCTTAGGACCTGGATAGTATTGTACTGTTGTTAACCCCGATCCAGGGAGTGGATCAAATTTATATATAAATTTGAGAGGACTATGTATCTGCTTGATACTGAACCTCTTGGTTATATCTGCTGTGTTTTTTAGTATAAGTCTAATGTGTACTACATATATCTTTTATTTTCTGCTTCTATTACATTGAAATAAAAGTCTATTTTAAAGTTACTTTGATAGTTTAATTAGCAAGTGTTTATACTTGTTGTGAACCAGTAGGTTAGCTTCAAAAGATAATTTAATCCTGTGATTAAATTGGTTGAGATGTAATCAATCTTTAAGAAGCCAATTGAACATTTTCAATCTGTATAAATTGGCTATAGTTTAACTTTGTTTTTAAAATAGGGGGATTTTAATGGAAATATTTTTAACAGAAATTTTAATTGGAACTCAATTCACCCCCCCTCTTGAGTATCCACTCCGACCAATAGTTGGTGATAGCCAAATATGAGGTTAATCTTCGGGAACCCCCATGCCCATTTAAACTAATTAAAGAGTTCCTAGATCATCGGTAGTGGATATTTTTTCTTCAAAGACACCCAGTTCAGGCATTAGAAGTCAACACATAACCTCAATCTCCTATCTATCTTCTTGGAAAAAAACTGGTGTTTCCCCTGGTGAAACACTGTGTCTCACAATTCCCTTCATCTGCAAGTCCTCCAATTGTACCCTCAACTCATGAAGATCTGTGGGATCCATCAGATATTCATGTGTAGATATCAGTGTCTTCCTAGGGTATAGATCAATGAAGAACTATACTTATCCATGACAAGGTATTCCCGGAACATCCTTCAAAATTATTTCCACATTTTTCACCAACACTATAGGAAACTGGGGACTCATATCTTTCATTGCACTGAGGGTCAGGATATCCAACTGATGTGTGATTAGTTACACACTCCAATGTGTGAGCCTATCCTAAGCTGCATTTGTTTAATTTTTACCAATAAATTAAAATCTAGTCCCATGAAGGAAGAAAAAGAACACTCTATTCCTGAAACAGTCATTATGAGCCTCAACAATGGATGACTAGTCGATATTGAGAATGACATCATAAGGACTTGACGCCGCTACTAGGTCATCTCAACTGAAACTCTCATCTCCAAGAGTAAGGTCACAATATCAGCACAAGTGTGTGAAAATAATATACCCCAATAATAGTATATAAATATAAGGTCCGAGTCAATTGTTCAACAGAAATATCCATGTCACAAATATGTTTTGTGCCAAGAAATTAATGACATATACATGTATCATTGAAAACTAGAGATATGGTGGACAAGACACATAACATACCACTAATAATCCCTTTATCTTCAGGGTAATAAGCCTCAATCACTTGAATCTTGACTCATCCCTATCCAATAGATCCCGGATCCTATTTTGGATCACCTATGGGTGGTTGTGGTAACATATCGAAACTTGGACCACATCCTATTACTCTCCCAGTTCCTCTTCCATGTCTTCTTCCTTGCAGACCTACCGGATCTTATCACTATCTCTACCTCTATGTTCCCTATACCATCTCCTGATAAACTACATGATGGTCTAGGAAATCTGGTGATATCTATACCCAACCAGAACATGAGTGATACAGTCTATCCACTAGTTGTCTCAAGCCGCCCTTCGATCCCCTCTTGAATCTCCGTACTCTCTTGGATCCCTATGTCTTCTATTGACTACCTCCTTCAAAGGTCACTTCACCTTCCTGCCCACTGTTGACTACCACTATATGTTTCTATATAGCTAAGAAACACTCAACTGTGAAAGGATCACTCTCGTACCCTAGTATAGGTAGGAACAAACCCCATGTAGCCCTCTCATGAAGGTATGAGTCCTGATGTATGGATCACATATCATAACCATTGAGTTCGTGAAAATGTTGGTATGCCTTAATGAAAACACAAATACCAACATTTCAACCTTCTAAAACTATATAATCACCTTGATACACTTATCCTTTATCATATAAGGTGAGAACTCCTCTCTGAAAAGGTTTTCAAACTCTGTCCATGTAAGATTCACCTCATTGTAACATTGGGTAACTAAACACCCATCAGCCAATTAATCCATATAGAAGGCTCGCTTCCAGGACCACCATCCCATCTAAGGATTTCTTGACTAGAAGAAAAACTCGTATCACCCACTCAGGCTAGTCCTTAGCCACTTGTGTGTTAGGATCACCTCGGAACCTGAGGGGTCTTTGCTGTTGAAACTCATGAAGTGCACCTAGACTGTGCTCCTCACCCACTGGTACTCTAAGTAACATGAACTTCCCTACAGTGGGTTGTATGGATGGTTCACCACTTGAAGGTTCTATCTCCAGCACAAATCCTTATCCCAATTTTTTTCACTAGGGAGATAATCCTCGTGATCACGCATTGTAATCCTGGCCATCTATCAATGTAGAAGTATCATGAAGTTGAACAAGATTTACCATGTTCAAAATAGTATACCTGTTGAGATAACTCAACAAGGACATGAGAGCACAACCAAATACTATATGATGAATGTACCTTTTTTCAAAAAACTAGTGATTTCATTTATTGAGTCGAAAATCATAATTCAGAGTCCTAGTGAATGGATACAATGGTCACCGCACCAATACTAGATTCCCTTGACTAAAAGTCAAACTCGAAACACATAACACAATTTCCCCAAACAAATATCATAGACTCTTGGTAATTTACGTAGAACTAATCCCTTAATTTGATACCACTTTTTCACGACCCATCCCATAGGTCCAGTACCATGATTACCCCAAGCCCACCTCTGATATGTAAGGGGATAGCGACTACAACACAGTAGGCATATCCCATAAATGGGCATCATTCTATTAACGACATATACACATGAAAAAATCTACATTCCCAAAACACTAAACTGTAAAATAGTAAGTAAACATGAATGCATACCACTAAGATATGAACAACAATGTAAGAAAATAGAAAACTAGAAAGCATACAAGGTCAAAATACAAACCACCCAAAAAGGGGTCTAGAAAAGTGAATGAACAAGTTTTGGAAACTCCTCCATAGAAATACCTACCTGAAAGGTAGGTATGGGGAAAACTTTCTAAACCCATAAGAGAACCCCACGACTATCTTGTATTTCCATGAACCACCTTGTCATGGTCCACCTAGGACTCTTCCAAATCATATAGCATCTACAAAAGACACGGCACATGCGGGAAAATCCCATGTAGGGGTGAGTAAAACAATAATCTATTGAACACCCCAAAACCTCAAATGAATAAAACTAAGAAATAAAAAAATTATACCACAAATAAGATACATTTTCAGATCATATAGGTATAGTTCTATAGTACGCCAACCTGGATTATCAGACACACACAAAAAACACCCAGTATTCATAAGACCCAAAGTCTCGATGAGACATGTATTCTTGGTAAGACACACAGTCCCTATGAGACACTTAGTCCCCCATGATATAGTATGTCCTGATGAGACACATAGTATCAGTAAGTAATGTAGTCCCAGAAATTCATGTAGTCTCAAGGTCATTGCCAGCCACATGACTCTTCTTATAGCACGATTGTTCTAGGAGCACTCACAACTCAAGACATTAGGTCATATGATAACATCCAAAAAAACTCACTTATAGAATCTCAAAGATACTTTCACTGCGTAAGGGTCCCAATGACGCAAAAAAAACTATCAAACAGTCACAAGTTCATAAGGATGTGACTACTTTTGAGAAAAGGTCTGACATGGGTCCAACCCAAACCACCGACCGAGAAGACACGATCAGGTCGACCCGACCTAGCCCGCTAGGTTGCGGCCCACTGATCCTCTCTACCAAGCCTTTTGGGCTACAAGCATGGCCCAAATTTCCTAGTATGGCCCACTATATGTGGGCTGGATTTGCTCACCTCATGTCGTATGACCTGAAAACATGCCATGCATGGTGTTGTGGTGTCACTACATCCCACATAGTCAGCCAATTGCATCTGTGTGCAGCCTCCATACTCAACCTACCACATGCCCTTTCCATTTTCCTGAGCTCCTCATGGCCGCCCTGCCACGTACACACCCTCCATTATGTGTACACGACCTCCTCACCGCATCCCCCTCACAGCCCCACCACATCCCTCTAACAGTCCCATAGGCTGGCAGCACCGTCACCACCCCACTTGTCATCCTTCGTGGCTACCACAAGCTGTTCTAGCCTTTGTTTCCTCAACTCGCCGGCACCGCCACCATGCCTCGTTGGACCCCCATCATGCCTCGCTGGACCACCATGTTGGGCACGCACTGGTGTTCCCTTCTGTGGAACATAGGATATCCATCGATGCCCAGAATTTTGAGCGATCCTAGATTCGGGTTCCTCATGACATTATCTACCCCTTATTTTGTCAGTTCGCCTTGAATTCGGGGGTCCGATCACATTTTTATCCACCAGACATCGTCGATCCTATAACCGCAGGTTTCTAATGGTCAAGAACTCGAAGAAGGGATAAAGAGAAATGAACCAAAAACATCTGAGGAAAAAACCTCGGCCTTTGTTCATGTCATCCTCAACTTGTTCTCATTCGAGGGTTGAATGAAGAGGGTAATGAAATTCCCTTTAACAATTCCCATGACTAACCATTCTACAAGAATGATCGAACCGCGGATCTACTTTTTCAGTGGTTGGTCTGCATTCATCATTGATTATATGAATGGGGAAGAAATCACAATGAGATCAAATTCCCTAACATGATTTTGGATTGATCATTGATGAAGAATGATTGTGTTTCCATCGTTGATGATATCCTCCAACTCCATCGGCACAACTATCCATGATCTGCTGGACCGATCATCACTGTTTGTTTAGAGGGTTTCTTTTCCATGTATTGGATGAATTATAGGGTTACAGAAACGAAAAAAGATTCATGAAAAAGTATAATAAAAAGAAAATGAGTTATTGATTCGAAATATAATATTTAAATTAAATAATTTAACACCGATAATCTCATAAACTAACATTCATGGTCATCCCGCACCATTCGATCTGAGGCCCAGCTTATGGAATGAACCACATTACAAACTCAAAGGTGGTCTTGTATTTCCAATCTGAGTCCCCATTCATGAGTTATTAGGAATTTAAAAATAAAATAATTTTATTTAATAATAGTTTTTATAGTTACGCCCTTGGTGAATTTTTATCAGATAACCCACACTGAGCAATGTTAGGTCATGCCTAAGATAAAGCCGCCATTATGAGATTAACAATGATATCATGTTTTTTATTGGAGCACCCGTTTAAAAGATATTCAAATTTTTTCCAAAAGGTCGCACACACATTCTATTAAAATCGTAATGAATTTAAAATTTTTTTTTTTGTGAATTCTGAACCTCATAATCACACACTGTCTCAATTCTTGTTCTCATAATTTTCTAAAATAATTTCTAAAAAATAAAATTAGGAAAATTTGATTCATTACATTGGATGTAGAATTTTTGACAGTTCTAGATGGCATAGTTGGAGTATGATTTTCACAATAGATCCATTCATAAGGAAAACCAAGTGAAGGGTTTATCGGCCTAGGAAGTGGCTAGTGCATGGTTAGAAAATGGTTCGGAAAACCATTCGACCAATCCAAGTGTTTAATTTATGATATTTTTTTAAAAAATCACCTCTTTATTTTTATGGGGTTTCACCCACTATCATTACCCTTCATGTCGTTTACCCTTATAATCTCTTAGAAGTGTTATATCCTCCTCCACATTGTATTCAGGATCATCTATTAGCATTTTCCAATAGATTTTGAGGAATGTTCTACCCACTTTCCCTATTATCCTCTACTTCTACCTTCTCTATTTTATTTGGATTCCCCTATGAACCATAGTTTTCATGATGAAAATAATTAGTGTTTCATGTGAGACCAATTATAAGAATTTTAATTCCTAGGTGTTGTGGGTTCAATTTCTTTTCCTATGGTTATTGTCATCATTGATGGAGACATATTTTAAAAAAATTTGGCTTCTTTATCATATCTTTAAGAAAAGTGTTACCCTGAAATTGTTTCATTTTGTAATTGTTGGCCTGATTTCACCTTATAAATTAAGTTTATATATAATTTTTATTATATGTGATATATTTGTGATAGATTTGGTTGATTAATGATACTTATATTTTTTGAAGTGTATGTGTGGCTTTTTGAGGTGATTTTATACACTGTGTAATGCTATTTTGACCCAATTTTGGTTTTCAATGAGTGAAAACAAAGGTTTTATATGGAATTTAGTTTTTTAATTTAGGGTTTTACATTATAATGGATTAATAAATGGTTTTTTATGGTTTTAAAAAGGTTATTTGAAATGTTTGTTTAGTCTAACGTTTGCAAATTCCATGCTATCAATTTTTAAATGGTTTGGTGGGAATTGATTTGTTTTTTAGACTTGTTTTGTTATTCAACGGGATAGGACATTGTTAAAGGGTTTTTTAAAAAAAATTTAAATGAAATGGGTTATTACATTGAACATCTTAAAATGTTTAATGTGGCGTTTTATAAAAGATGTGATGGAATTGAAGACCATTTTCCATGTTTTGGATTTTCAAAAACGGGATCCCTTGAGCAAGGGTCACTTTTAAATGTTTCAAATGCCAGGGTGATTTCCATCATTTGAGAGATGGTGTTTGGAATTTTTTTGGGACTGACAAATGGAACGGAATCTAGATCCATTTTTGGAGGTAAAGGCCTGGATAAGACCTTGGTTTTCTTAAATGGTGTATGTAGGTGGCATCCCTTTATTTCCCTTTTCTTTTTTACCCCCTGTGTGTGTTTGTGATCACAACATTATTATTTTTAACTCCAATTTTATGGGAATGTTATTTTTATGACTTGATCTCATGATTTGTGTGGATATGGTCCTTCACAACATTAGTTGTTAGGAGTGAGGGTAGTTATGGTTATGCCTTCTATGTTAGAGTTGGTTCGATTTCCCTACACCTCATATCCTTATTGGTCATGGGATGTCAAGTAATATGTGGAAGAATTGGCTTGTTTCCCTAGTTGGTTCACGTATCACTTGTTTCCCACCATTCATGATAAGGGAAAGGTCAAGTTTGTGTTTTTATTTACCATGAAACCTATGTGGGATAATAGGATATTGGTTGTGGACATATATCATGTCAGTAGCTATTTTGGGTGGATATACCTTTATACGGTTAAATTATTTTCACATTAGGATTCCAAAGGTATATCCCAAAACACATATGATTTATTTGTTGATTAGTGATTGAGGGGAGTCTGATATAGATGGGTTTTGTATCATTTATTCATCTTTCATTTTTATGGGGCCTTCCTATTTTATTTAAAAAAATTATATTCGTATGATTCTTGGTTTCATTATTTTATTATTGGACTAGCGTGGGTGTTGATTTTTTCTCCTTTGAAAATTTATTTTCAATGATGTTTTAAAATAATGTTTTTTATTTGAAGGATCTTTTGTGAGAGTTCATTTGATTGATTTCACATTGGGTTTTTGGATTAAGAATGTTCTTCAGTTGGTTAATCATTTTTAAATGGTATGTGTGTTATTCTGGTAAAGAATTTTCTTTTTTATGTAAATGGGAATGAGTGTGCGTGGTTATAAAATGTTTTAGGCCGGAAGTTACTTTTTAAAAATATGTGTGTTTAGTTTTTTAAAACAACAGAAAATGTTTTATATTATGAAAATTGTCTTGTATTATTTTTATTATATGTTATATCTAAAAATAATATATTTTTTCATTTACTTTCAAACTAGAATATATGAATATTTTTTTGAAAATATTTCATTGTTTCATTAGGTTTTGGTAGCCTTCTAGATTTCTTAGCTTACGATTATATATGATAGGGTCCATGTTTTCAAATGGATCATTCATTGTTTGTCTTGGATGACATGGGGTGAGTTTCGTATTGGTGGGTAATCCAATGTTTCATGGGATGGATTAGGAATTACATGAGTTGGTTTGTTCTCATATGAGTTTTTTAGTGTCTTAATTAAATCCATACAAATTTTTTTTTCTATTTATGGATCTTATTTCTATCTCTAAAAATGGGTCATATTATTGTACTCGGTTATGACCTGGTAGGAAATTCAATTTATTATGTATTTTGTATTTATTTATTACACTATATTTATCTCTATTTTGAAAAAATACAAAATGTATTACTAAGATTCTCTAGCACTTGTTTCCTACCCATGGGTATAGAGAACTCCCATTAGCCCATATGAAGAATTGGGTCTGGTTTCAGCTATGATGGAATCCTCAGAAGATTTATGATAAAATGAAATTAGAGAATTGGGTTTCCCTTTTAATAGAAACATAATCTTTTTTTATCATTTTATTTAATAAATTCCCTATACAGAGTAGGTTATGGTTGTTGGAGCTTCATAGGTAAGGTTTTGGGGAGTCTAGTAATATCATTCCTACCCAAAACCTCAATATTCTAGTGCTTGTGGGTTTCAAATTTCAAATTGGAGCATTATTTTACATATTATATTGGATTTTGTCTTGATTGATGTTTCTTAGGAACCCATTGATTATGTATGTGATATTGGTGACTTATATTTGGTATCAGTGTGAGGTGTAAGGGAACTAGAGCTACATATATGGCTTACACTACCCAGAAAAATATGTGGTGCTCATGTGGTTTAGTCATCCTTGTTATAGGGTGTATGTCATGGTTGAAACATAGTTTCCGAGAATATGCTCGTTATGGAATGAATAATATTGTTTTTACCTTGTTAGCCTATTTTGTATCCTCTTGATTTTTGATTTCTATAAATGTGGTTTCACTTGATGGATGTTGAATAAGTAGTGCTTTGTTTCTATTTTGGGATGTGGTTTCCGTGAACCTTTCTTGAAAGCATGTTTAATTCAATTCTGGGATTTTTTTTTAAAAAACATCTTTTGTAAAGTAAAACGGGTTTTGTGAAAATATTTATTTTCCAACATGGTTTTAGAATAACTGGGAAAATTTAATTCCTATAGTATTAGGAATTTTCTAAAAATTGTAGTTTACTTTGTCTTATATTGAAAACTATATGTCTTGATGTGAAGATTTATGTTTTGAAACATCTTTGGAATGTGTTTTAAAAAATTGAAATTGGATTTGAAAATAAATTTGGATGATTGGATTTCAAAGTTATTTGGGATTTTGAAATTAATTATATAGATTTCATTTTTTGGATATGTGTGTGTTCCACTGAGGCTGTTTTATTTCAAATATTTTGTTGGATTGGTTTTTAATGAACACTAGGGTGTATAGTGGTTTCATGATTACATAGTGAAATTTTGGTTTCTGAATGAAAAGTTTATTTTAATTTATTTTTGGTGTGAATAACTTGAGGGATTTATTTTTTTGATTTTATTAAATATTATTGTGGGAATAATTTTTTTGTGGTAGGACTTTAATTGGTTCATTCCCTAATGTTTGTTTTCCCCTCGAATGGTCAGAAAAGATCTTTCATACTTCTAATTCCTTCCTAAAATCCAAGGGGAGTAGAGGACACAAAACCTTCATTGATCATGGAAGTGAATTAGTGGTTAAATGAAATTGAGGTGATCAAATATTCCCTTCAGGAACATGTATATTCTTGGGTGAGGGATGTCAATATATTTTTGGTTAGTTTTATCTAAGTTAGTAGGGGTTTTTGGTCCTTCCACTGTTGCATGAGGGTAAATTTTGAATTTTTTTGGATGCATTTATATAAACGATATTTTTGGAGGTTTTGAAATTGGAGTAAGTGGTTGAATCTCCTTGAGTTAACCTTTATTTTGACCTTCGGGTCTTCTTTAGATGATTTGTAATATTGTGTTTTCATAAAATATGTTAGGTTTGGTCCAATTGAGGATGAGTTTTGTTGTTTGAATTAGATCCCTTTTTATGGTTGGTTTTCGACTTGGTTTTAATAGATTCGACTATGTATTTTGAATTTTTTGGATGATTCCCTTTTGGGATGTTTTGATATATGTTTTAAATGATGACTTATGGAATTCATTGTTAATTTGATGTAGGATTCCATCCCTTTTGTGTGTTTTTGGGTTTGTTGTGAGTGTCATTTATTGGGACACATTTGTTTGGTGAATCCACTTTTTTAGTTTGGGTTGCACCTATTCTTTTGCTAAGCCACTTGGGTGTTCATTAATGGTACATGACTAGGAAATTAGGTCCAGGATGGGGTTTCTAGGGTGTGTGATTTCAAATTTGGGTTTGGAATACTATCTGGTGTTTGAGTATTTCTATTTTAGATTCACCATTTGAGGGTGATCCATGTTTTCAACCCTATGTTTTCCACATGTATTGGTATCCAATGTGACATATCATGTCAGTCTTAGAGGATTATCATAGCCTTTATCCCTTCCTTTCAGTTATTATGTTCTTGATATTTATGGGTAAGTTTCCCTCTTGTATTCTTTTGATTGAGGTCGCATCTCCCGGATTTTTTTATTTTGTTCCATCAAGTTAGAGTAACTCTAAATGTTGGGGAGAGCATGACAGAAATCCCATGTTTCATATTACTTATTGTTTGAGGTTCCCATTGAGGTTGTTTTTATATACATTTGGAAACCTCTTGGTTGGTTTTTCATACTCATTTTGAGGATCTCAGTTGTTGGCATTGAGGTTGAGCCATGTTGTGTAATCCATTTGGTTATTTCCTCTTTGGATATTCTATTTTTATTTCTATCACTTTCACTTAAGAGATTATCGGGGAAGAAAGTGGAATAATTAGACGTTTGTAAAACCCCTTATGAAAAATTGTTTTTCTTTTAGTGTTATTTGGTGATGTGGAGGTCCGGTTTGAGTATCCTTGGTGTTCTAGCTCGAAACATGGATAATATTGATTTCTTTCCATTTATGTATAGTTAAGGTGCATAGTTAATGGGAAATTCTGTGTCACACCTTCACAGTGATCCTTTGTAGTTCATTCTACAATACACCTAGTTTTTTCGGATGGGTTGACAAAGATTATTTGAAAACCATAAATCCCCTAGGAGAAATAATAATGTGTCATTGGTGTTTTTATGGTGTGGTGCACAACCCATTTATAGTTTGGTAAAATTTTCACCATGTTTGTAGTTGGCTCTATAATTTTACATAGTCCCTAATGGTGTGGTTGGAGAATAATTTTATCAATCATGTAGCTCATCAAAATAACCACAATAGGGGGTTCTTGGCATAGGTAGTGTCCAATGTATGGATGGGAAAATTCTCCAAAAACAATGTATAAAAACAATGTGACCAGTCTAGGTGGTAAAATTTTAAGGTTTTCCAAAATTATCCTTTCTATTTTTATGTTTTTTCACCCATATCCTTTCAATTTACATCAGTAAACCCTTGATATCTCTTCCAAGAGTTCCAATCTCCCCACCTTGTATTTTTAGTCCTCCAATTGTGTTTTCAAAGAATTTTTGTTTTTATTATTCCTCTCTACCCCTATTCACCATTAAATCCTTATTTATCTCTTGAATTTGGTTTCCCCCATGAATCATACCTATCAAGTGTATTTATTTTATAGTATTTGTGGATCTAATGATTGGTATTTTTGGGTATAGGGGTTGTATATCCAATTTATTATCTCATGGTTGTGGTTTCTTTTGAAGCTAACACGTTTTGAGATGTTTTCCCTTTATTCCAATCTCATTAAGCTAGGCGTCCATGTTCAAGTGTTTCATTGGGTATTTCTGGGAAATATTGTTCTTTCAAAATTTCATTTTTATGAAAGATTTATTATATGGTGACTTGATGCCATTTATTTTTGTTTAGCTCTTGTAATAATTGTGTTTTCATGAGATATTCAGGTTTTTATATTTGAAATCATATTTTTAATGATGTTAGGATTTTTTAATGTGACTGTGTGGCTTCCTGAAATGGTTTTCCATGTTTTGAAATGGAGTTTGGACCTACCATTTTTTTAAATGAGTAAAAATAATGGATTTAAAGAGAATTTAGTTTTTAATTAAGGTATTTTACAAAATTTAGTTTAAAAAATAGATTATATTTTATATTATTTTTTCCTTTAAAATGTTTGTATGGGTTATCCCATGAAAAAATTTGTGCTTGGTCATTTTAAATGGTTTTATGGGAAATTATTGTCTATTTTTCCTTGTTTTGGTTTTTAAAAAGGATGGCTATTGTCAAGGGGTAGATTTGAAAAATTTTAAATGAAATTTTTGATATCATTAAAATTATTAATATATTTTAATTTGTTTTTATGAAAATTATTATGGAAATTAAGTCTCTTTTCTATGTTTTGGGTTCTCAATAAAGGGATCTCTTATGTAAGAGTGACGTTGAAATATTTTAAATTCTTATGTTTTTTCCATTTTTTTCAAAATGGGGTTGAAAACATATTTCATTAGAGCATGAAATGAATTTGAATTCCAAATCATGTTTTTTTCTATAAATACCTTATTGAAACGTTGACTTTTTTAAATGATGTATGTAGGGGTCACGCCTTGATTTACAATTTTTTACACATTATTTGGATTTATGATAACTATGTGATTCCTGTTTTAACCATTTTATGTGGGAATGTTCTTGTAATTCAATGAGTACATGAAATGTCTATATGGGTATTTACATTATTGTGTGTTTGGTGTGAGGGAAGTTAAGTTTTATCCTTGTGTGTTCCACATAGATCAATTATAATACACCTCACTTTTCTTATTATACATGGTTTGACAAGTAATAAGTGTATGATCATGTTTGTTCTTCTAGTTAGTCCACACACAACTAGTCCTCACTAGTCATGTTAGGCATAAGGTCTTTGTGCGGGGGGGGGGGGGTTCATCATTATGATGCTTATGTGTGCTAGTGGTAAAAATATTGGACACAGAACATGAAAATAGCTAGTTTGGGGGGTTATACCCTCATAAAATTATATTTTTTTTTCATTTTAGGTTTCCCAGGGTAAAGTCCATGAGCCATTATATTGCTAGGTAGATTAGTTATTTAGGGGAGTTTTATCTACTTTATATTTGTATCATTCCCACTAATTTGATTGTTTTGAAAACTTACTATTATATTTTTCATTTTTATATACTTATGATCCATAGTTTAATTCTTTTGTATTTGACCAACACGGATGTTGAGTTGTATTCTATTGAAAATTAGTTTTTAAATATATTACAAAAAACTATTTTGGATTTAAAGGATCTTGTGTTTGAGTTATTTAAATGGATTTCAAAGTTGGTGTTGGGATTTATAAAGGGATTTGGTTAGTTAAAAGTTTTTTAAAGGTATCCATTTCATTTTAATAAAGAATTTGTTAGTTTTTATTAAAATTTTAATGGGTGTGTTTGTTTTTGAAATGTATTAGATAGTGTATTTTATTTCAAAATAGGTGTGTTAGGTTTTTGAACACAAAGGGAAACATTTTATTAAGTGACCATGAACATGTTTTGATTTTATTATATGTTGTATCAGACAAATCCAATTTTTTAGTTTCTTTTCAAACTAGATTTCATGAATTTCCTTATGAAATAAATTTCATTGTTTCAGGGGGTTGCAGTGAACTATAAATTTTTTTAAAACATGGCTATGTATTGCAGGTTATAGTTTTTCAATTGGAACATTTTCTATTCATCTTGGATGAAGAAGGGTTAGTTGGGTGGTGATAATAACGTAATGGATGAATGAGATGGTTCATGCTTAACTCGAGTAGGTTTTTTTTTGTTTAAATTTTGGTTAGTGTTTTAGGTGCCTACATGTTGTATTTATTAATGTTTAAGGATTTTATTTATGTATCTGAAAATGGTTTGGATCATTATAGTTAGTTGTGACCTTTTTGGAATTTTTATTTATTCTGGATATTTTATTTATTTGTTTTTTATATTTATCTCTATTTTTGGGATAAATCATCCATTAAGTAGTTCTTATGATGACCAGGATCTTATAGCCAGCCATTGGGGATCAAGTCGGGCCTTTTGCCGAATTAGTTTGGGAGCCAGGTTGGATGGAAACTCATGTTGGTTCATGACATGTCTTATCAACTAGCTACCAAAAAATAGAAAATTTGGTGTGGGATTGTTAATAAATATGAATTTAAATTAATTATGGTGAATAACCCATGAATGAAACAACATCGTCTACTATAGACTCAACATAAGAAATGTTTGTGGGACATGACTTTATAACTAATAAAATTTCAGGAAAATGTGTCATGTGAGGCTCTTGTGGAATATTTAATTCTTCTTATTTTCCTTGTGTAATGGATGGAACTGCTATATAATCCAACTATATCAATGCTAGAAATTAGATATGTTATTGAAAAAAAGGAACTACCAATTTGAGTTCGCTAAAATGATCTCTTCATTTATCTACTCTTTTTTACTGCTGATAAAAAGGTACTATATGATATGATTATTTTAGAACTAATAAGGACCATCGAAGCTTATTAAAAACATAAATCCCTACAACAGCCCTATAACATGATGAATTTAGAAAAATATAATCTAATTAAAATGGAAATATTACAGAAAACAATATTGAAATATAAATATTAATTTTAAATATCATTTAAATTTAAAATTTATATAAAAAATATTTACATTAATGTAATATTTATAATTAACCAAAAAAAATTGCATCCCAGCATAAAAAATCAAAACCCTCATAACAGATTTTCTACAATGACCATCCTCTATACAAAAACCAATCCTTATAAAAAAAGAATCATTTATTTTAGTAATAGAATATAAATTAAAAAAAATTAATTTTAATATTGTATAATCAACATATGATAAATTATATGGTTTATTATTGATTATATTAAAGATATTATCATTTATATAATTAACTATTTTAATGCGGATTATATTAATAATTTTATATAAATTCAAAACAATTAATTATACTATAAATTAATATTTATATAATGAATAATTCATTGAATTGTTAATTAATTTTATATATAAACTATATTCTTAATTACTTAATATACAAATGATGATATCAATTATTATTTATCTTAACTAATACAATAGTTGTTATTATTTATAACATTATACTAAAAATAAATTGATTATATTTAAAACACACACATTGAGTCATAGATGGCACATTGTGTCTTATACTAACACACAATCAATTCGTACATTTTATAAATGAATTATGGATCATTATTTTAACATTTGAAAACAATTTGTGCTCTTTTATTTAGTTTTTCCAATGTGGCACATGTTTTAAAATAAAATGACAGTTATTTAGAAAACCGTCACTTAGAGTCATTCTAGAAACATCATGTGTGGAATTAATGTGTGTTCGATTCTAACATAAAAAAAATAAGAATTTTGGATCATTATCCTAAAATATATATACAATTTGATATCATTTACTCAGTTTAGACTATGTGTTGTGTCATTTAGTGTAAAGTGAAACTTTTAATACGAAAACACACACATTGAGTCATACTGAACACATCTTCTATCAGATTGCTAAGTATTCGGTCTCTACACATCATAAATTTATTATAGATCATTTTCCAAAATTATCCCGATAGTATAATCCATTTTACTCAATTTTTATGTGTGAGTCACGTTTTAGATTAAAATGACACTTTTAATGTGAAAACATGAACATTTAGTCATACATGAAACATCATGATTTGGATTTATGATTGGTGATTTACTACATGCCACAAATGAATTATATATCATTTTCCTAAATTTTTAAGACAATATTACCTTTTTTCCTTAGTTTTTACTATGTGATCTGAATTTTACAATTACAGTAAAATTTTATAATGAAAACAAAAACATGGATTAGTGCTATAATTATCATGTGTTTTATTAATTTCAAATCATTTACTACACATCAAAAATGAACCACGAATTATTATCCTAATGTTTGAAAAAAAATCCCCGATCATTTTATCATTTTTTTCTCTATGGAATATGTGTTTTAAACTAAAATGACACATTTATATTGAAAACATGAACCTTGAGTCATGTCAGCCACATGGTGTGTTGTATTGATATATGATCAATTCCTATTTGTCAAAAATAAATTATGAATTATTTTTCAAAATATTGGAAAGAATATTAACATATTTTCTCAGTTCTTCTTACCTAATGTCTTTTTTAAACTAAAAAAAACATACTTTTGGGGTCATACTAGACACTTTATGTGTTCAAATGATCTGTGGTAAATTCCTACATACCAAAAATTAATTATAGAGCATTTTCATAATGTTTAAAGAATATCCTAGATTATTTATTCACTTTTATCTCTATGATGTGTTTTTTACACTGAAATTAAACCTTTTAATTTAGAACACACAATTTGAGTCATAAATGCTACATTGAGTGTTAGATTAATGTGTAGTATTTTTCACTACATCAAAAATGAATTATTGATCATTTTATTAATTATTCAATAAAATAAAATCTATTTTACACAATTATAGATATGTGACATGTGTTTCAAAGTAAATTAAAACTTTTAATGTGAAAATAGGCACATGCAGTCATACTTGTCACATCATGTGTTGGGTTTAGGTATTTTAAATTCCTACATCCTAAAAATATATTAAAGATCATTCATGTATATCCTTAATAAAACCAGTTATTTTTTAAATAGAGTTGGATATATGATATGTGTTTTAAACTAAAATTGCACTTTTATATTGAAAACACTAACTTAGGGTAATAATGGCCACATCGTGTGTCATATTAATGTGTGGTCAATTTTTACATGTAAAAGTTGAATTATGTATATTTTTTATAATGCTTGAAAACATTTCAAGATCATTTTCAATGTTTTGGATATGTGATACGTGCACTTTGAGTCATAAGTGCTGCATCATGTGTCAAATTGATGTGCGGTCAATCCCAACACATCAAAACTAAATTATGTATCATTTTCAAAAAAGATAAAAATGATTAGAGATTTTTTTATTATTGTTTGTGTGACATTCATTTTTAATAGAAAAGAATCGTTTATATTTAAAACACACACATTCATTCATATACACCACATGATGTGTTGGATTGATGTGTGATCAATTCTGACACATCAAAAATGAATTGATAATTTCTTTTCAAAAATTTTAAATCAATCTAAGTTCATTTTCTTATTTCAGACAGTGTGAAAATAATTTTAAACTAAAATGACACTTTTATATTAAAACACACACTTTTTGTCATACAAACCATTTCATCGGTTAGATTGATGTGTGGTAAATTCATGCATTCCAAAAATAATGTAGGGATTATTTTATATAGTTTTACGAATATAAGATCTTTTTTACTCAGTTTTGGCTATATGATTTGACTTTTACACTAAAATGACAAATTAAAACACATTGTCTCTTCTAAAAAATTCTCCAAATAACTCATCAATCCATTATCATTACCTCATAAAATTCCTTTTCCCCTAGAGTCAACCCGTTATCATATAAGAACATTCCTTGAGCCTCATACCCGGCCCTCAGTGAAATTCCATGATTGGAATCTCAATTCAAGTTACCCTTCAATAAAATAATGAAATTTTGAGTTCCCTTACATTAAATAATGAAAAATATGTATTACCAATCAATAATATATGAAAATTTCAATTTACTCTTTATTAACCTATGAAATCATTACTTTACTATTGATTAACTTAATAAAATATAGATTTATTCTATACTAGCTTATGAAATATTCCATTGACCCTTTAGTATCTTAAATATTTTTTGAGTTACATAATAGTAACTTAAGAAAAAAAAAATCAAATTAACCTTTAGTAAACTATGGAAACATCAAGGTACCCTTTAGTAACATAATGAATATTCTTATTAAAATTTAGTAATATAAGAAAATTTAGATATACCTTTACTATAATAAGAAAATTTAATGTTACCCTTCATCTTGGTCACATCATGTATCAGATTTATGTGTAGTCGATTCATACACATAAAAATTGAATTATATATTATTTTCCATAATTTTCAGGAAAATCATAGATCAGTTACTTTGATTTTTCTTTGTAATTTATGTTTTTATGTAAAATGATAATATTAAATTCAAAATACACATTTTTTCTATATTGGTTGCATCGTGTTCCACATTTATGTGAATTCGATTCCTACACCCCACTCTAGAATTATATTTCATTTTCTAATGTTTGAAAAAATATGAGCTTATTTGATCAGTTTTGATAATGTGAGGGAAATTTTAAACTAAAAAGAAATTGATATATTGAAAACATGCACTTTGAATCATACAAAAATAATCATGTGTTATATTGACATTGGTTCCATTACTAAATATCCCATGTTATTTGCGGATCGACATCCTAATGTTAGAAAACATCCAAATATCATTTTATTAGTTTTGAAAATTTGACCCATTTTTTAAACTAAAATGAAAATTTTATATTGAAAAAAAACATATGATGTCATATTAGACACATTATGAGTTAGATTAATGTGTGGTCAATTCATATTTTCTAAATATTAATAATTGATTGTTTTCCAAAATTTTAATTACAATGCATGTTTGATTATATAGTTTTTATGAGATGCATGTTTTAAACCAAATTGAAAAATTTATATAGAAAAAAATCATAGGGTTTCAACTAGAAACACCATTTGTCATGTTAATGTGAGTTTTATTCAAAAAAATAAAAAATGAATTATGGATCATTGTACTTAAGTATCAAAAAATTGACAGTGATTTTACTCAATTTTTTCAATGTGGTGTGTGTTTTAGTGTAAAATGATACTTTTAATGTGAAAATATAAAAATGGAATGAAACTAGCCACATAAAATCAAATATTGATGTGAGGTTATTTACTAAATGCTAAAAATTGATTTAAAATTTTTTACAAATGTTTCGAGTTAATATGAGAATGATTACATAGTTTTTCTATATGATTATTGTTTTAAACTGAAATGATATTTAGAAACATTAGCATTGAATCATACCAGTCACATCACATGTCAGTTTGATGTGTAGTCAATTCCACAATGTAAAAAATTAATTATGTAAAATTTTTATGTTTTTTGGTAACAACATGATTTGATTTTCATGGTTTCTGCTATATGACATGTGTTTTAAACTAAAATGGCCCATTTATGTTGAGAAAACACAATTCAAGTCATAATTTACACTTCATGTGTCAGATTGAGCTGTGGTTGAATCCAACAAATCAAAAATTAATTATGATTCATTTTTATAAATGTTGAATAAAAACTAATATTTCTTTCTCGGTTATGAAAATGTGACATATGTTTTAAACTAAAATAAAAATTTTAATATAAAATAATCCAATTTTAGTCATACATAAACAATACTTTTTTACTAAATATTGCTTTATTTCTATATTTCAAAAATTAATAATAAATTATTTTAATTATTTATAATGAAAATATAAGCATTTTTTCTCGATTTTGTATAGGTGATGACACGTTTAACAAAAAATAAAACATTTAATATAAAAAATAAATTTGATTCATACTGGCTACATCATGTGTCACATTTCTTAATTGATAATTACTACACACTAAATATTAATTATGGACCATTTTACTAATTTTCAAAAATAATATGATCTTTTTTAGTCAGTTTTGACCTTGTACGACATATTTAAAGTAAACTAATACTTTTATATTAAAAACATTCAACCAGGGTCATACCAGACACATGATATATTAGATTGATGTATTCTTGATTCCTAAACATAAAAAGTTAGTATTGTATCATTTTTAATCTTTTAATATAATTTGATCTATTTTTCAGCTTCGACATTGTGGCACGTAATTAAAAAAATACCTCGTAGAGGTGAATTGGAATCTCGACATTTTCAACATCTGACACTACTTGAAATTAATATTAATTAATTCCTCATTGATAAATTTATAATAGGATTATAATATAAATGAGTAATCTCTCTTATTATTTTCTGTATATTTAATTTTCATTTCTTTGTTTGAATCAATAATGAAATTAATGTAATTTATCTTGCTTCCTCATCTTGGAGGTGGAAGTGATTGTAACAGGACCATGACTATATTTAAAAATTAATAATAATATTGGAATATAAAAAATGAAAATAAATAGGCTATTATAAAGGATGTACCTTCTCCATTAGTTTGTAGTATGTATTCATATTTGTGGGTAGAAGGATACTTTACTTATTTCACTGTCTCTATTATCTCAGTTGCAGCCCTAAAGTCCAATCACTCAAAATCATGATAAGATTCAGATATTTTACTTTATTTGATAGAATACATTGGCCATGACCCTACATGATACATCCAATTTTGAAATATGAAGGACCTATATTTCTTTAAAGGTTCATCCCCAAAGTTTGTCTTTGTTTCTATTAACTCATCCTGGCCCCTAAACAAACAAAATTTGTGAACTAATAAATTTTACAGTTGGAAAAATCATATTTAAGAGTTATGATATTAATGAATCATATCTCAAATGTATATATACATTCATGGAATGTACTAGATCGTATAAAAATTATTTATTCAACTCAATTTGATGCCGATAAACATTCTAACACCATTTTTATTTTTATTTTTTTCTATATCAATAAATCCATAGGATTTTCTTTGTTCATTCATTGAATCCATACCATGATTTAGCTAATAATTATAGATCACCATATTATAATTCAATTATTTTTAAAACACAAACTATTACTTATAATATTATTTTTATCTATAAAATTTGGATTGAAGTGTGTTAAAAATTATCATTGGACATCTTGTGCGGTCGATTTTTTGGAAATCCATGATTTGTACCCAAAAAAGAATAATATTTGGTATCGAAAGTGATTTATTTTCACAACCAAGGATTCAATAAAAAAAAATAAGTAAATAAAAAATAAAACCATATTTTTTAGGATTAAATTATTGAGTTGTATCCCGATCTTTTATACATCAAAAGAATAAGAATATCAATTATTTGTAATTCAAACATCATTATTATGTTATATATATTTTTATCATTTTTTATAAATTCCAGAGACAATTTTTCAAGGGTATTGATAATGTGATTGAGGAATCTAAATCATGGTTTGAAGGGTTTTCCCTTGATATATTAGTAATACACATTCCTATGGAGAATATGAATTATTTTAAACTATAATGAATATAGTGAGTTATTTTAAAAAAATTGATTATGAAAATTTACATCATGTATGTATTCACAAAAATGTCTACCAAACATTAAAACCTTATAATCTCATTTATACTCTTGATACAAACCAGATATGTAATGGATGGTCCAAATATTTATTAATAATATTCATTGTATGACATTTGTTCATCCTCGAGTGTTGTATCTTCATGAATTTTTAATATTAACATATGTGGAATCCAAAACAGTGTGGTGAAGGTACTATTAGAAGTTCTTTCTAATTTCATTTGTGATCCACTATATTTTCATGATTCAACCTTATGTTTCCCATTCATTTTACACTAATTTAATATTTTACCTTATTTAATACATTTAATAATCAACTGTTAATGGTTATTCATTTGAAAATAAGTTTTAATGAAAATACTCAAATATCCTTATATGATTAAATGGACTTTCTTTAAATGTAACACTAATATTATTGACTGTTGTAAAATCCATATCATCAAGATGAATAGTAACATTGATGCTTGACTCAAGATCTACTAAAATCCTAACTCTCATGCAATATTTTTTGAGTTTTTTATTATGTAGCATGCATCCTAGGATATTATATATTGTACTTTTCATAATACGATGATGCATGGGAGTTTATAGGTATAAATCACATAAAAAATCACCTTGAATATTTTTAGTACTACAATGTTATATCATGTTTGATTAAAATTTACACGAAAAAGTTATGAAAAATTTGTTTACCTCTAGTAATGTAGGTAGTTGTGGGGAATGTCCAGCCTCAAAGGTATAATGATCACATGTATCTTCATGTAATGATCATTGATCTTATAATGATTTACTTTGATCCTTTCACATATATTAGTCAACCAATACATATCAAATAATAAAATATTTTAAATCATCTATCTTTTCATTCATTCTTTTCATCATCTCATATGTATATCCTTGTTTCTTTTCCATATTAAAATGTATCTGAGGTGATAGTCTAGAACCTGTACCTCTAATATAATCATATTGTTCTATCCACTTAAATGCTACTGAATGTAGTGGTTGTTTTTTTACAGTTGATGTATATTCTTATGTTTAAACATTTTAAAAATCATATGAACACAAATAGTGATTTTTATAGAATACTATTATAAATCATAAAAAATTATATTTATGTCATACGTACACATGATTACCATATTTCCATTGTGTTTTTATATAATATTTTTCACTCTATTTATACATAGGCTTCCTTCCATAGTACATGACATGGGGTGGAAGTATATTTGTAATAAAAATCCTTTATATATATATATATATATATATATTAGGAACATATGTTGATTCATATCACATAAAACTTTTATTATATATTTAATTATTTACCATTATCTTTTCAAGTGAACTGTACATCACTCTTTCTTTATGGTATGGGTAAATTGGTTTTGATGGATGTTTCTTATTTTATGATATCTTTTTCTATTCCATAAATTAAAATTTTTGAATCAAATCATAAAAAATAAATAATTTGGAATAAAATATTATCGATTACATTTAACCAAAATTGATTCCTCATCTTGACATTTAATGAAATCTTTCCGTGTTTCCTTGTTTATAATGTGGTCATATGTAGATGTTGTGCGGGAATTAAAATTCCCCATAGAATCCCTACGATGATTATTTGTAAGAAGTTTCTAGAAGCCTATATGAAATTTTAGAGTGAAGATTAAGATAATTTTTTTATGGAAATCTTGTAAAATAAATGAACTATTCAAGGAATGATGAAAACTAAATAATAATTTTATTATATGTGTTTTTTGTAAAATAATGAATGTATATTATAACATTACCCTAATATGTTAACAAATGGTTGTCTTTTATATGGTAAAGAAATTGTTCCATGTATCTATATCATTGGGCACATGCATTCTCCATATGACCGCAATGTAACTAATGGTCATTAACCTATTGGGTTCAACATATTGGTTGTATTTAATCCATCCAAACTCAATGTTTATACAATTGATTATTTCCTTGATAAATTTAGTTAATATTTATATTCTATTTATTCATGTTTTTTTTAAAATGTTGTCTATCCCCTAATAATTCAATTATGTCAGCATCAATTGTGTGTTCATCCTTGATATTAGTATAATAAAAATGTGGATAATTCATTATCTAAATGATTATATGAAAATTTAATTTATATTGTGTAAATTAATTAGGTAACACATAATATTCTAAGTAAAATCATAGTATATTAAGAAACACTATAACCTACACATTGAATTCACATTTTTTCAATAATTGTTGATGTGATTGAGATCTTATATTGATTAACCAAATCCCATCCTTTTGGTCCCCTCTAACATACATGACAACTTCTACATCCTAGCTGCCATGAAAAAATTATGATATCACAATAAAATTATCATCACCAATGGAATTTTATTCATAACCTGTTTTTATTTTAGTGTACGACATGAAAATTGATCAATTCTTTTTTTTCTAAATTTAGGATATAAAATACATGCATTGATTATTATGCCATTATAAATGGTTCTTACATATACCCATCCACTCTGAAATTATCCTTCATGATGCCTCATTCATTGAATTTAATTATTCTTCTATTTCCACCCTATTTGGTAAAAAAATCAATAATTGATATTTTTATATTCCATGTTTTATATCTTCTAGATGATGTCAAAATATGACATATTCAAATATATTGTATTTAAATACTTGTAACTAGATACGTTCATCGTTTTTTCCACAAGTGTAACACCCCAGATTTTCATCATACTAAGTTTATATTTTTCTATTCTATAGAATCAATATCTATTAATTGTAAATCCAAGGTGAGATATGAAATTTAAAATGAATTCACCTGAATAATAATTGAATTCATATGGAAATTTAATTTATATTTGTGGAAAAATCATTAAAAATGTGATCTTAGAACAATAACATAAATTATTGAATAGGTTTATTTTATATCAATCATTTAACCTTTTATGGATTCAAATGTCTAAAATATACTTTGTTTGCTTCTATGTATGGGAAAACCTCAACAGTATTATGTATATTGTAATATTGAGATTGCTCATGCTCTATAATGGTAATTCTAAAACATATTTTCCCAAAATCACTTTTCCATGAAGGTGTCTTTTGTGAAGAGATTTTTGGAGACCAAGGCTATCAATATCTAATAGGTAATCATCACAAAATCCAATATAATGTTTAATAATATATAACTTTATAGTTCCAACTTTTTTCAGACTTTGGTTTTTATCATACCCTTTTAAAATTCAATACATTGTTGAATGTGGTATATATAACTGTAATGTATATGATTGTGTTGTGAAATACCTTTAACCAAGTCATCTATTAGGTTGACTACTATATGAAAGAATATTAGATTAAATAAAATCATCAATTCACTAATTTGATTTTAATTTCCACAATAATGATTGCAAACATCACCATGATTATAACATTACTAATTATGTAATTGAAAAAAAGAAAATTATGGTTAATGATTCCCATATATTTTTCAACAGAATGCGATGTAATGATATATAAATTAATTATTGCATCAAAAAATGATAATTGTGTGATTTTATAACCTACAAAATCAAATTATTCATTAAATTGACATAATTGGTATTTCATGAATATCCTTTTGGATATTTTACCCCATTAAAAATTTTAAACATTTGAATTTTTTTTGTATATAGTGTAAGTTGTTGGAGGAAGAATAGTTTTTCTGTCACACTTATCATGTGTGAAATCTTACCTTAACCTCATTTTAATGATGTATATCCAATATTTAACTCTAAATATTTTTCCAATGTACATTTAAGAATGTTCCAATAAAACTAACATATTTGTCTCCTATATGCATGAAATCAATAAAATGTTTGACATACAATCAATTCCAGCTTGAAAATAAAAAATTGGTCTCTTGTACATCCTAATTTTATAATGATTTCAATAATTTTTCCAAAATCATATTCCTCTTATTTTACTTTATCAAAAAATTTATCATCCATTAAAGGAGACAAAATTTTACCTTATTCTTTATTTCTAATCAATGATTGTGTCCAAGATAAAAATTTATGCTTTTGGGGTAAAATTTTGTGATTCCTAAAAAAAGATTTTTTAAGGAACGTTTCAACCTAATAGAGTGTGTAACTTCGTCAAAAATTGGTTTCTAAAATATCCCTTTAATTATATAGACTGACAAATTTCACTAATTAGGCAAGTCATTTATAATCCCATACAACATGGATCACAATGTGAACTGTTATCTTCTATGAGAATAATGGAATGTAAAAACATTAACCCACAAAAATTTTAGAACAACAATAAATTGAGCTAAATAGAAATCAATATCAATATTGCAGTATATTGATCTAGATATATATAGAGACAACCTAATGTTTTTTCCACCCTTGTATAACTATAGTACAAAGTTATAATTTACTGGTATAACTAGTCATGTACATCGAGTACTAATTTGGACACAAAAATTAATTATTCTATCTATAATTAATTCATGATGAAGTTTTTCAGTCTTTTTTCAGAATTTAGGATACTCATAATCAATTTTATTACACTGAGGAGATTCTTTTATGTGGTGAAGTTTCTATCATAAATTATTTTATCTATGTTCCATATCAATTTTATAGGACAGTCTGGACAATTATATACTTGGTTAAACATTGTAATTATATAAAACTACAATACAACTTTACAATTAAATGATTCATATTTCTTCTTTCAATGCACACAAAATTTGTTTCATTTACTAAGTGATTAATTGTTTTGGAAAAACAATATAAAATTATTTGGATAGGCATGTATTTTTTCTAGATATCATACCCATTGAATGTAGAATTCACTTAGCATCATATGTTTGATAGGTAAACTCATTTTATTCTAGTATCATATCATTCAGGAGATAAAGTATTTTTTGTAAAACTAGTGTTGCTCCATACGCTATTAACATTCAAATTATATTCCATCAATAAATTTGTCAATGTTGTATGTTTGATATAACTAACATAAAATTGTCTTTATTAATATTTATTTGAGGATTAAATATTAAATTGTCATTTTAATTTCTTTCATAAGATATTTATCAACATTTATATAGGTATTAATATTAAGGATCCACAGATTGAAGTATCATCTCAACCACTAGCACATTTAATCATCCAACATATTTATTCCAACATTTATTATTATGATCTATTTTGTAATAATTAAAATATTATTCCAACTATTATAAATGAATTCATCTGAACAAAAAAAAATGTAAACATGGAAAAATTATCTAAAAAGGGTCATATGAATGCACTATTGAAAACATGATAAACCTATTAAATCCATCCCCATAATCCTTTTTCATACAATTATAATCTATCCATTTTCAATTCATATATATCCATTAAGGTATAATAATATTCATTTTATACATAAAATTAATAAATACACATAAGGTATGCATATAATATATATATATATAAACATTTATATGCAAACAATGTATCAAAATTTGAGTGTACGTGTCCCCTATTTTGGTAATTTTTTCATAGATTGAGCATTTTAGGCTTCCTACACAAAATAAAATTCTTATGTTCCTCAAAAGATAATTTTTTCCATTTTAACCCTATATCTCTATTTCATTTTATTTTCATTCATCAAAACACATTGTTTCCTTTATAATTTTGAAATAAAAATATTCTTGTTGAATTACATCATAAATCTATTTTAAATCAATTGAATCCTATTCACATGTAATCAATTAATCTTTCATGTGACAAAGAACACAATTGTCAACATACTTGAGAGACAACTTAAGACACATATATTGAATTATTATGTAAAAATATTTTTAGTATAAAACCCGTTTGGAAATCATATTAATAATATAATTATATCTTGTGGAGAAATCACATTATAAAATAAGTATATAGATATATGTGTCTGTATCCTCTGGTAACATGTTAATAATATAGTATTTCACACTCTAATACCATGTGAAGAAATAAAAATTAATGGAAAGTTTAATACACTTATGATAGATAATAATATGGAGATCCATCCAATTGATTTCCATGTACACTCAATTATTTGAAAAAAACTAACCTACATCAATCCTTATGGACTGTATATGAACCTACAAAAAAACCACCCAGACCCAAAATACACAATCGCTCCAAACCCCTAGCCCCATATACACCATATATATATAATGGTTTTGTGTGTTTTTATACATGTATAAAGATCTATATATATATATATATATATATATATTCATATATAGAATATTGTATATTTCTTATGTGCATTTAAGTTCCAATATATATTTTATACATGCATAATGTATCAAATAATTAAATAAAAAAGTAATATTGTCATTATATGTGATTTTATTACGTGAATTTTTTCTTGTAAATTTTTTACAAAAAAACTAACTATATAATATAATTTCCTTTTTCATATAAATTTTTCCATGGGTAACTGTAAATATTCAGAGGAAATTCTACAAGTATTTAGTTAATATCCTCTGCCAAACATGAAAAAGTAAAAACACTCAATCATTGAGTATCTCAACCCTAAAAAATAAAGAATAGTTATCATTTGGTACTTGTGAAAACCACTATGGTATCCCAAGGGGAATGAGGGTCGTATGGTACATATATGATAAAATAAGAACTAAAAAAGGTTAATTAATTCAAGATCGACTAAAAAGTTGTTGAAGGAATCACAAATCCTGTGTTTTGAAAGTGTCTATTCTTATGAGATGTTCGATGGGGGTGATAGAAAATGTTATGTTCCTTGATATAATTAATCTAACAAGTAATGGGGTTATCTGGTAGGGATGTATTTAAATGACTGGAACACTTTTCTATTGCTTTCTAAAAACCGCTAATAAATATTTGTTTCAATAATGGTAAAATGGAAAGCATTGATAAATCATATCTTTATCGATGCTATGATAAAGTTCTAGTAAAAATATAATTTATCAATGATTTTTATTTTAGCACTCACAAACGCTATATTTATTAATTCTTTTTGGAAATCATTTATCAAAATTTTATTTAAAAAATATTAAACTAATATATATTTAAAATTAATAAATTATAAAAAAATATAAATTAATTTTTTAATTAATGAATAAATAATCATAATTGAATGAATGTTATAATTTAGTGAAATTTAATAACTAATAATGAATAGACTTCGAAAATATTAAAAAAGGAATATTTTTTATTAATTATATAAATAATAAAATGTTAAATATATATATATATATATATTAAAATAATGATTAGTATATATTAAATATGTACATTACAACCATATAATAAAATTAAATGTTAATGTATAATTACATATAAAAACAGAAAAAATGATTAAATTACAGAAATATTAAACGAATAAATATTAAAAATTAATTTATTTAAAGAAAAGTAAAAAATAAGTAGCATTATTAATGATTAAATTATAATAAATAATTTTAAACAAATGAATGTAAAAAAGGAGCGAAATATATCAATTACAAAATCAATTGATTGTAGAAATATTAAAAAAATCAATTTTTGGTATTAATTATATAAGTTATATAAAAAATAAAAATTAATATATAATAAAATATAAATGGATACATTTTAATTATATAAATTACCACCATATTAAAAGAATTAAAGGTTAATGAATAAACTGGTTTTTAAAAATATTCAACAGGATAATTTTTTTAAAAATATTAATTAATGAAAAATGAAAATGCAAAATTTAAAAATATTAAAAAAATAATTACTATTATTAATGAAAAAATATTATTAAAAATTAATAAGTTTGAATAAATAATAAAATATAAAATTAATAAATATTGAATAAAAATATAAAAAATATGAAAATTTACTGATTAATGGCAAAATATATATTAAATATATTATGTTAATAAATAAAATTCTATAATAAAAATTAAGAATTAGATAAATTATATAAATATTATGTGTGTTTATACATTTCTATATATAATTTCATTTACTATATATATGTCTGTGCGTGAAATTAATAAAACATAAGTTTGAGAACTGTTAAATAATAATTCAAATGAAATTTTACTAAATGTCCATTACTCAAAATAAATTATTCAATATTTTTAATTAATATAAATTTTTAATTGTTAACTATTTTCCAGCAAACAAATGACTTATTTAATTAAATACATATTTTTTATTATATAAATAATATTTAATGAAATTGTATATATATTTATATACATATAAGAATATATTTCAATATTAAAATTATTTTATATATTAATGAATAAATATGTATAAATACAATAGAAATGAATAAATTAAAAAAAATATGATATGAATAAATATTTTAAAAAATAAATTATAATGAAAAGTAAAGTATTTAACATTATTAGTGAATAAATAATACTAAATAATATCAAATAAATGAATTTAAAAATAATAAAACTCAATAACTAAAAAAATAAATAGATTTCAAAAATATTTACAGATGAATACGTGTTATTAATTATAGGTATTATAAAAAACATTATTTTGAATATATGTTTAAATGAAAATGGATACATATTAATTATATAAATTAATACCATATTTAAGACATTTAATTTTATTTAATAAATATGTAAAAATAAATTTAAATAATGGATAAAATTACAAAAATATTAAATAAAAAATATAAATAAATTAAAAAAAAATTAATTTAATTAATATTATTAGTAAATAATAATTATAATGAATAAACAAGAAATAATATTAAAATTAAAAAATGTTATCTGTTGAAAAAAAATTATAAAAAATTAATAAATTTTAACCCTTTAATACTTAATATATATTTAATATATTTTGTTACTAAAAATATTCTAAAATTAATATTAATAATGGAATAAAGTACATAAATATTATGTGTGTCTTTTCATTTCAAAATAAAATTTATTTAATTAAATATATGCGCGTGTTAAATTAATGTAACATAATTTTGATATATGTTACATTTTAAAAAGTGAAATTTTATTAAATGTCTATTACTTCATACTAATTGGTCAATGATTTTTATAAATATTAAATTTTAATTATAAATCATTTTCACTAAATATTTGACTTATTTAATGTAAATACATATTTTTTTATATAAATAAAATTTAATGAAATATTTTATATATTGATATATATATATATAAATATATTATTATATTAAAATTTTAAAATATATTAATGAATAATGATATAGTAATATTTAAAAATGAATAAATCCAAAATATTATTAAATAAATTTATTTAAAATGAATAAATTAGAAAAACTATAAAAAATGTGAAATTTTTAATGAATAAATAATAATAAAGGAATTAATTTTAAAAATTACTTAACTTTAATAAAAAAATATATATATTGAAAAAATATTAAAAAATTAATAAGAGTTTTTAATTATATGATTTTTTAATAAATAAAAATTAATATGTCATTAAATGAAACTGAATACATATATTAATTATTTAAATTACAAATTTATTAAAAACAGTGACTTCTATTCAATAAATATAAATAAATAATAAAAATGAATAAAATCACAAGAACTATTTAAAAAATACAAAATAAAAATGAATAAAGTAAAAATTATTAAAAAATTTATGAATGAAATAAATAATAAAAATTATATAAACTTAAAATATATATATTCATATTAATCAAAAAGAAATAAATTGTATATATTGAATATATACTTGAAAAAATTATATACTTTAATAATTAAAAAGAAAATATATTAAATATTAATTATTAATAAATTAAAATCTAAATAGAATGCACTAACAATTTATTATTTGAGTTTTTTTATTTATATAATTGAATTGTTTTTACACGTGTAGGTGTCTAATTATTATGTGACAAATTAAGTGTAACATATTTTGTCAATTTTTTAAATGATAAATAAATAGTTATTATTTGATATATATATATATGCCTAATTGAAAAAATAAATGAAATTTAAAAAAATGTTTTTAATTATCTATTAATATTAATTAGTCATTATTTCATAGTGATATTATTTTTTAATTTAATTAAAAAACATTTCCACAAAAATATATATCATAGAAATATGATTTATAATATATATTCAGCATTATATAAATAATATTTAAAAAAATATAGTATATATATTGCTATAAATATATTTCTTTATGAAATAAGGCTTTTAAAAATATATAATATTTATTTTATATTCCAATTATAATTAAATATTTTATATATAAAGTGTAAATTTATATTTAGTAATATACAAATCATATTTAATGAAATGTATTTAATTATTTATATATTAAGGTATTATTTTTAATGATCTTATATTTTTCTAAAATATATCTTTTGTGAGATATTTTTAATGTTGATTAAAGGAGGGCCTTTATCATCACTAAAAAACTAACAAATGATCTTATTTATCAATGATAAAAATATTACTGATAAAGGGGTGCCTTCATCAAAGCTGAGAAAGCGTACCATTGTAACCCTGTTTTTATCACAGTTAAAGAGAACCCTTTATCTGTGATTATGTCTAGCATTGTTTATCCTGGGTAATGTTGTGTGGCGTAAACACCCACAACTATAAATAAATGCCTACAGAAATAAGAAAAATCCTTACAAACGATGGTAATTCCATGAGATTTAATGATCTCAAGGAAGTTACATTGCACTGAAGTTTCCAATATTGTGTAGCACTAAAAGGATTTCCTATGTTGTAAATATGATACTAATGTAAGTTTCTTCAATTTTATGCAAGAATGGTTGGGAGATACACTAGAAGACACCATTCTATAACCAAATTTAACATTTTGTGAGAATTTCTGCACATAATATCTTGAGCTTGAAAGGATGAACAATTTTCTCAGATGGATCGGTTTTACTTTAATAAAATTTCATATGTAAAACAATTGGAGAAATGGATTGATGCCATATTTGTAGCAACGAGTTATACCCAAATATAAGATTGAATCTTGGAGTGATATGTGAATAATCCATGAAGTGTGATGCCACATATCATAGGGATGTTTCAAACATGAAGAGATAAAGTCTTCGATATGGCTTTCAATGCTGAGGGGGAACACTCCCATTGTATGAATATGATACTATAGAAAAAATGTTATAGTACGATTGAGGGATTGACATAAATAATACCTACAGGATGATCAAAATAATTACTAAGTTCCACAAAGAAATATATAGAGGTATCCAATTTATGATATTTGGTGTTCTACTAGATCAAAGTGTGGCTTGGAAATATAGTGTTGTGAGGTCTAAAATTCATAGGTCGTGTTCTGATGTATAGATATATCACACCATGATATAGTAATCTACATCATGATGATGAAAATAAGGTGGTGAATTTATATAGAGTAATAATAGTGGGGTTCATATCATGGGGTGTCCGTAATGGTTTACAAGTTAATTTCTAATTGACACCATAAAGGATGATATCATGGTGTGGTTGAGGAGATGTAGGTTTTGTGATGGATGTGGAGAACTCATTTTGTATTGATACATGTTTTAATATCATTTACATGAAAATATAGTTCAAAATAAAGTATTATTACAACATTGTTCACACTATCACATCATGAAATATAAACCTTTTTCATATTGAAAAATATAATCACATATTTTGTTATAAGGGATAATAGTGCTTTGAAGGGGGATATAATATGGGTTTCAAAGTGTTTCAAAAAGGAAAATATGGTTTGGTTTATAGGGATTGATTAATAATTGTGAGGATCTAAAAGAATCAATTCATGGAGTTAATTTAGTAATGAGTTTAATTTATTTTTCTTATGTTTTAATTGTGTGTCATTTGATATTGTGTTGTGGATGATCATTACTTTAGGTATATATTCAAATAATATGAAATTATTTATCATTTTATTTTCCATCTTATATTTTTTTAGGTTATTAATTATTAATAACCACTTGATAATGAATGGCTAAACCAGTAAGAGAGAGTGGAAGCGATTGAAGATGGATTTTATAAATTTTATCACTTGAAATTTGATCATGGAATGGTCTTATTTTGTAGTATAATGTCTTGATTAAATTACTAAATCACGTAAGTAAATAAATCATTAATATAGGATGTTTTATAATGGATGAACCCCAATACAATAGAGGTATGTAATTCATTAGTAGTGATTTAGATTAATCATTTTCTTGAGATTGGGTGTTGGTGAAAATTATTTATTTTTAATTTTTATTACCATGATAGTCAAGATGTTAAAGTGGTATTTAAATAAATAAACTAAATGGAAATTGATTACATTTTTTGTCATACCACTATTGAGTTTGGTTGTTTTATGTTTTAAGTCATGTTTTTATGAGAAAATATCCTTGGATATTAAATGTTATCTTTATGTCAATCATTCCTATAGATTCTATACCTTTGTTTAATTGATTTATTTGTTTTGTTTATTATATATTTCATTTCATAGTCCCGAAAAGACAATGAATAATTGATAATTATTAGAGAATTTTAACTGGGATATCTTGTTTTACATGGGATCAACCTTAAGATTTCAGTATATTACAACATATTAGTTTGTGTTAGTTAAAACCTTATACAAGAAAAAAATTATCCTCTAATAAAATTTAATGATCCCTCATTTAAGGTCATGTCCTGGGAACAATTATTGAGGAACATTATATCAAAATGTATTCATGCTTTATTTCAATTTTCTAATTTTGATTTAGGTTTTTTTTTCTATTTTCAATTATTAATTTCATCATGGTGGTATTTTCTAGATGGATTACATTAAAATGGGTGTTGTCATACACCATTATAGTATTAAAGCTATTATGAGTAGTTAAATTCAGGGAAAATGGAAAATATTGAATTGAATACATAAAAAGGAGATGTATATGAATCTTTGTACTATATTTGGTATAATTAATTCAATAATCAACATTTGAGTAACACCTCGTATCAACCATGTGAAGGATCTCTTGAATTTTATATCATATATGATGAATAGTTGGATGTTCAAGATTATCATAATGATCACGGATTCCATGCACCTAAAAATAAAAAATCAAAATGATTTATAATGGAAACACTTTTTATATGCAATGAAATATACAATATGATGATTGAAGAACACATGGAACTATATAGGGATCAATATGAGATGGACAATAATATTACTAAAAGAGATAGTATTATAGTCTCCATTTTTAAAAACTCATGGGAATACCATGAGATATGTAAAAGGGAATAGAAATATATTAAGTTAGAATTAAAGGTGATTGAAGTTGGTAGTATGTATGTAGAGAAGAATCAATTTGAATTTGATGATATTTTTGAGGAAGTGGAACCTCACATTACTAAATAACAGAAACTAGAAACACCAAAAATTCAAAAATATATTTTATAATTCAAGGATGATAATAATACTTAAGTGTTGGAGGAGGAATAATTCCTTGAAATTGATAAAATATTCAAGGAAGAAGAACCTCCAAAATTTTATGTAGAGTAAAATGATGATGAATTTGAAATATTTATCATTAAATTCAATGTGTTGAAATAATAAAAAGTCATTATGGATTAATGGTATAATGATTGGATAATGTTTTAGTGGTCATCCATTAAAATATTCCTACACATGTATTTCATCGTAAAGAATCACCTTTCTTCTACAATGGACAAAATAGATAATTTAATGTAGATTGAAAAAATTAAAACTCAAATTTAAATTTTTACAATGAATATTAGTTTCAATATCCTGTAATTCTACACATGAGGTATGTTTTAGCTAAAAGAAATTTAAAAAAGTCTCCCTTGGAGGTAACTTGAATTTTATTAGTTTTATAGGAATTAGCTTTCAAAAAATCATTAGGAACTCTCTTGTGGTCTATGTCGAATCCATTTTTCATTTTTAATTGAATTTGATATAAACGTGTACTTTACATGGATAATTTTTATATATAATGTTAAAAATAAGATGAAAATTGAAGGAAAAAATAGAAAATAGGATATAATTAAATTAACATGGGTGTATCATTCTACCTTTCATATATTCATAAATTTCCTTTTATCATCTGTTGTTATTTTTTGGAAAAAATGAATATGAATTATTAAATGAAATAAATGAATTGAATTCACCCATGGGATGCTCATATTTTTTAATTGAAATAAATTTTCTAAAAGGAATCATCAATTTGTAAAGGTGCTTTTCCTTATTAGAAATTTTTGATTCATCATGGTCATAAATAATAAATATATATGATAAATTATTCTGAAACTACACTCTTATTCCCATTTATGGTTTTTTATAATGTGATTGGTGATATGATTTCTATTATTAATTTTTATCAACATAATATTTCACTTATTATATCTATTATTTGTTTATATTCCATGACATAATTTACCAATAGTATGTTTCCGCCTCTTGAGAGGGTTCTTATCCTTTTGGTAATATTTTTTCTCCTAAATTATTTCTTTAATGAACAATAAATATTCATTACATATATAAAATTATTTATTTTCTTATAGAAAATTTTTTATTTTGGCCAAATAAATATTATTCGGGCTATAATATGATTATAGTTTAACCCATTTGATCTTGAGATTTATCCTATGTTTTTTTCATTTTAAAATCGATAGGGAATAAGAAATGCTTGATAGGATTCCACATTATAGGCCTAATTAAGCTTCATATCCTTATTTTTTGGTATTATTTTTCATTTATTTTATTAGATTTAATGAAGGAGAATGTTTTTTTGTGGTAATGATGGTAGAGAGTTACAGTAATTCATGTGGGACAAATATTTCATGATTATTTGAGAATAATGTTAACAAGTTGTGTGATTCGGCTACGTTGAGTCCTATAAATTTTTTTTTAGAAATAAAAAATAATAATGAATATTTAGAAAATGGGATTCCTTGGATTGACTATATACTATAAAAACCATCACATTCCTTGTAAGAACCATTAACACAATGCTCAAATAAGATTAATTGTGTGGAATGTGGTTCATGTTGGTTTGAATTCCAAGGGAGTGATACATGTTCATGCACACAATCAATTAGAAAATTATGACAACTCAATAATTATTTCTATTTATGAGATGCTAAACGAAGAAAAATACAATATTAAAACAAGTCACTATAGTCTAATGTGGTCCAAGCTACGATTATCCCCTCTAATTATATTTACAAACTCTTTGGGAAGGGATCATATACTATTAACATAGTAAAAATTATGATCATGATCAATATTGGTTGAAAATAAATAGGCTTCATAATTCCCTTCATTCCACATATAAAGAATCTAAATCATTATAGATATGAGATAGTTACACTGGTGAATTGGATAAATGATAGTCCAAGGGATGGCAATTTTTCCAGTTAGGGACCCATATATGATATGTGAGTTCGTTTCAACAACCAGCTACTCAACTTCTTTTATACTAAAAAATGCAAGTCCCTTTATCATTTCCCAGGCATCCTCTATGAGAGAGTCACCTATCCTAAATGAAGAATATAAAACAAGGAGAACTGAACCTTCACAATCTCGAATAATACCTACAACCAAAATTAAGACCAAAGCACAAGATCTATCAATTTAATTTTGAATAATCATTGTGGTGGATGCCAATGAACACAATGGACCTGTAAGAGTGGTTTGGAATTACACATTGGTAATGCTGGGTTCTGTGAAAATATTCTACGAGAGGAATAAAGATCACATCACTTGAGTTGGGTAATAAGATTCAACACCATGCACCTGGTCCTAGAAACCAATGAAAAATTCAAGGCACCCCTTCCATCGAAATAGGATGAGTTCCTAGAATTCTAAATACACGAAAACCCAGATGATAGAATATATTATCTCATGTTTATTTAATGTGGGTTTTTATATGAACTGTAAAACCATTCTTGAAAAAAAATATTCACAACTAGATGTATCATGATTTGGAACAATATATTTGGTATGTTTTATTATTTTTGAATCTTCACTTATAAAAGTACTTTTATGAGAATGGTAATTTGAATATATACCTTATTGAATTATTGATCTCATCTGATTATAATATTGAGACTTTTATTTATTCTAATAAAAAAATTTAGTGTGGTGGTGATTGATATCATTAATATATATATATTCTTTAAATTTATTTTTCACATATATTCATTGGATTTTGGTAAAAAAATAGGCTACTTTTTTCTTCTATAATAATTTTATTTAATTTAAATTGAAATAAACAGCTATATTAAAAGTTGGTGGAAAATGAAGGAAATATGATTGAAAAAATATACTTTGATATGGGGAAACTTTTTCCTTTTTTCTAGACAAGGTATGACAGCACATGAGGATTTAATGATGAAGAAATTACAAAGCATGGGTCAATTCTTGGAGATAAGATAGATTAGTGGGCCTAGCTTGGGGAAACACCATGATAGAAGCGCTATGTTGTTGTGCCACATTCTTGATTATTAAAAAGCTACGATAAAATGGAAAATTATTGGTGGTATTATAAAGATTCTATAATTTAAAATAAATATAGTCACTTACCCATGATGTATATGATGTCACCAAAAATCATCGCCTCATTATCTCTGGTTGTTTTACTTGACAATGAAACATGAAACACACCTTGAAAATGTCATGGGAGGCCATCGTGGAAGCCTGATACTAGCTTGTCATCCCTCTATGAATACTGGAAACTTCCATAGATATGGATAAAGGTCTAAATATATTAAAAAAATTGAAATTGATGATGAGAATTTTGTGGGAGTTGAGGAGATGTTTTAATTCATTTTATACGTAGGATTTCTAGGTCAATGTTCCCCATAAGAAGTTTTTTCATTTGAAATGTTCTACATGAATATATTTCTCAACATTTCCCTAAAAATGGATTTAGGATACATAATAAGGTATCATGCCATTCCATATTCTATTGCATCATGGAAGACAATGTGTATAGGATCTCAAGCCTAATAAGATTTATAGAATTCCAACATGTATCTATTTGTAATCATTGAATCAAAATGTAAAATAACTTGATTATATAAAGGAAGTGATTAGTTTAACCTGAGGGTGCTTGTGGATCTTTGAAAGCATATGAAATACATATAGAGGTAGAGGCCATATCTCATAATGATGTTCTAAACATGAATATAGGATGACTTTAGAATGGTATATATCATTTTAGAGGCATGTTCCCTTTGGGTAATGATGAAACTGTATGAAAATTTCATGTTGAACATAAGGGATTCTTCCATAAAGACCTGAAGAATGATATCTAATAGTAGCTATATCCACAGATAAATGTGCAAGGGTATATATTTTATGTAATATATAGACTATTTGGATTGTTTCATCAACCATTATGGGGTCTATAATTCATAGGAGGTTTAATTTTATACAGAGTTATGTAATTTATCTAGAGGAACTTTTCCCACAATGATGATAAATAGACAGAGATATCATGAGGAGTGAGAATCTTTTGGTTTGTGTCACATCATAGTAGAAATGGTCTACATGGGAAGATCCGGTGCATATCATGTTTTCAGATAGAATCTTGTAGCAACAAAGATATGTTTTTATGATGGGTTTGGATATGTTAATGTAGCATGATTTCTGGTGTTAATATATGTCGATGAAAAGACTATTCTAAAGGATGTATTATTATGTCACAATTCACACTATTTTTTCCTGATATTGACACTTGTAGTAGTTTTAAAATATACCTCATGTTCTTTTAGAAGTAATAATAATGGTTTTAAGGGGATTTATCAAGGGTAATTTATAATGTTTTTAAATGGGATGGAGTGGTTTTTTGATTGGGATCAATCAACCACCATGAGGAGCTGAAAGCATCAACCTAATGAGGTTACATAGATAGAGTTTCACATTCTATTTTATTTTGGTTTTTATTGTGGGATATTGAAATACATCTTGTGTATGATAATTCATTTAGGTATGATTTCTAATATTATTTAATTATTTAATTATTTTTTATTACCTCTTATATATGGTATCGTCTATTCATTGTCGATGAACTATTGGAATTATGTGATTTAACCGATAATAGAGGTTTGGTTCTATTGAAGAGGGTGTGTATGAAATTTCGTGACTCTTATTCTCCCATTGAGTTTTACTTTTTAGTTGTAATGAGTTTTGAATTAACTATTTTATCAAATTCATTTTTAAATCATTGACTTGTTGTATTTGATAATGGATGAACCCAAACATGGTAGAGACAATTTATTTATTAGTAATGATTTTAATTATTAATTTTCTTTTCTAATATGATATTAGTGCACATTAGATATTTTTTAATTTTAGTCATGAGAGACAATATGCTTGGGTAGTATTGATATAAACCAATGATAAGGATATTGATTACATTTATGATAACACAAATATCATGATTGATTTTTTTTCATGAAAATTTATGTTGTTATTGTATAATGAATAGCTATAGGATATTTATTCTCATATTTTCACCCTTTTGATTAATTTTCATATTCATTGATTTTTTATTTTAGATTATTTTATATTTCATTTCAATGTTCTATAAATACTTTGAAGATTTGAGCATTGGTTTAGTACCTGATGGGATCAACCCTACACTTTCAGTATACTAAATTCAAGTAGTTAGTGGTGGATTAAACCATATAATTCTATACATTGATCACTAAGATTAATTAATGACACATATCAGCCATTCAATATTAATTTTCAACATATTGGTTGTAAGAATAATGAAGAAATTATTATGTGATAGATGCATTTTTATATGATTGAATCTAAAAATGAGCTACATTAATAGGGTAGAGAAACTATGTTTTGTACTAATTTATGAAAATATATTAGACATGTAACCCCATTTTGATAATAGAATCAAGAAAAAATCAGATAAAATTTACAAAAACATATTATTAATAATAAAATTATTATATAAAACACAAAAAATATGAAACTATAAATACACAATAGACTCATATTTTCAGGTTAGTCAAAAAGAAATTCATTTTAACTAATTGTATAAAATATTTTATATATATTACTGGAACATAATATCATATAACACAATAGGTAAATAATGAAATAGACACTATACAATATTTAATTTACTAATATTGAATAAAATTAAAATAATACAGATATAGAAAACCATTACCTATTAATTTTCTTGACCACACCATTGTTCAAATTCAACATATAAACACATATTATCTTCTTGATTACTGAATGTAAAATACTCATAGTGAAATAAAAGGTTTCATCATAACTACAATGGAAAATAATCCATTAACAATTAAAATATAAAATCATTATAGCATAAAAAACAAATAATAATGAAAAAATTAAATTTTCATTGCTTAATGGAACTATTTTTATACTAGAATAAGTTGGAGAAGTGTGGTAGTGGGAGGTTGAGGTGGAGGAATTGAGAGAAGGTGGATGTTGGTTGATGATGTAGACAATAAGTTAGGAGAGGTGGTTGGAAACTAAGGTAACAGATACAGTATTTATTTTCAATTCCACAATAAAGAATATATACATAAAATTTAAAAAAATGTATTTTGAGTTTGTATAGAATAAATAAGAAACAAATTTCAATAAAAAATAACAATTACCTATTTTGTGTTAAATATGTAATATAAAGAGAATCCTTTGTGTTATTACATTATAACAGCTCATTGAATCCACATTCTAGTTCACCCCACAAACACCGATCAAGAAATCCTATATTTTACCATCTATTAAATCATAGTAAGGTTCACTATCATCATTAATTCACCATATCATTACTTGTATAAAATATTTTTAACACCATTTAGTTTTTTATAGTCTATATATCATACTCTTTATAGTAGAATCTATATTATATGTTTAGTACCCTAATGAAATCAATGTCAGATAATTTATCTTATCTCGATTCAATAATAACTATCCCTCAACCAACTCATATTATCACAACCCACACAAGTATAACTCCATATTTCATCATAAAAAAACTAGTTCATGTATTTACCTATTAAGACATGAATACCAAATTTTATTCGAAAAAACATATGAATAATGTGAATTGGAAAACACTGAAATAAAACAAAAACTTATAAATTCAGTATTCATGAAACATATAATGAAAAAGACCAAAAGATATTAAAAATTATTTGTAACATCAACCTGTTTCTAAAACAATCAAAGCATGGAATTTCTAGAATTTTGGATTTTATGAAACCAAATGAAAATTGGAACCTATATTTCCCAGAAAAGTAAAATTTTTGTGATTAGAATAAAATATTAAATACAAAAACTGATAATTAATTAAAATTTTTAAAAAAATAAATTGAGAAAATATTAAATAAAAAAATTATAAAATAATTCAGGTAAAAAGTAGAATAAAACATTAAAATAAATATCTATTAGAAAAATGCATTTTATTTTGTAAATTGTGATTCCCCTTGTCCGTAATTTATTTTATTTTATATTATTTTATGGTACTTTCAAATTTTATGGAGTTTTTCTGCTTGTAGATTTTTTAGTTTTCAAATTCAAAATACCATATAGTTCTCAAGAACATAGTGACATAGAGAGTTCTTAAATTATAGTTTAGTAATTTTCCATACCTCTAATTTTTTGAATTTTAAGATTATCATGACACATTATAAAGTCAATTTTCTAGAGGATCCTTATTTTATTTTGAGTAATTTTTACTTACCTTTTGTGAAATTTAATAAATTAAGTATAACCATACTATAACTAGGGTACAATGCAATGTAGAGGGGATGTTAGGGGTGGGGTTACATCATGGTGATTGGAACTGTAATATAGTGTCCTTGGTCTTGGGATATGTTTATTTTCCCAAATGTGTCTCTATCATTCACAAGACAAGAGTCCATACTATATAGGTAACTAGATATGATGATTTTTTCATGGTAGTGGGTGTCATTCCACACATTGGTGATTGTCTGAAAAATTTATATTTTTGTGATTTTCCAATTTAACTGCTCCAAGATTTTAGTGTTTCCCCCCCAGTTTTCTCATCCCACTCATTTTTTCAGCTCTTATATGGTGAATGTGAACTCAACTTTTCTTATTCATTATATACTATCCTCATCTCCTTTTACTTCATGAATTTAATTATGTCTAATGTCTCCTTTTCATTATTTCTTATTCTCTTATCCTCCCTAATCCATTTTCCCATAGATATCATTATTCAAACTCTAATAATTTTGTGTAATGTATATATGGTATATGATGGATTTGACTAAGGGGATTTGGTTGTTTAAGGATTGATGAGGTTATCTTATTACATAGTTTAGCTATTTTCATAAAAGATTAATGGTTTCCTTTTAATTGTGGTATGTTCTCCTAAACGAGCATTTCATTCCATGCATCAATAAATGGTTTTTTTTTGTAAAAAAATTAACTAGTTATTTCGAGGAATATATTTCTTAATGGGTGTACGAAACTATTCAAATGATATCCATGCTATAATAAAGATTATTTCAACTAATGTTTTATTGTACATTGGAAGTAAACTATTTTCCATTCCAGGTGTTTATGAAATTTTTTGATAGGAAAATTTAAAATGGATTAATGGTAAATGATGGGTTTTGGCTTCTTTTTTGTTTTAAAATAACATTGAATCTTTTTATGGGTTTTTTATATTTTTTAATTGTTTGATTTCAATTTACCCCTACGTAATGAAAGTCACATTTTAAATCATCAATTTCATTATTACATTTCAAATATAATTTAAATGTGGGGTTTATTTAACATGTTAGTTTTAAAGGACAAGTTGAAACATTCTATATTAATTTTCCTTAATATTTATGTCACTCTATCATGAAATTTTTTTCTTATTCATTGTTTTTGTATTTTGTATAATTTTGTGATGTTAATTAATTATTATTGTATGGTGGTCATTTTGATATGTAATGGGTTGTTTCTAGAGAGTGTGTTGTCAGTGATTTGAGATTTATTTATGTTTTAAAATATAATTGTTTTATTTATAACTTTATTCATTATTTCTAACATCCGTTGGATTTATATTGTGGGATACCATGGTAGATATTTAGGATATTTCGATTAGTTTTTACCTAGAAAATATTGTGTGTTGGCTATGGGTTGCAGTCTATTTAGAGTGAGTGAGATAATGGGGAAGATTTATGAAAATGTGAGACTAATAGAGAACTCAAAATTTTCAAGATCACATAGGAATTTAAGTGTTATGAGATACTTCATCCATTATTGTTTAACATTATTTCCTAGTAATTTCCCCATAATGATTAGTTGATTATTCAATTTTGACATCCCCTCTCTATATCATGATTGTATCCCCCTATTTTTATTTTGGGTTGATGGAACATTTTTCATTATGGGTTATTTTTCATTTCATGCCTCTAGAAATAGTAATATCCATTAATTACATTCCTTATATCTTATAATTTTATTTACTATTTGTTTTGGATTGAAAAGGTATTTTTGAAATTTTATGAAGGAATTAGAATTCTATGGGATGTACTTTCTATGAAAACCACACTTTATTTTACCAAAACATTTTTATGTTATCCTTTAAATATAATTTTACTAACTATTTTCACTACAGTTCCCTAATACTAATATCGAAAAATAAAAAACCCACTATTGATACCAATTGAGGAAACCCAAGCATTTCATACATAAATATTTCAAAATTGTAAAATAATATTCAATAAATTTCAGAATAATACACTCATGAGAAAAATATGGATTAGTTTTTTATACTAGAAACATGATTATATCATTTATTGAAATATTTTCATCATATCCCATAATAATCTTCCCACAATGTACACTTATTAACCATACCCAACTTAAAACATTTATTCATAACATAGGGAATGAAAACATAATAAAGGGTGAGCTCAGATGTACGGTATGGGTAACTATAAGAGATATCCAGAAAATATTAGAAGTGATAAAAAGATAAAAGTAAGGTTATAATAACACGATAATTACCTAAAATTATCATACAAATTAGTTGAATATCATTAATCATAAATCGTGGAATAATATTTTTTCACAGAAAAAACATAAGTTGTAATTATGTAAAATCATCAATAATAAATCATGATCCATGATAACATATCATAAGAATTAGATATAATTTTTTATCATGCAAATAACTATATAAAATAGTTTTCTTATTCAAGGATCACTACCAAGGGTATTATAGTAGATTGGTGTCACTCCTCATTCAATCATTTCCTCATTCACGGTTTTTTCCCAAGACTACCAAAGTGGAAAATTTCCCTTACGGAACTGGTTTTAATCCACATTCTAGTCCTTACTATCTCATAATATATCCATATTTACCCAATTCATTGGAGGTATATATAATTTTTGGCCCATGCATCACTTTATTAAACTGATACATTTGTTCAATACATGATCATAAAACACTTAACATAATGTCATAAAATAACCCACGGAATGGAAGTTGGTTTCATAAACATTTATTTATTTCATCATAGCATTACCCATGGAAATGAAATGGGTTTCAAGAACGTTTCATAATATCTTAATTAACTTATTATAAAGATAAGGGTTTCATAGAAAAATTGTTAAATCATCATTATTATTATACATCAAGAAAATGAAAGTGGATTGTATCATAACATTGTATCTCCCAGAATGAAACCTAAAAAATACATAAAGGATGTTGATTTCTATGAAAAATAACATTACAAGGATATTCAAAACTTTATTTGAAAACTCGAGAAATATATTTTAACTATAAATTACTTTAATGTTGTAAAAATAATTTTCATTTCAAATAAACATGAAAATATGTAATGGAATCATTAAATAAAATAATGTTTATTATGGTGTAAAAATCTATTCATACTATATACATTAAAAAATATCATTCTGTTTACACATTTTCTGAAGGTAAAAAAGGGATTGTTCAAAAACAAATTTTTAAAAAGATTAGACATTCATCCATTGCAAATAATGTAAAAGATACTAAAAATTTCTTTGTTAAAAAATTACCTATACAGGTAAACAATTCCATAAAATAATATAGAATATAATAAATACAGATGAAAAATTTTCACTACCAAAGATGATATAAGACTGAATTTTATTTCAAAACATTTTCCCAATCATTTTATATACCAATGAGAGGAAAATTGTAATAATACATTAATATTGTATAAATAACTTTTGTAGAAGAAATTATATTGGGATTAAAGTTCACTATATATATAATTTCACTAAATGGAAATTTATCATAGACAATCCAAAAAATAAATGAGATTATAAAATAAACCCTTACCTTGTGTCTTTTATTACATCACACATGATCAAATATCATATATAATAAATATATTTTTTATTATAACAATATTATAGAACCATACTCATAAATAATTTACTGTTTCCATTCTCTTAGAATTTCAAATTATCCTTTTATTAAAAATTTCTTCATTTAAATTAACATTCATGTGAAAACTGGACTCTTTTATATGCAGGTTTAAATTAGATGGTTCTAGTATTAACACCTTCGTCAAGGATTCACCATAAGAAAAAGGTAATCCAGAAATAAATATAATTTCAACAGATAATATACTTTTTTTATTGATTTAAATCAGTGATGAAAAATTTATCACATCACTGTGTGGGGGTGGCAGTCCACACATATGAATGAGTGACATTGTAATTTTTTAATGATTGGTAAGGGAAAAATATAGATAAGATATTATAATTATATAAATATAATTATTCCCAAAATATAATATATATTCTTTAAATTCAATATAAAAACAAATTATGGGTGATGGTTATGATGAAATAAATGCATCACTTCACGAGGTGGTAGTTCGCACGTACATAACAATAATGATTTGGTTTACCATTTGATGGAGAAGGAGATAAATATTCACTTAGCCATGAACATAATAAAATATCATTATATTTATGATATTGGATTCATCATGTTATGATGGATAAAATATGTTTATTGAAGGAGGAAGGAGAAATAAAATTGAATGTAAGTGGTTTAGTTTCATACCCCTTTTTGGACAAAAATCATTTAACTTAGACCTTATACCTTGAAAGGAATGTATTATGATCAATCCAAGACCTATGGGACATAAGGAGAGATTTATGGAATTAATTTTCTACTTCATTTCCTATATAATATACACTTGATAAGTGCATATTAGAGGAGAGGGGGTGTCCTCTTATAATGGGGTGGGAGGAAACACATTGAATTTTTGAAAGACTAAAATATTTTAATTTATTAGAGGATAGGTGGTGTCCCCTTATAAATGAGTGGGAGGAAACACTTGGAATTTTTTTAAAGATTTAAATATTTTAATGTATTAATCAATACAAATAGCTCCAAATTGGCTCATTTGGATGAAATTATAAGATATAACCTAAATTTATTCGTAAAATAGGATCTACAAATCTGTTTTTGACATTTTAACCCTTATCTCATTATTTTATCCCATCTTAAACTCCCACTTATCCTTTATCATCGTAATGAATTTTTTACCATGGTTACTATTCATAAAGACAAAAAATTAAGTAGAACTTATTAATTAATTTTTATTATTTTTATTCTAAATTTTGAAATAATTTTATCAAATTCAATCCCTATAAATGTTTGAATGTTTTTTAAAATATAATGACAGAAGGTGAAAAGAAATGGTTCCACTGAATTTTTTTTTAATATATTAAAAAAAATTAAACCAAAATTAAGAAAAATATCAATTATTATGATATAAATTATTTTATTTTATTAAAAAATAATTAATTATATTTTAAAATTAATTTAACAATAAATTTGAATTTTTTAATATATCAATTTAAAATACACTTTTCAATAATTTTTCTCTTTTAAGAAGTTGGGATTGACAGTCCTTTTTTACTAAATAATGAATTTTAACTTTTCAAATGTGCTTATAAGAAACACTTACATGACCCAAATAACCATTAGATCAAATAAACATTGTAATTTGATTGATCTAAGGCACTATGGCTTGAAAGATGAAGGTGGAGAGCTGAAGACCCATGTAGTAAAAATATAACACATTTTGATCTCATTCTTATATCTGGGACGCACTCCCTTACTAGATTTGTTTTGAAATTACCTATTATGAATTCATGTAATGGAAAACCATATTTAACCAACAATTGTGTATAGGTAATAGTGAAAGGTTCCATCACACCCATCACTCTTTTCGGCTCCCTATCTAGCAATTCATGTATATATCCATGCCACACATCATGCCAAGAGGTGTCTCTTAACCTATCTTATCATCACCATTCAAATGATTTTTTTTCACTCTATACCAATAATAATCGCATTGTTATTCCTTTTTCAATTACATTGATTATGACCCCTCTATCACAAGTGGTTAGATTAATGGTTGATATGTACCAACGCAATGATCACACACTAAGGCTACCCACCCAAAAATGATGTGTTGAACTACATACATGATATTATCCACTAATATACTGGTCACTCTACATCACAGAAAACGTTTTTTGTGGACTATAGGAACTATTTAAAAATAAATGTGGTGACCTTAAGACGATGCAGCCTTACATCCCAAATCTATAACCCAAAGACAAAATTTAGGGGAGTAGTTCTACTTCTATAATAGTTTTTACAATGTATTTTATATTAGCAACTTTCGAAGTTTATAAAATAACATGGAGGTAAAAAACCCACATTAGTTTGAACCTGGTTATTTTTTATTCCAATTACAATCTTTTAACACTCGACTATAGGCTCTCTAGCATCTATAAAACCGTTATATTTTCACTATTCACTAAAAAATTAATCTTTTCAGAAAAATATAAAAAGTTTCATCTTATATAATTATTATATGATGATTTTAAAAATTATATCGATTTTATAAAATAATATTTATAAAATTGGTATAAACTAATTATAATATCCACACACAAAATGCAATAAAAACCATTTTGGATGAAGATGTATTTTTATAGCATAAAATGAAATTATTCTCTTTCCATTCCAAATAACAATAATTTAATCAATGTTAAAAAAATATATTTAATATATAATATATAAATTTATATAAAACCACTAATAAATAATGATTTATTTAATTTTTTATTAAATAAACAATGCACATATAAAAGTATTTTTATGAAAATTAATACCTTTTACATTTAAAAGAATTTATTTATACTTATACCCAATTATAAAATAATAAATCCATTTTGTACCTATAAAAAGTATAAATTTTTAAAATTTATTTAATCCTATTTGTACCCTCCAATCCAATTACTAGGTGATAAGTTTCACCATAAATTATAATAATTTAAAAATAAAGTATGGTTCATTCACACTAAGTGTTTCTTGTAAATAAATCTATTAGTGTAATCAAATTTAATTAATGAGACATATATCATAAAATATGGGAGTGTTATAATAATGATACAGATATGGATTCTATAAATCTGGGTTCTAATGCACAAAATACCTTTGTTTGAGTCCCCTTATCCATGGGGATATGGTATTGGATACCATGGAATTGGAACCAGATGCATGGACTGCCATGGGATGGTTCCGAAGATCCATGAGAATATTGTTATTGCATACAAGGATTTGGATCTAGAAGAAACAAAATTAATGGGATATTTCCTTAGTGGTTTGAGGATATGGGTATAGATTTTATGATTTGGGACAATATTCATGTAATATTATGGGATGAGTCCCAAAAATCATGGGGATACATATGTGACGTTCGATGGACAAGGAGGATAATGATTGGATATAACTTGGTTTAGTAACTTTGTTGTTTGTAAATCCAGTGTATGGCTCCCTATATTTGTAAGGATATGGATGGGTCATCCATGTACATGGTTCTCACATGATAATGTGTAGGAATAGTCATAGATACATACTTGGAGACACCCTGACACATGTCAAATAAAGTATGATCAATAAAGTTAATGGACCTAAGGATTGATAGTGGTTTTATTTACAAATATTATTTAAATTATTTCTCATCTTGTCTGGGAATAATGAATGGGAAATCACTTATCATAGAACATTTCAGGTTTATCATTGGGGGTTTCCAAATGAGATTCATTTCTCACTCCTTATAAATTCACCTTGGTGTGTATAGAAATTATGAATTTTTTCAGGTTCAGTATAGATGCACGATAGATTTGGTTGAGGCCTAGGATTTAACTGATCTAGTGGATCTGTTCATGTGGATTCATAGGTGGGGTTGGTTTAGCATTAGATTCATAGAGACTGGGTAAATGGAATAGCTATAAGGTGTAAGTAGATCCTTTATATTATTATTAAACTATTCATTATATAGGATCATACTAATTGGATATCATCCCTTTTTGGAGAGCATGATTTCACAAGTTTGTAAGCGGCATTTTAATTTATTATAGTATGTTTCTAATTTATTTATGATTTCTATGTACATTAATGATTATGGATATGTATTAAGTATGGTATATATATCTCTGATTGAACACTCTAATATGAGGGTATAGTCTCCTCACAGTTCCAACATAGAACCTCACTACAACTCAGAAGCCTCTATAATATGAGGAGGCATGCCTAAGGTCACATGGTAAACTGGTTCAGTTTCTTTTCAGAGTTGGTTGGGTGATGATCTTATAAATTTATATCAAAGTTGTTTTCTTTTTCTCTTTTATTACTACTTGGGTAATGTTATCCCGGAGATAGAAGAATGAGTCTGATCCTATGACGAATATCAGGTTGAAGCATCATGAACACCTTATCCAATAGGAATTCAAGGTTACCTTGGTCTTGTAATTAGTTCTCTTGATATTAAATATTACATTTTATTGGACTTCCACCATTTGTGATGCACATGGAGATTGAGGTTGATGATTTTCTGGATAGATTTTTTACTCTTGGACTACAAGAAAGACAGTAGTTCTAGATTTTCAATCCTGATCCGTAGAGTCAAGAGGCATCTCTGGAATCAAGAGTTGGACTATAGGGTTCACATGACATGTAGGAAACTTATAGTGTAATATTTATAACTGATTAGTGGTCTTGTGATTCCTCACATCATCATAGGTTGTGAAAGTCAAGTTAAATTTAAAAAATTTAATTCTCTAGATATTTTATGGGATAAATGGTAAGTTACACTATAAATTGATATTTAATAATTTCTTTGACTGCTCTATTGCACCTAAAATAGTTTTTTATGATCAGAAAGTAGTTTGGTGGAAATATGAACTGCATGAATTTTTATGGAATATTTAATATTTTACTGATAAAATATTAATTTATTTATTAATTTTTTAGTTATATCATTTAATCAATGTTTCAAATTTTTATTCATTATCCACATTTAATTACTGAATGGGGGTTTTTCCTAGGTGATGTATAGACATATTTTTTGCGATTGAGTTGGGCTCGAACACCTTTTCATTTTCATTTTAATTTTATTTTTTCTTCCTTTTTAAATATTCTGTTTTTATTTTCTCGCTTTTCTATTTTAATATGATGAACCCCCCTTGGGGGATTTTGTGTCACATTGAAGATAAGGTAGATGTAGATAAAGGGTATAGGGAGGAGGATGAACTTCTTAGGGAGCTCTTTTGGTGGTAGATCAAGGCCCTGTGGTTGTGTGGCACAGACCTAGTGTGAATCGTTAGTGGTTTCGTATTATAGGTAGGAATATTTTTAAATTTTCACTATATATACCACTTGAATAGTTGTTTTATGTTTTAAATCCTTTTCTGGGTTATTCGGGACCCCATGGTGGTCCAACTATTCATAATCAAGGAAAAGTATAGGTTTCAGGTCATGGGGGGGGACTCATGCCCATGACATGTAATTCATAGAACACACATCATTTGTTCATCCTATTCTAGGAATATTGGTTTTTAGTAATACACAATGTGTACCAAGGGTACACTTCATATAGTTCTAACTCGAGTTGTGCGAGGGTTACATGGATGTGTAGGGTACATGGACAGATCCTCTGTGAGGTACTTGGAGAATGGTCTTGTATCATCCTTGGATAGACCCCGTTTTAGGTTAACGTACAGGTACATAGTTGAGAATCTTATGTTGTCTATATACAATTTATATTTGGTATATGTCATGTAGTTATAAACTGTATATATTGAATGGGGATGAGGTACACAGGAAGGTTACCCGTGTGGGGTTACATGTTGGGTTCATGGTGCACACACCATATAATTGGGAAATGTACAAACCATGTGTCTAATATATCATGGAAAATGAGTACCATTATGGTTACAAGTCGAGTTATTGAAATAAATGATGTGTAATCTTCCTTCCCTGGTGAATTTTTCGAACTCTTTATCCATGTAGTCATCATTGAACCTAGGATGAGTCCATTATGAAAATCTTTCCCTATATATTATAATGGTGGAATAATATTATTAATTAGAGGTTATTTACGATGGAGTTTAGTCTAATAGAGTATTAGAAGAGGATTATTTTTAGTTTTGGATTCATAATCCTCAAACGGGTTAGGTTGTGGGTTGTAATGCCTAGGTTGGGGTTGTGAGTTCAGTGACTATCATGGTTCAAGAATTCTATGGTGATATGTTTGAGGTTCCATTTGATATATTTTGGATTGTGAGATCATGTATAATCATTAAGGAGATCATAGTTTGTCACTTAATGTCAATAATGGTTTCATGAGGTTAGATATATTGGGTTTTAGCTCATGGGTTTCAAGACCACAATTGTTGGAGTTCTTTGGTTACGTTAATGACAAAAGACGACTATTGCGACTAGGTGCTTTTGACCTATTGTGATGAGTTTGAGGGACTATTGAGGATGAACATGTGGGTATGGTTCCAAATGATGTGAGAAATGGAACATTTAGTTGGTTGTTGATAATACCCTTGTGGTGTGGAATTGTTTATATACACTTTTGGGTGAGCTAGTACCCATGGATGGGATATTTTTTGCGATGTCTGGATGAAGTTTTCTGGCATTTGAATTTCTTCACTATGTGGATTGTGTTGAGGATATTTGTTGGGTCATGAATTTGAGGTGATCTTACTGACCATTTATACTCACATGCATGCGTTCTTTGCATTTGGTATCCCTTTTGGTGAGTTTTTTATCGAGGATTAGTTGGAGGCCACTGAGGCCCAATTGGGATGTTTATGCACTAATCATGTCTCTTACATTGGATGATCTATAAGAATACCATATAGGGTTTCTTTCATGAATTGCATCTTTTGGGTCATTTGAGGATATTCATGCTTGCGTGTCCAAATATATTGGGTACAATAAGGGAAATTATTTCGATTTGTGTTGTAACCCTGGGGTCTATGGGATCCCGGAGTTTTTTTCCGTATGGTTGGTTGTGCATAGGATTTGTTTGTTTTTTGTTAGATACTATAATCTAGGGGACTGAAAGAGGCCTTATTATTTTTTAGTTTAGATTTGATTAACACTAATAGTTTAGTTGATTGGATGGTGGGTTCAAGAGTAAGATTGTCCCATATTTTGATGGACATTGAGTTGTATGTTTATGGTCATTTCAACTAGAGAAAATAGTTTGATGATGATACCCTAGGGATATATTATATCCATAATTGACCATGATTTAAAATATGGTTCTCTCCTCTGTTATCTGGTTTTATATATATAAGCTTAAGGAGATAATGGGAGGTTTAGATGAGTTAAAACCCACACTTGTTGAGTATTCATGCAAGATAGAGTATATTTGGGATTGTGGGGTTCTTATGAACTAATAGGGTGAGATTTTTTTCATTATGGATTTTTTGGAGATCATATCCCTTGGATGTTGTGAACTCCCATGATTATATAAGTAACCCACTCTTTTCTGGATCCATTTTTGGTGCTCGATTAATTCTATAAGACCTTCAAAACTAGAATTTTCTGCAGTTGTGTCAACCTAGATGTTCTCTTCACCAGTTCTGATCATGATATTGGAGTCTTATAGCCTAGTATATTAGATTTTATGGGTGGGTTCTAATGGGCACACCTTATGGTATGGAATTCATTCTTCTTTATTTATACATTTCAGATCTCCTATGTAGTTCTAGAATATTTTCATAATGTCATGTTTCTAGGTGATCCACATGTTATGAATCATCCAGAATAGCCATCAGAGTGGGTAGATTTACCATAGATGTCAATATAAAACCCAAAATTTGTTGCGTACTTTGTTTTCCCCATTTATTTTCATATTTTTTTTATTCCATCTAGTAATCATCTTATTCTTGGATAGGAATATCTTTTTTTCATACACTTATTAAGAGCATATAATATATGTTCACTTTTGGGGGTAACCTACTACGATTTATTCACACCCCCTATATGTGAACATCGGTGTGCATGTAGAATTGATGACGGGTTTATGATTACATAATAGTTTTCATAGTGGAAGTGGTTGATCCCCAATTCAACATAATTGAGTGGAGCCGCTTGTGTGGAGTTTTAGGATCGGGCTGGTGCCACTTTTTATTATGGATATTGGTTATGTGGTTTGTAATATTATTGAAACAATATGCTAATGAATTTTCTTTTAGTTTTTTATTTTTTGTATGTTTTTGGACAATTGGGTCATTGTCTACTGTATGTTTTGTACGAATTGAACCTGTATGACTACATAATACCTTTAAATTATTATGTAATTTTCTTATTCTCTTTATTTCTTATGTGTACTATAATATTTATCATTTTATATGTCTTGGATATTTACATTGTTATTTCACTCTCTCAAGATTATATATCATCCCCATTGTATCTGTTAGACCCACACTTATAGTTGGTAGCCTCTAGAATTTGAGGAGGGGCGCCTAAGGAAATGTGGTGAGTGAGATTTGTTGTTGTGTTAAGTCTACCATGGATGCATCAATACAAAATTAAATAAAAAATAAGTTTGGTTTTATTATTTTTGGAGTTGGTAGATATGTTTTCATAGAACATGTGGGAACTTGTGATGTATATCACAATGGTGTGTTACAATAACATTTTCTGAGTGGATGGAAATGTTCCTAGGTCATGGTATTGGTTTTCATTTATGCTATTTTTATTGTTTTTTGGTTGTAAATAGTTTTATGCACACAGGTTTATGGATTTATGATATATTCTAGTTTTTTTATATAGTACCATTGTTAAAGGATCAGGGTTCTTGAATCCTTACATGCATGTATTATTCACGTAACATATTCTAATTTGTTTTTTTTTCAGTTATTATGAAGTTTTAGTTGTTTATTATCTCCATAAAACCTATATGATATTTCACATATATATACACGGTATCCTTCTAATCAAAAAAACCAAAAATATATATTTTATTCTTATGATATCTCATGTGGATTATTGTTTGAGAGGATTAGTGGAGATAGGGATGTATTCTCTTCATCAAGGGGTCCATAGAAATCCTAGTCGGTTAGTGTGGGATATAAGTTTTGTATTGGGGTATCAATGAGAAAAATGATTCATGAGATATCCTTCGAATGGGATTGAGTATCCCTACAATGTATGTTTCCCTGAAGTCCTAGATTAGTGTTCCATTGGGGGAAGATTTTTGTTCCACGTGTTCTGTACCATATCATGTGGTGGGGCCTGTGTGCCTATGAACACTGATCATTTGGGTTGGTGTGGATGTTTTTCCAGGGGCCATCAATTTAGGACTCAAATCATTAAGTTATTGTTAGGCCTGTGGATTCCTATTATTAGAGAAGTAGATAGCTGGAAGTTCTTCTTATCTTGTGCGTTGATTGAGATGGCACTTTTGGTTGGTTTCCTGGCCCTGTTCATTTTTTTCCATATCTTGCATAGTTAAATAGGATTGTGGTTGGATTCTTGTGGATTTTAGTTGATCCCTGATAAGAGGATTCTCATTTGGTCGATCATGTCTTGAGGGATATTCCTCGTTTCACAGAGGATTATCATGGATGATTCGGTTTTTTAAAACTATCATGCCTAAGGAGCATGGCCAGTGATATTAGGTGTGTTAGCCTAGTTTTGTTTAGACTTTTCTCATGTGACCATGAGTCATGTGTAATTTTTGAGATCAGTTTATGGAAATGAGTATTGTGTGGAGTTCACTATAGGATACTGGAGTTCTTGATCCTCTTTTAGGTTTTTTGTTGTGAGTGTAGGTTTCTATTTTTCGTGGTCCAGGATGAAGCATTCATTATTTTGGGGTTTTGTGCTGACACTCATGTTTTTTTAGTTTTTCCATGCCTATACATTTTTCTTGGTGATTTATATATCATTATCCAATTGGTTATTCATTTGGGAATCTCGGTAAATATAATTATACTCTTTTGGTGGGTAGCATCATATGAGTCATGGATGAATGAATATCATCCTAAGAGATAATTATAGATACTTTAGGACCACCCATTAGAATTTTGAGATAAAGACAGGTATGCTAGTTCAAGGATGAGATCATTTCAATTTATTAACAACCATGGATTATCAATGGTGAGAAGAATTTATGGTGGGTAGTTTTTGATATATCACATCATTACATGTTGTAAAAATTAGGGTATGTTTGGACCTTTTCATCCCGGTAGTATTCATACGACACATGGTATACTCCCCAATAATATGATCCCATATTATTTTTACCACACTATTGGTCCTATAATAGGTTTTTTAACCTATTATATAAGTTTGATGGAAATACGAGAAATTTGGAATTTCAGATAATATTTAATATTTAATTTATTAAATATTAATTTATTCATCCATCTACATTTGGATACATATTTTAAATGAAGCATTGGATTGATATTCAATATTTAGGGTTTTGTTCGTATGTGGTTTTTTTGTTGAGGTATTAACCTGTCATAGGCATAGAGGCTGGGGTCACGCCCCTTTTATTTTCATTTTCATTTCATTTTTTATTGATTTTTTTATCTTCTGTATTTAAGATATTTTCCCTTTGGTTTCCAATGTATAATTTTTGCGGGATTTGTTGTCACATGACTAATAGAGTGAGAATAACAGAATAGGGAGATGGAGAAGAAGGTTCCTCCTATGGAGCTCATCTAGAGGTGGATCTAGTATCAGTGGGCGCATGTCCCAGATCTAGACTGAAAATTCAATAGTAATCTCTTAGGGGTAGGCTTTTTTGTTATCCTCTCACTATAAATCCTCACTGAATTTATATTTTTTATGTTTTAAATCCTTTTTGTGTTATGGATCCCCATGGGGGTCGATCTTGGCCTATTCGGGAAAAAATATGGGTTTAAGGTTGTTTTGGTGGGTTTCAATTTGGAAAACCCTTGTACATGGAATGTATTTCATAGAACATACACCATGTGTTCATCCTATTCTAGAAAGATGTCTTTTATGGACTACACACAATGTAATAGGGGTAAAATTGTATAGTTGAAACTCACTGTATGTTGAGTGCACGAGGTCGTGTAGGGTACATGACTTGATCATGTGTGAGGTACGTGGGTTGTGGCCATGTATTCTTCATGTCTATACAATTTGTGGGAATTAATTTCTAGGAATATAACTATGAAATCCCTTTCGGGGTACACACCATTCATAGGTCGGTACACACCCTTTAGTCCAACATTATACAGGATGATTTGGGCGTAGGTGCACGGGTCGGTACACCATGTGGGGTTACATGGCTTGTACAGGGTGCACAAACTATATAAATTGGGAAAGTACACATAATGTGGCCTGTGGAAGATATACATGGAGTACATTTGGGATATATTCCACCTTTCTAGAGTACATGTTGAATTCCCTGGGTCATTTTTCATTCTATTTTCCCTTGAGTTATAATTTGACATAAGGGTAGTACATTCTTATCATTTTGTCATATAGGTCATGATGGTGGAATCCTTTTGGTGTTTCGAGGGAATTTGGATAATTTTTTTGATTAACATAGTTTAGTCTGAGTATTTCTTCGTGGTTTGTATTTAAAATCCACCCTCAGTTTGGGTTGTGAGTAGTGACGCCTAGGAGAGGGTTGTGAGCTTGGTGATTAACTTATTTTGATAGCTCCATGGAAATCTATTTGTGGATATCGTGAATGATTCCCAAAAGGTGGGATCATGTTGAATCTCTAAAAAGATCTTGGGTTATCATTGATTTTTGGAACTAGTTGATTGAGGTCAGATTAATTGATATTTAGTTCTTAGGAATGATGAAAAGTGTTTTTAGAGCCATTAGGATTGGTTAAAATTATGTGTTGGTGGTTAAAATTGGGATTTATTGAGCAATTTAAAGGATTCTAGATAAACAATGTGGTTTAAATATTGGTCCATATTCACTATTAAGTGATCATTGGAATATATAGTTGGATATTAAGAATACCGATATGGCTTGGCATTTTCTGGATGCCCATGTGTGTGAGTTGGTAACCATGGATGGGTTGATTTCCATGATGGTTGGCTAAGGGTTTCTAGAATGTGTATTTCAACAAGGTATGTGTTGTGTTGAGGAACCCTATTGGGTCATTCCTTTGAGGTGGCCACTAGGACCATTAAGACTTCCTTGTAGGTTTTCGTTACTTTTGGATTCCACATTATGTGCATTTTTAAATGAGCATTAGTTAGAGCCCATCAATGGATGTTTTTTATGATTCCTCAGAAGGTGTATCACAATATTTTTAAGAGATAAAGGAATTCCTTGTAAGGTGTTCTGCTATTACTGAGGACTTTGGGCAATTTTTGTATGTTTAGCTGGGCATGTCCCAATATATTGGGTTCTACAAGGGAGTCCCTAGTAGGACATGAATTTATGATATAAGCCCATGGTATGTGGGAGACCAACTTTTTTTTGTACCGATGGATTGTTGTGGAGATAACATAGTTGAAATTTTTTGGATGTTGTGACCAAGAGGGAAAAGGGATTCATCATGATTTTTCTATTCAAGAGTTAATCAACACATCTAGTTCATCTGGTTGGATACTGGGTTGTAGAGTTTGACTATCCCATGATTGTCTATCCATTTGCCATAATTTTTTAGGTAGTTTTTACTACAGAGTTTTGTTTGAGAAATAGACCCTTGGGATATCTTGGATAATTCATTATGCATGAATTATAATCTTGTTCTCTCCTATATTGGATGGTTGTTGTTAGACAATATTAGGGTGATGATGGGAGATCTGGATGATTGAAATCCACCCATGTTAAGTATTCACCCTAGCTTTAGTGGCTTCTGGCTTATGAGTTGTTGAGGAACTTACAGAGAGGTTGTTTCCACCATGGATGTTATGGTCCACCCAAACCAATGTATTTTGGGTGCTCCCATTTTTATATATAGAACCCACATATTATTGGGTCCATAACTGGTTCTGGATTAATTCTTCAATACTTTTAGGACTGATAAGTTTTCTATTTGTGTTAACCTTTGTTTCCATGTTTCATGATCTGATCATGTTATTTCAGTCCTAAAGACTCATAGATTTTCTTTTTCTTGTACATACCTATGGTTATTCCCTAAGGACTGAAATTCAAGACTTTTTCATTTGGACACATTGGAGCTCTATTTTAGAACTAGTGGCATCCATGATTTCATGTGGTTAGGTGAGCAGTGTGTTATAAATCCAATGTCATTTTCTAGAGTGAGGGTAAATTTACCCCAAGGATTAGGCTAGAAACCACAGTTGACTTCTTTTGTTGTTTTCATTGTACTCCATTTCTCATACAATTTTTTCTTTATGTCAGCAATTATTATTCTTCTTATGGGGTAGGAATATCATTTGTGTATGCACTTTTAATATCATTATATTATAGGATCACAATTGAGGATTCCCAACATAGATTAATTTATCACCCCATTTATATGAACCTCATCTTGTGTGTAGAAATGATATCTGATTTCATGATAGAGCACAAGTTTTGTAGTGGATGGGGTTGATTCATAGTGTTTCTTGATTCTATAAAGACAATCATGTGGAGTATTAGTGTTAGAATCATGAAGATCATGATTTCGGATACCTGGTATGTGATTCTTTTAAGTGTTTTCAGTAGAGAATGATTTATTTATTTCCAATTTGATTATTTTTTATATGATGCTACCCTAATGGGAATCTTCTTGTTTTATGTTTTAAATTATTTCAGTCTATATGACTATATGTTTCATTTTTTTTATTATAGAGTATTATTTCTTCAGTTTATTTCAAATTCATACTCTGATGTCTATTCCCATGGATTTCAAAGTTACTTATGTTTCTATTTCACTATGTACAGAGGGTATAGTCTCCAAACGATGTCTAGAAGACCCATGCTATTATTCAGTTTCCTAAAATTTTTTGGTACGAATGCCAAAGGCCTTATGGTTAGACATATCTGGTGACAATCTAGGTCAACCTGTGTTGGACCATTAGAGGATTTGTTGTTTAATGTGTCGAAAATTAATCATAAATGGTTCTCCCATATAAGTAATTCCATGAATTCTACTCTATTGCACTGAAATGTATAAGTTATTTATTCTAATGTGATTTTTTTGGATCTATGACAAGACACTTGTAAATGATGTACAATTGGTCCATCAATGTATTGTACATTGGGTGAACATACTCTGTCAGTGAGGTACGTGGTACCGTAGTTGTGAATCCCTATTGGGTTTCTATTTCATAGATTCAGTTATCTAACATGCATTTAACAACCTATAAGAAATTTTTTCATATATCATGGTATGAAACTCCACATAACCGAATTGAGTGATAATAATTCTTATTATACTTGTGGATATAAGAGGATTCTAATTGGATGTACCCTAGTTGTTTGGTTAAATAATGGATTAGTAACAAGATTACCATGTTTTCTCATATTTATTGGAATTTATTTACATGTAACATGATATTATAAGTATATTTCCTCAACACAAATCATCTAGGATGCTGACAGTACTTACAGAAATGATGGCCAGTGGGTGTGTGGTTCTATGTGGAGTAGTATCATGGGAAGATACTCAGCTTGTATTGGTGCCTAGTAGGATATTTTTTTGCAATGTGATGTTGGTTATATATATATGCCTTTTTAGATTTGAAGTTTCATGTTGGTTGACATGTTTTATTGATACAATAGTGCGGATGACATCATGTGGGTTGTGACCTTCTATAAGAGTTGGTGTGGGGGATATTTGGAGGACCATAGTGGCCCATGATATAAAATTAGTTCCCTATTGGGTTATTACTGTGTTTCCTCACAAGTAAAACCCATGAGTGGGATATCCCTTCTTATGAGTGCCTTAGTGGTTAAAAAGTCAGGGTTAGAAGTCTTAGTTTTGGAATCAATGCATGAAAGATTCTACATAGAATATGGTATGGCTATGGTGATGCCTCAGTTTTCTTCTATCTAGTAAGAACATTGAGTTCTTGTTATTGGGAATGTGTGGTTACCATTGTTTCATTGTATAAAATATGTCTTCAAAGGGTAAGAATGTTTGGATTCATGGTTTTATTGACTATGGATGCATTTCTATGCATTGTGAGATCATGGGTGGGTGCTTGTGACTTGAATCAGCATAGAATTATGGCTAAGTATGTTGTTGTGTTTGGAATTTGAGTTATGCATAATTTTCTTGTTGAATATTAAGGGTTCTCTGACTAATTGGAAAATACCAACATGAAGAGCATGATTGGTGCATTAGGTGCAATAGACTTGGATCTTGGTTCATAGCTTGTGTGAGAGTAAGATCTTATGAGTGGTCCTTTGGGAATCACTATGAATTGAAGAGGAGTTTGATTGATGGTGTGAGGTAATGTATATGTGGGTTATGTGAATTGATGGATGTGCCTTGTGTGGGCCTATGAATTTTTTTTTGGATCTTGATGAAACCTGATCAATGTAGCCATTATCGACCTTTGATGTTAGTGCATGAGGGGTAGTGTAAGGAAATCCATATGGTGGGGAGAACACCATAGGTAATTAGAGGATATGATATTAATTTTTAGTGTTTTTTATTGAGTTTATAGTTTTCCGTTCATGATGAGTTAGGAATGGGTGGTTGATATTTTCACATTGGCTCTCAGTAAGAGAAGTTTGGACATGTACAGTCATTTCATACTATGATGGATGTAGCATGTACCATTGAGCATAGTGTTTGTTTATAAGGATGTGATTTTGATATTTGTATGGGGGGAGTATCTTATAGGACATGGTTTAATATTTCTCATGTTGGTAGATAGTTGTTACTTCTATGAGACTAATAGATGGATGATTTTGATTGTGTTGTCAGTTCTAATTCCTAGATTGAAAGCAAGGCTGTAGGTCAAACAATGAGGCTTTTTGATGATGATATGTTTTATGGTGGGGAGATCATAAAGATTCTTTTTTTCAGGTTTGTGAAAAGGAGGGATTTTTTTTTCGAAGGATCACGATGGAATAAATGGTCATTTCCCCAATCAAATGATCATAGAAATATTCTATGACCTCTCCATTGGACCAAAAATAATTTTTTTATCATATAAAATCATTTTGTTGAAATTTTATCTATTTAAATTTTCACAAAATATTTAATGTTTAATTTATCAAATATAAATTATTCAAACATGTTCACATGGTGATATTTTTTTAATAAAGAATTGAATTGTGAATACAACGTCACTGTTATGACTAGAATTGGGTGTGTTTCCTAATCGAGGCATAATCCTATGATGGGGCTAACCTTAGGCTCCTTTTATTTTTCAGTTTTTATATTTCTATTAACTTATTTTCCTTTACATTTTATTTTATCCTCTCCTCCCTTGTATTATCACACAAGAACATTGGGGATACCTTCATAACATCTAAGAGAGAAGGATATATAGAGGTAGATATGGGGTTATTGAGGTCCTACCATATAGCGTAAGAGTGGCTTAATCACCTTGTGACATCTAGAGGTTGTGGATCAGACTGAATCATTGGTGGTTTCTACCGAAAGGGAGGAGTGTTCAATATTTTGACTCATATATCATTGTGATGTAGTTGAATTTATTCTCTAAATCCGTAAATACGTTTTTGGGGGCCTAGTGGGGGTTGATGTTGGGTTATTTTATGATGAATGGGGGGTTTTATGTCTATTACAGAAGAATTTTTTTGGGTAAACTTATTATATTACAAGTAGTTTCAAAAAATACACATTTTGTGTTCATCATTTTTTAGAAAAAATTTAATGAAGAGAGAATCATGTCATGTTTTTTTTGGGAAACTCCATGTAGAGGTAACTTGAGGTGTGGTTGGGTACTCAACCTGACATGCCTTGTCAAGGTCACATGGTCATATATGACACATGGAAAGACCTTGTGAGGGAAACATGGAATGTGTTCATGTATGGAATGTTGTTCGACCCCATGTCAGTTACATTCCCATGTTCTTGATTGGAACCCATGTGAGGTACATATTGTGCATAGAAGGTGCACATCATGTTCTTTAGAAAGGTTCATACCACATGGGTTTTGGCATGCTACTAGGGAGGCACTTTGAATGTATAAACCATGTAAACAAGGTACTCATCATGTACTTGAGGTACACGTCATGTAATCTCTCTATGTACACGTTCTTATAGTTTTCACATTGAGAAATAATGGGACTTATTATTGGTCCATTACGAGCATATTAATGAACATAACATTACGGTGAAACCATAGGGATGATTTGAGGGATTTTAAGAGGTGACATGGTGAGAGAAAATTAATACAAGGAGGTTTTCCTATAATAATCGAAAATAATGTTCCCTCTTCGGAGATATGTTAGATGAACCCATGATGAGGTTCATAAAGGTTATTCATATTCTTCACATGGGATATCCAAGGTACTTGACTCTTATAGATTCGGAAATTCCCTAGCTAGCAGGACAAGGTAGTGGCTCGAGGTGTTGGAAAGGATTAGTGTCTAGGAAAACATTTCATGATGTGGAAATGGTATGGGCATGAGTTCATATACGTTATGAATTTTTTTTCCCTTCAGAAAAGTGAGGATGAGTGATGTTAGATGCAAGGTTTTTGGGATATTCTACCCCATAGTGACAAGAGTTCGCCTAAAGGTATAGTTGTAACTAAGTATCACTTGAGAGATTCATCCTATTTAAAACTGATTCCTCATATCATAATATATATGCCTCCTCTTGATGATAAAATAGGGGACCAGAGTGAGTTACCTTTTTAATCACTTACCTTGTTCGGGTGTGAGTGGGTTTTGGTATATGTGGTTACTAGTGAAATCTAGAGCCCAAATCAATGTGTTAAATGATGTGACTTAGATTATAGTGATGGTCATGTCTGTTCAGAAAACGTTTATATCGTTCCCTTTTTTATTTATATAGATATTTCTTAATAACATTGTGTTTGATTTAATATTTTTAGTCTACCATGATTTAGAGCCAAAATTGTGGATGAGATAGCTTGATTTGGAGAAGGACATCTGGAATTATTTCAAAGATTTGGATTTCGATATAGTTATTACAACCAAATATTTGAATTTAGATACATGGACGATCAGGGGAAGGGTCCTAGGATCCATGATTATATGGGAATGACTACTGTGGATTTTTTTTTGAATACACTTACTACCATGGGATAGGTCCCCATATATGTGAGGATATAGTAAAAAAATTTATGGATTTTGGGTCAAAAACATGGACTAACGTAGTATGGGTCCCCAAATCCATCTTGGTATGGTTACGACAACTCTGAATTTTGATCTAAAGGAATGGACTATCATGGTATGGGTCCCCGGATCCATGTGGATATAGTTATGGAAACCATTTGTTTATAGTCTTACATGTGGATTTTCCTGTGATTGATCTCAAAATACATGAAGATATGGTTATGATTTTCTTAATATATAGATATACTCATGAAATAACATTTGATGAGTCCCCATAGTTGTTAGTATTTGGATTGAATCTTCCATGGACCTAGATCTTTGTGATTGGAGAATCATTGGATTTGGAGCTCTGATGTTTGGAATATCATGGAATGGATCCCCAGAGTGGTGAGGATACATTTTTGGCTATTTTAGACTTGGAGCATGTATTCTACTATGTAGTAATTTTCATCAATATATTCTTAGAGACACCCCATCACTGGCGGAATAAGTTAAGGTCTATCGGGGTCAAAGAATTGAGGACTGAATGTGATTTTATTAATTTAATTTATTCAAGTTATTTATAAGATATGTTCGAAATAATGCATGATAATAATCTAATGATAGTAGGCTATAGGATCACCATTTAGGGTGGCCACATGAGATTTATTTCCCATCCCCTATTTCTGCAACTTTTTGTGTGTAACATTATTTTTTCTTTTATGGTGAGAATTGATGCATGACGTTTTTGTAGGAGGCCCATGATTTTCATGATCGAGTGAAGTGAATCACATATAGTATTAGGTTAGTTTCATTTGAATTGTTTCTCTTAGAGACTAGCTATGTCATGAAACTAGGAGGATTTTGTATATTCTATTGTATTAATTGTCATCTTTTTTATTTTTTTCACAGGATCTACCCAATGGTTTATCAGTTTTTCTTGTGAGCTTGATGTTTTGGGTCTAAAGGTTGAATTTAATTTTATTATATAATATTACTATTTCAGAAATTTTTTTATGTGTAATATAATTATTATGTATGTGTATGATGATTGGTCTATCTATATGTAATTTCAAACTCTGATATGGAGATATATCCTACTCACAGTACCGCCTTAGACCCTTGATTATAGTTGGAGGCTTTGGAATACGCAGAGGCCTTCCTAAGGTCATGTAGCTCACTAGTATAGTAATTATTTAGTGTGAGTTAGGATAGGATATTACAAATTTGGTCTATATATTTTTACATTTTATTTTTTCTTATTACATGGTGTATGGTAACTAGGATATATTGATTTGTGACAGAGCCAGTGATGGTTATCAGGGTAGCTCTATATTAACACCTACTCTACTAAGAATTTCAGGTTACTAGGGGATTGGGATTTATATTCATGATATTATATGTTATTGTTGATAACATTTCCATCTTGTGTGAAAAATATGGTGTTTGAATTTATTGATTTTATTAATGGATATCGGTCTTGATTTTCACCCTTCTCTTGAATAGATAAGAGGAGTCTCGTGCATAATGAGTTAGAACATAGGATTCCCAAATTAATTGGGACAAGATACTGTGATTTTTGAAACTATTGAGAGGATTTATTTTTTAGTGTGCTGACAACTTCTCATATTGAGTTATCCGGCATATGTTCATTGTGAGATTATAGTCAACTGTATTGACACTCATATGTATTTTCATTAATTATAAGGTGATGAGTATCTATAGTGACATTCGTATAGATTTTGATGACTGTTCCCCTTATGTATGGGATATGTGAGGACCCTAATTGTTTAGCTGGGGAAACCACACTATGTTTCTATTTCTAATTTTCATTTATTAATAATTATACAAAAAACGTATATGGAATTTTCCCATATATCATGGATTTGAAATTTAAATAATCAAACCAAGTGATGGTGGTTCAATATATATGGATTGTCACATTGATATTACAAATGAATATTCCATTTAGGTAATGTTTTTTAAAGGTTTGCGCTGAAACATCATTATATTATTGAAGAAATGACCTCTTTTGACTTGGTAGGGGGAGACCCATTACATAGCCCGAAGGCCCAAGGCCAAGTGGGCTGAATAAACGTCTTGAAATCCCATATTTTGGCCCAATGGACCCCTCAGTGAATAGTACTGCTCCAGTACCTTGGATGCTACATTACCTACTACAGTACGGCTGCTACTACAATTAATGCTACATTATCTTCGTGACTACAGTGTCGTTGCTACTACAATTCCGCCACTGTTACAATACTACTACAGTGCTCTACTACATTACTACTACTATAAGAAAATTTTTTGTTCCTACCTAGATTTGATCCCAGGTCTTTTGGATGACATGTCGAGGCATGTACAACTTGGGTACAAGCTCATTGGATCCATGTAGGTTAAGTTGTCTAATGTGTCGGTGAAAAAATATATATTGTTTTCCCATATATCTTGGATATAAATTATTTCTTATAGGATCTTGTATGTATGGTTATTGATATGTATTGTAACATCCCAACATGGGGTCTTTATAATACATACCCCGAGATGGTGGGTCACATGACCTCAACCATGCCTCCCTCTACACTTGAGTTTTCTGACTAGTAGTGATGGTGTAAAGGTTGTATAGTGGGGAGACTATACCATTTTAGCAGAGTGGAAAAGAATATACAATCATATAAAATCAATAAATATTGAATATATGAATGGATATAATCTATAAAATAATGTGGAATCATAAACGTATAACTGAATTCGTAAATAGTGAATGATAATAAACTAAACAACTACTGATATAATCATAATCCCCTATGGTTGTGTCTAATAAATGGATGAATGGGATACTATAATATAGAAAGAAAACAGAAATATACAAGCATGATATGCAATAATATTGACTGAAAATCACAAAATATCTCCAAGAATCTTGATCCAATGCCTTATCATCTTCTCTCAATATCTAACTAGAGGTAAAGCATTCCACAGACCAGTTGTACGGAGCTTTCCATTATATGTACCTATAGAAAGATATTTTTCTTTGGTAACAAAGACATCCTGAGTTGGGTGTGAGAAGAAATTATCGTAGAAAACCACCAATATTGTCTATGTGTAATAGAACTAGTTTTAATAACTAAATAGTGTACAAGTATAAAAAATATTTTATGAAATGTGGAAATAGTTAAGAATAATTCTCAGGTTCCTAAGGAAAAAATGGCAGCTCTAACTACTTTGGCTCATTTCAGGAAAGAGTTTCTGAATAGTCTCTCTATATAGAAGTAGTAGTAATAATATATATATATATATATATGTAGTATAGTTACTCTTATATATATATATACATTGAATCAATCACTATGAACCAAGTACGTGTAGAAGAATTTTTAGGTTCCGGGTGCAGTGGAAGCGCATTAGAGGGTTTGCCCAACTTTAATTTTAGAGTTAAATAATGTTAAATCTGAGATCCATCACGATATGAAACTCCAGATCTTCAGAATGGAACGAAGAACGAAAAATAAAAGAAGAGTCCATGAACCATTGAGATAGGATCATCATATGTTGGTTATAATTAATTTCATTAATTCACAAGAATTACCTCTGTGGAATTCATTCTCCGTCGATGACTCCGGTCACGATCATGTGATCCATTGTTGCGTCATAAAATCCATGTATAGGATTCCTCTAGCGGTGATCCACACGTGCTCCACGTATCTCTGGACGTCACCGAAGGGATATCTGGGTGCTAGCACGGAAGAACCTTCGCTTGCGATGTCCGCCTTCGACCGCCTTGATCCGGTGGAGGATCTCACTCTCGTAACTTGAGGGCGTTGTTGGTGGAAATGGAATTCTCTGTTGAAATTAGAGTATTTCCAAATCCGTTGTGCACAAAAATGGCTCTCGAAAATTGTTGGGGTTGTGAGGATATTTATAATCGGGTTTGAGGTTAATAGAGATATGACAATAAATAAACATGTTATGCATTCTATTTATTTCATTAACTCTTATTAAAACCCCATGTCGAATTATTAATTCCTTGAAATGCGCCCACACTGATTATTATTAATAACATTTAATAAAACAATATTATATCCTCAAAAACCCGACTAGAAAACTACACGGCGTGTAATAATTAATACATGGCGTGTACTTGTTTTCCATAAAACTACACGGCGTGTATATTTAATATACACGACGTGTACTTTTATTTTTCATTTTTTCCCACCACATTTATTAGACCTTGAGTAATGGCTATTTATTTATTAAATAAATGTAACTGTAGGACCCCGGGACACCCTGAGAGGGGAGGGGTGAATCAGGGTGGCAACTTTTTCTTCTTTTAGTTGTGGATCTTGTTCCCACGTTGGTAGGAACTACATAAACCTGTATGGTGGATATGATCAGCAATTAAACATTCACATGCAGAGACAGATGACACAGCTATTTATACTTGGTTCACCACTAAGGGCTACGTCCAAGGAGTATACGCCGACAGGTTGCCGGTCGTACATAAATCCACTATGCTTCACTAGCTGCGGATACAAATGTTCGGGTACAGACACTATGTCCCATGCTCACTGCCTTTACAATTGTCTAGGGATAGCTCACTGCGTCCCTCGGGTCACTCCCGTTGACTCCCCCTGGCTCACTGCCGGTGGTGAAGTCTCACTCAGTTTATAGACGTGAAGGTCTCTTCAATAGATATGCATTGAAGTCTTTGTCTCCTGTTCAGCATGAGACTTTGCTTGCATCAGAGTCCTGAGTTGATGCTCTTTTGAAATCAATCTTCTACTTCAGTTCAATACCTGAATGCACTAAATCTCCTTCTCTTCCTTCAATTCCCAATTCTGAAACCTGAGTGTATCGATGTATTTCTCTCTCTGTGCAGATCAGATTTTGGTTGCACGATCGTTCTTCTTCTCTTCGCAAAGCAGGTTTGAGAGTGCTAAGCACCTGTCAAAAAGCTTGCGGGACCCCCAAATTTTCCGTGCACCCTTCCCGGGGGCTTGCGCATAAAATTCAAACCTTGCGCGTAAAAATAACTTTTGTCGCGTAAAAGGCTTTTCGCGCAACACTTCTTTTTCGCGCAAAACTTCCCTTTTTCGCGCAACGCCTTCTTTTTCGCGCAACCCTCTGTACCTTAATTTTTCCGCGCGCCGGAGCTCAGGATTTGTCTAAGTGTCGAGCCTCTCCGAATGAGAGGGGTTCACCTCATATTTATAGACGTTTGTGATCCTGCACGTAAAACCCCCCCTTCTTGCGCACAGCTAACTTTACGCGCACCAGTTCGATTTTCGGCGCACATGGTGTGAACATCTCTGATTTTTCGCGCGCCTCTTGCCTTTGCCGATTTTCTGTATTTCTGATTCGATACGCTGATTGCGCGAAAAATTCACCCAGCTTTTCTGCGCACAACATTTTTCGCGCACATTCCCATTTTTCCGCGCACAGCTCTGGTTTTTCGCGCAGCCCATGCCTTTACCATTTTTCAACGTTCTGATTCTGAAACACTGTTTGCGCGAAAAACCTTGATCCACTATTTCGCGCATCCCGCTGTTTTTCGCGCCTAACGTCAGTATTTCGCGCAAGCCTCTTATATTTCGCGCACGACTTCCTTTTTGTGCGAACCTCCTTTTGCAGACAATCCATGTCTTCATTTTCCGATTTTGAGGCCCAAAAATTTGGCAAACACTGGAAAACGGCGCCACCTTGTATCTGCTCTTTTTGTACCGCCTCCAGATCATCCATTCCTCTGTCGAGGTTCTTGAATGTCGTTTGTTTGCTTTGTCGACAAGCACGATCACCTCAACAACACTTCTTCTTGGTGATCTGTATCCTTCAGCAACTCTTTTTCTTTTATCACAAACTCCACCATAAGTCAACGCATTGGAACATTGCCTCCTTCATCAACCGTCATAGAAGTCTCTAGCATGGTTCTCACGCAATCATGAGTAATTGCATGGTCTTCATCAAAACCCATTGTTCTCATGCAATAATGAGGAATTGCATGGTCTTCGTCAAAGCCCATGGTCCTTATGCAATAAGGAGGAATTGCATGGTCTTCATCCAAAAACACCATCCTGCCTTAATCATCCTTGGATGGATTACTCCTCACAATATTCATTGTTGTAAACAATGTATCACCTTTGACACATGTTCTTTGAACTTACGAACAGTACAACAATCATCTGAATCACCACTCCTCTACTTCATCGGAGTATTTCATGATCACCTTCATTTTGATCTGCATTGACAACTATTGACAAAAAATACAACCTTATACACAGAGTGGTTCCAACAATCTCCCCCTTTGTATTTTGTTGTCAATACCTTAAACATCTTCTGAAATGAATCCGTCAATGTCAAAATGAGAATCTTCTGCATTTCACTTTTTCTCCCCCTTATTGACAAGAAATACAATGTGCATGGTAGGGAGGGTATCAATCCTCACTTAAGCAACGTTTCATCAATCATTTCACTCTAAGTCTACTTGAGCAATGCTCGAAGTAGAAAACAAGAGGATTTGATTAAGTCAACAAGGCTGTCCATTATCCACAGATCATGATACCAACATGAGATGATAACTCATTTATCTTGTCTTCAAGGGTTTACCACTTTTATTTCAGGTAGAAGAAGATCAACTATGATAGATAATAATCAACCTGAAACTCCTACACTCATTTCAGCAAATAGATCAAAAACATTCAAGTGCAATCGGCAGGATATGTGACCTTGGGGCACTTCTATTCACATTATGTCACTGATCAATTCAGTTACTCCCCCTTTGTAAAATAATCTTTGATCTGAGTAACCAGGGGATAGTGGTTGAGAAATGACATACCTTCTCCATTGGCGTGTTCTTCAAGAAATTCCCAGAGTAACTGCTTTTGAGTCCAGCTGGAGTTGATATTGATTGAGACAGTGATTATGGAAGCTTCTTCATTCTTCTCCCCCGCAAGGGAAACACTCCTCATCATCTTCATCAAGAGTGATCCTTCGTCATCATAATATTTGAATATCAATTGAAGAATCTACTAAGGATGGAAACTTCTTCAGCTTGGCTATCAAGAGTTGACAGCATTCACTAGTTCTCAGGTTCTCCCCCTGAGAGCGTGCTTCACCTTCAATTCCCTGCATTATTAGCACAAATACAATACACAAATGATTATGGGAATAAGGTGGTTCCTTCTTGCTTCATCAAGAAGACTTTCTTGGTTGAGGTTCTTTTCTCAACCAAGTTCCTCTGTTTACTCCAGTCTTCATGCCTGCACATTTGAACATGTGTTCTGACATCTGTCGGTGTGGCATGGCTCTATTCACATTCTCTTCTGCTTTTTGTGGAGAGTTGTTTTTCTTAGCAGCCATCATGAATGATACATTCTTACTCCTCTTAAGGACTGATTCTTGCTCTGGTATTAAGGTTAGGCAACCTTTTGCAATGTGACCACATTTCTTGCATCTCTCACACAGAACTTCTTTGACACGTGTGTTTCTCTTTGTTTGCAATTTCTTCTGCACTGTGTCTTCATCATGTGAAAGTTTTCCTTTTCCTTTGTCACCAGCCTTGGCCTTCTCATCTTCAAATTTCCTTATTCTTTTCAAATCGTCTGGCCAGATGACCAATATGTCATGTGGAACTTTTGCAGCTGGTTTAGGTCTTCCACATGGGTTCATCCGAGATTCATCCCACTTAGTGTTTCTTTTGGATGAATGACCCTTCAATTTCATGGATCTAAAAACCTGGGTCTTCTCAGCTTTCCTACTTGATATCTTCTTGGGGAGTGATGTGTTCGCCATATTCTTTTGATTTCTTCCCAAGGTACTTTCTTCATACTTAGATGGATTGTGTGGTCTTCTGTTCTTATCAGCTCTGGATATCTGTTGACCTAGGCATACACCATTCTTATGACCACTGCCGTTGCATGCATCACAGATGTTATCAAGAATTCCAAATCTGTTTGCTGTAAACAGATGCTTCTGGACCTGTGGATGTTGCTTCTTCTTCTCTAGCTTCCTCCCCATTGATATAGGCTTTCCCTGTGCTTTTCCATGAAAGGGATTATAAAAACAATCTAGTGCACAGTGCCCAAATCTATTGCAGCACCAACATTGACCCACAAATCTTTTCGTCTTTGTGTCTTCTGTATTAAGTTGTTGGGCCATCTGCTTAATCTTTTGTTCTCTATTTGAGGAACCCACTTCCTCCTTTTTCTTCCCATCCACCCTGATTTTCGGAGTGTATTTAGAAACATGAGTACAAGATGGTATGGATGGTACCTTCACTTTCTCAGTTGCCTGTGATAGATCAATGAGCGAAGTCATGATCTTCTTATCACATGTTGGAGGTCTTCCGACAATAGAATCCTCCATTGAACATTGAGTACTGGCAACAACTGATTCTTGATGTGGATAATCAAGAGTTGTCATAATCTTCTTGTCACATGTTGGAGGCATTTCAGCCTTAGACTCCTCCAACGAACATTGAGTGCAAGCATCACTCATTTCATTATTTTGTGAAGTCTCAATATGTGTGTTCTCAATCTTGGTCAATTGAGCTTCCAATTTTTGACCCACAATATTGAGGATGATCTTCTGATCTTCAATCGTGATCATCTTCTCTTCACAAGTCTTCTTCAACCTTTCAACCTCATCTTCATGCATCTTAACTTTGTTTTGTAACAAAGAGTCAAGTTCCCTGAATTTAATGGAAGTTTCTTCCAAACAAAAATTATTGACTTCATTGCTCTTCTTCAGCTCAACTTCAAGTGCATGGACCCTTTCTTTTAGAGTCTTATTGACTGCCTCGTTTTCTTCAAAGACTTTCACCTGTTTGGTGAGCTTCATGTTTTCCATAACTTTTCTTTCCAACCCCTCTTCCATATTGGCAGCTTCCCTTTCTAATCGATTTATCTCAACCTGCATAGATTGGAATAGGCTACAAATAATAGCAACCCTTTCTTCTGGAATATCATGCAGATATGTTCTGAGTTTTTCCTGAAAGCTTGAACTAGGGGTATCATCCTTTCCTCTGGATGAGTTCTGAGCCACCTGCTTGATACTTTCCATGCCTAATGTTTCTTCATTATTGGAATGGCATGGAGAACAGGACATTGTATCTTCTTTGGATATGAGGGACTTCTTCAGCTGCTTTTTCTCTTTCTTTTTCCTATTTGTCATGGTCTTGCTAGATGTAGACGTCTGCTCAGAAACTTTATCAAGACTGCTCTTCATTGTAGACTTTAGGAAAGAAACTCAAATCCTCTTCTCAATAGAATTACTGGAGAATATCCAACATACGTTAACCTCCCTTTGATACCACTTGTAGGACCCCGGGACACCCTGAGAGGGGAGGGGTGAATCAGGGTGGCAACTTTTTCTTCTTTTAGTTGTGGATCTTGTTCCCACGTTGGTAGGAACTACATAAACCTGTATGATGGATATGATCAGCAATTAAACATTCACATGCAGAGACAGATGACACAGCTATTTATACTTGGTTCACCACTAAGGGCTACGTCCAAGGAGTATACGCCGACAGGTTGCCGGTCGTACATAAATCCACTATGCTTCACTAGCTGCGGATACAAATGTTCGGGTACAGACACTCTGTCCCAGGCTCACTGCCTTTACAATTGTCTAGGGATAGCTCACTGCGTCCCTCGGGTCACTCCCGTTGACTCCCCCTGGCTCACTGCCGGTGGTGAAGTCTCACTCAGTTTATAGACGTGAAGGACTCTTCAATAGATATGCATTGAAGTCTTTGTCTCCTGTTCAGCATGAGACTTTGCTTGCATCAGAGTCCCGAGTTGATGCTCTTTTGAAATCAATCTTCTTCTTTAGTGAAATACCTGAATGCACTAAATCTCCTTCTCTTCCTTCAATTCCCAATTCTGAAACCTGAGTGTATCGATATATTTCTCTCTCTGTGCAGATCAGATTTTGGTTGCACGATCGTTCTTCTTCTCTTCGCAAAGCAGGTTTGAGAGTGCTAAGCACCTGTCAAAAAGCTTGCGGGACCCCCAAATTTTCCGTGCACCCTTCCCGGGGGCTTGCGCGTAAAATTCAAACCTTGCGCGTAAAAATAACTTTTTTCGCGTAAAAGGCTTTTCGCGCAACTCTTCTTTTTCGCGCAAAACTTCCCTTTTTCGCACAACGCCTTCTTTTTCGCGCAACCCTCTGTACCTTAATTTTTCCGCGCGCCGGAGCTCAGGATTTGTCTAAGTGTCGAGCCTCTCCGAATGAGAGGGGTTCACCTCATATTTATAGACGTTTGTGATCCTGCACGTAAAACCCCCCCTTCTTGCGCACAACTAACTTTACGCGCACCAGTTCGATTTTCGGCGCACATGGTGTGAACATCTCTGATTTTTCGCGCGCCTCTTGCCTTTGCCGATTTTCTGTATTTCTGATTCGATACGCTGATTGCGCGAAAAATTCACCCAGCTTTTCTGCGCACAACATTTTTCGCGCACATTCCCATTTTTCCGCGCACAGCTCTGGTTTTTCGCGCAGCCCATGCCTTTACCATTTTTCAACGTTCTGATTCTGAAACACTGTTTGCGCGAAAAACCTTGATCCACTATTTCGCGCATCCCGCTGTTTTTCGCGCCTAACGTCAGTATTTCGCGCAAGCCTCTTATATTTCGCGCACGACTTCCTTTTTGTGCGAACCTCCTTTTGCAGACAATCCATGTCTTCATTTTCCGATTTTGAGGCCCAAAAATTTGGCAAACACTGGAAAACGGCGCCACCTTGTATCTGCTCTTTTTGTACCGCCTCCAGATCATCCATTCCTCTGTCGAGGTTCTTGAATGTCGTTTGTTTGCTTTGTCGACAAGCACGATCACCTCAACAACACTTCTTCTTGGTGATCTGTATCCTTCAGCAACTCTTTTGCTTTTATCACAAACTCCACCATAAGTCAACGCATTGGCACATTGCCTCCTTCATCAACCGTCATAGAAGTCTCTAGCATGGTTCTCACGCAATCATGAGTAATTGCATGGTCTTCATCAAAACCCATTGTTCTCATGCAATAATGAGGAATTGCATGGTCTTCGTCAAAGCCCATGGTCCTTATGCAATAAGGAGGAATTGCATGGTCTTCATCCAAAAACACCATCCTGCCTTAATCATCCTTGGATGGATTACTCCTCACAATATTCATTGTTGTAAACAATGTATCACCTTTGACACATGTTCTTTGAACTTACGAACAGTACAACAATCATCTGAATCACCACTCCTCTACTTCATCGGAGTATTTCATGATCACCTTCATTTTGATCTGCATTGACAACTATTGACAAAAAATACAACCTTATACACAGAGTGGTTCCAACAATCTCCCCCTTTGTATTTTGTTGTCAATACCTTAAACATCTTCTGAAATGAATCCGTCAATGTCAAAATGAGAATCTTCTGCATTTCACTTTTTCTCCCCCTTATTGACAAGAAATACAATGTGCATGGTAGGGAGGGTATCAATCCTCACTTAAGCAACGTTTCATCAATCATTTCACTCTAAGTCTACTTGAGCAATGCTCGAAGTAGAAAACAAGAGGATTTGATTAAGTCAACAAGGCTGTCCATTATCCACAGATCATGATACCAACATGAGATGATAACTCATTTATCTTGTCTTCAAGGGTTTACCACTTTTATTTCAGGTAGAAGAAGATCAACTATGATAGATCAATGAGCGAAGTCATGATCTTCTTATCACATGTTGGAGGTCTTCCGACAATAGAATCCTCCATTGAACATTGAGTACTGGCAACAACTGATTCTTGATGTGGATAATCAAGAGTTGTCATAATCTTCTTGTCACATGTTGGAGGCATTTCAGCCTTAGACTCCTCCAACGAACATTGAGTGCAAGCATCACTCATTTCATTATTTTGTGAAGTCTCAATATGTGTGTTCTCAATCTTGGTCAATTGAGCTTCCAATTTTTGACCCACAATATTGAGGATGATCTTCTGATCTTCAATCGTGATCATCTTCTCTTCACAAGTCTTCTTCAACCTTTCAACCTCATCTTCATGCATCTTAACTTTGTTTTGTAACAAAGAGTCAAGTTCCCTGAATTTAATGGAAGTTTCTTCCAAACAAAAATTATTGACTTCATTGCTCTTCTTCAGCTCAACTTCAAGTGCATGGACCCTTTCTTTTAGAGTCTTATTGACTGCCTCGTTTTCTTCAAAGACTTTCACCTGTTTGGTGAGCTTCATGTTTTCCATAACTTTTCTTTCCAACCCCTCTTCCATATTGGCAGCTTCCCTTTCTAATCGATTTATCTCAACCTGCATAGATTGGAATAGGCTACAAATAATAGCAACCCTTTCTTCTGGAATATCATGCAGATATGTTCTGAGTTTTTCCTGAAAGCTTGAACTAGGGGTATCATCCTTTCCTCTGGATGAGTTCTGAGCCACCTGCTTGATACTTTCCATGCCTAATGTTTCTTCATTATTGGAATGGCATGGAGAACAGGACATTGTATCTTCTTTGGATATGAGGGACTTCTTCAGCTGCTTTTTCTCTTTCTTTTTCCTATTTGTCATGGTCTTGCTAGATGTAGACGTCTGCTCAGAAACTTTATCAAGACTGCTCTTCATTGTAGACTTTAGGAAAGAAACTCAAATCCTCTTCTCAATAGAATTACTGGAGAATATCCAACATACGTTAACCTCCCTTTGATACCACTTGTAGGACCCCGGGACACCCTGAGAGGGGAGGGGTGAATCAGGGTGGCAACTTTTTCTTCTTTTAGTTGTGGATCTTGTTCCCACGTTGGTAGGAACTACATAAACCTGTATGATGGATATGATCAGCAATTAAACATTCACATGCAGAGACAGATGACACAGCTATTTATACTTGGTTCACCACTAAGGGCTACGTCCAAGGAGTATACGCCGACAGGTTGCCGGTCGTACATAAATCCACTATGCTTCACTAGCTGCGGATACAAATGTTCGGGTACAGACACTCTGTCCCAGGCTCACTGCCTTTACAATTGTCTAGGGATAGCTCACTGCGTCCCTCGGGTCACTCCCGTTGACTCCCCCTGGCTCACTGCCGGTGGTGAAGTCTCACTCAGTTTATAGACGTGAAGGACTCTTCAATAGATATGCATTGAAGTCTTTGTCTCCTGTTCAGCATGAGACTTTGCTTGCATCAGAGTCCCGAGTTGATGCTCTTTTGAAATCAATCTTCTTCTTTAGTGCAATACCTGAATGCACTAAATCTCCTTCTCTTCCTTCAATTCCCAATTCTGAAACCTGAGTGTATCGATATATTTCTCTCTCTGTGCAGATCAGATTTTGGTTGCACGATCGTTCTTCTTCTCTTCGCAAAGCAGGTTTGAGAGTGCTAAGCACCTGTCAAAAAGCTTGCGGGACCCCCAAATTTTCCGTGCACCCTTCCCGGGGGCTTGCGCGTAAAATTCAAACCTTGCGCGTAAAAATAACTTTTTTCGCGTAAAAGGCTTTTCGCGCAACTCTTCTTTTTCGCGCAAAACTTCCCTTTTTCGCACAACGCCTTCTTTTTCGCGCAACCCTCTGTACCTTAATTTTTCCGCGCGCCGGAGCTCAGGATTTGTCTAAGTGTCGAGCCTCTCCGAATGAGAGGGGTTCACCTCATATTTATAGACGTTTGTGATCCTGCACGTAAAACCCCCCCTTCTTGCGCACAACTAACTTTACGCGCACCAGTTCGATTTTCGGCGCACATGGTGTGAACATCTCTGATTTTTCGCGCGCCTCTTGCCTTTGCCGATTTTCTGTATTTCTGATTCGATACGCTGATTGCGCGAAAAATTCACCCAGCTTTTCTGCGCACAACATTTTTCGCGCACATTCCCATTTTTCCGCGCACAGCTCTGGTTTTTCGCGCAGCCCATGCCTTTACCATTTTTCAACGTTCTGATTCTGAAACACTGTTTGCGCGAAAAACCTTGATCCACTATTTCGCGCATCCCGCTGTTTTTCGCGCCTAACGTCAGTATTTCGCGCAAGCCTCTTATATTTCGCGCACGACTTCCTTTTTGTGCGAACCTCCTTTTGCAGACAATCCATGTCTTCATTTTCCGATTTTGAGGCCCAAAAATTTGGCAAACACTGGAAAACGGCGCCACCTTGTATCTGCTCTTTTTGTACCGCCTCCAGATCATCCATTCCTCTGTCGAGGTTCTTGAATGTCGTTTGTTTGCTTTGTCGACAAGCACGATCACCTCAACAACACTTCTTCTTGGTGATCTGTATCCTTCAGCAACTCTTTTGCTTTTATCACAAACTCCACCATAAGTCAACGCATTGGCACATTGCCTCCTTCATCAACCGTCATAGAAGTCTCTAGCATGGTTCTCACGCAATCATGAGTAATTGCATGGTCTTCATCAAAACCCATTGTTCTCATGCAATAATGAGGAATTGCATGGTCTTCGTCAAAGCCCATGGTCCTTATGCAATAAGGAGGAATTGCATGGTCTTCATCCAAAAACACCATCCTGCCTTAATCATCCTTGGATGGATTACTCCTCACAATATTCATTGTTGTAAACAATGTATCACCTTTGACACATGTTCTTTGAACTTACGAACAGTACAACAATCATCTGAATCACCACTCCTCTACTTCATCGGAGTATTTCATGATCACCTTCATTTTGATCTGCATTGACAACTATTGACAAAAAATACAACCTTATACACAGAGTGGTTCCAACAATCTCCCCCTTTGTATTTTGTTGTCAATACCTTAAACATCTTCTGAAATGAATCCGTCAATGTCAAAATGAGAATCTTCTGCATTTCACTTTTTCTCCCCCTTATTGACAAGAAATACAATGTGCATGGTAGGGAGGGTATCAATCCTCACTTAAGCAACGTTTCATCAATCATTTCACTCTAAGTCTACTTGAGCAATGCTCGAAGTAGAAAACAAGAGGATTTGATTAAGTCAACAAGGCTGTCCATTATCCACAGATCATGATACCAACATGAGATGATAACTCATTTATCTTGTCTTCAAGGGTTTACCACTTTTATTTCAGGTAGAAGAAGATCAACTATGATAGATCAATGAGCGAAGTCATGATCTTCTTATCACATGTTGGAGGTCTTCCGACAATAGAATCCTCCATTGAACATTGAGTACTGGCAACAACTGATTCTTGATGTGGATAATCAAGAGTTGTCATAATCTTCTTGTCACATGTTGGAGGCATTTCAGCCTTAGACTCCTCCAACGAACATTGAGTGCAAGCATCACTCATTTCATTATTTTGTGAAGTCTCAATATGTGTGTTCTCAATCTTGGTCAATTGAGCTTCCAATTTTTGACCCACAATATTGAGGATGATCTTCTGATCTTCAATCGTGATCATCTTCTCTTCACAAGTCTTCTTCAACCTTTCAACCTCATCTTCATGCATCTTAACTTTGTTTTGTAACAAAGAGTCAAGTTCCCTGAATTTAATGGAAGTTTCTTCCAAACAAAAATTATTGACTTCATTGCTCTTCTTCAGCTCAACTTCAAGTGCATGGACCCTTTCTTTTAGAGTCTTATTGACTGCCTCGTTTTCTTCAAAGACTTTCACCTGTTTGGTGAGCTTCATGTTTTCCATAACTTTTCTTTCCAACCCCTCTTCCATATTGGCAGCTTCCCTTTCTAATCGATTTATCTCAACCTGCATAGATTGGAATAGGCTACAAATAATAGCAACCCTTTCTTCTGGAATATCATGCAGATATGTTCTGAGTTTTTCCTGAAAGCTTGAACTAGGGGTATCATCCTTTCCTCTGGATGAGTTCTGAGCCACCTGCTTGATACTTTCCATGCCTAATGTTTCTTCATTATTGGAATGGCATGGAGAACAGGACATTGTATCTTCTTTGGATATGAGGGACTTCTTCAGCTGCTTTTTCTCTTTCTTTTTCCTATTTGTCATGGTCTTGCTAGATGTAGACGTCTGCTCAGAAACTTTATCAAGACTGCTCTTCATTGTAGACTTTAGGAAAGAAACTCAAATCCTCTTCTCAATAGAATTACTGGAGAATATCCAACATACGTTAACCTCCCTTTGATACCACTTGTAGGACCCCGGGACACCCTGAGAGGGGAGGGGTGAATCAGGGTGGCAACTTTTTCTTCTTTTAGTTGTGGATCTTGTTCCCACGTTGGTAGGAACTACATAAACCTGTATGATGGATATGATCAGCAATTAAACATTCACATGCAGAGACAGATGACACAGCTATTTATACTTGGTTCACCACTAAGGGCTACGTCCAAGGAGTATACGCCGACAGGTTGCCGGTCGTACATAAATCCACTATGCTTCACTAGCTGCGGATACAAATGTTCGGGTACAGACACTCTGTCCCAGGCTCACTGCCTTTACAATTGTCTAGGGATAGCTCACTGCGTCCCTCGGGTCACTCCCGTTGACTCCCCCTGGCTCACTGCCGGTGGTGAAGTCTCACTCAGTTTATAGACGTGAAGGACTCTTCAATAGATATGCATTGAAGTCTTTGTCTCCTGTTCAGCATGAGACTTTGCTTGCATCAGAGTCCCGAGTTGATGCTCTTTTGAAATCAATCTTCTTCTTTAGTGCAATACCTGAATGCACTAAATCTCCTTCTCTTCCTTCAATTCCCAATTCTGAAACCTGAGTGTATCGATATATTTCTCTCTCTGTGCAGATCAGATTTTGGTTGCACGATCGTTCTTCTTCTCTTCGCAAAGCAGGTTTGAGAGTGCTAAGCACCTGTCAAAAAGCTTGCGGGACCCCCAAATTTTCCGTGCACCCTTCCCGGGGGCTTGCGCGTAAAATTCAAACCTTGCGCGTAAAAATAACTTTTTTCGCGTAAAAGGCTTTTCGCGCAACTCTTCTTTTTCGCGCAAAACTTCCCTTTTTCGCACAACGCCTTCTTTTTCGCGCAACCCTCTGTACCTTAATTTTTCCGCGCGCCGGAGCTCAGGATTTGTCTAAGTGTCGAGCCTCTCCGAATGAGAGGGGTTCACCTCATATTTATAGACGTTTGTGATCCTGCACGTAAAACCCCCCCTTCTTGCGCACAACTAACTTTACGCGCACCAGTTCGATTTTCGGCGCACATGGTGTGAACATCTCTGATTTTTCGCGCGCCTCTTGCCTTTGCCGATTTTCTGTATTTCTGATTCGATACGCTGATTGCGCGAAAAATTCACCCAGCTTTTCTGCGCACAACATTTTTCGCGCACATTCCCATTTTTCCGCGCACAGCTCTGGTTTTTCGCGCAGCCCATGCCTTTACCATTTTTCAACGTTCTGATTCTGAAACACTGTTTGCGCGAAAAACCTTGATCCACTATTTCGCGCATCCCGCTGTTTTTCGCGCCTAACGTCAGTATTTCGCGCAAGCCTCTTATATTTCGCGCACGACTTCCTTTTTGTGCGAACCTCCTTTTGCAGACAATCCATGTCTTCATTTTCCGATTTTGAGGCCCAAAAATTTGGCAAACACTGGAAAACGGCGCCACCTTGTATCTGCTCTTTTTGTACCGCCTCCAGATCATCCATTCCTCTGTCGAGGTTCTTGAATGTCGTTTGTTTGCTTTGTCGACAAGCATGATCACCTCAACAACACTTCTTCTTGGTGATCTGTATCCTTCAGCAACTCTTTTGCTTTTATCACAAACTCCACCATAAGTCAACGCATTGGCACATTGCCTCCTTCATCAACCGTCATAGAAGTCTCTAGCATGGTTCTCACGCAATCATGAGTAATTGCATGGTCTTCATCAAAACCCATTGTTCTCATGCAATAATGAGGAATTGCATGGTCTTCGTCAAAGCCCATGGTCCTTATGCAATAAGGAGGAATTGCATGGTCTTCATCCAAAAACACCATCCTGCCTTAATCATCCTTGGATGGATTACTCCTCACAATATTCATTGTTGTAAACAATGTATCACCTTTGACACATGTTCTTTGAACTTACGAACAGTACAACAATCATCTGAATCACCACTCCTCTACTTCATCGGAGTATTTCATGATCACCTTCATTTTGATCTGCATTGACAACTATTGACAAAAAATACAACCTTATACACAGAGTGGTTCCAACAGTAACTGCATTACTCGCTAATAAATATATTTTTTCTCCAAAAATATATTCTCTAAAATAACTAATGTTGAAATAAATGTGATCAGGCATCCTTAAATGGTTATTAAACCACAGTCGGGAATACTATTGATTTAACATGTTAAATGAATATTTAACTGAGATACATGGACACACTTTGTGTGTGACCCTGTAGGCCTCTTTATCAATGGAATTAGGTGGATCCTGCCTAAATTCCAAGGTTAGTGTCTAGCAACATGCCAAGGCACCTATAGGGAACGAATTTAACGCCGCATTGACATGTCACCTCCTACGAACGCATACCATGTAATATAATCCCTTTGTCACGATATCTCTAATCAAGCAGGTTGCATTCTAGTGCCATCAACCCATGTGCTCAATTATTCATTCTGTGACTTCGTGGAATTGAACTCACCCATACCTTACCATGGACATGGATTTATTTAGGATATATCAATTCAATGAATGGGACTGTGATATCTAATTCCATTATGTAACAGACGGGAAAAATCCTTTCTCGCATTATCTATTAATGCAGTATTACTCGTTACGCACCCAACGTATCCTACCTCGCTGTGAATAGTGTGTCATCACAGTTTTCATCAATACATCTAAGTGTGCAAGTTTTAATACCCATTAATAATAATCTTAAATTCTAAGGAACAATACACACATCTGCAAATAGGAACATCCAATAACACTATGAAATGTGGATTTCCCATTGGCGGGTCTCGTTCTCAGAATATCTTCCTGGATATTACCAAGGGTACACATCATGAGAAGGTGCCTCAATGTTTTATGAGTCCTCACCCCTAATGACCTGTATTATTTTTGTCGCTCAAATAATATCATCTGGCCATAGAACATATATTCAAGAATTGTGTTGTGGTACTTCTGGGTTCTCATCATAGCAGGGATCCACTTCGACCCTTTAATGCAACAGCTGTCCTTAGGACATTATCACATGCATTTTCACGTAGAAGAACAATCATGATGTGATAAGGCTTTTATTAATGAATAAAGTAAAATGTAGTTGGTTCTAAACAACCCACTCCAACAGACTCCCACTTGGACTAGAGCCAACTGCTAACAACCTTTAACCGACTATTACTCACATGATATTCATGCTTCTACTGAGAAAGGACTTTAGTCGTGGGGTCCTCCGCGTTCTCTTCAGTGGACACTCTACTCACAACAACTTCACCCCTCTAATAGAAATCCCTCAAGAGGTGATACTTCCGGAGTATGTTCTTTGTCCATTGATGTGACACTTGGTTCTTTTACAAGAGCCACTGCTATAGTATTATCACAATACAATGTAATGGGATCTGTACTGTTGGGCACCACATCAAGCTCCTGGACAATGTTCCAAATCCAGATGGCTTCCATGGCTCCATCAGAAGCCGCTGTATATTCAAACTCCGCTATAGAATTGGAGACAACTTGGCTGCTTCTACATTGAGACAGAAAACATATCCACATTGTGACTTCAAATCAATCTGATCTGTCTGAAATCCCGCATCATCATACCCACTGATGACATGATCCTCATCTCCTCCATTCACCAGGAGCATATCCTTAGTTATTCTCAGATACTTAATGATAGTCTTAAATGTAGTCAAATGTTGTTCTCCTGGATCTGCATGATATCTACCTACCATGCTCAATGCATAGGAAACATCAAGCCTGGTAAATAACATGGAATACATGATGGATCCTATAGCTGAAGTGCATGGGATCTTACTCATTCTATATTTCTCTTGTTGTGTCTGAGGACACATTTTCTTAGAAAGATGTAGGCCACGTGACACTGGAACCAATCCCCTCTTGGATTATTCCATACTAAATATCTTTAGTATCTGGTCAATGTATGTACCCTGACTTCGTCCAAGCAGCCTCTTAGATCTATCAAGAATGATCATGATCACTATAATGTAGGCCTCTTCTCCTAAGTCCTTCATGGAGAAACACTTGTTCAACCAGTCCTTAACTAACTGTAAGACTGGTACATAATTTCCAATAAGTAATATGTCGTCAACATATACTACTAGGATAACAATCACATTCCCATTACACCACTTATAAACACATGGCACACATTCGTTCTTAATGAAACCAAATTCCGTTATGGCTTCATCAAATTGAATGTTCCATGACCTGGATGCTTCCTTAAATCCATAAATGAATTTTTGCAACTTGAAAACCCATTTGGCTTCACCTGGTGTCACAAAACCTTCTGTTTGTGTCATATAGACATCTTCCTGAAGTTTCCCATTAAGGAATGATGTTTTGACATCAATTTTCCAAATATCGTAGTCATTGTAAGCTGTTATGGCATGTATGATTCTTATGTATTTAAACATGGAAACTGGCGAGAAGGTTTCATCATAGTCAATTTCATGAAGATTTCTGAATCCTTTAGTCACTAGCCTTGATTTATAGGTGCTAACTTGACCTTCCATGTCCATTTTTCTCTTGAATACCCATTTTCATCCAACAGGATTTACATCAACTGGCTCATCGACCAGAACCCAGACATGGTTCTGATACATTGAATCCATCTCAGAATTCATAGCATCTAGCCATCTTGCAGCTTCTAAGCTTTCTAATGCTTCTTTGAAGGATAAAGGTTCATCATTGTCCAAGAATAATGATTCTCCATCCTCGGTGACTAGGAAATCAAATATCTCCAATTCCCTTACCTCTCTTGAGCTCCTATGCAGAACTTGTGTTTCTCGAACCTCTTCCACATGGACCTATGGGACTTGTTCCTATACCAACTCCTTTGTATCTTGAGCATCATTTTCATCAAATTCAATCTTTCGACCACTATCCTTTTTGAGGATGTGATCCCTCTCATGAAAGACGTCTTGTCTGGCGACAATCACTTTCTTGTCCTGAGGGTTATATAGGTAATATCATTTCATTTCCCTAGGATATCCTATAAAGATACACATCGTGCCCCGAGGTGCTAGTTTTTTCCTGATAAGGCCTTAACAAAATGCCTCGCATCCCGATACATTTGTATGCGACAAAATGGTTTTATTTCCAATCTACAACTCAGATGGAATTCCATTTTCCGCCTTATTTGGTACTCAGTTTAATGTGTATGCTGTAGTTCGTAATGCATATCCCCAAAAGGATAATGGAATATCTGCATTACTCGTCGTCAAAGAAACCATTTACAACAAGGTATGGTTCCTCCTTTCACTAACACTGTTCTACTATGGTGTATAAGGAGGAGTGAGCTAAGATAGAATCCCATACTCCCGTAGAAGATCGATGAACTCTTGGTTCAGATATTATCCACCTCGATCAGATCAATGTTTCATTATCTTATTACCCAGGTGATTCTCTACTTCATTCTTTAATTCCTTAAATTTCTCTAAGGATTTTTACTTATACCTCATTAAGTAGAAAAATCTGTATCTACTCAAATCATCAGTAGAAGTAATGAAGTAAGAATATCCAACTCTAGCTTATACTGTAAATGGTCCACATACATCCATGTGTACCAACCCTAGAAGCTCTGTGGCCCTTTCACGTAGTCCACCGAAAGGTGGCTTGGTAATTTTTCCTTGTAAATAAGAGTGACAAAAATCAAGTGGTTTTAGCTCAGTAGAGTCTAAATAGACATCTTGGTAGGGCTTTGTCTAGCGCTTCTCATTTACCTGACCGAGACGGTGATGCCACAACTGGGTGATGTATGAGTCACGTGAGTTTGTTTCGTTATTGATTTACAACACTAGTTTTTCGTAATTTAATACATACAAACCATTATTTAAATGTGAAATACCATAACACACGTTGTTCTTATAAAAGAGACAACCCTTATTTCCAAACTTTAAAATAAATCCATCAAAATCCAAACAAGATACAGAAATTATGTTCTTGGTAACACTAGGAACATAATAACAGTTATGTAAAACCAAAATCATGCCAGGCAGTAATGGGAGGTGGTAGTCCCCAATAGACAACACAGCCAGCCTTGAGACATTGGCAGCTCGATGATCCACCTCTCCTCTGGAAATATTTCTAAATATACTTGGTTCCTGTATTTGAATATAGATGTGAGCCCTGCAAGCTGTATCAAATACCCAATGTGTTGAAATGGAAATATTACACTCGATATCAAATGAACATTTAGCATCCCCATGCTTCTGGGTGCAGTTCCTTATCCAGTGGCCCTACATGCCACATGAAAAACACACCTCCTCATGTTCCTTTCCCTACCTCTGGATCATCCCCTTTATGGAGGGGCGGTGCTCGGGGGCTTCAGACCATTTATAAGTCTTTGGACCCTTTTCCTTATCCTTCCTTTTCTTGTTCACCATAAGGACTGCGGGATAGTCATGCCCCATGTCCTTGTCTACCTGGTGAATCATGGTCAGAAGCTCCGATAGACTATTCTTATTTCCGCTCAAGTTATAATTGACAATGAAGCTAGAGAAGGTCCTGGGAAGTGATGATAGGATGAGATATATACACAACTCATCCTGGAATTTAATCCCTAAGATGTCCAGGCATTCAATGTAGCCAATAAGCTTGACTACATGAGGCCCAGCTGGCAGAAACTCTCCAAGATTAGTTGTAAAAAAATCATTGGAGATCTCATACCTATCATGTCTCGCCTTCTCTTGGTAGAGATCCTTAAGGTGATACATCATGCTATACCCGTCCATGTTTTCATGTAGCTTCAAGATCTCATTGGACATGGCCGATAGCATGAAACTCTGGACATATGTGACATCAACCATGTGTTTCATATAGAGAAATAATTTCTCATCACTGGCCGCTTTTCCATTTGCAATAGGAATAGGCTCTTCCAGCACAAACAATTTCCTTTCGTGGAGAAGGATGACGCATAAACTCCTCTGCCACTCATGGAAATTGGTGCCGGTGAGAAGGGTTTCCTTCTCGAGTATGGTTCGTAATGATATGGTTGAAGTCATTTTCTTGTTGTTTCTACAAATTAAGATGGGAAAGGTTTAGTAATTTATTACAATACTGAGAAAAGTAAATAAATTAATACTTATTAGTCTCCCACTATTTTATCGAAATCCAATATCCCTCACCAATGATTTTTAAATATTCAATTGCCTAAATATTCTAGTGGCAGGGATCCATATTGCCTTTCACATTACCCCAACTAGGGTAGGTCAAGAAACATTAAGGGTTTTAGGTAGGTATTCCAAATTCCAACTGCATTAACTCACAGCTCCTTGATCCGCTGAGTGGAGTCCCCAATCCTGTAATCCATTAATTTTGGATTTCCTCAACCTTTGCCTCTTGGTCACACCAAGTCCTACTGTGGCAGTCAACCCTTGATGCGAACCAAGTCATGTCAACCCAAAACCTTGAATTATAATTCCCTGAAAGTTGAAATCACCCCAACTAGGGTTGGTCAAGCACAATGAAATATGGTTCGATTCTAACCAAGATTACTGAAGGATATATCGACTTAATATTTCTTTTGAGTTATTTTATCCTTATGCGTAAATTTCCATTTTATAATCCTTGATTACATGCTTGTTAATATTAAGTGGGATATACTTAAGTGATTAACTATGTCTAAGATAATATTTACATATAAGCTGGTTTTATTTTACTTCCATATTGTATGCTCGTTTAATTCATTAATTGTGTGATCGTGACAACATGCACACAATAAATAACCCATGCAACTGACAGAAATAAAATAAATGGTATGATCATGAGCCTTTTTGATTGGTTAGTTTATCTAACGGTTGATAAACTAACCCAATACCTAGGGGAGTAACACCATGAACCTTTCAGGTTCGTGTTTACAGCATTCCACCTATCCACCTTTGTATCTCCTTGGATTGGTTTCACCTTGGCTCATGACTTGAGCTTCCTCCACTATCTTAGGATCTCCATCCATTACATATGCATTTATCTCACACACAGGTGAGGGGTAAAATGGGTTTTAACATAAAAGAATCCTTGGGCGTGCAGACCCTACATATTAATGAAGAGATGGCTCGCAAGACAACATATTTAATTTAAATAAATAAATTAAAATAAACCATTCACATAAAAAGTTCTCAGTCCAGCTCATGATCATTCATACATGTAACGATATTTACGCATAATTAAAACTAGAATTCAATTCTTTAATCATTCTTGTTTAAGATAAATCATCCTCAAATTAGTTAATTATCTTTAATTAATCAATCATTTTATCTTAAACCCTTTTTTGAACTTCTTTTAGATTCTCATCCATCATAATTTTAAACAAATAAATTCATTTAAAATTATCCTTGTACGTAACTTCTACCTTGGAGGCAACCCGGTGAATTCTCATTCAATACGCAGATGTTAAATTAAACACATATATATATAACACCTATCACGTATTGTGACTCAGATTTATGCCTATACCATGGTACACGTCTCAAGGGTTTTTATAATATAATAATAAATTTTAATAAATCTGTGTAATTTGGGTGAGTACACAGCCTGTAGTTCTGACTACACGGCATGTACTTTTCTTTACCATCCATCCGAAGTACACGCTCGGGGATAGGGCGTGTTAATGTACTTTGGAAATTTTCGAATTACACGGCGTGTTCTATAGGACACACACCATTTAGTTTTGGCGTTAGATAGTTTCCATCCGGGCAAGTCGTGTACGGGGTACACGGCCGAACCCTAACCCGAAGGGACTACAGGCCGTGTTCATTGGAGCACACGGCGTGTGATCCGGAAACTGTGTGCCACATGTTTCTGGTCAACACACGGCGTCTTAAATTCTTAGAAAGAATCCAATACACAGCCTGATTTAGCAGATCAGTCAATGCATTGAACCTAGACTACACGGCGTGTACTTCCGAATACACATCGTCTATTCTGGTGTTGCACTGCCAGGAATGTTTGTATCCTCTGGATGAGTTCCTCTATTTTTTAATCAAAATTAAAAGAAAAATTCATTTCATTGAGGTGAAAGAGAAAAGAGAGAGGAGGTAAAGATTTCGAGATTTAGATTTCTAGAACGATTAAACATGAATTGAAATGACTAAATTATTTAATGCGTAAATCACCAATGAAAAATTAAATAATTATAATCAACAATATGACCCCTCTGATACAACTTGTAGGTTCTGGGCGCAGCAGAAGCACGTTAGAGGGTTTTCCCAACATTAATTTTAGTGTTAAACAACGTTCAATCCCAGATCTGTCACTATATAAAACGCCGGATCTTCGGAATGGAATAAAGAATGAAAAATAAAAGAAAAGTCCCTGAACCATTGAGATAGGATCCTCATATGTTGGTTATAATTAATTTAATTAATTCACATGAAATACCTTTGTGTAATTGTTTCTTCATCGATGTCTCTGGTCACGATCCTGTGATATGTTCTTGTGTCGTAGAATCCAAGTAAAGGATTCCTCTAGCAGGGATACACACGTGCTCCACGTATCTTTGGACGTCGCCGAAGGGATCTCCGGGTCCTAGCACGAATGAACCTTCGCTTGCGATGACCGCCTTCGACCACCTTGATTCGGTGGAGGATCTTGCTCTCGTAACTTGAGGGCGTTCTTGGTGGAAAGGTAATTCTCTCTGGGTTTGAGAGTACGTCCCAATCTGTTGTGCACAAAAATGGCTCTCGAAAAGTGTTGGGGTTGTGAGGATATTTATAATCGGGTTTGAGGTTAATAGAGTTATCACAATAAATAAAGGCGTTATGCATTTCATTTATTTCATTAACTCTTATTGAGACCCCATGTCTAATTATTAATTCCTTGACATGCACCCACTCTAATTTTAACTAATATCTATTCATAAAACAATATTATATCCTCAAAAACCTAACTGAAAAACTACACGGCGTGTAATAATTAATACACAGCGTGTACATCAAGTCCATAAAACTACATGGCGCGTATATTTAATATAAACGACGTGTACTTTTATTTTCCATCTTTCCACCACATTTATTAGACCTTGAGTAATGGCTATTAATTTCATAAATAAATATAACTGCATTACTCACTAATAAATATATTATTTCTCCCACAATATATTCTCTCGAATAAATAGTATCGAAATAAATGCGATCAAGCATCCTTAAATAATTATTACACCATATTCAGGAGTAATATTTATTTAATTTGTTAAATTAATATTTAACTGAGATACATGGACACACATAGTGTGTGACCCTCTAGGCCTCTTTCTCAATGGCATTAGGCAGAGCCTTCCTAAATTCCAAGGTTCGCATCTAGAAACATGCCAAGGCACCCATAGAGAAGGAAGTTAATGTCGCAGTGATGTGTCACCTCTTACAACACTTACCATGTAATATAATCCCTTTGTCACGATATCTCTAATCAGGCGGGTTGCAATCTAGTGCCATCAACCCATGGGCACGATTATTCTTTCTTTGACTTCCCAGAATTGTACTTTCCCATACCTTACCATGGCCATGGATTTATTTAGGCTATATCAATTCCATCAAAGGTCCTGAGATATCTACTTCCGTTATGGAATAGAAGAGACTAATCTTTTCTCGCATTATCTATTAATGCAGTATTACTCGTGACGCACCCAACGTATCCTACCTCGCTACAAACAGCGTATCGTCGCAGTTTTCATCAACACATCTAAGTGTGTGAGTTGTAATACCAATTAATAATAATCTTAAAGTCTACGGACCAATACACACGTCCGTAGATAGGAACATCCAAAGACACTGTGGAATGTGGATTTCCTACTGGCGGGTCTCGTTCTCATAATATCCTCCTGGATATTACCAAGGGCGCACACCATGAGAAGGTGCCTCAATGTTTTATGAGTCCTCACCCCTAATGACCTTTATTATTTTTGTCCCTTGAATAATATCATCCGGCCATAGAACATATATTCAAGAATAGTGTTATGTCACTTCTGGGTTCTCATCATAGTAGGGATCTGCTATAGCCCTTTAATGCAACAACTGCACTTAGGACATTATCTCATGTATTGTCACGTAGAAGAACAATCAAGATGTGATAAGGCTTTTATTAATGAATAAAGTACAAAGTATTTGGATCTAGACCACCAAATCCAACAGTATGTTACTATATACTTGGAATACAAGTTTCTGGATGGACATAGGGTATCCTAGACATCCATTAAATGACTAATGCGCCTATAATCTCATCCATTAGGGTATATTCCCTATATACAAATAGAGTGAGAGATTCCATGAACCAATACTCAGGGTGGTAAGTGTGCCATCATGGTATCACTCAGTTCGTGGAACATGGGACATGAATCCTGACACTCATATGGTATCACTGGTGAGAGATGAAATGCTCCACACACGATATAAGGGAGTGTAATTTCCCACCTGTATAAATATCCCTTACCATCATACAAAACATCTATAAAGTCATATTATGATTATAACTTCCATGTGGAATTACTTACCACCCATTTCCTTTATCAATTCATAAATAAACATAAGAGGAATAATCATATTTATGACATAACACATAATTCCTTAACTATTATGAATTTAATTATCCAAGTTACATTATATAAAAGTCAATATAATTCATTATAAAAATTAAAATTAATCCTTATCAATGGAATGGTTATATTTAAAATTTAATATGTGTGTAAAAGACCTCTCATAGTTATTATTCAAGCCAAATCCAACTAAGTAATAACATTTCATTACACGAATATATTTAAGCCTAAATTGAAGGCATGAACATATAATCCTCTGAAGTCATTCACTTTGTAACACCCTGACCCCAGTTACCCAGAGTCATTGCATTTTTACATAACATTGCCATGATCACAACAGATCAATTCTCTAAATATTGATTAGTTTAGTATCCTTGGAAACACTAGATAGATTCATAAGTCTTACATTACATTATAAAGTGAAAAACTACAAAAACATCATCTCCATAGTCCGCACTCATATCCCCTCATACTATCTCTGCAGTTCAGTCAAAAAATACTTCTTCACATCTTGGAAAAAATAAAACCTAGAATGGGGTGAGCTCAGATGCTAAGTAAGGATAACAATATAGCAGAAAATTTCATAAATAAGCAAAAACATTTAAAGAAATGTGTAACTAAAACAATAGCCATTTAAACATGAACTTCCGCATAATATGGAAAAAATAAAATGAAATAATTCCATTTACTTAATCACATGGATATTTTAATAGTTGAATAATCACATGAAATATCAATAACCACATTCATAATGATGGAATGCCTAATGTTAGACTTTCATAACCACAAAGTCAAGGCCTTGTGCCAAGACTACAAATAAGATTTTGTCAACGCCTTGTTCCAAGTAACTAGTTTGTCTCCTGAGACCTACCGATGCATCGAGGAGCTATAGCGGGCTCCACCAGTCACTTACTATGTCCAATGCATTCCTCATATGAATAGGTTTAAATATAACATAAAAATTCTTATTAGAACTAGCATACATAATGTCAATACTTTATCCATAAACCATGAATGGTATAAAAAAATATCACATCCACAGTCAAACATATCACAAAACCATCAATACAATATGGAAGTTCTTTATCATAATAAATAATCATAAATAGGCTTAAAATCCATCAAAGGATACTGACATAGATGAAATCTAAACTATTTGCGTGAAATATCTCTTTTCTAAAATCATATAAAAGTCACATAATTATAAAAGAAAACATTTACTTTGAAAATATTTTTATACTATTTTAAGGGAAGCTTCAACAATTTTAATATGGAAAAAAATTGTGTCACCTGCTGTATAAGTTAAAAAAATACATTCTTACCTTAATTTTGTCAAAAGGGTTAAAAAGGAACTTGTTTGGAAAACAACTGAAATATCCCTTTATAAAAATCTTATAAAAGTAAAACAAGGGTGTAAATGACTTTAACCCATAGTCTATAAAATAGAAATAATGTTTTGAAATACATTTTTAAGAGACATGTATGTGGATGATAAAGAGGTCCCAGTAGATTACTATGTATAAACAACCTCAGATAATGAAGAGATTGTGAAATTAACCCTTAACTTGTACGTTTCCTTGGTCAAGGGTAGGTTATGCTCCTGTATAATTGTGAAATAATTTTTATTATATTATACAAGAATCATATACATTAATATGATATCATATATGATCATTTAACATTGCTTTGTTAATAATATCTTAGTATTATCGTCGTTTCGGGTGTTACCAGGTTTGATTTCTTTTATATTCCTTATTATGTGAGTGATATTTGTTATGGATGGGATGTATATTATTTATATCTAGAATGATATCAATTATTTAAAAATTATTTTTAATCATCAAATGAAAATTAGTCTTGAATGGATATGATGGGGAATGAATCACATCGCGTTCATGGAGATGGTAATCCGTACGTACGCACGAGCGACAATATCATTATTTTGATATTAAAATAATATATAGTTGGATGATATATCATATATAAAGAATAATTATCATGTTATATTTATTATTTACATCAATTTCACATCATTATTATGCCCATCCAAATAATAATGTATCAAATATCAATTATACCACGATGTGGAGATGGTAAGTCGTACGTACGCACGTATGGTGACATGTCATTCAAAGGATGGATAGAAAAATGAATATGGTTGTACCATATTTATAATAACATCACAGTATATTGAATATACTGTAGATATTTCTATATAATGGAAACAACCATGAGAGAGGAAGTGGAGGAAGAATGGAACTTGAAAGAGGTTATGAAATATTTACATCTACTTCGGGTTTTTCCTTTTGATTTCATCAAAATGGCTCTTTAGGTTGGATTTATAACTAAAGGAAGGACTCTAGGATTATGGGAGGAATGTTGAGAGGGTATTTGGGTAGAGTTTGGCCGAGCCAAATGGCTTTGAAGGTGTGAATTATAGAGTAGCGGGGTTCCCTTTTATAAGAGGGGCGGGGGCACCTTAGGAAAAGCTAGAAGTATTATTTATACTAAAGTAATTTTCAGTTTTTAATTGCTCCAAAATGGATTATTTAAAGGATAATGTGGGGATGGGTCTAAAACCACTCAACCAATAGGTTTAGACAGTTTTGGGTCACTATATTAACCTTAAATTTTAGATTTAACTCTTAGTTAAATAGTTTGACATTTACCATGTCTCTTTGTATTTGTATATTATATGGTTAATAAACGTACTATATTCTTCCAATCAAACTCCATGTTGTTCATTAATTATAAACTTAATATTATATATGTCATTTTTTTGAACCATACATTTTTAGAAATAGAATATCAATTAATAATATAATATTTTTTTTTAAAACTCTTTTATTTCAATTGTGACACTATTTGGTATTTTTTTTCTAAATTTATAACAGCATTATTATTTTTAAATAAATTCATCCAACCAACCCTAATATGTCATATTAACTTAGAAAATTAGTTTAATTCATAAAAAAGTCTCAAATTACTTTTATTTTGATATTTATAATATCAATTAGTTTAATATTTCATTAATTAGGTAATTACTGTATCATCATTGTGTCATAAATATATTGAATTATTTAATGTCTAAAAAATATAAATAAAATACCATTATGTTTGGAATATTTTTATACTTCTAATGAATATTAATAGTTGAATTTATCTTATGTTTAACCCTATATTTGTAATGTTTTAGTTATTAAACTTTGATTTTAACTCTTTTAACTCTTCTTTGAATTAAATAATAATAAATGTCCTAATCTAATCCATGTCGACAAAATTGGTTCATATTTTAGTCCTATGGTTGTTTTTGGATCAATTATACTTATCCAATATAATTAGGACATTTTTTATGGTAATAATAATATCATTTTTACCGTTAATTTTCCTATTTACTTTTAATCGCGGTAAATAAAAGTAAAAAAGTTAGTATTCACCAAAAAATATTTTTATCTTATTGAAAAACATTTTAATCTTTGATATTTACCATGTCTCTCGGATTTTAAAAATTCAACTCATAGAAGCAGTAATAATATGTTTTATATGAATTGGAAAATTCTCATAGGATGTGGGTAAAAGACGGTGAAAAGTTCAATAAAATTTTTATATATCTAATATTATTATAAATTGACTCCAATGAATTATATTGAAATTATATAGGTATTATATATCTATTTTGACCTAAAATAAATTTAAATAAAACAAATAATTATTTAAATAAAAATTCGGTTTTAAACTATAACTCAAGTTTTTTCACTATTCATCAAAAATTGAACGTTTTCAGAAAAATACCAAAAATTCACCCCTGGCTAATTTCAATATTCCTAATCCAAAAATGAAGTCCATTTTGAATGATAAAATTTATAAAATTTAAAAAAATTTGTATTACTATTCATAACGGCTACATTGATTGGTTGTGGTGTGTTAGAACTCAAAGTTTTATATAACACATGCTACTATATTATTCAAAGAGATGTGTACCGTGGAAGCTTGGGGTGTTACATTCTCCCCTCCTTCAAATAATTTTATCCTTTAAATTTAGAGAATATTACTACATAAAAAGAATCGGGTGGTTCTTTATCATATGTTCCTTGGGTTCCCACGTTGCCTCTTCCATCTTATGGTTTCTCCATAAAACTTTTACCGGAAGAGTTGTCCGGTTTCTCAAAACTTATTCTCTGGTATCTAGAATCCTGATGGGCTCTTCGCAATAAGACAGATCGGTTTCCGGTTCTACTTCCTCATAGGTGAGTATATGCATTGGGTCATGCATGTACTTTCTCAATAGTGATACGTAAAACACATCGTGAACTTTGGAGAGACATAGCAGAATTGCCAACAGGTAAGCTACAGCTCCAATTTGTTCTAGAATTTTAAAAGGTCTGATGTACTTGGGACTCAATTTACATTTCTTACTGAAATTTATAAATCCCCTCTATGAAGATACCTTCATGAAAACGTGATTTCTTACCTAAAATTCCAAATCCTTCCTTCAGTTATCAGAATATATCTTCTACCTACTTTGAGTTTCTTTAATGTGGGTTTGGATTTCCTTCACCTTTTCCATCGTTTCCTCAACAAGTTCTGGGCCTACAAGTTTTCTTTCACCAACATCATCCCAAAAGGTTGGTGTTCGACATTTTTTCTGTATAACACTTCATATGGTGCCATCTGAATACTTGAATGGATTCTATTGATATAGGAAAAATATACCAAAGGTAAATATTGATCCCACATTCCTTGAAAGTCATGTCAGCAGGATATCAACATGTCTTATAAGGATTGAATAGTTCGTTCTGATTGTCCATCTGTTTGAGGGTGGTAGGAAGTGCTCAAATTAAGTTCACTATCCAGGGCTTTATGAAGACTTTACCATAATCTTGAGGTAAAACGTGGGTCATAGTTAGAAAGAATCGATAATGGTACTCCATCATGTCTCACTACTTCATTAATATATAGACTTTCTAGATGTTCAAGTGGTAAATCATCTCTTATAGCTAGAAAGTGTGCTGAATTTCTAAGACTATCAAAAATGACCCATATTTCATCGTTCCTTCTAGGAGTCTCTGGTAGTCTCATGAAAAAGTCCATCGTGATATTATCCAATTTGAACTCAGGTATGGGAAGATATTTCAAGACTCCTCTAGGTTGTTGCCTTCAATCTTTCACTTGTTGACTAAACATACATCTTGACACAAAATCAGCAATCTCCATCTTCATGTTGTCCCACCAAAAATGTTCATTCAAATCTCTATACATTTTTGTGTTCCTTGGGTGTATATATAAATTGGAACTATGAGCATCATCCAACAATTTCCTTTTTAGATCAGGTATATCGGGCACACAAAGTCTCTCCCCAAATTTCAAAATTCCATCTTCACACACAAAGTCACTTAGTATCCCATCATTCACAGCATTAATTTTTTTTTAATATCTTAATCACCAGTCTGAGAACTCATTATCCTTTCTAGTAAATATGGTTTGACAAAAATTTGAAAACGTATGATTTTTCAACTTCCATGGTTATTCCCATGTCAATCTTTAGTAGATTCCTTAAAATAGAATCCCTTTCAAATCTCATCTTGTTCAAAACTCCCTGATCCTTTCTACTCAAAGCATTTTCCATTTTATTTTCCTTCCCTGGGTGGTAGTGTATGGTGCAATCATAATACGTGTGTAGTTAAATCCATCTACTTTGCCACATGTTGAGTTGTTTCTGTGAGAAAAGATACTTCATACTATTGTGATCGGTATAAATCTCACATTTTTACCATAGAGATAGTGTCTCCAAATCATCAAAGCAAAGATTACAGCTACAAACTCAAGATCATTAGTATGATAGTTTTTCCCATGAATTGTTAGTTGTCGTGATGCACATGAAATAACCCTATCATTCTACATAAAGACACAACCAATTACTTTCTTTAATACATCACTATAAATAACGAACCCATCATTCCCTGATAGTACAGTCAATATAGGAGCATTGTCTAATCTTCTCTTCAGTTATTTAAAACATTCTTCACGCTCTTTTTGCAAACAAATTTTAACCCATTACGTGTGAGATTTGTTAATCAGATAGCCAACCGGGAAAAATTCTGGACGAAACATCGATAATAACCTGCTAAACCGATAAAACTGTGTACCTCAGTTATATATGTCAGTGCTGGCCATTCATGGATTGCCTTGGTCATTGAAGGATCAATGAAAATTCCATCCTTAAAGACAATATGGAGAAGAAAAAATATTCCGAATATAGATTTCACACTTACTAAACTTCCCATATAATTCATGTCTTCTAAGAGTCTTCATTATAATGAGCAAGTGATTTTCATTATCTTCGTAAATTTTGGAGTATACTAAGATATCATCAATAAACACCACTACAAAGTCATCAAGATATTCCTTGAAACACTATTCATTAGATCCACGAAAATGGAGGGAGCATTAGTCAATCCAAAAGGCATTACTTTAAACTCCTAATTCCTATACCCGGTTCAAAATGTTTTCTTCAGAATGTCTTCCTTCTTCACACACAACTGATGGTATCCAGATCAAAGGTCAATCATTGAAAAGTTTTTAGCTCTATGAAGTTGGTCAAAAAAATCATCATTGTAAGGTAGATGATACTTCTTCTTTATTGTTATAGAATTTATCCTTATATAGGCGATACATAACCTCACAGATCCATATTTCTTCTTAACAAAATGGACATGGGATCTCCATGGAGAAACACTAAGGAAAATACATCCATTATTACTCAATTCCTCTATTTTATTATTTAGTTCCACTAATTCCAAAGTTTCCATTATATAATGGGTCTTCGATATGGGTCTTGATCCAGGAATTAAATCAATGGAAAACTCAATTTCTCATTCTAGTGGATATCCCAGAAAATCATCTGGAAACACATCAACATATTCTTTCACAATAGGTAAATCCTCTATTAGAACATTCCTTTCCACACCCACAGTCATTTCATTCTCTTCCTCCCCAATAATTGGATTTAGTTGAGCTACTGGGAGTAGATCTAGATAAGAATCAGGTGGTGACGATTCTGCTCTAAAGATATGGTGTTCATTATCATCATCATAAAAAATCATAACCTCCTTCTTCTTACAATAAATCGTCACATCATGGTCCAAAACCATGTCCATACTAAGGATAATATCAAATCCAATGAGGGTTATGATGATGAGATCAGCAGATAAAGAACATTTATTTGCTCTAATGGGAACAGATTCACAAAACTTTGTTGTGATGATACTTCCCTTAGGAGTTTTAACTGAATAATCCCATGTTAAATCATATTTTAAATATCTAATTTTCTTAGTAAAATGGTATAATATGAAGCAATGCGATGATCTAGAATCAAAAAAAGCATTTTCTAAACTTGAGGAAACCATTAAATTACCTACCACCAAGTATTTCAGAGCTTCTACCTCAGCCGTAGTGATAGCATAAGCTTGACCATAATCCCCTGGCCATTTATAAGGTATGTTCCCCTAACACTTAAGATATCCATTTGCATAATGTCCCATATCCATGCAATTGTATCATTGAACATCAGTAGCTTCTTTCTTCCCCTTGCAATCATGAGCTTGGTGTCCTTTTCCCCCACACTTGTAATAGAATTCCATTCCCTTCATGAAAGTACCGGGGTGTTTCATCCCACATTTACTAGAGGATGGATATTTAAGTTTTCCATTATTCCCCTTATTTCCATTTCCAAAGTGATCAGAAGATATTTTCTTCTATCGCTTTTCTATAAAGTTGTAAGACTTAGAGAATTCTTTTTCTGTCTTAATAGCACATGAGACAATATCTTCATATGAAGAGAAGGATTGTGAGACTAATGCTCGATGGAGAAACGATTTTAACCCATCAATGAAATGATCAATCTTACATCTTGATTTACATATATAATCTGTAGCATGCCTGTCTAACCTTGTAATGTTAGCTTCATACTTTGTGACATTCTCATCCTCCTTTTTCCTTATACTCAAAAATTACCCTTCCATATATGCTCGATGGTCACAAGAAAATTACTTTTCTAAGAAAATATCTTTAAACTCCCTCCATTCCATATTTGATACTTCATCATCTTCCTTTGTGTTTTGAATCAATGACCACCATTGATCAGCATCCCCAGTGAGGCGGTAAACTGCCATGATAACTTTTTCCCTTTCGCTACCTCCCAATGCATGAAATATTTTCTCTAAAGAACTTATCCATTGCTCCGCTACAAATGGATTTTTACTCCTATTGAATGTTGGTGTTTCTTTCCTCATGAAGAGATCTAACATTGATCCTCCACGTTGTGGATCGGGGTTCTCCATATGGGTTAGGTTATTATTCATAACATAAGTGATTTGTCCCAGTATGGGGATTAGTTGATCAGCACAAGTTCCATCACCAGCTCCACTATAATTATCCTTAGTATGAGGGAAATCGCTACCTGGAGTGTGTGAATTGATAAAGTTTCCATTCCTTCTACTATGATCCATTTCTAAACAATCGCATACACTAGATTAGTTTGTCAATCACAATACATAATTCCAAACGTGTAAAACAGTTAACATAAATTGAACAGTTTATGGATATAATCCATAATCATAAAAAATGTTTTCTTTGAGGATGTATACACTTTTAAACCATTCATAATGGTTTGCAATGAAAATTAGAATTATCCTAAGCATATCCCTAAGGAGTGTCGTAACCAATAGTGTAGTAAGGCCTGCTGTCATGCACCCGTTCCCATTCAAGTCTATCTTAAAGTGGTGCTTTCGTGTTTTACCCCAAGGTACATCTGTTCCATAGCCGCCTCTACCTGCTCGTATCCAGACAGAGGTGTATTGCTCAGAAAATTCACAAAATCTCCACAATACCAAAATTCTAGGAAGTTCTTCTATACTAATCCTCAAAGTCAAACTTAGGTCTATGTTCTCTAATCAGAGTTTATCTAGATCTAGTTTACAAGTTTAGTACTAAACTTCCTTGGATACCAACTGTAACACCCCGACCCCTCTTACCCAGAGTCGGTGTATTATTACATAACATTGTCAAGATCACCAAATATCAAGTCTCTAAAGACCGATTAGTTTAGTAGCCTTGGAAACACTAGATACATTCATAATTCTTACATTACATGATAAAGTGAAAAACTACAACAACATTGTCACCATATTCTACACTCATATCCCCTCAGACTATCCCAGTAGGTCAGTCATAAAACACTTCTTCGCATCCTGGAAAAAATAAAACATAGAAAGGGATGAGCTCAGATGCTCAGTAAGGATAAGAATAAAGAAGAAATTTTCATAAATAAGCATAAAAATTTAAGGCAATGTATAACAAAACAAGATACTTTTAATCTTGAACTTCAGAATAATATGAAAAAATAAAATCAAATATTTCCATTTACTTATTCACATGGATATTCTACTAGTCGAATAATCAATTCAATATCAATAACCACTTTCATAATGATGGAATTCATAAATCCAGACTTTCATTACCACATAGTCAAGGCCTTGTGCCAAGACTTCAAATAAGATTCTGACAAGGCCTTGTTCCAAGAAACTAGTTTGTCTCATGAGACCTACCGATGCATCGAGAAACTATAGCGGGCTCCACCCATCACTTACTATGTCCAGTGCATTCCTCATATGAACAAGTTTAAAAAAATCATAAACATTCATATCAAAACTAGCATACGAAATGTCAATACCTTCTTCATAAACCATGAATGGTATAAAAACAATCCATAGTCAAACATATCACAAAACCTTCAATACAATATGGATGTTTTGTATCATAATAAATCAACTTCTAATAATCTAAAAATCCATCATAGGAGAGTGACATAGATGAAATCAAAACTATTTGAGATAAATATCACTTTTTTAAAATCATTTAAAAGTCACATAGTTATAAAAGAACACATTTACATTGAAATTATTCTTATAATCTTGTAATGGAAGCATCGAAAATTTTATAATGGTGGAAAAAAGCCGCACCCGTTGTATAAGTTAAAAAAAGTCATTCTTACCTTAATTTTGTTGAAGGTGTTAAAAAGGACCTTGTTTGAAAAATGACGGAACGATTCCTTTATACACATCTTATAAAATTAAAAATATGGTTTAAATTACTTTAACCCAACGTCTATAAAATATTAATAATGTTTTGAAATATATTTTTAAGAAACATGGATGTGTATGATAATGCAGTCAGAGTAGATAATTACGTATAAACAAACTTGGATAATGAAAAGATTGTGAAATTAACCCTTAACTTGTACATTTCCTTGGTCAAGGGTAGGTTAGCCTCCTGTATAATGGTGAAATAATTGTTTTTAAATTACACAAGAATCATATACATTAATATGATATCATATATGATCTTCTAGCATTGCTTTGTTAATAATATCTTAGTATTGTCATCATTTCGGGTGTTAAAAGATTATTTTTCCTTTATATTCATTGTTATGTGATTCATTTTTGTTATGGATGGGATGTATGTTATTCATATCTAGAATGATATCAAGTCTTTAAAAATTATTTTTAATCATCAAATGAAAATTAGTCTTGAATGTATATGATGGGTAATGACTCTCATTGCGTTCGTGGAGACGGCAATCCATACATACGCGTGATAGACAATATCATTCTTTTGATATTATAATAATATATAATTGGATGTTATATCATATATACAGAATAATAATCATGTTATTTTTATTATTTACATAAATTACACATTATTATTATACCCATCCAAAAAATAATGTATTGAATAACAATTACACCATAACGTGGAGACGGTAAGCCGTACATACGCACGTATGGTGACATGTCATTAAAAGGATGGATATAATAATGAATATGGATGTCCCGTATTTATAATATAATCACATTATATAGAAGATACTGGAGTTATTAATTTATAATGGAAACAACAAAGAAAGGGGAAGTGGAGGAAGAAAGGAACTTGAAAGAGGTGATGAAATATTTACCTCTACTTCGGTTTCTTCCTATTAATTTGATCAAAAGGGCTCCATAGGTTGGCTTTCTGACTAAAGGAAGGACTCTAGGATGGATGGTGGAATGTTTAGAGGGTATTTTGGTAGATTTTTTCTGATCCAAATGGCTTTTATGGTGTGAATTAGAGAGAAGGTGGAGTTCCCTTTTATAAGAGGGGTGATGGGAACATTAGAAAAAACTCGATATATTATTTTATAATAAAATAAATTTCTGTTTCTAATGGCTCAAAAATGGATTATTTAAAGGATAATGTGGTTATGGGACGAAAAACACTCATACAATATGTTTTATACAGGTTTGTGTCATTATAATAACCATAACATTTAGATTTAACTCACAGTTAAATAGTTTGACATTTACCATGTCTGTTTGTATTTTATATTATATGGTTAATAAACATACTATATACCTTCAAGAGAACACAAAGTGGTTCATTAATTATAAACTTATAATTATAAATGTATTTTGTTAGATGCTTATATTTTTAGAAATAGAATAAGAATTAATAATATATTATTTATTTTAAAAACTCTTTTATGTCAATTTTGACACTATTTGGTAGTTTGTTTTTTTCTGAATTTTTAAAAATAGTATTACTTCGAAATAAATTCATCTAAACAACCCTAATATGTCATATTAACTTATAAATTTTTTCAAATGCATAAAAAGTCTCAAATTACATTTATTTGGATATTTATAATATCAATTATTTTAATATTTCATTAATTAGGTAATTACTGCATCATCATTGTGTCATAATTAAATTAAATTATTTAATGTTTAAAAAATATAAATAAAATACCATTATGTATAAAATTGATTTATCTTTATAATGAATAATTATAGTCTAATTTATCTTATGTTTAACCCTATATTAATAATGTTTTAGTCATTAAACATTGATTTTAATCTCTTTTAACTCTTCTTTGAATTAAATAATAATAAATGTCCTAATCTAATCCAAGTGGACAAAAGAGGTTCATATTTAATTATTAATATTTTTTGGTAGAATTATACTTATCCAATAAAATTAAGACATGTGTTACGGTAATAATAATATCATTGTTACCCTTAATTACCCTATTTACTTTTAACCATGGTAAATAAAAGTGAAAAGTTACTACTCACCAAAAAAAAATTTATCTTATTGAACCACATTTTACTCCTTGATATTAATCGAGTCTCTCAGATTTTCGAAATTCAACTCACATAAGCAGTGACATTATGTTTTATGTGAATTTTCATATTCTCCTTGGAGGTGGGTAAAAGACAGTGAAAAGTTCAATAACATTTTTATATATCTAAAATTATTATAAAATGACTCCAATTAATTACATTGAACATATATAGGTATTATGTTTCTATTTTGACCTAAAATAAATTTATTTAAAATAAATAATTGTTTAAATAAAAATTCGATTTTAAACTATAACTCGGTGTTTTTTCACTATTCATCAAAAATTGAAAGTTTTTAGAAAAATACCAAAATTCACCCTAGGTTAATTTTGATATTCCAAATCCAAAAATGAAGTCCATTTTGAATGATAAAATATATAAAATTTCAAAAAGTGGGTAATACTGTTCATAACGGCTACATTGATTGGTTGTGGTGTGTTAGAACTCGAAGTTGCATACAACACACACTGCTGTATTATTCAAAAAGAATCATATCGTAGAATCTTGGGGTGTTACACACTTGATCCATATAAATATGGAAATCCAACATGAGTATTACCTCAATTTAATTCATGCCATTCAATTAACAAATGAATAAAAATTTAACTTGTACAGCTTAAGAAGTCTATTAGAAAGGTTAAAAGGACAAATAAGGCATTTTCATAATTGGGTAACTACAACCATATTCGGGAAAAACAACGAAGTGGGTCCTTGGGTTCCATTTAATATTCATGTCTCGAGGAAAGTTTCATTAGAAATCCAAGTTGAAACCTCATTAGGAGTTTTAGACATTTTGAACGAATTAACCATAATTTCCAATGGGTACACCCATGGGGTGAACATAATATCGTATGTACAACCTATAAACCAGAAAAAAGATTCAATGAGTATGAATATATGTTCAAGGATAAATTATACACGAAGGAATCAATATAATATGTATTCTTGAAAAAATCCACCACGCGTCACAATGATTTTTCTATGAGATGACAACACTCTAAGGGAATACATTATGACAACCTACCTCAATTTCTTAGAGGATTCATCTCTAAATATCAACCACATATTCGAATCTAGTTATAAGATATATGAGTAAATGTCCAATTCCCTAAAAATACAACATATGAACCTGCTCCTAAATATCATAATGGATTCGAAGAATAACTTTTAAAGGAGTTAAGAGACTATGAGATCTCACCTTGAGGAGTCCAATGATTTCGACAGATCCATGATTGATCACTTGATAGAGGATATCAATCAAATCATAGACTATGTGTGATCAGGAGATCAAATGAGAAGAATAGGGGTGATGGTCTATTGAAGAAAGAATGGAAACAAAAGAAAAAATTCTTATAAATTTAAGTGAGGGGAAATGGTAATTTTACCTCAAAATATCAAAGTGAAGAGTTTTCCCCCACAGTTCTTCCAACCCATGTTAAAACCATTCTCACTTCACCGCTAATTGGGTCTCACTACACATTTAGGTGCATGGTTTGACTAACTATGTGAAATCCATGCATATCAACTATATCCCAAACCTATACCCTACTACATGGCCTTGCACCCTGGGTCGCATAGTTGAAAATAAACCGTGAGGCCTAGTCCCATATTCCCATTTTGGATATATGGGTTCTCAACGATCCACGGAATCTCCTGTAACCGCCTTGGATTGATTATACATCTTCATTAGAGAGTTCTAAGGAAGAAAAATTGAAAATCAAATGATCCGTACATTCATTGAATAGAAGGGTTGTTAAAACCACCCCTCCATAATGCAAATTGTCCTCGAGTTCGACTTCTAACCATAAAGAGGTATCTTCGGGAGAGATCTCCGCCACTAAGAAAACATATCTACGTCCCACTCTTAGGTATCTTCTTATACTCATCCATGCTTCCATAACACTTATATTAGAGGAACTGACCTTCCTTAATGTGTCATCCGGATATGATCAACTATAAAGACTAGATACTCCTCAAAGGAAGCATCCATATCAAATTCAACAAATAAGGATAAAATACTTGTGACGGTTCTGTATTGTATCAGAAAAGACGAGATACATGAAAGAAATCATGCATAGACTTTTATCTCTAAGGAAGTGCCAATTGGTAACCTACTTGTACAATCCATTTCAAAACCTAGAATGTACCAATAAATCAGAGTCAAAGATTAACCTACCTCTGAATATGTCTATGAACCAAGCTATGTGGGACTCAAAAGAAAACCTGGTATCTGACCTCGAATATGAGAGGTCACCAATGTTTGTTGGAATACAAATTATAAATAGACATAGTTGAGAACATGCCCTTTTTGATCAGCCGGAACAGCTCTATAGTCTCAAGAACATGACATGACCCTTTAATATTTTCCTTCCTTACCCCAAGACAAGATATATGTGATTGAAAATACCTACCATATAAGGAATTATAAGGATCCATATCGATGGTATCCTACAACCTGTTATTATAATGGAATTCAACAAAGATGTATGGGTTTATCCTTAGAAACTCCAAATTCAAGGGAAAACCCATAGATAAAGTCCTCTAACACAGGAATTGTACACTCAGTCTTCCAATCAGTTTGTGGGTGATAGGACATGCTCAAAAGTACATTCAAACCATGTACCTTCTACAACCCCACCCAGAACTGTGACATGAAACTGACATATTAGAAGAAAAATGATAGGTTGAGGAGATCGATGAAGACATAAAACCTCTATGATTTATAACCATCCTATATTATCTAAAAAGAAGGTATATCACATAGGTTGTAAGTGTGAAACATTCCTCAAATGGTCAATGAAAACCCATGCGGTATTGTTTCCATGAGTTGATCTAGGTAGGCCAGTCATGATATCCATTGAAACATTATCCCTTTTTAACTAAGGAATGGAAAACAATTGTAAAAGGAATGTCGGTCAATGATTTTCCACTTTCACCTACTGATAGGTGTATCACCTAGTGATGAATCCAAAAATATCACATTTCAAACCAAGCCCCCAATACTAGCATCGTAGATCCTGATACATTTTTGTGACACTGAGGTGAACCACCCATGTTGTGGCATGAAATTCCTGCATCATTTCATATATGTTGTTTGGTGGGATCTATACAAGCCCAAGAAACGATAATTTATCATCCCCATCCATAATACAACCTAAATACGTAACATCATCTAATATGATTTCACTCATGAAAATGCCTTCCGGATCATATAACTACTTCATTCATAAAAAATACAGATGAGTAGAAGTCACAACTAGGGTTGATAGAATATTATTACAACGATCATAGTGAACCTCAATGTTCATCTATGAGAATAAGGCCATAATCCAAAAATATCCAACAGATTCTAGAACTTCATGTGTCTGAGAAAATTGGATTTGATAATTGGCTACTGAATTCCCCTTTCTATGTGGGTAAGAAAGCTCGAAATAAAACAATTGTACGTACTCAACCCACCCACATTGCATGATATTTAGATACTTATTTGTGAATATGTACATGAGGGTTTTGTGATCAGTGTGTAACAAAAAATTATCTCCATGTAGATAATTTATCCATCAATTCATTCCATTCAAAACAGTAGTGAGCTTAAGTTCGTGCTTCATGTAATTCAACTATTGTAGCCTCAAATGACGAGGCTCGTATGTGACAACTCTCTCATCCATCATTAAAATAGCTCCATTACCAATAACATATGCATCAAAATATACATTATATTTTCATTTTGGATGTTGAGTAATTAGTATAGACACTAAATTCAATCTACCCTTCAACTATTGATAGGCTAATTCACAAGATTCTGGCCAAACAAATTTTAAACCCTTCATTTTCAAGAATGTAAGAAGAACTACAAGGAATGAACAATTCTGGACAAAGTTTATTTAATATACATCAAGACCCAAGAAACTCGTGATATCAAATAATTTATTGGGATTCTCGAAGGAAACTATATATACCACTTTCTCAGGATCGATTGAAACTCTAAACATTGAGATGATGTGACCTAGGAAGTGGAAATTGTCGATCCAGAAGTTGTATTTAATTATTTTAACATAGAGATGATTCTATATAATTTTGTTTAGAATTATATCAGGACGGATTTCATTATAATTTCTAGAGAGTTAATACATCAAGATATTATTAGAAATGAAAATGAGAAATGAATTTTGATACAGGTGGAAAACCTGATTCATAAGCACCATAAAGACTGTAGATGCATTTGTGATTCCAAATGATGTAAACAGGTACTCCCATTGATCATACCATCTCTTTATTTATTTTTTTGGTATCTTCAAAGTACTGAAACCCACCCGATGACATCTTGACCACATATTTGTCTTTGAAAACACTATATCTTTATAGTGATGATAAAAAAAATGTCGTCTACTCTAAATAGTGTATACCAGTTCTTTATTGTTAGATGATTCAAATGAATGTAATCCGCACAGACCCAGATGAAAACATATTTATTCATGGAAAAAATGACTGGTAGACCCCAAGGATAAGTAATAGGGTATATGAAACCTTTATACTCCAGATCCTCTAATTTTTTGTTGAAATACAGAAGCTCTTTAGGTTCCATCCTATAAAGAGGAATGGTCAATGTTGCTACTCCTTGTGCTAGATCAATAGTAAAATCTACCTGTCAAATACAAGGTATACTAAAGAATTATTTATTAAATACATCTTTGAAACATTCCACTATGATAATAAAAATAGTGGGTCATAACCCCTGGTCGTCGAGGAAAAGACTAGAAATTTGAGCTATCACATTACCCAGTATCTACCTCTCAGGTAGAGAACATGTTTCACTAAAATTCCATTAACCCTTATGCACATTCTTAATTCTCTATGGTGTTGTAAATATCACCCTCTATTGATAGAAGTCATAATGGGATTGGTAGGGAAATAACTAGTCTATCTCGATGATTACATCAAAGCCTGTCATGTCGAGGACATAATTATTCCAAATGAAAAGCTAACCACATATTTCAAGGGGATAGTCCTCCAAATAGATAAATCCCTATAAATAGATACCTAATGGTGTTTCAAGCATCATAAATCCTTGATAATGTTTGTTCTAGAGGCCCAACATTTTAGTCACTTCCTCAGATATAAATGTGTTATACATGCTGGTGTCAAATATAGAAGACACTGAAGTTGAGGCTACAAGAATAATACCTATTATAGTAGATTGTTTGTATCTCTTCTCCTTAGTCATAGTATAGACAACATGTAACTATCCTATACATTGGCATTGAGTCACTTCCTAATTTCCTTGAGATGGCCCACCCTACTAGTGATGAGAATAATAATCTTGATTGCCTCCACCTCAAATGACACCTTAGCCTAAACGGATGGTGGTATTCCAACTATCTTCCTATCATGATATAACTGGTCCAGCTCCTGTCCAAGGACATGGTGTGAATCTCCAATCCCCAAGAATGGGAGGGAATTTTCTACATAAATGATTAATATGGACCATACTTCCATATCTTGTCCACTCGACTCGATCATGTGGGAACTATGGTTTTGTAGGTCACATATTCTCCCACTGGTGACATATTATAATGATATATGTGTGAGGAGACTTAATTCCTCTTACTCCATGATAAATCTAAAAACATATCTTTTTACCAAAAGAAGAAACACAGATTTCTTTAGGTTCCAATCCGCATTGGCTTGCACCTTCAGATTCCACCATGTTCCGCTCTGTAATAAGGGAAAGGTTTAAAATCATTGAAGTGGTAGTCAATGTCGATACATTTACCTATGATAAAATGGTTTAAACTGGCTTATCCTCAAATATACTAGAGGTTATAAGATTGTTGGAAGCTAGAGAGGGAGAAAAATACTAGATCCAACTTAAATAAGCTGAATATTCCATAACTAACATACTCCCCTAATACAAGTTTATGAATTCTCTAGTGTTGTCAGCCCTCAGAATTTTGGGGAATGAAATATTCACTGAATATGATATGAAAATCTACCCAGACAATATCACATTTCCAATCCATAATAGTGATAACATCCCACCACTAATTGGAAGAATCTCCAAGCATATAGGCATATAGATTGACTCTCCAGTCTAGAGGAATCTATAGATTATTGAATATACAAAGGATTGCTTCATGACAATACTCTACAGAATGTGGTCCAACATCCACAGAGAAGGAGGGGGGATGCTTCTCCTAAAAATCACAATTCACCTCTATTGTACTCGGATATGGTAAAACTACACCTTTAATTGAGTCTAACATATGTTATAATCCCTTATTGAACTTGGTGTTTACGTCCAAAACAAGAATATGAAGAGGTGACACAGGTGGAACTCTAATAGGAATCACTAGTGACTTAGTTCCCAACACCTAAAGAGCATAGTCGTCATCATCTTCAGGGCATATGATAAGAGGACAACACAGTGGCATGGAACTACAATGCTAAAAACATTCCCCAAAATTTATTAAATCAATTTATGAGATTGAATTTATGAAACATGGATATGTACTAAATCCTACCAATATAAACTATCACACCTCTCTAATTGCTTCCAAACCCAGTCTAGATGGTAGAAAGAGACCATACCTGGCCATAAGAACGATCATAGATACCCCAATACCCACTAATAATGTCGTGTTCAGGTCTATGAATCTGTTTCAAGAATATATAAGATTTATTTTCAATTTAAATGTAATAGTCAATTTGAATTTGTTCTTGTTTGACGATTTAAATCACATAGAATGGTTGAATCAGATGTTTTATCATTTTTTGATCCATAAGGGCAGATACTCATTATGAATCAATACATTAACTCCACTTGAACCACACAATAACTTGTTCTATCCCATGACACCAGTGGTTCATTGATCAACATTCCAAAATGGACTACTTTCGGTGCCTCTTTAACATATTAAGGAAAACACTATTAGGTTAAGGTGCAAACTTTAAGAATCAATTATGTTTTCCAATACCTACCCGAAATTTCATCAAATATCATTAAATATTTATGGAAAATACAATATAAACATTCGAATCACAATAATAATAAACATGGTATGGTATGATTCAAGTAATATTAGTTATATTGTGCCTATAGTTATGTATGGAATGAAAAAACCTCATTTCATAAGGCCTAGTAATGAAATATCATAATTTCAATAACATCAATATCAATAACATCATAACCCAAGTTCATCACTCAATGGTGATTCCCTGTAAAATATAAATTGTATAATCAATAAATGAAATTTCCCTTCCATTGTAATTTGGGTTTCCTCTATTCAACGAATAACTATGTCTAGGAAGCTAGTAAATTCAAAATTCTGTTAAATCATAGACTCCTGTATAATACCCTAACAGTAAAAAAAGGAGAATTTTAGCTCTAATACCACTTTGTAACATCCTTTACCAGTGTCCACATATCTCTTTCCCTATGAAAGTGGTTCACATGGCTTTAAGAGAAGCTCCCCACAATCAAGAGGGTATTAGCTACCATCAAGGGTATAAAGGTCATACAGTGGGGAGATTGTACCATCATATCTGAGTGTCACAACAGATACAATCAGATACAATCAACATTAGAAGCATATATAAACAGACATAATCAATAAACAAATGCAGAAGTGTAAACTGATAACTGAATATGTAAGAAGTGTAAGATAATAAGAAAAAAACATATAATATAAAAAAAGCCTTTATGATAGTGTCTAATACATGGATACATGAAAATACATTATACAGAAAGGAAATTGTCAGATATAAGAAGACTATATAATTTTAGAAAAGGACAAAAGAAAAAACATTTCCATTCATCACGGTCATATGCCTAATCCTCTCTTCATACGCTCCAACTATTGGTAAAGCATGTCACCGACTAGTATCAGGGATCTTTCTAATATAAGTAATTGTATATAGATAATATTCTTGGATAAAAAGGCATCCCTAATTGGGTGTGAGAAAACATCTCGGTTGATTAACATGAACGGTGTCTATGTGTAATCCAAGAATTTCTTATAAATAAACTGTGTACAATTATAATAGAATATGTAAAGAAATGATGAAATAAATAACCATACCACTCAGGTTTCTAAGGAAAACATGATGGATCTCCCTCCATCAGTAAATTGTTGGAAGTAATGTGTTAACATTCACTATATATATATATATATTTCTTGAATGTATATGAACCAAGTAGGTGTGGATGTAAGTGGACATATATATAGAATACTAGTTGTTGGCAAGATTAGGGAATAAATCAGACATCCATTACTTGTATAATGATCCTATAAGATCATGAAACAAGGTACATACCCTAAATCCCAATAGAATGAGAGACTCCATGAAATAAGACTTCGGATGGTGAGTGAACCAACATGGTATCCCACTAATCATGGAATATGCTGCATAAATCCCAGTTCCCATATAATATCACTACTGTGAGATGCCATACTCCACACCTAATGCAAGGTAATGTGGTTTCCTACTTGACTCAACACCCCTTACCATCAAACACAGCCTCTATAAAGGTATATTATAATTATAAATTGAATGTGGAATTGCATCCCATTTATCTCTTTTATCCGGGGAAATATATATATATATAAGGAATAATCACATTTATAATATAATACATAAGCATTAACCTCTTATGTATTTCATTAGATGAGTTCCATTATATAAAAGGAAATACAATTAATGAGAATAATTTCAATTAAATATTATCAAAGGAATGATATTATTTATAATTTAATACATGAGGAAAAGATATCTCATGCATGTCATTAGTCAAGCCAAATCCCACTAAGTCAACACATTTCATGATAAGCATTTAATATAGCATAAATAGTGGGAATGGACATTCCATCCATTGAAGTCATTCTTATGATCTATTAATAGAGGTAAATCCATAATGATAATTCCCTCAATTTAATTCAAGACATTCATTTTACTAAATCTTGGTAATTTGACTCATAAGGATTAAGCATTCCATTATAATGTTTACATAGTCAAAGAAGGGAATTTCCTATTTGGGAATTCCAACCATATGTTAGTCAAACACAAAATAGGATCCATAGTTTCCATTGAATATCCACGTATCAAGGTTAAATTAATTTAAAAACCATGTTGTTATCTCATTAGGGGATCCTGTCATTTTGAGAAAATATGTTGTAATGGAGACTTCTTCGTGGCACACCCATGGGGTGACCGTATAATTTATATAATAGGCCTAAATCACCAAAAAAGATTCAATTAGAATGTATATTAGTGGAAGGGTCAATTAGACATTAAGGAATCGATATAACAGGGATTATCGACAAAAGATGGCACATGAAACAACATAATAGCTACAAAATGACACAAATCTTTGGGAAAATGAGGTGAACACCTACATCATGGCCATAGATAGTGCCTCACTCAATATCAACATAGAGTTTTAAGAAGGATTGAAGAAATATGAGAAAAGTTATAATTCCCTAAAAATAGGGCATATAAACCTTCCCCTAAATAGCACAATGTATTTTAATATTAACGTTTATAGGAGTGGAAAGACTATGGGAGCTCACCATGAGGAATACAATGCTTCTAACAAATCAAGGAATGGAAACTGGATGGAGGATCATGATCAAAGCCAATATTGAGGGTGTTCTTGAATTTAAAGGAGAATAAGAGGGGTGTTAGTTCGCTATAAGAACAAAGGAAAAATGAAAAAGGATAATAACTTCAAGTGAGGTTAAAATGGTAATTTTACCTCAAAATATCAAAGTGTATGGTTTAGGAAAACTGTGTGAAATCTAGCTCAGTGAACTACTACTTGGGGAACACCAACAGTTTTACTAACCATGCAGAAACCCTTCAAATTGGATCTGTCCCAAACCAACACACCACTACATGACTGTGCGCCCTAGGTCACTTTTTTTGTACAAAACCCATTTGGCCGAATACCTTATTCCCATTTCTGGGCTCTGAGATTCGATCAATCCCCGTATGATCATATTTCCTCTTGGGATTTATTAGGAATATATATTATGGAACTTTAATGAAAATTTTTGAAAAACTAATGATATGTAACATCATTGAAAATACAGGTTGTCAAAACCTCCCCAAATTAAGGAAACCCATCCCAGAGATCACCTTCTAATGGGAAAGAGTTATTATCAGCAATGATCTATGGATAGTGAGTTTGTATATCTTCTTCTGACTCACTAGTCTCATCTTGTACACATATGTTCTTCCATCGCTCCTATAGAAGCGTAACTAACCTTCCTCATATTTTTTCTTTTCTCTGATCAACTATACGCACTGGATACTCCTCGATAGAAGCATCCATATCCAATTCTGTCTCATCAGGATGAAAAACATTCCATGAGTTAGAATATTATCAATAAATCTTGGATACATGAAAGAACTCATGCATAGACCACTATAAATGAAGAATTTTGAACTGGTAAGACACTAGTCCCACATGTTTACCAACATCAAAGGGCCTAACGAACCAAATATAGATCTTAAACATCCTAATAATACATCTATGACCTAACCTGGGTGAGACTCGCATGAAAACCTAGTTTATGGCCTCAAAATCAAGATGTTGTTGGCATGTTTTGGCATATGACTACAGTCTAGACTGATCTCTCAACAAACACATTCTGGATAATTAGTCCTGCTATGTAGTCTTTAGCAAAAAACACTATCTATACATAGATGCCTCCACTATCTCTATCCAACATAGAGATGGGCATAAATTCCTACAATGTAAGGATTCATAAGGTTCCATATCTATGTTATTCTAAAAGATATTATAGTAAGTGAATTACACTAGAGGTATGTGTCTCCCCCATGATCCATTAAACATAAAGACACATTCCAAATGCATATACTCTCCCACATGAATCTTATGCTTCATATTCCCATCGGTCTGTGGGTTTTCATATGTTCACAAATATTCATGTAAACTAAAGGCATTATAAAACACCTAAATTATATGTGATATGGAATATTAGTCCCTATTATAATTGATATATCAAGGACCTCTGTGAATATGTATTACCTCTCTAATGTACAACCTTCCATACTCGTTTGCTAATAAGGTATATCACACAAGTAGGAAGTGTGAAACCTTCGTAAAATGGTCAATGACAACCCACACTGTATCATGGCCATGAGGTGATCTAGGAATACCAATGATGAAGCCCATTGAATAATTATCCCATTTCCACTTGGGAATGGACACTATCTATAAAAGAACTTCCAATCACTGATGTACCACATTAACCTGATGAACAGTTGAACACATAGTGATAAACCCACAATCTAGAGTTTCTTAAAAGGCCACCAATACTAGTACCATAGATCCCAATACATTTTGGTGACTTTTGGGTGAACCAGCCATGATGAGGCATGAAATTCCCTCACAAAATCCTCTCTAATGTCTATTGGGACCCATACACACCCTTGGAACAATAATGTATCATCCTTGTCCACAATCAAGCATGAATATGTATCATTATTTTAAATGATTTCTCTCAGGACAGTCCCATCAGGATTAGATAACTTCCTCCTTCATACCCACTCTAGAAGATTAGAAGTAAATTCTATGGTTTACGGTATAGTCTAACCATAATCCTCCTGAACCTCAACAAGAATATCTATGAATAAGTCCATAAATTTCTATTTTCTACTGTATTCTTGAACTACCAGTGTTTGAGTATTTGGGCTCAGAGCATTGTCTACTGAGTTCCCCTTTCCAAGCTTGTAGGAAATATATAAATCAAATTACAATAGGTACTCATCCCACCTACATTACTTGAGATTTAGATCCCCCTATATGATGATTTACTTGAGTATTTTGTAATTATTGTATAAGAAAAATTTATCTAAAAGTAGATTGGGTCTCCAAATATATATGGCATGCACACTTGTAACGAGCTCAAGGTTTTGCATCAGGTAATTCCACTCGTGATGCCCACACTAATGAGCCTCGTACATGATGACTCACTTATACAACATGAAAACCACTCCATTCTTGATACATGATGTTTCATTGTATATAGTATAGCTTCTTATTAGATCAGTTATGAAGTCAATCATACCTTCAAATCCTAAAAGGATACTTTACAAGCTTATAACCAAACAAATTTCCCACCTTTCTTTGTAATTCCCATAAGTAGTGTTACAAGGCATGATAAATTATTGAGGAAAAAATTTTAATATCCAATAATCCCCAATTAACTTCAAACATCAATGATGTTTTGGGATACTCTTTTAAATCTATAGCTCTCACTTTATTTGGTTCTAAGGAAACTACAAAATATTATATGTTGTAACCCATTACGTAGACTTTTTCTATCTAGAAGTGGAATTTATAAAGATTATCATAGAGATGTGTATCTCTTAGTTTATTTAGAATGATATCAATATGGTCTGAAGGGGTGTATCTAGAGAATTAACACTCCAATGTATCATCATCAAATAATAGAAAAAATGTATAACGATACAGGTGGAAAACTCGAATGATATTATCCATAAAGACTACAGGTGAGTTTGTGATTCCAGACATCATACACAGGTACTTGTATAGGCCACACCTTTTCCAAAGTGAGGTTCTAGGTAAGTAAAACATCCTTATATGCACATGTTGATCATCCGACATACATCTATTTTTGAAAAAAAAATCTCTCCTCGGATCTGGTCAAAGAGATTGTCTATTCTAGGTAGTTGATACATGTTCTCTATTTTTAGATGAATCAAATGATGTTGACCCACAAAATTTATGAGGGTACCATCTCTATTCTTGGGAAAAGGACTTATGGACCCCTATAAGACTTACTAGGGAGTGTTAAGCCTTTATCCTCTTGATCATCCAATATAATTTTGTGCTCCAGAATCCCCATAGGTACAAAGATTAATATAGTAATGGTTATGGGTGATTATCCTGATTTTAGATCAATAGAAACTCTACCTATCACACTGATGGTAGACCAGATACTTTTTTAGGAAATACCTCACATAAATGATCTACTATAGGAGGAAAAACAACAGGTCGTAACCATTTTTCATCGAGCAAGAGAGTAAAGATATGAGTTGTCACATAACCATGCCCCTAATCATAGGGTCATGCTTTGGTTTCACTAACATCCCATTCATCCATATGCATGTGCCTAACTACCTATACTGATGAAAATTTCCCCCTACAATCATAGAATTCAAAATGGTCTGGATAGGAAACTATCTAATAAATCTTAATGATTCATCAATGCCTATCAAATCAAGGATTTAAAGACTCTTGAAAAATGTAACTACCTATCCCAAGGGAAAAAACATAAAATGGTGAACACCCTCTAAACATATACCAAACAATGTTTCTGCAATAATGATTCCATTAAAGTGTTTGATCTTGAGGTATGGACATTATGTTATTTCCTTAGACCAAATTGTGTGATATTCACCTATATCAAATAAAGAATACACTAGTGTTAAGGATATTAGAACAATACCTAATATAATAGAAGGTCCAGCAATCTACTCATTAGGTGTTTCCCGATCTGCATGTAACTATCTTGTACCATAGACCTAATTCACTGTATGACTACTCTAAGAAGGACCGATCTTCTTGAGCTGAGAATCATAGTTCTAATTGCCTCTACCTTGACCACCACCTTGGCTGGATTGATGAACGGTATTGAATATACCTTCCAATCAAGGTACTACAGGTATAAATCATGATTGATGAGTAGATGAAGATACCTTCTAGCTAAGCACATGATGGAATGTCTTACAAAAATGTTGAATATATCTCGTCTTTGCACAACCTACACACTCTAGTGGATCATTTGGGAATTGAGGCTTCATATGTCTCGACTTATTGCATTGGAGACATATCATAAATCTATTTGTGTGAGGATCATGACTTCTTCTTCCTCCATGAGAAAACATAAAACATCTCTTTCTCCCAGAAGAAGAACCACTGATATATCTAGCTTCCAAACCAACCTAACATGAACCTAAAACATACTCCATATTTTTCTATGTAATAACTTCTTTCATGAAAATTTTATAAAGGATAGTGAGCATGAATAAATTGTCTTATGATCATATTGTGTTAACTATCCCATCCTCGAATTTCCTGGTCGTCATAAAGTCGTCGCCATAAAGAGAATGAGAAACCCCATGAGGATCAGTGAAATGGGATGATTATTCCAAAACTGATATACTCCCATGAGGCAGTTTCATGAATTATTTAGGTTCGTCAACCCTCAGAGTATGGGGAATCAAGTAGTCCTTAGAGATGGTCTGTAAATCAATAAGGACCTTGTCACAATTCCAATCCACCTAGGTTATGACATCCCACTACCTCTTGGATGAATCGTGAGAATATCCATAGCTACTGTGAACCTCTAACCTAAAGGCATATCAATATGATCAAATATATAACGTTTTTCTTTGAGATAAGACTCTACAACATGTGGTCCACCATCCTCTGATAAGATGGGAGGATTATTCTACTAAAACTCATGAGTCAACTCTACCATTGTCAGGGTAAGTTGAACTACACCTTGAATCAACTGAAACATAAATACTAATCCCTCATGGAACTGGGAATCCGTTCCCATATCAGAAACAGGAAGAGGTTCCACATGTGGCATTGCAAGAGGAATCACCAGCAACTCATGACCCACCACCTTAGGAACATGGTTATCACCAACATTAGGGTGGACAATAAGATGACATCAGGGCCCCATGATAGTACAATGCCAAACGTATGCCCCATAATAGATTTATGAAATTTATATTATTGAATTTAATAAACTAGGATTGGACTAAACTCTACTTATAGAAACTATCACACCACTTTTCCAACATCAAAATCTAGGTCTAGATAGTAGAAAGAGACCATAACAATCCACAATAATGATCATAGATATCCCAAACCCCACTACTATGGTTGGGTTCAGGTCTATGTCTCTATTCCATACATATATAAGATGGATATTTTCAATTTAATATTCATAGTCATTTTGATTTTGTTGTAGTTTGAACTTTTAATTCAGATAGAATTGTTGAATCATATGGTTTACCAGGTTCCAATCCATAAGGTCCCATACACTTTATGATCCAATTCATGGAATCAACTAGACCCACACCATAAAACATTATAGACCATGTGACTAGTGGTCCATGGCTCATCATTACATAATAAACTACATAAGGTGTCTACATAAAACTATTTATGAAAACATTTTTTGTTTAAGGAAGACACTTTAAGTATCAATTATGTTTTTCAATCACTATAATAAATGTCAACATAATTGAACACATATTCAAGGAACAAAAAAAATGAACTCAAAATGAAGACTAAAAATAAAAATGGCATGGTAAGATGCATGGACTATTAGTCATTCTATGCCTATGGTGATGCACTGAATGCAACACCCTCATTTCAGTGGGCCTAGAAAATAAATTACATAATTTCAATAACACCAATATCAATATCATCATAACCCATGTTAATCACCCAATTATGAGGTCATATAAAATATTAATGGAATAGTAAATAAATGCAATTTTACATCCTATGTAATAAGGGTTTCCCCTATACATGGGTCAGCTACATCTAGGCATAGGGTAAATTCCAAATTCATTTAACTCTTAGTTTCCTGTCTGATACACAAAAAGTAAGTCAAGGAAAACTTTTAGCTTTGATTATAATTTGTATCATCCTAAAATGGGGGAATCTAACTTATACAATGATATAGTGGATCACATGGCCTCAGGCATGCCTCCCCAAATGCCAGAGTCTACCAACTATCAATGAGGGGGTAAAGGTGGTATAGTGGGTACACAATACCCTCATATCATAGTGGAAAAATGGTTACAATCAGATGCAATCAGCATCAGAAGAATATATATAAAGGTAGAATAAATAAACTAATGCAGAAACATAAATAGATAAATGAATTAGTGAGGAGAAGAATATAATAAACTTAACAATTGATAATATAATCAAAAGCTTCTATGGTAGTTTCAGATACATGGATGAATGTCATATTGTAATAAATAAAGAAAATATTCAGATATAATCATATTACACAATAGAAGAAAAGGAAAATAGATAAAAAAACTCCAAGAATATTGATATTATTCACAATCATATGCTCCAAAGCTCCAAAAAAAGGTAAATTGTGTCATAGACGAGTACCATGGCATTTTCCCTTATAAGTACCTGCAGAAAAATTTATTCTCAGGAACCAAAAATATAGCAAGTTGGGTATGAGATAAAATCTAAATAGTCCACCACCAATAATGTATACATGTAATTCAATCAGTGATCATAACTTTGCAGTGTGTAGGTATAATAGAATAAGTAATACAATGTTGAAATAAATAATTAGACTGCTCATGTTCCTATAGGACACCTGATTGCTCTACCTGCTTCAGATCATTATCAGAAAGAATGTCTAAACAATCAATATATTTATAGTTGGAATATATATATATAATATAATTACATATATTTCACCCAACTATATGAACCATTTACATTCAAATGTAAGGGCCATATACGTGGAATAATTGTTATTGGATGGACATGGGCATAACTCTGACATCAATCACTAGTATAAGGTTCCTATAAACTCATTCAATAGGGTACATGCTCTGCATATTAATAGTATGAGATACTCCATAAAACAACACTGATGATGGTCAGTGATCCACCGTGGCATCACTATAATCCTTGAATGTGGTGTGTAAAGCCCAATTCCCTTATAATTTCATAGGTATGAGATTATATAGTCCACACCTAATGTAATGGAGTGTGATTTCCCACCTGGATCAACACCTATTACTATCGTAAAAAATCCTCTATAAAGGTGTATTATGATTATAACTGGAATGGGGTATTACCTCCCATCCATCTCTTTTATCAATCCATATATATATAATATTGATAATAATATTTATAACATAATACATAAGACATAAACAGTTATGAGTTTCATTATCCATGTTCCCTTATATTAATGGAAATACAGTTCATAAGAAGCATTTCAATTAAAAATAATGAAAGACATAGTCATATTTATAATTTAATAAATGAGGTAAATACCTCTCATGCATGTCATTTTTCATGCGAAATCCCACTAAGGCGTCAAATTTCAGGAGAAGCCTTCAATCAAGCATAAGAAAATGGCATAGCCTTACCATAATTTGATGTTTTTAATTTGATACTTATAAAGAAGGAAATATATAATGTGTATTCCCTAAAATTTATTCAAGTAATTCAATTTATAAAATCATTGAAATTTAACTCATAAGTATTAATGAGTCATTGGGGAGGTTTCATGGTCAATGACAAAAATTACATACTTGGGTAATTCCAACCATATGTGGTCCAGACACCAAATAGGTTCCTTGGGATCCATTTAATATCATGGTATCAATGGAAAACTCATTTAAAAACTAATTTTTTATCTCATTAGGATTTTTGTTCATTTTGAACCAATTTTCCATAATGACCAATTATACTTGGCACACCCATGGTGTGACCATATAACGTTTTTACAGCCTGTAAACCAACAAAAATGATTCATTGAGTATTTATCTTGGTTTAAGGGTTAATTACACATGAAAGAATCAGTATAATATGGATTCTCGGTAAAAGAAAAAATGACACACAGTAATGTAGCTACAAGATGACAAAACTAAAACGGAAAATGATGTGACCACCTACCACAAGTCCGTAGATGTTTCTTCGCTCAATATCAGCCTCAGATTAAAATAAGGACAGAATAAATATTGGAAATGGTATAATGACATGAAAATAGGTCATATGAGCCTACACCTAAATAGAAAAATGAATTCAAATATTAAATTTGATAAGAGTTTATAGACTAGGGAAGATCACGTTGAAGAATCAATTCTTTTGGCAGATTAGAGAACAGACACTAGACATAGGATCTAGCTCAAATCCAATATTGAGAGTGTTCTTGAGTTAAAAGGATAGTAAGAGGTATGTTTCTCTATATGAGGAAGAAAGTAAAAAAGGAAAAATTATAATAACATTATTTGAGGGGAACATTGTAATTTTTCCTCAAAATATCAAAGTGAATGGTTTGTCAGCAACCTTTGGAGAAACCATGCACAAACATTTCCCCTTTCAATACTACTTATAGAACACCACATGGTTAGATGAATAGTTTGAATAACCATGTGAAAACTATGAAAATAGACTTGGTTGCAGTAATATAATGATATGTATGACCATTATCCCTAGGTTGCATGATTTTAGACACACCATGTGGCATAATACCTTCTTCCCATTTTGGAGTTCGAGCTCTGAGGGATCCCCATAAAATCACGTGACCTCCTTGGGTTGACTAGACATCTTAATTAGGTCCGATTATGAAAAAATGAAAATCTAATGATTTGTACCATCGATAAAAATATGGGTCATTATATAGACCTTCACAGATGATGATGATGTTAGTTATAGTGGTGATGAGTAGTTGGTGTGTAGTTCCTCAAGGAGTAGTCCCATATGTGGATTCTCAGTGGGGATCAGTTCCTTTTCGATTATTTGTATGGAATGTGATAATGGTTATATGTATATGGGACCCTTGAGAGGGAATTTGGAAAATTGGATGTTGTAATATATAGATATGAGAGAGTGGATGATATCTCATGTGTTGTAACGATCAATGAGACTTGGTGTAGGGACATAATGGATGAAACATGTGACCCATGAGATATTGAATTTTTCCTTTTTTACTAATATTTTGTATTATTATGAGGGAAACTCCTGTGAGAGTTTATCCATGATTGTGGGTTCCTTAATGTAAAAAAGGGATAGATTGATGCATTTGAGTTGGAATCATTAGTAGAATGGTGTCATCTAGTATATCGTATGAGCATTCTAATTATTTGGTTTTCATTTTTTTCTAATTACATCACGTGCTAGTACATTGGAATGTTAGGCACTTAGATTCCTATTTTATCGAACCTAGCTTCGAATGGTAGGACCATTTCAGTGTCTGGATGTATTTACTATGGATACAAATCTAAGAGTGGCGAGTGTTTGTGTGAGATATCATGAATTGAAATGGATCAAAACAGGAGATAATCATGTGGTTATGATTTTTATATTATCTATTCCTAAATTTTCAGAGTGTTGGGGGTGCTCTAAAATTTAGGAGCTAACCGATGTGTAGAGAATGGTTAGTGGTTTTAGTTAGTGAGAATAAGATCAATGTTTTTTGGATCATGTATGTGTAAAAACCTATGAGAGGTAATTAGTGAATCACTATATGATAAGGAGGATAGTTGTGTTTTTAATAAGGAAATGCACCCATGGGTTATAAATAGTGTAATTTAGGCTATGTGTGGGTGATTTTTGTTTGTTCAGTTGTAGTGGAAACTCGAGTGGTGAAGCATTAGTGGACCTATTGAGGTCAGTTCTTATGTAATAGTGTAAGGAAACCACTATGGTGGGGATCACTCCATGGGATATTGGAGGATGTGATAATCATTTCATATGGTTTTTTGATTGGAGTGGTCACCATTCCTAGTGAGTTTGGAATGGGTGGTATATTTTTTTGCATTGGTTCTCATGTGAGGTTGGTTTTTCTATTCCGAATCAATTAATTTGGTGATGTATGGAGAGTATTCCATTGAAATTGGTACTCGATTGTAAGGTGATGATATGGACACTATTTTGGTGGGGGTATCAGATCGGTCATAGTTGAAACTATCTTATACCAGGAGATTTTTTTGGGAACTGTGAGACGATTTTTAGATGTTTGTGATATATTTAGGGTATTTAGTTCATAGATGAAATCATGGTGTTTGTTTCATCACCATGGGTAAATTTTTGTGCGATTTTCTATGGTGGGGAGACACTAAAACATAGAATTTATTTGAGATTTGAAAATGAGTGGAAATTTGATTTTTTTTACTTTTAGAATCTTTTGAAATTTAAAATAGTCACTTTCACTCGATAAATAATCACATAAATATTTTCTATCAATAATTTCAATCCAAAATATGTTATTTACCATAGTATTGGAGTTTTTATTAAATACAAGTTGTTTGATTTTTCTCAAAATATTTAATATTTAATAAATTAAATATTAATTATTAATTTGTGTTCAAAGGGTTATATATTTTGAATGGACTATCAGATCTATATTCTGTATCCATTTTTGAGATAGTAATGGAGTTTATTTACTATGTGAGAAATAATCTTGTGGAGGGGTCCAGGATTAGACCACTTTTATTTTTCATTTTAATTCATTTCTATTCTTTTCTTTTTCCATTCCTATTCTCCACTCCTCAGATAATTTCTAAAGAATTCCTTGAGGGGAATCATGTATCACATCCTAGTGAGTTGGAGAGGTAGGGGATATATATATATATATAGAGAGATAGAGAGAGAGATAGAGAGAAAGAGGGATAAGTTGAGGGAGGTCCTCTCATAAAACCCAAGAGGAGTCAGATCACCATGCAGTTGTTGCATAGTATATATCCGACTGAATACTTGGTAGTTTCTAGCCATATGTAAGGCTATATTATATTATTGTATCAAATATCCACTTAATGTAGTTTATTTTATTTTTAAAATCAATATATGTGTTTTTGGTGATGTTGTGGTGGTCAATTTGATATTATATCTTATTGAAAAGGGGTTTCAGGAGGATCATTGAAGGGTTTCCTTCAATAAACTCGACTACAAATCATGTGATTTTTAATAAAAAACCATCATTTTATTCATTATTGGAAAAATAATAAAGAATATGGTTATAATATATGTTTATTTAGGAAATTTTTTATAAAAAAGATTTTATATGTGGTCTGTCACTCTTTCAGACACCCCATATTGGAAACACATTATTGTATAAGTCATATGGTTGGACCCTATGTGGGATACACAACTACTGGTCTTATAAAAAAGTGTTTGGACCCTATGTGGGGTACATGTAATGGTGTTTGGGTCACACACTATGAGGGACACATGGTTTGTAAGGTGGCTGGACATCTTAATCATAGGAATGATGTACACCACCTGGGTTGTGTCACATGGCCATTAAGGCCTACTGGAGGTTCATGGCAAGTAAACAAGGTACATTCCATATACTATATATCATAGGTTCTGTATAGTTTTTTCACCCTAGAGTTAGAATGTGACTTTTTATTTCTCTATTCTTATCATTTATCAATGTAGAATACAGTGGTCAAATGCTTGGGATATTTTTAGGTATTTTAATAGGCGAATCAAGGAGGGAAAGTTATGATAGGGAGTTTTCCTCTTATAATTGAATCCAATGATATTCTATGAGAGAAATATGGCATGAGACCTTGATGAGTGTTATAAGTATGATCATGGGACTTGTGATGGGACCACCAATTCAATTTATTTGGGTTGCTTGAGATAGTATTCATTTAGTGGGACTGGGTTATGAATCGAGAAGGCGGGTATGTTGGGAATTCAGGTCAACCTAGAGTTACATACAAAGGTGATGGTACCAAGACCATATTCTTTGTGTGTTTTTTTTCTATTATTACTATGTGGTTGAGAGATGTAAAATATTGGGTTATGGGATGTGCTACCCATTAGTAATGGGAATTGGACATAGATGATAGCTGTGACTGAGGATCCCAAGTGGGATACCTCTACTTATTTAACAACCTAAGGATCCTAAGATGAATGAATGTATTTATGTGTTGACCTAGATGACCTGAGTGGGATCCTCATTTTTTTGAAAACCCTAATTAGTTCATTGTGGGTTTTCGTAGAGGTGGTTAAGGGTTTCACCAAGAGCTAGAACTATTATATAAGTCAATGTAGATGAGATAATGGTGACGAGTGTTGACCTTAATCCTTCTCTTGTTACGGATTATTTTTTATATTTATAATATAATATTTTACATCTTCTAGGATGATTGAATTCATTTGGGTTAACATGATTTGGATAAAAACATGCGAATGAGTTTCTAGGATTTGGAACTAGACATTGGGATGGGATGTCATGTTTTTTAGCAGGTTATTGTTATGGGGTCCATGTATTTAGAGTTAGATGAATCGTATACCATGGGATGTAACCCTGGAGATCTGGATATATGGTTATGGATCTAATGAAATTATATCTTAATTCACGATATTTCATGGAATGGGTCCTCAAACTCATGATTGTATGGTTATAGAAACCACATATTTGGATATAGACACACTACCCATTAGGAGATGGTTTAATGGATTAGGGAGGAAAATTTTATGGATACTTTGTATTTTTATTCAAAATCATAGACTATTTTGGGATGGTTCCCTAGGTCCATGAATATATAGTTATTTTTACCCATGATTTGGAGCCAAAAGCATGAACTATTGTAGGATTGGTCCTCAGAGCCATGAGGTTATGGTTATAGAAGTCATGATTTGTATTTAGATAAATGATCTATCATGGCATGTATCCCTAGAGTTTTGAGGATATAAATGGGAGAATAAATGTACAAGGATCATAGTTATTAGAGATATTTTATAATATTAAAAATTTTGGACAATCATGGGATGATTTCCCTCTGACTTGAGGATATGGATGGCACTATCATGGAATTGGAGAATTTATTTTATTGGGTGGGAATGGTATATAAGATTTGTTAGATATATCCGTACACTTTCAAAAGAAGTTATGTTCTATAATGGTCAATAACATAAGGATCATTGGTGGTTTTATTTATTTTATTCTAATTATTTCTTTTCTTGGTTGGGCATAATCCATTATCATGAACTTATGAAAGTATATTATAGGTTCACTGACAGGGGTTTCATATATAGATTAAATTTTAATCCCTTTCCTCTGCACATTGGTGTCAATAAAAACCATACTTATAATTTTAGTTTGACCAAAAGTTCATGATGGATAGGTTAGTGTCTAAGGATTTTCATGATCGCGTAGATATACTCATTTGGAGTCGAAGGACAGGTTGGTGGAGCTCAATAGTAACATTGACTACGTATGTCGCATAGCTAGGAGGTGGAAAAAGAACCTGATGTAATTATTTTATGTTTTATTATTTTTTTATGGAATTTTTCTAATGGTTGATCAATTGTTTTATGTAAGAATTACTATTCATCACTACACAGTGAAATGATATATGATTATCCATGTGAGGTGGGGATTTAGGTCATTAATGATGTAGATATTAGGGAGGACTAGTTATAGAATAGTTTTGTTGTGATGTCGGGTCATATATTGGATCTTGTACCTCCAGTACATTAGTTCATATATTGGGCCTTATTCCACTGGGCCTATGGTCTATGTAAGGGTTCCGTCTCAACCCAATTTATAGGATGATTATCCAAAAATAAGTAAAAATATAAGGCCTTCAGTCTAATCTGGTAAGGTCAGATCATTGTATAATGATTATGGGTGTGAATGCTTCTTGGTTTATATATATGTGATTTGGTACTCTAATATGGGGGTATTATCACCTCACTATAAAACCATATACCCATACTTCTAGTTGGAAGCCTCTTATATATGGGGAGCTTCTCGTGAGATGACATGGGGAATTGGTTCAATTACTCTTCAGAGTTATCAAGGTTGGTACAACAAATTCCCTTTGAGTGTTTCCTCCATTTACCTTTTAGAGGTTTTTATTATTTTGGTATTGATTATTCATCATTGATTTGTGATTCTCTTCGGGGTTTTTCTCATGATATACATTTTTTGACCCGTCTATTCAAATTAGTCGATCTAGGGGTCTTTAGTGGATGATTGGGTAACTAGGATTAGTTACCCTAGTTGGGACTATTATTAATAATAGGGGATCATTTTTTGTTAGACCAAGAGTGTTACATGGTTTGGTACTCTATCAGGTTCATTATGAGAGTGTGTTTAGTGAGCCAAGTCCCACATTACATTCTATTATTAATTTTTATACAATGTTGTAGCCCTTTTTTTATATTGAATCATGTTTTCAGATAGGTACACTCTTAGTTTTTTGAGATGATGATGATTGGGTTGACATATAATGGTATCTTTAGTATTCCGTATTCTATTTTTATTTTATATTGTTCTGATGTAATTTCCTGGCCAGTTGGGTTTGATAGAGGATTAGGGTTTCAATAGATGTATTTTTAAGAACCATTTTATGTGTGGAATCCTTATTATAGGAATATTTATCAATAGTCTCCCCATATCTTATGCATTCTAAATTGTTTGGAAACATATTTTAAGTGGTCATGATCATTGAGCTTCAGAATTTGTGATTTTGGATTGGATTATATGTAGATATATTCAATGATTCTTAAGGATTGGTCCCATTAGTATTAGGGATTTTTGTTCTTGTATGATTCTACTTCATCACTAGAAATTTTTGAGTCATCCTCAACTCTCACGTATCATATGTTTGGTGTAGAGGACTGACCCCATATATCCTAGAGCTGGTGTCTAATACTATTACATTTTCAAGATTGCAAGGAATCAAATCCCAATGGAATGAGAGTTTAGTAGTCTTAGTAAACCAGATATATACACGAGTCCTTTATTACAAATTAATTCACTAATTAAAACATAATTTTATTTCTTATAAAATTATAATTTTGAGGATAACTCTAATTCATCTAGTAAATTCATACTTATCTTTCATAGTATGATTTTGGAATTCATAGGAAATAAACATAATAAGGGTGAGATCAAATTCTTAGTAAGGGAAAAATTTATCAGATGAAATAATGGATCAATGAGAATAGTAAATATGGAAAGTTAAAAAAATGAACACTCATTCCATTAAAATAACTATATAAGGAAAAATAAATATAGAATGGTAAGAGAATAAAAAAAATTCCATTTAATAAATGAACTGAAAATAAAATTTATCCCTAGATATGTCAATCCAAAATAACATTGATGAATAATAACTAAAACTAATGTAAAGGTAAATCCTAATTATTGGATTCCATGTTTCCCAGGTATGTGGAACCATTACACTCAAGAACTTTCATATGAACATTTAGAATATTGGGTAGAAATCCATCTAATTCACGAAAATAATTCATTGCATGAGACTATCAATGCATATAGGGGATTTCATAAAGTGTTCCATAACCCATAGGTAATACCTTAAATAGTCCCCCACCCATGTATTACCTATCCAAATCATTATTCATATCGAATAAAAATATTCCTAATCAAATATTCATATTGAATAAAGTATACAGATTTATCAATATTTTCCCTAATAATCAAATAACATTCAATGTAATAACTACGTGAATAATGGTATATGTTTTAGGAAATGAACTTATTCATAACTGATGATATGGATAATTAGGGAAAATTCAATGTTTAATAATCCTAGGAAATTGAATATTTAATGGGGACTAAAAGGAATCAAGGAATTGAATGTGAATACTCTTCTTGGTAAAATAAAACAAAAACTATCTAGAGGAAGATTAAGCATGGTATTAGTACCACATAACCCATGTGGAGAAACATAAATGGTTTTTGTCATTGATTAATGGAAACTATATAAAAATTTCTTTTAAAAAAATTCTGGAGTAAAATATCCTTTTTTATCCTTTTGAATTTTATTTTCACTGAAAATCCTTTTTAAAAGTACTTTCATTAAAAATAATCGTTCTAAATATGAAAATATTATTCAATTAAATGCTAGCAGGTAGATTCATACAAGCCATATGGGGTAAAAAGAATATTCATTTTTCACGGTTAAAGGATATAAAAATGCTTTCTTTAGACAGAGAAAAGAAGATTCCTTTTAAAAAATTAGAAATATAAAAAAGGGTAAAAAGGTATTTACAATATCATTCTAAAATCATTTTTAAAACATTTTCATAAAACATTGTTTTTATAAAAAAAACGTGTTCCTTAACTAAAGAGAGAAATAAATTTGGTTTTTCATAAAAACATTTTCTAGAACATTTAGAGTACCAAAGAGTTGGAAAATGGTACTAATAACTGAAAATAGTCATGAATATCTAGAGAAAATAAAATTTATTGTTTTATTTAACAATGGTCTGACAATTTCTTTGATTTTAAATAACATTGAAATATCATTAATGTTATTGTTGAGGAAAATAATATTTAAACATTCCAATGTATCTCATACCACATTGAATAATTTTAAATCATAATAATCATGAAGGAGTAAAATTAAATGAATATTTAAAATACCATGAAGAAAAAGTATTATGGATATAATATAACAATATTTTAAGTTTATACACCTCGCAGATGATGTAAGTGGTGAATATGACATTTACCTCACGATTGTAAAAAAGGTGAGATGAGAATCTATTACACTGTGTTTCCATTCGGGTGAACATTCATTAACATCATATAGAGTATACTTATGCTATGTATATTATTTATTGGGATCCATTTTCATGTTTCAAATTATTTTTATATCCCTTCTTTTCATTTTATATACAACTACTTAATCAATTATGTCTATGTCTGCAGTTTTGACCAAATTTGGTTTATGTGTCAAAAACAACAGAGGCAGATAAAATATAGTCAATGGGGCCATTATATAAATTCTCTATAATAATAAAAGTTAAATAATTATCATATTTTTACTTTAATTTAAATTTTAAAATAAATCATTAATATGGTTATTAAAAATCAATCAACGTGATGATCATGAAGATAGTAAGTCGTACGTACACAAGAGTACTGTTCTCATTTTCAATGATCATTATTGAAGGAAGTTAAGTAGCATTATATATTTAAATAATTATAATTGTATCATAAATACCATATTATTTAATCATACATACTTATATGTGTAATTACTCTGATGTAAAATGAATCACATCATGTTGAGAAGGTGGTACTGCACATGTCCACGAACGACATTATCACTTTTTTATGTGTGTAAACTTGTAATAATGAAAATGATATATATATATATTTATATTTATATATATATATATATAATGAATTATTTCATGAATATCATTTTTTTTCTCATATAATTTTGTATACATTCCATGTATCGTGTGAGTAAACTGCATCACTGTGAGGGGGAGGTAGTCCACACTTCCACAAATGATGTTATCACATTGATACAAAATGGAAATTTTTATAGGTTTTTGTTAAAAAATGATTAATTGAGTATAAAGAAAATAAAAGTATCATATATATCATATAAAAACCGAGTGTCAATAATAATGGAAATCCATGAATGTCAGTTATGGAAAAAATTGAATAATCATCATTTTTTGAGGGGGCAGTTCATCGTATACAGAAACAATATGTTTGTTACTAATTATATGGATGTTTGTGTTAATTTAGGTCAAAAAAATAATAATAAAACATAAAGTTGTATTTATGATAATTTTATTTATTATATGAACATGGAATTATATGATTTTAGGTTGTGGAGAAGTAAATGAAAGAAAGAGATCTTTGGAAAATGGGATCTTAAAAGCAGGTAACTCCATTTTTTTTATAACAAATAGATTCCATGGAATTATTTCTACCCAAAGGGAGGATTCAGGGTCAAGTGGTGGGTTCTGCTAAAATATTTCTCAATATGTGTTTTGAACCTAATTGGTTTGAGATGTGTGAGAAATGGGGATAGTTGGTGACCTTTTATAAGGGAGGAGCATGACTCCCTTGGTATTTTTGAAAAGAAGATTGGTGTACCCACGTTTTTACCTAGAAAATCCATAATAAACCAAAAAAACAAAATAATGGATGTTTAATCACATAATTACGGCTATATAATTGGTTTTTGACAGACATATTGTTTATATGGGACCCCTAATTTAAAGGCACAGTCCTTTATTAAGCTTAATTTTTCTGTAATAATTGTAATTAATTTTAATCATTTCCCCTAATATTTTTGGTAAGAAACAAATTTGGTATTAATAGAAGATATAAATTATAATTATTCCAATTATTGAACCTATTTTTAAAAATTCCAATAATAGAAGTGTCTCAAATTTATTTTAATTTTATATTACAGATGAGACAAAAATGTGGGCTTTTAATGTAAAAACGTCTGAAAAGTTTGTTATGTTCATTGTGAAATTGATTACAATGAAATAAATTATATAAAATTATATATATATATTTATATATAATCTAATTAACCATTATAAATAATAAAATTTATAATTTATCCTTATAAATAAATTAAAAGAATAAGTATTTTTGAACTAAAACTTACTGTTTTTTACTATTATTTAAAAAATGTTATTTTTCCGTAAAATATAAAAAATTCACCCTAACATATTTTTTATATTTCTATCTAAAATATAATGTTTTTTATGTATTAAATTAATTAAGGATCTAGAATTCATATTTAAAATGGGTTCTCCATTAAAAGGTAGTAAAATTGCCTTTATAAAAATATAGGTTTTTCTCTTTAAAATTGAGTTTGTTCTTATCTTATGTCTATAAAACCTAATGGATGAATATAAAAAATATTTTATTGAATAAATAGCATATATATTTCATTAAATTCATTAAATAATTGTAATAAATTATGTTTATTAAGAAAAAACTCATTTGGAATAATACATATAATTATATTTCTTTTTATATTCGAATGGTTCAATTTTTCGTTTCTCAAGAATTGGTAACAAATGAATTAATTTTATATTTACATAAAAATTAAATCTTCAGAATTTTTTTAATAATATTCATAAAATCTAACATAAAATCTATTTTATATCATATTATATTAAATAATAATATTGTAATAATATATTGTTATTTGGTTAAACTCAATCTTACATGTAACGAAAGGTATCGAGGAAGGTATCTCTTGTGTGAAACACAAGCTATCACGAAATGCCGATCATGAGTGTGATGAAAGATATCAAATATATTGAATTAGTTTAATATAATAAATATATTATAATGTGCCTGGTTGTTATATTACTATATGCTTTTGTGGTCGCATGTCAAACACGCTATCGAATACAGGGTTCATACTATAGATTTTCAGGGTGTCAAATTCTCCCCACCTTATTTAAATTATTTTCGATAAAGTTAAACTCAATCATATTGATAGATTATTTGAAAATTCCAATATTTTAAATCCCACATTGTGGGAAGGTCTTATAAGTCATCCTTTATAAAAGATATAATGAAAAGTATAAAAGTTCACATGGGCTAACATGTAACTAGGTGTCTACGTAGGATATCATAAGTGGAATGTAGAGATACATATTTTTAGGAAAATAATAAATATTTATAAAGATTAAATGAGGTAATCAATCATAAACAAATCAATAATAAGTAAAAAAGTTTAGTTCCTCAAAGAAATAATTCTCTGATGATTTTGAAGACCATCAGTTCAATAAAAATTATGTTATTAGGACACAATTTTATTTCAATGACATTTTACTAATACTATATAACTATTTTACTACATTAGAATATAGGGAAATATACATACTTGATATAATGATATGAAAAAAATTTCATATTTTTTGTTTTCGTTGATGAATTTCCAAGTCATCTATATCATCTAATATATATATCACAAAAATTAACTTTGATTCCTTAAGCACTAAAATAAAAAATTAATGGTTTTTAAGGCCTTTAATAGTGTAGAAAGTCTAACTATTTTTCTCTAACTATGATAAAAAGTCAATATAGTAAGTAAATTAATATATAAACCTAAAAAATAAACCCTATAAGCTCATAATTAATATTTATTCATCACATTGTTTAACTAAAAATAGTGAAACGTCAACTAGGATATTCACAAGGTTAGTGGTTGGAATGAAAACCTTATCACCCTTTAATAATGGGTTTAATACCAATGGCCATACCAGATCTGATTTCCCCCCCTATAATACATGTTTTCCTTTTCTAAAACAAAATTAATATAATTTACAAAATAAATCTGATATATAACCTCCAAATATGGTTAATTACAATATAGGCTTTTCAATAAGGTCTTCAATACAACCCTAATACTTATATACTTTATCAATTTATTTCCCAATTGTTCTGTCCTTGGTCTAGAGTGAGTCCATAATATCATTTATAGGATTTCTAAAATATGTATCCTTATTTTCATTCTAAAACACCTTAGGATTAACATTTGATATTTATTTCAGTTATCTATTCGAATTCATAATAATTTTTTATAATATAAAAGTGTAATATCGTAAGAAAATCGCCTGAATGTGTCAAATCAGGTGCATAATAAGGCCCATTGTCATGTATGAGGTTACCCTGAGTGAGGCTCAGAACACCTTTTCAGAGTTATTACTCCTAGGTACATCTGTACTATAACCACGTCCACTTGTAGTATACAAATAGGGATGTATTTATTGGAATACCCACATAATATCCATCTTAATTAAATTATAGGAGGTTATTTTATACTTATCTTAAAATTATACCGTAGTTCAATGTTCTCTAACCTATGCTTTCCTAAATCTTGTTCCTATGGTTTCAACTAAACATCCTCTGATACAAACTGTATCTACCCGACCCAAGATATCATGGATCTGGGGTCTACTACTATTACAATATAAATACTACAAGGAATAAAATATATATGAAATGATAGTTTAGTAGTATTTGTAAACTAGATACATACATGAATCTTTTATTAAAAAATAATACACAAATTACAACATATGGTTTATTAAAAATATATAACTTTGAGGATAAATATAATCCATCTAGTAAATCTGGTCATATCTTTAATAATACACTTCTTTGTTTCCTTGGGAATGAAATACAATAAAGGTGAGATTCAATGGTCAGTAAGGGAAATAAATTTAGAAAAAATATCAATTAAATGAGAACTGTCAATGTGGAAACATAAATAACTAAACACACATTCCATTCATATAACTATACAATGAAAATTTAATATGTAATGGTAATATAATGAAACAAATTTCATTTGATCAATTAACTAAGAATGAAATGTATTTATATATATGTGGATGAAAAATCTCATTAACGAATAATAAATGAAACTAATATGAAGGATATGATAAATTATTGGAATCTATGTTTCCTATGTACATTTAACCATTACTATCATGACCTTTTACAACACAATTTATCATATCGGGTAGAGACCAATATAATTTTGATAACTAATTCATATCATGAAACTATTAATGAATCGACTAGCTTTCCTTAACCGGCCCCCAACCTATATGGGTTACCATAAAAAGTCCCCACCCATATCATACCTATCTAGAGAATTATTAATATCAAATAAAAAACAGGCATTATAAAATAATTGTATTGAATAATGTATAATTATTTATCAATATTTCCATAAGTAATAAAATAAATTTTAATGTGTGAACTATATAAAAAATGTTATACTGTTTAGAAAATGGACATTGCCATGATATACAATTTGTGAAATTTGGTGGAATTCAATGTTAAATAATCATTTGAAATTGAATATCCAAACAGAACTAAAAGGATTTAAGGAAGAGAATGTGAATATTATCCTCGGATAAATAAAAAATAACCCATCTAGATGAATATTAGGGATGGAATCAATACCACATACCCTAAGTGGAGTAAAATAAGGGTTTGTTGTCATTGACAAATGGAAACATTATATAAATATATTTTAAAAACATTCCTGAGGAAAATATCCTTTAGTGTCCTAAGACCTTTTGAAAATTATTTTCCTGGAAAATAAATTTTGAAAATATATTCTTTAAAATGTGTACATTTAAACATGTAAATTATTCTTTAAATAAGTGATTGTGGGTATATTCATACAAGTTGTTTGAGGTAAAAATAACATTCCTTTTTCAAAATTAGAGGTTAAAAAATTACTTGTTCAGAAAGAGACATGAATATTCATCTAAAAAAATTAGAAACTAGAAAAGGGAAAAAATTCCTTTAACATATCATTTTAAAATCATTTTTTTAATAAAACTCGGGTTTTAGAAGAAAATTGGTTTTTCGACTAAAGAGAGAAATAAAATCAGGTTTTCTTAAAAAACATTATAAAAAATTTGAATACGAAAGAGTAGAAAATTTGTAGTAATACTTGAAAATGGGCATTAATAACTATATAAGATAAACTTTGTAACACCCCGAGCTTCCACGGAACCCTTCTCATTGAATAATATAGTAGTGTGTGTTGTACGCAACTTCGAGTTCAAACACACACCACAACCAATCAAACTAGCCGTTATGAATAGCAATGCCAACTTTTTGAAATTATATATATTTTATATTTCAAAATTGACTTCAGTTTTGGATTAGAAATATCGAATTTATCCTAGGGTGAAATTTTGGAACTTTTTGGATAACACTTATATTTTGATGAAAAGTGAAAATTACTAAATTTTAATTAAAAAAAACTTTTTTAATCGAATTAATTTATATTGATAAATTATGAATTTTAGTGGTTTTAAAGTATATTTAGAATATATTTTTAGCATTTAATATAATTTTGGTCATTTTACATTATTTTACAATTAAACCGGACATAAACAGGTGTCAATCTTTTGATAGTTATTATCTCTTAAAAACACGCTTTTTGTTTTAACAATGGGAATTAATTTTATATTAATTTCTGCCACATATGTGTTTTGAATTTGGAAAAATGGATTCCATATTTGGAATCATGATGTTCATATTGTTTAAATATGTAACTTTTATATTTAGACATTTTGAATAATTACTGTGGTATGTATTTTATTTACCATGGTTAAGGGTAAATCCGGTAAATTAGGGCTAACAAATATTATTATAATAATACTAAATTACTCTAAAACGTTTTCTAAACTTATTGGTGGATACATGTCCGACCATGGGTATCTTTGGGTCGATTTTGGGACCCCATGGAGCCACATCTAGGTGATAGTGACACTTTATTTTAATTAAGTTAAAATAAGTACAAAAATGACATAAGCATATAAATTTTAGAAAAAAACAATTTTTACATATGGTTATATATGTTTTAATTTCGACTATAAATATGAATTAGCAAGTTAAAAAGATTTCCTACATAATTATATTTTCTTTATAATTTTTAGACATTCAATAATATAGTTTATTTATAACACAATGATGATGCCGTAATTACCATGATAGTGAAAATTTAAAATAATTGATATTATAAATATCCAAATAAATATAATTTGAGACTTTTATTGAATTAAACTAATTTTATAGGATAATATGACATATTAGGATTGATTTAATTGACTTTTTTAGAAGTAATAATTCTGTTATGAGTTTCATAAAAATCAATTATTGAATAGTGTAAAAATTGACATAAAAGAGTTTTTAAAACAAATATTATATTATTAATTGATATTAAATTCATAAAAATCTAAGGTTCGGCCAATAGACTTATATAATGATATTTGAATCATTAATGGACCACTTGGGGGTCCCTTGGATGTATATAGTAAGTTTATTAACAATATAATATAAAAATACAAAGAGACATTGTAAAAGTGAAACTAATTAACTTAGAGTTAATACTTAAAGATAAGGTTAATATAGTAAACCAAACCTGTCTAAATTCTATTGTTTTAATGGTTATCGACCCATACCTACCTTAACATTTAAATAATTAAATTTGGAGCCAATAGAAACCGAATTTGAATTTATTATAAATTAATATATCTAGCTTTTCCAAAGGTGCCTCTCACCCCTCTTATAAAAGGGCACTCCCCCTTCTCATTACATCACACCTTCAAAGCCTTTCGGTTCGGCCAACACCTCACCAAATAATCTCTCAAAATCCCTCACTACAACATAGAGGTCGTAGTTTGATCAGAAAGCCAACCTAAGGGACACTTTTGATCAAATCAAAAGGAAGAACCCGAAGAAGAGGTAATGATTTCACCACCCTTTTTCAAGTTCCTTTCTTCTTCCACTTCCTCTTCCTCTGTTGTTACCATTCTAAAATAATAACTCCAGTATAATATATATACTATGATGTTATTATAAATATGGTAAAACCATATTAAGTATTCTATCCATCCTTTGAATAACATGTCACCATACGTGCGTACGTACGGCTTACCTTCTCCACGTCATGGTGTAATTGTTATTCAATAAATTATAATTTGGATGGGTATAATAATGATGTGTAAATCATGTAAATAATAAATATAACATGATAATTATTATTTATATATTATATACCATCCAGTTATAAATTATTTTAATATCAAAATAATGATATTTTCGCTCGTGCGTACGTACGGATTACCGTCTCCACGATGTGATCAGATTCATTTCCAAGTTCACCATTCATCGACGATTATAAAAATATATATTACTAATAAGTATGTAATATATGAAATAATAATGATTCTGGAGATATATATATATATATATATATATATATATATAAGGATTTATGTACTTACATATATCTTATTAACTTACTTTCGTTCAATACTATATGAAAACAGAAACAACATTTATGCATACGTACAGACTACCGTCTCCATAAACGGTGTATTCCATTTCATATATATGTCTATTATACATATTTATATTCTAAATATATATGAAATATTTATCATGTTTTATATTCTATAAGTACTTAAATCATGATCTATGTGATACAACCCAGAGTGACAAGTTAAAACACGTACGATAAAGAAAGTGATTATTACCCGAAATGTTAACTTAACATGGAAATTATTATTAAATGGGTAATATAAAGTCATAAATGAATCATGTATGATATCATAAATATTAATATGTTTCTGGTATAATTTAATAACATACTAGGATCTTCGTATAGGAGGTTAAACGTACCCTCGACTAAAGGAAAGTGCAAGGTAAGGGGTTTTCATATCACTCCTTATTCCCGTGAGATTCATGCCATATTGACACCATTACCTTTTGTGTGGTGTATGTACTGCCCATAATTATATTTTTTGTGTAATAAACATTAATTTATGTGTATTTACATATTCATTGTATGATACCTCTTTCATGGGTTGTATTTTTTTAAGATACCAAATTGTTAAGGGTTTATTTCACAATCTCTTCATTATCTGAGGTTGTTTATACGTAATAATATACTGGGATTTCATTATCATCCACATCCATGTTTCTTAAAAATGTATTTCAAAACATTTTTACTATTTACTAGAATATGGTTTAAAGTCATTTATACCCTTGTTGACTTTTATTAGTGGTTTATAAAGGAATCTTTCCATCATTTTCCAAACAAGGTCCTTTTTATCCTTTGACAAAATTAAGGTAAGAATGTTTTTTAACTTATATGGCGGGTGCAGTTATTCTCCGCCATTATTACACCTTTGAAGCTTCCTTCACAAGCTTATAAAGATATTTTCAAAATAAATGTTTTCTCTATAATTATTCTACTTTTAAAATGATTTAAAAAAAGAGATATTTCTCTCAAATAGTATTGATTTCATCTATGTCAACATTCTTTGATAAATTTTAAACTTGTTTCAAGTTAATTTATTATGATACAAATCATCCATACTGTATCTAAGGTTTTGTGAAATTTTTTACTATGGATGAGTTATTTTTATGCCATTAATGGTTTATTATTAAAGTTTTGACATTTTGTATGTTAGTTTTAATACGAATGTTTAAGTTTTATTTCATCCTCTTCTTAAGATGAATGTGTTGGACTAGTATGTTCCGGGTCGGGGACCGGTAAAAGTAAGCCCTCCGGGTTGGTGTCCGGCTATTAGAGGCACTCTGGGTTGGTGTCTGGTTATTAGAGGCACTCTGGGTTGGTGTCCGGTTATTAGAGGAACTCCGGGATGGAGTCTAGTTACAGAGGCTCTCCGGGTTGGGTTCCGGTTACAGTTATCCCTTAGGTCTTGGCACGAGGTCTCGACACAGAAATTAAAGTTCGGCATCATGCATTAATCATTATGAAAGTGGTTAGTGATATTTCATGTGATTATTCTATTAGTATAATATCTATGCTAATAATTAAATGGCCTTATTTCATTTTATTTCTACCATATTATGCTGAAGTTCAATTTTAAAAGGCTTTTGTTTTAGTTTTATGCATTGCCTTAAATTTTTATGCTTATTTATAAAAGTTACCGCTGTATTGCTTACCCTTACATAGCATTTGAGCTCACCCCTTTCTATGTTTTATTTTTCCCAGGATTCCAAGAAGTGTAATGTGATTGATATGCATGGTTAAGCCAAGGGAATAATGGCGTTCATAAAGATTATTTATGTTTTTTTGTACGTCATAATGTGAAAATGTAACATTCATGTATGCGATCTATTTTTCCAAGTCTGCTAAACTGATCGGTCCATCGGGACATGATTCCTTGTAATCATGCCAATGTATTAAAATAAAGCACCGACTCTGGGTAACTGGGGTCGGGGCGTTACATTTGGTATTAGAGGATGTTTAGAAATAACCTTGGAAACTGGATTTAGATAAACTCTGATTAGAGCACATAGCCCTAAGATAGACTTTGAAGATTAGTATAGAAGAACTTCCTACAATTTTGGTATTGTAGAGATTTTGTGAGTTTTCCGAGCAATACATCCCTATCTGGATACGAGCAGGTAGAGGCGGCTCTGGCACAAATGTACCTATGGGTAAAACCCGTAAACACCGCTTTGAGGTAGACTCGAACGGGAACTGGTGCATGACAATGGGCCTTGCTGCACTCTTGGTTACGACACTCCTGGGGGATATGCTTAGGATAATTCTCATTTTCTTTACAATCCATTATTAAGGGCTTATGAGTATATACATACTCAAAGAAAACATTTTTATGATTATGGATTATATCCATAAACTGTTCAATTTATGTTAGGTATTTTACATGTTTGGTAATTATTCATTGCAATTCATAAACTGAACTAGTTTATGCTATTGTATAGAAATGGCGCCCAGTAGAAGGAATGTGAACTCCCGTAATACATATGATCCAATGAGTCAGAAAGATCATATATTTCATGGTCCAATGCCGAAATTTAGAAGGGAGGTAGTTTCCCACGTATTATCATCATATGAAGAAATAGTATCATGTGTTGATAATATGAGTAAAGAATTCTCTGAGTCCTATGTCTTTGAAGGGAAGCAAGAGAAGAAAAGGATGGAAGAGAGAAATATGGGTAAAGGGAAGAGGGAAAAGAAGAATTTTCCCATATGTTATAACTGTGGGAAGAAACACCCTGGAACTTTCCAGAAAGGAATGGGAGTTTGTTATAAGTGTGTAGGAAAAGGGCACAAAGTACGTGACTGCAAGGGTAAGAAAATAGTTTCAAATGTACAATGCTTCATTTTCAAGGGGTTTGGACACTACGTGAACCAATTTCCCATTCATCAGACTATGCCACAAATGATGCTATTGGATAATAATCAAGTTATGATACTACCACAGATGAAGAGGAATTACTAGTGTTCTTATGTTGTCATTTTAGAATTATTTCATTTAACTGTTGTACCAATGATTTTCTGGAAATAAATAAGGACTGTACTACAATACTATTTAATTATGGATTTGAGATTTTATGGTACTAAGAAAAGTGACTCCACAACGAGTTAATTTTATTTTGGAAATTACATGGTTGAAGGAAAGATAAACCTTAATATGGTCCTAATATTGAGGTAGTGATTTTGGAATAAGAGATGGTTGAATTTGGTAATTCAGGATGTTGAGGTGTTTTAAAAGAATATATGAGGAAGGCCTTCACATGTTATTACCTGGAAAAAAGGATCCTCATTATGTTTAACTTCCTTGAAAATTTTGGATTGTGAGTTTGGATAATATTATTTTTGATAAGTCTAATGGTTGGAATGGATTAAGATTGAATGGTTAGTTTTTTTGGATTTTTATAAAAGGACAACACGCAGACCGTGTGACAACCCATCGTATTAGACAAATCTATGGGAATCGAATCCACCACCATAGTGCAATTGGGATTTATCACCTACCATTGTGCTACATGATGTTCCTGGATGGTATAATGTAGTTTCTTTACATAAAGGGTATGATATGTGAAATATAAATTCATTATATTTGGAACCCTATACGATTAGGATAAATAGAGTATTTTTGAGTTTATTATGTTTTGGGGTGAAAGATGAGTTTTTGGTAGAAATTTATTAATGGATAAAACTCTAATTATAAAGTAAGTATATCTCTTTATTATCTCATCCAATCTCATAAATAAATTCCTCAACATTAAGAAAATGAACTTAGAACAAAAATGTTGTCCTAGATGGTACCTTAGATCATCACTAATTTATGGATTTGGGATTGTTGGCCTTTTTATAGCCATGTTCTCTACCACTCTCCATCAGATAATTTATGATTAGATTTCTCTTCCATATCCATATTTTCCTACATGTAACCCTAGTATGTGTTATTTTCGGTAATCTTCATACTTTATACTCTTTAACGAAAATAGAGGCATCATTAATACATTTTTCGATGTGGGATTTCAACTAAGATATTTTGAAACGTCAAAAATGTGTTATCCTAATACCTTATGTTTTGTTGAACCAATGGTATTTTAAATCATCATAGATTGATGAATTTAAGGACCTCAATTTGAAACTTGTTTTTGATTGATGACCTCAATCACTACCTATAAATATTTAAGTTCTCCCTCCAGTTATATGTCTATAATTGCCACCAATGTCCTCCTAATCGAGATCATAATTTTGTGGTGACCCTTTCATTTCTCTTCTCATCTTGTTAAGACTAAAATTTTATTAACCAAATTTCTGATGTGGGTTTTTTCCACAATGATATTTTCTATTTTCAACCTTTATTTTCAAAGAACAATATCAAATTGGGAGGACGCAATTTGTTGAAAGAGGGGAGAATGTAACACCCCGAGATTCCACCACTACTGGAAAATGGACCTATACCCACGGTTTTGGAAGTATAGGTCACCCTTTCCCCACGGTTTTCAAAAACTGTGGGGATAGCCAGTTTTCCAGAACCTATACCCATGGTTTCAGAAAACCGTGGGTATAGGGTCTCAAAAACATGCCTATACCCACGGTTTGGCCATAAACCGTGGGTATAGGTGAGCTCTATCCCCACGGTTTGCCAAAAACCATGGGGATAGCTTTTGGTTAAAAACCTATACCCACGGTTTTGACAAATCGTGGGTATAGGTTTCCCGCGTTTGCGCGGGGAATTGTTTTTTCCGCGAGAAAAAAAAAATTTGGCGGGAGTTATATACCCACGGTTCATCCCTTCTATACCCATGGTTTAAATAAATATATTTAACAAAATATATATACATATATGTAAAATCGACATTGGGGCAGTGGTAAGGTGGTTTGTTAGCGGCGAAGAGGTCACGGGATCGAATCCGGACACCCGTTATTTTATAAAACCTAGCCGTTATGAATAGTAATACATAATTTTTGAAATTATATATATTTTATATTTAAAAATGGACTTCATTTTTGGATTGGGAATATCTAATTTAGCCTAGGGTGAAATTTTGAAACTTTTCGGATAACACTTATATTTTGATGAATAGTGAAAATTACTAAATTTTAATTAAAAACAACTTTTTTAATCGAAATAATTTATATTGATAAATTATGAATTTTAGTGGTTTTAAAGTATATTTAGAATATATTTTTACCATTTAATATAATTTTGGTCATTGTAAAAAAATTTACAATTAAACTGGACATAAACAAGTGTCAATCTTTTGATAGTTATTATCTCTTAAAAACACGCTTTTTGTTTTAACAACGGGAATTAATTTTAAATTAATTTCTGCCTCTTCTGTGTTTTGAATTTGGAAAAATGGATTCCATATTTGGAATCAGGATTTTAATATTGTGTAAATAGGTAACTTTTATTTTTAGACATTTTGAATAATTACTGTGGTAAATATTTTATTTACCATGGTTAAGGGTAAATCCCGTAAATAAGGGTTAAAAACTAATATTATAATAATACTAAATTACCCTAAAACGTGTCGTAACATTATTGGTGGATAACTTTCCGACCATGGGAATATTTGGGTCGATTTTAGGACCCCATGGAGCCACTAGGTGATAGAGACACTTTATTTTAATTAAGTTAAAATAAGTACAAAAATGACATAAGCATATATCTTTTAGAAAAATAAATTTTTACGTAGGGTTATATATGTTGGATTTTCGACTATAAATATTCATTAGAAATTTAAAAAGATTTCATACATAATTATATTTTATTTATAATTTTTAGACATTAAATAATATAGTTTATTTATGACACAATGATGATGCATTAATTACCATGATAGTGAAAAATTAAAATAATTGATATTATAAATACCCAAATAAATATAATTTGAGACTTTTATTGAATTAAAGTAATTTTATTGGTTATTATTACATATTAGGATTTATTTAATTGACTTTTTTAGAAGTAATCATTCTGTTATGAGTTTCACAAAAATCAATTATTGAATAGTGTCAAAATTGACATAAAAGAGTTTTTAAAACAAATATTATATTTTTAATTGATATTAAATTCCTAAAAATCTATGGTTCATCCAAGAGACTTATATAATGATATCTGCATTATTAATGGACCACTTGGGAGTCTCTTGGATGTATATAGTATGTTTATTAACCATATAATATAAAAATACAAAGAGATATTGTAAAAGTGAAACTAATTAACTTAGAGTTAATACATAAAGATAAGGTTAATATAGTAACCCAAACCTGTCTAAATTCTATCGGTTGAATTATTTTCGACCCATACCCACCTTAAAATTTAAATAATGAACTTTTGATCCAATAGAAACCGAATATGAATTTATTATAAATTAATATTTCTAGCTTTTCCAAATGTGCCCCTCACCCCTCTTCTAAGAGGGTTGTCCCCCTTCTCATTACTTCACACCTTCAAAGCCTTTTGGTTCGGCCAACCCCTGCCCAAATACTCTCTCAAATTTCTTCACTACAACCTAGAGGTCTTAGTTTGATCATAAATCCAACCTATGGAGCCGTTTTGATCAAATCAAAAGGAAGAACCCGAAGAAGAGGTAATGATTTCACCACCCTTTTTCAAGTTCCTTTCTTCTTCCACATCCTCTTCCTTTCTTGTTACCATTCTAAAATAATAACTCCAGTATAATATATATACATTGATGTTATTATAAATATGGTACAACCATATTCAGTCTTTTATCCATCCTTTTAATAACATGTCACCATACGTGTGTATGTACGACTTACCGTCTCCACGTCGTGGTGTAATTGTTATTCAACAAATTATTATTTGGATGGGTATAATAATGATGTGTAAATCATGTAAATAATAAATATAACATTATAATTATTCTGTATATATGATATACCATCCAATTATATATTATTTTAATATCAAAAGAATGATATTTTCGCTCGTGCGTACGTACGGATTACCGTCTCCACGACGCGATGAGATTCATTTCCAAGTTCAGCATTTATTGACGATTATAAAAATATATATTACTAATAAGTATGTAATATATGACATAATAATTCTACTGGAGATATATATATATATATATAAGGATTTATGTTCTTACATATATCTTATTCACTTACTTCCGTTCAATACTATATGAAAATAGAAACAGCGTTTATGCGTACATACGGACTACCATCTCCATAAACATTGTTTTCCATTTCATATATATGTATATTATACATATTTATATTCTAAATATATATGATATATTTATCATGTTTTATATTCTGGATGTATTTAAATCATGATCTAAGTGATACAACCAAGAGTGACTATTTAAAACACGCACGATAAAGAAAGTGATTATTTCCCAAAATGTTAACTTAACATGGAAATTATTATTAAATGGGTAATATAAAGTCATAAATGAATCATGTATGATATCATAAATATTAATATGGTTCTGGTATAATTTAATAAATTCATGAAATTACATTTCAATGGGTATGTATATATACCTCATAAAATAATATAGGTTTATAACATAACATATTGTCTCAAATATTGTAAATTGCAACAAAAATCTCTTACTGATTTGGTAAAATTTGAACTATAAACCCCATCAAATGGAGATACTTAAATAGAAATGTAAATAAATATAATTATAAATAAAAACATCTTAAATAAATTCATATAAAATATTTAAAAAAATTAAAATAAATAGGCGGTGAAAATATCATGTGTCTCAGAAAAGTAAAAAATCCTGTATAATCAATATTTGTTTATTAAAAATATATTAATGAACCATATTCATATATATCATACAATATATGTTTTTCATATGACCCCTAATTTCTATCTTTTTAACAATTTAATGTTGATGTTATGTCCCGAGTAATAACCTCTTTGTGTTACAAATATGTTCTAATTTGTTATTTTTGGTCTTATTATATTGATCAATATTTAATCATATCAATAATAAAAAAAATTATATAAAAATTATATAAATTTATTATATATGTATTTATAGTAATCTGTAATATTTAGTTATTGTAATTGAAAAACATCATTCATAAAGAGGGTATGCCATACGTATGCATGAACGTTGTTTCCATTTTATTTCATATTGAAATAATGAAATGTAAATGATATGTTTATATATATATTATTATTATTATAGTATAATATTTATTTCATATATAAAAAATATTTTTATTAAATACATCCTTAATACATTACATGTAAATCATGAATGAATCACATCACTTCACAAGGCGGTAGTCCATCGTACACTTGAACGATGTTATTGTATTCCCACAAAATGGAAAGCATGAAGGTATGTGCGATATAATAATTAAAAATGAATAATAAAAGAATATATATCATATATATCATATATAAACTCTAATTCTATCATTATTACCAACCATGAAAGGTGGTAAGGGAAAATTGAATGACTTTATTTTTTCAGGCTGTAGTCAGTTGTACACATGAATGATGATTTCATAACCCATTTTTTGGAACTGTATGTGGTTTTAGGTCATAAAAATAACATTAAAAAATCTTATTATATGCAATATATTGAATTTATTTTTTAATCATGGATTAATAATAACTCAATGAGGTGAAACAAGAAATAAAATGGAAGCACTCAACAAGGAACATTACCACTTCTTCATGTATCCACTACAGGTTATCACTAAAGCCATTCTTGGTTGGATTAATGTTCAAAATATGGATTATAGGGTGATTTTATGAGATTTTTTAATTTAATTGGTTTGATATTGGTCGATCCAAATGGATTGAGAGGTTTGAAGAAGTAGGGAGCATGAGTGCTCTTTTATAGTTGAAGAGGAGATAAATTATTATAAATACACATCATTATTCACTATTTGGTGATCAATATTAACTAAGGTGGCTTCATATATTATAATTAAAGTCTTCTAGGAATTATATGTTCAATAAAAAAAATACAACCCACAAAAATGATTTTTTTTAAACATCATGGCTTACCTTCCACGTATTCATATTGTTAACAATTGGGTTTTTCACTATTATTATATGTTTTTGGACATTGAGAATTTATAAATTAAGAAAAATTAGAATGATAATGATAAGATAATTTATACCCATTGATTCTAAATATTATATCTAATTTATAAAAAAAACTATTTGTGTGGGGGAAAATAATTTTAACATAACTGCTTGTAACGTGAAAAAACCCAACCTTAATCTTAACAGTGCTACTTGAGAGTTTACTATTTAATGGAAAATGTAGTAATTATTATAGAATCGTTAGTCCATATATGGATAATATTTTTTATTTATTAATATTTAAAAAAAATTGTCATAACATATGATCTTTAGTAATTTTATATCATTTAATAAAATAACATTTATTATAAAATTAAATTAATTACAATTTTGACATTGTTTATTTAATAAAAATTTTCAAAATATCAACAAAATTATGGAATTCACAAATAATGTTTTCACAAATTTTTATCATGATAAATTCATATTAAAAAAATTTATCACTCTAATTATTTCAATTTACATTATTTTTAATATTTTTGTATCATTTATTTTATTTAAATGTTACCTAAATAATTACTTCATTGGAATTTATTAATATTTTAAAGTAATTATTTAATCTAAAATTTTAAAATAAATTATCATGATAAAAACCCATTTATATTTCGAGAGAATATATATATCCAAATAGATTTTGTTTTAGTACATATCCCATGTCCTTGTAAATATTAATTGTATAAAAAATATCTTTTTCTTTTTCCATACATAACTTATTATATGGATCATATTCAATGGAAATTGGAAATATATTTCCATATTTAATAGATATTAATAGAAAATATCTATTTAAATTCATTAAATTAAATTAAGATAATATTTTAGGTCATTTTCACTCAAATCCTTCAAGTTTATCCCCAAGTAAACGCATTTTTACATTAACAAAGGTAATTAATTTTTACTCCATTCACTACTCATTATGGTCACAAATTATATAGACCTTATTAGAAACAATATATTATATTGTTTCAAAATATGAAATCCATTTTTCCAAATTCAATGCATAGAAGTGGATAGAATGAATTTTAAATTAACCATATGGATGTGATGAGAAAGATTGTTTTTAAAGAGAAAACATTCAAAAGATTGAAACGATTTTATAAAAAATTATATATGAAATTGATTCTAATTACATATATTATATTAATCGATTTAAAATTGGACTAATTTTACATTAAAACATTTTTAAAATATAAATTAACATTATAAATACATTAAACTAAAAATATGTTTTCAAATAAAATTCTTTATTTTTAACTATTAAACAAAAAATGAAACATTTGAGAAAAATATTGAAAATTAAGCCTAAGATGATTTCAGAATTATGAATTATAGTATTTATTTTATTTTATCAAAAAAATTATAATATTTTAAATTTTATTTTTATTATTGTTTTCACAGTACATAAAAACATTTTGTTGAAAATTTGTTTTTTTGAAATACATAGGCAATGCATAAAATTAAGTATTTTATAATAATTTTTTTTTAATTTTTATGAAGACACAATATGTAAAATTTAAAAATTTGTTAGAATGATTCATAAAAATATTATTAATGGATATGATATAATTCTAATGTTAATAATATACCATGGTTTGGATAAACTCAGTGTTTCATGTAATGAAATCTAATCTAGTGTTGTGTGCAAGGAATTCTTAACATTGTGTTGTGTGTAATGAAATATATAAACTAAAATTAATTTATTCAAGAATAAATAACCAAGAAAACATGGGGTGTTACATTACTCCCCCATTGAAATTAATTTCTCCCTCAAAATTCATGTCTATCATCAAAGGATTAATACTTAAATGTTTCTATCATAGAAACTGACATCATAAAAAGGGTTAATGGGAAATCCTCATGAAAAAGATAAAGATATGTGAAAATATCATCATCAATAAAAGATGATAAGTTTCGAAATAGGATAACATAGGAGGGAAGTTAAAACATGAATAAAAAAGAGAAAACTGACACCCAAATACTAATGGAGAGTGACCTAAAAATGGTAATGAGATAGTTGATGATCAAAAATTCATAATCTAAAGAGGCCTGAAAATGGTCATTGATATCATAAAAATTATGATAAAATGATTACATTTTATTTCATTATATGTTCCTAATATTGATTTATTTTCACATGAATATATACTTACATGATTTCAATACATTTCATATGAACAATATCATCGATTTGTCATTCCTTGCTCAAATTACACTTTTTCTATTACTACAACTAATGATGGTAAATTTTCAATTCCTAAAGAACTAAAACATCATAAAATCATTATATAGAATGATAATTTGTTATATCTTTATTAATTTAGCATCAAACCAAAATGGTTTCCATAGGTTATCCAACATGGGTAAACCTTTATATAGTGAATTAATATGTTAATCTCTCAAACCTCATCTGAAGATAAACATTAACCATTACATAAATTATTAACCTTTTAACCCTTATAACATTCAAAATTTAATAATTATAATACTAAATTTTTCAAAATAACATAATTGGAATCCACCGTATACTATAAAGTATCTCTTTATTTTCAAATTCCAACCATGTGAATACCTTCATCCTGTATTATCTTGTAACATGGTAATAACATTAATTACCATAAAAACTAATTGAAAACATATATACTTCCTCACAAAATATATAAAAAATATATTATTTTATATATTACATAAATCCAAAAAAACTCTATCCATGATAACATAAAACACTTTTTCAATGAATCTTTTATTAGTTCGGAAGTAATCAATACTATATAATTTACATTATCCAAATCAATAATATATTTATTCTAACATAATTATCTCAACATTAGGAACATATTAAGGGTTATCATTACCTTAATCAGGTATTTTCCAGGAATACAAATTTTCCATTAAATTACTTTTCTGGGTCATCAACATCATTCAACACATTATTTCAAATCCATAATAATTTTTCTACAAAACAATACTTATATATTTCAAAATTCATAATCCGTGAATAAAAATATATAAATACATTATTCCTTCAACATCAATGATTATAATGGAATAGGTCCTTACATGGTTTAGAATATAATTCTTGATTGAAGACATTGATTTTAGAAACGCCCATGTTCTCCATTGATAATACATCAGACACTTCAATAATTTATCACTTTATAACCTTCTTTTCCACATAGATAACATCTTCCACCCCATTTGAGAAATTAAATCTGGGTTTTCATAACATGTTCATCACATGTATGAAGATGAGTATTTATTCCTATATGTTAAATACCACAGAAAAATTCATAAAATTATATCTTACTCTTATTCGATGTGTCAATAATCTCACTAAATTTCACATCATTAATCCTCTATAATGATAACTGATTAGGAATAATTACAATATATTTCTCCCCAATAAACATCTATTTTTTCTCATAGATACTAAATTTTCAATCAAATAAAATATTAACCTAGTTATTTTTAGTTCTATAAATTGAGTTAAAATATAAATCATTGTCTAAGAATGAATAATAATGTAAGATAATATAGTATGAAAAAAATTTAGGAGGAATATACCCTAAAATATTCTTTTTAATATATGACACTTTTGGTTTAACCTAGGTGATTTATAGTCGTATTTTATTTGAATCCATAACGATATTTCATGATAATTTTGTTAATTTTAAATGTGTGTCCCCCTATGTGTGTGAAACTAGGTGGGTAGCATGGATCATTTTCCTTCACCAGTTTCCGATTGATTCTAGATCAATATAGATTTTTTGATCTTATTACCCCTATGTAAATATTTTCCAGATACACATCCACTTGTAGAGTCCGCATAGGGATGTAAGTCCTTTGATACTGCTCACACCATTCTTTACCAAAATACCATGATATTTTCAAATACTTTTACACATACTTAAACCTATCATTAGATACATCTATATTAATATCCTTAGAAATTTAAATATGAATATCACTAATATTTTTTCATTGTAGTTTCAAAAGGTTAACGAAAAATTTACTCTCATACAAACTATTGTGGCCATACTTATCATACATAAATATTAAAACATAAATTATGAATATTAATCACATTAGAGAAACACACACTTGTGGACCACAATACATTAGTTCCTTTGGAAACTTGAAAACATAAACATCGGTCCATAAGTGAGCTACATAATCTCCAACTATGTTTTTTAAAACTAGATCCCCGATTATATAAACAATAAATAATACAAATCATCATAAATTCAATAAAGGAAATGTAAGAAATTTTGATCTCATAAGCTTAGTAATGGTAGACAAGGAAGATACATAAGAATAACTTGGATACAAGTATTTGAGAATATTAGAAGATTATTTGAAACCCATTTCCTATATATCAAAGATAACAATCATGAGTCAAATAATAAAACATGGTATTTTATAAGACAATAATCACAAGTTAATAAAAAAACATGATCCCTGGGACTATAAAATTGGCATAAGTAATGGAATGTGTGGCATACACATAATCCTAGTAAATCCTATTTCGGGTATACCTACCATGAAATTCATAGCATGGTAGGCCCGGGATAACCACATGTGTACCGAGAATGGGCATGTTATGACCATCTATGACCCTCTTTTTGAAATTATATGACCTCTTATGTACACATGTGATCTCATAAAACACTAATCGTTACCCAATTAATTTAACGGAGATATAGGTTCCACATGTCACATAATGAAAATAATAATTATTTGTGAAACAAGATAATAAAAATCTTCATATAATAAACCAAAAAATTATACGGTTTTCATATACATTTAATTGTATCATAACTTATAGAAAAGATAATGTTTTTTTAATTGTTTCATCATAGAATATCTAATGAAAATGAACTAGTTTCATTTTCATTTTATCATGGTATTACCCATGGAAAAAATGGGTTTCATAAACATCATGATATCAAAACATCAAACATTACAATAAATAATATGATTTTTAAAATATGATAATATCCCTATTAAACCATAGGTACCATTAAAATATTTCATATTATAGGGGAAATAATATTGAAAGGACATTCAATACATTTCTTGATGAAAATAAACTTTATACTTTCAAACCCCCTTTTAAAAAGTAAAATATTATAATTTCTTTCATTGAAAAAAATCAATTACAACATATAAATAATTATTTTATGTAATGATATTTCATAAGATTATGATGTTTTTTATCCCATACACATTTAAATGAATATTCCTTTCACAATTTTAGTAAAATCCAGACAAGCATTTTTCTGAAAACAACATGAAGATTACATTAAAAAAAATTAAATATTAAAACATGGGTAAAAAATTGTTTTAAATATCACAATATATTAAAAAAAATTTGGAAACATTTTTAAAATTCATAGGTTTGGATGAATGTATATTTCCGACCAAAGAAAGAATTAAAGTCATTTTATCATGTAAAACATTTTATTAATTATCGTAAGTAAAAAATGATTGAAAACATTTCACCATTACTTGAATATATCATGAACCAATACATGAGAGTAAAATTAATAATAATTTTGATATATATATATATATATAATTATTTTATCATTGGGATCATAATCGTAAAAAATCCTAATAAACCCTGAGATTGTAACATGAAATCCTTAATTCTTTGGTAACTTTGAATCACAATCATAATGAAGGAATAATATTATATGAAACATAGAATATAATAAGGATAAATAAATTCATTATATTACCTGTATAAGGGGATTCATATACACATTTTGAAATAATATAGGTTCATAACATAACATATGTCTCTAAGAAGAAAAATGGAGGCAAAAATTCATTAATGATTTGGTAGATTTTGACTCCTAAACCCTTTAAAAGAGAGACCCCTAAATATAAATATAAATACTAGAATTTTTTATTATAATAAAAATAAAATAAATTCATGGGAGGAATATACACAACATAAAATTATGGGGTAGTGATTATAGTATGTGTTACACAAAAGTAAAAAGTGAGACGGGAATCACTTACCTTAAGTCTTGACTCCCTTCATACACATTAAAATATAATGAATAATAAATATATGATTATTTTACATATATTACAGAAATATATTCATATATATATATATCATAAAATATATTAATTTTTTTAAGACATTTATTTCCCTCTTATTAATGATTTCATGTTAGAGTTACATATCGAGTAAGAACCGCTTTATTTTAAGTATATGTTCTGATTTTTATTTTTGGTCCTCTTACATTGATAATGATTTAATGATCAACTAAATGATAAAAATCATATTAAAAACATATATTTTCCTTATATATATATTTATATTAACCCATAATATTTAGTGATAGGAAATCAAATACACAATTCATGGATTGGGTAGGCCATACATACATATGAGCACAATTTCAAATTTTTTATCAAACAGAAATAAACAATAGAGAATGATATATATATATATATACACACACATTAACATTATAGTATAATCATTATGTCATTTTTATCTCTTATTTTTATTAAACCCATTCTTTATACATTCCATGAATAGTGTAAATGAATCACATCACTTTGTGAGACTGTAATCCACCATATAAACAAATTACATCATCATATTCCCACAAATTGGAAAGTATGGAGGAATGTGTGGTACACTAATTAAAGAAACATAATAAAATAATATATCTCTTATATATCATAAATAAAAAATAAATCCATCATTATAACCAACCTTTAAAAGTGGTAATAGAAAAACGAACGACATCAGTTCACAAGGTGGTAGTCCACCGTACACATGAATGAATATTTCATAACCCATTTGATGGAAGTTTATGTATATGTAGGTCTTAACCATAACATAAAATAATCTAATTATAATTAATAAACTTATGACATTATATAATCATGGTATATAATAATTTTTGGGTGTGGAGAAAAAAATTAAATGAAAACACTTATTGATGAACTTTATCTTTTCTTCAAGTATCCTTATTAGGATTACACCAAATCCATTCTTGGGTAGACTAATAATAAATATAGGAATCAAGGATGATTTAAGGAGAGTTGGGAAGTTATTTTGGTAGAGTTCGTTTAATAATAATTTTATGATAGATGTGGAGGAGTGGGGGGAGTGACTGCCCTTATATATTTGAAGAGTGACATTATTCTAAATACTCAAAATTATTCACTATTGGGGAATCAATATAACCTCTAGTAGATACATATCTGATCATTCAATTGTTTTAGGGATGATATGGTCTAAAAAACATCTTTAACATAATGAAATGTATGTTTTAAACATTTCAGTCCTTAACATCTAAGTACCCTGTTACCATTTTGTCACTATGGTAACTAGTTTTATAACCATGGAAGTTTATCCTTTAATGATAATTTAGAGTGATAATTACTAGAAAATTTTGACCCACTAATTCTAAATATGATATAAAATTTATAAAAAATAAATACTATGTTTGTTTCAAATTAATTTTAACATAAGTGCATGCAATGTGAAAAAAAATATACTTAAAACCTTAACTATAGGAACTGAGTTTTTACTATTTAACGATGAATATATTCATTATAATAGATCAATTTTTCCATTAATGGACCATATTTAATATTAATGAGTATTTTAAAATCAATTTCTTTAATATAGGATTTCTATTAGTTTTAAATCATTTAATAAAATATATTTTATTATAAAATAATATTAATGTCATCTTTGACATTGTTGATTTAATTTCAATTTAAAAAATATCAATAAAATGATGGAAATAGTATATATTTTTTTCACACATATATATTATTATATATTAATTTATGTAAATAATGAAAAAAAAATCATACAATTTCATCCAATTTTAATATTTTCAGTATCATTTATTTTTTTTAACTAAATAATTACTCTATTGGTGTTTCATAATGATTTAAAGTAATTTTTTATTCTCAAGAAATTTATTTTTAATTATCAGGTTAAAAAAACTCTTCTATACTTCAAAACGATATACATAACTGAACATATTTTTATCCGTATAATAAGACTTTATATATATTAAAAGTAATAAAAGTATCTTATTTTATCTTTTTCATTACGTAACATATTATAGGGGTTATATTCAAAGGAAATTTGAAACAAACATCCATATTTGGGAGAATAATATGTGAAAGATATAAATTAATTCATTCAATAAAATTGAGAAAATATTTTATGTCTTCTTCAATATTATCATTCTAGTTTAATCCATGGTAAACTAATTTTTACTTAAACTGTGATAATTCATTTTTACTACATTTAATATTCATTTTAGTAAAACATTATGTTGACCTTATTAAAAATTATAAATTATTTTGATGCCAAATATTTAATACATTTTTACAAATTCTATTCAATTAAATAGAAATAAATTATTTTAAAAATGATCTTGAAGACATGATGAGAATGTGGGGTTTTAAAGAGAAAACATTCAAATGTTTGAAATGTTTTTATTTTAAAATTCACTTTTAAATTTGTTCTAATAACATAAATTCGATTAATGGATGAAATACCTGAATTAATATTACTTAAGAAACATTTTAAAATATAATTTAATATTTTAAATAAATTAATTTAAAAGGATGTTTTCAGTTAAAAGTCGTTATTTTTTACTTTTAATCAAACACTAAAACATATCAGAAAAATTGTTAAAATTCACCGTAGGATAATTTCTAAATTATAAATTTCAAAATTAATATTATTTAATAAAATAAAATTTATAAAAATTTCAAAAATTAATTTTTGGTTATTTTAAAGAAATATATAAAAATATTATACTAAAATATAGTATTTTTGAAACATATTGAAACATTACTAAAATATATGTATTTTAATATAAATATTTTTTTTATAAAACCACTATAAATAATATTTAATCATTATTTAATAATATTCATATCATTATGTTTAACATCTTCATTATAATGGTTACATTAATAATATTTCATTGTTTTGTTAAAACTCAAGGTCGTATATAACTAATTCATATTAATTTATTATAAATTACATAAATTTAAAAATTTCTTTGTAAATTTTGATAATTTACAGTAATTTATAATAATTTTTATTATTTTTATTATCTTATACTCATTTATACTAATTTTTATTAATTTATATCAATATATTCTAAATTATATCAATTTAAAAATATCTTTACTAATTTATCATAATTTATACTATTTCAATATGAATTTATGATCATTTATATTTATTTATGTAAATTTAAAAAAATTAATCAAATATATACATTTATATTATGTTAAATTAATTTATAACAATTTATAGTTATTTAAACTAATTTTTATTAATTTATTTTATGTATTATAAATGTAAAATAATTCTTATTAATTTATTATAATTTTTATTAATTCACCAGAATTTATATTAATTTGAACTATTTAGAATAAATTATTTCAAAATTTTTATTAATTTAAACTAATTTTATATAATTTATATTAATATATATTTAATGAAACTAATAATACATAACATACACAATTTATTATTAATTTATACTCATTTATACTAATTTATATTAATTATAAAAATTTGTGAATTTTTTTTTCTAATTTTAAATAATATTTAAAATATTAAAATTTTCTATTTTTTTCTTTTTTAATAATTTTTATTATTGTTTACTAATTTATATTAATTATCATTTTTTGTAATTTATAATAATTATTCTTATTTATATTATTTAAAAAATATTAAAACAAATTAATTTCTTAAAATTATTAATTTTTTTTCTAATTTATAATAATTTTACTTAATATATAATTTTTAAATATTTTATTCTTTTTTTTACTAATTTTTTTAATTATAGTAATTTTCAACATATTTATACAAATTTTTAACGATTATTTTTATTTTTCATTAATTTGGAAAAAATGTATTCATATATGACAGTATTTGTTATTTAATACACATTTTTCTTTAAATTTTTTAATTTGTCAAAATTTATAATAACATAAGAGATATTTTTATTTTTTGTTTTATTATATAGTTAATCTAATTTTATTATTTTTTTATAATTTTTATTAATTTATATTGTGTCTTCGTAATATATATTTTTTATAATTAATTTTAACTTTTTATTAATTCAAACTAACTATTATTAATTTATATCAATTTACTCGTATTTGTGTCAATTTAAATATTATTTATGTTAATTGTGATAATTATTAAAAAGTAATGATCACTTTATTATAATTTATACTAATTTATATTAATAATTATTAATTTATACTAATAGAATACCATTTGAAGAATTATTTTTAATTTATGAAAATATTTATTAAATTATATGAATTTATATTTATATAAAATAATTTTTATTAGTTGATACTAATTTTTATTAATTTATCATAATTTATAGATATCTAAAATTTATTAAAACTAATATTGTTTTATTATTTCGAATGTTTCTTAATTTATATTATTTCTAATTAATATAAAATATTTTTATTTAATTTCTACCCATTTATGTAGAATTTTTATTAATTATATTAATTAATTACTAATTGATAATAATTTATAATAATTTATAATAAATTATTTTTATATATATCGATTTAAAATAATTTTTATTAATTTATACTATTTTTAACATCATGAATTAATAAAAAATTATAAATATATAAATAATTAAACACAAAAAATTAATAACAATTAAAATAAATTTCAAAAAACCATGAAATTTATATGTTGATGATCTAAATACCTGGAAGGTTCTATGAGAGAATGAGAGAATAAATGTTCTCTTTGAGAGAATCCGAGAATGATAGGGGTGGGGTATATTTATAATTAGATTTTTTTTAAAATGGAACGTCTGTCATAAAAAGTTGATTTCCTTTACTTTTTATGAAATAAATTTCAATAGACTACATATTTACAACAATGTTTTGGGATGGAATACTTCGCCATCACAAAAAATTACCCCAAAAGTATTTTTTTGACCAAACCAAACTATTTACCATAAATTCATCGTAAAAAAGTTTTTCATGATAACCTTTGGCGAAGAATTTAGATATTCATAACAGATAGCCATTTCACATCATAGTGCACACTAGCGTGTTAAAGACTTTTACAAATGAATATATGTTCCATCCCATAAAAATTTATGATGGTATTTCTTATCTTTCACAAAAACAATTAAGTTTATTCTTCATTGATTTTGATGTGAAAGAATATATTTAAGATATTTTTTTGATATGATGTTGGATAAGAGTATGATTAAATAATTTCCTCTATAATTTTTCTAATGTAAGGAGGGTCTAGGTATCTAAGAGGTAATCTATATTAGTACATCCTTACCTCGTAGTATAGCACTACTCTCTAGCTACTGTGGGAACACTGGATGTTTTTGGTCTCCCATGATTGATGACATATGTGGGCACGTACGAGAACTGAGCTTGGGACTAGTATAGTAGTGCACACTAATGGGTCATTTATATCCCTACTAGTTCTACCAAACTCCTAATACATTGACATGTGATCTATTTATGTCCTCTAAGAGGTTCATGTCGTTATTTTTTATCATACCATTAGATTCCTATAACCTTAATGTTTTATGTGGTTTCTTTTGACACCAAGGGAGAGATCCAAGGTATTGGACTTCGATTCATCAGAGTGTTATATATCTATGAGTTATTTGTGATCTGGTTGTTGCACCGGATATTTCCCCATGAAAATTTTCTTTAAAATAACATTATGCTTGATAGCTTGATTACCATGCAATATCAAACTTTAAGTGAACTACAATATGTTATAACAAATGTTTTATTTAAATGTGACAATTTTTACCAAGATTTTATAATGAGAGGTATTAATATCAATAACCACAATATATAAAAATATGTAAATATATTTTAAATAATAAAAATATATTGACGAATTCATAATAAATAAGTAACCAAATTTTAGTAAAGTCATCTATGCTTGAAAAATATGTTTTCTTCACAAACAAGATTTATTGCATTTTGTTTGGGGAAATTTAAAGTGATTTATTTAATTTTAATAAATATTATATGAAAAAAGATATTTATTTTTTAATTCAATGTGAATATATTATCTCAGGGTGAACTTTTGGGATTATTCCAAAAAAGATTTATTTTTCAGTCAATAGTGAAAAATACCGATATTTGTAAAACAATCATTTTTTAAATCAATTAATTTAATAGAAATAAACTAATTTTTGGGGTTGAAAGTAACATAATATCTGTTTTATTTAATATAATATATTTTATTCCAGAGGAATCAACATTATATTTTATTTCGGTATACTTTCATTTTTATTCCGATAAGCCTATTTTTTACAACTATTTTGCACAGTGTTTTATACATTTATATTAATATTTATTTCTACAAATTATCTAAATTTAAATTTTAATAATGGATTTTAAATTTCTAAATAGGATGTTAAAATTAGGTATATAGGGCCCTTTGATTTTTGGTAATTACAAATATTAACCATGACAATGATTTTTCACCAAGGTAAGGGTAATTCTAGTAAAATATAGTTAAAACTATGGGATATGGTCTTAAATTAAACTCAACACATTCCTATATTTCATTGGATGTTATTAATTCTACGATAGACATCCTAACCCCCATTATATGGAAATTTTGTACCATTTTCCTATGATAATGAAATGTATACTACTTTATGTACAAAATACATACAAAAGGTCACTCTATGCATTTTGATTTTTATTATATGTTTTGAAATTGATAATATTAAGTTATAAATGAATATAAAAGTTTATTTTTAAGATAAATAAATTATTTTTATGATTTTATTTTAGTTATGTTTTTTTGTGATAGAATATGTACATTAAATTTGTTGGAATCATTAACCTAGTTCTTGTGAAGTCATTAAGGAAACTTTACAAAATGATTTTAATAACATTAAAATAAATATATATTTTCAAAACTTTTGTTGTTACCTGAATAATATGGTCAATAATAATTAATAGTTGATTGTATGAAATTTTATATTCAAAATAAATTGTAATATATATGACATTAAAGGAAAGTTAATTGAATTGTACTGAATATGATCTTATTGATATTTTATGTCAAATAATATTTTATGAAATGATTTTAAAAAATTTAAAATAGGATAAGTTGTATTTTAAATGTTCCAAAATTTTATCCACAAATAATTTTATATCCACTTTTAACATTATAATTAAATTTATTACCATTAATGGTTAAAAATAGGTTCTTACTATTAAAGTTAAAAATGGATATTAAAGGGATTAAACCAAAATATATGGTTACAAATGAAAAAAACCCTATCTAAATTTTATTCTCTTATGTTATTTTGACCACAATCTCTTTTTCGAATCCATGGATATTTGGAATCATTTTTCTTGATAAATACATTAATTATATTTAGATCTTTTAAGTACTTTAATGTGTGTCCATTCCTCACATAAAATGGGAACCTCCTCTCCTCTGTTCTTTGAACCTTTTTAGAACTCTAGCATGTAAAGTACTTAAAAAACACTTCCCAACCTCCCTCTCTAAAACACATAGTATATGGTCTCATTAATAGACCAACCTATAATTCTTAAAGTGTAAGGAAAATGTGGTTTTCTGAAGAAGAGGTATAACTTAACTGAGTGTTAACATTTTATTTATTATTCTACAGAAATAAAACCTTTTTAAGATATCTTGATATATCATCATCATTATATCCTGTTTGATAAAATTTTATTAGGACTATGTTACTACCCATTTTAATCTCATTTTCCATGCACTGGGGAATAAAAAAACCATTCATGTGTCTTTATGGTAGACCACCTCCACAAAGAGAAGTCTTCCATTTTTCATCACCCTAACACAAGGTTAGTTATTATGATGGATTTAATGTATATATATGATATTAATGAAATAATTTTTATTCTGGAATGATAATATTTTACTTACATTCTTTCCCTTTCACCCATTAAAAATGGTCATGTCGCTCATGTGTATATGTAGAATACCATCTATCCAAAGAGATTTGATTCATTTTTCATTTATTAATTTGATGAAAGATTGTTTAATTTTATTTAATATTTAAAAAGCATAATTATTGATTGATTAAATTTTTTTTATATGATGGAACTGTGATACCTTTGACTATGGTCAACCTACCGAAGTTGTTTTTAAATTATGAATCCAACGTCATTGAAACGTATTACATCAACCTGAATGAATTATTAACAATATAAGTCATGTTAATAAATGAAATAAGTGATATAATAATAAATAAAAACACATATAAAGTATTCTTAATAATGTATATAATTAATCAAATTTTATTATACACGAGATAGAGTATGTAGGTTCTGAGTTGCAAACATGGTAAAAAGTAACTTACCTCAATTTTCATCATTGGGTTATGTTACATATTCATTTTCCACATTATTCTGTGATTATATGTGTAATGACATACTGTTATTTTTTGTTTTAATTTAATTTAAATTTATTAAAAAAAATCACTTCATTTTTTAGTTCTCACTTCAATGATATGATCCTTGTAAGGTTTCCTTGTCACGATTTTCTTTCTGTGAGCCATATTCCATGTTCACATTTGTTTCTTTTGTGTGGTGTTCTTTCTTACCCATTTAAATTTTATATCATGATTGAATTTATATTTATAGAATTTAATTTTTCAATTAATCTCATTTATTTTCAATTGTTTTGTGATTCAAAAGTTACCTAAGGGGTAACAGTTTATTACAAAATCTCGTCCTAAATAGGTATTATTTATTTTTATGTTTCACAATGAATGAATTATAAGATAATTATATCTTCAATAAAATCGATTTTATTATCCTCTAGTTAATTTTGGGGGTTTCAAGCATTAGTTATATTCTACCTTATTTTTTCACTGAAATGAAAAAGTGAATTCTTTATGGAGGAAAATTTGCTTTTCTTTTCTCATAAGTTAATATATTTTTCATCTCCATATTTTATTGAAAATATTTTTAAGAATTTTTTTTCATGGTTTATCCTAATGACAACCAAAACATGACTACCCCATGGAGACCTCAAACAGTCCAGGGGATAACGACAAGTACTGAGTAGTCAAATAACATAAATGGGTGGCCTTATCATAAGGTACTTATACATGTTCACACATATATAATCCCCTAAAATGAATAAATGAAAAAAAAATTGATAAACCATGAATTCATACATCTATATCCCACCATCCTAGTAAAAGAATAAGTAATCAAAAAAAAATCCAAATATAGGTCTACCAAAAATAATCTGATAACATGTCCAACCTAAAAGTATAGAATGGAACTGCTGTCAATGAAACCATAGAAACACACCTCAGTCTTCCCAGCTCACTAAGCTTCTCCGGGTCATGGTCCCTCTAGGAATCTATAAAATGGTTGATCATTTACATAAAACAAGACGTGTGTGGGAAAATATAATTCAAGGGTGAGTATAACAATACAAAGAAGGTAACAACAAAATTAGTACCCATATAACAACACGAATAACTCTCATATCATCATAGGTATATGTAGACATCAAAGATAACAATAATATCCATATATACTAAATAACTACCAATAGTCTCATGGTAATGTCAAAACTATAATTCCAGCATAGGATTCCTTCTCAAAGGTCCCACATATATCTCTTCTGGGATAATACATTCCATGAGTCATATAGAACTGATGGTGTATATATGATATGTATTGGTCATTGGGTCTCTCTATAAAAAGTACACACTAGAAGTTTGAAGATAATTATACATAGATGAGGGACACACCTAAGTCCATTGGGCTTACCAATAACTCAATCTAAAATAACCCACTTATTAGAGGATCGATGCTCGGATAGTGTTGGAAAAACGATACCGTGAACTCCTCCTAGGGAATGTATAATGACATAGGTTCTCACTTTTGGACCCATAAAAGGATTCGAACTACTCTATCCAAGTCTAGAGTCCCTATGAATGGATTAGAATCTTATATATAGGACGCGATTCAATAATAAACCCTCATAGAATGGATCAAGGGAACACACCCCAACAAAACTTTTCAAAGATTAAGAGGAGAAGGGGTATGTGCCCTGTTTTAAGGGGTACATGGCATGTATTGGTAGTACACAATGTGTCCCTTTGAAACCATGTCCTAATCATGTATCATAACCTGTTCTTCGGTATGTATTAGTGTACACACCATTTTCATGACTTTGTATTCATGACTATGTCCATGTCCAACCATCCATGTCCTTGTATGACTAGATATACAAATGAGACATCCATTTAACCACCTAGGTTCATGTTGATATTCATGTTAAATCTCACACTATGTTATATGGGGCACACATCATCTTATATTTATCTTTCCCCTAAGAAACCTTGTTCCATAGTCAAGGCCACACACACTATGTAATACTAGGTTACACTCCATTTTATATGGGATTTAAAAAATACCACAGTTCCTTCAACAATAATGTTATCCACTCTTTTGGACTCTGATACCTCCATGAATCACACTAGAGAGTGTGGATTTGGTCCATCTATAACTTTTCATCAGTCCTCACCGGAATCCAGCCACCGAAAAGTAAGAGAAATACCTCTATCTCGTCTACCAATATTCACACATTGAACCCCTCTAACTAAAACTAATCCTATTCCAATATATCTTCATAGCTCAATCCCATAATCGATATGAACTCAGTTCTATGATAACAATCTATTATGACATGATACTAGTTCACAACTATATATTATCTAATAATTTTTCTAAAAAATATCTAAGTAATTACCTACAATTAATGATGAAAAATTGGTGAAATCAAAGGAATCAAATAACGGAGGAACATACATCATATATTTTTATTTTCCCTTGATCTATTTTTTTTAGGGAAACAAATGATAATCCAAATTAAATAAAAAAAATCTACCAATAATTCACAATGTTAATCTCGTACCCACTATACGATTGATACTCAAATTAGTTTGTTCGTCGATTGATTCATCATAATCATAAAATAAAAATTGGTAATATAATCCAAAAAAACACCCTACATTGACGTGGATCTATTTTTGGTTAATAAAAATTCCGTTTTAATTTTTTTGACAAGATCCCCGAGTTATGTTGCACATTGATCGATGGTCTATGATTTGGTCATTTCTCACCAATGTATGCTCCTAAAATGATATCCAATGTATCCTTTAAATTTTCTAGGTTATGTGGCTAACCCTAAAAGATTCTAATATGATTTGATTTATAAAAAAACAACTAGGTCCTAGGAATTTCATAAATAAATAAATTAATTCAATTAATTCATTTAAACATCCGACCCAGACTACGCCCAACTCGAACCTGTGATGTGCTCCATAGTTATTGCACAAATATGTTATAAAAAATAATCTAAACTGAACAGTAACATCATTTTTTTGTATAGTCCTCCATTTAATATTCTATCTAATTTTTTAATAGAACTACCCATTCTTGAAATTTAATAAATTTAATATATTTCAAAAATTTATTTTGCGTACAATGATCCTCAGAATCTCATGTTGTCTTAGTGCCTTTCTCCATAAATGATCCATATAATATTCCAAAACAATACATGAAAAAATTAAAGTCATTAAAATTTTATTATAATATAGTGATATACTATATTCATCTTTACCCATGTTTTATGTTTTATAAAAACATTTAAAATGATTAATATTCTATTTTTTGAATGAGGTACTTTTTTCAATATGTGTGAACTTAATATTTGTTTTATCAATACCTAAAAACATATTTTCATGAAATAAATTCTATTAATTTATTTAAAGCTATATTTATATGTTTATTTGGTTATATTAAATGAAAATTATTTCCCTGGTATTCTAGAAATTTTATATATTTTAATATAAGTGGTTTGAAAATGAAAATGATGTTTTCCTTAATACATATTTTTGTGATCATCCTAATGTATTGTAATCTATCTCAAAATAATATAATGAATAATTTTATTTCATTTAGATAAAATCTATTTAATCCACACACCATAATACTATTGATTGACTCTGAACATATTGTTTTATTTGACGACTGTGGAAAATATTAACATCTTGTATGCTGGTATGAATTACTATTTTGATTATTTATTGTATAGTAATTCATTTCATTAATATTATCAATTTATTGGACTAGGTATGTGATGGCTGGATTCCTTAAAATCCCATTCATGCATTTTTGGGCCTCACGAGACAAACTAGGTTGTGTATTTTGAATATGCCTTCCATATTTACATTTAATTTCTAAGAATGATCCATTGAGTGTATATTAATAATTTCTTGACACAAGGCCTTGAAAATATGACTATGATAAACAGTAATATGGATTCCATCATTATCAATCAAGTAATTTTTATCTATGTGATAATTTATTTTCTTCTGTTGTCCATAGATATATTCCCCCATTATGATATTAGTTATATAACATATGTGATTACCGTTTATATCCACCATATTACTCATATTTTATGTATTATATAAGATAATTTTTTATGGTTTCCCTTTACCAATCATTTGATCTAATCCTTTACTAAGCGTCCTGTTCCCTAAGATTCTAAGTGGGAATATATGAATAATTTTAAATATATACTAGAAAAAATAGTAAATCTATTGCTATAATTTTAAGGTTTTATTTCATGTTTTCAAATTTAATGTTAGAATCATGTACGTATCTAGTCTCACCAAAATAATAAAAACTTTTATTCTTTGTGATGATATCTATTTTATTTTGTGATAATGTTGTAATGTAAGCACCAAATCTAGGTTTTTAGAGTAAGGGTCTTATAATCAGTATCAAAGGATGTGTAGAAGGACCCTTGGGATCTAGATTTAGGAAAAATAGATTAGAGAACATAACCCAATGAAATATTATACAGATAAGTCTATGTGTAGGGTAATATCATGTCTCTTTGGAAAAGCATATATTTTTTGGGTTTCAAATAAAATACATATCTGTTTGGATACTGGAAAGTGGTTGAGGATATAGCATAGATGAACCTAGGGGTAATAACTATAAAAGTGGGAACTTTGTATTAACTCAATTTCCACCAATGTTTGATGGTTGACCCTAGTAATACACACACATATAGACAACCATATGTTATATGTTTGTGTTTATTAAAATTTTCTTTTTGAACAATTACGATAAATGAGAGGATAAATCTTATGGAAACCTATTATTTGACATAGTGATTTAGGATAAACCAAAATTGTCTTATCTTGATAGTTATTAGGTTGGATGTATGTTTAGATGGATAGATTCCCCTTTTGAATTTTAATTTTGTGTGAGTTCAATTTTATTAAGAATATTTTGGGACAAATTTATGGGAATAAAACACTTTGGTATATTATGTGTATTAGTGAATTTTTTTTATGAGGAATAACAATTTTATAATTTTTTGACATATATTTAATGGTATTAGTAAACACGTCAATTAATATGATCTTTGATTTTTAGGTAATTGTGGTTAATTACAATTTCAAATCATATGTTTTATCGTATCTATGATGATGTAATTGAAAAGTGATTTTTTGAATAAGTGACTATAGTTTTTTTAGAATAATCTTAATATATTTTTGGAAATCATTATATGATTAAGGTATGTAGAATATTTTTTCTAGGATAGGATTTTATTTTACCAAAATATATTGAGTTAATTTATTGAATAAACTATTTTTTGTGGTTTTATTGTGAGTCATGTTGTTTTTGGTAATTATTTTTATATTTTTTTTATTATATGATTTGGGTTTGTGAATATATGAGTGATTAATATTGGTTGGAGATAAAAATTAATTAATCCTAGAATTATATATCATAAAATCGTTCCAACACATGGTTTTCAATTTAGTCCATTATATTTTGAGGAATTTGTGGATAATTGAAAATTTTTATTGTTTATGCATTTAAGAATAATTTAGTTTTTTCTAAATAAGAATATTTATTCATATTGGATATTATCTAATGTTGGGCGGACCATTTTGGTCAGTATTAGTGTAGAGAGACATGAAGAATAAATTTTAATCATTTTTTGGATATAATGATCCTTTAAAAGTTATTTTTAGTTCTTTAGGCATGAAATATTCATCTTGAATATTAATCTCTTCATGTAAGACCTAAGATTGAAGTGGTAGTTCATTAAAACACAACCAAAGGATGAAATTATGATTATGAAATTGAAATAAATCATGTGATTATATTTTATCATGTCTTCTAAATTGATAGTAAAATGATACATATAAAATGGTTAAATATTAATGAATTAAATTTTTTTACATTGATTTCTAATGAATCGATGGTCTTCTTTATCCCTTACTGATTTATGTTTTTTTCATTGACATTCTCATGATTATGTTCTCTATCACTCTATATAATTCCTAAAACATAATTTTTCTCCACAATAACCATATTTTCACATCCACTCAATGTTCTCTTTATCTAGGAGTCCAATTATTTTCCATTTCAAGCAAAATTTATGCTCCATATGTTTCCTTTTCAATGGATGTTTTATTATCCTTTTGTATGATGTGTGTTATCGAAAAAGGTATTTTCAAATATTAAATCGATCCTTACCAAGATAAAAATATGAGAGGAAAACATTTAATTCGTTGAAGAGGCCTTGTCCTCCTAAAAATATAATTTAAATAATACAATGGTCGATTGATTAGTTAACATAAAAGACCAAGCTTTAAGTGAATTGTGATATACAATAAAGATATATTTTTAAATATAACTGTTATAGCCAAGCCGTTAAATTAGAATGAATGAATAATAATAACAAAATTATGAAAATTATTTATAATGATTTTAAATTATTAAAATGTATTTATTTCAGTATAATAAATAAGAACACATTTTTCTATAATATCATTTTATGCTTCTAAAATATGTTTTCTTCAAAAAAGGTATTTATTATATTTTGTGTATGGAAATAATAATTATATCACGACCCCCTCCCCACAAAGTGTACCCCTCCTGGGCCGGAAATGTGAGAAGAGAAAAAATGACCCCCAAGTCCCGCCTCTAGTAGGCCCCGGGTTGGCGACTAGCACCGAGGGTATAATAAACATACAAATGAAAGGCATTACCCTCTAAGAGAACAAATGTAGAAGAGAGAGATAGAATAGACTCCAATCAACTCCAACTTAGAACTGAAAAATATGAGAAATCCAAGTACATATATGAAATGCCATGAAAAAGTACTACAACTGAAAGGGGAAACTAAAAGTACCCAAAAAATGTAAAACGACAGCGACCACAAGCCCGAACAGCTCCTCCTCCAACCACAAGCTAGTAGTAACCATCTTGATCTTCAAACTGCTCCAAGTGACCTGAAAAACAGTTTATATATACATAGGGTGAGCATAACAGTATACTCAGTAGGATCCTCCCCATGCCTCTCATGCAAAAGTATAGAAAGCATGCTAAAGCCCAGTGAACAACAAGTGAAACTAACTCGTCAGGTATACTAATTTCCCAACCTCACCATGGCTACTCTCACCATGTAATGCATACAAGAATACAGCATATAGTAATGAATATCAGGGGTAACCCGCTACTACTTCCCCTCTGGTTTGCTGCTTTGCCCCAACGACATACGTCCTGTGAATCTCTCTCCAAAGGCTTTCCCACAGACACCTGGGGTATGCTCCACAATCTGCACCTCGTGCACCACAAAGGCTTTCCCGTAGACACCTGGGCGAAGCACCACACCATCCTCACAACCAAAATAAACCAGTTAAGTTCCGAGAGCCACCACAGCCCGTATAACATGTATCATACATCAAGTTTTATACCTCAAGCCATTATATCCCATACACCGAATTGGGATCCTCAAGCCATCACATCCTATACACGTTACACCTATAGTAGTCTATAGGATACTATATCCAGAATATATGTGTGTGAAATAACCACAAGCCATTACAACCCTCTACACACATATATGGGTAAAACTAACCAGTGTGCCTACCAGCACAAAGATCTACCAAGAGAAGAGAGCGGGGTCAAAGGGGTAGTCAGCCATTCAACCTCTCATCAGAATGTTGGGGAAAACACCCCCCAGGGCTCAGAATCCATGGGGTTTCAGTTGCCATTACCGATAGGGTGGAGTAGCACATAGAAACACAAAAAGTATAGAATATATATATAACTCACATCCACACTATGGGCATTACCTAGTCTTTGATGCAACTGCAGATAACGTCTCTCAGACTCCAGGCTGCTACTTCTAAGAATAGGTATCCTATAAGCACACAAACATTTGAAGAGCTTTTTTAGATTACTCCGTTCTCATTTTATCAGTTCCACTGTACATTAATTAATTCTTTAAACATTAATTAATCATGAATAATTCCACATTAAACTGAATTGTCATCACATTCAAAAATCAACTGCTCCTTTTAAGATTCACATCACCATTAAATTCTAGTATCTCCGTCCCTGTGGATTTTCACCATTTAATAAAAAATTAATTACAGAATTACATTTCCATATTCCCAGGCATTCTAGAGAAGAATACTATGCTTCTAAACACAAAGGAGTCTCAACACGGTGAGTATATATACTACCCGTCGAGTCTTTTCCACCTATAGAAAGAGCATAGACACATTCTCCCCCGAGAGGCTAAACACATAAAGCATGTGGCATACCCTGCGCGTCTTCGCCTCCTTCGGAAGAAGGGTAGCAAGACCAGCTGCCTTGAGTAGTGGGGAAAATCAAAGTAGATTAACATTCAAAGAAAACCACAAGTATCCAACAACCACATCCATCCCATTCCAGCACCCCTGGTGTCCTCCCCAACACCCACATGGATAAGCTGATGCATCTCGCCACCCTATGCGTCATCCACTGCCACAACCACAAGTCCCCAGGCCTCCACACATCACAACAGCCATCTAGGCTCAACATTACATCACAAGAAGCAGGAAAACAGACATCACATCATGGTCTCTTGACCCTTTACCATACAAGAGGGTAACTCAGAACCCTTTTAGAAATTCCCACACAATCTGTTCTTTAATCCATATTGAATTAGCATATTTTTTTATTCGTAGGTTCCAATTACGGGATACCTAATCAGTAAACAATCATAATTAAATAACCATGTTTACTTCCCTAATTTGATTATCGTAAAATTAGAACAACTACAACAATGGAAATAACCAAGTAAATTTACATGCCTCTTTATCTTTAGCCAATTAATTAACAATTTATTCCCACTTTACGTTCATATCAATTTCTATCTTGAACGAACAACAATCAAAGAAAACATAGATATCACTCTCTCTAGAAAAACATGAGGCAAACCGTTATAACAGTATAAAGCAACATCATTCGATCAACCAATTCTTTTAATCTGGTTCAAGTATTTAATTAGGTCAATTTCTTTGTGATCCAAAGGACTAAATCATGCTAATTCAACGATTGCACATATACAATTATAGAATCAGTGAATCCCGTACCTGGAAGAGTACTTGACGTCCTTTATCCACACAACGGGTCACAATCCTCCTCTCATGACAACTGCATCCACCGGAGGATGCCACTATACGATAGTACCAACAAACCCCATGAAAAAACCATTAGAATCTTGGAAATTGCATGGTATAATATTGAAGGGAGAAACAAGGGAATATGATCCCCAAAGGAACGACGATAAAACAGACCTTATTAGGAAGATTGACCGACACAGTTCGTTTGCATCCAAAACAGAGGAGAACCAATCCTAGGAGTAATGACTGATTGTGAAACTCTTATGGGATTGATTGAAAGGTTCTAGCGTCTCATAGCTGAGAACAAAGGGAAAGAACAAGGGAGAATGATATCTCGTCCCTTTTTATGATTTAATGGGGTGACGGTTTAAGATCCGATTAATTCTCCATTAAAAACGGATCGCATTAGCCCACGCGGTTTGACAAAGTAAATACATGCCGGCCTTAGGAATAATTAATATAGGATTTATGGCCTTTGAAACAGCCTTAAGAGCCCTTAAAATAAGGCTTTAAATATATTTTACGTCAAAAGAAACGTCAAAAGGGGAAAAACTGTAGGAATCTGGAAACACTGTTCACCCACTGTTACTATACATGAAACTGATCTGTGAAACCGATCTGTCAGACTAATCTGTGAAACTGATCTGTCAGACCGATCTGTGAAACCGATCTGTCAGACCGATCTGTCAGACCCATCTGTATAACCGATCTGTCAGACCGATCTGTGAAACCGATCTGTCAGACTGATCTGTGAAACCGATCTATCAGACCGATCTGTGAAACCGATCTCTCAGACCGATCTGTGAAACTGATCTGTCATACTGATATGTGAAACCGATCTATCAGCCCGATATGTGAGACCTATCTGTGAGACTGATCTGTCAGACTGATCTGTGAGACCGATCTTTGAGACCGATCTGTCGGACCGATCTGTGAGACCGATCTGTCGGACCGATCTGTGAGACCGAACTGTTACTATTCATAAAACTGGAAACACTGTTCACAGAACTGGAAGATTGGAAAAGTGTTGGGGATAAGTCACCTTGACCTCTCGGAACACCTCCAACACCACATTTTCACAATGTAATGGACCGGAGAGGTTCGAGACATTACATTAGATACCTCTCAAAACATTCTCATCCTCGAGAATTAAAAAAACCAACCTAGAAGAAAAGATTGGTTTGAAAAACCACCCCATAAGATACCTCTTAGGGGAAAACCACCATGAGTTATTCGAAAGCTGGAAAAAAACTATGACATCCAAGAGTAAGGGAACAAATAATCCATATCCATACTATTCAAACATAACATCACATGAGAAGTACATAAATAAAACATGAAAGTTCCAACCACAAAGAAAAAATCATTACATGAAAGGAGTTAAACATTAAACAACTCTGGGTACTGAGAACGTATCTGTGACTCACGCTCCCATGTACTCTCCTCCATGCCACCGTGTCGCCACAAGACACTAACTAAGGGGATAGAACGCCCACACAACACCTTCTCCTTGCGGTCTTGAATCTCCACAGGTCGCTCCTCGAAGGTTGCATCATCACCAATATCGATCTCTCCCCAATCAATAACATGAGATTCATCATGAAGATAACGACGGAGCTGTGATACATGGAAAACATCATGTATTCGACTCATCTGAGGGGGAAGTGCTACTCGATACGCCATAGCTCCAACACGAGCTAACACCTCGAAAGGCCCAACAAACCGGGGTGAAAGCTTACTTCTACGACCAAACCTTCACTTCCCACGACGGGGAGTCACCTTTAGGAACACATGATCCCCAACATTATACTCTAAGTGTCTCTTTCTATGATCAACATATTATTTCTGACGATCTTGTGCTATCTTCATCCTCTCACGAATCACCTGAACCATCTCTGTTGTATTCTGCACTAGTTTTGGTCTGAGAATTGCTGACTCTCCGACCCCAGTCCAGCACAACGGAGAATGGTATGGCCTGCCATACAAGGCTTCAAACGACTCCATACTGATGGTAGAGTGAAAACTATTATTGTAAGAGAACTCTACCAAGGGTAAGTTCTTCATCCATGAACCTCCAAAATCAAGAACACAAGAGCGCATCATGTCTTCAAGAGTCTGGATGGTTCGCTCTGTCTGATCATCCGTTTGAGGATGAAAAGAAGTGATAAGGTACAGTTGAGAGCCAAAAGCATGCTGGAGCCTCTCCACACCCTGGAGGTAAAACGATGATCTCGATCAGAAATGATCGTCCTAGGTACTCCATGATGTCTCACCACTTCCTTTAGATACTACCTCGATAAAACCTCCACTGAGATCGACTCCTTGATCGCTATGAAGTGGGATGACTTTGTTAAAAAATCCACTACCACCCATATAGCATCATGTCCTCTCGGAGCTCGAGGTAAACCTGTAACAAAGTCCATTGAGATGTTCTCCCACTTCCACTGAGGAATCTCTAATTGCTGGAGAAGACCACCAAGAACACAGTGTTCGACCTTCACCTTCTGGCAGACTAAACATCGAGACAGACACTCTGAAACCATACGTTTCAGCCCAGGCCACAAAAACTAACTCCTCAAGGACCGGTACATCTTCGTCACACCAGGATGTACTGCCAAGGGTGAACTATGGAATTCTCAGAGAACCGTCTAGCGCATCGCCAAGGGAACAAAAAGCTTTCCGTGATACAACACTTGGTGTTGTTCATCCTCCGACCAACCATCAGGGGCCTCACCACAAACAACTCTGTCTCTCTAGACTTCCACCTATACATCAAACAACTGAGACTCTTCCACCTTCTGCATCAGGGATGACTGCACTGTCATCTGGAAAAGACAACCTCTACCCCAACTTCACCCATATCAAGATGAAAATCTGATAGCTCTTCCATCACTCTCCAGGAATCACCAGATTCACGCACAACAACATTACGTGACTTTTGGCTTAGTGCATCTGCTACAAAATTCCCTTTTCCAGGTGTATATGATATTTCAAAATCGTATTCTTTCAAGAACTCCATTCATCGACGCTGCCGGAAGTTTAAGTCACATTGGGAGAAAGCATACCTCAAACTCTTATGATCGGTGAAAACCATAAAGTGCTCACCAATGAGGTAATGTATCCAAAACATTAGATCAAACACTACGGCTGCCAACTCAAGATCATGGGTGGAATAATTGAATTCATGGGGATGCAACTGTAGAGACCCATAAGAAACAACTAACCTCTGCTGCATGAGAACACATCCTAGCCCCAGATGTGAAGCATCACAGAAAACATCAAACTGGACTCCCTCCGTGGGAAGACAAAGGACTGGAGCACTTACCAACTTCTCCTTTAGATACTCGAAAGCTGCCTGACACTGATCAGTCCATATGAACGCTTGATCCTTTTTGGTCAAAGAGGTCAGAGGAGTCGCAACTCAGGAGAAAATGGCTACAAACCTCCTATAATAGCCTGCGAGACCAAGGAAACTTCACACCTCTGACACGGTCTTGGGTGCTACCCAAGACACCACTGCTTCTATCTTAGACAGATCCACAACTACTCACTGTTTGGACATAACATGCCCCAAGAAACGATCTTCTCGAGCCCAAAACTCACACTTGGACAACTTTCCAAACAATTGATGTTGGCGAAGAACTCCCAAAACGGCTCGTAGATTCTCTTCATGCTTTTCATCAGATGTGGAGTACACAAGGATGTCGTCAATGAAAACCACAACAAACTTGTCCAGGAATTCATAGAACACTGCATTCATCAACCCCATGAAAACAGATGGAGCATTCGTCACGCCGAATGGAATTACAACAAACTCATAATGCCTATGACGACAACGGAAAGCAGTCTTCAGGATATCCTCATCCTTTACATGCATCTGATGATATCCTGACCGCAAGTCGATCTTTGAGAACCAACTTGCACCCTTCAGTTGATCAAATAGGTCATCAATCCACGGAAGAGGATAGCGGTTCTTTATTGTCACTTTGTTTATTCGATGATAATCGACACACAACTGCAAACTGCCGTCAGCCTTTTTCACAAACAAAACTAGCGCTCCCCACGGTGACACACTTGGCCGAACAAAACCGCACTTCAATAGATAATCAAGCTGAATAGGTAGCTCTCGTAACTCAGAAGGGGCCATCCTATACGGAGACATAGAGATAGGAGACGCTCTTGGATGTAGCTCGATCCCAAAATAGATCTCTCTTCTAGGGGGTAAGGATACAACCTCTTCTGGAAAGACGTCAGGGTACTCCTCTACGACCCTAGGAAACTCCAACTGTTGAACCTCTGAATAACTCAGCATCATCCCAGCCATCATGGATGATAAGGATAGAACTCGTCTATGACTCATACGAGGATCTCTATCACCAAAAAACACCACTTTCTCTCCATCTGCATCAAAGAAAACGACATTATTCATATACCAATCCATAATAGCATGCACCAAATACAACCAATCCATGCCGAGTATGACATCATATGGTTGTATTAGTAAACATAGGAAATCTCCCCTAGAGCGGTGTTGCCCCAACACTAGCTCATAGTCTCTACATACTTCAAACAAGTCAGCTTGACCTCCAACTGGCGTAGTCAATGCCAATGGCACTGGAAGCCTCTCTACCTCAATTCCCAAAGCATGGACAAGGGTAGGTGATATGAAGAAGTGTGTTTCTCCTAAATCAAACAAGGTATACAATAAGGTAGAAAACCAGCAAAGGGTACCTCGAAAGACATCTGGCTCGCCTGGGGCTGGCAACGCTAGAGCATGAAGCTGACCACGACCTCCTCCACGGCCTCTCTGACCCTGATGATGACCACCACCATGGCCGCGCTCTGCTCTCTGAGGACGGGGAGCGTCATGGGGTTGTCCTCTGCCTACTCCATCTACCCTCTGGTGATCTAAATCTGGTTCAACCTGTTGCCACTGCATCGGCTGGAACTTCCTCAACATAGGAACTTGGAGCGGAGCGCCCAGTGCACGATGACTTCTCTGAAAATTCGGGCACTCCCGCTGCTGATGACCACGACCACCAAAGAAAAACAAGTGCATGATCCCTTGGCATAGGCATGAGAGTTGATGCCTCCAAAGAAACGAGATGGAAAGGGCTGGGACCTACCCCCAGGTGAACGGAAACTCTTCTTCCATGAAAACTGGGATCCCAGGACCATAGCTTTGCTTCGTGAGGAATCATGACGATTCCCCTCTCATGATGATCCAGTCCTAGACAAAGTCCTCTCAACAATCTCTACCCTTTTCAGCACCTCAAGATATGTCTTTAGTATAAATGGGGTGACATAGCGCTAGATCTCTGGACGCAAAGCCTCCTTTAAATGCCTTGCCCTGGCCTCCTCATCTGGTAATAGGTCTGAAGCATATCGTAGAAGGTTCCTGAAACGGATTCCAAACTCTCGAATGTTGGAGCTCCCCTGTCAAAGGGTAAGAAGCTCTTGGAGACTGGACGCCTTCACAATCAAAGAAAGAAACTCGACTCTAAACCTATCTCGAAACTCCTCCCATGAGATCGCTGACTCCTCCCAATCCCCGAGTAACAAGAACCACCACTTCCTCACTGCTCCACATAGCATCGTCACAACCAAGGACACCCAGTGTTCCTTCCGAGCACAAATCGAACTGAAGCCTATCTCGACCTCCCCCAACCAGTCTTCTGTGACTGCATCTGAAACGAAGCCCTCGTACTTCTATAGAATCTGGCGCTGAAACTCTCGGAGTGTCTTCCTCCAAGTGTCATCATCATTAACCTCTACCCGGTGGCGATATGTTGGAACAACTTGTTGGTCATCTTCTTCTCAAACCTGACGAGGACGTCGACCTGGATCCATACCTCTAAAATAACAACTGTTAGAGCTCCTAATCCTGGAATATGGAAGACTCAACATTAATTAATTAATTGTTTTGTTTTATTAATTTAAGGTTAACTTATCCCAAGGTCTACCCATTCAAACACAGGCGCCAAGAATAATGATGCATGATCCTTTCCTAGGTCTCTACCCTGTAACCAGTATGACTATGTTTAGTAGCCATCGTAAACATAAAGGTATGTGCAACATATCATAGGGGGCCCTAAACGCCTATGTCTCTACCGGTCTCCAGTGTTTACCCCACTTACTAAACATGAATGACACAGTTTCCCTACCATCCCATGCATCCTCACATGTGCCTAACTCCAAAATTCATTCTATCCCTCAACCAGAGCTCTGATACCACTCTGTCACGACCCCCTCCCCACAAAGTGTACCCCTCCTGGGCCGATAATGTGAGAAGAGAGATAATGACCCTCGAGTCCCGCCTCCAGTAGGCCCCGGGTTGGCGACTAGCACCGAGGGTATAATAAAAATACAAATGGGAGGCATTACCCTCTAAGAGAACACATGCAGAATAGAGAGATAGAATAGACTCCAATCAACTCCAACTCAGAACTGATAAATAAGAGAAATGCAAGTACATATATGAAATGTCATGAAAAAGTACTACAACTAAAAGGGGAAACTAAAAGTACCCAAAAGAATGTAAAACGACAGCGACCACAAGCCCGAACAGCTCCTCCTCCAACCACAAGCTAGTAGTAACCAACTTGGTCTCCAACCTGCTCCAAGTGACCTGAAAAACAGTTTATATATACATAGGGTGAGTATAACAGTATACTCAGTAGGATCCTCCCCAATCCTCTCATGAAAAAGTAAAGAAAGCATGCTAAAGCCCAGCGAACAACAAGTGACACTAACTCGTCGGGTATACTATGTTCCCAACCTCACCATGGATACTCTCACCAAGTAATGCATACAAGAATATAGCATATAGTAAAGAATATCAAGGGTAACCCGCTACTACTTCCCCACTAGTTTGCCACTTTGCCCCAACGACATATGTCCTGTGTATCTCCCTCCAAAGGCTTGCCCGCAGACACCAGGGCTATGCTCCAGAATCTGCACCTCGTGCACAACAAAGGCATGACCACAGACACCTGGGCGAAGCACCACACCATCCTCCCAACCAAAAGCAACCGGGTATGTTCCGGGAGCCGCCACAGCCCGCATAACATGTACCATACATTAGGTATTATACCTCAAGCCATTATAGCCCATACACTGAATAGGGATCCTCAAGCCATCACAGCCTATGAACGTTACACCTCTAGTAGTCCATAGGTTACTATATCCAGAATATATGTGTGTGAAATAACCACAAGCCATTACAGCCCTCTACACACATATATGTGTAAAACTAAGCAGTGTGCCTACCAGCACAAAGATCTACCAAGAGAAGAGAGAGGGGTCAAAGGGGTAGTCATCCATTCAACCTCCCATCAAGAATGTTGGGGAAAACACCCCCCCCCCCCGGGCTCAGAATCCATGGGGTGTTAGTTTCCCTTACTGACAGGGTGGAGTAGCATATAGAAACACAAAAAGTAAATAATATATATATAACTCACATCCACACTATGGGCGTTACCTAGTCTTAGAAACAACTGCAGCTAATGTCTCTCAGACTCCAGGCTGCTACTTCTATGACTAGGTATCCTATAGCACACAAACATTTGAAGAGCTTTATTAGATTACTCCGTTCACATTTTATCAGTTCCACTGTACATTAATTAATTATTTAAACATTAATTAAGCATGAACAATTCCACATTAAACTGAATTGGCATCACATTCAAAAATCAACTGCTCCTTTTAAGATTCACATCACCATTAAATTATAGTATCTCCACCCTCGTGTATTTTCACCATTTAAAAAAACATTCATTACAGAATTACTTTTCCGTATTCACAGGCATTCTATAAAAGCATCCTATACTTCTAAACACAATGGAGGCTCAACACGGTGAGTAGATATACTACCCATCGAGTATTTTCCGCATATAGAAAGAGCATAGACCCATTCTCCCTCGAGAGGCTAAACACAGAAAGCATGTGGCATACCAAGCGCGTCTTCACCTCCTTCGGAAGAAGGGTAGCAAGACAAGCTTCCTTGAGCAGTGGGGAAAATCAAATCAGATTAACATTCAATGAAAACCACAAGCATTCAGTAACCACATCCATCCCATTCCATCACCCCTAGTATCCTCCCCGACACCCACATGCATAAGCTGATGCATCTCGCCACCCTAGGCTTCATCCACTGCCACAACCACAAGTCCCCATGCCTCCACAAATCACAACATCCATCTAGGCTCCCATTACATCACAAGCTGCAGGAAAACAGACATAACATCATGGGCTCTTGACCCTTTAACAAACAGGAGGGTAACTTAGAACCCTTTTAGAAATTCCCACAAAATCTGTTCTTTAATCCAAATTGAATTATAAGGTTTTTTTATTCGTAGATTCCAATTACGGGATACCAAATCAGTAAGATATCACAATTAAATAACCATGCTTACTTCCCTAATTTGATTATCCTCAAATTAGAAAATCTACAACAACGACAATAACCAGATTAATTTACATGCCTCTTTATCTTTAGCCAATTAATTAACAATTAATTCCATCTTTACATTCATTATCAATTTCTATCATGAACGAACAACAATCAATGAAAACATATATATCACTCTATCTAGAAAAACTTGAGGCAAACCGTTATCACGGTATAAAGCAACAACATGCGATCAACCAATTCTTTTAATCCGGTTCAATTATTTAATTAGGTGAATTTCATTGTGATCCAAAGGACTAAATCATGCTAATTCTACGATTTCACATATACAATTAGATAAGCCATGAATCCCCTAACTGGAAGTGTTTTTGACGTCCTTTATCCACACAACAGGTCACAATCCTCCTCTCACGACAACTGCATCCATCGGAGGATGCCACTGTACGACAGTACCAACCAACCCCAAGAAAAACCCATTAGAATCTTGGAAATTACATGGTATAATATTGAAGGGTTAAATAAGAGAAGATGATCCCCAAAGGAAGGATGATAAAACATACCTTATTGGGAAGATTGACCGACACAGTTCGGTTGCATCCAAAACAGAGCAGAACCAATCCTAGGAGTAAAGATTAATTGTGCAACTCCTATGGGAATGATTGAAAGGTTCTAGCATCTTATAGCTGAGAACAAAGGGAAAGAACAAGGGAGAATGATATCTCGTCCCTTTTTAAGATTTAATGGGGCGATGGTTTAAGATCCAGTTAATTCTCCATTAAAAATGGATCGCATTAAACCACGCGGTTTGACCAAGTAAATACATCACGGCCTTAGGAATAATTAATATAGGATTTATGGCATTTGAAACGGCCTTAAGTGCCCTTAAAATAAGTCTTTAAATCTATTTTACGTCAAAAGAAACATCAAAAGGGGAAAACTGTAGGAATCTAGAAACACTGTTCACCCACCGTTACTGTGCATGAAACAGATCTGTGAAACCGATCTGTCAGACCGATCTGTGAAACCGATCTGTGAAACCGATTTGTCATATCGATCTGTCAGACTGATCTGTGAAACCGATCTCTCAGACCGATCTGTGAAACCGATCTATCAGAACTATCTGTGAAACCGATCTGTCAGACCGATCTGTGAAACCGATCTGTCAGACCGATCTGTGAAACAGATCTGTGAGACCGATCTGTGAAACCGATCTGTCAGACTGATCTGTGAAACCGATCTGTCAGACTGATCTGTGAAATCGATCTGTCAGACCGATCTGTGAAACCGATCTGTCAGACCGATCTGTGAAACCGATCGGTCAGACCGATCTGTGAGACCGATCTGTGAGACCAATCTGTCAGACCGGTCTGTGAGACCGCTCTGTTACTGTTCATAAAACTGGAAACAATGTTCACAGAACTGGAAAATTGGAAAAGTGTTGGGGATAAGTCACCTTGACCTCCCGGAACACCTCCAACACCACATTTTCACAATGTAATGGGCCGAAGAGGTCCGGGCCATTAAAAATTACTTCATGAATATATTATAAATTGTATTTTAAAAAATAATATCATTTTTTATATCATCATGATAATTTTATCTTAGGGTGAATTTTTTGATTCTTCTGAAGGGATTTCTTTTTTCCACGAATGATGAGAAATATATACTGTTTTATAAAATTACCATTTTTTCATTAAATAATGTAATTTAAATGTATTATTTTTTTGTATTTATTTATTGAGTAAAAAATTATATTTTATTTAAAATAAACTATATAATTCCATAGGAATTAATATTATATTCTATTATGTTATAATTTCAATATTATGCTAAAAACACAGTTTCATAGTAACAGTTTTTAATTTTGTTTTACGCATATGAATTCATTTTTTTATGAAACTTATAGAAATTCAATATTTAAGAGTGAATTACGTATTTTTGTGTTTAGATGTTCAAATTTGTTAAATATTTCCCATTTATTTTCTATTATGATGAATAGAAACCATGGTAAGGATTTGTCAACAAGGTAAGGGTTAAACAAGTAAAATATGGAAAAACTATGGGATAAGGTCTAAAAATAAACAACAAATGATTATTTCTTTCATTAAATGAGATATATTACACAATACCAACAACAACCTCAAATAAACGTAATTTTCCTTCCATTGTAATTGGATAATTACATTTATTTTACTTTAAGTACATAATAAATTCAGAATTCCACTCTCTTGATTTAAATATTAAATATATGTTTTCATAGGGATAAAATAAATTTATGATAGAATATAATATTATATTTTAATCATAATTAATACATTTTCCGATTTAATCTTATTTATTATTTTTTATGGTATAATTTTGTTAAATGCTTAGGCAATACTGACTACGTGCTTCTGTAGACAATAGATAAAATTTAGTAAATGATTACAAAAACCTTAAAATAAATAAATTTTTGGTGCATTAGAGGGTTGAATTAATATTATAGTTAAAATTAATTTATTATGGATTCTAAAGTAATTTATATTTTAAATAAATTGTAATAATAATGTATTTAAAGTAATATTAAATAAATAGTACCAAAATAGATTTTAATTATATTTTATGTTAAGTAATATTTTATTAAATGATTGAAAAATCAAAACAAAATATTTTCTGATATGACAAGGGGAATTATAAATGGTCCAAAATTTCATCAATGTAAAATTTTTGTTCTAATTTTTTCCTTAGAATTAAATTTCTTACACTTAAATGATAAAACATTTATTACCTTGGTTAAAGTTAAAAAATGGTAATGAAGTGGTTGAACCAAAAGATAAGTTATAAAATGACAAAATAACCCGTATATGTTTTATTTTAGGATTATATTTAAATATTATCATATTTTTATTTAAATACATGGAAATTTTTAACAATATTATTTCAGAAATACATTAATTAAACATAAATATTTTATGTAAATCAATTTGTCTCATTTCCTCAGTACTAAAAGGAAACCTCCTCTATACTCTTCCTCGAACCATTTGAGAACCCTATCTTAGAAAATACATTCCAAAATCCCTTCCCATCATTCCTACAAACATGATATAGTATCATCTATCATCAAATTCCCATCCTAGAATTCATAGGTTTTAAATCAGAACTGGTTATCCGAAGAATAGGTATAACTCTTAAATATCATTTTTATTTTTTATTCCTCTATCTTTTTTATACATCTTAAAAATGATGAAATAATAACAGAAGTATATACACTATAATTAAATTATATTATGAAAAAGGTAAAACCCTATTTCATTTCCTTTTTTATCCCATGAAAAACAAAAACATTATTCATGTGTATGTGTGGACTACCACCTCCACAAAGCATTGTGTTTCGTTTTTCATCACCACCTCAAACGAGTAGTTATTATGATTTATTTATTTAATATATATTATATTAATTAAAAAATGATTATTCTTTTTATTTTTATATTTTTTATTTTCTTACCCATCCACCCATTAAAAATAATAATGTCTCTTGTGCGTACTTATGGATTTCCACCTACACAGAGAGATGCGATACATTTTTCCTGATTAAATTAATCAATTATTACAATATTTTATTTCATGTATTAATATTATAATTAATTATTAATTAATATGTTTTAGATGAGAGGACCAGGACCCCTTTAACCATGGTCAACCTACTGATGTTTTTTATGATTATGGACCGAACATCCTCATAATATATGATATGAACTTAATTATTTTAATAACTATAAAATGAATGATTCATAATTATATTAAATGAATAATAACATGAGAATAAATATGAAAATGGTTTTTATGAAATTATAAAATCATTATATCTTCATTATATTGGAGATAAAATACACACGTGGTGAGTTAGACTCGATATAAGGGGTTTCTTAACTATTTTTATTTCCATTGGGTTATATTACTTATTAATTGTATAAGTTGTTCCAATATTATAAGCCTAAGGGAAAATAATAATTTTATATTGTATGTGTATTTATATTTTTTACACATAATCATTTCAATGATTAATTATAACTTCAATGTTATGATCATTATGTGGGATTCTTATCTCATTTTTCATTCTATGATGCATATGTCATATTATACACTTGTTTCTATTGTTTGGTGTTAAAATACCCATTTGACATTTTATTTAATTAATATATTTAAATTAATTATTTTAAATGTTAATTTATATTTTTCTCATGTAGTTTTTTATTCAAATGTCACTAATGTGGTAAGGGATTATTCATGTTTTTTATTTTTAGGATTATATTAGAGGAATTATATGACATTTATATCTTAAAACCAATATTTTTTATTATACTATAGTAAATTATAGTGTTTTGAAGTATTATTTCGTTTTTTACCTTCTTTGGAACAAAAAATTCAAATTTTATTTAAGGAAAAAAGACTTTGTTTTTTATTTTAATTTTGAATATTTTTCTTCCATGCCCATATTTTTTTTCAAAAAAGTTCATGGAATATTTATAAAATTCTCCAATGATTTACTATAGTCATTTTAATCCATTTTTTACATTGTTTAATATGTTTTATAAGGAATCTTCTATTCATTTTTTAAATAAGGTAGTTTTCACCATATTTGTAAAAAAATGTTGTTATAATGATTACTAAATGAAATTCTCCACCAAAAATCATGAATATTATTTAATTTAGACCAAAATTTAAATATTTTCATGGTTATTTTACACTAAAACAGATTTTCCTAGTTTTATGCGAATTGTTATATTTTAATATAAATCATTTGAAAATGAAAATGCGATTTGTCTTAAAAAATATTCCCGTAATATTTTTAAATTATTATCATCTATTTAAAGAAACATTGGTAAATTTTTATTTTATAAGTATATAATAATTTCATAACATCAACTATATTTATTTGGATGAATTTTATAAATTTTCCCTACTTATTGACTGAGGAAAATATTAACATAATCTATGATAGTATTTCAACATGAATTTTAATTTTGTAAGTTTATTGAAATTTTATTTATTACTATCATATTATAAAAGTTTTGAACAAAATATATGGTAGGTGGGGCCCGTAATATCCCCTATATGAATCATTAGGCCTCATGAGAAAAACTACTTTGGGTATTTGGTGTATTTATTACCATTTCATATTAGATGTCTTCGAATACGGCCTTGATGGTATGTTTATGATTCCTAGGAACAATTCCTTGATTGTATCATTATGATGCTAATAATTATTCACTCCATTGTTATAAAATAGTTTTTTGTTAACAATTTATTTTTTAAAATTAATATGTTATGTTTTGATTGTGGGAATCAGATAACACATCCAAAAGATTCACTAGATGCTTCCAGGAATAACCTAATAGCGTAGTTCATTTCATATGATTTGATTTGACTAGTCATATTGACTGAGAAATGTTACGAATTAGATGTTATGGTCATTCAATGTTTGGATAGAAAGCTGGTTCATAGAGCCCATTCGTGGAGATACACTCACAAATACAGAAATGTAATGACGGAAGACCCTATGATCTGATAGATATGTTTTCCACTTCCATAGAGAGCTGGGTTAGAAGCCTTTTGAGTAGGAAAAGCACCAAGAACACTAAGGGGAAGTGTGAGGGAAGCCTTCATGATTACGATGGAGCTGTTGCCGACAGCAAAGCTCAATTTCTTTAGCGATGCTCCCCCAGAACCAATCCTCTTTTTGGAGTCACTTTTTCTTTGTGTTTCCCATTTTTTCTCCATGGATAGCCCTGCTAACCTCTATTTCCTATAAATAGTTAGATCACCATAATTTAAGCACAGTTACACCTTCCATTCATCTACCCAACTCCCATTTTTCAGTTCTCTCTATCACCGAAAACGCCTCATCCCTTTGTGAGGGGGGAGCCCCTTCAGGTTTCGTGAGGCTCGGTGAAGCATTAAGTCACTATAGAGAAATCTCTATATAACGAGTCTTATGCTAAGGAAAGGCCATGATATGTGAGCACCATTCCTTCTGAACCTCCTTCTAGAGACCCTGAGCACCTTGAAACCACATCCTTTATCAGACCCAATTCTCTGCGAGACCCTGAGCTCCACAGGGTCCCATCTTTCATGAGACCCTATTCTCCACAAACCCATTTCCTTCAAGAAGTCCTATCATTTGAAATGATTATATCTTCACTCAACCTCATTCAAACCACAGGGGGATGAACCCCCGCACCCCTACTCAAGATCAGTGTCGGGATGTGTTCACGACCCTCTAGGATGGTCCCTTCAGTACTGTCATTTACCAAAATGGAATATGGAGAGTTGCACCGTGATCTTTTCTAGCTGAGGGAGAGAAATTTTATATTTCCCCCTTATGTGCACCCCATCTTCCACCTATGTAATACCATGATCTGAGATACTTCTATACACTCCTTGAAACACATTTATTCAACATATTCCTCTTGTTCCCTTTCACATGTAGTGATTTTATATTCCCATCTTTAATTCCCCGAGTACATTGAGTTGATCCATTCCTAATGAAACTCATCCAAACCCCCATCACCTAGCTTCCATGTCGATTTGTACCAGAAATGAATTCTCTTGTGTAAGTCCCACACCATCCATTTCTAGGATCCTTATGCCTAATAGTCCTCCCAAAATGAATTTAAATTTTATCATTCTGTATCATATAGTAATATGATTCCTCTTTTATAAATAAGAGATTACGTATGTGACCAGCATAAGATGTCTCGTTCCATTATTATAGTGTTGTAATTTCATGAGCGTTGGAATCTATTGGAACATTCCATCACTCCACGTCATGGATTGAGTGTCCTTGATTTGGATATTAATTATCATCCACATCCAATGGGACCCCCTAATAGCCTGGTCTCATGAATCTTTGGCTCACCAACCATTATGGGCCAATGTCTCGAAGGAATTTGAAAGACACATCGAGTTTGGCCTCCTGTATCATATATGGTCAGTGGTTATCCCTTATTTGTTTGTATCCTTCTTAGGCTAACAATATTTAAATGATACTTTTCAATTATGGTCAGCAGTTATCTTCCTTCTTCATGCCTCACCAATTGTGTTTCGACTGTCAGGCATGTGGCTCGCACTTTTCATATCCCTTTTGATGGACTGATTCCAACACCCATGGTGTTATCCCGCTAGCACACTAGTGCATAGTTGTAGTTTCAAAGTTTATACCTCAAAAAAATAGTGATTTGGGATGTCTATATGACCATGCATGAGGATGAAAATACGGGAAGCTTCCGCAAATATACCATATCCACCATTGCCACTCCTCAGTGCCACCCGAGCTTCTTCCATATGTAATCCCCATCCACCATTTCCATTCCTTAGATTCCCAAAATTTTCATAAATGAGTAATCCCCATTCACCAATTCCACTCATTAGTATCACCTAAGAAACATCCATGTGTAATCTCCATCCACCATTTTCGATCCCTAGTGGCACCCATGATAATTCCATACGTAGGCCCCATCCACTAGTGTCGCTCCTTAGTGGCACTTGGGAAGCTTCCATGCATAATCCCCATCCACTATTTTCACTCCATCAAGGCACCCGGGATACTTCCATGGGTAATCCCTATTCAACATTGTCACTCTTTCATAGAACCTGGATAGCTTACATGCATAATCCTCATTCACTATTGCTTCTCCTTAGCGGCACCTAAGCTATTTCAAAGTGTATTCCCTATCCACCATTTCTTCTCCTTAGTGTCACCCAAGAATCTTCAATACATAATCCAAATCCACCATTTCAACTCCTTAGGGGATCATAGGTTGCTTTCATGCATAAGAGTCATTCACTATTTCCTCTCCATAGCAGCACCTATGTAGTTTTCATGAGTATGCCATATTCATCACTGCCACTCCTTAGAAGCACCCAGGAATCTTCCATGTGTAATACCCATTCACCACTGCCACTCCTTAGTGGCACCCGGGAAGCTTCCATGAATATGCCTCATCCATGACTGCAACTCCATAGTTGCACCCGAGAAATATCCATTTGTAAGCCTCATCGAATATTGCATCTCATTAGTGGCACCCAGGCTCCATCCATGCATAAGTCCCATCCACCATTTCCACTCCTTAGCAGCACACATGCTGCTTCTATGTTTATGACCCATCCCACATTACCCCTCCTTATTGACAATTGATCTACTTCCATGCATAATCCACATCCAATTTTTATTCTCTTTAGTGGCACCGAGGCATCATTCATGTGTAAGCATCATTCACCACCCTTTGTGGCCACACCATTATTCCATGATCGTTAGGTCTATTATTTCCAATTGTTTTTCACACTGTGCATAACTCACGTGGTCTGAGAGTAAATAGATTCAATTAAATCCTCTTTGGGATGCCATAGTTTGTAAGTGACATTCCCCTTTTTGCTGAACTGCATGGAGTTTTATCATTTCACTTATATATTAAGGTACGTGGGAAGCCTTCTTGAGGTTCAAACCCATCACTCATTGGTCCAGACCACTTCAAATTGGTTCATCCTCATCTTTTATGTTGTTAACTTGTATTCCCCATTCATCCCGGATGATGCTAAACTGCATGCTTTCAAACTATATGGGTTTTGATCCCTATCTACTATGTTGGGTACGTAGGAATCCTCCATGAGATTCAAGAACATACACTTGTAAACTTAATCATCCCCTTTGTTTTTTCCCACATCCATGGTCCACCCATTAGTTGTGTTATAATATTTTTCAGGCAGCTAAACAAGCATAGTCCATGCCCTCAATCTATATACATCCATAAAATAGTGTCCCTCTTGTGATGGGCTGCTAACCATGCGTAATCCCCAACATGTCTCTGGGTCACTGTACTTTGTGTACACCCTATTTCTATGCCCCATCCTGAACAACATGGACTTTGATTCCCTTCCACGAGGAAGTGTAGGAATCCTCATTGAGGTTCAAGACCACCATTCATGTCATATCTTGTTCTCTCCTTCAAGACATTGTGTTTTGGGATGATCATTCCCTAACCGAGAGGTTCGACTTCACTGGGGACCAAAACAATGCACTCTATTCTCAGGGTCCACCTCTTTAGGTGTCCTGTATCCCCACCAAACTACATGGACTTTTACTACTAACCACTAGGATACATAGGAAGCATCCCTGAGGTAGAATACCACAATCATCGTCCTCACATTAGTTCCATCTCATTCATTCTTCTCATCATCACTTATTCTATATCCATTCTGATTTTACCCAGGCCACCACATCTTAGTGAAATAATTCTATCCATATGGGGAGCTAACCATTTTTAATCCCCATTAAGCTCATTTATCTTTGTATCTCCTAGGTTTATAACCACACATAATCCCCCTCATGCTTCCAAGTTTATTTCCATTGTGTACACCCTGATCTCATGACTCGCCTTTCAAAATATGTGGGTTTTTATCCCTATCTTCTAAACTGGGTACATATGAAACCTCTTTGAGGTTTAATCCCAACAAATGGTAAACCTTGGTTTGCCCATTGTTGGTACCCACCATTATTTAATCCTCTCTTTTTGGTGTCCAAATCATCCTTTATGGTGTGAATTCTTCCCCTTTGTGGGACAAACCTTCCTAGGTGTTCCTTATTGGGTGTTCTGACCCATCCATTAGTGAAAATTTCAAGTTTCTCATTCATAGGTATGTACCAATATGATCCACTTTCATAAGTGTTATGATTAGTCCAATCTGTCTCCACTAGATTTTAAACTCTTGAAATAACCTTGTTAAACATGAGCTACTAAGGAAATCCTCAGAGACATGCCTCCGACATGTGATACCTTGTGATTGATGTGGGATGACTCAGGTTCTATTCCCTTGAGATACCCAATTTTTAAGATGAATACAATTGACCAATGTCCATGCATCCATAGATTCCCTAACATGCCTGATGTTACCATCTACTTCGACCAATCGTTACTACCCTATCTGGACCCCTTAGAATATCCAGACAGAAGAACCCTAATTAACAGGTGTCTACAAAGACATGGAACCCGGAATGATATTAAAAAATGTCTTAATCATTAAGGGAGACATATAATAGGTGATGAATTACATAGAGGAATCCACGGATGGAGAGACAAACATTTATCTTCCTATTTATTTCAACATGAAAATGTCCCTTAAGAGGTGACAAATACTGCTTGCCTTTGGAAACAAGGAATGTAGGGAAACAACATGACTCATCCGGCTGAAGCATCCCATGCATGCATTATTTTGAGGAACACCCCAATGAAAAATCATCAGAAACATGGATATATTCCCCTTTATGATATTAGTTATATGGAAGTTTTGATTATTATTTTTATCTATGATATATTATTCATGATTTATTTATTATATAATGTCTTCTTTGTTATGCTTCCCCATACCAAGAATATGTTCTCAAAATTTATTATTCTTTCTTTTCTATAGGATACCAAGAGGTGTTCTATGAATGATTTTAGGGATATATATGAATAAATAATAAAGACATCATTATAATTTTAAAGTTTTATTTCATGTTTTCAAACATAACATGAGAATTATATATATATCTAGTCTCATAGTAAAACTAAACTATTCAATCCATTGTGATTAAATACCTTGTATCTTGTGTTAATGTAGAAAAATAACCAATGGGTCATGGTTACTAGATTTGGGGAGTTTCACTAGATTTAACGTAGCTCAGTGATCAGCGCATTCTATGGACTCCGACTTGGGGATAAGTGGATTTTTTCATTATTGGTTTTTGTGTATGAACAAAGGGTTTTATGGAGGTTTGTTTTTTAATTTTATTTTATTTTCATTTCATTTATTTTCACTAATTTTTATTTGACTACTATGGACATATAACATATGCAGTAACATATATAAGAAAATATATGACACACTCACCACTGGGGTAGTCTACTAGGATATATTTCTCACCCCCTATGTGTGAGCCTTAGTTCTTATGTAGAACATTATATCTAATTTTAGTTTAGAAAGATAATGCATAGTGGATTGGGTAGAGTCTCATTATTTCTTAATCAAGGTGGAAAACTTTTGTGGATATTGTGGATCAAGATGGAGGAGCTCAATAAATTTGGGAATATGGTTTTAGGTACGGCTTGGAGATGGTAGTAGAGCCTTGAATTTATGTTTTTTTTATTCTATATTTTTATTAGATTAATGTAAAATTACTTAATGTATATAGAATCACTATGAGTCTGTGTGTAGAATTTTCATTTGTTATTACATACTTGTATTTTCATTATTTATTATGTGTATACTATTGGTCATGGATGTGTATATGTTTGGTTTTTTATATATTACTATGATCTAATTTTAGTGTGTGGAATCTCTATATTATAGATTATACCCAACCACCTTTAAACAACATCTATCATATAAGGAGTAAATCTTAAGGAAATATCATGATAAAGATCAATTGAAGGGTTAGGTCAACCATACCCAGTTCAAAAAAAGATTCCATCAAAGACATCTCTTTTTCATGTCTTATTTATTTGGGGATAGTAAAAACATTTTCTATTAATTTTTCATTGATTGTAATGGATATCAAACATGTTCATCAGGAACACCTTTTCTGATAATACTTCCATGTTTCTATGGCGATGGGTTTGTTTTTCTTGGTTTTTAATTGTATGGTTGTTTGATTTCAACATAGATTATGCACTTGAGTTTATAGATTTATGATTTATGGGTTTCTTAGTTTTTATCCCATTGGAATGTGGACTTTTTACACGAATCATTCTCTGAAAATATGATTCACATGACATATTCCTATTTTTATGTCATTTAGATGATGATAAAGGTAATATTATCTAATTTTATCCTGAAAACCTACACAGAATTTCCCATATAGCTTCTTTGTGGAATTATACTCTACTAAAAGATAGTAAATTTTCTTCTAGTGTTTGGTCATGTGGATATTAAGGGGCGATTCTGTCTTGATATTGAAATATGTTCCCTTCATTAAGAGATACATGGATACCCTTGTTGGTTAGTGTTGGATTTAGGTTTCATATTATTGTATTGAGAATGGAAACAATGCATAAGGTAAATTTTTTATTGTTATAGATTTTCCTAGAGTTTTAGTTTCATTTAAGGTTTTTTAGACATGTGGTTGTCTTGGGCATGAAACGAAAAGCATTGAGAGTGATCATGGTATCTTGGGTTGTCTGGGAGGGTAGGTTTGGATGGATGTATAGAATTTTATGTTCTTTTGGATCTTGTTACACTTCTAGTGGTGTCGTGGGAGCATGGTTTGGTTATTACGGTTTTAGAATGATGTTCAATTGGGGGGTGTTCATGTTCTTATCCTTGGTTGTTTTTCTGGAGTCTCTTTTTTTGAAGATGAGAACATTGGGTGCTACAACAAGTTGGAATAGACCTATGAAATGAAATTGGTGAGTGGTTTAAGAACATCATCCTAGGATCATTGAGGCATGGATAGTAGGACAAACTAGTCTTGTTGTGTATTCAGGATGTATAGTATTCTGATAACATTAGTATTGGTTTACAGTCGATAATGTCTTGGGAAATATTGAGAATGATAGTTGTTGTGGACCTGTTAAGGATGGAGCCCATGGAGTTGTGTTAGTGAATAATTATGGTGGGGAGTGTACCAAAGGATGTTGAAGGATATTATATTGATTTTATATGGGGGGTTGAGAATAAAGGATGTCGTTATTTGTGAAATAGAATTAGGTGGTTGGTGCTTCATGGTGGTTCTCATGTGTCAGTGAATCATCATTGTCTAATAATTACATTTTTAGTGGAAAAAGTGAAAGCTAGGGGGGCTGGAATTTTTATAGAAGGGAAATGATAAGGATACTCATACGGTAGGGAGTTTCTTATCTATCATTGATGAAATACCATTTTATTGGTGGGTTTTTTGGTGTATTTGTTTTTAGTGTAAGAGAATGATGGATTTCTGACAATCGATGCTTCTCAGGGGTGAGAAGTTTTTTGGCTAATATTTTCTAATGAACCACATTGTTATGGGTTGAGAAAACTATGGAAATTTTATATTTTTATTATCATATGGTTTTCTCCAATAAATAGTTATTTACATTATCACATGATCATTATTAAAATTTATGACCACAATTAGAATAGTTTTTTTACCCAAGGATATGTGTTTCATGGAATTCCATAACACTCATATTTTCACTGAATATATAATTTTTAATTAAGTAAATAGTAATTAATTCCACAAGTGAAATTGATTATATATTTTAAATAGAATCTCATATTTAAATTCTGAATTTTTTTCAACTCTAAATGCGGGTTTTTAATTATGAAATGTTTATACTCATACCGAGTTTTTGGGCTAAGGCTAGCACCTTAAGTGGGTGTTTTTTCTTTTTCCTTATTCCTTTTTTATTTTCTCTTTAATCTCCCCCTTGTGGTTTCCACTATACAGGAGATATATTAAGGGGTCCCTCCATATCTGTATGGATAAAAAAAGAGATGAAGGTGTGGAGAGTTTGTAAGCTCCACATATGATCTTGGTCATCGGTAGATCAAGGTGCAGTGGCTTCGGGTAACAGACCTGAGAATGTTTCTTTGGAATTTTCACCATGAGGTTGGATGTATATACACTTTAATCCAAAAATACCTATATTTCATTTTATTTTAATATTATATAATTATATTGGTTATTATAAGGGCCATGAGAACCTCAGTGGGGTGTTTTTGGGTAAACCTGGCATTTTGGTTGATTTGAAGGAGTTTTTAATTGGGGAGAACCAAATCACAAACAATATAATTAAATAAAAAACATTGTGTGTTATTTTTTTTCTGGTAAAAAAGTATATTAAGATGACTACATAATGTGTATTCTTAAAACACAACATATAAAAAGAGTCTTGGTGTGGACAAAGTAATCATCCAAAGACAATGTGTCCAACCACAGGGCCATATAGGGTACATGTGTAGACCTAATGATTTGTATATAGAAATTGGTCAACATGAGTCTTTAGACAGACCTCATGTATATTATAGGGAAATGTACCCCATGTGAATCATACACCATGTGGGGATATTTCACATTAGGTAAGTTTTAAGCACAAATAATGTTGGGTTAAAGTTCATGTTCTGGTAAGATTATGGGTGTACATGTCTTGTACATGAGGTACATTCCATTTTATCCTCCACCGGTTGTGATTCACCTGACATCCAACCCAGAATATGGAATTTGATTTTGAAGGAAGTAAATTATAAGTTTTTTCAGTTTTTGAGTCGATGGTTTGGACTGTTGGGGCGATTAGAGGTCATTTTTGTGTGTTTTGGGTTGGTTTAGAGATTAGTATGAGGATTCCATTGATGTTTTTGTTGAAAAATCATCCTAGTGGTTGAGTTGTGGTGTGAGGAATGGGTGACCATTGTAAACTTTTTTTGTTATATAGGTGTGAGGATTCTAGGTGTTTAGTGTGGGGTTCATTTTTTTTTGTTTTCTAGAAGGAAGGATCGTATAGCTACATTTCATTGGAATATATTGTTTTTTTGGGATCCTCAAATGGTCCTATGATGTTATAACCAATTTCTCAAGGTTTTAGTTGTTGAGGATTTAGATATATTTATTTAGGTTTAGTATTGTAGGATCCATTGTGATGGGTTGTCAATATAGCCATCAGTTCTGGTTGAGTTCCATTGAGTGGAATTTCAGATCAGCTTTAGGAACTCATTTAGTATTCCATTATTTTCGTGGTTTCATTGGAGTTTTTCAAAAGAGGTGATATGGTATCTAATAAGAGGTTTTTTACCAGTGAGAATGGATGAGGTTCTCTTATGAAGGTCTTGGAATGAGGGTTTCTTTATTCTATTGGAGTCCCACGTAGGTTTTCCTTTTCTCATTGTGTCTTAGAGAACTACTGAGGGTTCCCCATGAATTTTTGACTTTGATAGGGTCAGTTATGGTTTAAACACATGTTGATGTGTTCACGAATAGGTTGACCTCTTGCCACATTATTTATTATATGTAAAATGATTTAATTTTATCTCATTTGGATTGAATATGGGAGGATAAAATTTGGATATTTATGGATTATATATTACCCAATGTATGATTTAATTCACTCATTAATTTGTTGGCTAGTGTTGGGTGGGTAAATAAAGCTAATGGATGATCTGGATAATTGCACCATTGCCCCCAATATTAGCATTTTTATCTGGATAGTGTGGGACCCATTATATATTGTTGCACTCCTATGAAAAATTATTTATATATCCATTCACATATAATATGTTATGTATTATTGAAGCACTATGTGAATAAGGTTATTTTATATCATGTCTATTTCTGCATAACTCATATAACTTTTATTAGTTCTCTAGTCATGTTCACCTAGAGGTTCTTCCCACTAGTTTAGATCATAGATTTATATTTATAGATCTTGATAGTTGTTTGGGTGTTTTGGACACCTTGGGTGAGATCCGAGGGTCTGGCCTTCATATTTTTTTCATTCGAAATGCCCATGAGGTCATCATGATTTTCAGGTTGCACTATATGTTGTGTGTCTTGGTGAGAAGTGTGTTCTAAATCATCTATCATTGGCCATAGTGGTTTTGGTTAATATTATCTGGAAAATTAGATCCTTCTTTTTTATGATGTGGTCGTTTTTTGTTTTTTTATTTATAGTTATTCACTTTTATGTCAGTTTCTTTTCTACTATGATGTGAATATCACATGTACATAATGTTTTATATGAAAATATATGATAGGTAAATCATCGAGGTGTTCCATTAAGAATTACTTTTCACCCCTGTAAATTCACCTTAGTGAACGTGTACACCCTTATCTCTAATTTTTGGTTGAAAATGGAATGGACATTGGATCGGGAAGAGGACTTGGGTTTCATGAAAATTGAGACTTCTTTTGTGGAGTCTAGTGGTCTAGCTAGAGTATAATTTTTGTTTTTGTAGAATTGGTTTGAGGTATGTATATAGAATGGTAGTAAGTCCTTTTATATTATTTTATTCATTTATTTATTATGTATTTGGTGATCAATTGATGTTTATAGAATTATTATGAGAATGAACGTAGCAATTTACTTTAATATAACATTCTTATATTTTCTATTTATTATGCATACTTTGATGTTCGTTGATGTGTTTGTGTTATTTTATTTCCACTATTATTGTACTAAAATTTTAGAGCATAGTATCCCCATTTTGAGGATTAATTCACTATTTTTTATTCCTTGAAAATATGAGGAAACACGCTTTAGGACTATTTACATGATAAGTCTAGTGATTGGTTCAGTTTACCTAGTCCAGTCTATGTTATGATTGTGTTAATGATGCAATATAAAGAGCCTATTTTTTTCATTTCACCATAATATCTTGAGAAATATGTATTGTATCTCACCGCCACCACCCACAACATCAGTTAATAAATATTTTATTTTATCTTCCATTATGGTACCTCAAACACTACATGATTCATCATTCCACAAAATTAACACTTATATAAATTTTTTTTAGCACAATTCAATTCATCATATCCATTATATTAATCTCATGGATAATAATCTATTTCAAAATATTACCATCATCATGAAATCATGGTAAAATAATATATAGTATCAAAATTTATTTGAAACCACCCCACCACAAGACCACATTATCACAACCTAGACAAGTATACCCTTGTAGTTTATCAATAAATAAAAAAATTTCACTCAATACCTATTTATACATTAAGATAAAAATTTATATTGAATAACACATGAATTTCATGAACTTGAAAAAACAATAACAAAAAAAAAATCACCTCAGAACATTTACATGGACAATATAGTGGAATGAATTAAATGAAATTCAAGAGAAGTTTTAACTCATTCATTTAACTTTTCAAAATCAAATCATTTTATTTCAATAATTTATATTCAATTTCATATTGATGAAAATTGAAACTAATATATAAAAATTATTAAAACAATTTCATGCAAAAAAATTCCAATGCTAAAACACCAGATATGTACATAAATATTTGTTATATAAAATCAACAAAAAATGGATAAAAATAAAAATGTAAAAAAATAATGTCCATAAAAATTTGAAAGTAAATTTTCATTCAATTTAATAGTTTTCTAAAATTAATATTATTTTTTAAATAGAAATTATTTTTTATAAAAATTAAAACATGTGGATATATAATTCATATTCTTTAATAATTTTAAAAGACATTTTAAAATATTTTAACATACATAATTAAAATGAAAACTAATTTTTTTAAATCATAATATATATTATATATTATTATTTTTCATTCACTTTGGAAATAAATTTGAAAAATATGTTGTAATACATATTTTTTAAATGAATAAATATAGTGATTTTAAATATAAAATATATAAATATCTTTCTATGTGTTGTCCATATGATGATAAGGATAATGATAATCAAAATACCTTTATGGTGTTGTAATTTATTACATCAAACGGGGTTTTATATGATACTATAGAAGAAATGAATAAAACTATTTTAATCTCGTGTTTTTTTCAGGAATTATTATTCCACATTAATTGTATTGAATAAGTTTCATCCACTAATGGGAATTTTGATGTGTTGAAAGGATTTGATCAATATTTTATATGGGGGATCTCTTACTAAATATGGTTTTAAAAATTAAAATAATCACTGAATAATTTGTAACTATATTAAAAAAACATTTTAACTAGTGGAAATGATGATGGATGAAAATGATAACTAGTTTTTAAATATATAAAACACCTCGTATTATTATTATTCACAGTAATAGGTTCATAGACCATTATTTGAATAATATCCTTTTATTAAAGGAGACCAAAGGTATTTAAAACCAAAATAATCAATATATTTACTAAATTGATAATAACAGTAACATATAAATCAATAGACATGGAATAACATATACATAATTCCCAAACTAAAATCTCATTCATGAATAGTATAGATACTTTCTGAATATATTTAGATGCCAAATATGATTCAAAAATTTGGATGAATCAAAATAGAATAACATTCCAAGTAGTATATAAATACAATAATTTTATTTAAAACCTAAATATCAAAGATTATTGGTCAAAACTACTACTAGAAATATAAAATAAACTATAATTCACCAATGAAAGCTTACCATAAGTGAATGAATGAGAAAATGAATGGTAGGGTCACAATAGGACGTATGTGATGAAGAGGGGATGCAGTGAAAATTTGTGATTGGGCTTGATGTTCATGGATGGTAGGGGATAGTGAATACTGGTCACATGTGGTAGAATATGGAGATAGTGGAAGATGAAAAACTAGATTGATTAGGGAACTCAAGGAAGATATCATATAGTGGATTATTGGTTAAATACCATATTCATGAATCTATGATGGGGAATTAAGAAATAATGGGTTTCAGTGATATAGTTTTTGAGGAGATAGTGAAAAAATGAGAGATTAGTGTTCAAGAATATATTTGGGGATGAGGGAGATGTGAGGCTGGGAAGAAGGATTGGTTCATATATTTAATTAATTTACTTTTTTCATTTTTTTTATTATTGGGTTTTTTCCATTATCAGTCGTAAAATTCATCATTTTCATGCATGATTTTTGGTCTCTTATTTGTTACATCTTCGAAATTCCAAATCCCATGTAGTTCTAATTGATAAAATAATAAATTTTAGGTATTTATCTAAAAAATTAATATTAATAAAAAAATGAAATAAAAATTAATATGACCTGAACATTGATGATTTTTTTTAAAAAAATGAAAACTTTTATACTAATATGTAAAATATCATTGTACTATGATAAGATATAAAATACTGTCATGGTTAGCGAAATAAGACCCCAAAATAAAATTTTGGGAATGTTTTGTTTTTTTGGCCATTTTTTCTTGTACATATCTTATGATAATTATAAAATAAAACCAAATCAACATATTATTTGGGAAATTGTGAGGATTTATTGTAACTACCACCGAATGTCCAATATATTCTTCTATCTATAAAGGGACATTTTAGAAATCATTTCAATGATTGATTAGATACTTCAATATATATTTCATTTTCACCACAATCCCCATTCTAAGCCTACCCAATCCTTAGATGTTATGTATTATTAGGTTCAATTATTAATGATTTTATTTAGTAATAATTTTTTATAATTTTATTTTCAAAAAATATTAATATTTATGTTTTTACATATTTTTCAATATTCTTAATTGCATTGAAGTAAATATTATTGTAACATTCTATCATTGATTGAAATTATAATGTTAGAAAACAATATTTTTTGATGTAATTTTTTTATAAATATCTACTCATAAATATAGAGTTTGATACTCATGTACTATTTTCACTACAAGATTCATTTACCAATAAATCAACTATTATAAATTTTTTTTTTATAAATAATGAAATCTAATCAATAGAAAAAATAACATATGTTATGTTGGTTGAGACAAAAATATGTTATGTACATTCAGTTTTTTGTATAAAAAATGGTATGTGTTTAAACAATAAATAAAATATATTTTTTTGTGATTTACTGAACATATGTTGTGTATTCATATAAACAAAAAAAATATGTGCTTTGTTCATTAAAACAATAAAATGTCTTACGGAAACAAATTTAAAAACAAAATATATGCATTTTAACCATAAATTTTTTCAATAAAAATTATTATGACCAATGGTCACTAAAAAATAATTTCAATTCATTAGAGTCCATTAATGTTATTTGTTCAATAACTGATGTTTCAAACTTTATTAAAATTAGTTATAAATTACCTAACATTAGAATCCCTACAATGAATGGATTTTTTTCGATAATTAGAAAAACCTTGTAAAATCATAGTTTATAATGTAGATTTTTTTTATAATTGACATTATAAGAAAAGGAAATTCATTTGATTCCTCAATTGTGTTGTTCAATTCTATACAAAAAGAGGAATTTTAGATATTTAGTTTTATGATATTTCTTATATATATTGATTTAGTTAAATAAATTTTTTTTTATGATTTATTGTTAAAATATGTTCTTATAATAGTTTAATGTGTTATTAATTTTTACAGTTTAAAGATATATACTGATATAAATACATTTATAAACACTTATATAAAATATAAACATCTGTGAATACATGTGTTTGTGTGTTTGTATGTTAAATATATGTACACATGTTTTTTAATCTTATATATTATCATATTTTATTCATAATTAATTAAGGTTAATTTAATATCATTTTTATTTAAATTTCACATTACATTATTGTCCTAATTTAATAAAAAAATTATAATTGGTTATTTAAATTTAATATAGTATTTATATTTTATTGTTTATACAAATAAATTTATGTTTTCTGTGTTTCTCACCCAGGCCTGGGTGGGTGCATTCATTCTTTATGGTGTGAATATATATACATATATTTATCTCATATAATTGTATTAATAAATTCATGTTGTCTGTGTGTGTGTGTGTGTTTCTTTTATACAATTTTAGTTTTTATATTGTGTTATTTAAATGTACTATAACATTCTCATTATATAAATTTAAAATATATATATATATATATATTTAAGGTAATATTATTATTTTAAAAAAATAATTTAAATTTAATATAATAATATTATTTATATTTTTACATAAAAAATGTAATGTGTGTGTATGAAGAACCAAGTTCCCAAGACCTTGAGAATATGTTTTTTTGGGTTTTGGTTGCATTTGGAGAGAATTTTCTGCTTGTGGGAATGTAAAAGGATGAGTTTTGTCTCCATATAGTCTGAAACATCTGTGTTGGAACATGTGGTGTAGATCATTTCAGTACCATGCTCATGGTGAGTTCCATTTTCAATGCCTTCAGAATTGTGAGTTGGGTGCTTTGAAATATTGATGAATCCATGGATAGAAACACTGGTTTTAATGAGTACCCATGTCATTGTGGTTGACCAAGTTGTGATGGGTCCAATTTTCAATGGTGTGGTCTATGTGATGGTCTTAGTAAAGTACATGTGTTGAATTTTTATATGTTTATTGCTCGTGGTTTTGTGTATAGCGGTGTTATGCTTTGTTTGTGGAATTTTTTATGTATGGGAAGCTTAAATATCACCATATTGTAGAGTGAACCTTGTATGAGTCTTATAATTATCCATTCTTGATTTTCGGATGCAGTGTGGATGGGTTCATCATGCCATGGTGGGGTTTTATGCTATATGTGCTATTTTTTAAGGATTCAATATGAAATCATCCCCACCACAGTGGTTTCCACCTTATTTATACTGTCTATAAAAGTTTTGGGATTTCCCTTTGTAACATATATTGGGGATCGATTCCCTTTTTGAAGGATGTGGTGTCACAAGGAGTTTCAGAATGACCCTTATGTATTACCTTGGTAAATATTAATATCTATGAGTCATTACCCTAGTATGTGAGTGACTTTCCCTTTATTGTTTCTCTATTATCATTAATAAAGACACTATAATGTAGTGAGGGTCTATTCATTGGAATTGGACATTGAATATTTCCTTGTTGGAAACTACGAAGGCTATAATGGGTATGATATATGATTCGGTTGTATTTATTTGAAGAGAGTTTAGTTATAAAATAATATTGGAAACAATGAGAATGAGACCTCAAAACTATAGTGGAAATCGTTGTGCATTGGAAACAATGAGGTTGAATTATCCATGATGGGGCGCATTTTTCTCAGTAGGTCATGGTCAAGGTCACAACGCAGTTGTTGAGTAACGAAACATGGAGGTATTGGTTTTGTTTGTCTTTAAATTACGGGAACGAAATTTTATCTCGTGGAGATATGGTTTTCATAAAAAACCTGGATTCAGATCTGAATTTGACGAGAAACCGCACAATAATGGTTAAGGTATACATTACAATATAAAGGACCTTTGTATTTCCTCTATAAATTTATGTTCATAAATCTATGGGTTTAGATACTACTCCATTATTTTTAACTCTATCCAACTTGAAGAATCCGATGGTACTCCTTTGTCAACCATTTGTTTTTATTGGATGCCTGAATCATGTAGTGAACAATTCCTAGATCCAAGGTTATAAAATTCTCCTCCTTCCCTAATATATATTGTACTCATCATCCCTATAGGCTATAATAGTGTGGTTTCACTATTTTATGTCTACATTTGAATATGGAATCATTATGGTTCATCATGATTGGGTTCTAAGGTGGTCTCTATTGAATTTAAAAGTGGTTGATCTATAGTTATCAAATTATTTTGTTGTGTTTCATTGAATATTCTTTTGAAAATAGGGGATTAGAGGTTTCTATATTTTAATCATGTGCATATATAGGACTATATGCCTTTTTTATTGTGTAGATAATAGAAATTTACATAATAATGATAATGAACTGAAGTAAATGAATTAATGAGAGATAATGGATGCCTTATATATATTCCATGATATTTTATATGTGGTACTGTTTCTATTTTTTTTGATTTTTAGTATAGTACCCTTCTGTTTTATTCTTTATATATTTGAATCACCTTCAATAAAGTATTAACGACTTAAATATGCTAATTTACTAGTGTAATTAAAAATATGAAATTTATTACTATTGTTATTATGATTCATGTGTTGAATGAATATGGAATCACTCTTAGAAGGTATTATTTGAATAAAACTAAAATTGGTTTTTTTTTACTAGTATTTCAGTTTCTATCATTGTTATTAGTTTGATGTTAGTGGTTTATTTTTGTGGCTAGGATTACATGTATGATCCAGGGTGGTGTGTGTTTGATTGAGTTAGTATTTGTTGTAATTATTGGGTAGTATAGGAAGTGGTGGAATGACTACTATTCTGAGATGGGAATGTCGTTTTGGTTGTAGTGGTGGCTTCTGGAATGTGTTGTGAGATAGTTTTTGTTGTTTTTTGTTTTTATTATAGGTTCATGTCATATATTCCTTATGGTAGGGAATATGAAATTTATAAAAATGAATATGGTAATGCGTGTTGTATAGAATCAAATAATATTTGGACTATTAAGGTATTATTAACTATTAGAATGAATTATTTAACATTAAATATGGATATGTATTGAATAATGAAGCTAATGTGTCTACTAAAATGGTAAATATATAATGGGTAATGTTATGACTAAATGGTTAAATTTTGTACATTTTTGGGGTTATTCTATTTGGAAGGTGAGTTTGGGTTCTATGGTAGAGGTAATAATATTTGTTTTCTTATCATAGGGATGGTGTCATGGTTTTGATTGGGTGTGGAAATGTTACCTTGATATGGTCTCCTAGGATGGGATAATTATTTTTAGTATATATGATATATTTTTCATATAATTTCATACACCCCCTATCAAAATTGAAAAACAACACAGTCTCCTAAATAAATGGATTACATATCCTAATTCTACATTCTCCCTTAAACATTAGTACGGTTTTACTGACCTGAAGTTGTGGAGGATTGGTTTTGATGGATATAAGCTGGATTGAATTGATATGATTTGATGAATAATGAGGTATGAGGTATGATACACTGTGTGGGTTGTTAATTATAGGTTTATGTAATGAGGTAGATGTATTTCATGTCCATAATAACCAATTGTGATGAAGATGTGGTATAATGTTGTTTCTGGTATATGACATGGTGTTATATGTGGTACATTATGATCTTGATGATGTGCTATGTTTTTATATCAGATGTGGAACTACAGTTATATGGAAGTGATGGGAGAACCAATACCTATCATGTTGGGTTTTGAGAGTGAAAAACATTAGGATAAGTGGTTATGGGGTGACCTCTTGGTATATATATATTTTAAAGTATATAATTATACATGGATGTGATATTGGTTGTGTGAGGTAGAGTGAGGTTGGGTTGTTTTTGAACTTGATAAATGTGTATTGGTTTTGTGGTTTTTCTTTAAGGAATTAGTTTGATATTTCCACATGTTCACAAGTTGTATATGAATACTCCCCTAATCTATATAAATATAGTCTTCGTGTTTCCTAATGGAGTTTAGTGATTAAAAGAGATATTATTTTTTCATAGCTTAATGTAGGATTTTGTGTCCTTGAACCAACTACTATGTACTTTTTATTATATTTATATTCAATGTATTTAATATTAATAACTATAATATAACATTATCAGTGTTTTTCTATATAGATTTAATGTGGTACACTTTTTGGATAATAGAAAGAATTGAAATGTCTCAGAAGTTCACCACGATGATCAGAACATTGATATGTTATGATAATAATTTTAAATATATATTTTATGGTTTAATGAAGTATATCTAATTGTAAAAATATGAGGTATTTTATTAGGTGTAGGAAACTCATAATACAATGAAAATTCTTCTCAAAAAAATTCACTTGTTAATCTCCATGAGAGGAGGTCATGAGAATAGTCCTGCTAACATTAATTCTACAAGATAAATGTTTCATTGGATATTCATTTTTATATATATGTGTATTATTAATTAGACATGATATTATAATTAATCTATAAATTGAATTATATACATTGATATATTGATGAAAACAATGTCAAATTTATCCTCATGATGAGGTATGATATGTTGGTTGTGTCATCAGTGATATTGATTAATGAATAATACATGAAAGTATTTGTCACTTCTAGGATAAAATAATTAAATGTATGCAACCCATTGAATCGATTGGAACTATTTTATTATTACCATGGTCATGAAGGTTTAATTTATGTGCTCATAATAGAATATTTAAAAAAATATATACCAACCATAAATGATGATAAAAAAAGGATGTGTCCTACCTGATGGGATGTTTATACAGAGATATTATATTTCGAATTGAGTGTTAATTATGGTTTATTATCATTGAAACATTAACATATTTCCATAGGGGTTATTTATGGTGGTTCTAAACATTGATCATAGACATTAGTCTTGATAGTAGATTTCCACTATGAAATAGTCCTAGAGTTGCATACGCTAAGTATATCCATATCCTCAAATAAATTATGTTTTAATTTAATACTATAATAAATATAATTCTCATGGATTGAGGAATAATAATTATTTAGGGTATTTGATCTCCTAAATATTTATAGAATGAATAATATTGTGATATTTATTTATTTAAATAAATAATCGTCATTCAACAATTTATAAATATTGATGAGGAATAGAGGGATGAGTTAAGGGTCTGTAAAAAATGTTATATTATTTAATATCATTTAAATTTAAATTTGTTAATTTATTTTAAAAATGATATTTAATTATCTTCAAGTATGTTCACATCATCGAAATAATAATGATATTATTATTTCACTTGGGGTTTCATTTATGATTAAGATGTTGGTCAAGTTCCTTTAAAAAATAATCAATACTTTGACCTATATATATATATAGACATATATATATACAAAGGATCTGTATAATTTTGCCCTTAATGGATTCTCTATAGAATTCTCTCCGACCATGGGGAGAACATCCCAAGAAATATCTTAAGAATGGGCGTTGTCAATCCTCCTCCTCCCACTCACATCTTTGAGTAAACTTGATATAATCCTTCAAAACTAAAATTAATCCTCGTTGTGATCAATAAAGAATGATGAAAATGGTCATGATGGTCCACGCTTTCACTTGGAGATCCAAAAATCACATTTCGAGGTTCTTGGAGCATGTGTGGATATCTGTAGAGGGATTAGACCCTTGGATCCATCTTCACAATGATGGTACCTCAAGAAAGGTCAAATGAATAAATAACAATGATTGCATTTTTATTAGAGGTAATTATTGATTCAATAATTAAATGATGAATTATATGTAAAAAAATTCATCTTTATTAATATTTCAGGGTTGCCTTCATCAATTATAGTGTAATTATTCATAATAATGTAATTAAAATAGTATTGGGAACATGTATAACTACATACATTGTGAATTATAGACATCATGTAAATTAAGATAAATGAAATTTTAATTTATAATTATTTTTTATATGTTAATAAAATTACATATTTGTTTTTATAGTTCCTCATAAAAAGTTTTATATTTTTTTTATATGAATGTTTATATTTAGTGACCATTCTATTTCACAAGAAAATGAATATGAAATGAAACGATAAATAATTATTGAAGGTCTCAACTATTAAAGTTATATATTATGGTTACATGGAATAAATACATGACATGCGAGGAAAAATACACATTGTGCACCCTTAGTAAACAACACAAGGATCAGGCAGGTTAATCATCACATGTTGTATACGTGCTTGGTATATGGTAACGTTACACAACACATATTGACCTCCAGTTGGAATGTGGTTGGATAGGGTCTATATAGAATTTTGTGGTAATACGCGCCTTATTATCCCACTTATTTTTACCCCTTCACAATTGAAAAATATGCGTGTTTAGAGTTCAAAAAGATTAATTAATACATGTTAATAAAGTACTATCATCCAAGACACATAATAATATGTGAATTACATGGTGTGTATCATACATGTCTTGTAATGCAATATTAATAAATTTAAAACATTCCACATCCCTAGGAATGTAGTGTGGGAAAGAACATTGTGAAATTAATTAAATAAATTTAATTACATTCCATGTATCAGGATGTACATGATGTGTGATAGGTTTAAATGAATTTATTACATGTTGATATATTTCACAGGCATTGTGATAATAAATGTATAATTAATTAAATATTTTCATTCAATTATAGAGATAAAAACATGTATGTTATTTATACATATTGCGTACATCATGTGCAGAGCCATTGGTACATGAAAAATATATTAAGGCATGTAATGTAGTCATAACCATATTGTTGACTATATAGATTGAATCTTGGAACAACTATTTTGGAACATTGAAAAACACAATATTGGAATACAGGGCATGTAAGTTCACTATACATGATAAGTACTATTTATATAATTATTCACATTTTGTTTCATGTGATGGAATGCATCATGTAACAATAAAAAACCAGAAACAGGTTTAAGGTAGAAGCATAAGGGTATACATCATACTGCCTCCAGTGCACATTGTGTATTAAATAATTTAAATTTAATCTAATTTATTTCAAACTACATCGAATGGGAATATCCATTACTATTTATATGATTAATTAATTTTAATGAGTAAATTAATTATAATGATGATTAATTATTACTTCTGAAAATTTATCTTAATAAATAATAAATTGAAATGAATTAAATCCATATTTTAATCTGTATTTGTTCCTTGTGTGTCTAATAGTTATATGGGATGAACTATGTATGTGAGGAGATTATTTTAATTTAATTACTATTACATGGGTTTTTTGTGATAATTATTATTAAATTAAAAGTTTTATATGTCACTCATTCCCTCCTCTTTCTTCTATACATGCTTGGGTGCACACAGTTTCTTTTGTGTAACCCCATATCCTTGTTCCCCTCAAATGCATATGAGTAAACATATGCACATGAATGAGTTCCAAGGAGAGTGGAGATAATTAGAAAAAAAAACATTTTGAAACAAGTGAGATTAATTTGCGAACATGATAAATGTTTTAACTTGAACCAAGAATGATCCAAAGAGTTATTACTTTAGGGAAAATGGTTAGTTAATCTTCAACTCAATTAACATACAAGTAGTAAAGATCATGATCACAGTATATATTTATTTTATTTCTTTCCAATTCATGGTTATCTATTTATGTTTATTTTATGTTTAAACATGATCAATTAAAATAAATGAATTAATTATAATTAATTATAGAATAATGTAAATGGATTATGCATTAATTATTTTAGTATGACATGGTTAATTAATTATCTAAATCCAATATAATGTTAACAATCATGAAAAGTGATGACATAGAAAATAGTTATGCATAATATACAACATTATAAAGTAAAAAATTATTCATATATGTCCTCTATTATATTAGTTAAAATGTAACCATTTTTCGAAGTACTTCCCTGGCCTCTATTATAGTTCTTTCTATTATCAATAATTATTGATATCATGTTTGGGGAAGACATAAACAATTGAACATAAAGGGAATATTATCTATACTAGACATGGTGAAACGAAGAGGAAACTGTTGAGTAAATCTGAGTTTAGTAATTTATTATTTGAGATTCCACTCAATGGATCAAGGTTATGTGATTTATTGAATTTGGAATGTATGTCTTCCAATATATTTTCACAAATTTTTTTAATCTCAAAACTCAAATATGTATCATTGAATAATGAGTATCCATGCTAATTAGTGTTATGAATATAATGTTGTGGGACAATGAGATTTTTTAAAATAGAGAGACACTAATAAATAATAATTAATACAACACATTCTGTTGATCAATAAAATGTAATAAAACCTAATTTTATTTTGTTCTAGAAAATGGTATGTAATAATAGTTTCACATAATCCATGTTAAATATTTTATAGAAATATAATCTCATCACCAAGATGAACATAAAAGTGGGTTACATGAACTCTTTCATTAAACTATGTCGAGATTAGATGTTTTATGTGTTGGAGTCCCCTATTAAATATAAAATGATTTCTCAACTGGTTTTCATTGAGGAAGAAGCTATCTTTTGGAAACATGTGGATGATTAATTTGATGTCCAATGCCTCATGGTTTCATAATTTTATATTGATATATAGGGTATTCATTGAATCATGGATGAATCCATGATGTTATCACATCTCTTTGATTTATATAAGTTGAAATCATAAAAGTAGATATATAAATACTACAAGGAAATTTTCATGTAGAATCATGGATAGGGTGTGCCAGTTGGACCACATATAGTAAACATTATTGGCTATAATGAGCATATTACCCTCATTCATTCCCCACTAACTCATAGATTATATAATTTTATTGTAAATTATGAAAATAATATGGATATTTTTCCCTCAGGTCTTATAAAATTGATTTATCAAGAAGATTAGGACATCATGTATGAAAAATATTTTGTACATAAGGTAAAAAAGCGGATTGTGAAAGAAAAGTTCACCAAGATTTATTCCACATCTATGGATTATATGTACCACCATAAAAAAAGATGGAGATCAAAATTTCAGCAAGGTAACATAATTTTATGTGATATTCATGTGGAAAAAAGTCTACTAAATGAAAAACTACACCTCAGTAAATAAGCACATTGAATCATCAAGTGAATTTATTATTGAATAAAACCTCTTTATTTAGAAAACATTATTGTTGGATATAAATTGTCTTGGTTAAATTTGTATACAAATATATGAAGAAAATAGATTATAAAAGTTTAAAAAAGTGATGTGGTTCTTTGAGTTCAAAATAGAGAAAAAATATAAGAACTATCTATAGTAGATGTCCACCTTACCATGATAACATAGTTGATTCTAGTTTTTACAATTTTTTATTTTGTGTATATAGTTTCCATGATCATTATATATTTTTTAGTTTATATATGGATGGATTTATATTCATGTTAGGGAATAAAAATTGATACTTGGATAAAGAAGAAACGTGTTAAGTTGTATCACATCTTAATAACATTTTATATACTATAATATGAAAACCAAGTGCCCGTATTTGACAATGAATAATGATTATATACCCCATTTTATACTATGTTATGACATACCTAACTTGGTTATATAAAAATGAAGCTCCTAAAAAAGATATAGAAAAATTGGTCTTTATCTTATTATAATATAAAACATAATAGTACGTGTCATGATTGCTTACACGGTTAAATTACTTAACCCGTATTTGGTGGAAAGGGTGAAATAGCCACAAATTCATGAATTGGTTTAAAAAAATGTTTATATACCTTTTCAAGTTAAATATAGATGTGGATATTACTACATTATAACTTTTACTCATTATTTTAGTTTATATAGACGTGTCTAGTTAATGTTGTATAACATTGAATCATTTGGGAAATTTAACGATTTCAAGAATGAATTTCAGAATCAAATTAGTAATAAGATAAATAAAATATGTTTTTTATATGGTAGAGAGTATCTTACACTTCTTGAATTTTTACCTATACCTATAGAGCTATAAAAATGGTTTAACAAAACTCTTGATATAGGATAGTGTACAATCTCCTAAAACTAATTTTTTTTAAACATTTGGTATACGCTCTAACCTATACCACAACAAATAGACCCATTTTCCCTTAATAAATCAATTCCTCTCATGTAAATGTTTTTTGACCTCAAGTGATTCCATTCGATAATACTTTGATTATGCATTGATTCTTAATTATTTAATGATTTTATTGTTAAATCATTAATGTATGTTGATTTTTGTCATAGTTTCTTATATTTTATCCACATCCTTCGGAATTTTCATGCCCTGTATTGAAAATTACCTACCATACCAATATAATTTAAATGTTTCTATATTATTTTGTAAAATAAAGTGTGAATTCCGTAAATAATTTGTTATAGTGGGATGTTAAAGTAAATATACTACCTTTTTGTAGAGATATCTTAGACAATGATAGTTAAATATTGAATCACTCTTTAATTTTAGAGGAATACAAAAGAAAATTTTATTTTATTTTATATTAATTTTATGTTTCATTAAAATTTATAAATCCAAATTTATGATATATATTATAAGTTGATCCCAAATTTAAATAATTATCTCTTGATCATTTAAAGGTAAGTATCTTTTTTTATTCAACATAAATATTCTAAATATAAGAATGAAAAATTCATTTTTGGATCCTCATATTGGTTATCTTAAATTTTTACCTAAATTCCTTAAATTATAACTTGGTTAATTACCTCAAACACTATAAAAATAGTGTCATTGTTTTCCCCCTATTATATTTATAATTTTTTTAATTAGATAAGTTACAAACATATTTTCAGAAATTCTAGCCAATTTAAATTCCACATTACAATAAAAAACATATTAATGTCATTTCTCTAGCCTTTATCATATGATATTAAGAATGTTTCACTTTGAAAGGATGACTTACAAGGTTATCCTATGCTTTTATTATAATTGGGATGGTGTGGTGTTTTTTGATAAAATAATTTTGGAGTTTATTTTTTCATTCCCTAAAATTTTATTTGAGTAAAAATAATTTATATTATTCTCTTTGGATTTAAATATAAATTCATATAAGTGTTCTTTTTGTTCAGAATTATTGAAATGTACTTATTGGTAAGGATTGGAACGATAGCTGATGAACATTGTTCCTTTATTTTGTTTACATCCTATAATGTTTTAAATGAATCCTCTACTTTTTATAATAATAAGTTATTTGCCATGAACAATAATAATGAAGGGAAATATCTCAAATAGGAATACCTTTCAGTGAACCCATTAAAAATTAATTAATATTCTTCCATAACAAAATCCCTTGATAAATGTGAACGAATCTTCTTGTGGTGAACCATTTAATATTTATAATAACACCACTAGATTGTGTTTGAGCTTAATTTTTTTAATTTTGGTGAACCCATGTGTTTTATTGGCTAACCAACACCATGGGTATCTCAATGTCCTTTAATCATGTTGAACATGAATTAGAAAACATAAAAAATGAACATAAAAAATTATAATAAACATAAAAAATTTAAATAATATATATTGGAGAAAAAAACCCAAAATTCAAGTGAAACAAACATGTTAGAAGTAAATCAATATGAATTGAACAAAAAAAATTAAACTAAAGAGAAAAAACAAAACAAGTAAAATGAAATTAACTTGAACTAAAATAAATTTATTCAACCCAACCTAAATTGAATAGAATCTAACAAACCTCAACACAACTACACTAGTCCACCATTAACATACTAAACCCACATCAACAAAACCAAACTGAACTAAATCAAAAAATTATGAATAAAATTTAATGTAATAATACAAAATTCATTTAAATAAAATCAAACTAGATCGATACCTGTTAATCAAAGTAATTTTATACATAAAATAACATTATCTAATATGATCATATATGACTTAGATAAAATTATACCAAATAAAATCAAAATGACTTGATCTATGGTATTTTTTTACTTAGTAGTCAAATAATTTTTTCTTAATCATATGAATTCAAAACATTCATGGAATTAATGAATTATCTAATTACAATATACTATATTGATATTAATTAAACTTTTTCTCAATAAAATGGATAAAACATTGATCTATGATACTTATAAAAGCTCAAACGAGTTCAAAATAAGTTATATTGGTTTTTATTTGTTTCATTAGAAAATGATTATGATATAATTATCATACACTTTCCTTAATTTAATTATACTGGATGATATTGGTTAATTTGTGAATAATTTATCTACTATATTACAAAATAAGGATTTCAAACAAACTATCACATATGGTATCATAATAGAAAGAAAAGAAAATCTCATCTTTTTATGATAATAATGAAAAAGTGGAATAAAAGTTTTTGTATTTGGTCATATTCTATTTATTCATCTTCACAATAGAGTATTCCAATGAAAGTAATATAATGATATAAGTAAAAAAGGTGTAATTATTTAAAATGGTAATGTTTAAGGGATTACGAAATTTATGGATGATTCCATGAATCATGTATATTAGAAATGTGGGAAAATGAAAAAATATATGATTTTTAATGTGGTTGTATAATGGGAAACCCGTGAATGGGATTTTTATTACTTCTATAGATTATATTATTAACTTTTATTTATTTAATTCTTAATTCTATTTAAATTAACTATTGTATGATCTCATTGTGCTAAATTGATCAATTTAATATATTTATAGTATTTTTATTCAATGAAAAGTAAATTATTTCATAGTGTTTTTTTCAACAAGTGATGTATTATTAATTTGAGGATATATAGAAGTTCAATTAGACTATAAATATTCATTTTAAAGATAAAATATTTATATTCATCATGATATTTTATTTTTAATAATTATGATATAAATATTTCAATTATATTATTTCACAATAATGATGTGATAATTGTTTAATTAAAAAAACAGATTAATTGATATTTGAAATATTATAATAAATAAAATTTGATATAATTTATGTCATATAAGAATTTTAATGATGATTTTTAATGTTTAGTGGTGTGATTAAATAGTTTTTTAGAATATATCATGATGTAATGATATTTTCAAAAATTCAAGAAATGAATTTTGTCAAAATTGACAATAATGAAATTTTAAATTATAAAATATTTTATTAAATGATATAAATTTTAATAAAATAAAAAATTTTGTAAAATAATTGGGATGTGTACTTATATTTCATAAATTACGCATTTATGATTATTTTCATGTTATTGTAATTATATTAATTTTCAAAGTGTGAATTACATAATAGCACAGGAAGAGTTAAAAGGCGAAAATAAGGGTTAAAACAAAGTGATACAGATTATAAAATTAGTATAGTCCTATATATGTTTCATTGGATGACTATATAATAACTAATAGTAATCATATATTCGAAAAAACTCATTTTTTATCCCCTTTTAATTGAATATTAATTTATATTAATTTAATATTTTGAATAATTCAGTGACTGCCCCTCCCCTCTCTAATAAAAGGGTACCACTTCATATAATTTATTTACATTTCAGAACCATTTTGGTTCATCAAATATCTTACCAAATACCTGAAAAGAATCTATATACACATTATAGTTGCTTTATATTAGGCATGACACCCTCTTTAGAGGTGTTACGATGATAATGAAAGTAAATTTCCTAAAGAAGAGGTATCATTTTTAATTAAGTGTTTCTATTTTAGTTATTCTTCCACTTTATTAAAATTTTATTCATAAATGTTAAAATAATAAATCAATTATACTCAATATAATTAGATGTTATTTTTTAATATCATCACCTAAATCCATCTCCACTTCAATCAAATTGTAAAAGAGTTAATCGTTTGTGCGTACATGTGAGATGTCACATCCATTAATCGATAAAATTCGCTTCGCACCCCCGTATCTCAAGACTGGTTTTAGTGATATAATTAGTATTTATATATTATATTCGTGAAATATATATCATTATAATACAATAATATATAATTTAGGTTCTGACTTTCAATTCACTTAAAAATGAGAACGTCGTTCGTGTGTACGTGTGGACTATCAACTCAATGAAGAGATGTGATTTGTTTTTAATCACCACATCACCTGTATAATATATATAATTATATTTAAATTATTAATATGATATTAATGATATTATTATTATTATTTAATGGTAAAATAATAATATTTTTCTTTCTATAAGGATCATTGGAAAATTAGAAACGTTACTCATGCGTACGTACAACTAACCATCTCTATGATTCAAATGTAGTTCATTATTCATGTCTATATTTATTAAATGGAATTAAAAGTATAATTTATTTATAAAAGTGATTATTATTTCATGAATATAATTATGAAGATGAGAAACTAAGGAACACATTTGACTATAGACATCATACCAAAGTCATTTTGGACTCATGTACCGTTTATCATCAAAACGTCTCACGTAAACACAAATAATTTAGTAATTATTATAACATGGTAATAAGTTATTTAAAATGAATAATAAGCACGAAAAGGGTTCCCATTAAATTAAATATTTAGCCTATTTTTATTATTTATGAATATTATGAACTTATGTGAGGAATCGGAAATGAGGTAATAGAATTCATCTAAATCTCCATTCATTGATGCATATCTTGATGATAAGATTTTTTATTATTTTATAATGAATATATATAGCCCCATTGACATTATATATCCATATTTTATCCATTATAATGTTTTATAATATTTTTTTAACGGTATTCGTTCATGGGGTTTATAATTTAACTGCTCAAAGTGTCATGTGACACTTTGATTGTTTAAATATTTAATCCTTTACTCTATTTAAATATTCGTGATATTAATTTACATATATTTTTATAATGATTTAAAAGGATTGTGAAGGAAATTTTAATGTATATTTTATTATTTACCTTCCTCTACAGAGAGTAATGATTTTATAAAAATAAGAAAACCTTTTTCCCTTTTTCTGGTTATTTTTTTATAAAAAATGGGTTTTGAGAATGGATTGATTATTTCAATATCATGAAATTTTTTCTTATGAATTAAAATGAAATTTTATGTGTTAAATGTTTAAATTTGAATTAAATTAAGTTTTAAGATTAGATAATTGTACATTGACATTCGATGAGTGGTTGTGTGATAAACCAAGGATATGAGTGGTTGTAAGAGTGATATGTATTGAAGTCGACTACATGGTTTTTCCATATATGTTTAATTATCTCCCAAGATACCTTTATTTGTTATATATTCTTATTATTTGGTTTATGGTAATCATATGATTACAAAAAGTGAATGTCATAAGCTCATTATCAAAGGAAAATATTTACTACTTCATAAGTGTGAAATGTATTATGTTATGATAATGTATTCATGGGTTTTCATGTTTTCAAAAGACTAATAGTTATCCTCCAATTTGAATCCCTTAATGATATTTTTTTCTCATCACTTGTTTTAAAAACAAATTCATAGGATATAAGGAAGAATAGAGATAAGGATGAGATCTAGGTTTGAATTGTGACGATTGAAGATAAAAAGAAATGATGATTCATTTTATTTTTTTTATTTGTGAAAAAATTGATATATAGTAAATGTTTATACATTTTAATATTTGTGTTTTTTTAGCTGAATTATGGCATAATTATCTATAACTCTAAACCTTAAAAGATATTTTATGTGAGAAAATATATATTTCTTAACTAAAATAGAAGATAACGTAATTTTTATAGATGGGGACTTACATGTATGTTTCCTATTTGAAATGCTATATCACTTATTTCTTTCTTTTTATGATATTTATTGTTTAATTTTATGTTTTTATTTATTGGGGATTATAATTCAAAATACTATTAAAGATTTAATGGATCTATATATAAATTCTCTTCATTTGTGATGTATGTTATGTTATGCACCGATATTATATCACATATTGTATATAAAGTCACTTTTAAATATAATATCATGAATATATTTATCATCATAATATTTTATATTTAATTTAATGATATTCATTCATGGTTATTATGATTAAAAGTAACTAAAGTAGTAATGATTTTATGATATAGTTTCATTATTTATCAGGATTGTTTTTTATAGTGTTTCTGATGAACAAATGTTATGATCCATATCTCAAGGAACTCATGATGTTTATTCACCAATAGATATATCATAAAAATAAATATTTATATTTTATTTCCTCTATTTATGTACATAACTATTTAAAATTATTTTTGTTAAGAGAAGTAATCTTTTCTATCAAAAACCAAATTTATTCTAAAACAATATTTTTAAAATAAATTATGTTTAAAAAATTATTTTTCAAATCCAAAAGAAAATTTTCTTGAAGAAATATTTTAAAATATTTTTAAAACGTCCATTATAATTTTTAAATATTATCTTCAATGAAAATGATTTTAAAAATATTTTATATTTTTTAAAAATACGTTTCGAATGAATGATGATTTTATTCAAGAAACATTAAAAGTAATCTTAAAAAATAATTCTCTATCAAAGATGATATAACAATATGAGAAATATTATTTGATGTGGAAACAAACTAGGAATTACATTCATTTTTTTATTTAAATTGATTAGGATGAAAATATGTTTATCAAACCTAGATATCTTCCACTTGTTCTACTATGATATAATTATTTTGAAACCAACTTATTTTTTCATGGGTTATGAAATGATGGAATGATGAAATGATTATGAAACCTATCTATATTATATAGGACTCAATATGATGAAATGTTTACAAATACAATTTAATTTCATCAATTATGATATAATTAATGTTTTATAATCTTAAATAATACATATGTATGATTTTCCTCATGTGATGGGTGGGACCTATATATCCCTCCAATGAATTGGGTAAATATTTATATATCATGAGATTGATATGAATGGAATGGAGTGTAAAACTAGACCAGTAATGGAAATTTTCCACTATGATGGTCTTGGGAGTGAACATTGACTATTGTGATGTTATGCATGAACATATCATTCATGTTCATAATGTTATTCTTGAACCGAATTACATGTTCATAATGTTATCTATGTAGAAGTCTTATATGTGGATAATGTTATGAATCGACCTGGATTTTATGTTTATAATGTTATGTTTGGACTCGATTGCATGTTAATAAATTTATGTGAGGGCCTGATTTCAGTACCTTATCTTAATGAGTGAACCTATTTCTATTTATACATTTTCATAATTTTATAAGCAAATGTGTATGCCAAAAATAGTATTTTTATGATAATTTTATAATATCATGGATCTAGTTAATTGATTTACTTATGATTCATGTCTTATTAACTACCAATTCTTATTATGTCCCTCAAGATTATGATCATTGTTTTCCTGGGTATGGATTTCAAATGTTAATATCACATTCTCATACCCTTAAACTCATGTAAAACTTATTTGATCATTGATATATCACTTTCTTACCCTTACTAATTATATGAGCTCACTCATTCTTAGGTTTACTTTCCTTAGGTTTTTAATAAAGGTTTTATGTTTGGTACATTTTTGAAGAGTACTATAAGGGAAGATTATTGTGGGATATGTTCAAGATCTCTCACCATGTTAGAAGATTGTATACCTAGTATGAAAAGACACTAATTAATAACGTTACTTAAGTGTGATTTTGGTTAATGTATTCAATATTCATCTAAAAAATGTAATATCCATGTATGAAAAACATGGGTTTCTATATTTGGTTTTAGTGTAAAATGTTACTTATCCTTTAGAAAATGGGATGCAAAAAACAATATTAAGATCCCTAGGGATAAATCTAAGGATGTTTCTAGGGATGTATCTAAAGATACATCTAATTATTATTCAATGTATAGGAAAATTTCCTGAAATTTTGGTAAATTATTGAGTGAGATGTTTATATTCAATTAAATCTCATTCTGGAAATTAGAAGTGGATTTAACTCTGGTACTGAGGTACATAGGGGTAATAACACTGAAAAGGATCCATTGAGCTAGAGTTTATTTTCACCGAGTGCATTTAAATTATCCTTTCGTTACACCAAGTTTCACACTCCCAGGTGTATATGCTTGGGAAATTTCCAAACTCATTACAAACCATCATGATGGATTTAAATAGATGATTATGATAGGTTTCCTAGGATAAACCTAATGTTTCCTTAATTAATAATATTGTTTCATGATTTAGACACCCTTTAAGTGATTCATTGTGATTATGTTGTTACATGGTATGATTATTATTTCATACCCTATTCTTTCTGGTTTGATTCGATGACTAGAGACAAAAGGAACTGAGTTAATGCTGAAAGAAATGGAAAATGCATTGATTTTCAGCCTGATCAACAAAATGTTATGAGATTCAGAATTAATAACCTCATTTAAAAGATCTCAAAAATTTCTCAATATATGAATCATAATATACATAAAACGTGAAAAGGAGTGATCAAAATTCTATTTAGTCCTTTATTTGGTGATTCCCACTTTCTTTCAGTGGGTTTTTGATCTTCTAGTTTTTGAGTAATGGATCATAACCACTGAAAATATATTTTCCATTATCCAATGTTCTGAGGATAAAAATATTTTTTTTGTAATTTTTATAAGGTGAGGTGGATTAATGGTGGAAAGTTACTAAGAATACAAGGAAATGAGTGAAAATTTACTCTGTTATGTAGGATGAGTTAAAAATCCTATTTTTCAAAAATTACATTCTATATATTCTTCATACAAAATTGAGAAGGAACTTCTTGAGCTTAAGTATAAGGATGGTGTATCTGTTGGTACCTCTAATGAAAGCATTACAAGACTTAAGAGGTACTATTTATGTATTATAATTTATCCTAAATATAGTGTTAACTGATTCTTCGGTGGATTAAAACAATATATCATATGGGAATTTTCCATAAGGGACATTGGATGATGTGAATAAATCATTCGATGTACAATAAAAGTGAAAATGTAATCTTGAAACCCTTATGTTTCTCGTGATAAGGAATAGAAAATGGGATTCCATGGAAAATCCAATGATATATCTCATAGATAGAAGAAGACGTTTACAAATCCTACTAGATAAAATATCAGGAAGGAGAACAAAAGTTATTTATTGAATGTAATAATGAGGTGTTTTAATTTTAGTAATACTAAACATCAAGGAAAACAATGTATACGTGATGTGAATATTCTAATCATTGAAATTAATGGAGAGAGATCTCAAAAAAATGCACCACCAACACTTCATTGTTTCAATTATGTGATTTTTTTCATTATGTAAATTAATACCTCAATCCAATGGATATTATAGATGATAATTGTCAAATACTCTTATTAAAAATGAAAAATGGAATGCCTATTCAACCACAATGGATATATTTAATCATCATAATTAGGGAGTGTTTATCCTCCCATCATTAGTTGGGGATTTCATGTTTGATTTTGTATAAATGAGCCCAATGAGAATCTTCTATTTTATACTTGAGTAAAATTTCATTTAATTATCTCCCTCCAAGTAGATTTTAGAATAATGAAATCACATTTAATATTCTATCAGTACAGAGATGAACATAATTTTTAAACAAATTTTTTATAAGATAAGTGATTATATAATAAATAAAGGTATAATTATATATTGTACTAATTTATGTATCTTGGTAATATTAACATAATAGTTAGAGATAGAATCATGGCTTAATGGGGTTAATGTTGATCATAAGTTCAAATCCATCAAATCTCGTTTTGAGGTTTTATGAAATAGGTGTTTATCAAGATCAAGTATATTTTTTGAAATATTTATTTCAATCAAATCCTTTTGTTTTATATATAGTGATAATTTTATTTGAGGAGGAATTACATTACAAATTATGGACATATGATTAAAGGATATTATAAGATCTTATTTTATGGATTTAAAAGGTGTTTGTGATAAAAATGTAATTCAAGTTAAGTATTATTACAATGATATGGTTCACATGAGCATTTATGTAGATCCTTATGAACCCATTTATAAAAGAAAGTGTAAAACTAGAAATTACTTAAATAAAGTTACAAAAAAGATATTGGGACCTCAATAAGCTTATGATATGGAAGAGAAGGTTAGATTAATTTTGAAATATGCAAGGATTACAAAAAGTTGACAGAGATGTTATGTTATTAATCATCAATGTGATCCATAATTTAAAATATTTTAGAATGAAATTATAAAAAAAAATCATGGAATAATGAATTGAAAACAAATCCCTTTGTATATTTGTCCCATTAAAATACCAGATCATATTAAGATATTATATAATCGTTTAGTGCTTCCACTAAATATTAATCAAGTCCATGATGTGTTCCATGTATCTCTCATATGAAAGTATGTACCTAACCCTTCACATGTACTGAACTTAGAGGTCATACCACTGGAGAATGATCATTCTTATAAGGAAAAATCGGTCGAGATTCTAGATCATATTAGTCAATTTAAATGAAATAAGAAAACTCACTTTGTAAATGTTTGTTGGTGAAACCACTTTCTTGATTATGCTATGTGGGTACCTGAGGTTTTATTGATGAATAATTACCCTTAATTTTTTGTACCAAAGTGACAAATTTAGAGGGGGTCAATTCATTTTATATGGGTATAATCTAACAGCTTGAGATTTTTTGAATGTTTTTTTATTAAAGTAAATTACTCTTTTTGATATTTTGTGTTACATGAAACCCTGAGTTTATCTTTTGTTATATGAAGTACTGTTTTGAATATAAATTACACACAATAGCATGTAAATAAGGTGTTACACACAAACCTATGTTAATCCCGCATTACACACAACACCACGTTAATATTTCACTACATGAATTACTAGGAAATCTTCTGTTGCATGAATCACTATGTTAAGATTTCACTACATGCAATAATTTGTTATCTTATGTTACACTCGACATTGACTTTTTAACAAAATATGGATATATTATATAGTTATTTAATCACAACCATTATAACTGAGGTTTTCAACATAGTGATCTTAATATTAATAAGTAACTTTTAAATATTAATTATAATTTTTTATATAAATTAAAAAATTGATAAAAAATACATTATTTTCGGTAAAGTCTTCAAACATTTCAAAATTACTATTTTCTCAAAAAAATGCCATCTATTTTTAAAAAAAATAATATAATTAAGTTTTTGATAATTAAAAAAATATTTTGATAAAATAACATATAGTTCTAAAATCAACATGTAAAAGTTATCCTATATTTATTGTCTAAAACATTTCTCGAAGGTTTTATTTATTTTTGATGAATATTGAATCAAATATAATTTAAATTGAAAACTTCATTTTGTTTCATTTATTTGTAAATATACATTATGTGTTAAATTTATTTTTATGTAAAATTAGTATAAATATAAAACCATTAATCCAATTTAGTCCATTTTAATTAGTTTCATATTGAATTATTATATAAAAACATTATAAACTTTTAAGCATTTTCTCTTTAAAACTCGCTTTCTCAAAACATCTGCAGGATTAATTTTAAAATAAATGTTTCTAATTTTTAAATGGAATTTGAAAAAATGGATTCCTTATTTAGAATCATCATAAATTATATTATATAATAAGTTCAAATTATTTATTTACAAAAATGAATAGTGAGAATGATAAAAATTAATTATCACCGTTATGGTTAAAATGGGTTTACTAAGAGATAAACTAAAAGGATAATGGTAAAAATGAGCTATAAATATCCACAAAAACTATTTTATGGACATATTTCTACCATTTATCCACTATGGTTCAATAATGGAAACTTTTGAAAACTTTTGACATATGAAAAACGTGGTAGCACTCAACTCTTTTATAAAATACCATGTGTATCCTCTCCCTCACTTGTAAAAGTCTATCCCCGATCTACACTTATTAATACTATAAAACCAAATTATTTTATACAATTCCTAAACAAATAATTCAGAATCATCACTCACCTCTTCCTATATGAATTTTATGGAATTATATCCAACAAATGATGTCTTTGGGCGGAAAGCTAAAGAGGATACCCGAAGAAGAGGAATATTGATCAATGATCATTTTAGTTACTTTTCTTCATCCATCATTTATAATTATTAATATATCATGATGATATAATAAACATATTATGTTATATAAAATGAGATGTTTGTTATTTTAATTTCATTAAAAAAAACCATCTCCACTTCTAGTAAGTTTGTACAAAATCACCTTCTTGTGTTTGGGTGACTAACACCTCATGAACCAATGTCATTCATTTTCTAGTTACCACCCCTCAAGACAAGTTGTAAGGAATGATTTATTTTTTATATGTAATAAATATTTTTTTATTGATAAATTATATCACAAATACCTTCATACTCTCCATTTTGTTGGAATACGATAACATATCTTGTGTGTTCAACAAAATGCCAGCTCGTGAAGCGATGTGATCTATTAACACTTTACACAGAATGTATTAAAGATGGGTTTAATAAAAATATGAGATTAATATGAAATAAAATTGATTTTGTGGTGATAGTATATATCACTTACTTTTATATCTTTCAATTTTATCAAAAAATGGAAACAATGTTCATGCAAACGTACAAACTACTATCTCCATGAACTGTGTATTTCAATCCCTATCACTAAATTTTATGAATTAATATAAATAAATATATAGAATATTTATATAATTGTAATCATTCAATATATAATGAAGCCATGATCATGGTAAGATGACAAAAAATAAATAGGCAAATCAATCACAAAAATAAAAATAAGTTAATTCAAAAAACCTGACATTAACATGGAATTGTCAACAAATTTGTAATAAAATGTCATAATAAAATTATATATTTTATAATTTATATGAATATATTTATGTAATATATTTATAATAAAATTATATCTGTTATATAGTATGTCTGAATTAGTATGAATGATATAAGGAATTAAGGTAAGGGTTTTCTTTCTCACTTTTACATTCTGTGAGATAAATGTCATATTCATCACATGTTTCTTTTATGTGGTGAATATAATAAAAATTAATTCATTTTATGATTCTCCTACTTAAAAGTATATTTATTATTGAATCCATTTGACGATATGTCATTAATAGTGTTTACAGTTCAAATTTTACCAAATCAGTATGGGATTTCTAATATCACTTTTATTTCATAGTGACATATGAAAATTCAACAGAAGTTTCAATTATGTGGTGTTTATACTACCCCATTAAAATTTTATATCATGAATATATTTATTTGCGTGATATTTATATTTTAATTTTAATTTATTATTTATTGGTACTTACTATGAAAAATACTACTAAAGTGGTAATGGATTTTTGTCTAAATTTTCTTTTATTGATAGGTATTTTATGTTTTGAACCAATATTATTTCATGTGGTTTATACACACCCCCATTGAAATTTAATATCATATATTTATTTTTAATAATGATATTTTAATTTTATTTTAAATATGCTCCATAATGGGTGTTACGATTCAACGTTACCAATGTGGTAATGAATTTATGTTATAATCTCATCATTTATCGAGGTTATTTATTATTATGTTTCTGATTATAAAATATTATGATCCATATATAAAGAAACTCATAACTATTATTATCCTATGGTTATGTCTTGTGAATAAATTTATTCCCTTCATTTTCCCCTCTTCATGTACTCGTGTGTTCAAAGACAATACTTTTCATAAAAATAATCTTTTCAGTCGAAGACGCTATTTCATCCAAAACCATTTTTTATAAAAATTGTTTTATATATTTTTATGTTTGAAAATTATTTTTTTCAATGGTATTTTCCTTATGAATGTTTTTAAAATTTTTTAAGGTTTTTTTTATGTTTTAAAGGTTATTTTAAATTGAATGGGTTTTCAATCTTTTTCATCTTTTAAAAATATTCTTTTTGAAAAAAATATATTTTCCTTAATAAATATTCCACATGGTAATTAGATATCATTATATATATAAAATAATATATTTGATGGAACATCTATGTTTCTAGGGATATGAACCAAGGATGTCATTTTTATTTTTTCATGGACTGGTTTATCATGATAATATGTTCATTAAACCTATTTATATTCCACGGGTTTTTCCGTAATGAAATTATCATGAAATTTTTTTCAATTTCTATAGGTAATTCAGTGATGTAATTATGAAATTTTTAAGAAACCTATCTATTTCATACAAGTTTTGATATGATTAAATATATTTGAAACCCGTTTCATTTCATTGGTTATGTTGGGAAGAATGTTTTACGATCAAACGGTAAACATAAGTATGATTTTAATTTTATGACATGTGGGGACCTATATCTCCCTCCAATTAATTTGGTGAGGATTTATATCTCATGAGATAAAAAAGATGGGAATGGAAAATGAACCTGGTTTAGTAAAGGACTTTTAGCTCTATTATGGTCTAGGGAGTAAACCATTACTAATATGATGTTATGTGTGTACTCGTTATTCATGTCCATATTATTATGCATTATACTGAATACATGTTAAATATCTTATGTGTGAACCTGTATTTTATGTTCGTAATGTTATGAATGACATGTCTTTCATGTCTATATTGTTGTACGCATACCCGGTGCATGTCCATAAGTTTATACGATGGTTAGATTTGACATAATTAAATTAACGAGTGAATATGATTCTATTTATACATTCTCACAATGTTATATTATGTTTTTTATGGAACAAATCTATGTATTATGTCGCTTTTATACTCTCATGGATCCTGTTATTTGATTAATTTATGACCTATGTCTTATAAACTACCTTGTTTTATTCTATGCCTCAACATTATGATTTTGTTTTGTGGGGTATTGTTTTCTAATGTTATGACCATGATCATATACCCATAATCGAATTTCATACTAATGTGATCATCGATATCTCATTTTCATACCCATACCGAGCTTCTGAGCTCACCCTTTTTTGATTTCTTTCCCCAAGTTATGAATACCGGTTTAAGTAAGTTATGTTTTTAAAGTGTAATGAAGGGGAAGATATTTTTGGGGGATATTGATGATATTTAATCAAGTTACAAGATTGTGTACCTATTCTCCAATGACACTAAAATATTACCATCCATAGGAATGTGTTTGTTTAATTTATTTAATATTCATTTAAAATGATCTAATATTGATGTATGATATTCCTTGGTCGCTATAATTTTAAATCTCTTTGTAAAACCCCCCTCAAGGAATCATGGGACCATTATATGGGTTGATTGTGTTTGTTGAAAATAAATGAGGAAGTGAATTTTTCTATAGTTCCGTCATGGTTGTTGACTACATATGATAAAAAATTTCCAATATATAGGAATGGATTCCCAAGAGGTAGTAAAAAAAATTTCATATAAAAGGTGGATTAGTTTTGCTAGTGTTGATAAAATTGATGCGGTACAAAATTTTTAGTATGGATCAATCATCACAAATGGTGGATTTCAATAATTACTTAAAAAAATAATGAAAATGGATGAGTTGCAAGAATATTTGAGTTTCTCAAATGTAAGGAGCTTTGAAAATGAATTAGGTGTTGCGAAGGATGAATTTTGAGAAGAAGTGGAGAATCATGAACTTGTGAAGTGTTGATGGTAAATCTTCTGACTACAACAAGTAGAGAATCACAAATTCACAAAGGAATGATAGTAAATATCTAAAACTATTATAATATTCACGAATGGGAAATTTCATTGGTGCATGATGAAAATATGGAGCTTCATGAATGATATTGGATAGGTTTTTGAAAAGGTGATGACAAGGATGGATGCTTCTGGAATGGGCTATAATGCCTATGAATTGGCCTCTCCCCCTCATTTGTGTATATCAAGATATAATAAATATTTAAAGGCTTCGAATTCATGAAGGTTTTTCGAATTGGGTTTTCAGGAAAATTTTCATGAAGACATGAGGTTATGAAAGGATTTGAATGCTAACCAATATTTGTAAGAATTGTGAAATTATTGAAGTTTGAGAAGGCTACAAAAAGATAAACGAAATTTGTGATCTTAGTGAAGGATGAGTGAGATCCATGAATGTTTTTTATCTTCATGAAAATATTTTTTTTTGAAGGGTGTTTGAGATTTGTGAAATAGGTGTGCTCCAAGAAAGTTGTAGGGTTCATTGGGACAATATATACTTGTTAATAATTCACTAGTTTTGTTATGGGAGGGTGAGCTTTGTGAACGTAGTGAGCATCACTGATGTATTAAAAAGGTATTTCCCATTATACATGTGGTAAAGTGGTATTAATCAAGTGTATCAAAGAATAAATTAAAAATATCATCTACCTATAACAATTTATGTATTCATTATTTCTAATTAAGGGACTCATATGTCCTTAAATTTTTTTTGGATCCATTATAGAGCAGTGATCAATGGAAGAAGAATATGGTGATAAATTCCACCTATATTGTTCCATAGATAGAAATATTAAAGGAGTGACCCCTAGTAAGAAGTGTCATGTCCCAAAACATTATAAAGGTAGTGATCTTGGGCTTAAAAGTCATCTATCCTAACCCTTATTTTGTAAGTGATCCTTAGTGGATTTTGTAATCAGCACATTGCCATTGTAAGTTCCTTGGATGTAGCCCAGTGAGGGTGAACCAAGTAAAATTGGTTTTTCTCACACACGATTTCATTAAATTTCATACATCTATACAGAAAACGGATACAAGAGTGTTTTTTAATTATGCAACAATATCTGAATGGGTATTTGTTTTAGTCTTTGATAACCTGATTCACCCCTCCCTTAGGGTATTTATCCTTGTTGGGATAAAAATAACTATATGTTATGTAAATTTTAAAATGTTTAATTTTTTTACGTATTCTTATATTATATTGTAGATTTAGTTAATTAATAGATCATGAATGAATAATTAGATTAAAATTTAATGATGAATATGATAAAAGGTCTGAAAATTTCATGGAATTTTCTAAATGAAATATCATAAACCAAGTCCATATTTTCTCTCCATCCAAGAATTATTTTAATATGAGAGAATAAAAATATATAGAAATCAAATACCATATAATTATATATGGTTATAAACATAATTATACACATTGGGTATGGAATTGTGAAATAATAACGAATTCAATATCGAAGGATGATGGGGAAATTCAACCTGAGATAGAGGATTTTCAAGAAAAATTAATTCACGATGTTGGTGTTTAAATCATTCTAAAATTAAATGGTTCTAAAATATTTAATATTGATAATAGAAAAATATTGTTCCCATATTTTACTAATTCTATTCTTTTATTAATGGTGTTGATATTATTTAACTTATAATAATGAAATTGGTTGAGTGATGAAAGTTTCAAAACATTTCTTGATCTTTTAATAGAGAATGATAAAAACTTAAATGGGCTTCTAGATTCCAATTATGTGGAAAAACTATATTATTCCCAATGGGATTGGTGTAAAAAAAGAAACATTCTTTCCCCAAATACTATGTTCTATATAAGAAGGATTATAAAAATTTATCAGAATGTACAAAATGTGGGACATCTTGATATGAAATGGATAATAAATCCAACCATGTTTTGTTCTCATGTACATGAACCAATACTCCTACTAAATAAATCTAGTATCTTCAATAAATTCATCAATTGAAGAAATAATATTCAAATTAAGTTGATTAAAAGAGGCTAAGATGGATTATTGTTGAATGCAACTCTGATGTAAGCATATTTCACCCTTTTTATTTACCACAATGGAATAGATCTGATCATAAATACCCTAATTTTAAAATTTATTTTAGAAATATTAGAATTATACTTTTCATAAATTGAATAGATCTATATCAAATTCATAGTATCCAATATAGTTCATGTCCAGTTTGGTTTCTTGTCTAAAACTTTTCCCAGCAGATATTTATAAAGATATAATATGTGATGATGAACTTGATGATATCTATACTAGTAAATCCTTGAAATGATATTAATTTTAATAAATACATTGATTTATTATTTTAAATTTCTATCATATAAAAGTTTTACATTATTTGATACTTATAAGAGATAATATTTTATTTTGTGTGCTATATTAATTTTAATTGTATGAACCTAACCTTTTACAGAGATGAATCGATCTTATTTATAGGTAACCTTTTTACTTTTCTTAGTATATATTATTCTATTTTTCCCTTTGGGATTTGTTTGGGAAAATTGGATAATTTTGTAATGAAGAAGGGTAGTACACAGTTGGCACATGGATTTACCAAATATTTATCCCAAGCTAGAAAACCATACAAACCAAAACACAAGGGATTCCTTTGGTTGGCCCACAGTCTGTCAAACTGTGTGCCCTCCTAGTAGTAATCATGTGACCCATAAAATATTTTCATGATTAGGTGTACCATTAGAGAAAACCATGAAACCCTTCCCCAGAAACCGTGTTTACAGACTGTATTTCTTAGAAATATTATTTTAACATACCATACCCTATATTTACCTACAATTCAACTCAGATCAGCCTAAAAAATTTTCTTTTAACCTTGGTGTCTCTTATATGGGTTCATAGGGATCCCAAAAACCATTCTTGATTAATTTATGGCTGTATTGATGAATATTCCCCTCTATCGATCTTGATTATATATTTCATTCTTTTCTGTGGGGTTGATCATTTCAATTCCATTTAAGGATTTCCATTGGCAAAAGTCCATCAATGATTTGTAGGTAGGTGGTAAAAATTTAACATCCCATTTTCTTGAATTAATTACATGTGATTAATTATTTAGATTCATTTACATTGAATAATAAATTGTTTTTCGAATTTAATTGGATTAAATTTAAATCCCATGTGATAATTTAATGGGTTGAATTTTGGAAAAATCGGAATTGGGAGAATTGGATTAATAAATTAATATATGGAATGATTTGAATATGGAATAGATGGGATATTGGTAATGGGGAATTTTTCAATTAAATTGGATTGTTTAATTGGTTAAATTTTTGTATTGGTAATTTATGGATAATGGGAAAAAATGGGTGTTTTTCTTAAACATGAAGGGTTAATGGGTTATGTGAATAAATGTTGATAAATGGATTAATGATGAATTTTTAATAATATTTTGTGTTATTGAAAAAGATAATATTTGTTTATAAGCTAAAATGGTTAACATTAATGAGATGGTTTGATAAAAAGTTTAATTATCCATTAACTTGATTTATATGATATTATTATTTTTGTGATATTGTTATATTAATGACAAATGTGACAACAACTGTGGGATAGGGAATGAGGCACCATGTACCCATATCTGATAACTAGTGTCGGATAGGGACTGAGGCACTACATACCCATATGATATAACATGTTTGGGATATAGAATAAGGCTCCAAATACACATGTGACATAAAATTTGGGATAATGAATAACGCTTTGAATACCCACTGGGTAAAATACACAACACTCTATGTCCATGAGATTGGATATAGACTATGGTTCCAAGTGGGCATGCAATGAATTTAATTAATGTGGATAAAGAAATATCATGTGATATTAAATTCAGAATTTCCTCTATGATATGGTTTAAACGATAGAACTGGTTGAAACAAGTATTGATGGTTCAGGTTTCCTTGTGAACCACGGTGTTTATGAGGTTAAATAAAGAATAACTATATATGTAAACTATTTGTTTTATCACCTGTATTTTATTCATTTCAGAACATCATAAACTTTTCTAAACTAGATATTTTTTAGATACTATTGGTCATGGGTTATTGAGTTTTACTAATACCATACTCGGGCTACATAATATTCAAATAATTTTAATTCATGATTAATCTATATGATAAGGGAAATAACACTATGTTAGATGGATGAGTTAGTATAGAGCATGAATGAGGGAACCAAACCTAGTTTTGGGACCTTCTTGTTGGAGTTGTCCATATCTTTATTTTGGGTTTTAATTTTTACACTTGACTCTTGTTTAGCATGAAATATCTACTTTTAATTTATACATATTTTTTCAATATTGGTTCATCGTGTGATACAAGTTTGTTCGAGTTATTATACTGTTCATGTTTTTTGTTATATTATTTTAGATATTATTTATTTAATTTTATTTTTATGCTATTTGGATAAAGAGAGTATAGTCTCTTAATGATTGATATTTAACCCCCATGTCTAGTTGCAACATATAGCATGTGGGGAGGTTTTTTTGAGGTCATGGGGATAATCATCTTAGGGAGTTAGTGTGTGGAACTTGGGTCGGGAGATACAGAGTGGTATTGCAACATTTTTCTCTTATTTTATTTTTTCTCACTATTTTTGTAAGGTAACAATGAATAGAATAAGTCAGGCCTTGGTTAATAGCTCACTCATGGGTGTAGATAAACAATGTATCGGGGTATAATCCAAGAACCTAGTGTAGGATTCTTGTTATTGATGTGTTATGTTATAGTTGAATTTTATTTCATCGCGAGTGATGTAATTGTTTTGTGATGTGATGATTATTTCTAAAATTCTCTAATATTTGACTTGTCTCCCAGTATGGAACTAGAGTTGAGTATACATACATCATTCTAAGAACTCATTATTATTTTGTTACCTGAATCATCATTGGAATGTATGAGAAAAGTAGGTTTTTTTAAGTTTTTAAACGAAAATGATTTCTTTATTGTTGTTTGAATGAGAAAAAATGTGCATAATATGAAATTGAAAAATTTAAAGATGAAATATTTGGAAAATGGATAAATTGGTGTCTAATGAGAATCATTACTAAGGAAATTTTTTTCGAACACTGATAAGCTAGACCAAGTTGATGTACGGTTAGGGGTACTCCAAGAACCTCGGTTTTAAACGTGTTGTGGTGTTTTTGGGAATGACTAACAATAGATTATTGTGAATCCCTATTACTAAAATATTTTATTATTATGTAATGTGTCTCGAGACATGTGTTGGGAATTATGGAGATATACCTCCATGGAGACTTTTTCTGAGAAGACAGAAGGAGGTTATGGATGGAGGTGATCTACCCACAGTGGAACTTGAGGCCCCAATGGTGACAAGTAAAGAAGTTGGAGATTAGTTCCATGAGAACATTACATGATTTATAGAGTTTATGGGATGTTAACTCTGTTGGGATTTAAAAATTATGTCTAACATGATATGGGAATTCTAGTTGAAGCGGCCTTCACCATTCACTAGAGAGGTTGGACCTAAAGTAGTTGAGTTTTGTATTGATTATATCCAGAGGATACCTGACCATTTAGAGACTCATTATAAGAAGTGGGAAAATTGGATTCCTATATGTTATGAGGATTCTCAAAGCATTGGTGGTATATTTAGGCTTAGTCTATGCCTAAAAATTGCATTGAATTGAATTAATTTTCAGATATGTTCGAAGAGAAATTATATCTTCATACACTGATATAGGAGAGGTCGGCTTAGTTCATGCGGTTGACCCAGCGAAGTATGTCAATCATGGACTGTGCCGGAAGCTTTACTGACTTGCAGTTCTTTTCTCCAGCTGTACAAAGGTATGACAGAACTATGACAAGGTCATTCGAGGATGTACTGAAAGGTGATATTAAGTCCCAAGATAACATCTTTCAGTTAAAGAGGTTTGATAAGGTGGTGGATTTGGATCTCATATCTAAGGGGAACCAAAATGAGTCTTCCAAGGAAGGAAAAGTGGTTTCTATTGGATGATCAAGCGATTTGACTTCTATGAGTTGGAATCATCTTTGTAATAATGCTTACTAAATTAGTAGATAGAATAGTTTCAAGTGAAATATCAATTACATAGGATCATACCCGAGTGCTCTACCAACAGAGAAGTAGGTCGGGAAAATGTCATGGAATTGTCCTTAACCATCAAGAGAGTAAATATCTTGTAGAAGGATGATACATAGGAAGAGATTATGTCATAACCCATGCTAGATGGTTACTGATAGAGTAGCTATGAAGAACCAGAGTACGATAAGGGGATCATCTGCACTATTTCAGTCTATTAGTTAGACATCTACTAGTATTGGATATCGAGGTATTTGATGAGTTTCTTCTAGGAAAGAGAACTAGTATTAATAGAGTGGTGAATCATAATGGACTCAAACTGCATTATATGGAATATTAGTAGGATAGATTCTTTCATTTGAACCTCTACTAAAAAATAGCGAGGAAGGAATAATGATAGTTATATGTACTGATTTATGTATATTCTACACTAAATACTTCATTATTTGATACTGGTTCCTCTCATTCTTTTATATCATCAAAATATTTCAATGGTTTGATCCTAGAGGTGGAGTTCGTGAGTGGGGTTATGAAGATAGGTACACCATTGGGAGTACATTCAAGAGACAATTATTTGTGCAAGGGGGTTCTCTTGAAGATGGGAGTATCATTTTAGTTTGATTATTTACATCCTTGGAATGTCAGTATTTAACATAATTATGGGTATGGACTATATTGTTTCATACCAGGATCAAATTTATTATTAATAAAGGAGATTGAGTTTTTCTTCACTATGGGGTGAAAATTTTATTCACAATGGAGAGTGGGATATCAAGGTGATCCATGTGGGTCTAGTTTATCAGCAACTGGGGGAACCCTCAGTCCAATTTTCTAGAAAGTTTCTGAATGATGGGGGTGTGAAATATGATGCATTTCCGACCATATTAGACTATTTCTAGGGCATTTTTTCTAAGGAATTCTCAAGGCCTCCACCTGAGAGAGATTTGGAATTTATAATTGAGATCATTCTGGGGGCTGGGCCTATTTCAATTCGAGCATAGAGAATGAAACCAAAAGATCCTCAAGATCCTAAAACTCAACTAGAATACTAAATGAAGAAAGGGTTTATCCATCCCAGTACGTTGCCTTGGGTTTCCCTTGTCTTGTTTGTAAAGAAGGTTGATGGAGATTTGTGTTTCTGTTTTGACAACAGGATGTAGAACAAGATGATAGAGAATAAGTGATATCCTATTACACATATATATATGATATATTTGATAGATTGAAGAGAGTTTGTCCCTTTTCAAAGATCAAATTGAGATGAGGGTATCATCATTTTATATTTTGACCTTCTGATATACCTCATACTGCATTCAAAATAAGATATATCATTTATGATTTCATCATGATGTCATTTGGGATGACGAACACACTAGTAATGTTTATAGTCATGATTAATAGAATGTTCCACACATACGTAGAACAGTTTTTGGTAGAGTCTTTGATTGAAATCTTGGTGGACTCTAAGACTCAGGATGATAATTCCCAAAAAATTGAAATTGTCTTGTTTACACTGGGAGGTCATTTGATATATTCCATGATATCAAATTGAATATTTTTTATTGATCATGTAAACTTCATTGATCACATAGTCTTTGAAAAAGGTATGTCTATATACCCAGATAAGTTTTAGCAACTGATTTCTTAGGTGCAACCAAAAATTTATTTTGATATTTTCATTTTTATAGGATTAGAGGGATTTTATGAGAGGTTTATCTAGGAATTTTCCCATTTGGAAGCACCACTTTTAGGCATGACCAGGAAGGGGTAAATTTTTAAAGGTTTGGAGCATGTGAGAATTGTTTCTAGAATATGAGGAATCATTTTACTTCTACAATGATCTTCATCATACCTGAGCTTGATGAGGAGCATACAATGTTTTTTATGAATCTAGGATCGCTCTTTGAGTCGTGTTGATATAGGGGGACCGATTTGTGAAGTATGTTTCAAGAAAATTGAGGCCACAAGAATGGAACTACCCTAAACATGATCTTTTGTTAGATGTAGTTGTTTATGATTTTATGTGTTATCATAATTTTCTTTTGGGTGGGAAATTTACTATGAATAATAATCATAATAGATTAAATTATGTCTTTTCAGAGTGATATTTGACTCTCCGGTTGTGGATGTAGTTTGAGTATATGCGATATTTTTATTTTGAGCTGCACATAAGCCTATTAGGTGAAATATTTTTGCTGATGATTTTAGGAGGAAAACTAAAACTCTTATAATTTAGGTGTCAATTTTTGAGTGTATGATGATTTCATTTATGGATAAGAAGAATGTTGTGGTTCAGGAGGGCCATAAGTAGATGGACCACATTTCATTTTCTGTGGAGTCTACTTTTTTGAGCCGGATCAGGGAGATGTTGTATGATGATTCATAATGATTTTCTTTAAGGTAATCCCTTCCAGATGTTGATTCACATTTTGACTAGACAATATATGAAGATGCGATCATCTATTTTAGAAATTTTGTTGTTCTCCATATGTATATGTGGGAGGGAATAATGCACGAATTTGATTCCTATATGTGGTAAATCTATCTAGGTGTATCCAAAAAAGTACCATGACCATTGAAGACAGTTTTGGTGTTCGGGCATGAAAAAAGGATACTATAGGGATTTTTAAATAATGAAACACCTCTCAAATGTTGAAGGCCAATGATTAATGACATGGTGGTTTATGAAAACTATTTCTCATTCTATAATTGAATTCATATGATGTTACCATGGAATTTGTGGTGGTTCTACTGAGGATCCTCATATGAATGATTTTATTTTTGTAGTTTTGGACAGACTAAGGAATGTGGAAAATTTCTTCTCAATATGGGAGAATTTCTCAGTGGATCAGTTAGGATATTTGTATGTTCATAAGGTTTTCCATCTAGATGGGTTGCCACAAAGTATTGTTTCAGATGGTGACTCAAGCATTAGATCACATTTCATGGAAGGGATTACAAAAGGATCCTAGTACCCAAGTTTTACTATGTATGGTGATGAAGCTCACATTTTAATATATTTTATACAGCAAAACATTGTTTATAATCCCAAAAAAGTGTTATTGGATTGGTAATTGTCATGTTTTTAGGTTTTAGTGTTGTTTTGAGCCCAAATGTGAAAAATGACTAATTCTGGATTTTTGACAGATTTTTACGTCAGGGGTATTTTGGTCATTTCCGGATAAATAAAATTATTAATTTTATTATTAATTTTTTTAAAATAATTATTTTATTTGCCTCATTTTTGTCTTCTGGACTAGTAGCTGATTCGGTCATCTAAAGGGTCTACAAAATCATTGAAGTTGGGGATTTTTCCGGGCGGACAGCATGGACCCACCCAACGTAACAGACATCAAAGTAGTACTACAAATATCTAAATGATGTGTTTCCATATGGTATAATACTAGGAAATATTGGGACATTCCTACAATAAATTTCGGGGATTTTGGAGGTCATTGTGGAGGATATTGAATGGAATACTTTTGGAGGAACCTTCCTGGAAGCATCATCCAGAAACAGAAACCGAGAATGAAAAATCTATAACTCCTCCATCCGTTTTCCAAGATAGCTGATATTTTGGGGAGAGACGTACAATAGATATATGAACATCATTAATGAAGGGTAGAACGAGTGAAGATGTCATTAAATGGGTCTAAAATGCGTCGACATTTGAGTGATGAATTCTGCCTATAAAAGGAGGCCCTCACCTCCTTTCCAAAGCATCCCATTCTCCATCCATTCCTTCAAGGCACCAAGGAGGAGATCTCCACCGAGGGAGGCCGTCAGCAAAACTTCCCCATTTCTTTTTATTTTATTTAATTTCATTATTTTTAGTTTTCAATTGTAATTTAGATTTCTAATAAATTCATGCATTGTTTTTATTTTTGTGTCCACCGATTCACCCTCTTCATTTCCTCTCATCTTACCATTGTGAACTATAATACTCATGATCATGAGTTACTAATACGAGGAATATCCTGAGGCAGTAATCAGGTTCATGAACCTGAGACCATGTTTTTAATATTCTTTGAGTTAATTTTAAGGATAATTTATAGTGGGTGTAATCCTCATTGTGGTTGTCTAAATATTAACTTCTTAATCTACAACCATTTTCCCCCGATTGAGGAGGTGGATGGAAGGTGTTCTTGGTGATCACTAAGTAGAATTTTCATTCATAAATAGTGTATAATAAGGTGTGCACACATACTATGGAGTGTGTACACTAATAATATTTGAAATTGGCCTATAAAGGTGCTCCCTGAATATTCTCTCGGGAGAACATCCTTTCTTCCCTAATTCCGTCATGTTTAGCATTTCATGGTAATTTAGAATAGAATTTTAGTTTCTTCTGATTTATGAATTTCATTTATTTTATTAAATTAAATTTATTTCATAAAATATTAAACAAAAAAAGAATTATATTAGGTTGACTAGAAGTAGTGATTTATTAACCACAAAAGCTCCTCAAGAGAATGACCTAGGTCAGCCACTGTGCTGCACTTAGTATAAATATTTTTGAGAGCGCACACGACAATGATTCGTCAAATTGGTGTCATTACCGGGGAGCCAAGTGGTTTTAATTCACTATTTTTTCACATTGTGTAAATAAGTTTTCTTTCATTAAAAAAACAACAAATAAAATAATAAATTTCAAAAACATAAAAAAATATTCTTTGTTCATGATGTCTTTCAATTCAAATTTTTATTCATGGACTGAACAATTTCATGTGCCAGAAAATGTTTTCAACGAACTTGATGCTCAATTTCATAGGATTAGTGATAAATTTCAAAAACTGGATAGCCAAATAGAATGGATTGCTGAATATGTATGCACATTTCAAGAGAAATTCGAACCTGAGCCAGAACCTGAACCAGAACGAGTGGTGGAATTGATTTCAACAATAATTTGTTATGTTAAAGAACCTGAGGCAGGGGAGAAAGATCTACTAAAAGAAATAATCACATCATCTCGCACTCAACCATTTCTCGAGGAGGTCCCAGAAGTACACATTCCAACTGATGCACTGATGGGAGGTCAACATTTTTTGGAAGAATCTTGGAATAACATTGTTGAAGATAACCTAAAACATGATCTTCCCATACTTAATAATGAAACATTAGACACTTTCTACCTCTCTCTTGCTTTGGAAGATAAGGAGGAAGATGAACCTTTTGATATTGAGTTTCCAATGGTCATGCGTGAAGAGATCAATTACCAAGATGAATTACTTGAAATGGAATATTTCTTTATTAATTCTTCATGTTTTAATATTATTCAAGATAAATTGTTTTCTGACATCTGTTCCTTTGAAATTTATAATAAATCACAAATGAAGCAGACCATGGATGATATAAAAGATACCCCTGAAGTAGTGGTGATCGAGGAAGAAGATCTGGAGAAGGTGGCGGTGGTGCGACTACCTCCTCAACAAAAATTTTCATACCATATGGAGGAGGACAGCACCAAAAATAACAGGGAGCACCCTTATCTTTTATTCCCTCCCACTTCGAACATCAAATTTCTTATTTATTCTTTCTCAGGGGTTGGGAACATTCTAATCATATTTGGGGTTATCTACTTTCAGGTTTTACTCGTGGATATCGGGAAAACTCACATGTGGTAGTTTATCCCAATGAAACCACACCCACCTTCTGATTGGGGATAATCTACTGAAACTGCCTTACTAGGGGAAGTAAAAACCTAGCACCTTCTTTGGGGTCTAAACAAAGCATTATCTCTTTTCTTTTCCCTTTCTCGTTCTTTTTATTTATTTTTCTTATGTATTTTCATTTTTTTATTGTATTTTTAAAGTGGATGTTTCTAAGAGATTAACTCAAGGCATCCACCTCTAAAATAATGTCACGTTGTATCGTTCCTTCCCTTTGAATTTCAACCTCTATATTTATATTTTGTTGAGTTGAAAGAAGGGTTAGTTAAATTTATGTATGGGGGAGTGTCAAACTGCTTAGTTCTTCTTGTGTGCTTTTCATTTTTGTTTATTATATTTTTAGGATTTTTGAGATTTATTGAATATTATTATCACTTTTCACACATCAATTTATTTTGAAATAGTTGAAATTATTTTTTAAATAATTGATTTTAAATGATTGTTGATGTGAAAACATTTTTCTTGAATTGGATTATCAATCATTTTTATGAGTTTGACTGATTTTTGAAATCCATTCCCATGAAACACTGACTCAAAATAATTTTCCAATCTTGTGAGGTATTTTAACCCACTTTTATATATTCTTCCTAATACCCACACTTTCTTGAGGGAAACTTGAATTTTGTGTGAGAACCAGAATTTGTGAATATTCTCTTTTGAAGCATTGGATTTCATCGAATGTATTTAAAATGATTGTGGCATCTCATTGGCTAGACAAATTTTTTCTTGAGACCCAACTTAACATTTATCCTTCATAATCCCTTAGATTCCATTAATTGCCTTATAGGTTTAAGCCACATTACAAGTCAATTTTTCCTTACCTACCCGCACTTTTAGTATTTTTTCATGGATAATTCAATTTTGTGTGTGGGGGAAGGGCCTTTCGTGTGCGTTCATTGGGATTTGTATCATTTAAGAGTGGTCTGAGGTGTGTTTCAATACTTTAGGAAGTGGATAACAATATAATTGGGCATGTGTCATCATTTCATTGTGCTTTTTTTGGTTCATCAATTTCTCATAAAAAAATGGAGATGTGCTTGAATTCATCATTGTACATTCTCTTATGACTCATGTACCTCCCAAAAATCAAGGGCATGAATTGTAATTCATTCATTGTATTAAATTTTTCAGCTCGTCCTCTATGAAAAAAAAGACAATAAAAAAAAGAAAATAAATGAAAATAAAGATGTGCCTTTCTGGAGCTTTGAAAAAAATGAGAACATAGATGATAACATTCATTATAATAATTTCTTGGATCATGTCCCATATAATTAAAAGTTGGTGGGGTTGTTTTTCAAATTTAAAAGCGGTATTGAGTGAGTAATATCCTGTGTTTTCACTTGAATTAATCATGCATTGTACTTAAAAGTCAAACCTCCTCTTTCTAGCCTGGAACTTTTTTCAATAATTTTCCCACCAATGCTAATCAGTAGAATCATTTGAACCTTTAAGTAAATCCCTCATGATTAAATTCATTTTCATGTTTCATGCTGTGGAGAAATGAGAATTTTCACAAACCTATGGTGATACATGCGATTTTGAAGTATGAGTATAACTATAGATTCAATTTCTCTTGAGCGAAGAGTGACATAAAATTCAATGTGAGGTAAGTTGTGACTGGGCCATGGATTGATTTATGAGGTTGAACGAATTTTAGTGATTTAAATGAAAATAATAGAGAATTATTATTCATATATATGATACATGATGAAATTCTATTTTGGATAAAATCATTGATATTTTCTCATTTTTTGATTGTTGTGTGCATTTTGATTTGGATGTATGATGATTGCCCAGGAGTGCAATGTTTAAGTGTGGGGGAGTGATGAAGCTCACATTTTCATATATTTTATACTATAAATTATTGTTTATAATCCCACATATGTTTTATTGGATGGGTAATTGTCATGTTTTTAGGTTTTAGTGTTATTTTGAGCCCAAATGTGAAAAACGACTAATTCTGGATTTTTGACAAATTTTTACGTCAGGGGTATTTCGGTCATTTCAAGACAAATAAAATTCCAAATGTTAATATTCAATTTTTTTTTAATCCTTATTCTATTTCCTTCATTTTTTTCTTCTGGACCAGGAGCCTATACGGTCATATAAAGGGTCTAAAAATACATTGAAGTTGGGAATTTTTCTGGGCGGACAGCAAGGACCCACCCAACGTAACGGACATCAAAGTCGTCCTACACATATCTAAATTATGTTTTTCCACATGGGATAACACTATGATATATTGTTACGTCCCTAAAATAAATTTGGGGGATTTTGGAGGTAATTAATAAGGCTATTGAACGACATAATTTTGGAGGAACCTTCCTGGAAGCTTCGTCCAGAAACAGAAACCGAGAATGAAAAATCAATAACTCCTCCATCCGTTTTTCAAGATATCTGAATGTTTGGGGAGAGACTTCCAAGCTATTTATGAACAACATTCATGAAGGGTGTAACGCATGAAGAAGTCATTAAAGGGTTCTAAAACGCGTCGACATTTGAGGGACGAATTCTGCCTATAAAAGGAGGCCCTCACCTCCTTTCCAAAGCATCCCATTCTCCATCCATTCCTTCAAGGCACCAAGGAGGAGATCTCCACTGAGGGATGGCGGCCGCAAATCTTCCCCATTTCTTTTTATTTTATTTCATTTCCTTATTTTTATTTTTCAATTTTAATTTATATTTCTAATAAATTCACGCATTGTTTTTATTTTTTTGTCCACCGATTCACCCTCTTCTCTTCCTCTCATCTTACCATTGTGAACTATAATACTCATGATCATGAGTAACTAATCTGAGGAATATCCTGAGGGAGTAATCAGGTTCTTGAACCCAATACCATGTCTTTAATATTGCTTTAGTTAATTCTAAGGATAATTTATAGTGGGTGTAATCCTCACTGGGGTTGTCTAAAGAATAACTTCTTAATCTACAACCATTTTTCCTCGATTGAGGAGGTGGATGGAAGGTGTGCTTAGTGATCGCTAAGTAGTATTTTCATTCATAACTGGTGTAGAATATGGTGTGAACACATACTATGGAGTGTTTACACTATGAATATTTGAAATTGGCCAATGATGGTGCTCCCTGAATATTCTCTTGGGAGAACTTTCTTTATTCCCTATTTACATTCTGTTTATCATTGCATGGTAATTTAGAATTAAATTTTAGTTTCTTCTGATTTATGAATTTCATTTATTTTATTAATTTAAATTTATTTCATAAAATATTAAAAAACTAAAATAATTGGATTACGTGGACAAGAAGTAGTGGTTTATTAACCACAGAATCTCCTCAAGAGAATGACCTAGGTCAGCCACTATGCTGCACTTAGTATAAATATTTTTGAGAGCGCACACGACAACGCTTTGTCATATGGATTTATAACCATATAAATATTAGTAGTTATATAATACTATACATGTGTTTGAGGATATGATTTGAGTGTGTGTCCTAATGTTTGGTGGGTCTTGGTATAGTAACCTATAATTGGTGGAGTTATTATTTAACAATTGTTATGAGGTAACTATACATATGGAACCAAATGATTCTCTTTATGTTAAGAAATGTCAATCACCTCTATGTTGGATGGATAAAGGTGTATCAATGTTTTTGGGATAAAGTCTCATAAAGGAGCCATCAACACAGGTCCACCTAATTTGGAAATGTATGTCTACAACACTAAGAAGTCATAATTCATAAGCTGATAGACATTTATGACCTAATGAGTTTATAATGGGTGATCGTTTTTTCTTATGGGTTTTCCCTAGATAGGGACACTGTAGGAGTTAGAAGAAGGGAACATTGGATCCTATTTTGTTGGAAAAATTGACATTGTGGAATTAATCAGTCTTGGGACATACCTATTGGCATCCCTACCATGGTATAATTCTATGAACAATGTCTTTCATGAGTCACAAATATGGTTGAATCACCTTGACCCTTCTCATTTGCTTGATATAGATGTTGTTGATCTTGAGACTGATAAATCCTCTGAGGACCATCCGATTTGTGTGTTGGATCACAGTCATAAAATGTTTTTGGGAAATACTATTCTAATAGATAATGTATTTTGGGAACATGGCCCTGTTCAGGAGGAGTCATGGGAGAGAGAATGAGATATATGAGCTTAGTGGACTAATCGTTTTCCCTAGGAATATTCTATATTCTTTCCTGCATAACTTGGGGATGAGCTATTATATAGTGGGGAGATTATAAGTCCCCAATTGTTCCTAGAGATTAATCAATCTAATTTATAGGTAATCTTTTACCTTTTTTTTGAATATCTTGTATGGGTGTTTCAAAGGGATGTTTTTTGGTGAAATTTTATAATTTTTTAAGGGAGAGGGGAATTGTATAGTTTGTGCAAGATTTTCCAAACCATGCACTGAGACTATAGTTCTATGTGAACCCAAACAGAGGCTATTCACATAGTTGTAACATGGTTTTCCAAACCGTGTGCCTCTAGAATTAACTATGAGACCCCAAAGAATATGTTTATTGTTCAGTTCATGGTTAAGGAAAATTGTGCACCCCTTCCATGGAAACTATGCTTAGATGATATTTTTCTCTGAAAATATAATTTTAAAATCCATAACCTCCCTACATTAAACACAATTTGTCAAGGCTCGGCCTAACACTTTTATCCATTGACCTTAGAGGTTCTTAAATGGATTCATAGGGCTCTCGAACACCATTCACGAAAAATTAATGTCAAGATTTATTAATATACACCTCTCTAATATTTTATTCTAGATCAAATTATTCATTGAGCGACTTATAATTGAACATAAATTTGGTGATTTTTTGGAGATCATCCATCAACGATCATGATCTAAGTTATATAAATGGAAAATACCATAGTTTTGATTTAATTATGTGTATATAATTATGTAATATAAATTTCTATATTGGGAAATTGAATAAGGAATTTCATTTGATTAAAATAAATTTCCATGTGATAATTGAATGGGTTGAATTTGGAGAAATTTGAATTGGGTGGCTTCGATTAATGAATTGGTTAATTAATTAATATAATGAAGTGATTATGGAATTATTGGGATATAGGGATTCTGAAATTGGTCAATTAAATGGTTTTGTATAATTGGTTAAATGTTGACATAGGTAATTGATTGATAATGAGAATAAAGGGATGTTTGGCTTAACCATGAATGGTTAATGGGTTTTTGAAGAGATACTGATAAATGGATTACTCATGAATTGTTCATATAATTTCATGTGATAAGACAAAAGAATTATGTTTGAGATGATAAATAAAAAGGTATAATTTAATGAGAATATCATAAAAGAAGGTTAATGATGCATAAACATGATTTATATGAGGTTGTGATTTATTTGATATTGTGATTTCTGTGACCTATGTAACAATAAGTCTGTGATAGTGACTAACTCTCTAAATACCCACATGTGATAACAAGTATTGGATTATGGATTGATACTCTAAACACCCACGGGGTTCTAGACATGATGCTCTACACCCATGAGATTGGATTTGGACTATGGTTTCAAGTAGCAATGATATGAATTTAATTGTAATGGATAATGAGTTCTCATGTGATAATAAATAGTGAATTTATAATGTAATATAGTTTAGATTCTTGCATAGGCCAAAGCAGGCATTGATGGTTCGGTTGTCTGGAGAACCTAGTGGGTTTATGTGGTTAAATAACGAATAACTGGATATGTAAACTATTTTTTTATCACTTATATTGTATTCTTTATACAACTTCACACACTGTTATTGACATGATATTGTTTTAAATGATTTTGGTGGTGTTCTATTGAGTTATACTCACACCCTACTTGGAATTCCTGATCGATACCTAAAGAGATTTAATGTTTGTAGAAGAAGATAATGGAAATATCCCTATGTTAGATGGCCGTGTTAATATGGAGTATGAATGGTGGAACAAGACATGGTGTCAGGACATTCCTGTGGGAGTTTCTAGTTTCTTTATTTTGGATTATCGTTTCAGCACATGAAACTTATTAATCATGACACATCTACTCTAGTTATTAATATTATTTTTGGTTTTTATTCATCATGTGATACTGGTTGGTTCAAGTTATTTTGTTATTCTAGATGTATGTTATTGAATTTTGGATATTATTTATTTACATATTCAATTGTTCTACTTTGATAAAGAGGTTATAGTCTCCCCATGATCGATATTAGACCCTTAATGATATCTGGAAACCACTACCATATTGGGAGGTGAAACTAAGGTCATACGACCAACTGGCTTGGGCCACCAATGTGTAGAACCTAGGATAGGACGTTTCAATAACTATAATAAAATTTCCTCAATATGGAATATTTTATAGGAAAATTGTTTAGGGATATAAATCTTGTTAAATTTTTTAAGAGGGGACATCATGTTTTCAATTATAGAATGGAATAAAGATAATGTACAGGGGATATAAAATTTTTTCTACGAAAGGATTATTCTCATGAAATATTAAAAAATGAATATAATGGAATAAAATATTATAATTTTTCTCCACATCAATTTTCATTTGATTAATATATTGAAATGTTGAAAACAAAATTGTCACATTTGGAAACAATGGATGATTTTTCATTACAAAAATACATAGAATAAAATTTATATTTTTTTCAATCAACCTTAATATAAATTTAGGGAGATAAAAAATAATATTGATGTCATATATGTTGAGAAAAAAATATATGAATGTTTAATTAAAAAATTTTATCACTAAAATGAAATAGAAAATATGGATTAAATGTAATATTATAATTAATAACATTGAGAATACATTTAGAGTTAGCTCTCACAATGAAAAGAAATAGTATATATTTACATATATATTTCCAAACATTATATAAGAGAGAGAAAATATTCTTTTATCAATGTTTTTATGGTATTTATGTAACTAGTGTCATTTTTTAAAATTTAAAAAATATGATTTCATCGAAGGATTTAATGTTAATACTTATGTTATTTCATGAATATCATGTATTGATACCAAGAAATATACCAGTTCCATTGTGTAGAATATTTACATTACCTATTAGAATGTATATCATTAGGTTGTGTTATTTTTTAAATTACATTTACAAGAAATTTATAGATCCAAATTTGTATGATATGTTATAGAAATATAAAATCATTTTATATAAGTGAACAAATCACAATAAAAGAAAATTACAAGGACAAATGATAATTGAATGTTACAGAACAATCTGGAACAATATCCAATAATCCATACAAATAAATTTATCTAACACTAGAATCAAGGACAATATAATTCATTTTTCGAATTAGTAGAAACATTTCTAGAACCATAACCATTTTCTTGTACCTAAAAATATTCAAGTACATTAATCTAGAATAAAAAACAATATCTATGAAACTAAGAATGATATAGTTGATTTTGAGATACAAAAACCGAATGAATAAAATTACAACACAAATTATTTAAAATTATTTAACAAAATAATAAAAAAATTGATATCAATATTGTTATTTGGATCAAAAAAGAAAACATTCATTAATTTTAATGGTTGATAATGAAAAAAAAAGAGCAGTAAATGGATATGGTTATTTACATTCTTTTTCTAATTGTCCTATAAAAATGGGAACGTTCAACATATATATTTCATTATGAAAAAAATGTATATTATAGTGAATAAAATGGTATGATGGTCATGATGAAGAAATACGAAGAATGTATAAGGAGAAAAATAATTTACCAAATAAAATTTAAACTATCATGAGACCCCCCCCCCCCATGCCAAGGGATATACATCACCTTATCAAGATCCTACATTCAATTGGTGCTAATATCATCATCATCCAACCCACTACTTTTATCCTTCTTAATATCATAATTCTCATCCATATCCATAATAATTTTATAATATCTAAAATGTAAACTCATATTCTTCATCCTCTGGATCCAAGAATGTAAATAGGTTTCTCCTCATGGTCGATCTCAAATGCTCCACCTCCAAACAGGAAAAACTGTTGAATGAAATATATTTCTCTGCCACAACAATCTATCATCCAATAGTGTTATGAACCAAATGGGAATCATAGTAGAAGTTACCAACACTCATGGATTCACCTCTATATCAGCAAAAGAACAATAAAACTAGTGGTTTCTATTGGAATTGATCCATCTAATCATAAGCCCCCTAAATCTGATACACACATCGAGGGACCGTACATTTCATTAAGAAAAAACATACATTAAAAAATAAGGATAAACTCTCTTATGGATCTGATGGAATAGAATAAAATAACACTATAGCTGGAGGAATCAGATAACCTTGGACTATTGGACAACTAGGGAGCGACTAACATATGGAAAAAAGAGAAGAAAATTTTGAGGAAAAACATTCTTAGATAAAAATTATCCATGATGGAAATCACATTAAGGGTGTAGCCTTGACTGAGTAAATAGTATATTTAATTTGGTGAATTCATATAGAAAATCCAAAATCCTAGGTAGAAAGACAAGAATTAGGCCAACAGATGTAATAAAATAGATCATCTAAAAAAATTTAAAAAAAATTGAATTGAATGTCTCAAAAATACCAATTTCAATATTATATGAAAATATTAAAATTATGTTCTAGATAGAAATACATATACTTTTTTAACAAAACAATATGTAATAAAAATGATTACCAAATTAAAATAATAATTTTATTGAACGAAAACCTACCATGCAAGGATTTCGCAGGCATAGAGTGAGGAATTCGGAATTTATAAAATATGATTTGAAATATATTAAAAATAAATAGAAATAATAGGAAAAAAAATAAATACAGAAATATTTTAGAGATATATTTTTTATTGGAATGTGTGCAACCAAAATATAGTGATGTGGGATTCAAACGCAATCATGTTTAAATGCCCGATTCACCATGTGGTTAGATCTTCAACCAATTCAATAAATATGACTTGTGATTCTCATGAATGATTCTGCACCATTTCATGGTGGCTATAATCATTGATCCAGTATCATTCATCCTTTCAACCTATAAAATCCCCTTATTCGATCAAATCGATAATTTTCCAATCCCACCTATTAATCGTATCTGAGATCATTAAAAATCCCCCTTATAGGTGATAGAACCTTCTTTATATTCAATGTCCTATAGCTTAATTCACTAAAGACTATTTTATTTGAATTAATTTTCTATCACCATTAATCAAATAAAAATGACATCTGATGATAGTCAGAAAACTTATATAAATCAATTTTTTGAATTACTAAAAAGGTATATTTTAAATTCCTAGATAACATTGTTTTTTATGACATTTAATTTTTTTACTCGATGACATATATAAAAATTATATATGTCATCATTAAATGGAAATAATGAATAAGGTAAATCACTTTCTCCACTAATGAGTGATCAAAAGTTTATAAATCTAAAATATATTGACACTGTTTTTAGTAAACCTTTTCTAGTAACCTTATAAAATCTGGTTGGAAAATAAATCAGTTTTATTTCAATTACCATACTAAGAATATTTACATGGAAAATATTTTCTTTATGTCATGAATGTATAGAAAATTTAAGTGATAGATTTATTAATAGATTACTAAATTCACTAGACAATAAAATGATGGAATTCCGACTAGGTTGGAGATGATTGACAAGGGGAAAAGGGAAGAGTCTTTATCGGTGAAGGGTGAACGATAAAAATTTATTCCTCCATTAACATGAAATCAATAATGAAAAGAAAAATTTAAAAAATTCAAATTTCATTATGGGGAAAAATATTCAGTGGGTATTCATCAAATATCAAATAATTTGTGAAAATAAAAAATTTTACTATATGGGCTCTAAAATCAAATGAATATCACAATTTGATGCATGATGTAACGTCAATAACATTATATGCCATTATTACTAAAATTGAATCACATTAATTTTCTAGACATTAATTTTTTTAAAATACATATACAGAAAAGATACATACTGTGCCTAGTTACCAAACAAGAATAAGAAAATTTTAGTTATATAATGTGAAATAGATATGTTCTTCCCACCATCATTATATTATATAATGGAAAACCTGATGGTTCACCTGGTTAGAGATATTTAATTATGTGGTCCTTTAAATTACAGATTTATTTTCCCCATTGAATCATCTCAAATTTTATTAAAGGGGTACACCGTGAATCGAAACAACCAAAAGGTTATATTTTAGAGTTATATTTTTTTAAGATGTTATGGAATTCTGTACTGATTACTAATCAAATTTTTTCATCATTGGTCTCCTAAATTATAATCATAGTGGAAACCTTTTGGATGAACGGATTTTTTAAATAGATTTTGTTACAATTATTATTGTAGAGTGTGTGTAATATCACCATCACATTTTACATAATACTATTGAGGTTTCTCCATATACTGAAGTCCATAATGTTATTATTAGATATTTTAATCCATCAAGGGAGTAAACATGGATATTAAATACATAGAATCAATAACATCGATGTTGGTTTAAATATCATGATTATAAGAATTTATCAAGAATCTGAATTCAATTACTAAATGACATATATGATAGGACATTGGAAAAAGTATAATTTTATTATCTAGTAATGAATATGTAATTAATTATTATATGTTCTATATAAAGGAATAAGAAAAACATAGTACGATGAAATAGAATTCATTTATACTTCTGTAATAATATAAGTATGTATCTGGTTCCATGGATAGAGAAACAATTTATGAAAATATATCAACAAAATTCCACATCAAAAAAATATAGTTGTTGGAGTATACAAAAATTAAAGATATATTTTTTGTTGTAAATTGGGTTAAGAATTAGAGTGTTGTCAAATATAATTAATTGTTCATCATGGAAGTTAATTTATATGTGGAAGAGTATAAGGTTGATCAATCATAATGAAATCATGATATGTGAAAGCATTTAATGTCCCATATATTGAAAATATAAATTGGTCAATTTTTCTATTAACAACTAAAAAATTATAGGTTTAGATGAAAATTTAACTAAATATAAACCTTTTATTGATGGATAACAAATATTTTATGATTTTCACAATATAGATTGTTTATTTCATGCAAATAAAGTCCAAATTGGGGTATTGTGACATTCGATAAAGGATCCAAATCACTTCAACCTTTAAAGATAAAAGTTTGTTCAGTGAAAATGTTATAGTTTTTTTACTTTACTATAATTTTACTAAAAGTATTAGGAATTATATAATAAAAATATATAATCAAAAATAGATTTCAGATTAACTATATAGATAATGACTTATCTGTGTACTGATGTTACTAATTCTAAGGAAGAAAACACTATTGATTATGAAAATGAGGAATTTTTAATTGATCAATAGCATGTGGATGAAAAAAATAAGAGCGGTATAACATCACCGTGTTAACTAATCTTATTATGGAAAGAAGAAAATGTATAAAATTTGAGGTAGTATTGAATCAATGCGACCAACCTCTTAACACCAACATGTCAATGTTCATTAGTTACATTGGGGTCACAACTGGATTGCATGTGTCAATTGATATTGATATGTAGCATAATTATATTTCTGTATTAAGGAAAATCTTCTGGGAAGATATTACGGTAATTTTATGATATACATTCTCTATTTTACTTATGATTTACATAAAGAATCATTTACTTTTTTCATTATCCCTTGTAGTGTTCATTTGTTTTTTATGATTATTTTAAGAATTTTTTAATTAATGGTTACCAAACAATATCATAGTAGATTTTAGAGACATCTCACAAAAAAGCATCTTAGAGAGGATAATGGGATGACAAATACTTTTAACTAAGATATTATTTTTCAAAAAAATGGGATAGGGTTTGGGGTATTTTCAAAAATGGGTCCAAAGATATGTGAACCTCGTTCACTCTTCCTACATAATTTTTTAAATTTTTAATATTACAATATATATATATACAAATAGATATATAACAACAAATTAATATACATATAGATAAAAATAAATAAACATTAGTTTAAAATAAATAAATACTAATTAAATAAAAATAAATATTAATTAAAAATTCATCAATATTTATAAAATATGAAAAAATAATAATTAAATATTGAAAAATATTGAAAAATATTAATAAACATTCATTTAATATTTATAAATATATATAATAAAGATAAATATAAATAATTTTTGATTAAATATTAATTAAATATATCTAAATATTAATTAAATATTAATAACTATTAATAAATATAAACAAATATAAACAAATATTAATAACTATTAATAAATATTAATAAGAAGGTAATAAAATAATAATAAATATTAATTAGTTATTCATAAATATTATCTAAATATTAATTAATATTAATTAATTATTCAAAAATATTAATTAAATATTCATAAATACTAAAACAATATTCATAAGTACTAATAAAATATTAACAATCACCCATAAATATTAACAAATATTAATAAATATTAAAATAATATCAATAAATAATAATTAAAATATTAATGAAATATTCAAATGAATGAAATAATTTTTTTTTCGAAATTCCTAAATTCTAATAAATTTTAGTCAAATAACAATAAATTCCATTAAATATCAATAAAAATAAATAAATTTTGATACATTTTAATTAAATATTATTAAATTAAAATAAAATACTAACAAATAGTCATATTTAGTTGTGAAATATTTTTCAATATTTATATATATTTATAAATATTTATAAATATTAATTAAAAATTAATAAAAATGATGAAAATATATTAATAAATATTAATTAAATATTCAAACATATAAAAATTAATAAATATAAATAAATATTAAATAAATAACAATAAATATGACTAAATATTAATAAAATATTCATAAATATTCATATGTATAAAACATTATTAATAAATGTTAATAAATATTCATAAATATTAATATTAAAATATATTTAATAATATTTAACAATATTTATGAATAATTATTTAATGGATAACTATTATTTGTCAAACTTTGTTAATAATTATTAACATTTATTAATAATTCTTTAACTTTTATTAATATTTAAATAATATTTATTTATATTCATTAATATTTATATATTCCTAATAAAATTGGGATTTACAATCAATTTCTAAAAAATATTAAAATTTAGGAATATTTATTTAATATTTATTAATTTTTAATTTATATTTATTAATATTCCAGAATAATTAATTATATTAATTTAATGTATGTTCATTATTATTAATATTTAGTTGATATTTATTAATATTTGTAAATATTTAATTATATTTAGTTATGGTTTCTTAGTATTTCGTTAATATTTATATAAAATTATAAATGTTGAAAAATGGTTTTTTTTTATAAATTTTTTTTTAAAATTTTTTATATCATTGATTATTTAATTAATATGTATAAATATTTATTTATATATATTGATATTTCATGATATGTATTGGTATTTATGAGTATTTGTGAATATTTAATAACATTTAATTATTTTTAATGAATATTTATGTAATATTTATTAATATTTGATAAATATTTAAATAATATTTATTAATTTTTTGTTGCGATTTTTTAATTTTTTCAAGTATTTATTAATATTTTTTACTATTTATGAATATTTAATTAATATTTACATATAATTAATTAAAATAAATTAATATTTTATTTGTAATTTTTTACTATTTATTTATATTTATTTACATTTATTTACATTTTTTATATTCATTATTATTTTTTAATATTTAATTAATATTTTGAAATATTTTTTTAATATTTACTAAATTTTATATATTTATTTGTTTATCAATATTTATGAATATTTATTTAATATTTATTAATATTTATTAATATTTATAAATATTTAATTATTTTTTATTGATATTTTATATATATTAATGAATTTTTAATTATAATTTATTTTTATTTAATTATTATGTATTATGTTTAAATTTATTTTTCTTTATTTTTAGTAATATTTATTTTAATTTTTAGTTATATATATAGTAATATTAGTAATTTATCAAAATATTAAGGAATAGTGAATGAGGTTCACTCGTTGTTCAGAAAATTCACACAGGAAGCGTGAACCCTCTTCATGCTTCCTGGTGAGGTGAGATGCGGGGACATAGTTTATGCATCTCTGAACCCATTTCGGAATATACCCACAGCCTTATCCTGTGTTGTAAAAAAAATTAAAAAACTAGTCTAAAAAAATTTCTTAATTGGAATGTAAACCCCAACACATCATCTTTGCATCCCCACATTAAAAACCATGAATTATGGAAATCATTCTTTAGTATCCATGGTGAGGAATATTTTTTGGTTTACTATAATTGATAATATTTATTTTATCCACATTGAGTTACAAATGTTAATTTTTGAAACAAAAAAGGTGTTCTAAATATAAGTGGTCTGAATAAAAATCCATGTACCCCTACGTTATAGAATGGTTGGGGTATGCTTCACCTAAAAATAAAATGTTATGTATTTAAATTCTTTGTTAAATTTTTAATGTGATATGAAACAACATATGATATTTGTTTATATAAGTACTGTTAAATCATAATATGGATCCACTTCAATCCCTCTCCATCTACTATGGAAGGATTATAATGTTAAAAAATAAGGACAGATAATAGATGAAAACACACAAAAGTATAAGAATCGTGTTTAATTATTATATAATAGAAATTTATTTTTCTATATAAGAGTTTTAAATAAAATTATCATTTTATGTTTTCATGTTTTTATGTGTTTTAAACACTAAAATCTTCATTGGATATACTAAAAGAACAAACACATTCAATATATTTGAAGCGGTCAGAAAAATATGTCCACGTTAGAGGTGCATGCTTTGGAGTTCCATCTCAATCCTATTTTGAGAAGAAAAAGTCACAAGGATTAATATATGAGATAATGTGTAATAACCCAAACATTTATAGTTGAAACTCCCTTCAGAATGAATAAATTCTTTATTTTGTAATATAGTTATAGAAAACACATGTGCTATATTTCATTTTTTTATTGTTATAAATCATTATCATCATATATCTATCGGGATTAGAAGGTTTAAAAACATCATAACTAATGTTAAAATAGAAATTATATAGTGATCGTTAACATTAGTATATATTTAGGGTTATAATAATTTCTAATTGACATAAAAGGAATCATATAGGGCCTCCACCAGTATGATTGTACCCTATTTATCCCATTCATTAGATATTTTGAGCGAGATGACAGCCGTAATATTTTCACTTGACCAATACCATACTGATATTAAATAACTAGAACTTCAGTGAAAATGTTTGTGATAAAATTTTAACCTTATAGAGAACACTACCAGAACCTTGTTCACTGAAACACACTAATAAATTACTAACATCACGCACCTCATCCTTTGGGAAACATTGGTTTAATAAGGGGTTTTATATGAAAACCCTATTAATATTAATTTTAATTTTTATTATTTTAAATTAATTAATTAATATATTGATACTTTTTCATTATTACCTTATATTCAGACATGATTATATAATGAGTTTGTTAATAATTTGATTTCTAAGAAATGAAATCAAATGCAAACTTTTCAAAAATATATAATTAATATACTCTTTTTTATAAATGAAATAATTTTTAAATAAATTTTACATTAATTAAATAGTCTTATTATATATTAATTCGTTAAATTAAAATGGAAACCTAATTTAATAATGTCCCATATAATTTTTTTAAGGGCTTGAAATTCTTCCATGAAAAAATTATCATTTTTGATAAATAAATATTTCTTGATAGTGTAAATTCCAATATTTAGTAAATTATTTAATTAAAATAATATCATTTCTAATATGAAAATATTTAAATTTTACAATGGTGTTTTTTCAATAATTTTTTGAGATAATTGTATTTCACGCTAAAAAATAAATATGGTATATGTGTACCTTATGTATTATGATATCGTAATATCCCAAATTTTTTGATTTAAATTAATTAAAATTTATAAAGGAACAAAAATATATTTTTCCTTCTGAATAATTTGTTTTTAGATTATTTTGATTATTTTAGAAACCTATATAAATCCTCCAAACCTATATTATATATTATGGTTTCAAAAACAATTATTTATAAACTTGAATCACTTCAACATCATGAATTTTATTATGAGTTCATTTATTAAGAAAATAAAATATTGGAATCCACTCTTATTGGGATGAATCCAAGGTTGAAAACTATGATAAGGTTTTTGGTTTTGATTATTTTAGCACATAGTGTCCAACACCTATGTTTCAAAATTAATACGGAATTCCATGCTCTTTTGTAGAAATAACCACCCATTCTCCTATTCCACTTAACACAGAACCCATTATTCAAGAATAAAATCTCTCTCTAGCTCTATAAATCCCTCCCAATGTCTTTTAATGCTCTTATTATTCTCCTACAAAGAATTTATAAACACCTTATAAAGGTATGGGATTCTATTCCTTTACCTCTATACTTAAAAACTTTCTTTATATTAAGCCTTTGGATCTCCAATTGACATTTTTGAAAATAAATTTTCACATAACATTACATTATTTATAATTAATAAGTAATTATATACCACCTTTAACTCTCATTAATCCATTCCTTGAAACTTTATGTACACCTGTTATGAAGAAAAAATTATTCTGTGATTTTTCATAAAAAATAATTATATTCTGAATACCTTTACCCATTTCCACTAAAGGGTATACAACTAGTTCTACATATCCTTAATTATATTTGGGAATGAAAAATTTATTTCCCACACTCTTTAATCGTGTGATTAAAGGTGAAAAAATATGTTATTATGTTTTGTGATATATGTTGCACAAAAATTCATGTACATGATATAAATGTGATAGGTGGGTCTCAAAGTATATAACCCCATAAAATGGGGAATGTTGCTATCTAATGAGATACAATTTATGGTCCACATTAATTTTTCCTAAGATAACTATGTTATGATTCCTTTGTGGTTTCCCTTGACTTATGCTTATAATTTCATGTTTTAAATTTTCACCACATTCTTATGATCCATTTATGTCATCATTTAAAGAAATGATTCAATTATCTCCTATCAATGTCACTATGTTATGAATCATAACTCTAATTCACTACTTTGATTCATGCATTGTTTATTCCAATATTGTGCATTACGGATTCTCCTTTAATATTTATATCCATAGGATATCCCCTACGGTATTATAGTGACATAGAAATTTAATGCAATGTTATGCAGTGTTTAAATAATGTTATTATATCCCTAGGTCACATTTATGATCTATGTATCTAATTTCCAAAATACACTAGGCCACTCAATCATTTGGTATTATGTTATGTGCATCTAAATCGAATAAATCTCAAATGAAGTTTGTAAAATATAAGTGTTGTAATGGATTCTATTAGAGCATAGTCTAGCTTTTTTTAGATTATAATTAGAAAACCTTAGTGAAAACCGTACTTATAGGAATAAACATTGGAACACATCGCTATATTTAGATAATGTATAGGGTGGTTTTGATTCAATAAAATAAATCGCTTTCTTGATACCAGAATGTGGATGTAATTGTTGAACATATTTATCTATTGGTAATAATGTGAAAAGGGATCGTCGGGTACTCACATGACATGTAATTGGTTCATAAAAAATATTCCAAAGACTACACACCTAGAATGAAACACCTAAGGGATATTCTTTATTTAATCATGTTCATTTTAAAAACCATTATGAAGGGAAAAAATTCCAAATTAAATCTAATGTTAAGAAATTCAACATTGATATGTTATATTGAAACCTAGAAATTCATAGGTTAAGGAATACATGTTATTTATTACATAAAAATTAAATGTTTATATTTTTTATTTCATGTTATTATTATTTTGAAAATTCTATTCACTAATTTCCATTTTTTAGTCCAATGATGGAAATAAAATGAATCATGTCAACAACTAATGTGTTGGGAAATGAGATGGCTACCCAAAAAATATGCCCAACCAAATGGGATAAATAGTTGAGAACATCATGAAGGTAACTCAATATTTTAATAGAAACCCAAATTGGGAGGAACTACATCATCCCCCTAAGAAAGATAAATTTTCAATTGAGGCATTTATGTGATAAAGGCCTTCCAATATTCAGTGGATCTTCTAATCCCTTGATCACAAAACAATGTATCAAGTCCATTAAATAATCATATATTACCATCAATTATATGATAATGATAAGGTAATGTTGGTTATTTTTAGAAAAGAGTTGTAAGCATATCAATGGTGGATGTTGATCAAGAATACAAATCCCAAGAAAGAAATATGAGTCATGGAGTACAAAGAATTCATGATAATATTTATTACTAAATATTTTCCTCATACTATCTAACTCAAAAAAGGAAAGGTAGTTCCTTGACCTAAAGAATAAATATTATGAATCCATCATGTAATAAGAGGAATACATCACAATACACGTGCAATAAACCTCCAACATTTCCATAGAACCCAAAATTAAAATTTACTACTTCTTTTGTGGATTAGATAAATCGTGGAAAATATATTCTAATTAGAAGAATTAAAATATCTAACGAAATTTTTTGATGTGACCTAAGGTGAAAAACTGAGATTTGTTAATATCAAGGGTCTCATAGGACTAGAGATAAGAAGTTAGGAATAGGTTTTAATCCTTAGAGAGTGAAGAAAATATATCTTTCTTGTAGGAATGACCAAAATTCCACATTTTATATGTGTAGGGGAATCATATCATCAATTTCATGAAGGTAACAAGTAACTTATTTTAGTGTAGTAAAGAGGCACACCAAAATAGAGAATCAATATTGGAGAAACCCACCAGTGATATGGAATAATGGAATGCTCCCATAAAACCATATCATATTTTTCAATGTTTCAACTATAAGGATCAATGATACTATGTGAAACAATGCACTAGTCCAAGGGTTGTTAATGGTAATTGACTAAAACAACCTACAAGACCCAGAGAGTAAGGGAGAGAATATTCCCTCAAAACTGTTGAGGTGAATCCCCAAAGATAATTAGTGATAGGTATGCTAGTTTTTAATTCATGGATAGAGAAGATTCCTTTTTTATATTCCTCTAAATTATTTAATGTCATGCATGTTTAGTTGAACTTTTCAAAAACTTGTTGAAATCAAGGTAGTCGAGTTATCGGTGAAAACTAAAAAAATTTCACCTAGTGTATCCAAATCACATTACTTATCTCCAATCAATATTTAATAGATGAATTCCCCAGTTAACCTTGTAATACCTTCTTTTGGAAAATTTGACACTCTTTTGGATATGTATTGTCTTTCCTTGTATACAGAAAAAAATTACTAGGAATATAAAATCACCCTCTCTATCTAGAATTACCCTCCAATTATATTTACTTGTAAGGTAGGGGATATATCTCCTTTAAAGTTGTCATCTAAAGAATTTATATTATTTCATTATGAGAAATTTTATATTGATAAACTGATTAAGACAATGGAAAATTGTTGCATTATTAAGGTATCCTTGTGACATTTCCATTCTTCAATGTTTCGAAAATCACAAACACTCTATCTAAAGGAAAATTATATTATCCCTAAGAACTATCTTAATTTCATAAATTTTCATTCCCCAAGTGAATTTCATCTTTACCTATGATTTCATTTTTCTTTTTATAGTTTGAGTAAATATAAATCATTTTATTCCAAAATCTAAAAATCGGTTTCACATCTAAAACGTCGAAGTCCTATAAATACTTAGATATAGAGTATTCTGTTTTCAGGTTCCAAATTCATGTTCCCAATTATTCAGAATTCATAATCCAAATTCCCTAAAATTTAGACTCCAAATTCTCAGAAATTCAGTTGCTGAATTCACTACAATTCAGACACTGAATTCCATGAAATTTAGACTCTGAATTTTCTGAAATTGAGACTCTGAATTATCTGAAATTTAGAATCCTAATTCCCCAGAATTAACAACCCGAATTCCTTATAATTCAGACTCCGAATTCTACGAAATTTAGACTCTGAGTACCTCAAAATTCAGACTCCGAATTCCTTAGAATTGAGACTCTTAATTCATTAAAATTTAGACACTCAATTCCATATAATTTAGACTCTGAATTCCTTAGAATCTAGACTCTGAATTCCTTAGTGTTCAGACTAAGAATTCATTTGAATTCAAACTCCGAAATCTATAGAATCTGGGTTCTAAATTCAATAGAAAATAGAATATGAATATCCATGTATTATAGTCTCTAAATGCTTATTTGGTTAGACTCTGAATTTTTTCCCCTTAGACTCCGAATATTTTATTTGGTTAAGAGACCTGATTTTTTTTACACTTTTTATAGTTATTAAAACATGTTGTAAAATCTATTTCTAACTAACCGTTGTTTGAGTGACACATGTATAGGTCCCTCTATGATTCAAGGAAAAATATGATCATTGGAGGAGGGAGCTGACCATTGGAGAAGTTCCTATAAATAAGAGCGCATTTAGACGAGATCAAGAGATAGAGAATACATATTGAACACTCTAGAGATTGCAAGCTACTAAAGTGATTTCTAGAGAGAGAGGGAGACTAATATGCCTTGTACGTACTAAAAATCATGTTCATATTTCTTCATGTGACTCATATTGTTTTCATGTACAATCGAGGGTTATCTGGGATAGGAATAAAGATGTGTCGACTACCTTAATGTTCGAAGACATCTGTGGATAAGAATACAGAGGTGTTGACTCCCTTAATGTTCGATGGCTTGCGGGGATAGCAATATAGATTCTAATATTCCTATCGAGGTCTTACCCTAGATCGGGTAAGACAAACATTCCTGAAAGTATAAATCAAGGGACCTTTATCCCAGATTGTTGGATACCCTTTTCTTTGGAATAAAAGATTTCATACTTGTTACTTATTTTGTTTCATGTTTATTTCCACTGGATTTTGATAAATGAAGAAAGTATAAAATTATTATACTTTTTTGTTCTCATATTTAATCTTATTAATAATATTCTATACAATTTAAGGTAGAATCATTTCCTTGTAAACGTTCTTTATGTTTCATTTCCAGAACCTAGTAAGCTTGTTTAATAGAACTAAAAGAGGTTTTGTGAGTTTACCTTGTTTACATCTACTAATTTTTTTTCTTAATAATAAAAATGGAAGTTCTTAAACATACAATTACCCCCCTCTTTTAATTGATCATCTAAATTCATATATCGATCTTAGAATTGGTATAAGATGAGGTCTCTGAAATACTTATATTAACATATATGTTTTCTTGATCCAGTTTTCTTTTTTATAAATTTTTTCGTTGCTAAAGAATTTATTTTATCACTATTTACAAACATTTACTATTAACATGTTTTTGTGGAAATATATTTTCATTAAGAATGACAGGAATGAATGTTGGTTAGATTGAAAATCTAAATCCTTCTAGACCACCTATATTTTAAGGGAATTATTGTGAATCATTGTGATATCGTATGAAGTCATTTGTTATTAATACTCGAGTGGACAACTTTTCCATGCTTACTGGAGATTACTAGATTCCTGATAAGGAAGTTATCAACTTCAATGATCATGAAAAGTGATAATATCAACTGAACTACAAGGTACGTAATACTTTGTTGTGTTCCATGACCAGGAATATATATAGTTATATTTATTCTTCTGATTCTTCTAACTAAATCTAGAAGAAATTAGAACATCCACATTTCGGTACATCAAAAGTTATAGAAACAATAAGTGATGTGCTTATAGTAGAATATCATGGATTTTTATTTCCATGTGGAGAGACTTTATTCAAGGAACCACAAAAGGTTATGACTATTGTTTACAGTTTACAATCTATATGTGAGAAAGTATAAGACGATGAAGCTCTTGTGGACAAGATTATAGATATCATTCCAAATGAGTGGGAATCTAAGAGAATAACTATTGATGAAAATAGGAATGTATCCCAAATCACTCTTGATGATATTTTTTGAAATCTACTTCAACATGAGAGAAGAAATAAAATAGATGCATATATGAATAAAAATAAAAATGGAAATGGAACTGTAGCCTTTACTACTACTAAGTCCAAGACTCTTGATAGGGTTATAAGATCAATGTCAGAGAAAGTCGCTATTTTATCTAAATTTACTGAATGTGATCATTTAGAGAATGAGTTAGCTAATCTTTCTTGAAGGATGAACAATATTGTTGGAAATAAAGACTTTCAGTATAGATATAGGAAGAATGGATGAAAATACAAGAAATACCCACAAGTCACTTGTTATAAATGAAAAAGAGCAGGGAATATAAGGCTAGATTGTCCTATGCTTATAAAAAAGGATAGAAAGGAAAATAATTTTTAGAGGAATAAAAATAAGTACTACAAGGCTAGATCTAAGAAAGTTTTAAAATCCAATGACACCTGGAGTGCTAGTGGTGGAGAATATTAAAATGAATCCTTAGAGTTTGAATCTTCTTGTAAGAAGAAACTTGGTCTACTAGTAAAATTACCCACTAAAAATACTTTTCTAACTGCCATGTTTCTCAATGATAAATCTATTACTAATGTATACATGAATGAAAATTACAATAATAATAAATATTATAAATCCTTAGATGAAGAATCTTCTTCCGATGACGATAATTATTTACCTACTTATGAAGAAGTGTTTATGTTATCTAAACATCATGATAATGAAAATTCTAAACACATGAAAAATCTTGATAAGGAAAATTATAGAATTTCTATTTTAACTACAGAAGTATAAGATATTTCTAAAGATATTGGTAATATAATTTATGAGTTTGAATGTATTTCTAAAAACATAGAGGAATTAAATTCTAAGAATGATAAAATTTCTAAGGATCTTGAAAATGTAATTTCTATGTAAATTATTGTAGAGACTAACTGTAGTTCTATAACTAATGTTTTTGAGAATAAAAACCTAGATATAAAACAAAAGTCATAAATATTTTCATTGAGGAAGTGTTAGTCATACTTTATCTCTGGTAAGGAAATTTTTGACAAGATGTATTCTCAAATTCGACCTCTAATAATTATTTTTGTATTTGCTTATAATAATTCTAGGACATTTTTTAGTAATAATTACTTTATTCCTCAAAGTGATCAATTCTACAATAAATGGTAGTGTGGTGGACATTAGTCAAAAAAAAATCTTTAAATAAAACCCAGTCTTTATGTTTTCATAAATTTTAATTTGCTAAGAAAATATGAAATCCTAAAATCTTTCTTTCTGAAGTTTCTGGACCAAATAATGTTTGCATTCCAAAAGTCTAAAAATATTAATTTTCGGAAAATTATGATAGTACCAACAGAAATACATGGTACATGGATAGTGGATGTTCCTGGAATATTACTAGTAATAAAAACTTCTTTGAAAAGATTATCATGATGAAAGGAGGAAAAGTAACTTTCAGAGATAATGCTCATGTGGAAATTATTGGTATAGGTTAAATTGTTCTTCTTGGAAAATACTTTGATTTCAAATGTTTTATTTGTTAAAGGTCTTAAGGACAACCTTGTTAGCATAAGTCAATTATGTGATGAATGTTACCATGTAAATTTTATGAATGATAAGTGCTTAGTACACAATTCTAAGGAAGAGTTTATTCTTTCAACCCATAGGCAAGAAAATGTATACACACTAAGTATAGAAAACCATAGGAGAAAAGATCATCCTTGCCTAAGTGAAATGTATGATCCATCATGGTTTTGGTGTAGAAGGTTAGGACATTGTATCCTTAGGAACCTCTGTAAACTCTCTAAAAAGACTTGTTAAGGATCTACAAAATTATTGATTTTATTCTTCAAAGGTTTGTAATCCTTGTTAATATGGAAAGAAACATAAATCATGTTTTAAATCAAAAGGTGATGTCTTAAATTCTAATTTGTTATATCTAGTTTATATGTATGTTTTTAGTCCAGAACAAACTGGAAGCATTGGAGACAAATATTATGTATTTTTCTTAGTTTATTATTACACTAGATTCACATTGGTCAAATTTCTAGACAAGAAATATGACGATATTTATTATTTCATGATTTTTAGATCCCATGTTAAAAATGAGAAAAACCTTCCATTGATAACTATTCTTAGTGATCATGGAGGAGGATTTAAAAATAATGATATTGAAAATATTTTGAAGTGAAAAAGGCATTACTCATAACTTCTCCGCACCAAGAAATCTTCAATAGAATGGTGTTCTTTAAAGAAGAAGTCAAATTATTCAAGAGATAACTCGAACCTTGTTGAGTGAATATTCAATAGTTATACATTTCTTGGATGAAGCTGTAAGTACTGCTTGTTATAGTATAAATCATGTTTTGATTAGACCTTTTCATAATAAAACCCCCTATGAATTGTGGAATCGTAGAAAACATAGACTTTTCTACTTCAATGTATTTGATTTCAAAGTATTTATTCTAAATACTAAAGATAATTTACATAAATTTGCACCCAAATATGATGAAGGAATTTTCAAAGGATACTTCACAACTTCTCAGGATTATAGAGTTTTTAATAAAAACACATGAATCGTTGAAGAAAGAGTACATGTTAAATTTGATGAAACCGATCCTTTTGTTTTTAAAAAATCCCAAACAACATCTTCAGATGTGTTTTCAAACAGAGATTATCAACCCTTGATAAAAGATCCTTCTAATAAGGAAAATGTTCAAGAAAATATTTCTGAAGTCTTTACCCCATAAGATTTCCTATAATATGTTGACGAACAAGTTTTACAAAACCCAAATAAGTTGTTTCTTAAGAATCATCTCAGTTATAGCATCATTGGTGATGTAAATAAACCCGTTAGAACTAGAAGTTCCATACGAAATAAAGTAGAACATCTAGAATTCCTTTCCCAATTAGAACCAGAAAGCACTGATGAATCTTTAGGTGATGATGATTGGATTAAATCCATACAAGATAAGCTAAATAAATTTTAATGAAATAAATTCTCGACCATGGTTCAAAGACCTAAGGAAAAGTTTGTTATTGGAGAAAAACGGGTCATCAGAAATAAGTGTGATAAAAATAGAATCATTGTATGAAATAATTCTAGATTAGTTGCTAAAAGATATAATCAACAAGAAGGAATATAATATTAATAAACCTATTCTATACTATCAAAACATGAATCTATTCCATTTTACTTACCTTCGCAGCATTATTTAATTTAAAACTCTTTCAAATGGATGTAAAAGGTTCATTCCTTAATTGATATGTTCAAGAAGATTTTTTTTAAACAAAATCCAATTATTGAAGGCATAAAACATCCTAAAAATGTTTTCAAACTAACCAAAGCTCTATATGGACTTCAATAACCTTTTTGAGCCTGGTATGATAGACATATAGTATTTTTTTTACCAATCAATTATGATAAGGTAAATGCTGATCAAACCCTTTTAATAAAGAAAGATAAGACAAACGTTTTGATTGTTCAAATTTATGTTGATGAAATTATATTTGGTTCAAAATAGCATTATTTAACTAATTCATTTGAGAATTTAATGAAATATGAGTTTGAAATGAGTATGTTGGGTGAGTTAAGATTTTTTATCGGTTTAAAAATTTCTCAAAAACCTAAGGAATTTATATATCTCAATAGAAGTATATTAATGATCTTATTAAAAAGTATGGATTTGACAACACTATGAGTATAAGTACTCCAATTTGTACCTCAAACTCTCTTGATCCGGATGAAGTTGGGAAATGAGTAGATCAAACAACATTTAGAGTTATGATTGGAAGTTTACTATACATGACAGCTATTCATCAAGACATAATTATTTCAGTATGTTTTGTGCTAGATATCAATCCAATCCTATGTAATCTCTTTTAAAGGTAGTGAAAATAATTTTTTTCTATTTAAAGGGAACCATTGATTTAAAACTATTGTATACTTCTAAAAATGATTTTTTCTTAAAAAATTTCGAATTCTGACTTTGGTGGATGTAGAATGGATAGGAAAATTACATATAGAACTTTTCATTTTTTAGAAGATTCATTAGTTTCATGGTCATCACTCAGTAGAACTTTCCACTATTGAAGCTGAATATATAGTAGATGGAAGTTGTTGTGTCCATGTTTTGTGGATGAAACACACACTCATAGATTATGGCATGAGTTTTACCAAAACACAAATTTTGAGTGATAACACTAGTGTCATTGCCTTGTAAAAAAACCCAGCACATCACTCCTGTGAAAAACATATAGATATTTGGTATAAAATTCTTAGGGGTCACACATATAAAGGATATATCATTCATCAATTTATCGGAACACAAGATCAAATTGCTGATATTTTCACAAAATATTTACCTTCCGATAGAATTCAATACATTAAATATATGTTAGAAATGATAACCATAAGGTAATCCTCCTTATTAACTTCTTGTTGAAACATATCTCCTTAATGTAAGAAACTCATTTTCATAGGGGGAGTACATTTTCTTATTAAGAATTTATTTTTCGTAGTCAAAATTTTTTGTAATCAAAATTTTTTGCAATCAAAATTTTTCATAATCAAAATTTTTTCGTAATTAAAATTTATTATAATCAAAATTATTCATAATCAAAATTTTTTGTAATCAAACATTTTCGTAATCAAAATGTATCGTAATCAAATTTTTTTATAATCAAAATTTTCTTAGTCTATTTATTTTCTTATTAAAATATTCCAGAATCTAATGTTCTTCAGAAAAAAATTTCCCCATTATAGATAATTTACCTAGAAATTTGGAAGGTACGTATCATTTCTTAAATTTTTGTAATCATATTTTTACATGATGGTATTTTCATTTTGTTTAGGAAAAATGTTCAGATTCAGTTTTACATAAATCTGAATTTTTATATTAGAAACCTCCAAAGGTCGGAACGAACCAAATTCCTTCTTCGGATATCATCTCAACCGTTAGATCTGATCAAGAGTATTTCTATCATTGGATCTCTTTGGGAAGATGAATTTTCGCCCCAAATTCCTATATAAGGACCCCCTGATGGTTGTCCCACATCGGTTTTCAAAACCATGGTGTTCTGAATCTCTACTCCTCTACTTAAGGTCGTTATGAATCTTCTGTTTTTCCTCAATTCCAAAGGTCTGTGGAAGGTTATCCTCAGAAATAAATTTCATGAGTAAAGTAAATCTCTAAATGGTAAATATACAAAGAAAGGTGTGTCAATCCAAAATTCTTTGCTGAGTGTGATTCTATTATTTCAAATAATATCTACCTAAATGGCTGGGAGAGCCTATGTGTATTCAAATGGAAGGCACTGGATCCGGTTTATTCGGAGTTACTTATATAATTCTATGTATTCATGAGTTTCTATAATAAAGGAGGGAGATAAAAGTTTTCATTTAAGATCTATGAAAAAACTTACTCTCTTTATTACAGTAAGCCTACAAGTTTAATTGTAATTCTATATGAAGGGGAATCCAAATTCTATACTCATAAGATACAGTATGTTTCAAGATATTTTGATAAAGAAAAAGGGTTTAGAGTGCCTTGGTCTATTTGCAATAAAGACTCCAAAGATTATTAATCTTTCTACCATCCTCTGGATTCATGAGTTATGGGTTCAAGGTTTTATCATTTTGAGAAAATTGGATAAGGACACCCTAATGAAAAGTGACATCTGTATTATGGATTTATTGGTGAACCTCAGGAAGATAAATTTGGTCAATTATGTATTAATTACAATCTTGAATATCAAGAATGGATCTCTCATATCACAAATGATCATGTATTCAGTTATGCTCTCCAAGATTATTGTTTTCTGTCTTGAGTCGTTCAAGATTCTTTTAGTACTAAGACAATGAATTTAAATGTGATGTTGTTGAGTGATGATAACCTCATAAGAATGAAGGTTGGATTCAATAGTGAATATGATGATTTTTATGACTTATCTGAAGATGAAATAGAAACCCTATCAAAGAAATTGAAAGTGGTTGAGACTTATAAGTAGGGTGGAAAGAAGAGGAAAGTGAAAGAACCAGAAGATAAATAAAAAAGTCATGTTCTTCAGGAAACTCAATCTGCACCTCCAAAACGAAAGAATCCAATGACATATCCAGATGAAGTTGTTGCCATTTGGATTGAAGAATAAGAAGGAAGGGGAGTCTAGTGTTGTTTTAGACACTACTGAGGCAAAAGAATTGAAGTTAATGGCTGTTGAGGATCTTGATAATCAAAAGAATGAAAAGTAGCTGAGGAAGAAGATTTCGGAGGATGAGATTGTTCAATCTCTTCTTAAGGCCACTAAGAAAGCTTCTAAATAATACCAGTTATTGGAATTACTTCTGCAAGAGTATTTTCTAGTACCTCTAGGAAAGAAGATAGTTTTTCCAGAAACATGAGAAGAAGAAGAAGTAGAAGAATAAGAAGAAGTATAAGAAGAAGTGGAAGGAAGTAGTGATATTGATAATATGATTAGATAGATGGAGGAATATCATGAGAAGGGGAGCCCCTCCGAAATTTGACAATCCAGAATTTTGAAGCTGAATATTCAAAAATCACTACCCCAGGAAAAGAATAAAAGGTTCAAGAAGAAGTGAATAAACGATATGATGATGATAGTAGCAATCATAATTTATTTCATCCAGAAGATTTTGTGGCAGATGCCGAGAAAGAAACCCACGAGGAAGACAAGATTTTTCAACTATAAGGTAGTGAACATGAGTCACCAATGGAATATAAGATAATTCTGAAAGATGATAAAGTGATGCAGGTGTTGGATGATACACCTAGGAAATCCATAGTGAAAAAGAAAGATGTTGGTGGATTTTCAACGAGAAAAGATGAAGATATAGAAAAGGAATCCTCCCCAACCAAACAATCGGATTCAGAATCATCATCACTTGGACATGACTTTGTGGTACATTATTTGAAGAAGATATTTGATACAATTCCCTTGTTTCTGAGTATAGACTCGAGGTGCCAGATGCTTTATCACTCGACAAATTAGAAATCTTATATAGTTACCATGATTATGGATATGTTTTTCAGGCTTTAGGCAGATTTCAAATCCTTATTCATTGGATTTGAATCTCACAAAAGATCATTCACGAAAATCAAAAACTGGTTAAGGAAGGCAGTCGAAGAGATTATAATTATTGATGATTTTCAAGAAAGTGTGAAGGATGATTTTGACAACAGAGATGGGAAGTTCAAATATCTTACTAAATGTTTTAAGGAAAAACTGATTCTCGAACAGACAACTTGGAAGCAGGAAGTCAACGATCTGAATCGAAATCCTAATTCAGTGGCAATGAATTGGAAGCTGGAATGGGATATCAGAATTGATATTGAAGAAAATCTTATTAAGAATGAAGAAGTCTTGAAGGCTCAAGAAGATATTCATAATGCTCAAGAAGAAAAGATCAAAGCCATGAATAAGAAAAGTGAAGATCTGGATCAGCTGCTCACACATTTTTAAGAGGATCATAAAGAGATTAAGAAACTGACAAAACATCATAAATATGTAAATTCCAAAGGAGAAAGAAGGAAAATCTCTTCCTCAATCCGAAATTTTTTGTATTTCCTTCTTTGTATAAATTTTTCCCATGATAATGAAATTTTGGTTGTTCATCATGTGTTTTTTTGTATAGTACATATTTTTAAGGTACCATTTTTTCCATTATTTATATTCATTTTTGAAAATAACAAAGGTGGAGAAAGGAATGATAAATATAATAATAAGTAAAGAAATGAATTCCTGAAGTATAGGGGAGTCTTTTTGAGGGGGAGTTTCATTAGAGAATATTTTCTTATATAGGAAAAAGAAAAATCTATTTAAGGAAGTAAAGAATATAATACTTAGAGATTTTAAAACTTAAGGGAGAGTTAGTCGTGTTCACCATGATTCATAAGTAAAGGAAGAGAAGTTTTTAGTTTCAATTCCATAAAGAAAAATTCTAAGTCCTTATATTCTTTTTCATTAGGATGTTTGTGATTTCCAAAAAGTAGGATATTGTTGAGTCAATAAGGATACCTTGTTATAAAACTCTTATCGAGGGATTACCCTAGTGTGGGTAAGACATACATTCTTGAAAGTATAAATCAAGGGAATGTTATCCAAGGTGGTAAGATACCCTTCTCTTTGGGTTAAAATATTTCATACTTCTTACTTGTTTTGTTTCATGTTTATTGCCAATAAATTTATATAAAGGAAGAAAGTATAACTTTCTTATACTTTTTTGTTCTCTTATGTACTCGGATTAATAATATTTTGTATGCTTTAAGGTATAATTTTTTTGGTGTAATCATTCCATAAGTTTCATTTCCAGAATCATATTTCTAGAACCTAGTAAGTTTGTTTAGTATATCTAAAACAGGTCTTGTGAATTTACCTTATCCAACTCTGTTAAACATAGTTTTCCATAATGTTAAAAATAATTTTTTTTAAACATAAAATTCACCCCCCTCTTGTAATTGAGTATCTAAATTCATATATTGATTCTAAAAAAATATTATCCCTATTGACATGCCTATTTTAATATACTATTTTGATGTGTTCTCTATATAATTTCATAGTCTTCCTCCTAACTGATGGGTTGATTTCTCAATCATTGTTATACCTGGATATTTTCCAATATCTGAGAATTTGTATAGAATGTCCACTATTAAACGATAATATATTAATAATAATATATATGGTAATTTATATAAAGGGTTTATATGCCCAAATGATTTACCATAGGGTGTGTCTATCCTTTTCATCAAGAATAAGAATGGTAAAATGAGTATCTATACTGATTATCATGATCTCAAAAAGATAAAGATAAAGAAAAATAATCATCTTCAATGGTTTTATGATTTGATAAATCGGCTAGGTGGACCCAATACGTCTCAAATGTCCATCATCGGGAATGATATTGTCAATTATAGGTGAAGAATAATAATATCCCCTAGATTTATTTTCTATAAGGTACAATGACTATGATTTAATATTGATGATATTGGACTCACTGATTCCCAATATATCTTCATGGACATAATGAATATAGACATTAGGGATTAACTCAACAAATTTTTTTAAGTATTTATAGATGATATTCTTATCCACTCTAAATGAAAGGAAAAACATGATATGAATTTGAATGTTTTACCGAATACCATGCGAATGGAAAAAATATTTTTTAATTTAAAAAAGTATGAATTTTTTCTGGAGAAAATAACATTCTTGTGGAATGTTATCACTAGTGAAGGGATATCTATGGATCCTTATAAGATGGAGGTAATTGATCAGTGGCCTAGACCAAAATCTGTGATGATGATCTGTAATTTTTTTATTACTGCGTACAATGATTTATTTGTGAGAAAGTTAGAAAGACTTGAAAACCTAATAAATAAGATAACTGAAAAGGGGGTAATGTTTTTTTTGGATAAATGAATTTTAGGATATTTTTGATGAGTTAAATAAGAGGATAATAATTACAAATATTTCTACATCACCCAAAAATGGGTAAGGATTATATATATATAAGGATGCATGAAAATTGGTATTGGGTTATGTAATCATGAAAATTAAGAAATTAATAACTTATTCCTCCCATCTAATAATGGTCAATGTGTAGAAGTACTAGAAACAAGATCAGGAATTGACTATAGTGATCTTTATATTGAATATTAAAAAACATTATCTTTATGGGGAGATGTGTGACATATATATGAATTTTGAAATACTATATTATATATTTACACAAAAGTTTTTTAATATTCATTAAAGTATGTGATTGAAGATGATAATTGAATATAATTTTTTAATCCATTACTATAATGGGAAGATGAATATGTGCTATATTATTAGGGTAGAAAGGAGCCTACAATCTTATCCATGATGAGTATTGAAAGGGACCCAATATTGATTGACATGTGGAGGATGGATATTGTATTAATTATAGTGATTTCATCTATCCATTCTCAAATCACTACTCAACTATCCATTCTTGAGAGGATCATGTGGGCCTAAAAAATACGAGGTTCTATAGAGAATAGTAATAAATATTTAGGTGTTTAACTTCTCAAAACAAATAGTTATATGGTTTGGAACCCATATACGTGTCCCATAAAAACTAGATAAAAGCTAGAAACATTTGAATAATAAATATTTTTCATAATTATCTATTCATCTTATATGTACTAATATTTATAAAAATATAAAGTAAAACCTCTAGTGGGATAAATTGACAATGGAGATTTTATAATTTGTATCATATTTCATTATATGATTTCCATTCATTGATGAATAATATAAGTCTATGTGTATGATAAAAATATTTCCCATCATATTATATAAATGGGAAACCATGACAATTTATTTTGTTATTGGACACCTAAGGATATCAAATGGAAATAACTCAATTTAGGTGGTAGTTGACCACCTTACAAAAGTTTCACAGTAAAATTCTATCCATAAATATTTATCTATTGACCAAATCACTAATATATACATAAGGGAACTGGTAATACATAATGGATTACCAATATCCATTATATATGATTAATATCCATGTTTCACCTCATGGTTATGGAGAATCATTCAACAAAAATTGAAAATAGAGTTGATTTTTACTATATCTTATCACCCTTAGATTGATGGCCAGTCTGATAGAATCATTCAAAATCTAGAGGATGTAATTATAACATGTTAAATTGATTTATAAGTTTATTGGGATCAACATATTCTCCTATTGTTTTTCTTATTTAACAAAAGTTTCCTTTTTGCATTCAAATGGTGCCTTATGAGGCTATGTGTGGGATGAGGATTGAGAATCCAATATGCTAGGATAATTTCAGAGAGTGGATAATAAAGAATCATAATATTATCTAATATATAACATAGAAGGTTCAAACCATTCATATTCATCATAAATCAATGAAAATAATATATAAAATCATCATTTCTAATCATCAATGACACTTATAGTTTGAGGATGGAGATATGGTGTTCCATTGTAAATAACCATGGAAGAAAATCATGAGGTTCACGAAAAATAGAAATTTATATCCTAGATATGTCAAACACTTTTACATCCTTGTATTCATCATATATTTTTCTTATGGAATATAATTATCACATAACATATCTCATGTATGTGATGTATTCCTTATATCCCTTTTAAGGAAGTATATACCATAACCCTAATATGTACTGAATCAAGACATGGTACCATTAGAAAATGATATTTCATAGAATATTTAGCTAGTTAAGATATTAGATCATAGTGATAATTTTCTACCTAAAAAACACAAAATCAATGTATTATGTCTAAACCATGAGTATGATGAGGCAAAATAAGAACCAGAACATGTGATGAAATGGAAGTACCATTATCTTTTTTAGTGTAGGAAATGTAATTTCAAGGATAAATTTTTTTATGCGGGGAAAAATGTAAGGATGCAAAAAAAATTAAATGAAATTCCATTCTCAAGGAATAACATCTTTATTATGTAATGTAGCTCTAAAAACATATACACAACATTTCATTTTTTATTTTGGATATTATAAAACATAGTCTTAATTTTTCATCAAGGATTAAATGTCCATTAAATATCATAACTATTTCTAACTCAATTTATATATTGTTGCCAATAATATTATAAAATTTTAAAGGTTATTAACAATATAATTGACACAAAAGGAAGAAGAGATGTCCATGTCCCATAAGAGCGTACCCTACAAATCCCATTTATGGAAGCTTTTGAGTGAGATGAAATTAATGGGGTTTCCCTTGATTAATAAAAATATTATATTAAATAACTAAAACATAATAAAATACATTTAAAAAATAATTTTAGGTTCATTAATTTGACCGACAAAAACATGTTCTCCAAAACACCCACTAAATGTACTACCATCACACACCGTACCCTTAGGTTATACAATTTTGTAATAAATGGATATGTATCTAGAACCCAGTAGTATGAATTTTTATGTTTTTACAAAAATAATTATTAAATTTATCCATTTTAATTATTTCATTATATATACATGATTATATAATGAGTTTTCTATAATTTATATTTTGGCATAAAGAAATAAAAATTGTATTTTTGGGAAATATATAATTAAAAAAATATTTTTGATAAATCATAAAATTTATATATAAATTTTACTATCTTGAAATAGTTGAATTATATAATATTTATTTAAATATAAGGGGTAATATATTTTAATGATGTCCCATATAATTGTTATATGGGTCATGAAGTCATTTGTATCATAAAAACCAGTGTTTTTCATTAAAAAATATTATTTATTTAAAATAAAAAATTCTAATATTTATAAAAGTATTTTTTTAAAATAAATATTAATTTATAAATCATAACATCAACATTATAAAATTTTGAATTTTTATTAATTATTGAGACAATCAAATTTTTGGAAAAAAATTAAATATTGTATAAATATACAGTATGTATTATAACACAATAATAGAAAAATAAGTAATGTGATAAATTATCTAAAATAAATAAAAGAAAAAATATATTTACCATTTAATATAATTTTTTTATGTTATTTTATTTATTTTTCAACTCCATTATAAATCCTACAATACCTATATTATATTTTAATGTTTTAAGGACAATTCATTATAAATATAACTTAATTACACAATATAAAAGGTATTATGAGTTTTTTAATAACCTAATAAAATACAATAAACCACACCTATTAGGTAGAAAAAATTTTCAAAAACCAAGGGATGGTTTTTGGTTTTCATTATTTTATCACTCAACGTCTAGAACTTATGTTTAGAAATTAATAAATAATTCCTCTCTATTTTTATATTAATAACCCTATGACCCCCATTAATCTTCAATAACAACCAATTAAACAGTAATTTCCTTTATGTATTCCTCTATAAATAAATCTAAACGTGTTTCTAATCCCTTAATAATTTGCTACCAATATTTTAGAAGCACCCTCTCAATGTAAGGGATTATCATCCTCTTCCTCTTTATTAACGGACATTCATTGTATTATGAATTTTGATTTCCAATTTTCCATGTTAAAATATATTTTTACAGATACCTTTATCATCATTAAGGTTCCCATGTAATTAGAGACAACATTTATCTCTCATTAATCCCTTCAATAAACAATTTTATACACCTGTTAAACTATGAAAACTATTCCTGTATTTTCCATGAAAAAAAATTATATTGTGAATACCCATCCCCAGTTACAATAAAGGGTACTTTACCATGTTGTACATGTCCTTCAATTATTATGGAATTACATGTAATTAACCCACACTCCATATAATGGGATTAAATGTAATGAATGAAATTCAGATGTTATATGATCTATATGGAACAAAAATAATTGTACAAGAAAAGAATGTGATAGGTGGGAATAGAAATATATATCACTACAATGCAATGAGTAATATTTTATTTCCCCTAATAAAATAATTACGGTGTATTAGATGTTATATCAATCACATTATGTTATGTTGTGTTGGTGGTTTTCTTTGACTTATGCTTATGATGTCATATTTTATGTTGTCACCACATTAATATGATGAATTTTTGTTATCATCTTATTTTGTGACATCATTCACACCACTAAATGTTACCTTGTTATTCTTATTAGTTAATATGTACAAGTTTAATTTCTTCCTTGCATTTATTGTTACCTTACTGGTATTTATATATCATCCCATTATTGTGTACATCACCAAGTTATGATGTGATTTTTTTGAAGATCAATGGAATTTAAAGTCATGTTATGGAGTTTTTAAATAATGTTATTTTATCCATGTTTAATGTTTTTATTCTATGTATCATATTTCTAAAATAATCATTCCTTGTTAATATTTCTGTATGGTTTTATATGTATCTTAACATAATAAATAATGAAATAATGTTTGTAAAATATATGTATTGTTATATAATGAAATACCTGAAGTTATTAATAGATTATTTAAAAGATGTCATACCAACGGGGGTGGAGGTTTTCCATACCATATGACTACCTACATTGTGTTATCCTTTAGATGAACAGGAGAATCAGGTTGATGAAATAGTGAGGGGACACTAATGTATCGTAAGGTGGGAAGAAAGAAATATATATCGGTGGGATAATAATAATCATTGGGACCTCCTTTACACGTCAATGTGGAATGGAGGGGTTTCTTTACCTGATTTTTCAGTCCAGCATGATGTAACTTCTCAGAATGGGGGTGGGGCTTAGGAAGACACGTCATCTATGACAAGTAGTCCATGTAAAATGGCTCCAGAAAAGGAGAAACATGATATTTCATTGGTATAATATTTTTATACTTTATACCTTTTGGTTCTCTATGACTTTTTATTTTATGTGTGGGGGTGGATACCAGCAGGGCTGCATTTGGAGTTTTAAGGGTGAGATTAACTATTAGTAGTCTTTGGGGGTAGGTATTGAATACATTTAAATTATAGTATTATAGGAAAAGAGTCTTTTGGACCATGTAAAGGGACTTCAACACTTTTTTATGGGACTTTGTCTCCCTTTTCCTATGGGCCATGTAATGGGCCCCCGAACTAGTTTGAAAAGGGACTATCTTTTTTCATAATAAAAGGGGAAATACCCCTAACATGATTAAAAAAAATACTTGGGTCTAGTTTCTATACTATAATTTATGGAAGTTTTAAATATAACCAACATTCAAATAGTGATATGTACATTAAGAGAAAAACAACACTTGTTTCGAGGCTATTCATTCCAATCTACCTCCAGCCTTACCCAAAGTAATCAATATTGTCAGAAGACATTCTATTAAATTTGAATTATAAAACTATCAATTAAATTAAATTACTAATATTCCATATGGTGAAGTGTACCACATAGTAGGAGGCATGATATATAAGAAAAAAACTCAGAAAATATCACGTGATAGTGGGGATTATTGTAGCTCAAAACATAAGTCCCATGTTTCTTATTGTTATTGATGATCTAGATGTCAATATGGTTGATAATTCTATTTGATCGTTATTTGAATGGATATCTAAAATTGTAATGATATAAGGAGATAATGATTTAAATCCTTTAAAATTATTTTGAAAATGAAAACCATTAATAGTTGATAGAAAATGGTTTTAAATGAGGTATGGTACTACAATTAAAAAAATTATGTTTAAATAAATGTTCAGATAAAAAAATCTACTGGATAAACCAAAAAATCAAAAGGACCTTCTAAAAGTAACTTCAAGCCATCAGTTCTACTACCACATACATTTACACTACAATTTCATATAGATACAAATATCAAAAATGAAATGTTTCAAACATTGACTATGAAGAAGAAATATTTGGATATACCATTGCATGAAATTAGTTTCTAGAGAGTATTTGTGAAATAATAATGTTTGATTGAATTGGATTCTTATCTATAAATGCATACATGAGGAACATTTCCTTAATATATTTTTTCAAATAAAGATCTATTATGTTAATTACATTCAATAACTATTTATAAATTATACTAGTGTACATATTACATCTAGAAAATGGAAGACCCTATGAAGAAGAATTTGGAATAAAAATCCTACAATCTTTTCGATGCCAAAAGCATGTTTGGAAGATATGGAAATTAAAAATATTGATTAAAAATAAATTATATTTTAAAAGAATATAATATATAAAAAACTTCTCTTCATTCCTACCATTTTGGAGTAAACCTCTACAATCCCATCGTAAAAAATATTTTTTTTTATTTTTTCATTAATTATTATATTTTAATTTTTTAGAAGCATTGGATGCCCATCACTCTTAAATTAGATACCGAAATGTTTATTTTTTGGATCCAGAGTATGTATTTCTAAACAATCAACCACACATGATGACTTTTGTGAATTTTTAATTCACTAAAACCAAACTTTTATAAATGAATTTCAAATAATATATTTTAGTTTATGTTTTAATGAGAATTCTTTTATGATAAGGATGTTAGTAAATATCATATAAATCATGGTATGAGTTCGGCGACTAAACACAATTAGACAATGGATTTATAAAAATAAATAACTTTTATGGTATATATAGTAATATTTAACTATCAAAATATATTTCAAATAATTTTAATTATTTTGGTAAATGTTTTTATAGTGGTCATAATAAAATAATTGCAATGATTGTGCATATTATATTTACAAATTTATGAAACATATCATATAGCATGAAAAGAGAACCATCCACCAATTGGTATTTACAAATGTAATTAATGTCTCGTAAAAATTATTTATTAATTGATTTTTTTTCTCAATATTACCAGTATTTATGACAATATATGTTCTCTAATGAAGAAGTTTATTTGATTAGTCGGCATTGGGTATTTTGTGTTGTTAAAAAGTTTTCTAAAATAAATATAACGTGATTACCTGTTATGCTTGTATTTTTTTAGATATCATGATGTATTTATCGCACATAAATCCACTATACTATGTGGATGGTATGACTCTGAGTAATTGTATTCAATACAAAAGTTTCATTTTAATCTCAAAACATTATTCACATATCAAAAAATGAGTATAAGATATCAGTCTATCTTGACTCTTTAGCAAAATAATCCATAATTAATTTGTGGTATATTGGAATTGACTGCATATCAATATGACACATGATGTGCCTAGTATGAATCAAGGTGTGTTTCTTCTATATAATTCCCATTTTACACTAAAAATTGATTCCCCAATGAAAATCTGAGCAAATGATACCAGATATTATTGTTTCTTTAGGAAAATTATTAATATTTCATTTTGGACATGTTTTAATTGAAAAATGATAATCTAACACATGATGTGGTTTTTATGACTCAGATATCACATTTTAAATGTAATTTATTTGTCTCATTTTAGTCAAAAACATGATTCACATATCCAAACCCAAAAAATGAGCTTGAATTGTCTTGGTACATTAGGAAAATGATCCATAATTTATTTCTAACATGATGGAACTAATCATATGTCAATATGTCAGATTTTGTTTCTTATATGACAAAAAGATCATGTTTTCTATATAAAGATTTTATTTTAGTCTAGAAGATAATTCAGATAACCAAAATTGAGAAAATAATTTTTTATTCTAATGAAATATTACTATAATGATCCATAATACATTTGTTATGTGTAGGAATATTGTACATGTTAATCCAACACATGGTGTGGTCAATACAACTCAATGTTCATGTTTTTGATATAAAAGTTTCATTTTAGTCTAAAAATTTATTCACATCACCATAACCATTAAAAAAATAACTAATTGTATCTGTTATTTTGGAAAATAATAAATCATTCCTTTGGTTCATCTTGGAGTTAAACTCACATTAATCCAACACATGATACATTTAGTATGAATTAAAGTGTGTGTTTTTAATATAAGTGTAATTTTAGATTAAAACAGAATTTTCATATTCATAACGTAGAAAATAAGATTAATGAATATTCATACCTTAAGAAAATGATCTTATAATTCACCAATGACATTTAATAATTTACCTCACATCAATCATTCAATTTATGTGACCGATATGACTCAATTTAAATATTTTCACATTAAGAATGTTTCAGTTTACTCTAGAAAATGCATCACATAACGAAAACTAAGACAATAAGATCATATTATATTTATGCATTAGTAATATGATCTGTACAAAATTTATTATTGTAGTAATGGATGACACATCATTCCAACACATGATCTACCATATATGACTCAATGTGAAGATTTTCAATATAAATGTGTCATTTTAGTCTAAAACATGATTAATATAGCTAAAAAACAAAACATTCTCATATTATCATCATACTTTAAAGAATATTGTCTATAATTCATTGATGAAGTGTATTGGTTGAATTTTCATCAATCTGACACACATCGCAACTGGTGTGACACAAATTCAATGTTTATATTATAATATTGTAATTTTTTATTATAACATGGTTAAGATCTCAAAAAATGAGAAAAATATATTCTATTGTCTTCATACATTAGAAAACATATCCATAATTCATATTTAACTTAAATATTTTACCTCACATCAATATGAATTACGATGCATTTGGTATTACCAAAGTTCATGTTTTCAATATAATAGTATCATTTTAGTTTAACACGTGATTCAGATATCCAAAACTAAGAAATCTATCTTCGATCATCATTAAACATTATGAAAATTACCCATAATTAATTTTGGATTTGTATGAATTCACTTCATGTCAATCTGTCACACAACATGTTTGGTATGACTCAAAGTTATTTTTTCACTGCAATAGTGTCATTTTTGTCTAAAACGTTATTCGCATAGTAAAAAAATGAAAAACTAAGATCATGTTATCATGAAACATTAGAAAAATTATCCATAATTAATTTTTTTATGTGCAAGAATTTATCTCACATCAATCAAACACAAAATTATTATAGTATGACTCAAAGTGCTTCTTTTTAATATAAAGTTGTCATTTCAGTCAAAAATTTGGTTCACATAGCCAACAAAAGAATATAAGATATTATAGTCTTGATACATTGTAAAAAATATCCATAATTAATTTTTAATGTGCATAAATTGACCACAAATAAATGTGACCCATGATAGGGCTGATATGACTCAAATTAATATTTTCGATATAATGGATTCATTTTAATCTAAAAATAAATTCACATAACAAAACTCAAGAAGAAATCTCAGATTGTATTAATTATTTTGGAAACAAATTCCTAATTCACTTGTGATGTATAGGAATTGAGCACAAATCAAGCTGACACAAGACATGGATAATACAGAATTTAGTGCATGTTTTTAATTTAATAGTGTCATTTTAGTCAAAAACATGATTTAGATATAAAAAAATTAAATGATCTTAAATTTCATTAATACTTTTGGAAAATAATCTATAATTTATTTATGAAAATTTTGAATTAGCCTCATATTAATCTGACAAAACAAGATTGATAGTATGACTCGATGAGCATGTATTCTATGTGAAAGTTTCATTTAAGTCTAAAAAAATATTCAGATATCCAAAATCAAGAATGCAAGCTCATAATATCATTACATTTTAGGAAAATGGTCAATAATTAAATTTTGATATGTAGTAATTGATCACACGTTAATCTAATAAATGATGTGGTCGGTATGATTCAAGGTAATTGTCTTCAATATAAAAGTGGCATTTTACTCTTAAATGTGAATAAGATATCCAAAACCAAGACAAAAATCTAATGTTTCCTAGAAAATTTCAGAAAAATCCAAAATTTATTTTTGATGTATATGAATCAAATGCACATTAAATCTAAAACATTATGTGTTGTGTATGACTTAGATTTCATTTTTCCAATATAAGTTTCATTTTAGACTAAAATGTTATCTATATATCCAAGATCAATAAAATGAGACCAGATTGTGTTGATTATGTAGTAAAATAATACATAATTCATTTATGGAATGTTGGAATTTACCACACATCCATATGAAACATGATATTACTTCTATTAATTAATTTGTTGGTGGGATTAATATAACTATCATTTTATTCTGAAACATGATTCACTTTTCCAAAACCAAGAAAAAATGTTTGTTTCTCTTGATTGCTTTTTACAAAAATGATCTGTAATTTGTTTTTTATGTGTTCGAATTAATAGTACATAAATCCTACACATGATGCAGAATATATGATTCAATGTAGATGTGTTTATATTAATATATTGTCATTTAACTCTAAAATTTTAGTTACATAGCTAAAACTGAGAAAAATATCTAATTTTATCTCGATATTTTATGAAAATGATCTATATTTCATTTTTGTTGTATAATAAGTGACCACACATCTATCCAACACAATGTGGTCTTGGTATGACTCAAAGTGCATGTTTTCAATATAAAAGTGTCAATTTATTCTAAAACACGATTCTCATAACAAAATACTCAGAAGATGAGATTGGATTGTGTCATGATCCCCACCCCCTAAAGGTACCCATATTGGGCTAGTAAAGAGATAAAGGGTATAATGATTCCTAATTCTTCCCTTCAATGTTCCATGGGTTAGAAAAAAAACATTGAGGGTATATAATACACATAGATGGGAGTAATTACCCTATAAGATAATAGAATCAAGGGAAATTATTGGACCACCAAATAACAAAGTATCAAGAATAAAAATATTCTAAGTATAAGAATAAAATTTAATAAAACAGAAACCAAATACAATAAGGGAAATACAAGTACCAAAATATAATCCTCGGAAGTAACCATGAATTTCCAAACAGCTCCTAATTAACCCATGAGCTAATCATATCTATCCAAATCTCTAACCATCTCCTATGGAACTGAAGAAAATATCTATATTTATTGTGAGAATATCATTTATACTCAGTTGGATCCTCCAAAAGTACTCTCATGGAAAATAAAAATGAACCATGATAAATAATCACCCTCGTATTGATGACTTTTTGGATTGACATTGCATATCTTAATACTTTTCCAAGACTGACCTTCCTTCTGGATAGCATCAATTTAGGGTAAAGGGGGAGGATATACCCAATATGTAATTTATTTCAAGGTATGAACACTATGAATATATATAAATTCATTTTGTTCTTAAAAATTTCCCAATTATCTGAATGAATTTAATGAATAATGTCTTTAGAGATTAACTTCACCAGTTTGTGGTAGTCATTATAGATGACATTCTTTTCTATACAAAGAGAAAGGAATATTATGAAAACAAATTGAGAGTTTTACTAAAGACCCTATGGAAGGATAATTTTTATGAAAATTTAACATAGTGTGATTTTGGCTAAAAGGTTTCATTTTCCAATCATATAATCTCAAAAGATGGTATAACAGCAGATACATCAAATAAGAAGGCTCTTGAATGTTTCCCTCGACCAACTGTGGTGAGTAATATCTGTATTTTTCATCATTTAGTATGATATTTTAGAAATTTAGTTAATAATTTCTCATGAATATCTAATTATCTTACAATGTTAACTAAAATGGGTGTCAATTTCCTCCATATAGATGAATGTGTGAAAAATTACAAGAAACTACATAGAAGGTTGGTCAGCACATCTGTGAATTTATTTTCTTGTAGTGGATAAGGGTTTGTATTCTTTAGTGATGCATTCAATATGGAATTTGGATGTGTTTTTAAGGATAATATCATGGTTAGAGGCCATACCTCACAATAGATTAATATTCTATAGAAAAATTACCCCAAATCAGGATTTGGATCTAGCTGTGGTAATTTTCCTATTAAAGATATGGAGGCATTATCTTTATGGAGAATACTGTGATAAATATTCCTATCATAATATTCTGAAATATATATTCCCACAGAAGGATTTGAACATTTACTAGGTAATATGGTTAGAGTTACTAATGGATGATGACTTCTCAGTGCATTACCACACCGGGAAGGTAAATAAGGTGGATGATACACTCAATAGAAATGATCATGCTAGATTATCCACGATGAGGATCATTAAAGATCGAATACTTCTAGATTTGAAAATGATGGATCTAGAAATCCTGATGTAAGTGGGAAAATATTATATTTATCAAATGAATATTCAACCCCTTATCCATGTGAATATTATGGAGGTGTAGACGGATGATGAAGAGATGCAAAAGTAATATAGAAATATTTTTGAGATTAACCATGATTATGATGGAATGAGAAGGTTTCGGAACCATTTATGTGCTCCTCCCATACCAGATTTCATGAAGTATGTATTAGAGGAATCTTATTGTTCTTTATTATCTATTTATCTTGTAAGTAATAATATTTATTGGGGATTTAAATAAGAATTTCACCGTTATGACATGAAGATAGATATCACAGAGTGTGTATCTCGGTGCTTGGTATGCTATTAATGTTATATGGGTGTTATTCTACTACCTTACAAAGTCATCACACTTAATCTCTATTAGAGAAGACTTTTATTTGGATCAAAATTCCATGATGTTCATTAAGGTAGTGGTAAAGTTGAAAGGGCTACCACATTCCATTTTATCAGAATTGTATATGAGGTTTAACTCAATGCTCTGGTGGAGACTTTAGAAAGCACTTTATATAGAACCGGGTTTTAGCATCGCTTATCATCCTCATATAGATGGTCGGTCTAAAAGAACAACTAAAACCTAGAGGATATGTTAAGATCTTTTTCTCTAGATTTAAAAGGAGGTTAGGATCAAAATATTTCTCTACGTGTGTTTTAATACAATAATAACTTTCACTCAAGCATTTAGATGTCACATTATGAATCCCTCTATGAAAATATATGTATATCTTCAACGTTCTGGGATGATGTTGGAGAAAGAAAGCTATTGGGACATGAGATCACTAAAGAAACGGTAGATTAAGGTTAAACCATTCAGAGACATATCAAGGTATCTTAAAGTTAAGAGAGAAGTTATACTGATAACCAATGGAATTATAATGAATTTTAAGTTTGTTAGAAGGTGTTTCTATGAATCTCTCCTTGGAATAAGTTTGTGAGATTCAGGAAAAAAGAGAAACTAAGTCATAGGTATATCTATCCCTTTAATATTATTAATCGTATCAGGATGGTATCTTATCTTTTGAAACATAATCAAAATCTCCCTCATATACATGTTTTGTTCCATGTATCTCTATTGAAGATATAAATACCTTAACATTCACTTGTACTAAACTCAGAGGTTATATTGCTGGAGTAGGATATTTCATATGAGGAATATCCAGTTCAATTTTTGGATCATATAGAGAATGTTATAAAATATAATACCGGTCACCAAGTCAATGATTTATGGAGAAATAAACATTTATATGAATCTACATTGGAACTTAAGGATATGATTAAGCAATAAGTATCCTCATTATTTACCCAAATGAGGCATTTTGAGGGTTAAATTCATTTTAATGGGGTAGAATATAATAGACCATGTTTTTATGGACCTTTTATTCTCTAGAATGAATTAATTTTCTTTGAGTCCTTGTATTACACTTATTAAAACATTCATTTCACATGACACTGATTTTACTTTCACTACACGCAACACCGACTTTGCGTACATTACATGCAACACCGAGATTCAATGAATTATAATTTTATTATTATAGTTATTTAAGTGAGATAGATATAAAAAATACCTTAAACCCAGTAATATGAATAGTAATAACTAATTTCCAAATATTTTTATAATGGTTTTATATAAATATAACATATTGATAATGAAATGGATAATTGTTTTGTAAAGTCTTTATAAGTTTAAAAATAATATTTTCTCAAATGAATATATATTCATGTCCATATGTGAAAAAAAATAAAAATAAATTTTATCCATTTTATTAGATTAATTTTAGAAAATAATATTTATTTTTTAATTTACAATTTCTAAATTATCATAGTGTAAATTTTTGGGATTTTTCTAAGAAACATCATTTTTTGATGAGTGGTGAAAAATACTGAATATTAATTCAAAACTCTATTTTCATCAAAAATATTTATATTGTTAAATTATATTTTTAATTGGTTTAAAAGATTAATTAGATATTAATTTTATCAATTAATTACATTTAGGCCATTGTAACCAATTTCCCTTTGAAATTAGGTATTAAAATGTAGCAATTTTTTGATGTTTTTATATTAAAACCCTGCATTCTCATCATGTCTCTGAGATTAAATTTAAATTAATTTTTTCAAATTATGTTATTGGAATTTTAAAAAATGGATTCAATATTTGAAATCAGAATAATTTATAATTTCATGTAATTTCAAATTAGTTTTTCCAAAAATTATTAGTTGAAATAATTAAAATTAATTACGATGATTAATGTAAAATTAAGTTTAATAAGGGGCATAATATTAATCTTAAGGGACCAAATGACCAATAAAATTATCCAATATAAATTTTAGGGATATATTTAGACCCTATACTCTATTAAATATAATTTTTTTCATTATGGTAGAAACATTCCATGGAGAAAACGTGGGTAAAATTCAATCTCCCAAAATTTACAAGAGTGCCACTCCATCACCACCTTAAATGGACTCATCTCCTCCCACTTCCTTAGACCTCTCAATACACTTTTTATCGACCATTATATTCCTTAATATCTCCTAAAAATTCTTACTCTCATCCTATAAGTCTCCCCTTTGGCATAAATACTTTCAAGTAATCCCTTTGGTGCAAAACGAAAAGACTTACCCAAATAAGAGGTAATAGTCTTCCTCAAACTCCTTAGTTTTATTTCTTTATCCACTATTTAAATTATAATTATTCCATGATAATAAAACAACATTATTATCCTTAGTATATATAATTGTTTTTTTGCTATATTTTCTACGTACACTTACAAACAATTCAATTAATGGTTAACAAACATTCTGTTTATGTTTATAGTGAACTACCGCCCCACAAAATGTTGATTGTTCATTCCTCCATTACTTCCTATCATGGCGGGAAATAATGATGGATACACTATTTATATATGATTTATAATATAATTATTATTTATTTATATATCATAAATTATTTTATAACACATGCCTTTATACTTTCTAACTTGTGTAAATATGATAACATCGTTGGTGGAGGTCTGGACTACCACCTACTCATGGAGCTGAGATTCATTCACATTCTACAAGGAATGTATTAAATATGGTTTTAGTGAAATTATATGATATATATGATACAATAATTCTTCATTAATAATGATATATATTCATATATATATATATATACATATATTTCATTTATGTTTTTCCTTTTAATACGAAAATAAAATAGAAACAACGTTCATGCGTATGTACGACCTACCGTCTCTATGAATGGTGTATACCATTTCATAATTATAAGTTATATGTATTATTATAATACAATATAATGAATATATATGATATTTATATCATGGTGTACATTCTGGAAATCATGATAGAAGTATAAGGACAAAATATATAACAAATTAAGAGACATGTAAATAATAAAGCAGATATTACCTGAAGTGAAACCATAACATCAAATTGTTACCAGGCTGGTAGTATAAATTCATAAATAAAATAAATATTGTATTATATATATAACAATCTGGTACTTTGAAATGTTTATAATAAATATACAATGATTATAGATGATGGTTGTATGAGAATTACGAGAGTTAAGACACAAGGTAAGAAAGATTCATCTCACTTTTTATCCTTGGGTAAATTCATCGCTATTTTAAGTAAATCATGGGACAGAGGTGGTGTTCTATTAATATCTCCCCATGTTGAATTAGGTAGGATGAATTCATTATACATTTCCCCAAGAATGGGAATTCAACCAATTTAGTAAACATCCTGAAGACTAATAACATCTTCTCTGTGCGTCAAATGAATGGAGTTTGTTTGGGGTCTTTAAATATTCCCAAGGGGAATCTTGGGCCATGATTTTTTATGGATACCAAATCATAATGATTTTATCACCATAATGTGTGGATTTTCTAGGAACGAAGTTACCATTACTTGACAAACCTGGTATGGGGGGCTACATTAGGTAGGTCCAATTAGGGTATATGTTGCATAGCCCAATAGTGGAATCTTTTGACTGACAGGCCTGTTATATAGGCAACTTATGGAAGGCTGCCTAAGGGCACATGCTTCATATTCAGGCAAAATAGCTCTCAAAAGATTGACATTCTATTGTCAACGCAGGCTTGCGACCAACGCCTATATAGGCAACTACTGTTGGTTGGATCTTAAAGAATGGGATGCAACATGTAGGCAAGCTCTAGTGTAGCAATTTATGTGAAAGAATGGACTCAGAACCCTAGCATTGGATATTCATAGATGATGTTCTCTATGATTTGGGAACTGGGTTGGATGTTCTTTCCCCCTTGTTTCCACATCTATTTGTTGAAATACCAGGCCTTGGAAATTTTTCTAAGGGAATGGCTATGGTTGCAGCAAGATCCACTAGCCTGTTGATATATTCTTCATTTTCCAAAGATGTCAATCTTAGTGACCATTGTGAAAAAGGGGAGTCAATCTCAGCTCTTTTAAATATTATTGGAATTGGTGTAGTAATATAATTAGCATCGACTATCTACTCATCAGTGCAAGGAATGGTATAAATCATTGTATTTGGAATAGTCTTAAATTTTATCATATAGCTCGACTAATTATTCTCTAATGTTTTGAAATTCATTTCATTTTTTATTTTAAAAGGCGATGGATGTCAATAGAATACCATTGAGCACACCATATTTGTTTTTTTTAAGAAAAACTGCTTTTAAATTTTTTTATTGAATAAAATGGGATGCCACTGATCAAGAGTTTATTTTCTAATATGTTTCAATTTTAAAATTTGGATCAATTTTTCTAATTCTAAAACTCTCAGTAAGGAATTTTTCAAGGGATCAGTTATTAGAAAAAATATGTTTTCCTATTAACCAGTGTTATGCCTTATTTTCTATTATTATGTGCAAGCTATGTGGGAAATGGTTAGTTGCATGTTTTGTTATCTACCAATGTTATTTAACGAGGTGTATATTCTTCCAATTGAAATTTTATATCATGAATATAATTCTTCTTTCATGATATTCTATGCTGCATGTAATTTAAAATTCATACATGGGGAGTATGATTCAATGCTACCAAGTGGTCAGGATTTCTTGAGACAATCTCATCACTTATCAAGATTGTTTATGAATATGATTCCATTTACAAAATATTATTATCCCTCTCTCAAGAAAACCCATGATTTCTCTTCTATTATATTTATCGATGATATATCAATGTATTATTATCATTTCCACTCTTTTTTACTCAATATAATTAATAAAAAAGTTAATTAAAATCTGACAATATTTCTCTTTCAATCAAAAATATGTTTTATTTCAAAACCAATGTTTCGAAAAATATTTTTAGTAATGTTTTCAAATCATATTACGGGATAATTTCTAAATAAAAAGTATTTTAAATATTTTTTATGGTTTTCAAACATTTTTTATATCATTTCAATGCTATTTTCGAAGTAAATCTTTTAGAATCTGTATTATGTTTTAAAAAGAATTTGTCAATGAAGTAATGATATTTTCTTCAATAAATGTTTTTAAAAGTTATATCTAAATTATTTACTATATAATCTGACATCAATTGGTTTCTATCGTGCCTTTATAAAAAAGTATTCAATGTTACCATTCATATTATTTCTGTGAATGGTTTATGTTTTGATAGCATGCTGTTTATGAATCATGTTTCACTTTCATGGGTTATATGCTTTTGAAACCTGCTTCTTTTCATGGGTTAAGTTTTTGAGTAAATTATTATGAAACCTTTTTATTTTCTTATGGTGATGATATGATTAAAAGGTTATGATACCAATTACATTTAATGGGTTATGATGTGATTATTTATGATTTTGTGCCACATGTATAAATGATTTAATTATGTGATGGGTAGGGCATGTCTCTCCCTCTAATTCATTGGGTAAGATTTATATCTCATGTGGTAGTCTATGATGATCTTAGGAGTGAATCTTTACCACTTAGATGGTTTTTGGAGTAAACCATGACAATCATGATGGTATTGTTATTGAACTCATACTACTAATATGGTCTTGGGAGTGAACTATGACTATTAATATGGCCATGGGAGTGAACCACGACCACAAAGATAGTATGGGGAGTGATACCATACTACTAATATGGTCTTTGTAGTGATTCCTTGACTAATATGGAAATCTTTATATATGATTATGTTTCTACAACAATTCTATGTTTCATTCCTATGTTATAGTTTCATCACTTATGTTCTTTATTTTCTTTTGATTCAGGTATTATGAACTTCTAATTTTTATTCCAGGATTAGTTTATATGATTTTTGATATGTAGGTAATGATCCTCAAATGTTGTGATCACATTATCTTACCCATATGCTCATGCTTATACTTACATATCTCTATTTTTTACACTTAATGAGAATCATAGTTTTCCCCTTTTTATGTTTCCTTCCCTAGGTTATGAAGATATATATTAAATATGATGTGTCTAATAAGGGTTAATGTCATGAAGAATCAAGTGGGGTATAATGTATCACACTTATATACCAGTTTTTATCTTACAAATTTTTCAATGGAACTAAACTAATATGGTCTTTGTGCATTTGTGTGTATAATGTTTTATGTATTATGAAAAAATGTAGTAATGTAAAGGTATAAAAATTTAGGGTCACTGTAATGAACATACAGATTCCATACATTAGTAGATAATTGGAGGATTTATCAAAAATCAAATGGTTTGATTAAATTTGTAGGCACGAATATAGGTGTGGATTGATGGGGTGAATGGGAAATTAACGTCGTGAATGGACCGAGTTTTAATACTCAATAAAAAACCCCATGATCAAATAAACCAAGATTAGTACATGTTATTAAAGTCATGTTAAAATCATGATTTTCCAAGGATAGATTATTCGATTTTGATCCTCCCCCATTTCATGCCATTAAATGATGGTTCACATCCTGAATCACTCCCTATAAATTTTCATTATTATACTATGGATTCCTTTTTAAACCATGAACCAAACTCCCATGTTGTGAAATGCAATTCACATTCTGAACATATATTACTCCGATATTATATCTCCCAAACTCCATGTATAATTCTATGTGATTCCTACAAGAACCATTAACATCAGAAAAAGGAAATTAATATTCTATAAGGATTTGGTAATTTTCATCAGATACCTCTAAAAAAATTCCCAACCTCGGGATTTTAAAAGCAAAACCAAAGATAAGGAAAAAAGGAATTGTTCAAAAAAACACATCATGATATACCACTGAAGAATCTCACCATAATATAATCTCATCAACATCACTAAGTGGAAAAAATTACAAGGCTATACAACACCATAAATCTACTGCTAAAGACTCTCTTGGGGGAGATACCTCTCCAACATGAGAATGGTTGAAAACTAGGAATAAGGAAAGATAAAACTCTCTCACATGCTAAATAATGGTAAAATACCAAAAAAAATGGATAAAAATTAGGGATACACATAAAAATTGAAATATAATAAGTTCATATCCATTAATAACGTTCTTATATACTCTCCTCCACACCATCATATCACCATAAGACAAGAACCAATTGAATAAATTTCCCACATAACACCTTCTCTTGGAAGTCCTAGATCTCCACATACCTCTCCTTGAAGGTATCATCATTGTAAAAATTGATCTATAACAAATATATTATGTGATATGTTCCTTAAATATAATAGTAAAGCTTTAATACACGTAATAAATCATGTATATGGCTAATCTATGGGGCCGTGAATTTCAATATGAAAAATCTCTATCATGATCCAACACCACAAAAGGCCTAACTAACTGAGGTGGGAGATCACTCCTATAAAAATATCTTCAATTCAAATGATGTGGAGAAAAATTTGGGAAAAAATTGTCTCCATAAGTGAACTTCATATGTCTCCTCTTTTGATCATCATTAAACTTACGATCTTCCTACATTTCCTTCATCATATCAAAAATCACCTGAACCATATCTTTCATTCTCTACACTAATTCTAGACTTAAAATTATTGACTCTTCAAACCCATCCCAACATAATGGATAAGGGAATGGTTAGCCATAAAAATCATCAAAATATTTCATACTAATAGTGGAATGAAAATTATCATTGTATTAAAGCTCAACACAATGTTGGTTACTGAAAATAACTATCATGGGCACTCTCAAATGAAGTGTGATTTTTTGGATATTTGGGTGTAGCAGCATGGCGAACCAAGGTAGTCTCTCAAAGGATTAAGAAAATTCCAACAAATTTATAAAGGTATTTTTAGAATAAAATTAAATAACTAAAATACACTACATGAAAGTATGGGGGGTTGTTTATATTTTATAAAACTATTAGAAGTTTTCTGGAAGAATATTTCATTTTTTTGTTTTTGTTTTTGAAATGGAACATGATTAATAAAACACAATAAGAATATGTTTTTTAGAAAATATTTTAAAAGGTGTAATCGATATAACTGTACCTATTCACTCAATTATTTATGATTATAATATAAATTAACATATGCTTATTTATAATCCCCTAATTTGTTAACCCTCGAACCCAATGGGAGTTAACATAACCATACAAATGAAATTACATAAACCATCAGCTAGCTTCAGAACATGAAATTGCAACACCCTACTTTGATTGATGTTCTTAGGTTATATAATGTTTAGTGGTTAATTAGAGAAAATATCCACTATAGAAATGAGGATAAATTTTGTTTAGGGATTATATTTGAACTATTAAAACTTTTCTCTTGTGGTCTTGTATTACTGATTAAGATCGCACTCTAACAATTTAAAAAAATCTCGACCTCATGTGTTTTTGTGTCAATTGATCAATAGCTTTCACAGTTTCATTTAAATTGAGATATCAATTAATAGATCATATTATTTTAATTATATTAGATGATTGATTCCAAATAAATGAATGAAGACGGTAAGAGGTAGATCAATAACTAAGAAAACTACTCTTCTATTGGCGGTTTAGTCATCAGAGAAACGTTTTTCATGTGAAAAAGTTCAGAAAGGGTAGAACCCAATCTCATTTCTACTCTTGAATCTATCCCAGTTTGGAATATTAAGTGAAGAATAAATTTGAACAAAACAAAATAAAAGAAAATAAAGAAAATAATAAAAAATAATTTTATTACGCAAATGCAAACATTATAACATGAAGAAGAAGAAGAAGGCTTCAATGAGGGGATCCTTACTTCATGAGCTACCCCTCTTAAAATGGTTAGAAAATTTGAGTGAAACCAATTCTACTTTTCCTTCAATCTCCTAATTAACCTTCCCATCCCTCTAAATGAGAAAAAACTAATTTATATAGTGGATGACAGGCTAGGTTTAATGTGGTTTCAACTATGAGTCGGGAAATTCGGCCAAATAAATTAATCCAAATTGAACCACATTTTTTACCACCAAAACGCCTCCACCAGCAGTCCTTCTAGGATGATTGTTTGTGAGAAAATGAGTGATCAAGATCCTATCAATATTTGGGCCTAATATAAGCATGGATGAATATGTTATCACTCAAATACATAACCAATGTCCAATTGGGAAAGTCCAGCCCAACTTTGACTTTATGGCCCATTTTCGCCAACCAAATGTATGATTAAACACAAATTTTGTGAATAAAAGTTTTAGAAAATTATGCCATGAATTTATTTAAAATATTTAAATATCAAATAATAAATATCAAAGTATTTTTGTCAGAAATGAAATAGTGAATTGTAAACAGTAAAACTGGAATTTTCACCAAATTTTCAAATGAATGATCTAATCCCTAATATTTTATAATTAAACATATTTAACACAATTTGATGAACATTTTTCATTTATGATCAATAATATATTCAAAAAAATTGTGTTTTATCAACCCCCCCCCCACACACACACATTTACCCTTTTGCACTCCTAGGAAATACCTCATATCATGTATTCAAAAAAACTATAACAAGATATGCATATTTAAATTTCTCAATCCAAAATGAAAATATAGGCAAAGTAAAAATCTCATCAAGAGTCAATATCAATAAATATTGATTTTATTTTATCATAAATTTTTTCAATCCAAAATCTAATGAGATTAATTACACTAATCATAGTGAAACAAGTCATAGGTATACCATGCCACTAATTCTCCATGTGTGTGTGTTCCAACCCTTCCAAGATCATAAATAAACCCTTTATTCAGTATATCAAGGTTATGTGAAACCATTATTATTTCCTGGATTAATTCACAGAACCTATTCTACATACCTTTGAAATTGAATTTTAAGACCACCTCACTTAAGAATTTATGAAATTAAAACCTTAAGCTCCTGGACTAGATATCCCCATATGTTGCACTTTTCATCACTCCCCTCATTTATTATTATTATTATTATTAGTTTTAGTTGGGAAAAGTCGCACACTCAACTCTGAACCCATGTTTGATCTCTTAACAACACTAATTTTAATATTTATAACAAGATACAATTTTGAGAAAGAGTGGTTTTTTGCCTATCATAGACACAACCCATATATTGTTTTTAGGGCGTACAATAGTCGGATAATAGGTACACATGCATAGATTAATTTGGTATAGTAATGAAACTGATCAAATGAGAAACGAATGTATGGATCAACTAATGAATTTGATTACCTAAAATGGCTATACCTTTAATTGAGTAAAAATAATTTCACAAGTCATATTTGAGTGAAACGTTTTGTGGAGAACTCAATTACACAATTTACCATGAACAAATATAAAAAATAATGATGTCAAAATCTAATTTTTTTTAATTACACAATCATTCATATCATCGATGACTAAAATTTTTATAAAAATAAACCCTTGATGATAAAATCTTAATCATTCTTATAAATCTACCATTGAATTTATAAAATAGGCATTTTCCATAAGTTCCACCTGAGAATGTTACATGATATATTTTTTTGTTGATTTTTTGTTTTTTTAAAATTTTATACAAAAACATAATTGAAAATAAAAATAAATGAATGAAAATACTAAATAGCTACCCCAAAATGTTTTCCCCTCCCCCACACATAAAATATTGAATTGTACTCAAACTGAACCTATGAGATGATATATGCACATGAAATGTATAATTTTAAATAGGACAAAGATTGTAAAAGTGAAAGGTCTAGGAATAGTCGTATATGCTCAAGTGATGATGCAGTCGTCCAGTGTGACGAAATCTACTTCATTATTTGGAAGTCACTCAATGTATTTCATAAAATGTTGCCTATTGACTGTAAATCTATTTCTAGTGTCCTCTTGTGCGATCTCCACTGCACCATATGGAAAAACATTAGATACAACATATGGACCTAACCATCTGGAACCCAAATTACCAGGCATTAACATTAGTCATGAACTATAGAGAAGGACTTTCTCTCCAACATGAAACACCCATTGTTGAATCATTCTATCCTGATCATCTTTTGATCTTTTCCTGTAGATCCTTGAGTTCTCATATGAATAAAATCTAATCTCCTCAAGATCATGAATTTTCAGCTTCCTTTGAATTCCATATTGGGCCAAATCCATGTTTCATTTCTTTATGATTCTCAACTTCAACGGGGATATGACATGCTTTCTCAAGAACAATCATAAATGGTGGCATGCTGATGGATGTATTGTATGCTATCCCAGAATCCAATAGTCCATCATACAATTTCTTTCTCCAATCCTTGCTATTCGGCTGCACAGTTTTCTCCAAAAAAAAATTCAACTCACAATTTGAAATCATAGCCTGGACATTTTTTGGGGGTGGTACGGTGTTGATATTGTGTGTGCCACCCTATAATTATGATTCAGGGAAGCCAATTATTGATTTCAGAAGTCTTTCCCTTGGTTACTGATGATGGCCTTTGGTACTCCAAACCTAAAAAAAATTGTGTCTTGACAAAGTCCGCTGTAACATGAGAATCATCAGTACTGGTGGTCTTGGCCTCCCCCCATTTGCTCACATAATCAAAAGAAACCAAAATATATAAAATACCCAATAAACTAAGAAAACGACCCATAAAATTGATGCATCATACATCAAAAATCTCACAGAATAGTATGGGTTTAGGGGAATCTCGTGTCTCCTAGAAATGTTCCCAGTGTGTTGGAAATGATAGATTGACTTAAAAAACACATGGGCATATTGAAATAATCTAGGCCAATATAATCTAGAGTCTATGAGTTTCCTAGCTATCTTTTGTGGTCCAAAGTGTCTATCATAAGAAAGTGTATGGAAAAAATGTAAAACTAGACTAAAACTCATGATCCGGAACACACCTTCTAAAAACATGGTCACTACACATGATATAGTGGTATGGATCATCCCAAACATAAAATCTTGACTCACTCATCAGCTTTTTTAATTGTTGTTTCTTTAAATTCGAAGAAATTTTAGAGGAAACAAGGTAGTTATCTAAATAAGCCTACCAAGAATGTGTACCTAAGATGAAATAAAGTTGCTCATATGGGAAAGTTTCCCGAAGTGGTACTTGGTCTAAGGTGTCCTCCTCCCATGTGCGAGTAAGCCTACAAAAGTGGTCAGCCAATAGTTTTTCTATCCCATTATGGTCTTTTATCTCAATATAAAAATCATGAAGAAGGTGAATACATAAGACTAGCATGGGCTTTGCATCCATCTTCTTCACGAGGTACCTCAAAGATGAATGGTCAGAAAAAAAACTACATTATAGACCAATAAATTAAGAACTGAATTTATGTAAAGAAAATATGTAAACAAGAAACTACTTTTCAATTTTTGTGTAGTTTCATTGGCAATAATCTAATGCCCTTGATGAATATGAAATCACATGTGAACATCCCTCCACCATATGAGATAATATAGCTCTGACCACAAAGTCATAGGCATCCCACATAAGCTCAAAAGTATGTTCCCACTACGGGGGATGTTTGAACGGTGGAGTGGTTAGATACTTATTTAGCTCAAATAAGTAAGTCTTGAATGAATCATCAAACTCAAAATCAGAATCCTTTGGAAGTAATCGTGACATAGGAATATAAATATTACTAAAATGTTTGATGAAGCACCGAAAAAATCTTACATGACCTTGGAAAGATCTAACATCACACACACATGAAGGATAGGGTAAGGATGAAATAATCTATCATATATATATGAACCTATATCCCATGTTTTGACACTAAATTCCCTAAAAATATCCCATACTCTACCATCAAACAAAACATTTCAATGTTTAAGACTAAATAATTCTCAATAAAACGATTCAAAACCTTTCCTAAACTAGATATACAATCATTAAATGAAGACCCATAAACTGTAAAATCACCAATAAATACCACCATTAAGGTCTCAATAAAATTAGAAAAAATGCTCACCATGCATCTTTAGAAGGTACCTAGGGATTTGAAAAGTCCAAATGGCATACTTCAGTGGGTAAACATACCAAATGGACAAGTGAATGTTGTCTTCTACTGATCCTCTAGGGCATTAGAACCCTAAAAATATCTAGAAAATCCATCCATGAAACAATATTGTGTTCTCCCAAAAATTCGCTCAAGCATTTGATCAATAAATGTTTGGGGAAATGGTCCTTGTGAGTGGACTAATTTAGTTTACTATAATCAATACACACAGTCCAACTATATTGAACCATCATTGAAAATGACTCATCTTTCTCATTTCTAAAAATAGTAACACCACAGTTCTTAGGTACAAACTGAATATGACTCACCCACTAAGAATCTGAAATGGGATAAATTATACATGCCTTGATAAAATTAGAAACCTATTTTTTACCTACTTCCTAAAGGGTTGGATTTAGGGTCCTCTGTGTCTGCTTAACCAGTTCATCTCCAGTGTCCAAAAAAATACTTTGCATGCAAATTGAGGGGCTAATAACTGATATGTCATCCAAGGCCCACCTAATTTCCCTTATGTTCTACCTCAAAAGATTCAAAAGATTTTCTTCATGTTCAAAAGGGATATTGTTAGCAATTATAACAGGTAATTTCTCACCACTTAACAAGTATGAGTATTTGATATTAGGTGGAAATTTCTTGAGTTCAAGTGTTGGAGGTTATGTATGGATGGAGAAATTGAAGGGACTGAAATATGTGCACAATGAACATTAGTATCAGAATATAAATCATCAATATTAGAGAATAATTCATCAAAACCATCATAATAATCAATAGTCATGGCATAATCAGAGTTCACACGATCAAAATCAAAATATGAATCCATTTCAAATTCATATATAAGAGAGTTTATTGCGTTAGAAACAGGTGTGGAAGCACTCTTAGTCATCCAAATAGAACCCATACTCATAATCTCCTTAATAATAAGACATTCAAATTCTATGGTGTATTTATTTGGGGGTTCAAAATGGGAGATAACAAATGCAGAATGGTCATCTAAGGGGTACTTCATGGAGTCCATAACATTAAATATCAAAACATCATCCCTGAACTCCATGGAACATGGACCCTCATGGACATTTATGATATTTTTAGTAGTTTTGAATAAGGGACTACCTAAAATAATAGGAGCACATGAATTTACCTAAACATCCTCCATTTTAAGCTTATAGAAATCTATTGGAAAGATCATGTCTCTTACCTAGAAAAGTACATCCTCAAGGAATCCCACTGGATATCCTTTATCTCTATTTGTCAACTACACCACTACTCTCCTTAGCGTCAACTCGCCAACCTAAAAATAAGAAAGAAAAGAGCGATGATTTACATTTATGGAAGCTCCTAAATCACATAAAGCATCAGGAAAGTTTAACTCCTCTATAGTGCATAGGATATTGAATATCCCTAGATCCTTTCACATTTTTGGCATTTCTATAGTTGGTGTAATGAGTTCTATAAAATTCCTTCCAAGATTGATCCTCACATTTCCCTTAACCCCTCTTTGATTTTTACAATGTTCTTTTAAAAATTTTTCTGACCTTCAGATTTTATTAATGGCTTCATGTAGAGGTATGTTGATCTCGACATGCTTGAATGTGTCCAAAACCTCTTTTTTCATCACCTCCTCAACCTTATTCTTAGTTTTTCCAACCCTGTTTGGAAAGGGAAGTGGTTTATGAGCAACATCATTAATCGTTTTCTTTCATTTTCCTTTCTCCTTAGGTTTCTCATCAGCTAGTTTTGAATGGGGATTTTTGGATTTGAGGTCAATCATAGTGGAACTATAGGTTTAGATGTATCAGTTTTTTGATTCCTACTTCTCAATGTGATTTTACTGACATTCCCTTGGGATTTTCAGTAGGTTTTGAAGGAAGATTTTCAGAGTTCGTACTTACCAATTCATGGAGGCTAGTGGTAATCTGGCCCATCTGTGTCTTCAACTCCATCAACTCTGATCTAGGACTCTTCCAATCATTCTCCTGATTAAGAACAATTTTTTTCAAATGGTCATGAGTGCTACAATCAAAATTTTGTTAATAATTCCCTTATTACTTACTTTTTGATGCTTGGTCTTGAAATATCCATTGGGGTTTTTGGAAACCCTAATGGTAAGGTGGATTCTACTGGTTATTTTGTTTAAGGAGGGATTTTGTTGTTGTGAATAGGAATAACTCATCTCTTATTGATCCTTACACCCGTGGTTGTATGTTAGTGAAACGGAATCAAACCACTTTTTGGGATGTGGTTGTTGTTGCTGCTGATATGGTCTCCCAAAAAATACGGCAGCACAATTCTCTATCTCTTGTAATTCGGGGAAACAATCAGTTGGGTAATCTGTTATAGTGAAAATGCCACAAGGCCTTGAATAAGTGGGTTGGGATGTCTTTTGAGCGAATGAAATTTTCCTCACTATAATTTTAAATTCTTCTAACTTTGTATCAATTAGATGACTTTCAAGAGAAGAAGGACTTACCTGATATACTCCCCTAACATGTGGTGTACCTCAATCACCAAATTTTTGGGAGTTTTGGGCCATCCTATAAATCAATTCATGTAATTATACTAGTGTCTTGACCACCAGTTCTCCTCTAGACATGAAATCCACCATAATCCTTTCCATATGTGTGACTCCTTCATAGAAGTATTGGATGTGGATTTGCTCACTGTTTTGGTGATATTAACAACTTGCACACAACTTCTTGAATCTCTCTCAGAACTCATACATTGAATACCCTTGTTCTTTCTTGATGCCTAATATCACTTTATGAATGAAATTGGTCCTTGATTCTAGAAAAAATATCTACATGAAATGACGTTTCATATCATTCCAACTTATTACATCTTCAGGTTGTAAATAATAAATCCAATCTTTCACAGCTTCATCATTTGAGAATGGGAATGGTCTTAGTTTGAGTTGATATTCATATAAATTTCTTGGTTTAAGGGTCAATAAAACCACATTAAATTATTTAAGGTGTTTTTTTGGATCCTCACCATATAATCCTTGATTCATTGGATGAAGGTGAATTAACCCAGATTTCAGTTTAAAGAGTGATTCGAGATTTGTGTATGCAATACAATTTGTTTGATAGTCAATATCTATTTCGGAAAATTATTTAATGGTTCTATTAAGTTAATTATTATTTTTTCCACCTTCGGATAATGTTTTAAAATTTATTTATAATTTTTTTCTAATTTTCGTGTTCCCGTAATTCATGAATTCTCCAACCTGTTTAATGTTGAAACTTCTCATATACTGAGAATAACAGATTCAATCCCTAAGGATGCGTTCAATATCAGGTTCAAGATTTAAGAGATCCTAGAGATTAGTTCATGTCCTAAATCATATAAAAATAAAAAAATTGTAATTGAACCATATTAAAAATTATATTCTTTAGTTAATGGTTCAAAAAGAAGAAGATGAAAAAGAAGAAGAAAAAAATTCATATTGGGTAGAAAAGGAGGAAAGAAGAGAAAAGGAAGATAAAATTGAAAATAAAAGAAATACCACTAATTGGTTAAAACAATTACTTTCCTCCCCATAAATGGAACAAATTTTAATGGTACTATTGTGGGAACTCTCAAATGAAGTGTGATTTTTTGGGTACTTGGGTGCAGTAGAGTGGCTGACCAAGGGAGTCCCTCAAAGGAGGAAGTAAATTAAAACAACATTATAAAGGTATTTTGAAAATAAAATTAAATAAATAAAACACAATACTTGTAATTATGGGGGTTTTATAGTTTATAAAATTACAAGAATTTTTCTGGAATATGATTTCATCTTTTTTTGAAATCGGAACATGATTAATACAACACAATAATTATATGTTTTTTAGAAAATATTTAAAAAGAATAATTGATCTAACTTTACCTCATCACTAAATTATTTATCATTATAATTTAAATTAACATCCAATTAATTATAATCCCCTAATTTGTTAACCATCGAACCCTACCAGAGTTAACTTAACCACAAAAATGAAATTACTTAAACCCTCGGCTATCTTCGGAACATGCAATCGCAGCACCCTGATTTGTTTAATGTTCATAGGATAACTTATGGTCAGTAGTTGATTAGAGAAAATATCCACTCATGAAATAGGGATTAATTGATTTTAGGGATTATATTTGAACTCTAAAAATGTATCCCTTGCTGTCTTGTATTACTGATTAAGATCGCACTCACACAATTTTCACAAATCTGGACCTTGCGTGTTTTTGTATCAATTTTTCAATTTCATGCTTAGTTTAATTTAAATTGAAAACTCAATAAATATATCATATTTTTTGAATTACAGTACCACATTGATTCAAAATAATTAAATGAATATGGTAAGAGGTAGATCAATTATAAAGAAAACTATTCCTCCATGGGTAGTGTAGTCATCGTTGCTACATTTTGCATGTGCAAAGGTATAGAAAGGTTAGAATCCAATCTAACATAAACTCTTGATTCCAGCCCAATTAGGAATATTAAGAGAAGAATAAATTTGAACAAAATATAATAAAATATATTTAAAAAAATGAGAACAAATAAGTTTATTACGCAAATGAAAACATTACAACATGAAGAAGAGGATGGAGGCTTAGATGATGGGATCCTTTCTTCAAAAGCTATTCCTCTTAAAATTGTTGCAAAATTTGAGTGAAACCAATTCTCTTCTGCCTTCAATCCCCTAATTCACGTCCCCACCCATCCAAATAATTTAAACACCTATTTATATAGTGGATGGGGAGCTAGTTTTAAAGAGTTTTCATGTGTGAATGGAGAAATGCGTCCAAATAAATTAATCCACATTTCACTGCCTTTTTGACCACCAAAATGCGTGAAAAATATATCCTTATGGCATGTTGATTTATGAAAAAATTATTTATTAAGTTCTTCTCAAAATATGGGCCTAATCCAAGCACATATAAAGATGTTATGGTCCAAATACTGATCCCATGTCTAATCTGGTGAGTCCAACAAAACATTGACTTCATGGACCATTTTCACCAAACAAATGCATGATTTAACTCATATTTCCTGAATAAAAGTTGTATAAAATTACGTCAGTAATATATTAATAAAATTTTATTTTCAAATAATATATATCAATATATTTATGTCGAAAATGCTACTGTTAATTATAAAGGGTAAATTGGAATTTTCACCAAATTTTCAAATGAATGATCTAATCCCAAATATTTGATAAATAAACATATTTGATACAATTTTAGGAAATTATTTCATTTATTATCAATAAAATATTCAAAAAAAAGTTTTTTATTAGTGAATCATCCATAAACCTAAAAAATCTAGGACACAAGCATGAAACATATCCTAAAGATTCGAAACTGTTCACTCTATATGTCCATCTATCTACAGATGGAACAATTTTCTGTGGAATAAAAAAGATCCAAAATAATACTATAGATCTCTATGTGACCTGTATATAAGATCAGTATCCTGTTTATAGATGATCATCCTTGGGACTCTTTGGATTGTCACTATCTTCTCCATCTGTCACCTCAACAAAAAATCTACTAATCTAGAAACCTTCATCACTATAAAGTGGGATGATTTTTTTCAATCATTTCAATATCAATAGTATAAAATAAAAGACAACCTATACTCAAGGAAAACATGTGATGAAATCCATAAATATTTCCTCCAACCTACTATCTATCTTCTCAAGTAAACCACCAAGAACAATGTATGTTCCATTCACCTTCTGTCAAACCATACACTAAGACACTAACGTTGTACCTGAATACTTTAAGCCAAGCCAGAAAAGATGACCTCTCATATCTTAGTACATCTTTTTCATTATAGGATATTATTCTATGTGTGATTTATGTAACTCATATATAACCATTTATCACATTAAAAAAGGTATAAAATCATCTTTTTCAACAACACATGAGGTTTTTCATCCTTAGTTCAACCATCAGGGGATTGACCAAAGCTATCAGGGTCTCTTTATTACTCCTCCTGAGAATACCTCAATTGGGAATCCAACACCTACAACACCAAATATGACTTCACATTCATCTAAAGAAGGAATCCTTTACCAAAAACCCCTATTATATCAAGATTCACCAAAATTGATCTTCCATTACTCTCCAGTAATCTCTGAACCCATGCTTGGAAACACTTCATGAATTCCTAATCAGTGTATCAGTGAAAAAACTACCCTTTATCGATGTATATTAAATATCCAAGTAATATTCTTTAAATAATTCCATAATCCATATTTTTCATATGTTTAGGTTACATTAGGAGAATAAATACCTCAATATCTTGTGGTCGGTGACAACAACAAATCGTCCATCGATGTGGTAGTGTCTCTATAGCCTCAAAAAAACACAACTTCTACTAACTGGAGAGAATTGGTTTCATAATTAAACTCATTGGGATGTATCTATTGAGGCCAATATGAAACAATTGATCTATACTAGCCCAATATAAGATTTAAATCATCATAAAATATATAATACTGAACTCACTCTTCTATAAAATGATGAACAATATTGCTTACCAATTTTTTTAGGTGATCTGAAGAAATCGGAAAATGATTAATTAAAAAGAGAGACTAATACTTCCTACTCATAAATAATTTAGGACTCATATCCTATGAGAAATAGGCTACTAAAATTCTATAATATCCTGGAATTCCAAGTATACTTCACACCTCTATAATTTTCTGAGGGGTTTCCCAAGAAATAGCTCTATCAATAATCAAAGGATCCACAAATACACCATTCTAAAACAAGATATTTTTTATGAAACGATATTCCGGACCCCATAATTCACACATATATACTTTTAAAAATAGTTTTTAATGATGAATTACTCCAAAAATGTCACGTAGACACTCTTTATGATCCTCCTCAAACATAGAGTACACAAGGATATTGGTAATAAAAACCACAACAATCCGATCCAAAAACTCTACAAACATTAGGTTCTTCAAACCCATGAATATGATAAGAGAATTTTTTTTCCCTATAATGACATCATAATGAAATCATAATTCCCAATATGAAATTAGAAATAACTCTTCCAGACATCCTCATGTTTTACCAGTATCCAATGATATCTCGACCATAGATCAAACTTCGAGAACCAAGTAGCTTCTTTTAGCCAATTTCATAAATCACAATCTATTTCTAGATTTAATCCACAATAGCTTATATTGATTACACATTGTTCAAGACGATGCTGATGTCATATTGTTATATGCGTAAAAATGGTATATATCCCTAACAGTGGGGATATCCACTCCCTAGATTGTAGTCCCTACAAAAATCATACAGATAATATCAACCTCTAAATAGTATAGTCAATTCCAAGGGAACTGGAAGCTTCCCTACATCATGTCACAAATCATGGACTAGGGAAAGTGATTTTAAGAATTTTGTAAATCATGAGTTAATCAAAGTATGTAACCAAGTAGGAATCAAGAAAATACTACCTTTAAATGTGTGGTGATTTTTTAGAATTTGAAACTCCAAAATATGAAGTTGACCAAGACATAATCCATCACCTATCCCCCCCAAATGATGACTACCACCATCTTTATGCTCTACTATCTAAGTATGCAGAGAATATTGGGTATATTCTATATCTTCATCATCTCCTCCAAACTAAACTAAATATTGATCACTTTGTTGTTGATGACTCAAAAAAACTATCTCATCTGAGGAACATGAAGCAAAACACCTACAACATACTTCCTACTCATAAATATCACGTTATCTGCATGAAAAACATGCATCTAATCCTTTGTTAAGGGCATGAGATCCCTACCCTTCGAGAACTTAAATAATGAAGGATGAGAGCTACCAATGTCTATTTTAAATCTCATTTATCTTGGAAAATAGGAACCTGGGGACACATCATTGTTATGTTAGTAATCCGAATGAATCACCTTTCCTGAAAATCTAGTCCTGGCTAGATTACTCTTAATGAACTCTACTCTTGCTAGCAGGTCCAGATATGTTCAGAACATAAATAGGGTGACTTAATGATGGATCTATGGGTTCGAATCCTCCTAAAAATTTATCTCTCGAGATTTATCATTTGGAAATTGGTATTAATCGTAACTGTGAAGGGTTTGTAAATGGATCCCAAAATCACATACACTAGAACTCCCCTATCAAAGGGTAAGTAGCTCCTGGTGAATGTTTTCCTTTTCGATTGAATAAAGAAACTCTTCTCAGAACTGGTCTCAAAACTTATCCCATTAGTATGATAACTCCTCACAATCACTAAGGACTGGAAAATATCACTTCCTCACTACTCCACATATCATCATAACTACCAATGAATCATAGTGCTATTTCAAGGCATAGATTGAATTGAATTTTTTATCCAACTAATCCACTATCATAAATCCATAAATCGATCCATCATACTTCTATATACTCTAGCACTGAAAATCTTGGAGTGTCCCCCCTAAGTATCATTTTTTTCGAACAATTATCTATTGAGATTTGATGGCATATTCTATTGAATATATTTGGTGTGAACCTGATGAATACCTTGACATGGAGCAATACCTACAAAATAAAAAAAAATATGGGATCCGAAACCAGAAATATGTAATATTTATTAATTATATAAGGTTCAACCTAATACAAGGGTCATCCCATTTTAAAAATAGGGAAAAGGAGTAATGATTATTGAGCTTTTTTGAGGAATTTCCCCATAACTAGTACCACTTCTCTTAGTAGTTTCTACAAACTTAAAGGTTTGTGTATCAGATCATAGGGGGGAATAAAAAATTTTTCCCTGAATGGTCTACATTATTTACATTTCTTACTGATCATAGATTACACAATATCCATACCATTAATGAAATCTATACATGTGCCTACCTCCAAACATCATGTTATCCCTCGATATAAAACATAGATACCACTCTGTCATGATCCACACCCCCTAAATGTACCCCACATGGGTCTTCAGTCGAAAAAGGGAGATAATGATTCCAAAATCCTACATCCAATTGGCCATGGTTTGATGATAATCACCAAGGGTTTATCCTAAAAATGCAAGGGATTAATTACCCTCTAATATAAGTGAAATGAGAAATAATATAAACACAAAAATTAACACATAATCAATATAATTATATAATATACTATGTACATTCATGTAGTGTTATAAAATTAAAAAACATCAACAGGGATATATATATATATATATATATATATATATAAGTGTCAAAAGTTAATCCTTGGTAGTGATTGTAAAAACCCAAGAATCTCATGAACAACCCATAAGCTAGTAATGTATAGCCCAAACAAAATCATAATCCAGTGCACATGAATAAATTTACTTATACATTGAGAAAGTATAACAGATATACTTATTAGGATCATCCCCAGATCATGTTATTCGAAATACAAATAAAAAATGTAAAATCCTATTGAACTAAAAGGGAAGCTAACTCATCGCCTATATAGGAATGATACGTTCACAACCTCACAATGGATATATCTCATAAATTATAATATGTGTGTGAACATATAAGATAATATCAAAATAAGGTTCCCTGCTATCACTTTCCATTTTTTTCTATCCTTCTCCAACATTGTACATCCTTATCCATCTATCTAAAAATAAATTCACCCTTAAGACTCCCAGGGAAATGTTTCATACCATAAACCATGTGCATCACATCATCTTATCACATACCATATACCTCATGCATCACATAATATCATCATCCCATGGACATATCCATATAGCAAATGAGTATTTTTTAAGAGAAATCACAGCTCTTAATTATTGTATAGTATCTCAATCCGTCACAATCCATAAAAACTACACTTACAATAATATATAGGATACTACATCTAGAGATAAATGTGTGTGAAATAAATACAATCTATCACCTACCTCTATTAAAATATATATTAATGGTAACCACAGTGTATACAAACTCATAATACTACTAGGAGAAGAGATTAGGGTTAGAGGGGTTAGTCATCCATCCATTCCTCACTATCATGGATGATGGGGAAAACACCGTCACAAAATACACTAGCTGTCAGTCACTATATTTACAATGCTGGTTAGCATGTGAAAATGGATAACATTCAGGATATAATATCTCTCACAACCAAGATATGGGCCTTAAACTTGTCTTAATGTTAACTGTAGCTATCATATCTCGGACACACAGTTTTTGAAACTAAGAACAATATATCCTATAAGAACATAAGAATGTATGGAGATTCATGTAATGAATTATTTCCATTGAAAATTTCACGTTAAGATAACTAATTTAATATTATTTAATTTACATTATTTTATTCACATTTCATAATAAAAAATTGAAGTCTATACCATCCTGGAATATTCCAAATGATTTAATAGTTTCACAAGATTCTCAACATTTTCACCCCACTCAAGCACCAACCCTAGGGGTTAAACATTATTAATTATTATCATTCTATAAATATTTGTACACTATGAAACATATGAATCCATAAAAAAAGTGATTCATAAAACAATCATAACCTACAACCTCAAGTAGTTGGGAATGGAATGAGGAAACAAGAAACCAAACCATCAATCGCTTATAAAAAAATTATTAACGAGCAAGAATATCATATATTATCACAATATTGGGAAATACTAGAATCAACATGTTAAACTACTATTGATTTCATCCATGAAACCATCAGGAATATCATTATGAAACTCTATGTCATATGAATCAAACACAACAATAAACATGAGCCTACATTCTCATATCTATCCATCCATCATACATAGAAGGATCACACAATGTCATATAGAGAGTCTCATATCCAGAGAAAACACAAAAGTAGATAACAACCAATAAATTCAATATTGAATCTGGACTATAGAAACAAGTCATCAAACATTCACATGTAAATGAGATCCATATAACCCAAATATTTTTAATGACCAAATATTTGGTTTTATTGCCATTCTAAATTATCTGATTCATTTATCATAGGTTATGAAAAAAGGTAACCAAAGGAATCATCTATTAAAAGCTATAAATTATTTAAACTTGATTTTAATAATATGTTCTAGTTTCATGGAACTTTAAAGAAGAAATTTCAATTTAATAAAGACACTTTATAAAATAATAAACAAGATTACTAGCTCGACATTCCTTATTAAATTCCATAAAAAATAAATAATAATTATTTTTAATAAACAGGTATCAAGAAGAAATTTGAAATCCATTAAATTATAATAAATTATTTTCTTAATCATGAATCTTAAATTCTTTATCCAAACAACATTAATATATTTACATTATTTACCATTTTCATCCATTTACCAAGATGAACCCAACAATAATAAATATGATAATCAATGTAGAAACACAGATAACACACTATATTGAAAAACATAAGGAAACCCATTATCACCGGGGTAACACATGTGATCACTATAACCCTAACCCATTACATTTCTTTAATCATTTTTATTCTTTATTAAGGTAATTAAAACCTTCACCCAATGATATATTTCATGATTAACTTTATATTTAACATAAAATAATAGGACAAAAAATGAATCACCTACCTTAGGAATTTAAACATTCTTGATTGAGAATTGAACAACAAGAGTAAAACTCTCGTTACCTCTCCCACAAAGAAACTATAGTCCCATAAGAACATTGTACCACATATGGACTATGAAACATCTAATAAATCTATAAGAACAAAAAATATTTTCCACTGTAGAATGAAAATATAAAATAGGGGGAACCAAAACTAATTTAGTAATAATAACAAGAGACCAGGAAAAATTCAGCTCATATCACCATAGATCTAACATGTTATTCCATGGATAAATACCTATCAACATTGTTTGAAATAACCCTAAAGAAGAATATATAGACACCTAGACTTGGTATAATTTCAAAATTATTCTCAAAAAACTGAGGGTGTGATTAGATTTATAGGCAGACCACTAGAGTCAAATTCATGACGTGAATGGATAATTCATGTTCTGAATGGACTTTGTTTTATAAATAATGAAAAATACATCACTAAAAATTTAATAAACCTATATCAGTTCATGTCATGAACATTAAGTTAATTTGATGATATTTATGGGAATGATTCATCATATACAATCCTCCGCTCTTTCTCCTCATGAACCAATAGTTCACATCCTAAATCACACATTGTGAATTTCCATTCTCAAGTTGTGAATTCCTATTTGGACATCAAACCAAACTCTCATGTCATTGATTATAGTTCATGTAAATAACTTCAAATGATTCCATATTTCTTCTCCAAAACATCACTTATCCTACTCTTTTCTTCCTCCAAGTACCATGGATCCTGGAACACACTAGTAGTTGGGATAAAATGATCTATTCCATTACATATTTCTTTTATAAATTCGGAAAATGATCTATAATTCATTTTTGATATGATGAATTGACTTTATTTCAATCTGATACACATAGAATTCATTATGATAAAAAGATAATGTTTTCAATAAATAATGTCACTTTAGTCAAAATCACTATTCTTATTATCAAAACTAAGCAAACAAGTTTGGATTTTCATGATACATATAGAAAATGATCCATAATTCATTATTTATGTGTAGGAATTTACCACTTTTCAATCTGACATGTGATAGGGATTATATAAATCAAATTGTATGTTTTCAATATAATAGTTTAATTTTAGTCTAAAATGTGATTTAGAAATCTAAAACTAAGTTAATGATCATTTATTTACATGACATGTATAGTCTTGAATTTTTTTTTAAAATGAGTTATAAATCACTTATGATGTGTAAGAATTAACAACAAAACAATCCAATAAAAAAAAGAGTAGTATATGACTCAATGTGTGTTTTTTCAATATAAATGATTCATTTTAGTCAGTAACACGATTAACATAGGAAAAATCCATTCAAAGAGCTATTATTTTCATGATCCATTAGAAAAAAATTATATAATTCATTTTTGATGTGTAAGAATCGAATGCATGTAAATATTACACACAACATGAAAAGTATGAATACATGTTCATGATTTCAATTTAATAGTGTCATTTTATTCTAAAAAGTTATTTATATCGACAAAAATAAGAAAAAAATATCATATATTCATTATAATTTGAGAAAATGATCCATATTTTATTTGTGATGTGTATAAATTGACCCCACATCAATCTGACACATGACATACATGGTGTGACTCGAAGTGTTTACTTTCAACCCAAAAAATCATTTTAATATAAAACATGATTAACATACCCAAAAATCAATAAAATGAAATTACATTTCCTTAATAAATTAGGAAAATGATACATATATAATTTTGGATGTACAGAAATTGAACACAAATCAATGTGAATAATGATGTGGCTGGTATGACTCAAAGTGAAAGTTTCCAATATAAAAGTATAATTTTAGACTTGGACATTATTATGATATACCAGAAAATTGAAAAAAACTCAAATTGTCTTGATAATTTAGTAAAATGATCTAGTGAACGAACGAGTGGGTTTTCCTAACTTTTGAACCGGTGCTCGGAATCATAATATGAGGGCACCGATGAAACTGCAGTGCCAGTAATTGCATAAGAACAACTTTTCTGGAGTTGCGTTTGATCGGGAATAGTTGTTTAAAAAAAAGGATTAAGATTAAAGTGAAATAAAAATCATGATACAATTTTTACTACACATTCTTATGTGTTTTATCCCTTGTGATGGAGTTGGGGTGGGACCCACTGATGTTCTAACTCCCCTATAGAGGATTTAAGAGGAGGCAGGGCCCACATGAGCCCCCACCTTTTCATTTTTCCCTAACTCCTTTTAAAATCCTCTCTTGTCATTAAAGTTTCCAGCTTATCACTCCATTGAATTTTGACAAGTTAAGTATAATTAAATGAAGTCAATTAAATTTTGAATGATTGAATTTTAAAAGTGTTGGAAAAAGTAATAAAATAAGGCTAGAGCCTTATTTTATTTTGGGTTTCTTTGTTGTGTCGAGAGAGGGAGAGTTCTACCATTGAAGAACATCATCATCCACCTTGAAGAACGTAAAAAACACCAATGCGCCTTCCTTCATTCTTTTCCTGCGTAAAAGGAAGGGAGACATCGTTCCACCTTGGACAATCTCCGTCAACGTGTACGGAGCCTCACCCCGTGACGCCGCTTTCTGCGACACTCATTGATCATCAACTCGTTATCGAGGTAGGGGTTAATTTTGTTCGTGAATATTCTTGTCCTTCTTCGTCTTTTATTTTGGCCGCTTGTTATCAACTTAACAGGAGGAGGTTGGACCGCATGAACACGGCCTACCCTCCTCCCCCTTTGTTTTTGTGTTTGTTGCAGCTCAAAAGAAGGCGGCGTGGTGCAATTACACCACATGGAAACGTGGAGGAATGTGGCGAAGAAGCGTGGCGCCATCGCGCCACACCATTGTTTCCCTTGGAATTTGGGGATGACCTCCTTGATGGGAGGTTCAAACATTCCGATCGGTATCTAACGGGTTTGTTCGTAGAACCGGAAACATCCAATGATTCCACATCCATTTGGACCAACTTTCCAAAGGTAGGCGCTCATTAGTTTGTGGAATGATGTGGATTAGTAATTTTCATTGGTCGAGAGGATGGGAGGTCGGACACATCACACCTTTTTTGAGGGGAATTATTGAATACTCTGGGACTCTCATTATAGATTTAAGTTATGTTCGTGAATCCTTATTACATTACAAAGTATAAAATTAGCTTTCTTTTAGATCTGACAATCAATGATCGATATGTAGGAAATTTAGAGAATCTTTTATATGTATTCGAGGTTCTTCATTGATAGAGAATCATCTTTATTTGTTAGAGATTCTTAGTCAATGGTATCCTTTGATACGTAAAAGTATCTTAGCCATTATAATGACCATTCTGGTTTTAAAGCCACTCAGTGGGGCACTTGATGTTTATTTTCATTCAGAAGGACATGAATTATATCAGAGTTGGGATCAAACCCACAGATGGGCTACCTACGTATCCTTTGTTTATAAAAGGAATCATAACCCACGTAGTTCGAGTAAGGGAGTATGATGTTTAGGATTGATGTCTCAAAGAAGGATTTCATAATTACTTTTACACTCTAAGCTCATGTGAGTCATGATCGGTGTGAGAAACAAGAGGTATTGGTAAAAATTAGACAATTGTGCCATGAAAGATGCAATCATAAGAAATAATGTGGGACTTATGTATGTATGACTGCCCAGATAAATGAAGATTAGGATTTAATTCAGGGAATAAATCCAGGAACAGGGTCCATAAAGGTATAGGTGTTTCATGGAGATTTGAATACTCTAACTTGGGGCTTACTCTTGAAAAGGAGGCCCAAATTAGGAGAGGACTTATGAATGGGTTTTACTCTTGAGAAGGAATCCCATATCAATGGTAAATTAGGACTAGTTAAGAGAAATTTGATACTGGGGATTTCTCCTGAAAAGGAGGCCCAGGTTAAGGGAATTATGGTTTGGGGCTTACTCCTAAGAAGGATGCCCGTATTTGGGAACTTTAAGAATTGGGGCTTACTCATGAGGAGGATGCCCAAATTAGGGGACTAGGTCTTACTCTTAAGTAGGATTCCCATATTTGAGACTGGGGATTGCTCTTGAAATGGAGACCCAAGATAAGGGAATTATGACTGGGGCTTATTCCTGAAAAGGAGGCACAAACAATTGAGTTCTCTCATCATAAAGGATGAGGTTGATTGATTGAAATCTCACTCTTTAGTGACATAAAGATGTGTAAATCAATAGGTTTTGAGAAATATTCCATATAATTCTTTTCATATAAGGAAGTAAAATCTATAAACCACGCCATAAATGACTTTGAAGAGTGTCTTGAAGACTGAATCTTGAATAGGAGAGGTGGAATGGCTTAAGAGGGGTAAAATGGGCAAGAAGGGCACCCAAAAAGGCAAGGGCGCGCAAGTCCTGGCAGGCGCGCAGGTACTGCGTGGGTGTGCAAGTCCTGGTCGCGTAGGTATACCGACGCGACACATGGGTGTTTTCTCAATGGTTAACTAGCAAGGAAATAATTTAGTGACTCTTGATTAAAGCCATTAGAATCATCTTAAGGTTCTTCCAGAAGAGTGGCGCGCAAGTTTTAATGAAGGAGTATGTCGGCGCGCAAGTGTGTCCATTTCCCTTAAGGGCTGGCCACTCAGGCGCGCAATTGTTGATGAGTTTCAACACTTAGGTTTTCCTCTCCCTCTTTAGATCTTCCGTTCTAGGTAATAAATTACCTTATAAGTGTTTCGGATGCTTTGAGAAGAGACTAGGGCAGTGAGAGTTCGAATCTGAATTCTGGAAAAAAAAAAGTATTCCCTGAATGTGGGGCCCACAGGGTTTATTTATAGGCTGGAGAAGACCCGGGCAGTTATCACTTAGGTCGCGCAAGTCACTTTTGTGACCATTAGGAGGCGTGCAAGTATACCTGCGCAACCATGAGGGAACTTGCGCGACCTATGGGAAATGTTCTCTTTGTTCATCCCTTTGTCGATTTTTTAATGTTTCTTCATAGGATGAATCAATTTGGACTATGGTATTTCCCTTTTTCAATCTTTAGACTCAGTGATGAAAAGGAGCATCAAAAAAAGTCCCCCCTCAGGGTTGGATCCAAAATAAATGAGGATTTGACTCTGAGGAAAAGAAGAAAACAAAAGGAAAGGAGGCGCGCAAGTAGTTCAATGCGCAACACTTGGCGCGCAGGTGGGATTCGCACAGGGCTACGAACATTAGTCATGCTGGGTATGGCGCATTGGGCTCTGGCCGCATCTATAAATAGTGGGACTCACTTCCGTACAAAACATATGGATTTGAAACTTTCAAGCTCTCACCGCCCAAGTTGCATTTTCCGCACAAGTTGTTCTGTTTCCTGCTGTTTCCTTGATGTCACGCTACTGTAAAGGTATCTGGACCTGCGCAGTGATACTTGTGTGCCAAATATTTGCGCGGCACATTCATACTTGCGCGCCAAGTTTAGACTTTCACGCCTTAATGCCTTATCCATTTTTTTCGAATTCTTTCACATTTTTATGAAAAAACAACTTACTTAAGAGTTAATTTATTCAACTTTTGTGAAGATTCAATGGCTCCCAAGATAATTGGAAAGGATGATCAACTTGAAAGCAAGTAGATTGATTACATGATTAACATTTTTGGCCATGATTATTATGATATCTGTGACAACAATCTCCCAGATTTGGATAAGTACTTGAAAAAATATCATCATAATTTCCCACAGAGCATCTATATTCATATATGTGGTCATGGTCATCTACAAGGATTCAATGTTCCAGATGCAACAAATTATACGCCTGAAATGCAGCTGCACTGCTACTCCTTTATTTCAGTTATGATGTTCATTAAGAGAAACAACATTGGTGTGAACATTCAAATTTTCCTTCAATGCCATTTCCTTGTAGATGTGAAAATGGAAAACCCGTGGGCTGAAATTTTTTTCGCTGTCGGTTGGTGGAGAGAAGACAAACATGGCATTAGAGCAATATCTGAAAAGAGTACTCTCTCCAAATGGATCTTTACTTCCAATGCCTTATTCTCAAATCCATGTATCCATCTTCCAAGTCTCTTGGAAAGAAACAGAGTCACTGTTTGATCAGAAAACAATTTTCTCAAACCACACTCAAGAACATCCTTTTACAATTGTTCCAAGCAGAGCTGGTATCACTGCATCTCTTATTGTATCCAGTTGAATGAATTAATTCCAGTTGGTTGCTGATGAAACTCGGGATGCCGTAAATCAAATGAAGATTTATGTTGAAGGATTTTTTGTAATTCCTTGGAAAAGAGAAGAGACTCCAATCTGTGGATGTCCTTCTAACACTTGTTCATCAATGACAAACACTTTCACCTTCAATCATTTTTACATGCATTCTCTTTTGCTAAATGCTTTGGATTTTAACTAAGCCAATGGGCTTAGTAAGCATAGTTTGATTTTTTTCTAGGATTAATGTAAATAACCCTACAAACTTTGAACCTTTTAATTGCTCAATATTACCTAAATCATACAAAATTAATGTTTAGTGACCTGGAACATGACTTTTATTCAGAGTTCCCTTGTCTTTTGTTGGTAGTTTAAAGTCATGCATGTCGGACATAAAGAGGCTAATGTTTAAGGTCGAAATAGCTTTGACCGAATGAATTAGAATTGACTCAATTCCTTGACAATTCATCTAAAAACATAGTACCATAATCAAGTATGAGAGAAAATATGTAAACTATTACTTAAGAATATTTGAATCTGGGGAATGATATGAAAAAGAGCTAAAAAGGCATTAGAAGAAGTAGTTCCCAAGAATGAAGTTACCATTATTTAACAAACCCATTAGGGGGTTGAATTATACAGGGCCACCTAAGGGAATTGGATGCATAGTTAAACAAAATAGTATCTTTTGGCTAACAAGTTTTTTATGTAGACTCTTTATTTAAGGCCGCCTATAGGCACGTGATGCCAGTGAATGTTTATGGAGATTCAAATTTTCCAAAGTATAGAGTTTGTTGTATGGAAAGAAGTACTTGAATATGGAGAAGATATTTCCAAATAAGATTATCGAAGAACTGGATAGATATCACTCCTATGAAGGTCTATCCCAAATGTAGGGAAGGAGAATATAAACCATAGACTTGAATTCTTTTAGATCATGAAAAAGGATATGGGACAAATATGTTAAGGATGGCTAATTTTTCGGATCCCTATATACTGTCATTTAAGAACAATAAGGAAAAAAGAGGATTTCTTCCCATGAATGAAGTTACCATTATTTAACAAACCTGTTAGGGGGTTGAATTATATAGGGCCACCTAAGGGCATTGGCTGCATAATCAAATAATAGTATCTTTCGGCTGACTAGTCTGTTATGTGGACTGTTTGTGTAAGGCCTCCTAAGGGCTCGTGCTGCATAGTTAGGTAAAAGAACTCTCAGAAATTTTACATTTTTGTGACTAGAAGTCATGAAAAAGGTTATGGAGTTCTGAAAATATTTAAGGATAGGATTATGACACAAAAAGATGGGTATTTTCCAATGTATACAGAGATACACAGATCAATTCTAACCATAATCATGTTGTGCCTGGGTCCAGAATTGAAATTTTGGACTTCACTACGTATCCCATAAGGATGAGAATCAATCCATACGTAGTTCTTAAACTACAGTTTAACGTCGTGTGGGACAAAAGGATTAGAGATCTTATTTTAGGGTCACAGATCTTGGACCATTATAAGCAATACACAGTGTGTGTTTTCATGGGGACTTTTCAGGCAAGGGATTGAAAGTGGAATTTGAGGTTAGGCCCAAAGACTTGGGGCTAGATTCATGGGACACCCAAATGTTCCTACGTATACCATAACGATGGTAATCAATCCCACGTAGTTCTAGAAATACCCTCTGTACAAATTTGGTTCGTACATGTGAAGGGTGAAAGGGGACTTTAGTACAATGATAGTTTAACCCATGATAAAAGGTTTAGGGATTACCATGTATGCACATAGTCTATGAAATGAAACATGATTGAAAATCAATTTAAATAATGATTCTCTATCAAGTGGGGGTATCAAAGAATATTGTAGTTTATTGTCATACTGGACCAATGTGTTGTATACTTTAACGTCGTATAACAAGGACGAAAGTGAACAAATGTAAAGATATTTATTCTAGGGGCAGTTTCATGAATCAACATCATATGAGATGGAGGTGAACCAATGTGAAGATATTGGTTTTGGGCTTGAACCTTGGGAGGTTGCCTACGTACTCATCCTGGAAGGCAAGGATCAATGTCTGCGTAGTTCAATTAAAGAATGAATTAATGATCATGTTGTTCTTGGGGACAACGACCTAAAAAGATGTTGGGACTTACACATGGTTAGTAGCCCAGAGAGAGTGTTATGGTTGAGGTTTTCTCTAAGATCACGTGATTCATACTAGGTGTGAGAAAAAAGAGGTAACAACAACCATAATGATGCACAGTTTAATGTCATGTAGGACACATGAAGGGACTATGAAGTTTAAAGTCTTGCAGTTAGGACTATTGGCGTTGCATAGTTTAATGTCATGTGGCAGGGACAAAGTACAGTTTAATGTCATGTAGGACGTATCACGGACTTTCTTTACAGTTTAACATCATGTAGTTAGGATGACGGGGACAATATAGTTTAACGTCATGTTGGACGTATTAGGGACTTTTTCACAGTTTAGCATCATGTTGGACGAAAGTGCGAATAATTTAAGTTCATATACATGGACCGTTGATGATGCAGACGAGGGTGTAGTTTAAGGTCATACATGACCTTTGATGATTATGTAGTTTAACGTCTTTCCGGACGTAAGGGACTTTTATACATTTTAACTTCATGTAGTTAGGACGTCACAGTTTAATGTCGTGCTGGGTGTAAGGGACTTGAAAATAGTTTAGGCTCATATGCATGGACCGTTGATGATGCAGTTTAAGGTCATACAGGACCTAGTTGCAGTTTAAGTTCATACTGGACCATGGTGCAGTTTACGGTCATTTTGGACCATGGTGCAGTTTAAGGTCATACTGGACCATTTAATGAACTTTTTCAAAGTTTAATGTCGTGTGGGATGAATGTAAAAATAGTTTAAGGTCATATGTATGGACCATTGGTTATTCAGTTTAAGGTCATACTAGACCCGGGTGCATTTTAAGGTCATACTGGACCATGGTGCAGTTTAAGGTCATACTAGACCATTTAGGGAACTTTTTCACAGTTTAACGTCGTGTGGGATGAAAGTAAAAATAGTTCAAGGTCATATGTATGGACCATTGGTTATGCAGTTTAACGTCTTGCTAGATGGTGGTGCAGTTTAAGGTCATACTGGACCTTGGTGCAGTTTAAGGTCACACTGGACCATGGTGCAGTTTAACGTCATACTGGACCATGGTGCGGTTTTTGGTCATACTGGACCATTTAGGGAACTTTTTCACAGTTTAACGTCGTGTGGGATGAATGTACAAATATTTTAAGGTCATATGTATGTACCATTGGTTATGTAGTTTAACATCTTGCTGGACGGTGGTGCAGTTTAAGGTCATACTGGACCATGGGGCAGTTTAAGGTCATACTGGACCCTGGTGCAGTTTAAGGTCATACTGGACCACGGTGCAGTTAAAGTCATACTGGACCATGGTGCAGTTTAAGGTCATACTAGACCATGGTGCAGTTTAAGGTCATACTAGACCATGGTACGGATTATGGTAATACTTGACCTTTTAGGGAACTTTTTCACAGTTTAACGTCATGTGGGATGAAAGTAAAAATAGTTTAAGGTCATATGTATGGACCATTGGTTATGCAGTTTAACGTCTTGCTGGACGGTGGTGTAGTTTAAGGTCATACTGGACCATGGTACAGTTTAAAGTCATACTGGACCATTTATGATGTATTTTTTGAGTATACAAAATACTTCTTAAAAAATCATGCATTGGATGGAGTAGTGATGAATTCTCCATCCCTCGAGATTAATGAATAAGCTCTATTAGAGTAGACCCTATGTGTTGTGTAAGGTCCTTCCCATTTTGGCTCAAGCTTGGGAGGTTTCTTTCCTGGTATCATTGGAGTTCTGAGAACTAATACCAATTCTCCCTGAGTGTATGAACGAAGACGAACTTTTTTGTTAAAAGCTCATGCTATTCGATTCTTATAGACTTCCAAGTGGTGCAAAGTGCAAAGTCTTTTCTCATATAATCGTTCAAATTCATTCAATCAGTTTTGATATTGTTTGTCTATATATGATTGATCACAAATGGAAACTCTGAGGGTGGGTAGTTGAACTTCAATTGGAAAAACTTCTTCTGTTCCATATACCAATGAATATGGAGTTGACCGAGTTGCAGTGCGGGCAGTAGTCCGATAAGCCCATAAAGCATGAAAGAGTTTATCAGGGCATGACTTCTTATCCTTATCCACCATCTTTTGAAGTATATTTCATAGAGTCTTGTTGAAAGCTTCTATCTGGCCATTGGCCGCTGCATGATACCGAGATGAATGGTCGGATTTGATATTGTATTTTTGATACAACTTCTTCACCTTGGATGAACAGAAGTTGGTGCCATTGTCCGTCAATATGGTATGAGGGACACCAATTCTAGTAATGATGTTAGACTTGATGAAGCTAACAACGCATTTAGAACTGACTTCCTTGAGAGGTATTTCCTCTGCCCATTTGGAAAATAAGTCAGTAGCAATATGAATGTACTTAAATTGCTTGGCCGTAGCCGAAGGGTATGGTCCCACCACATCCATTCCCCATGTGGAAAATGGCCCTGAGTATTTAGCTTTATGAAGAATCTATGGCGGTTGATGAATGAATTTGGCATGTACTTGGCATGATTGACACTTCTTTGTGAAATCGACACAATCTTGTATCATTGAAGGCCAAAAGTATCCAAGCCATTGAATCTGATCAGACAATCCATGTCCAGACTGGTGGGCACCACAAACTCCTACATGCACTTCTTTCATGACAGCCATTGTATCTTCACCATCAATGCATCTAAAGAGAACTCCATCAAAACCACATTTGTAGAGAATTTTCTCTATGTGATCTGGACTATCATAAAGTTCAAAATTAACCACACGTCACCGGATTTGTTCTTTCTCTACTCTATCAGGTGGAAGTGTTCAATTTTGAAGGTATTCCCTGATATGTGACATCCATCCTATAGTATGACTATATGGCTCAGGAATGGGACTAATTTCATTAATTTCCTCTATTCTGATTTGAACATAATGTGAAATTGCACGACGGTGGGCAATACTGATGGTTGTCTCATCCCGATTTGGATCTTCCAGAGTTGTGGCTATATTATCCAATGCATCAGCTTAAGAATTTTTTGATATTGGGACATAAGTAAACGTTGGTTCCGAAGGTAATTCTTACATTAACTCTCTAACGTAATCATACAAAGGGATTAGTTCTTCTTTTCTGATGGCATAATCCCCATTGACTTGTTTGATTACCAGGTCTGAATCACCTTTCACATTTAAGTGATTCACTTGTTCTTGAAGCACTAATTCCAAGCCTGCGATGAGATCTTGGTATTTAGATTCATTATTGTTACCACCTTCCCACAATAAGAAGGAATAAGGTAACACTGCCTTTTCTGGAGAAATGAGCACAATTAATAAGCCAACTTTGTTGAATTTAGGATTTTCCATTTTCCTCCCTGTTGGACTTATAGAAGCACCATCAAAATACATTTCCCATGCCTGAGGACTTTCTTGAATAGAGAAGACTTCCTCAGCAGGGAGTTCAATATCTAAAGATGTGTCTTCACTGAAGGGTGTTCATCCAGGAAATCAGCCAGATCATGGCCCTTTATCGCCTTTTGAGACACATACTGAATGTCGAATTGCTGTAAAATAACTGCCCATCTTTCCATACGTCATGTAAGCATTGGACGACTAAGGATGAATTTGATCGGGTTATTGCGAGATACCAATTGGACCTTGTGATGTTGCAGGTAATGTCTCAACTTCTGAACTACAAAGATTAATGCCAGGTATCACTTCTCAATACTTGAATATCGGGTGTCTCCTTCAAGCACAGTTCGACTGAGATAGTAGAGGATGTTTCCATTCCAAGCATCATTCTTTTGAGCAAGAAAGGCACCCAATGATCACTCTAGAGCTGTCATGTAGAGGATAAGTGGTCTTCCTTCAACAGGTGGCATGTGTACTGGTGGAATCAAGAGGTTTTTCTTGAGAATATCACATGCTTCTTGACATTCTTCAGTCCACTGGTAAGTGACTCCCTTCTTCATTAATTTGGTGAAGGGTAAACGTTTTCCTGCCAAATTGGCGATGAAACGCCGAATATAGGCTACGTGTCCTTGAATTCCTCTTAATTATTTCAAATTTCAAGGAGGTGACATATCGAGGATTGACTTGGTCTTCTTAGGATCGACTTCAATACCATGATGGCATACAACAAAGCTGAGAAATTTTCCTAAGGTTACCCCAAAGGCACATTTTAAGGGGTTCATCTTCAAATTATGTTTTCAAATCTTGTGGAATATGACTTCCAAATCATCCAAGTGATTAGAACGTTGTTTGGATTTAACTACTAAATAATCTACATAGCATTCAACAAACATCCCTCAGAAGGGTTTGAAGATATGATGCATGTCACACTGATATGTTTCACCTGCATTCCTTAAGCCAAAGGGCATTACCCGGTAGCAAAACACACCCTGAGGGGCTCGGAAGGCTGTAGATTCCTCGTCTTCTAGGGCCATTCGGATCTGATTATATTCGGAATATCCATCCATGAAGTAAAGTGATTCATAGCCAGTTGTTGCATCAATTAAAAGTTCTATAATCGGAACTGGGAAATCGTCCATAGGATAATGTCGATTAAGATCTCTGAAATTGATGCAAACTCTAATTTGTCCATTCTTCATCTTTATGGGGACAATATTAGCCAACAACATGGGATATTGAACTTCTCTGACGAAGTTAGATTTGATAATCTTATCCACTTCAGCTTCAATTTTAGAAGCATATGTTGGGTGTGTTCTTCTCGCGGCTTTCTTAAATCCTCTATGTTCTTATGGTAAACCAAAATGATGAGTAGAAACATCAGGATCAAGACAGGGAATTTATGTATAGTTCCAAGAAAATATATCTCTTTTTTTCTTTAGAAAAGAAATATAAATCTCTTGCTCTTCCAGATTCATGGCCGCACTGATTAAAGTGGGGTGTGGATCTTCTTTGTTACCCAGATTTATTTCTCTGAGTTCATCCATAGTGGTAGAGATACCCTCTTCAAATGTTGGAGGAGCATCTATGAGATCTTCCTCTTCTTCTTCTTCATGTGTTATTTCTTCCATTTCTACTTTCATAGTAGATGATAAAGCAGAATTTTCATGACCAGAAGAGATGTCAAAATTTACACATCTTGAAGAAGAAGCTTCCATTTCCGACCTGATTGATTATGAAGGGTCTTCTTTGGGTAATAAAGAGGATCTGATGGGTTGAGAATCGAGATCATTGTTCACCTCTTATATTTCTATAACTTCTTATGGCCTAATTGGTGAAGTATAGACTTGTTGGATTTAAGCAGATGAAACGAAGACGTCACCATTTTTACTTTCATCACTGCTTAGTGGGTTACCAATTTCTCCCATGTTGTCTAGCTCAATTGTCATAATTGACATTATGGATCTTCCCATAAGAGTATTTTGATTTGGTTTAATCTTGTTAATTTGACTTATAGGAAACACATAATCTGTACTCACATGTGTAAATGGATTTACTGGAATCTTCTCCAAACCATATGGAGCATTAACTTTGGTAATCTACTTTGTTGTGGATTTTTTTCTCCCCTTCATGTGATAGAATTCTGCCTCAATGTATTGAGACTCACTTGTCTTGAACGAAGCCTTATCACCATAAAATGTACCAACATGACCATCGAAACAATATTTGAGACATTGATGGTTTGATTAAGGGACAGTTGCATGCTTATGTAACTAGGGTCTTCCAAGAAAGATGTTGAAAGATGAGTCTTGATCAAAAACCATGAAATCCGAATTGGATACAAGATCTCCAAACTGAGTTTTGAGTGTAACTTCGCCCAGTGGTTCTTGTTCATTTTTATCATATCCTTGTAACATCATGGTAGAATGAGATAAATCAGATTCTATGAGGCCCAATCAGCGAAGTGTACGAATGGGCATGAGGTTCACTCTTAAACCATTGTCAATGAAAGCTCTTCGGACGTCTACGCCATTGACCATGCCAGATAACTAAAAAGGTCTAATATTCCCATGCACAACATCATCTTCATCTTCATTAGTAAAAGATATTATTGCACCGAATTCTGCAGTATTATTCTCTATGTGATAGACTTCATATGTAGCAATTTCAGTTTCAAACTCTTGAGGACTCGACAAAGCCTCAATGAGTGCTTCTCGAAGATCATTTGACAGATTCAAAGCATCCAGAATTGATAACATGACTGGTACTTGGGCCAAGTGTTTCAATACATCATACTTTTGCTCCAGAGGTCTGTGTTTCCCAATAAGAATATGTGGTTTAGCAGGTACCTTGGAAGAAGATGATTTGGAAGTTGATTCATCTTGTATCGAGATAGGAATTGGAAATATCCCTAGTTTTGGAAGATTATACCGATTAGGTCCATTTACTTTCTAAGAGGAAGATGATGGAACCTTCAACCGGTCTTCCAAAAAAATTGTGCCAGGACTGAATTTTCTATTGGTAGAAGAACATGAATTTTCTTGTTGAGCTCGCTGGAGTGCTCTACCGCAAGTTTCTGCTGCGTACACAGTTCTAGAAGGGGTAGAATTGGGATAGTGGATTTTGATATATCCACGTCTTCCCCTTTATCCAAAGCCTCTGGAACTTCATTTGATTCCCCTTTTTGATACAAGGAATTCAGGCTCATCGAAATCGAAACTACGACTGTCATATGGATCTATTAATTGAATCAGATTAACAGAACCGAAGATTAATTCTTCATATGATGAAGACTCTTCCAGATTAGCCTGTTTAGACTATGACGTTTGGTGGGGCGGTGCCCGTGGCTTTGAAGTAGATGGCATGAAGTCGGCCAGAGTCAAAGACAAATTAGTCTTTGACACATAATCATCTTCTTTTGATTCTTTTTCTTTCTTTGAATCATGTCGTTTCTTTGAGGACTTTCCCTCTGACAATGAGGGTTTTGCAGCAACATTTATGGCAGAAGACACAATCGGTTTCTTTACTTGTGTTCGCAAAATAGCATGAGTTTAGTTGATTGTCTTTCTGACCATCCAATCATCATACATCTGTGCATTTTTTGCTTTTGACTTCTTTCCATTCACCTTACTCCTCTGGAACTATAGCAGTGACACATGCTACCTGGGTTGAAGAGCATTTCAGTTTGAATTGTCCCATGTCGACTATCTTTTGCGGGAGGTCTTTGAAGACAAAACACTCCTGGATGGGATGCCCCAACATTTGATGAAAGGGGAAATAATTGGGAAAGTCTTCAACTCCTTCCTTGTTTCTCCTCTTGGGCTTTGGAACCTGAACCAAATTATTATGTATGGTCGAAATGAAGTAACCACGAAATTGTTCATTTTGGAAAGAGTATGTTTTTCTCTTCAGATCCTCAAATTTTTTTCTTCTTTGATCTCGTTGATCATCTGGACGAAATGGCCATTTTTGTTGGCACTCAGGAGGTGGTTCCCTTTGAGAGGATAAAGGTTTTGAGGAAGAAACAGGTATAGGTATTTGTTTAAACATAACTGTAACAATTTCTTCTTTACCAATTCTCCTTCCGGGAGCTGATGGAATTACAAGAGATTTAGCCTTAGCTTGTATATCGGAATCTTCAATCTACTAAGCGATTGTAGTAAGGTCTCAAAACTCTCCTGTGTATTTCACAGGGATCAATAGTGTGCATAATTTGTCACACAGATTTTCCAGTCAGACTGGCAACAGATCCTCTTGAGGGAGTGCTCATCTTAGGGAATATGTTAACCCCTTCCAGCGAGCAATGAAATCAGAGACTCTTTCATTCTCCCTTTTCTTACAGTTTGTAAGATCAAAAACTGTTGTTTTGGCAAAGTTGAACTGAATTGAATAAGAAATCGTTGATGGAGATCTTCCCATCCGGTAATTGACCGGGATTTCAAGCTTGTATAACAGAAAAAAGCTGGTCCTTGCAAGGTTCGCACGAAGCATCTGAGTTTCACTACTTATTGATGCTCCGGAGTTCCCATCATTGGATCGCAACATGACATGTAATAAATCAAATGTTGTTCAGGGTCGCCTGATCCATTGAAAATAGGTAATATATGGTTTCCAAAACTGGATGGGGGAGAGACTGAATCTACCCATTCAGGGTAAGATCTCTTTTCTGGTTTAACCTGCGCATGTTTCCCTTCCTGAGTTTCTAACCAAGCTGTTAATGACTCAATGGTAGTTATTAACTTTTGAGAAACATCCGGTTGAACTTGGACTTGGGTAGGTGAAATGACTGGATCTTGGACAGATGTGGTGGTTGGTGCTGCAACTGATGGGAGTACTACCACCTGTTGTTGAACTTGACCCTTAGGATTAGACCTATGAGGGTGTACTGATAGAGGATGATATTCTTGACCCATCTCAGTAGCTGCAAAAAATTCCCATGGCTGACTAACTCCAGCACGCTTAAGAAGAAGACTACTTTGAAGTATTTCTGCATTCAACCTCTTTAATTCCTTCATTTCTTCCTCCTGTTGTGCAAACCTTTTCTCTAGTGAGAGCGTTTGACCTTCTCCAGAGGAAGGACATGTAACCTGATTCTTTCCCCTCCCTTTTTTGGATCATTTTCGGAAAGTGGAAGTGGGTTACTTGAAGGATTGCCTAGGTTCTAAGTAACCATTTGATTTCGTGTACGCACACCTTCTTTATTTGTGTCGGTGCGTACATCTTCTTGAGCAGGAACCTCTTTATCTGAGTCCCCTGAGTGAGCCTCATCTAGTGGATCAGAAAAAACAACATTGATGACATTGATTGATGCATAACGCATTGCATCCCTTATATCAGCATTTCTGTGATATTGTCTTCTTTCATGTCTTTGATGAGACATTTCCATTTGTAGATTTGATCCCTCGGGAACTTCTTCACGAACCGTAATTTGGAGGGAATCTCCTGATAATTTGACTCTTCGTTCCTCTTGAGGCTTCTTCCCCAATCGATAAAAGACCGACTTTCTCTGAGGAGGGGATTGATGATTTGAAAAAGTCCCCAGTCCGGTGGACTGGGGATATTCCTGCTATTCCCACTCAACTCCTCGAATCCTATTTGTTGATTCCGGGGGTTGATTTAAAAGAGTCCCCAGTCTGGCGACCTGGGGTGGCTCTTGACATGCTATGTCTGAGACTTTCTTAAAAGCTCTCATGATCTTGCGAACCTTAGTCTGTAAATTATCTAGGTGCATTAACTTGTATCCACTTTTATCACCAGGTTCAAAAGACCATTGGATGATTTCTGACACTTCTATCACTTGATGATGTGTTTGCTCCATACGAGAGGCCTGTTCAATATTCTCATTTTAATGATGCAGGAGTAATTCATCAACTTGTTCTCTGTATGCTTGATTTTTAGAGGAACTAGTTAAAGCATGTTCTTGGGAAAGTTTTTGATAACAAACAAAGCCCATTGCATATGGCCAGCCATGGGCAATAACATTGCATGAGACCATTTTCGGAGAGCTTTGCTGACTATAGAGAACTGTGAAATAATGTGCTCCATGAACACCCCATCCTCTGACATAAATACCAGATGGGGCATTGGAAATTAACTGACACAATTTTCTTAGTGCACCAAGGAATGAACGTTGAAGGGCTCTCTTCTGCTTTTCAGCCTTCGGATATCGAGAGACTGATGGAGATTCCAAATCAATCTGACATTGTAACCCTTCTATTATCTTAAGATTATTTTCATATTCATCATAATACAATACTTTCTTCTTCAATTGACAAATAGTTTTCTATATGTTGAGATGAATATCATGAATTCCATCATCCGTCAACATTTCTGGAATGTCATACTGAGAATCAGCTAGAGGCCAAAACATGACTGGCACTTCACCTTTTTCCAGTTGTTTTCTCATGTTCATCATTTCCTCTTTATCATTTGATGAAGATTCTTCTACCTGTTTTGACCAGAGCTGGTGCTTCCTTGTTGCTTCATTGGATTCAATAGGATTGGTAGAGAAATCATTGATCAAACTAGAAGATGCATGACTTATGTGTGGTTCGGAGCATGACCTACACCATGGGCTATCTTCTGATTAAGAAAGTATTTCACCTGTTAGCGATGAAGCATCATACATGATTGGTTTCTCATTTTCAGGTGCCTCAAGATAAGAGGGCTTTCCCGGCACTACATCGTCCACTAGAGCATTTTCCGGGCAATGTGCATCACTACTGCGGAGAGGACTTTTGTAGAGAAATTCATCATCATGGGGAGGACCACCATAATGGGTTATAGAAAAAGATGATATCTCTTTCTCCTTGGTCTTCTGACCACACAGAGGGTTCATGTGGCTCTCATCTGAAGATGAAACTTTGAGATCGACCGAATTGTCATGAAGCAAGCCTTCATGAGGATGTGTCTGTTGAAGACCTTCAGAATTAAAGTTCCCACTATTGGGAAATGAGGGAGTAAAATCTTGAATTCTAACAAATAACTGTCTGAGGGCTTCGAGAACACCAACATCGAGAAAGGCCTTGTTACAGATTGGCTCTTGATCTCCTGACTGTGTCGGGCAGGTGTTTTTCTTAGACGCCTTATTACACGCTTTGGAAACCAATTGTTGACAAAAGTGGCTACTCTCATCTGGTGTATGTGCCTGATCAGGAAAGATGATCAGGTTAGGCTGACGATCTCCACTCAAATCAGGTGTATGTGCCTGACTTGGTTGTCCGTATGATATAAATGAGTATTCCCCACAACCTTCTTGGACTGGAACATATGTGTGTGTCTGTTCCGGAGTGAATTTTAGATGTGTCACTCCATTGGTAGAGATAGATTTATGTGTCTTTCCCCGAGATGTTGCTGAAGATGTTATGATATCCTGGCAGGCTTCCAGAATATGAGCAGGGATTTTCTTCTACTCTTTCACCATTGATAGAATATGCTTGGTGACTTCAGCTTCCAGAACGGGGATATACGTCCATTCCGGGCTTGGAGTTGGTTTATGTGCCTACTCCTGTCATCCTTTTCCTTTTAGTGAATCCTGACAATACTCAAGTGTGGGGCCAGAGAGTTGAGTCTGCCTCCTATTTGTTGTCGGGGATTTCTGACTAACTTCTCCGAATTCTACCAAGCGATAATGTTGGTAGGATTGATTAGTACTAGCAGGTGTATGTGCCTGCTGATTGCACTTCGCCAAACGTAGTTGACAAGATCCATCATATGTAGTCAGATGAGCCTGCTGAATAGATAAGGATATATAAACAGGTGTATGTTCCTTCCTATAGTACTCTGCCGGAATTGCCTGGTGGGATTGGCGTGATGCTGCCAGACGAGTCTACTGGAAAGAGGAATTAAAATGGGCAGGTGTGTGTGCCTGCTCATTTCTTGCCCCCATGTTAGGTTGGTGGACTTCTCTTGAGATGGCAGAGATGAGAACCTTCTCACTGTTAACCGGATTTCGCCTCTGGCGATTCATCTTTCCTGCTTGGGTTCTAGGAACCTGAGCCAAAAGCCTGGAGTCGGTACCCTCATCATGTTGAGGGCGCACTACCGCATGAGTCTGGTGGTGATTGTTATTGGGATCCCTTGGGAAGGACTCCTTTCTGCTTGAAATAAGGCCCTAAGGTACCTGCTCATTCACACCCACAGATTAAGGGAGTGAATGGTGATTGTGTTCCGGGGATAACGACCCGAAACGATTGGAGACGGTAGTCAGCACCGCCTTCTTCTTGATCACTGGTCGTCTTTGTCCGGACGACCGGTGTGAGTTTGTCACATGGAGGTCTTATCGGGAAGCCTATAGAGTTGGGATGGTACCATGTTGACGGTACTCCTTAACCAGTGCATTTGATACCCAGCGTTGAAGAAGCTGAGTAGGTGATGTCATCCTCAGAGCGGACGACGATTCAGTAGGAGTAGCAGCAGTGGCATTTTTAGCAGCAGTAATCACATGTGTGAACTTGAGAGCATCCATTCTAGAAATGCATAAGATCTTGGAAAAGAGTGCCAAGTTTGATATAACAGACTTAATCAACATTAATTCACCCACTACATCTTTTGGATAAGCACATATGTCAATGATTGTTTTTGTTGTCCCTCTCATTGAGTTTTAAATAGGGTCCTAACAAATAGGTAAAACATCATTTTAACTTGGTTAAGGATTCACGTCAGGTTCACCATTTTTGTTTCCCTAAAAATTTGGGGATGACCTCCTTGATGAGAGGTTCAAACATTCTGATCGGTTTCTAATGGTTTTGTTCGTAGAACCGGAAACGTCCAATGATTCCACATCCATTTGGACCTACTTTCCAAAGTTAGGCGCTCATTAGTCTGTTGAATGATAAGGCTTAGGAATTTGCATTAGTCGGGGGGATGGGAGGTCAGACGCATCACACCTTTTTTTAGGGGAAATATTGTCTACTCTAGGACTCTCTTTATAGATTTATGTTATATTCGTGAATCCTTATTACATTACCAAGAATAAAATGAGGTTTCTTTTAGATCTGAAAATCAATGATCGATATGTACGAAATTTAGAGAATCTTTTATATGTATTTGAGGTTCTTCATTGATAGAGAATCATCTCTATTTGTTAGAGATTCTTAGTCAATTATATCCTTTGATACATAAAAGTCTCTTAGTCATTATAATGACCATACTAGTTTTAAATCCACTCAGTGGGGCACTTGATGTTTATTGTCATTCAAAAGGAAATGAATTATTTCAAAGTTGGGATCAAACCCGCAGATGGGCTACATGCGTATCCTTTGTTTAGAAAAGGAACCAGAACCCACGTAGTTCGAGTAAGGGAGTATGATGTTTATGATTGATGGCTCAAAGAAGGATGTCATAATTACTTTTACACTCTAAGCTCGCGTGAGTCATGCTCAGTGTGATAAACAAGAGGTATTGGTAAAAATTAGACAATTGTGCCATGAAAGATGAAATCATAAGAAATAATGTAGGACTTATATATGTATGACTGCCCAGATAAATGAAGATTAGGATTTACTTCAGGGAAGAAATCTAGGAATAGGGTCCATAATGGTATAGGTGTTTCAAGGAGATTTGAATACTCTAACTTAGGGCTTACTCCTAAAAAGGAGGCCCAAATTAGGAGAGGAATTATGATTGGGTTTTACTCCTGAGAAGGAATCCCATATCAAAGTTAAATTTGGACTGGTTAAGAGAAATTTGAGACTGGAACTTTCTCCTGAAAAGGAGGCCCAGGTTGAGGGAATTAAGGTTTCGGGCTTACTCCTAAAAAGGATGCCCAGATTTGAGAACATTAAGAATTGGGGCTTACTATTGAGGAGGATTCCCAAATTAGGGGACAGGGGCTTACTCCTAAGGAGGATGGCCATATTTGAGACTGGGGATTGCTCCTGATAAGGAGGCCCAGGTTATGGGAATTTTCACTGGGGCTTATTCCTGAAAAGGAGGCCCAAACAATTGAGTTATGTCATCTTAAAGGATGAGGTTGGATGAATGAAATCTGAATCTTTAGTGACATAAAGATGTGTAAATCACTGGGTTTTGAGAAATATTCAACAGAATTCCTTTCAGATAAGGAAGTAAAATAAAAAAACCATCCATAACTGACTTTGAAGAGTGTCTTGAAGACTGAATCTTCAATAGGAGAGGTGGGATGGCTTAAGAAGAGTAAAATGGGCAAGAAGGACACCCAAAAATGCAGGGGCGCGCAAGTCCTGGTAGGCGCGCAGGTACTGTGTGGGCGTGCAAGTCCTGGTCATGCAGGTATACCTACGCGACACATGGTTATTTGCGCGACGGTTAACCAGTAAGGAAATACTTGAGCGACTCTTGATTAAAGCCTTTAGAATCATCTTGAGGTTCTTCCAGAAGAGTAGCGTCCAAGTTTTAATGAAGGAGTAAGGCGGCGCGCAAGTGTGGCCATTTCCCTTAAGGGCTGGCCACTCAGGCACGCAAGTGTTGATGAGTTTCAACACTTAGGCCTTCCTCAGCCACTTTAGATCTTCTGTTCTAGGTAAAAATTACCTTAGAAGTGTTTCAGATGCTTTGAGAAGAGACTAGGGTAACGGGAGTTCAAATCAGAATTATGGGAAAAACACTTCTCCATGAATGGGGGGCCCACAAGGTCTATTTATAGGCTGGAGAAGACCCGGGCAATTATCACTTAGGTCGCGCAAGTCACTTGGGCAACCATTAGGCGGTGCACATGTATAACTGCGCGACCATGAGGGAACTTGCGCGACCTATGGGAAATGTTCTCTTTGATCATCCCTTTGTCGATTTTTTGATGTTTATTCAAAGGATGAATCAAATTGGACTAAGTTATTTCCATTTTCCAATATTTAGACTCTGTAATAAAAATTAGCGTCAACAGCCGTTGAGGCCAAATGAAGCCGCGACTGGAGTCGGGCCACCGCGAAGGGGCGCGGCGTCGTCACGCCGTGCGAGAGAACCACGAAGAGACTGCGGCCGGAGCGGGGCCGCGGTGGAGGGGCGCGGCACCATCACGATGCGCCGGTCAGACCAAGGTCGTGGCCTCGAGCCGTGACTGAGTAGGAGGGGGCGGCCAAATCCTCTAGACACCGGTGCATAGGGGGAGGGACCGGCTGGTCCCGCGCGACACCCTGGCTGACCGTTATGGTCGGCCAGATCTGAAAACCGGGGTTTGTAACCCCCTGGATGGAAAGAAGAGTGGCCCCCACATAGGGTCCGCCATTTTAAAATAGGGGGGCAGTGCCCCCCCCCCCTTCCGCGATAGCTCAGCCAGCGCCGAGCTGGCCACGTGGGTCGTGCCCGCGCCAGGCCAACCGGCCACCCAGGCCGGACCCACCGCACCGGGCCGGGCCTCCCAGGCCGGGACGGGCCACACCGGCGGGGCTGGGCTACGCCGTCTGGGCCGGGCCGCGCCCTAATAGGCTGGACCCGGACCTGGGTCGGGTCGAACCAGGGGGTCGTGGGCCGGGTCGGTCTGGGCCCAAAACCCCCCTAAAACCGGATATGTTCGTTTAAATGCCCATAACTTGTGCTACGGACCTCCGATCGATGCATAGTCAGTTGCGATGCGATCCTTGGATCGCGTGTGTCGTTTAGGTATATTAAACTCATGGTTTAAAAGAACTTTCAGTATGGACAGGTTGGTTCGAACACGAAACCAACCGGGCCATCAGAGCGGAAACGCTTATAACGTGAGCTCTGGACGTCGGATTGACGTGCCGTCGACTTCGTTGGATTCCTCTTAGTGAGACGGATCTTTTGGATTACTCTGCTCAAGGTTTGGATGCAGTTTGAGTGCAGTTGGGTTGGTTTTGACTTAAAAATCAATCGGGCCCCTTGAACAAAAAAGCCAATAACTCTCAGACCGGGCGTCCGATTGACGCGCCGTCTGTCACGTTGAGTTCCTTTTGTCGAGACAGAACTTTGGGATACATCAACTCTGTACAATGTGTTAGTTGATGTATCGACCCCCTTGGATCATGGAGCAGACCCTCCCGGAATCTAGAATTTTGTGTGCAGAAACCCTAGAGATAGATGCGACTGCGACGACGATGAAGACTACACTGAAATCCTCCGTGGGTTCGGCAGCGATGAAGAGTACACTGAAATCCTCCATGGGTTCAGCAGCGATGAAGGCTGCACTAAAATCCTTCATGGGTTCGGCTGCGATGAAGACCGTACTGAAATCCTCCATGGGTTCGATGGCGATGACTACTGTTCTTGTATCCTACGTGGGTCTGGCAGTACTACTGTTCTTGCATCCTACGTGGGTATGGCAGTATTTGACCTCTGTTGTAGTAACCTATGTGGGTCTGACAGAGTAGCTAGTTTTGTATCCTCCGTGGGTCCCAGCTTAGATGAATTAGTGGCTACATCTGATCATATCTATCACCTTACAAAGAAGTATGTTTATGTGATCTGAGTCTTGACATTCAATCATTATCTTCGATATTATTGACTTGCTTTCCTGTGTGGATTGGGTTGTACTATCCTGTGTGGATGTGATCGAACTTCGGGTCGGATGTTGGAACCGAACTGGAATTGACGACTTAGGTATATGTATGGGCATATACCTAAGTATGTTTGGATGTTACTTCGTGATTGTATCTTTCCTTTTTGGATTATCCTTTGTGGATTCTGGGAGACCTTCAGGGGACTTGGGGTCCCTACTAAGTAGTGTATAATCAACCCTGCATGGGCAATGCACGCACTACGTTTTGTTGGATGCAGACGATGGACAACGCTGATCGTGGTTGAGGCTTGTGGAGAAATTCGGTACCTGGAGGTGGACCACTGGGCGGGACGTACACGGAGCAGACGGCTAAACCCAAGGATCTGAGGAGGAAATCTGTACCCACCCTTCAGGTGGGACTTCCAGTGGATAGGTCGACGTTGTTGCATTATATTCAGTTGTTTTACTTTCATTCCAGTTGTACTTTACTTTCAGTTTGGGATTGTATTCTGGCCCATTTACTTTCTGCACTTAATATTGTACCAAGTTTTACTTAGTGTATACTTCTTCTTGCTTACTCTATGGTGTTTGTTTACTTTATAAAGGCAATGACTTCCCCTTATTGTCTGGATTTATGCCTTGGTGCTAGTTTCCAGCCCCTGACCAATGGGAGGTGGGCTTGGGGTAGTCACGACACGGGTCCTGAGGACGGGTCGTGACAAATTGGTATCAGAGGAGTTCATGTCTACCGCAGAACACATGACTCTGATCTTTCCTCTATGTGAAGCAATAGTGTTAAGGGTATTGTGTGTGGTTATCAGTCTAGAGAGTCCAGTGTTGGTGCAGCGGCCGACGTATCCGTACACCAGGACCCTAACCTCTGATTTCTAACTCAATGCACGAAAACATTGATTGCATGTGTGTTTCAAAAATTTTCTTCGTTATTAATCTGTGTCAGCTCACCAGGTATATTGTTTGACCATAGCACACCTGTTTCTTTTTAGGATAGCCCCACGATGACAGTCATCTAGGGTTTCGAGTGTTGTGCGAGACGACAGCCAACCGAGCGACGAGGCCTCGGTGCAGGGCCCTTTTTCAGCAAAGGCACCGGCGGTACCTCTACCCGCCGAGCCACCGATGCTACCAGCCCTAGCCACTGAGAGTGCACAACACCTTAGTGCACTGCACGATTTTCAGCTTCAGAGACCACCCAGGTTCTGTGGGGAGATGGTCCCTCAGGTAGCCGAGGATTGGCTGGAGACTGTAGTTTGAGTTTTCAGGTAAGTGGGGACAGTAGCTGACCTCATGGTGATCCTTTCAGTGAGCCTCCTGCACGCGGCAGCAGGAAGATGGTGGAGATTGATTCTCCAGGTGCACAACGAGGCATCACTACTCTGGAATGACTTTGGGAGCCACTTCCGCTCGAAGGTTGTCCCAGCCACCCTATGTGTGGTGCACATCTAGGAGTTACTACAGTTGCAGAAGGGCAGCATGACGGTCACCCAGTACTCGGCGAGATTTACCGATCTCTTGCGCTATTTGACAGACATGGTATGGGACCCATTCTTCCAGGCCTGGAACTTTGACCAGGGACTGAGGCATGAGATCAGGGCATCGATGATCTACCTCATCATTCCGATGCAGGCAGGAGTACTGGAGCGAGATCTTCTCATAGAGAGCTTTCTTGCTGAGCCTACACCAGCAACGAGACCTACCGTAGGGCGGCACGTGGTAGAGTCGTCTGTAGCTAGCAGTCAATGGACATCATAGGGGTCTAGCCGGACCAGACCATCAGGCAGATGACCTCAGGACACTGGCTCAGAGTTGCAGGGCACACAACGCAGAGCCAGTCTCCCAAGGAGTAGACAATGCTATGCATGCTGCGGGCAGGGCCACCTGGCTTGTGACTGCCCCTCCCGTCGTGCAGAGGAGCAGCAGACGGTTGAGGGGCCACCCGATCAGAGGTAGAGGGTCGACCGTGGCGGTCCGTAGAGAGAAGGCAGACGAGGCAGGGGAACCAGCCGAGTATAATTTGGTGGGCGACACTTTGAGGATTTACCACCACCACCCCCAGGAGGTCCACCCCAACCACAGGGAGCTGGAGGGCAGAGGCAGGCTCAGCTTCAAGCAGCGGAGGCCTACGACCATGGTGTGCTATAGATGATTCACGGAACTATCTATGTCTACTCCACCCTTTCTTTAGTTCTTATGGACACAGGATTGAGTCATTCTTTTATTGTCGTTGCCCTTGTTGGGAGCTCGGAGATTCCGACGTAGCCATTGGCTCGATCCTTACAGCTAGAGACTCTTACGGGAGCAGACTCGATGATTACGCACTGGTGCCGGTAGTGTGAGCTTACTCTAGGAGGCGAGAGCTTCGGTTGAGATCTTCTTGTAGCGGGGTCGAGGCCTTACGATGTCATCTTGGGCATGTATTTGTTATCTACAGTCCATGCTCAGATCAAATGTATTAGGCGCATCGTGCGGTGTGTTCGAACCGATGGGAGCATTTTCACCTTCACCGGCGAGAAGGGAACCTGCAGCACACGATGGACTCACGTAGAGGAGAGGAAAGTACACCACTCATCAGTTGGCTAGACTCATACTAGGAGCAGTTGATGTGCGGAGTCTGGGTTTTCCTGTAGCAGTGGATCAGTATGAAGACGTTTTTCCTGACGACGTTCCAGGACTACCTCCTTGCAGAGAGGTAAACTTCTATATTGACTTGTACCCCAGGAAACACCTGATATCGACACCAGCATATCGGATGGCTCCCACTGAGCTTCGAGAGCTACGAGTACAGCTGGAGGACTTGTAGATCAAGGGACTCATCCGACCTAGTGTTTCACCCTGGGCTTCCCCGATTTTGTTCTCTAAGAAGGTGGATGGGAGATTGCGACTATGTGTCGACTATCGTTGCCCGAACCAGGTGACCGGGAGGAACAAGTATCCTCTACCGAGGATTGACGACCTCTTCGATCAGCTCAAGGGAGCATGGTGGTTCTCGAAGATAGACCTCAGGTCAGGCAATCTTCAGCTCAGTGTTTGAGATGAGGTCGTGTAGAAGAGAGCCTTCAGATGTCAGTATGGCCACTATGAGTTCTTGGTTATGCCATTCAGCATAACCAATGCTCCAGTGGTGTTCATGAGTCTCATGAACAGGATCTTTTAGCCATACCTCAATCGATTTGTCGTGGTCTTCATCGAAGACATATTGATAAACTTGACCACTGAGGAGGAGCACGCCTACCACTTGCGGGTTGTACTGGGCACACTCCGAGAGCACTAGATTTATGGAAATATCTCGAAGTGTGAATTCTGGTTATGTGAGGTCCACTTCTTGGGACATGTCATCTCTGAGGTGGGAGTTTCAGTGGACCCTCTGAAGATTGAGGCAGTTCTACCTTGGGAGCCACTGAGGAGCGTGATGGAGGTACGGAGTTTCTTGGGGCTAGCTGGGTACTACCCAAGGTTTGTGCCAGACTTCTCCAGAGTTAAGGAACCACTTTCAGATTTGATAAAGAAGGGGAAACCCTTCGTGTGTACAGATAGATGTTAGCAGAGTTTCAAAGAGCTGAGATAGAGGTTGACCAACACACCTATCTTGATGTTACCAGAGGAGGGAGTGGGGTATATAGTCTACTGCGATGCATCAGGGACCGGACTCGGATGTGTCTTGATGCAGGATAGAGTAGTGATCGCCTATGGATCACGTCAGTTGAGGCAGCATGGGCAGAACTATGTTACCCATGACTTGGAGTTAGCAGCAGTGGTCTTCGCTCTGAATATGTGGTGACACTATCTGATTGGCGAGTGCTTTACAGTCTACTCTGACCATTAGAGTCTCAGATACATCTTCTCGTAGAAGGACCTGAGCATGAGACAGCGGCGATGGACCTAGTTCTTCAAGGACTATGACTTTGAGATAGTCTATACTCCTGGGAAGGGGAATGCAGTAGTCGATGCTCTCATCAAGAGGACGTGCATTCAGTTACTCAGGGAGGCGACAGAGCAGCTAGCGGCTTTGCAGATATCCTTCGTGGATAGAGATAGAGCACCCTTTCATCAATCACTCCTCCACTTCTTCAGCGGGTCAGAGAGGCACAACGTGGGGACATTGACTGTGAGACGCAGCATGCACAAATATCCTCATGACAGGAACATGATGGATTCTATGTGGGAGGAGGGCACATCGTCCTTTTCCGAGGACGTACCATGGTACTGGCTGCTTTATAGGAGGAGGTGCAGAGAGAGTTTCACACTTCCTCTTTAGCGGTACATCTAGGAGTGGAGAAGATGTTTAGGATCTCAGACGATAGCACTGGTGGCTGGGTATGAAGAAGACTGTAGCTGAGTTCGTTTCTCGATGCCTCACCTGTCAGTAGGTGAAGGTGGAGCACCGGGTACTAGCAGGTTTGGTGCAGCCCTTGGAGGTCCCGGAGTGGAAGTGGGACGGGATATCTACGGATTTCGTGACTATACATCCATGTACTTCCAGAGGTCATGACTCCATTTGGGTGATTGTCGACCGACTCACCAAGTCGGCCCACTTCTTACCTATCAGAGAGCAGGGCTCAGTGGAGAGCTTGGGATGCCTCTACGTTCAAGAGATTGTATGACTTCATGGTGTGCCATCATATATCGTCTTCGATCGAGATGCTCGCTTTACATCCGGGCTTTGGAAGGGGTTGTAGGAGGCATTCGGGACGCAGCTATGTCTGAGCACCGCCTTTCACCCTCAGATTGATGGTCAGATAGAGAGGACCATTCAGACTCTCGAGGACATGCTCCGTGCATGTGTCCTAGATTTTTTTCATTGCTGGGAGGACCACCTACCCTTGGGGGAGTTCGCATAAAACAATAGCTACCACTCCACCATCAGGTTGGCACCATACAAGGCACTGTACGACTGACCTTGTAGATCACCTCTATGGTGGACAGACCCTGGGGAGTCAGCACTTGTGGGACCCGAGATGATCCAGGCCACGACATAGAAGGTTCAAGTCATCTAGGAGAAGATGAGGACAGCTCAGAGCTGGCAGAAGTCTTATACTGACAGGAGGTGGAGGCCACTATAGTTCGAGGATGGAGACCACATTTTCTTGCGGGTCTCACCTCGACGTGGATTATGGAGATTTGGTCGGGGCGTCAAGTTATCTCCACGCTTCATCGGACCGTTCCAGGTTCTCAACAGGATAGGCGAGGTGGCATATCGCCTGGCTCTACCACCTCAGTTTCACCGGGTGCAGGACGTCTTCCACGTGTCTCAGTTGAGGAGATACATGCATTACCCGAAGCATATCATCGACCATGTGGAGTTGGACGTTGATGATGGAGCGACTTTTGCGGAGGACCCAGTGGAGATCGAGGTTCGACAGGAGCAGGTCCTATGTGGGCGGTCAATTCTTCTAGTGCGCATTATATGGCAGCATGGGATCCTTTTAGGAGAGCACTTGGGAACGGGAAGCTCAGATGTGTGCTCCGTAACCTCATTTGTTCCCCTAGTTTATGATGTATCTTTATGGGGATGTAAAGCCCTGAGGTGGGAGTAATGTAAAGACACATAAATTTCAAGGGAATTTTTTTTTAATATTTTTTTTTATTTTACGAGTACGCAGTTTCGGACGGCACCTGATTTGGAGACCCAGTGTGCCCGGAATAAATTTCCAAAGTTTAGCTCGGGTATGTTCAGTGAACGAACGAGCGGGTTTTCCTAACATTTGAACCGGTGCTTGGAATCGAAATCTGAGGGCACCGATAAACCGCAGCACCGATAATTTCTTAGGAACACCTTTTCTGGAGTTGTGTTTGCTCGGTAATAGTTGTTTAAAAAATGGATTAAGATTAAAGTGAAAAAAAATCGTGTTACAATTTTTATTCCACATTCTTAAGTGGATTATCCCATGTGAGGGAGTTAGGGTGGAACTCACTAATGTTATAACTCCCTTAGAGAGGATTTAAGATGAGGTGGGACACACATGAGCCCCCACCTTTTCATTTTTCCCTAACTCCTTTTAAAAACCTCTCTTGACATTAGTGTTTCCAACTTATCACTCCATTTAATTTTGACAAGTTAAGTATAATTAAATTAAATGAATTAAATTTTCAATATTTGAATTTTAAATCTGTTTGAAAAAGTAAAAAAATAAGGCTAAAGCCTTATTTTATTTTGGGTTTCTTCGTTGTGTCGAGTGAGGGAGAGTTCTACCGTCGAAGAACTTCATCATCCTCCTTGAAGAACGCGAAGAACACCGACACACCTTCCTTCATTCTTTTCCCGTGTCAAAGGAAGGGAGATTTCGTTCCACCTCAGACAATCTCTGTCAACGTGTACGGAGCCTCACCCCGCGACGCTACTTTCCATGACGCTCATTGATCGTCTAATCATTATCGAGGTAGGGGTTAATTTTGTTCGTGAATATTCTTGTCGTTCTTCGTCTATTATTTTGGCCGCTTGTTATCAACTTAACGGGAGGAGGTCGGACTGCACGAACACGGCCGACCCTCCTCACCCGTTGTCTCAATAATCATGAAATTAGATATATGACTACATTTTTAGGTGTATAAATTGATTATTCATCAATGTGATAGCTCATGTGTCTTGTAACACCCTAAAATTTCTAGAAGAGTGACTTTTATTCAATATGATGTATGATAAGAAACAACATGTGTAAAAGGAAATATAATATCTTGATACATTAAAAAAATTAAGTAAATTAAATCAACCTTATATCTTTCATTTCATGCAACAATGAGTTAGCTTGTGTTTCATGCAACAACGGTTATCTTCGATAGTTTTATCTACACACACTACCAAGTTCTACCGAATACTATTTATATTATTATTTCAAATGAAAATTAACTCATAGAAATTAAATTATAAGTTATAAATATGATAAAATATCATAATAAAATATATAGTTGAAGTCAATGGTTACCAATTGATTATAAATGAAAATAAAAGTCATTTGAATATAAAGGAAATGTTTTTATAAAAAAGTATTCTTATGCTCGCAAATGCATTTTATCCTCATAAATTAAATTAATTACTATTAGTCAATTATATTAATGGAATATATATATTATATATTAGATAAAATATTTTTTACATTAATCCAATAGATTTTATATACATAAGATAAGAGCATACCCAATTTTATGTTTAAAGGGAAATATTTTAATAAAGGTTGTTTTCTACCTTTTAATAGAGAACCTATTTTAAAATTAAATTTCCACACTTATAAATTTTATAGTAAAAAATAAAAATAAATTTTAAAATATTAACATAAATTTAGTTTAGGGTGATTTTTTTGTATTTTCTTATGAATTTTCATTTTTTTGATCAACAATGAAAAGTAACAAATTTTAATTCAAAAGTTCTTTTTCATGTAAATAATTTAAAAGGATATAATATTTTTTAAATTGGGATTTAGGCCATTTTATATCAATTATACATATATTAATATAATATATGTCGAATTAATAAATTTATCATTGAAATTGGATATAAAAATATTTAATACTTTTGAGCATTTTCACATTAGAAACATGATTTGTCATCCCTTTTGTGGGATTAATTTTAATTTAATTTCAAAAAATCAATGATTTTAATTACGAATAATGTATTCCATATATGTATTCAGAATAATTAAAATTTATAATATGTTATAAATATGTTTTTAAAAAAAATATAAGAAAACTATTAAAATTATTTATAACGAATAAGAGAAAAACAAGATTAACATGGGACTAAACATTATACTTAAGGACCAAAATAACCTAAAAACATGTCCAAAACTTATTTTTTTTCGAAATTTCTAGAACATATAATATATTTTATTTATTTATTTCACTATTTGATCACATTACAAGTAAAAAATATTGGTGGAATTATCTCTTTTAAACATTTTAAAGACTACCACTCCCACTCCCTTATAAAAAAGAAGTCACCTCTCCCACTTATTTAGACCTATCAAGCCATTTTTATCATACAACCCCTACCAAAAAAACTTAAAAAATTTCACACCTTGTCCTAAAATCATTAATTTTGGATTAAATCTATCCAAGTAATTATTTTGGTATAAACCAAAAGGATTTACTGAAATAGTGGTAACGTTCTTCAATGAGCAATTTCATTTTTCATCTTTCACCGCCCCATAAATTATTCTTATATCATTGTAATGTTATAAATTTGGTCTATAAAATATAATAAAATGTTGTTACATATTTTTTATGATATAAAATCAAAAATAATACCATAAAATGGAATATGAAATCATTATACATGTGTGTGGTGGACTACCACCTTAGTAATCTATGTCGTTTATTCTTCCATTTACCACAATTCATGGTTTGAAATTATGGTGTATCTATATTCTATATATTTTATTTATTTTATTTATAATTTCATTATGAATATTTAATTTTTTATATAACACATAACTTCATGAGTTTAATTTTGTCTGTATACGATAACATCATTTGTGGACATGTGGACTCCCACCTCCTCAAAGTAGAGTAATTCATTAGCATTTTACATGTAACATATTAAGCATGTTTTTGATAAATATATGCGATATATATAACATTAATATCATAATATAATTATAATAAAAATATATAAATATATCACTTACTTTTTAAATATGACAAAAAAATGAAAGCATCGTTCTTGCGTATGTAGGGCCTACCATCTCCAAGATCAGTGCATTTCATTTCCTATAACCATATTTTATGGATTAAAAAATAACATATATTATTAATATTTATGAAATTTAAAATAACTATTTTAATTCTGGGTATGATAAAATAATTATCTATATAATAGGAACAAAAATAACATGTGAAAAACAATTTCAAAACATAATGAAATTAACACCCAAAACAGTAAAAGTAATGAATGATTATATGATAATCATTTGTCATAAAAGTATCATATATGATGTAATAGTTTTTAATATGTTTCTAGAAAAAGTTAATAAAAATTCCAAAACTATTATATATGAGTGTATAGGATGATCACTCAAAAGGAAACGCAAGGTAGATGATGTTCATATAACTTTTTACATTTGTGAGATAAATGTCATTTTCACCACTTACATATTTTTTATGGTATCTTCTACCACATTTGATATATTATATCATGAATTATTTTTTATTCAAGGTATTTAATTGTTTTATTTAATTATTATTACTATTGGGGATTCCAATTCAAATGTTATAATAGTTGTAAGGTATTCAGTATCAAGTTCATTTCATTAAGGAATATTGTAATGTTATGAACTAGTTTATTTTATATATTGTATATATTTCCCGTTTTAAATTTAATACCTTGAATACTTCATTATTTATATATTTTTTAGTTTTAATTTTTTCATCTAAGGGTATTTGAACTTAATATTTCCATGTTTTAATGATATTTCATAACATAACTCCTTTTCATTGGGTTATACTATTTCTTCATTATTATTAATATTATATGATTATGTGTATAATGAATTTTACTATCTATAAATTTTTTTATACTTATATTATGTGGATTTGCATTTTATACACATTATCAATTTTTTGATTAATTATCACATCCAAATTATGTTAACTTTAAGGGTTTATTTTACAATCCCATTCTATTCAAGATTGGTTATTCTAGAAATTCCTCTAAATTATATTATTAAAAAAATTATACAATAAAAACTTTTATTTTTTATCCTCTGATTATTCAAAATATTTTTCAAGTAAGAGTCCCATTTTTTATTCTTTGGTACAGAAAAATGTTTTAGAAAATGTTTTTATGAAAACCTACTCAATTTCTCTCTTTAGTCAGAGATTTTGTTTTCTAGAAAAACTGTTTTATAAAAAAAAAATATTTTTACCTTTTAAAAATTATTTATTAATTAAATTTTAACCCATGTTTTCCTGTACTAAACTTCCCAAAGTATTCTTCTAATAACTTTCTGAACAATTGACTTTTCTAAAAAAATTATTGTGAAAATGGAATGTTTGTTTGACCTTTTATGGAATTACCCTTCATCACATCATTGAATCTTCTGTTGAAATTTTACAATATTATTTTTAATGATTTTCTTTAAATGATATATTCACAAAAAATAATTTTAAAAATTTTTTAAATGAAAAGTATTTTCTATCAAGAACATATTAAAGATCTTTTTATGATATTTTTATTTAATTAATGAAAATAAACCTTATTATTAATCTAATAAGTATATTTCAATTGATACCATACTTATTATTTCTTTTGTTAGATTATGATAATTTTGATAAGGCATAATATTAAAATTAACATCCTTGAATTATTTTTGTTTTCATTAGCTTCCCCATGAATTGTTAACTTTTTGTTAATAGTTAAACATTAAATTTCCCTTAAATATCCATATCTATTGTCACGGATAAGATTATTTCCTAAGACATAATCCATATTTACATATGGTGTGTAATTGACAGTTTATTGACTAACTAGGGAAATATTGACTTATATTTCTATTTTACATAATATAGATACATTTTCTTAAGTCACACTATTTATGAATTAAATCAATTATTCAATATATAAGGAATGATTTTGGATGGTACATCATGGGTTAGGGGATGTTTAAAGTATTCCCTTTAATGCATCAATATTCACATGATATGAAAAATATAGGGCACAAACCCTATGAGTTAATAACCAAACACGTTCTAAACTGTCTTGTGAAAGGTCTTGATAGTAGTATGCTAAACAGTCCTATGAATGTTCTTCATAGTAACAATATCATGTACTTGGGAAACATTGTGTTCAATAATTAAAAAATTCATTCATTTAAAAATAGTTAATACTATCCATGATATTTTCATTTTCACAAAATTTATGCAGTCATATAATTTTCACATTACTGTCTAAAAGCATTTTGTTTTCAATTATTTACCATGCCATATTGATTTTGTCTTATCTTATCTGTATATTCAAGTTATTTAAGTGGAATGTGTTTTCAGTTATTTACCATGACATATTGTTTATTGTATTACTTCATTGTTTATTGATTATATGGCTTGTGTGTTCATATATTCACCTTGACATAGTTATTATTCCAATTGATTCATTATTTTTTCCACAATACACAATCCTCACTAAGAAGTTGAGAACACAATTATTTTTTTCAGTTTCCTAGGATTCTCTAAAGTGTAATATGAAATATATCCAAGGATATAATATATAGAATAATTTTATTATAAATAAAAAATATTATGTAATTTTTTTATTCATTTTTAATTCCAGTCTCATGTATGTATTTGGTATACTAAGACTACAAAACTCTTTTATCCTTTGGTATTTTATTCCTTGTAAACATAAAAATGTAATAGTTGCATGTCACAGGATTCATTCTATCTAGGTTTGGATTTCTATAGTTGGAATTAGAAGAAGTTTAGTAGAAACTGTGGTAACTATATTTAGGATATCATAGACTATATAACATATCCCAGAGAAAGAATTTGAGAATAAATATATTAGGACATCCAATTTTATTTATAAGGAATAGATTATATAGGTCTTTCTAAAAATACATCAATTTCTTGATACCATCATGGTTTTAGGAGATCAATATTTATCATTAGCTCAAAGTCATAATTTTTTTAGTTTTTATAGGATGGGAGCCTAATTAGAATAAAGACATTTTAGAGAATTAGTGAAAGGATGTATTTTAATGGAAATGGTATCTCAGTAATAAAATATGTAAATTTTATAGAAATATTTTAAATGGTGTTGATAAACATTAGGGATATTATTTTCATTAATAACATTTTAATAATATCCAACGAATAATATTACATATATATTTTTAAAAAATAATTTAATTGAAAGCCCTTATAAAAGGGTTGTTTAGTTATTGAGTTCATTTCAAGTATGAGCATCATAATTTTTAGAAACTTAATAGAAATTATATTAATGTAGTTCAAAATATGGAAAACATTCATGAAGTATGATAACATATTGCATCTATCAAGGATGTTGGGATTGAATCCATGACCAAAGGATGATAAGTGTTTTTCACTTACCACAGGCCTCTGTGATGCCCTAGTTGATGTTGCATTGTATTTAGTTAAGAAATTTGATGAATAAATATTAATGATAAACAAATATTATTAAATTTTTGTTTAGATACTATTGTATTAATCATATTGGGTTAGTAAAATAGTTAGTGATAGATATAATGACTTTTTTTATGTATCTTACGATCAATTAAAAGTAACATTTAGTGCTTTGGGAAAGAAATCATGGATATTAATTTCATTGAATAAGTGATCGAAGAAAATCAAAATAATTGAATTATAATTATAGAAATGTATAAATTATACTTCTTTATATTCATAGGTAGTGAAATAATTAATCAACATTATGAAAAAGGATCTGGAAGAAAAAACATTATGATATTACATTCATACCTGATGAATAAAATGTTTATTTAGATCATCTTAGCTTTATGGTTTTGAGGCCCTCTACTTTCCATTGATCATTCATTTTTTATCAATGAACTCAATCTCTCTCCCTAGATATATATACTTTTCTACCATGTTCAGGTTTGAATTACCCACCTATGTTCTCTTACATTGTTACCAAGTTATGTGACCTTTGTACTTCCCACTCTCTCTTATTAAGAGGATATTTTATTAACCCTTTTGGGATGTGGGTTTTTTGGAAAAAAGGTAGTTGAAAATTTCAAAACCTAGATTATTGAGATCAAGTTTAAATTGTGAGTAATCAATTTATTTATTGTGGGGAGAATGTAGCATCCTGATAATTCTAAAAGAATGACTTTTTTCATTAAAATATATAATACACAACACCAAGTGTTAAAGGGAGTATAATATCATGAGACATTATAATATGTTAAAAAAATTGAATATAATCTATAGCTTCCAATATATGAAACACTGAGTTATATTACATTACACATACCAATGGATTACATTGATAGCCTACGCTACATACAAGACAGAGTTTTACCGAATACTATTAACATTATTATATAAAATAATAATTATCTTCTTAAAATTAAATTAGATGTTATGAAAAGGTTTAAATAAGTTATTAAAATATATTATTTAATTAATTTGTTACCAATTTATTATAAAATAATATAAAAACCAATTTAATATAATGGAACTATTTTTATAAAAAAACAATTTATATGCTCATAAAGTCGTTTTATTCTAATAAATTTAATTAAATACTATTACTGTATGAAATTAATGAAATTTATATATTATATATTCAATAAAATATTTTTTACATTAATCTAGTAGATTTTGTAGTAAAACATAAGAACAGAATCTACTTTATGCTTAAAAGGCTATATTTTTATAAAGGCGGTTTAGGTGACTTTTAATGGTGCACCTATTTTAAAAGTAAATCAGAAATTTTTATAAATTTTATTTTAAAAGTAGAATTCACTTTTTAAATTATAATATCATAATTTTCTAATGGTGAACTTTATTTATTTTTCTCAGAAAAATCATTTTTCATTGAATTATGAGAAATATTAAATTATAATTGAAAACTGATTTTTCATTTAAATATTTTTTATGGATGAATTATATTTTGAATAGGTTTTAAAGTTAATTTATATCAATAATAAACCTAGTAATCTTATTTTTCTCATTTAAATAAATTTCAAATGAAATTGGATATATAAACATTTCAAACATTTGAACAGTTTTACTTTAAAAACATGTTTTTCATCCCGTCTAAAATATTAATTTTAAGTTAATTGTTTTCACTTCTATTATTGAATTTGGAAAAATAGATCCCATATTATTAATTATAATAATTCATAATTCATATCATGTTAAACTTATTGTTTCTTAACAGATATGAGTGAATGAAATTAAAATAAATTAAAGTGATTAAGAGAAAAACTACCTTAAAAGGGGACAAAACCCTAAACTTTAAGGCCAAAATGACCTAAAAAGATGTAAAAAAATCTATTATATGGACATATTTAACCCATATATTCTTTTTTTTGAATTTTTTTCTTTATTGGGACCAAATTACATGGGAATAATGTGGGTGGAATTCTCGATTTCAAAACATTACAAGAATTCCACTCCTTCTCCAATATAAATAGGCACTCAACCCTCCAACTAATTCACACATATTAAGCCATTTGGATCCTCCAAGCCCTACCAAAATCACATTCCCACATATGTACCCTCATATTAGAAGATTGATTTTTTTTTTTCAGAAATCAAAATAATGAATTATTTTCGTATAAATCAAAATGAGTTAACCGAAAAAAGTGGTAACATTATTGAATGAGCAATTAGGTTATGTTTCATTCTCCACCTATTGAAATATACTTATATAATGATATTCATTATTTCAAGGTTATGAAATACAATCACACACACCTCTATCAAATGTGATATATAATCATCGCTTGTGTCTACATCGGACTACCGTCTTGCGTACTAATGTTGATCGTTCTTCCATTTACCACCATTAAATGTTGAAAATAAAGATGGCTTCAATTTATATATGATATATGTATTATTTATGATGTCTTTATTCTTTGTTAATTTTTTCTATAATAGATATTTTCATGATTTCAATTTTTTGGGAATATGGTAACCTCATTGGTGGATGTGTGGACTATAGCCTCCTCACTGTGTTGTGATTCATTCTCATTTTATATGGAATGTATTCAGGATGATTTTAATTAAAATATGTGACACATATAACATGAATATGATTTTATAATGATAATATACATATATAAGTGTAACTCCACAAGTTTGTTATAATTTCATTTGAAAAAAATTAATTTCTTTGATGCCATCTATTATACGCTACACCTGGTTAAGCTTTCTCTACACACAATACTGGCTTAAATTGCGTTACATTCAACACTGTGCTTTTTTGAAACAAAACATTGTTATTGTAATTATTTAAATAAAAATTTTATTAAATATCCATTAGAATAGTGGGTATGGACTCGATTAACTAAATTATGAATGTATATTCTACACATGTAAAATCTTTTTAAAAATTAAATTGAAATATTTTTCAGAAAAACGATTAAAATGCGAAAAAGTGTGTTTTATACCAATAAGATAAAAAAATAACTCATGTAGGATTATATTAAATAAATAAATATATTAAATATTGAATCAAATTTTTAACATTTATACTATGTTTTTTCTGTACTTGATATAAAAATAAAGCCAGTTTTATGCTTAAATACTCTATTTCTTCTAAAAGGATATTATTTATTCCATTCAAATGGAACACTTTTTTTAAATATAGTTTTTGAAAATTTTATAAATTATATATGAAAAAAGTAAACTTTTTATTTTAATGTGGGATACCAATCTTTTAATGGGTTTTATTTTTGGTATTTTTTGTTAGTTTCATGTTTTGATGAATAGTAAAAAAATATTGAATTTTAATTAAAAACAACTTTTTTGTCTAATTAATTTAGAGAGTTAAATCATATTTTTCATTAGTTGTAAATTATAATTAGATAATTATATATAATTTAATTTAATTTAGTTCAATTTCATCAATTTTACATTTAGTTTTGACTTAAAAAAATTTCAATCTTTAAAATATTTTCATTTTAAAAACATGTTTTCTCACCGAGTCTATGTGAATAATTTTAAATTAATTTATCAGTTTATTTTTTAAATTATTAAAAATGGATTAAATATTAGTAATAATTATTTAGAAATATATTAAATATGTCATTTTTAAAACATATAAATAGTAACTTTCAGAAAATTTTATTTCCACGGTTAAGGGTGAATCAGGTAATTAATGATTAAAATCGTGTTATAAAAAATATAAAACTACCCCCACACTTTTAAAAATATTATTGGATGAATTTTATTTAACCCTTAACATGTTATGTTCTAAATTGAATAATTTATTAGATAAATGTCCTTGAAAATGACTATATATTATTAAAATAAAAGAGAGTGGAAAAATGTCACACTCTAACTTTTAGTAAGTATAATATTTATAATATGGGGTCAAAAAGTATATATTATGGACTATATATATTATTATAAAATATTAAAGGTTCATATAAGTCATGGTAATTTATTTTTAAATTTTAGTGACAAAATAATTATCCTAAAAACATACACAATGAGGATGTATTAATTATTCAATTGATGAAAACCTATGTAAAGTTGTTTTAAAAATATTAAATAAAATATAATTGGATTTACTTAAGGTTATAACATTACTTTATAGGTGAATATGACATATGATGTGTTTATTAAAGGAATTTTATTTGACGTTATCATTCTTTATTGATTTTAATAAAGTCAATGAAATGAATAGTGTCAAAATTGACACTAATGATATTTTATGAAAATAATATTTTATAAAATTAGTTAAAAATAATTACAATTATAAATAATTGAAAATTGAATAAATTATGGTCTAAAATATAATTAATTGACCATTTATATTTCAATTTACACTATATATGTTAAAAAATCTACCTTTTAATATTGAAAATGTTGTTAACAAAGTAAAAATTAAAATAAGTTAATTATGGGTTAATCAAAACGATAAGGCTTACAATTAAAAAAACATGTCATAAATATGTTTTTCATATCGGATCGAAACACTAAAATACATTATATTCAAATAAATTTCCATTTTCAGGTATTTTTATTTTGATTTAATTTATTATAACATTATCTTTTGAGAAATTCCAAAAGTGCCCCTCACTATCATTATAAAAGGATGCCTCCTCCCTCAACTCATTCACCAAATTTAGTATTATATAATGACCAAACTCTTCCAAATTATCCTCTATATTTCCCTATAAACTTTATAAATGTTATTTTCTTCCCAAATAACCAACTCTAGAGTCCATTAGGGAAGATACAAAGGAGTTTTTTCGAAGAAGAAGTAATCTCACTAACTGATCAACCACCTTTTATACTCTTGTATTCCACATATAAATATATTATATTTATCATATAATAATTAATTTATCACACTCAATAATATTAAATTTTATTATGATTTTGAATAAACCATTATAACTTCCATTTTCCATCGAATAAAAATTGAATGTATCGCTCATGTGTACTTACGACTTATTATCTCCACAGAGTGATACAGTTCACTAATCATAACCAAATTTTATGTGTGGGAATTATGATATATTTAATGTTTATAATTTATATTTATTTTTTAATTATACTTTTTAATGATAATTTCATATATACCTTTTTACCACCTAATTTTTTGGTAACTTATAATGTCACCCCTGTGTACGTATTGCTTAGCATCTCCATGATGTGATGTGATTCATTATTCATATAAATTTTTCATCTGTGATAATAAGGATTAATTTGGCGAATATATATGATTTATATAACATAATAATTATTATGTAAATACTGGTAACATTATTAAATTATAAGTACTAGTACCATCGAACCAAAAGATGATTGGAAAATGAATCAAATATCCCCTTGAATAGTGAATTTAATTATTTAAAAACGAGTAATAAGATTTTATAAACAAATATTAAATTATAATATTGATATATGAATATGAAATATATTTATTATAAATACATATTTATAATACAATATTTTTAATGTAAAAATAGAAAGGAAATAATTGAGGTATAAGATTTTTGTCTCACTTTTATTTCTGTGGGACACAAGCCTTATACTCTACTTATTTCTTCTATATGGTGTATATAAATTCCCTAGACGATTTTTTTTTATCCTATATATTTTTTTATTTTCAATTAAATTTAATTTTAATTATTCCAATTGGAATATGATTCTGCTAATTATAGCATGGTAAGGGATTATTTCACAATCATGTCAATATTCCGGATTGTTTCTTCTGAATATCCACTGATGAATATTTATCTTCCACATTACTGAAATATCAAAAAATTCAAAAAGTTTTTCACTATTATAATATGAATATTTGATGTTATATTTACCTATTTTTTACTTTCTACAAAATGAGTTGAGAAGTATACTTGTTTTGTTATCTAAACAAGGCTTTTTGTGACTTTACTGAAAAAAAATATACAGAAGGAATGTTTTTTACATATATGGAATGAATAGAATCTACCACCATAATTAATACTTAATGCATTGAATCATCATTTAAAATATTAAGTTTTAAATTAAAATTAAAATTTACCCCTTTATATTTGTGTGTCTCTATAAAAGATGATTTCATAAATGAAATGATATTTTCCTTTAGAATTATTTCTACTGATATTCTAAAAAACCTCCTCCATATAATATGACATTATTTGATATTATATGTTATTTACTAGGGATTTGTTACAATTATTCCATTCTTATTATTTTACTAAATGGTTTATATTTATGATGTCACAGTTTTTATGAACCCTATTTCTTTTACATGAGTTATATTGTAATCACGTTTTTTGGAAAATCATTTTTTTACATGGGCTCTAAGATGGTGAGAGATTTAGGGTCCTATTGAACACATACATGTAGTTTTAATGTAATTATGGGTTTGAACCATATATACCTCCAATTCATTGGGTAATTAATTATATCTCATGAGATAGTTATGTTAAACAAGCTGATGTACATGATCTGTAATGGGAAAAATTATATGTGATTGATCCTTTAATGGAAACTAGTGATAAGGCCTGATTTGAGAGTATTTTGAGTAAACCTTGACATATGAATTTTTCTCTATACATAATATTTTTACAAAAACATTTATGACTTGAACATATGGTTTATGAATGAGTTATGATGATGTTTTATTCTTATGGTTCATGTTAATGTTTAATTCTATAACCCATGTTTATGATTCATGAAAAGTAGGGTATGAACTTATTATGTTATTATAATGATGACATACCCATATTTCTTATCTTATTCTCTCATAAGATAATAGATTTATAACTTCCATTCTTACCCTTACTTAGCATCTGAGCTGACCATTTTCTATTGTTTCATTTCCACATGATATGAAGAATGGTGTTAAGTGTGGTATACTAAAAGGGAAATAATTATGAAGAAATAAGTGGGATAATATGTAGATATTTAATGAAAAATGTGTTTATGTTTCCAATTTTAAAAAGTAACTAGTCTTTTATAATCCTCAGGTGTGTATTTCTATAATAAAATTAAAATTCATTTAAAAATATGTAATATCTACATATGAAAATATTGGGTAGTTATAGTTCGTATTAGAGAAAGAGTTTAGTTAAACCTTGTAAACTAGGATGAGAAAACATTATTAAGGACCCTAAGTATATGTTTATTCATAGTATAAAATCCAATAGTTTTGGTGACGATTCTGATTGAAATATTTGAAAAATCATGGTTTTATAGATTGTTTCAGGATTTTGGACATTTTTTTAAATAGTTTTATGATTCCCCACAATGGTTGTTATTTCTCAAAATATTATTTTTGGTTTTAGTAAATGGATGGGACACGAATGAAACATGATAATTCCAAATGTGATTGAAAGTGTAATGATTTTCTACCTAATCAGACAAATGTAATGGGAGATATAATACAAAACCATGCTTTCTTGGTAATGAAAATTTATTAGGCTATAAATCATACGAATTTTCCAAATGTTCAAAAAAGGTAAAAACATAAAATTTAATATTTCATGAGGAAGAATCCAATACCATTTAATGGATCTTATAACCCACTAGAGTGTGAGAGATTGATAAAAACCATTGATAAAATATTTTATTTTCTTCAATTCTCAGGACAAGAAAATTTTTTCCTAGCTATTTATTGTCTAGTATGAACATCATATCAATGGTGGAATCCTGTCCGGAACATAAGGTAATAAGAAGAAATTAAATCCATGGATTGTAATGAGATCAATAATGTATTTTTCATAAGTACTTTTTTCATATTCATTATAGGAATAAAGAAAAGGAGTTCCTTGGGGAAAAACAAAATAATCCATTGGTATCTACGATGAAAATTTTACAAGACTTGCACGGAATGCTTCAGGTATTATTTTGAAACATAAAAGTATGATTAACTGATTCATCAGTAGAGTAAAACAAAGTATTTGAAGGTTGTTATCCATAATAGATATTGGTATATATGAATAAGTTTATATATGTTATGTTAATGTGGAAATGGAAATTGGTAATACCCACCATTCCAATGTATATGATAAAATAAATATTGTGTATCACGAAATGTTGAAGATGTTATATGGTGGAATGAAATTCCATCCACCTACATGATAGAAATGTGGGAATAAACATCAAACTGGGTGTTTAAATGAAACTGAGAGGTTCTATAAAGGTTGAAATATGTGTAATAAATCCCATGAATGACAAAAGGAAATGAAAAATACGATTAATGAAATGGTGGAAAAAATTACGTCAAATGAGGAACCACCCACACTCCAATGCAATAAATGCATGGATTATGGAAATTATTCAAATCAGCACAAAAATATGAAGTTTTTTATGATAAATTATGGAAACCTATACAACCCAATTATAAATGGAAATCTCGTGTGATCATTACTACAGAAGTGGATTTCGAGAATGGCATGGTGAAACGTATACTTATCATTCACTCTAAAATGTTTGTGTCCTCTTTGATTCTTGATATACCCACTCTTTTATTACTAAATAGTTTGGTAAAGGTATGATAGTATCACCTCAACAATTAGATGATGATTTATATTTGAAGACTCATAATGGAAAAATGATCTCATATCATGGATATAGTTTTTCTTCAAATCAAGTTTGTGTGAATGTACTTTTTATGAATCTTTTTATTAAACCTATAGTTTAATTAGATGCGATTATTTGCATGGATTTGATTTTTCGTTATGAAGATCATATTAATTTCCATGTAAGATATTTCACATTTCATATTTTTAATGAAACTATAATCATTTATTTATGTGAGTATGAATATGAACTTCCAATATAAATTTCTTCCACCTTCTGGGTCTTAATTCCTATACATAAACGTTATTTATCTCAGTGTTTTGGGGTGGAACTCAACATTATGGATACAACTATTGTGTGGGAGTTTTTTTATGTTTTTATAAAAGAATTTTTAGGACATCCACCAAATTGTAGATTTGAGTTTTCAATAGAACTTATACATGGTGCAACGCCTATTTTGATGAGTCTTTTAAGAATAGCCCCAGTTGAGTTGCAAGAATTAAAGATGAAGCTCCCAGATAATCATGAAAAGGGACTGACATAACCTTTTGTGTCGCCTTGGGGTCCACCTAAACTATTTTTTAAGAAAAATATGGTTCAATGAGATATTTCATTGAAAATTTCCATATTAACAAAATTACAATCAATAACATGTATCTTTTTCCCCATATTTATGATTTATATAATCAACTATGTGGAGAAAAATTCTTTACAAAAATTGAACTTTATTATAGATATTATCATTTGAGGGTGAATAAGGAGGATAAAACCTAGATGACATTCCAATCAAGGTATGGACACTATGATTTTAAAATGGTTCCTATTGGCATTACTAATTCCCACCCAATATTCATGGAATTGATGAACATATTATTTAGAGACTATATTGATGAGTTTTTTATTGTATTTATAGGTGATATTATTATATAATCAAATAGAAATGAAGAAAATTAATATCACATAAGGATTTTTTTATTTCCTTAGAATGGATAATCTTTACGAAAAATTTAACAAATGTGAATTTTGGATTCAGAAAGTTTCATTTCTAGGACATATAGTCTCAAGTTAGTGTATATTACTAGATACATCAAAGACATAAGTTATTGATAAATTCTATATAACATTCATAATAGTAGAAATATATAGTGTTCTTTCTTTTTAAATATATCATTATAGTGTGGAAAATTTCTCTTGATTATCCAATCCACCAGCTAAGCGAACTCGGATGGGAGAAAAGTCCATCTAAATGAATTTCTGTAAATCAAATTTTAATGAACTACAGAGAATATTAGTAAGAGACCCTATTCATACATTAATCTATAGTATATAATGTTATGTAATTTATAGTTATTCATCCTAGAATTTATTAAGATGGGTTCTTATGAAAAATGAAATATTTTTAGATTATACCTCATGAAAACTGAAGGTTAATGAGACAAAATACCCAACTTTTGATTTGGATTTAGATGTGGTAATATATGAATTGATGATATGGATTCATTATCTTTATGGAGAAAAGTGTGATATTTATATTCATCAAAAAATATTAAAATATATAAATTCACACATGAATAGTTGAATATTCTCAATATAAGATTATTGGAAGTGATTAAATATTATGATATCTAAATAAATTACCACTAATGGAAATGAACACGGTAGAAGATGAGTTGAGGAGAAAGGACCATCATAGCTTATCTATGGCAAGGATCACAAAAGGCATGTTATTTTTATATTTTCAATGGATTGATCTGAAAATAAAATGGAAGGGTAGAAATCTTATCTGGTCCAAATGAATGTTAAACTATCTATATAGGTAAATATTATAGAGGAATAGAAGGAATATGTGATTTTGTAAGAGAATTTGAAAAAAGTTTTTGAGTCCAACCATGATTTTGATGGAATAATTAGATTAAATAATAATTTATATTTTCCAGCTATACCAAATTTGAAGAGGTAACTATTGGATGAGCCTCATAGTTCATCATTATATATTCATCTTGGACATATAATGATGTACCGATACCTGAGAGAATATTTCTAGCGGGGTGGAAGGAACAGAGATATTGAAAATAATGTTTCTCGACTATTGGGTTTTTAGGAAGTTAAGGATGAGTGATAGAAATCAATAGGAATATTAGCACTACTAACCAGACCTGAATATAAATGAAAATACACCACTATTAATTTATGTCATCAGACATCTGAAAAAATTTAATAGACATAATTCTATATGGATTATAGTCTATCATATTATAGATAATGCATACATAATTTCTAGTAGTGAATATTTCTATCTTGATTAGCTTGTTGGAATATATATTAAGTAGGTTGGAAGATTTCACGGAGTACTGATTTTTATTTTATCTAATTCAGATCCGAGGTTTACCTTGATGTTCTTGCGAAGCGTTCAACGGGCGCTGGATATAGAGTTATTTTTTAGGACTACTTATCATACTAAGAAATATGGTCAATATGTGAGGACAATTCAAAGTCTAGAATATATGTTGAGATCATTCTCTATATATTTCTTAGGTGGTTGGATCAATAACATTATTTGGTAGAATATTCCAATAACAGTAGTTTTAACACGAGTGTTCATATTGATATTTCTGAATCCCATTATGGTATAATGTTAAGAACTCCAACATGTCAGAATGATGTTGTGGAAAGAAAGATATTGGTACCTGATCTAGATTAGGAAATGGTATAAAAGGTTCGATCCATTCTATAGCACATTAGAGCAGTTCAGAGTCGATAAAAAATTTATGTTGTCAATCATCATAAATATATGGAGTTTTAAGTGGGAGGAAAGGTATTTATATGAATATATACCTAGAAGAGAGTAATCAGATTTGGAAATAAGGGAATACTAAAAACAAGTTATATTGTTCATTTTGAAATTATTGATCTTATCAAAATGGTAGTTATCAATTCTCTATTCCACCAAATCTATCTTATGTTCATGATGTGTTCCATCCATCTCTCCTAAGGATGTACATACTTGATCCTTCACATATATTAAATTAAAATATCATACAGATAAAATGATATATGTCTTATGAGGAATAATCAATATAGATTTTGTACTATAAAGATAATGTTCGATGAAACAAGACCACCCACCTGGATAAATTTGTTTTGAAAAAACCACCAATTTGACGAAGCTATAAGGGAACTCGAGGAAGTTATGAGGTAGGGATATCCTCATTTGTTTATTTTTTGAGTGATTGGTTCTGAGGGACAAGTTCTTTTTAAGGGTGTATAATTTAACACCATAATTTAATATTATATTTTTCAATATAAATGAAAACATTTTATGTTTTCTTTTTTATGTTACACCAGGTTAAGCTTACGCTACACAGAACACAATCTTTTCCTTCGTTACATGCAACAATAAATTTCTACAAAACATCTTCTTCTTATTATAACTATTTAAATAATAAAATTATAACCTAACCATTTGAATAGTGGGTATGAACAATATTAAATAAATTATGAAGGTTTGGTTTACACATGTAAGACCCTTTTTAAAACAAAGGAATATCTTTTTTTGAAAAAACTTATTTAAATGCACACAAATCTGTTTTATGTCAACAAGATAAATAAATAAATATTGTTGGATAACATTATACAAATAGATATTTAAAATACTCAATATATTTATTAAAATTATTCAATTTTTTCAAGACATGATAAAAAATAAATATAGTTTTATGCTTAAAATCATCAGTTTGATAAAAAGACATTTTTCCACCTTTTGATGGTGCACTTATTTTAAATCCATTTTTGAACCATTAATGAATTATATTTTACAAAATAAAATTCTTCATTGAATTTTCTATACAAATATATACAATTGTTTCATTTTTTTATTGTTTTGATAATTTTCATGTTTTAATGAATAGTAAAAAAAGAAATTTTAATTGAAAACAACTCTTTCATCTAAATAATTTAAATTCTTGAATTATATTTCCAAATTTTTTAAAGTATAATTAAATAACTTTTATATAATTTAATACAATTTTTTTAATTTTAATCAATTTCACAATGAATTGATATATAAAAAATTGCCAATCATTTGAACATTTTCTTTTTAATACTCATTTTCTCACCCCCACCCACTCCTACAGGATTAATTTTAAATTAATATTAGGAATTAATGTGTTATGAATTTATAAAAATGGATTCCATATTTTGAATCATAATTTTCCAATTTATTAAATAGTTTCCTTTTTAATTTTGGACAATATGATTAGTAACATCAATTACATTTTATTAGCACATTTAAGGGAGAATATGGTAATTAAGGATAAAATAATGTTATAAATATAATAAAACAACCATTTCACTTGTTTTAATTTTATTGGATGAATTTAATTCAATCATTAACACATAAGGCCGAAGATTGAATAATTTAATGGACATTTGTGCATCAAAATGAATGTAATATTAAAATCAAGGACAGTGACAAAATATCACACTCTTACTTTTAATAAGAACAATATTTTTAATTTGGGGTTAAATAGAACCTATGATAAAGAATATATATTCCATTGAAATCCAAATGTATTATCAAAATCAATGATTTTTAAAAAAAATAAAAAATAAATAATTATCATAAAAATCTAAATAAGGAATATTTCATAATTATTCAATTTAATAAAAACTAAATTAAGTGATATTATTTATAAATAAAAATAATAATAAGGCGATACAAGAATTTTTGAGGTTAATATAACAAATTAGGTTTAATAAGCTTGGATATCCCCAGCCTTTCCTTTGTGAAAATCCAGGGGTTATAGTGATCACATGGATCAATGTGGCTCGCTTTAGAAGTGTTCCAAAAAACCTGGTTCCACCAAATGGTGGAACCGTTACAGTCACACAGTTATGGGGGCACCAATTTTAGTGGCGCTGTCAAGGTCACACCTTGATGGTCACACAGTCATGGTCGCATTGTTTACAGTGGCACTACTATGGCGGCACTACTACTGTGGCACCATTTGTCTCACCAAACAGTGTCGCACCCCCACCCCCTTTCCCAGTTTTCTACGTTTTTCCAGTTCCACCCTTGTTACATGTTTTTCTTCATTTAAAGTTAATGTATCATCTCACATTCATCGGCAAGTCTATCTCCACTATTTTAAAGGGGAATTATTAAATCTTAATTAATTCCAATGTGTGAAACCACCAAGCCTCATGGTCGAGCCACGATCCGAATATTAAGTACATAGAAATGGTATCCCTTATTTTAGGATCTTTCATCTTCTTAATATGAGATCCTCTCTTCCTTCTTAATTTTGGTTTTCCTTGGTGCACTTGGAGTCTTCCTCCCAAGATGAGTCATGTGCCCATGTTGGATCCCTTCCCACTCAGACTAGGATTTTTTATCTATAAGTCACGCCATCCCATGTTCTTGCCGCCAGAAGGAACTACGATTGTTGACCATCCAATTAGGGATTTTCTTATTCTTATATTAAATTATGCATCAAGTGGACTGTTATATTAATGGTTCCTTGTAAGGAACTTATAGGTAATCTTCCTGAAATGAGGATTAAACAAGAAATTTAGCATGATCAAAAGATAACCCACATAAGTAAATAATTGGCAGGGTGTGGCTTGATGTTTTATCTCTTATTTTATTTGTTTTATTTGATTATTTTTATGAATTGTTGTGGTTTTATGCCTTCTAAAAATCATGACCATTGGTGTCTTTCTTATGCACTGGTGATACTCAATTTTTCTTGTAGAGATTTAAAAAAATGGAAATAACAAGAAATCTGTTTAGTCAAATATATTTCATTTAATAAATGGATACATCGAGGTCAAACATGGTCTATGATCACCCTTTTATATTCAAGTGAAAATTTTAAGAACCCATGTCCTTTAAATTTGAATATGTTTGGAGTTGATAGTTGTGATTATGTGCTATATGTTCTTGTCTAGGTTTTGTGGGTTGGGTATGTGGGGTGGTATAGGGGGGTTTTGGTGTCTCAGTCCGAGATATTTATTGATTGTGGAATGGATGTACTTGTAGGTAGATAAACAACCTTTATGTTGTGTTGTGGTTACGAAGAGACATCGATCTATGGGATTGTGGTATGTTTAGTGAATCATTATGTAATGGGACTTCACCAAGGTTTTTTATGGGAAGAGAGGCTACATGGATGGGTTTCTAGGGAAGGAATGGGCAGTTTTATTTTGAAGAATCATCGTTTATAGTAGTTTAATGGGGATTTGTAGGGGGAATTAATGTCTAGTTTGTATTGTTGCTTTAGGTTGTTGTGTAGTGGGACTTAGTTTTTTTGGTTTCTTGGTCTTGTTACGGTTGTTATTTTCTCGGTAGTGTTGGAATAATTTATGTAAATCCCCTTAAATAAATAAATAAATTGAAATTGAACAAAAAGGGGGATGGGTTATGATTTCGAAGTGGTTGTTGTGTGGTTTTGTATATAGGAGTAGAAGAAAAAATAAGTGATGGTTTGGGATTGTTGTTTTTTCATGTGAAACCCATAAGTTTGGGATGAGTGTTTTTCTACCTATATATATACATATTTTAGTTTTATGTGTTCTCTATTCGCACCGAACACTTGTCAAGATTTATGATCCGAAAACCTCTATTTCATGGGGGAGGGTGTCTTTCCCAACATTCCTGTCGGAGGATGGATGGTTGGTTGTTGATTTTCTTCATCACACCCTCTTCTAGATCATGAAGCTCAGTCTTATTTGGGTAGGATGTAATGGATTTAGGCTTACCAAAGTCCTTGATTTTTTGGGTGAAGGTTTTTTTTTTGGACGAGGGGATCAGGTGTTTACATTCCAGGAATATTTTCCCAAGAATCATCAAGATGTGTCCTAGGTGTCTTTAAGAGTGGTGGTGGATGCTATGGCCTAGGTGTCTGCCGGTGTGGTTTTGTTTGGTTTTTGTGGTCCAAGTGTCTTCGGGCATGGTTGGGTGTGTTTTGAGGTCTAGGTGTGTGCGGGAATGGAGTGGTAGTGGGACTGCATGTGGGAAGAGTGGAAGCATCAGGACATCAGATCTTTATGAATATGCAGCTAACCAGTGGGAAATTGGTGTCTGGGGTACCCGAATGTCAATTTGATTATATTATTACTTTACTTGATTTTTTTTACATGGGTGAGTGAACCTTGGTGAGGTTGGGATGGTTACTATTCCTTGGTAGGTGCATGAGTTTCTACTATTTTCTCATAGAAACATTAGTATGATCCTTCATTTTTCATGAGTATATTTAGTTTCTATACTAAGTATACTTGTATGCTCACCCTACATATGTAAAAATGTTGTCATGTTTCTAGGAGGACATTGAGGACCGTGCTAGACCTTACTAGCTCAGGCGTTGGGTTGTTGGTTTTTTTGTTTAGTTTCCTTCCTTTTGGTACTTTTTTGGGAGTTTTTTATTACCTTTTGTCAATTTTACCTTTGAACAAGCATGTGGAAATAGATTTTTGGCTTTGTATTTACCTTTAGTCTTTGGTGTTGCTAGGATTTACCATCTTATCTATCGATATTGTTCTATAAAAAATGTAATACATTCCATTTATCTAAGATTCTATACCCTTGGTTCTAGTCCCCACTTCAAGGCCACTAAAGGTGAGACTTGGGGGTCATTATATTTCCTTCGCCTTGAGGAAGGAAGGTCTATACACTTTTAAATCCCTTCCCTCAACTTGGTGATGGTGGGTCATAACAGAATGGTGTCAGATGGATGGTTGAGAGATAGGGTGGATTCCATGGTAAGGCACAGTGATGATTGAATGGGATGGTAGTGAAACAGTGTTAGACAATCATGGTTCGTGAAATATTCTAGGGGAGACAGGCTAGGACATATGATTTAAGGGCCCCGTGTGATCCAATACAATGGAAATGGATCTACTAAAAGACCTTGTGAAGATACACTTATTCAAAGTTAGAGACCATAGGAAAGTTACATGAATCAAAATGCCTTTTTTTGTTGAGTTTCTTGGGGTTTTTTTGGAATTTAAAATGAATAAATAGTTTAAAAAATTAATTTCACTACTCGGGCATAGGAATTATTTGTTTATCATTTCAGTTATGGCACCCAAACTTCGTCCATGAGTAGTATGGGTAGTCGAGGACCATCAGGTTTATATGGTTGATCAGCGGAAGGATGTTCAGTATGTGTAGGACAACTAGTGTTATAAGAGGCTTCATAACATCCAATAGTAGAATCTGGGAATGTACGAGGGAAGATTCTCAGACATGTAGATGGAGAGATGGAACGAGGAGCTGGTGTTCGCATTCAAATTGATCTAGGATCTGATGGAGTACTGGGTTCCTCGTGTCATGATCCATAAGTGAGGAGTTTTATGCCAGTGGTTGACACTTTACATCATGTAGAATAATGAAAATGTGGTTTCATGGACTGATATTAAGAAGTAGTTCCGAGCGGAATTTCCTTCTTCCATGATGAAGGTCGAGAAGAGTCAGGAGTTTCTCTCCCTCCAGAAAAGGTGCCTATAGATATAGGAGTTGGGTATCATGTTCCAAGATCTCCATTGTTTTTCTTCAGACCTCTTCTTGGATGAGGATTCCTAATCAAGATGCTTAGCAGAGGCACTCTGACCTTCAATTCAGAATGTTTTCACTCCCTTCACCTTACCAACATACTTGGAGGTTCATAATATAGTTGAAGATTTGGAAAAGATGCACACACTGAGAGGTGTGCCACTAGAGGGGAGCCAGTTGAGTTCATAAAAGGGGAATGCCATCAGCATTAGTTCTCTGGTTTAAGGGCCCTCCAGGTTTTGGCCAGTAGGGAGTAGTTCTCAGCAATTCTAGTTTCGACCTCCCAGTCCTAGCCCTTTATCCATGATCCTATTACTGAGATGTTTTACCTGTAGCAGCCATGAGAATCTTTGGAATCAGATCCCTGTCCGAGTGCAGTATAGTGGGGGTGGTCTGGTTCAGTTCCCAACTTAGCAGCATCAGTTTCCAGCCAGTCCCTTCAGCTGTAGGAGTAGTGAGGTCCTGCTCTACTAAGAGTAGACAATGCCAGAGGAGGCTGACCTTGGGGTGCTCGTCAGGGACCTTGACCAGGGCATGGTTCAAGAGGCGACTGATAACCGAGGGGCATTGGAGTTGGGTGTGGGATGTTTTAATCCATTAAGTGAGAAATTCTAGAAAGGACAGATGTTTTCGATTTATGATTAGTCTGTTTATTACTCTTCTTGGTTCTTTGTCTGATTCATGAACTTCACACTCCTTTGATTCACCGAATCTAGGCCATGTGCTCGTTCTAGATGTGTAGAGACTGCCCATGCCCCTAGTTTTGATTGTTTCTATTGAAGGTTAGACCATCCTATTTGATGTTCTTCGAGGATATAGACTGATCTTGGGGCCACAACAATCCAATGAAGTTCTTATTTTTCTACAAATGAAACCGTATGATTTCATCCTAGGAATCGACTAGCAGTTTTCCGTACACAATATTATTTACTTATTCATGATAAGTGTCATGTTCTTAAATATTTGTAGCCAGCGTGTAGCTTTCATTGGCTAGCCGGGTTTTTAGGGGGGCAGTCAGCATGTGGATCCCCTTCTTTCCTTGTTAGTTGAGCTGTCAGTGGATTCGGTAGACTCAGATATAGTGGATGTTCTAGGGATTGTTAGTGAGTTCTAGGATATCTTCTCTGAAGTGGTCTTGACCCTACCCCTTGATGTTATGTATAGTTTAGGATAGACTTACAACCCGGTGCCCGCCCAATTTAGAAGCTTCACTATCATATGATTCCTTCTGAGTTGAGAGAGTTTTGGATTAAGGTTGATGACCCGATGAAGAAGGGTTTTATCTGACCAATTGTGTTGCTATAGGGGGCTCTAGTTTGGTTCTCAAAGGAGTCAAAAAATGGTCTTAGGATGTGCATAGACTACCAGAGACTGAATTAGGTAATGGTCAAGAACCGTCACCCCCTCCATAGGATCGATGAACTTTTGAACAGTCAAAGGGAGAAGGTTGGTTCTCTAAGATTTCCATGTGGTATGGATATCACCAGTTGACATTGAAGGAAGGTGACATCCCAAAGACTACTTTTAGGTGAAGGTATGTTAACTTTTAGTTCGTGGTCATTCTATTCATATATATGAATGCATTGGCTATTTTCATTGGACTCATGTCTTTACCGGTTCGTTGTCGTGTTCATTGACGACATCCTGATCTACTCTAGTTCCCAAGAGAATTGTGCCGAGCATCTAAGGAAATTTTTAGAGGTCTTCCAACACCACCATCACTATTTCCAGTTTTTCAAGTTCATGTTTTGGACATGATAGGTACACTTCCTCTAACACATGGTGTCCTAGCAGGGAATAGCAGTGGACTCATCTAAAGTTGATGCGGTTGTTTTTTTGGATGAATAGAAAAATGTGGTAGAGTTTTGTAGTATCCTGGGTCTGTAAGGTTACTAACAGAGGTTTGTACCTGAATTCTCTTGAGTTTCAGTTCCTATGAAAACTTTAACTAGAAAATAACATGCATTCTTAGGGAGTTATTAGTGCCAAGAAGCTTTCATTTATCTAAAAGAGAAGTTGTTCAGTTCCCCAGTAATAAGGTTTCCATAAGAAGTGGTGATTTTTGAGGTGTTCTGTGATTATTTTGTGCTATGCTTGAGATGTGTGTTGATGAAATAGTATGGGGTGATGTCTTATGGGTCTAAGTATTTATGTTCCCATGAATATTACTCTGATACCCATGACCTAGAACATTTAGTGGTCATGTTCATTCTAATGTTTTAGTGACATTGCCTCATCAGGGAACGCTTTGTGGTCTTCATTGATCATAAGATCTTGAGGTATCTCTTCTCCCAGAGATACCTTAACATGCAGCAACGGAGGTGGATGGAGTTTCTTCAGGATGAATACTTTGAGATCTCCTACACCTTAGTAAAAGAGAACATGTTAGCTGATTCCATGAGCAGGAAGTCACAACAGGATATAGTTTCAGAGTCCTCATATGCTTGGAAGCCATTGGAGGAGTTGGATACTATACATTTAGGTATGAGAGTGGAGGATGCTAGAGTATATCTATTTCCAATTAGAGTTAAATATTCCTTGGTATGGTAGGTGGATGAGTCTTAGTGGGGAGACTCATAGGTTGATGTAATACATGATCATGTTAGCTAGGGTGATACACCTGAGGGATGGTTGGAGGATAGTCAAAATCGGGTGTTGTTTCATGGGAAGTTGTTTGTCCCTGTAGAGATGCACAAGGGAGTTCTCAGTGAGTTCCATAACTCACCACTGGTGGTATAACCAGGAGTATCTAAGATGTACCAAGGCTTGAGAGTTCTATTTGGGTGTCCCAAAGTGAAGCAGGTTGTGGCGGATTTTGTGACAAGGTGCATCATGTGTCAGTAGGTGAAGGCTGAGCACTGTGTTTCTGATGGTCTGTTGCATCACTTAGACATTCCCATGTGGAAGTGGGATGACTTCTCGATGGATTTTGATATGGGACTACCCAAGGATGAGGGAGGCTATGATGCCATCTGGGTAGTGGTGGACCGATTGACGAAATCCACTCATTTCTTAGTCATTAAGGTGTTGAGCACAGTGGATGCCTTAGCACATTGGTATGTTGGTGAAGTGGTACGGACGCATGGAGTTCCAAATCGATCAATTCACATAAAAATATACTCTTTACTTCATGAGTATGGAAGGGGTTAAAATATGATTTTGGAACCTTGTTATTATTTAGCATCGCATTCCAACCTTAGGCGGATGGGAAGATAGAGAGGACCATCCAGATGATGGAAGACATGATAAGGGTGAGTTTAGTGGACTTAGAAGGTTCATGGTTATGACCCATTCCCCTAGTGGAGTTTCCTTCAATAATAGCTATCACTCCACCATTAGAATGACACCATTCAGAGCCATGTATAGAAGACATTATTGTTCACCCATGTGATGGACAAAGGTTGGGGAGGTAGGTTTTCATGGCATAGAGGTAGTGTAGAGAATGAAAAATAAGATTATGATTGTTTATGAGAGGATAAAGGTAGGCCAGGACTAGTAGAATTTGAATGATGATCATAATAGGAGACCCGTGGAGCTCATGGTTAGGGACCAAATGTTATTTAAGGACTACCCTTGGTGTGGACAGTAGAGATTTGGTAGTTGAGTAATCTTTCTCCACAGTTAATCGGAGCTTTCGAGGGTTTGGATGAGTAGTTGAGGTGGCATATTAGTTGTAATTACCACCGCGGTTGGAGGGGATCCACAGCGTCTTTCATGTCTCTCATCTTCATCTGAATCTACATGATGACTCCCACATCCTCGACTTGGGAGAGTTGGATGTTGAGAAAGATGTGACATTCATGGAGATACCAATGAGGATCGAGGATCATAAGGATATGGTGCCTCATGAATGGACCATTCCTTTTGTTATTGTGTTGTGGAGGCATAGTAGCCTCGAGGAGAGTACCTGGGAATGGGAGGCACAGATGTGTGCCCCGTATCCAGAGCGGTTCTTTATTTTTTATCTTCTGTTTGATTTTTCCCTTTCTTATGATGTAATCTTTAACCTTGAATTCTATATGATAATTTGGTACCATGTTCCGTATTTTTGTGGGAAAATTCATGACTATGGGGAGGGGAGGACATTATCCCAAATCAAGATGAAATAATGTGGATGTGATTAAACCTCTGTGGGCGAGTCAGTGTTGCCCAAAGAAGATAATATCTTGATAAGAGGAATTATCCCCCTATTCCTTGTATCTGGAAAGTGTGATACTTGGTGTTTTTTCAATTTCTTGGGACAATGGTGCCTTAGTGTCTCCCCGGTTGATCAGGAGATAGATTTCAAGGATGTGTTCCTATTTTTGGAGGTTTCCCCTCCAGTTTTCAACTTAGGGAGGTTCATCCCTCAAAGGAATCTTTATAAGAGGTTGTTCGGACTATTTCTCTTCTAGTTTGGATTTGGATTATCTTGGATGAGAATATTTTGAGAGGTATCTGATGTAATAACCCAGTTCTTTCCCAGTGTTTACTTTGTGAAAATACAGTGGTCATACTGTTTATAAGGATCAATGAGGCTTTCTCTGAGATCTTTCCAAAAAAAGTCAGTTCAACAAAATGGTTCCACTGGAATGGCGTCACCGGTTATGGTGGCGGTGTCATGGCCACACCATCACGTCTCCACCATCATGGTCACACCATCATAGTCACACCCTTTATGGCGGAATTACTATGGTATAAGCGTTACAGTGGCACAGTTATGGTACCACCGTTTATGGTGGCATCGTTTGTCTCACCAATTGTTGTCACACCCCCTACCCAATTTTATGATTTTTCCCAGTTTGGCCCATGTTACTTGTTTTGATCTATTTAATGTTAATTTATCAACTCACATCCATCCTTTTGTCTATCTCCATTGTTTTTAAGGGAATTAATAAATCTCAATTAATTACAATGTTTGAAACTGCCAAGTCAAATGGTCGAGCCACAATCGGACTTTTAAGTACTTAGAAATGATCTCTCTGATTTTAGGATTTGGCCTCTTCTCAAGCTAAGATCCTCTATTCGTTCTTCCTTCTGGTTTTCATTTGGGAGCCTATAGAATTCCTCATGAGAGATTCATGCACCCGTGTGGGAGGCCTTCCCACTCAGCCTTGGAGTTTTTCCTACAAGTTGTGTCATCCCATGTTCATGGGACAATAAGGAACTTCGATCATTGACCATCCAAATAGGGAATTTCTTATTCTTCACTTCCATTGTGAATCATTCGGGGTTGGTATATTAATGTTCCCATGTAAGGAATAGCTGGTTAATCTTCTTTAAATGAGGATTAAAGAAAAATATAGTATGATCAAATGATAACATGTATAAGTATATAATTGGCAGGGTGTGTCTTGATGTTTGATCCCCAATTTTTTTTTTATTATCTTTGATTATCATTATGAGTCATTATAGTTTTATTTCTTCTAAAAACCACTACCATTGGTGGTATTGCTTACGCACCAGTGGTAATCTTTCTTTCTTTTGGTGATTTGAAAAAAAATATTAGAAACATGAAAATTATTTAATCATGTATATTTGGTTTAATAAATGTATTACCCAAGATCAAACATGTTCTGTGATCACCCCAGTAATATTCGAGTGAAAATTTTAAGAACCCATGGAGATTAAATTTGAAAATGTTTGGATTTTATGGTTGTGGTTATGTGTTGTGTGTTCTAGTCCTGGTTCTGTGGGTTACGTATGTGGGGTGGTACGGGGGTGGTGTTGGTCTCTTAGTCTGAGATATTTATTAGTTGTGGAGTGAATGAACTTTATTGTAGCTGAATTGCCTTTATATTGTGTTATGGTCGTGAAGAAACGTCGTGGAGTGGGACTGCAGTACGGTTGAGGACTCATTATGTAGAGGGACTGTATTAGGGTTTTTCTTGGGAAGCCGGGCTATAGGGATGGGTTTTTAGGGAATTAATGGGTGGTTTTAGTTTGAAGAATGATATTTGATACTAGTTGAATATGGATATGAAGTGGGATTTCAATTCTAGTTTTTGTTGACGTTTTCTGTTGTTGTGTAGTGGGACATAGTTTGGTTTTGATGGTTACTTGGTGTGGTTACGATTGTTAGTTCCCCGGTAGTGTTGGAATCATTTAAGTGAATCCCTTCAAATAAATAAATAAATTTCAATTGAACTAAAAGGTGGATGTCTTATTCTTTGGAAGTGGTTATTATGTGGTTGTTCCTATAGGAGTAGAAGAATAAAAGATGCTGGTGTATGCTTGTTGTTTGTTCATGTGAAACCTGTAGGTTGGGGCTCAGTTTTTTACCTATATATACACATATTTTATTTCCTTGTTATTTCTATATTCACTCCACCCTTGTTGAGAACTATGTTATGAACACCTCCATATCATGGCGGATGGTGTCTTTCCCCACATCCTGGTGGGAGGATGGATAGTTGGTTATTGATTTTCTTCCTCACACCCTCTTCCGAATCCTATCACTCGGGCCTGTCTGGGAAAGCTGTAATGGCTTGAGGGTTACCATAGTCCAGTATTTTTTCAGCAAAGGTTTTTTTGGGATGTGGGACTTAGGTTTTCGTGGGTCAGTTATGTTTTCCCAAGTATCTTCAAGATGAGTCCTAGGTGTCTTCTAGTGTGGCTGTGGTTGTTGTGGAAGAGGTTTCTACGGGCGTGGTAGTGTGTGGTTATTGTGTCCCATGTTTCTATTGGCATGGTTTTGTGTGGTTTGAGGCCCATGTGTGTTCCTGAAGTCTGCAGAAGTGGGAATGCATGTGGGAAGAGTGGCAGCATCAAGACATCAGATCATTTAGAATGACAAGTTAACTAGTGGGAATGTGGTGTATTGTGTACCCAAATGTTGATGTTCTTATATTATTACATTACATGATTTGATTTACTTGGTTGAGTGTCCCTTGGTGAGGTTGGGGTGGTTATTATTCCTTAGTAGGTGATTGAGGTTCTACTGTTTTCTCATAGGGACATTAGTATGTTCCCTCACTTATGCACGAGAAGGATTAATTTCCCTAATGAGTATACTTTTATGCTCACACTTCATATATAATTTTTTTTACGATTCTTGGAGGACTTTGAGAAGCATGATAGACCTTAACAACTCAGGAATTTGGATGGTGGATTTTATGTTTAGTTTTCTTACTTTTGATACATTATTTGGGAGTTTTGTCTTACCTTCTATCTCTTTTAGTTTTGAACATGCATGTGGAAATGGATTTTTGACTTTGCATTCACCTTTAGTATTTGGTTTTCAGGTATTTAAAATATTATCTCCCTATATTGTTCTATAAAAAGAGTAATGCCTCCTATTTATGTCATATTCTATAACATTGGTGCTAGTTTCCACTTTGGGGCCTATTGAAGGTGGGACTCAGTGGTCATTATCTCTCTTTCTCCTTGAGGAAGGAAGGGCATGACACTTTTTTCTCCCTTCCCTCATCATAAAGAAGGCGTATTATGATATTAGTGGTTTATTAAATAATGTGGTTTGAATTTATCTTTCTCTATTGAGTTTTTTAATGTTAATGCAATGAATAATGTCAAAATTGATAGTAATGATATTTTATGAAAATAATAATTTATTAAATTATTTAAAAATAATAAAAATACTAAATAAGGAAAACAAATGTAGAAACATATAGTCAAAATATCATAAATGTACCTTTCATGGTTCAATTTACACCTTATTACTATAAATATAAACCTTTTAATATCAAAAACGTTATTTCTATAGTTAATTTTAAAATCGCTTAACTAAGGGTTAATAAAAATGATATGGTTTAAAATTGCACCAAAATGTATCAAAAATATGTTATATTATTGGATCACCACCCTACAAAATATTATACTATAGTTCCTTTCTATTTGAAGGTATTTTTATTGAGATTTAATTTTTTATAATTCGATCTTTTGAGAAATTGCAAAATTAACCCTCACATTTAGTGTAAAGTAAGACCTCTTACCTCGTCACATTTTACCATTTTGAGTCATATATATCGACTAAAATCTAAAAAATCCCTTATCCACTTACCTTCCAACATTTTAGAGGTTCTTCTCTTCCCAAAAGAAAAACTCTATAGTCATTTGGAGGATATCTAAAGGGGCGGTTCTGAAGAAGAGGTAAGCGCCCAAACCGATCACTCTACTTTTCTATTCTTTTCTAACTTCTCCAAATTTTTATAAATATCATAAAATAATAAATTTATGATTATAAATATTCTTAAATTTTATTATTATTATGAATACACCATTATATATCCCCTTTCCCATAAAACAAGAAGTGGATGTATCGCTTGTGCCTATGTACGACTTGTCATCTCCATGTAGCAATGCAATTCATTTTTCATCACCATATTTTATGAGTAGGAATTATGATGGTTTTTCTGTTTATAATTTATATTTATGATATAATTATACTTCTTTAAAAATAATTTCATATATATCTTTTTACCACGAAATATTTTGGGAAATGAAAACGATGGTCATGCTTATATATGACTTACCATCTCCACGATGAGATGTGATTAGTTTTTTCATATATATTTTACATTGGTGGTAATAAGGATTAATTTTATGAATAAATAATATATATATAACATATTTATAATTCTTCATATGTTGGGACCATAATAAGAGTATAAGGTCTAGGACTATCAAACTAAAACATGCTTGGAAAATGAATATGATATCACCAAGAACAATGATTTTAATTATTAATAAACCGGTGATAAGATTTTATAAACAAAACCTACATTTTATAATTGATATATGGTTATTTAATAAATTTATAATAAATCCATATTTATTATATAGTAGTTTTAAATGTGAACAAGAAAATTTGGGTCTTGAGGTAAGGGATTTGTGTCTCACCTTTATTACCGTAAAACACATGCCTTATAAAATACTTATTTCTTCTGCATGGTGTATACACTAAAAATGTATGTATTTTTTTATTCTTTTCCTAAATATTATCGTATTTTCAAATCCATATTATTTTATTAATTTCATGGATCATATAATTCTACTAATTATATTGTGATATGGGATTATTTCACAATCACATCGATATTCTGGTTTGTTTCATTTTCAATCTCCATTTGGGAATATTTATCATTCATCACCATGTATTATAAAAAAAAAATAAATATTTTTACAATTATACTATGAAAACATAAAATTATTTTTTCAAATTTTTTAATTTTTATCAAATGGTTGGAAAATAATATATTTTTTTCATTTTCTAAAATAGTCTCTTTGGGAATTTAATAACAAAAATATATGGCAGGAAATTTTTTAACTTATATGTGATGAATGGAATCTTCCACAGTCATGGAGCCTTAATGCTTTCAGTCTTCCATTAAAATATTATGAGGTTATTTTCAAAAAAATTGTTTTCATTTATAATTTTGTTGGTCCTTATAAAAATTATTTCATAAAGGAAAGGATATTTTCTTCCATAATTATTTCAAGTGATATTTCAAACATCAATCTCCATAAAAGTTGAAATCATTTGATGTAACATATTATTTAGTGGGGATATGTCCTAAGTATACCATTCTTATTATTTTACTAAATTTTTTATGTTTATTATGGCATTATTATTATGAAACATATTTCTTTTACAATAGTTATAGTATGTTGAAGTGTCAATGAAACTCATTTCTTTACATGAGGCCTAAATTTGTGATTGATTTATGGTCCCGTTTCACATATATGTATGTTTTCCATCAACTAGAGGGTGGGACCTATATCTCCCTCAAATTAATTGGGTAATGAATTATATATAATGGGAAAATTAGGGGGAATGTAATTGTGCTTTACAAGTGATGGGATAAAAGTTTATGTGATTGATCTGTTAAGGGAAATAGGTGGCAAGGACTTTTCATAGATTCATGTTTGTTAATCTTAACATATGACTTTTTTCTATATTTATGATGATTCCCCACACATTGATGACTTGGACATATGATTCATCAATATGTTATGATAAATTATCATTTTTATAGTTCATTTTATTTTTTTCTGCCACAACTTTTGTTTGTGATCCATGACAGGTTGGGTATAAAATGTTTGTGTTATTCCCATCATCACATACACATATTTCTTATCTTATTCTTCCATAAGATAATAAATTTATATCTTTCATGATTAACCTTACTAAGCATCTGAGATCACTATTTTCTTATGTTTACATTCCATAGCATTTGAAGAAACATATTAAGTGTTATATTCTAAAAGGGGTCACATTATGTACAAATAAGTGGGAGATGATATTGATATTTTATGAACCAGTTGTTTATGTTTCCGAGTTTACAAAGGAGCTATACATTTAGGATCCTTTGGCGTGTATTTGTATAATGAAATTAATATTCATATAAAAATATGTAATATATTTTTATGAAAATATTAAGTCATTATAATATATATATATCACTTAATTTTTAAATATTCTAAGAAAATGGAAGCAGATTTCATCCATACGAATAACCCATTGTCTCCGCGAACGGTGCATTCTTTTTTTTATCACCATATTTTATGGATTTAACTCTATATATATATATATATATCCTGAAATATTTATATTTTAATTATTATTTTAATCTATATGTTATATAATAATGATCAACATAAAAGAAACAAAAAATCACAAGTCAAAACATACTTAAAAATGAAATTTAAACCTGCAAAAGTGAAAATAATGAATTGTTGTTAACAAAAGGTTAATAATATGTCCTAAAGGTATAGTATATGATATCATAAATATTAATATAGTTATTTAATAAGTTTATATCATGTTTATAAGTATTATATAAAAGTTTAAAGTGTGATCACCCAAATGATAATGCAAGGTTAGAGATTTTCATCTCACTTTTACAACTATGAGATATATATCATATTCAACACTTATTTATTCTGGGGTTCTTATCTAATTTCAATTTTTATATATTATATTATAATTTATTTTATATTCAAGGAATTTAAATGTATAATGTAATGATTATAACTTATGGAGGTTTAGATTCAAATGCAAACACTATTGTATATATTTCCGTCTCAATTTTATTTCATTGAGGCATATGGTAATGTCATGAACCTTACTTATTTTACATTGTTATATAAAACCCCTTTGACATTTAATATAATTAATAATTTAGTTTTCATTTTATTTTGAGTTTAAATTTGAATAATCTCATCTATGGGAATTTGATCTTAAATTGACCATGTGGTAATGAAATTTCATAAATAAATTCCATTTCATTGGGTTATATTAGATTCTAATTGTCATTGATATTCTATGATTATATGTATAATGAAATTAAATATATTTTAATGTGTTTAAAATTATTTTATGTTATTTAATGTTGATACACATAATCTATTCATTAATTAATTAACACTTTAACATTATGGTCATTTGAGGGTTTTATTTCATAATATCATTCTATTCATGATTTTTTATTATTGAATTTCCATTAAGGAAAATTATTTGATCATTATTCAATAAACCCTATATTTTTTTCTTATCTAGTTATTTAGGATATTTTTAAATTAATAGAATCATTTTCGACTCTTTGGTAATAATTTTTTTGAGAAAACTCATCACTATTTCTCTCTTTGGTCAGAGGTCTGTTTTCTCCCAAACCCATGTTTTATAAAAATATTAATAAAAAATTATTACCTTTAAAAAATATTTTATTAAATAAATTAGTACCACTTTTATATTTTATAAATTTTTTCAACGGAACCTTCTTATATATTTTTTATAAAGTCACTTTTCTATACTTTTTACCATGAAAAATAAATATTCTTTTCACATTGTATGGAATTAAACATCGTGATTTCATTAATTATTTATTTGAAATTTTTAAAATAAAATTTTGATAAAAATTTTCAGAAAAATTATTTTCAAATAATAAGATTTTCAAAAGATTTTTCAATATAAAAAGGATATTTTCCTTAAGAGCATTTTAAAGATATTTTTATGATATTTTATTTCATCAATGAAAAAACTATTATTCTTACTCCAATGGGTATAAGACATATTGATATCATCCTTATTATGTATTCAGATGGATTATGAATAGTTTAACCAAATAGAGTATCTAAATTCACTTCCTTGTTTCATTTTTGTTGCCATTAACTTCCCCTTAAATTATTTACCTTTTGGTGATCCCGAAACATTATTGTTTCCCTAAATATCCATATCAGTTATTATGGATATGATTATTACCTAAAACATATAAAATATTTACATAAGATATATAATTGACTGTTATTTGATAAATTATTGAAATATTGATAAATAATCATCTTTTACTCAATACAATTATCTTTTGATAATTCCCAATTTTTATGAGTTAAATTTTTTATTTTATTTATAATAAATGTTGTGGGATATTACTACATGGGTTAGGGACTATTTAAATATTCTACTCGATTAATCAGTAGTCTCATGAGAAAAAATATCTTGGAAAAAACCATTTGAGTTTGTAACCAAACACATTTTAAAATATATATTAAATTCTCTTGATATTTGTATGCTAATCCGACTTATAAATGTTTTTTATGGTAAAGGTACCATGTACCTAGGAAACCTGACATCCAAATAATTATGAATTCTATTTATTTAATTTCAATTATTATTAATCATGATATTTTCACTATGAGGAAATATATGGATTCAATTTAAACATATTTTATTGATTAAATGAAATGTGTTTTTAGATATTTACCTTTTCATATAGTTTTTTCCTTATCTTGTTTGCATTGTCATGTTATATATATGGCATTTGTTTTCAGTTATTTATCTTCCCATATTATTTACACAATTCTTTCACAATTTATTGATTCCATAGCATTTGTGTTTAGATATTTAAATTACCATCATTCTTTTTGTCATTGATCCATTACTTCTTCCTCTATAATTAACCCATATGGAGAAATTATTTTCCTTTCCCTAGGATTCATTAAAGTGTAAAAATAATGTTATGTAAGTAAACACTATATGGAATAAATGTTTTATCAAAAAACTATGATTCAATTTGTGTATTCAGTTGTAATATTTTAATCGTGTATATATTTGGTTTACCAAGACTACTAAACTATTAGGTATTTTGTGATGTGATTTACTTATATATAATTCCAATTTATGGGTATTATGAAACTAGATCTAGGAATTCTAGGTTTGGGGTCGTAATATTTCTTATATGACCCAAAGTGAGTGATTTCAATATAATAGCATTTTTTATCTAAAACACAATTCACTTATAAAAAACATATAAGATTATATATAATTGTATTGATAGTTTAATGACCTGATCCATAATTCAGTCTATATTTTTAGTAATCAACCACATATATATCTTACACATGACATGTCAAGTATGTCTCAAAGTTCTTTTTTCAATATAAAAGTGCCTTTTTAGTATAAAATAAGATTCAATTACAAAGAATTAAGTAAATGAGATTAGAATGTCCAGATATATTAGGAAAATGATAAATAATTAATTTTTCACATGTACAAATTGATTTCATATTAATCTATCACATGGTACTTCCTATATGACTCAACGTACATGTTTTTACCTTAAGAAGTTATAATTTTATTCTGAAATAAGAATCACATATACAAAAAGAAGAAAATAATCTAGTTTTTCCTTGATACTTTCTTAAAACAATCGACATTTAATTTATTACATGTAATAATTGAATGAAAATAATTATTACACATGATGTGGACGATATGACTCAATGAGTATGTTTTCAATATAAAAGTGACATTTTATCCAAAAACATGACTCACCTAGAGAAAACCAATCCACGAACCTCTGATTTTTTATATTCATTAACAAAATTATCTATATTTAATTTATGAAATGTATGATGTAATCTCACAAAAATATGACACATGACATGGTCGGTATGACACAATGTTCATGTTTTAAACGTAATCATTTTATTTTAGTCCTAAACCTAGTTCCTAAATCCCAAATTGAGGAAATTATAATAGATTGCCCTGAAAATTTATTAAAGTGATCAAAAATTCAATTTTTATGTTTATGAATTGACTTGACATAAACCCAAATCATGGAATGTCTAGTATGATTGAAGTTCATTTTTATAATAAAATAGTTTAATTCTAGTCTAAAAGAAGATCCAAATATTAAAAACTATGAAAATAATATCATATTTTCATGATGCTTTATAAAAACAATACATAATTAAATTATGATGTTTAGGAATCATCCAAATATGAATCCAACACATTATTTGTCTAGTATGACTCAATATTATTGTTTTTAATATAAAAGTGTCATTTTAGTTTAAAAGGATATTCAAATATCCAAAACTGGGAAAATAAAATTTGATTGTATCAATAAATTATGAAAATGATCCATAAATCATTTTTTAAGTATATAAATAAACTATACATCAATCCAACAAATAATGTTTCCAAAATTATACTTGCATGATTTCTATTTAAAAGTTTCATTTTAGTCTAAAACAAGATTCACCTAGCCATAACTTGGAAAATAATCTAAGATATATATTGATACATTAGTAAAACAATTCATAATTCATTTTTGATATAAAGGAATCAACTACGCATACATTTGATACATTAAGTGGATGTTATGAATTAGAGTTCATGATTTCAATATAACAGTTTCATTTTAGTCTACAACACAATTAAAACAGAAGAAAATAACAACATAAGCTCTTATTATCTTAATACCATAGGAAAATGAAACATAATTCATTTACAATATGTAGGAATTAACCAAACATCAATAAGACACATGATGGGGTTGGTTTGACTCAATGCTCTTATTTTGAATAAAAACTTCATTTTAGTCTAAAAATGATTTACATATCCAAAACAATGAATAATATCATGGATTATATTTATACTTTACGAAAATGATATATAATTTATTTTTGATATCTGGGAACTGACTGCATGTCAATATAACACATGATGTGGTAAACATGACTCAAAGAAAATATTTTCAATATATAATTTTAATTTTAGTCTTTAATTCAATTCACATTGACAAAGATGAGAAAATAATATTATGTTATCTTGATACTCTATAAAAGTGACTGATGATTCATTTTTTTGTGTGGGAATTAACATAGATTCTATCTAACACAAAATGTGTGTGGTATGACTCATTGTTCATTTTTTTGCATCTAAAAAGTATCATTTTACTCTAAAACATTCATCGCATAACCAAAACCAAGAAAATCAGCACATTTTGTGTTCACAAAAGATAAAAATGATCCAGAATTCATTTTTATAGTAGTTTAATGACCATATAAAACAATAATAACTACACATAGTGTTTTTATTATTTCATCACCATCTTTTCCATAAAATATCATATATTGTTATTCCTCATCCTATTATTACAGTTTTCATTTTAAAAAATTATAAGGACACCATGTTAAACATTACATATCTTGAGTTTTAGAAAATAATTCACATTCCAACATTTTTATGACATTATTGATTTAGAGTTTTAGGATATTAGGTCATAAATATTACATAAAAAATCAGATATTATGATGTGGAATCTTCTACTTAGTATCCTTTTTTCGTACAATAAAAACATTTAAAAAGAAACACCTTTTCTTTTAAGTATATATCAACACAATTTTTATCTTAAATTCATCCTTGTCCCTATTCATCTTTAAACCAATATTAAAAACTTATAAAATTGTTTGATGAACACAAAATCATATTAAGGGACAAAAAATATATAAAAATATGTTAATCCAATGAAAATCATGAAAACCTATAATGTGTTTATCTTTATCAAAATATTATCTGATCATATGAAATAAATCATTTCTGCATTAAAAAACACTTTTTCATAATGATGAACATTAAACTTCATAGCAAGAAATTTGAAACATTTTTTAGGTGTCTTAGAGGATCATTTCCATAACCTATATTAAAATAGTGTAACAAATTTCTAGATCCTAGTTAAATCCAAAGAAGAAACCACACTAGTTAAGTCCCTCCCTATTTCCTTTGTGGATAAGGAACATTACCCAACACATTAAGGATTTATAATGAGAATCACCCTTTATTTATGATATATCAGGTTCATTCATTTCTCATATATATTTTTCAATTATAATATCCTGAATAAAAAATTAAACATGCACCTTTTCATTATAAAACCTTTGGAATACTCTTTTAATCCCATATGCAAAAAAATATACAAATATTATTTCTATCTAAAAACAAATTTCAAAACTATATTACCCAAAAAACTAGCTTTTAATTTAATGAATATTGAATTATTTTAATGTAATCCAAAGTTTAGATAATTATTATAGTGGTTGGAATGTCTTTTGATACTGTATATGTTAAAAAAGAACATTGCTTTTTTTTCTTTATTGTAAATATATTCAAAACAAATTTGTAAAAAGATTAAATTTTGAAAAATATTTATATGAATTAAAGGTAGAAATAAAAATATAATTTATAATACTTTTATGTCCATATAAATACATTAATTATATTTTTTTAAATTATAATCATCAAAGAGATAGAGTTTTAAGGGAATCATTAATTTATGATTTTTAAAATTAAATCTCTTACCTTGAGTATGAAACAACATGTATGTTATTTATATTCCTAAATTATAAAATTATGACAATTATTTACATTCTCAATAATGTTTTTAGTGTTCATTATTTCATTAATTTTTTTCAATACCTTCTTATATACAATTTCATAAAAAATTATAACCTCATCTGTTGTTTTGATGATATTCAAGTCATATGTCCAAAAAACATTAGTAGGTTGAGTATGGTAGTTGATTGAAATATTAAATCTTATAAAAAATAAAAATAATAACATAATTATCATTTTTAAACATAAATTATTATTCCCAAACTAAATATGAATTATTTTTATGAAAAATCATCTACGTTACAATCATAGAGATGGTAGGTCGTACGAAATAATGAATAATGTTTCCATATTTCAATGATAATTGTAGAAAGATAGTAAATTTTTATTTATATTTCCATAATTATAATAATATCATAAATCACATATTATTTCTTTAAATTGAAATTTATATATCATCCATGAGATGTGGTGATGAAAAATAAATCACATCACTTCGTGGTGGTGGTAGTCCACATGCATGCATGAATGGCGTTTTCATTATTCAATGAATGAAATGTCATGAAACGAGATGGTATATTAGTTATACATAATTATAATTTTTTCATTAAGACCATATATATAATTTAAATACTCCATTATAGCTATTCATGTGATATTGTGAGGGAAAATGAATTACACTTGCTCACGAGGAGGTAGTTATCCATACACTAGGACAACCATTTTGTTTCCTATTTTATGAAAGGGGAGATGGATCTAAGGTATGAAATTAACAAAAAAAAATATGTATATAGAATTTTTTTTATAAATTTTTTTTAATAATATTATATGGAGTTAGGATATGAAGTAAGACAAAAAAAAAATTTTAAGAACTATACCTCTTCTTCAAGAAATCTCCTTTGCATTACAAATTAATCCCTCTATGGTTATATTTATGACCAAAATAAGAACTATATATTGTAGGTATAAATTTAATAAGTTACTTGTTTACTTATCTTCCAAACCAAATGGATGTTGATTCTTTGAGAGAAAAGGATATGTGGTACCCACTTATAATTATGGGAGGGTAATTCTCTATGTTTCGTAAAGTATTAAAATGGTATGAAATAATATTCATGGTAAAATATATCCAAATCTATAATATTAAATTATAATATTAGTATGATCATAAATACTCTATTTTTCCTTTTTTGATATGTTTATATTATGTTTTTACCCTAATATTTTGGTTTTAACACCCATTAACCATTTTGAAAATTATGGGGATATCGATGTTTTTTACTCTTTAGTGGTTAGAATGTAAACATTAAAAGGAAAATTAGACCATAAATGGATCATGGTTGATATTTTAATGCATATACCAATATATTTTCCAAATATAACATTTTCATGAAGTTTGAATTATTTAAAAAACCTGATTTATTATTAAATATCCTTAATATCACTTTTGGAAACACATGAAACAATATTTTATAAAATGTGTCTAAATCATGTAAAATGGTTAAAAAATAATATTTTTTAGAATATAAAGAGTAAATTATATTAATATATTCATCTAATAAAATTTATAGATATTTAGATATTATTTTTAAACCTTATCTTTTGATATGTCCCATTTATTAACTAATCTCAATAGCAACTCTCATAAAAAAATTTCAATATTAAAGGGTTATTATTTAACATATATTGTTAAAATTGGATTAAATATAGAAATTTAATGATATCCTTGACTATTTATAACTATATTTGTCTTATATAAATATTATTTTGTTTTTATATAATTTAGTAAAATATTATTTACCATAAAATTTCATTAATGGTAGTTTTGAAACAATTAATTTAATATGTCTATAAAAACAATATGAAAACAAAGGAATTAAAATATAATATATTAAAAAATTCTTTATTATTTATTTTTATCCATAAAATTTATGTTATTCCTCAATTTAAACAAATAATATAACTTGTAGAGTTTTTAAAATCATTTACTTGGTTTTTTTACTGGGTGTATAAGCCCTGAGTCGGTGTTGAATAAAAATTGACTATAATTATATCACTAATAAAAATTATAAATAAGTAAAACTTTTAAAAATACATTAATCTTACAAAAAACTATTTACAACCAAAAATTATTTCCATTTCCCTGTAAAAATATATTTTAGATACTAAAAGATTGAATGAAAGTGGTATCATTGAAATTATATTTATATAAAATAATATAAATTATATAATCAATGGAAAGTTGATAAAATATTTCCTTTTATTAATATTTTTATTCTTATGAACAAAATATAATTATCCAATAAGTTTATTATAAGTTTTAAGGTCATTTTTAAATCCATATCGAATCATTTTTATCCATAAATAACAAACTCTACATGTACCATGATAACAAAATTTACTATGTTTACTATTCATAATGTCCAAAACTAAAATAGAATTATTTTATAAATCTAAATATCATTATTATAAATATTCAATCCAATTTTCAATATTAAATTCGCATACATTTTATAATTATTTTAAAATTAAACACATAAAACACGACAATAAACTGTTTTTCTAAAAAAATACATTTTTATTTATAAAAATGTTTTTATATAAAATTAAACTATAAAATCCATAGAAATAGAATAATTTATAAATTTTAATAGAAATTACTTAATGAAATTTATATACTATTCCAAAATATAATTTTACTTTTGAAATAATTTTAAAGAAAATACAGCTTTTTGTAAAAATCATTATTTTCTCTATTCATAGAAAAATAAATGTTTTAAAAAAATATCAAAATTTCACCATATGGTATTTTTCATACTAAAAATTTTAAAATTATAAATTTTCTATCAAATTAAAATTTCTAAATATTCCAAATATCAATTATAATATTTTATCATAAAAATAAATTATTTTTTTTTTTGAAAACATATTTTTGATGAATATAATGACCTTACGAGAAATTGGATGATTATTTAATAGAAATTTACCAATAAATTTATATTGAGTAGGACATATATATATTTTACAAATTATATATAACTATTCATACCCTCTAATTTAATAGATAGGTTATAAAAATCATATTTAAATAATAATATTTCATTGTTCATTAAGACTCAGTGTTGCATGCCATATATTATATCATACATAGAATTATTTTTATTAATTTATCAGGGAATTACATTCTCCTACCACTTAATAAATTAAACCCTTAAAATTTGAACATGAGAATGATATTTCAATATTTTAGATTTTAAAACACTTTTTTTTAATTCCCACATCATATAAATGGTTAATAAAACTTCATCTTGAAAAATAGAAATAGGAAATATAAAGCTAATCTTGAATAACACATAATTTGTTTTATAATTATGAGAAAATTAGTGGGATGTTAAAATATATTAATATTGGTGAAATGTATTCTCCAAATAATGAAGTGGATTGGAAAAGAACGTTGATCACAGTAAAGTGAATGATCAAAGTGAAATTTAATGTTCGTAAGTCAATGAGGTCTAAAAACCCATTAATTTATCCTAAATGAGTGTAATAAAGTAATTTTTTTGTTTCAATATTGTTTTAATTGAGTTGAGTAATTATGTTACCATCCAAATAGAAAACATAAGAAAACATTGTTTCCATAAAAGTGTATTATCAATTATTAATCAATATCCACAATAATCTAATATTTTTCCCTAAAAAATGAGTATTCAAGATGAATTTTTTATCACTGAAGCACTAAAATCAACTTCAAATAGATCTTATTTATCTACAAACAGTACCAATCTGTTTCTCATGTCTTTATTAATTAACCAAAATCAAAATTCAAATTATAAGGTAATATATTTCTCAACATGAATAAAAAATTATAAGATAAAATAATAAATTATTCTATAAGGCTTTAATAAATTTATAAAGAGTTTAACATCAGTCATTAGTTAAATAATTGACCTCAAAATACCATAAAAAATTCCTGACAATGTTTTAATTCCAAATATCAAATGGATTTTATCTCATATTTTTCCATGATTTACTTAACATTTATCACTAATCAGTAATAGTTAGTCATAAATTCATATACCCAAAAATATTTATTCCTTAATCATTTAATTTCTAAAATAATCTAATCATTTCCATAAATAACCTGAATCCTCATGAAGATACATTAAAATCATATATTATTCCAAATGATGTTTTGACATTGATCCCTCAAATTAAATACAATAATATCGAACAATGTTCTCAAAAACTATAGTTTTCTTCTTACTAAATAACATTTATGACCAAATCAGTAAATCACATTTCAATCATATTGTTTTCCTTAAGATAAATCATATGTTTTATATTTTTACAATCCTAAAATTTCTTTAATACGAAATATCATATTATCCCTAAGTGTTATCATTACCTTGAATCTAATTTCCCAAAAATGGAAAAGAATTAATCCCCAAATAATACTTTATATTAGACTTAATGTATTCATATACCATAACCCAATACAATGTCAGCCAAAATGTCATTAATCACATGAAAATATCATAACATAAAACCATAAAATGGTTTTATGTTATATTGAACTTATGGTCATCCTTAAACATAAAAACGCATGAAGGTATCTGTAACTCTTATTTTGATCTCACATGAAAACATCATAATCTCGAAATCCATCTGAACCATCCCTCTGATAACAACTATAAGTAACTTACCTTAAATCATCATATATTCATGATTTTTAGTCATGTATTTACTCTGTTTCATTTTCATGTCCTTTATGGTTTATAGTTTTAGAGAATTAGGTCATAAATTTTACATAAAAACCCTTATATAAGAGAGTTTAAACCTCTAGTTATTATCGATATTTTCAATAACATCAATTTTTTTAAACACATATTCTTTTCATGAGATGTATTCAAATATTTTATCATAACCTCATCTTTATCCCTACTAATACTTAATACCCTATAGAAAATTTAAATACATGTTATGAGAACCAAATAATAAAAATTTATATAAAGTAAATAAAAACCTTTTAGTATAGGTAAAAACTTGTAAACCTTTAAAATATTTACCTTTATGAAAATATTTTTGGTTGTATGAATGAAATAATTTCTACATAAAAAAGGAACACTTTTCTTTAAATAAAAAAAATTTTGACATACATAGAAAGAAATTGGAAACCATTTTTATGAAACTTGTAGAATTATATTCATAACCTCTTTTATAACTATATATGAAATAACTAGAGTCTAGTTAAATTCATAGGAGAAACCGAACCATTCAGCCCTCTCTTTCTTTCCTCTGAAATATAGAAATATTACCCAAAAAATTAGAGATATATAATGGGGTACACCAATCATAAAAGTTATATCATATTAATTTGTTTCTCACATATAATTTTAATTTACCATGTCATGAGTAAAACATTTTATAATTAAATCTTTTCATTTTAAAACCATAAAAACTTTTTTAAAACGTTATGAAAAACACATTCAGACTTATAAATACCTTATCATTTTAAAAAAACCATTTAAAATATATAGTACCCAGAAAAATGTTTTTTTATTTAATAAAGAATATAATTGTTTAAATGAATCCAAATTCAAATAATTTTTCTTGTGGTGGGAACAATTGTTTACACTATATATATTAAATTAGTACATTTGGTTTACATTTTTAATGAAATTAAAAACATTAGGTTAAAATGTTTCAATTTGAAAACTTTAAAATAAACTAATAATACACATAAAATTTTATTTATAGTCCTTTTATGTCCACATATAAACATAAATAATATATTTTTAAAAGAATGAACATGGAATAAAGAGAGATGGAAGGGATATTTAAAAATAGGATTGTTATAAGAATGTCACTTACCTCATGTCTGAATTGTCATGTAATATATTTATATTAATGAATAGAAAACTTATTCTAGTTAATTACATTATCGAGAAACATTTAATTTTAAATATTCATTGTATTTATTTTAACTCAATTTTATATACATTTATATAATCAATTAAATTTACATCAGATGTTTTGATGTTATTCAGATTATATATCAAAAACGACATTAGTAGGTTGACTATAGTCTATGAGGACATTATTAAAACATATAAAAAAGTATATTCATGAAATATTTATAAATATTTTACATAAATTTTAATGATAAAATAGTTATTAATGATGGTTATGAAAATTGAACTACAATACAATCTTGGAGACGGTAGGTCTTACGAACACATGAGCGACGTTTACATTTTTCAATAATCATTAAAGAAAGACGATTAGTATTATTTTATAATTATAGAATTATAATAATATGTTAAAAAACATATTTATTATTTAAATATACTTACATATGGCATCCATGAGATGTGGTGATGAAAAATGAATCACATTTTTTTATGGATATGGTAATCCACATGTACATACGAACGAAGTTATCATTTTCCATTGAATGAAAATTCATGAAAATAGATTATATATTACTTATAAATATTGATAAATATGTCCGGAATATCATATATATTCAATATATGCATAATTATAACTATTTTTGGGTGGTGGTGACATAAAATGAATTATACTAGTTCGTGGAGCGGTGTCCTGCTGTACAGACAAACGACGGTTTCGTTTCCATTTTGATAAAAGAGGAGATGATTATAGGGTATGAATTTAAAATAAAAAATGTTGGTATATATAATATTATATTTTTATTATTTCATAATATTTTAATACTATTTTAAGGATTTAGGATAATAAATAAAACTAAAACACTTGGTTAACAAATATACCTCATCTTGGAACAACCTCCTTTCATTTACACATTAATTCCAATAATGTTGGATTTATGTCCAAAAACGATCATTAAATTTTCGGATGGATTTTTGGAGGGTATTTGGGTAGTTATTTGAAAAACCAAACATCTCTTGAATTGTGTAGATAAGAGGAGAGGGGGTACCTTTTTATAATGAGGGGAGGGAAATTCTTCAAATTTATTAATACATAAAATTAATATAGATTATTTTTCACTTAAAATTGATCAAAATAGATGATTTTATAAGATAAATTATTATTAGTCGAAATTATCTCATTGAATAATATTTTTACTACTTTAGATTATTATTTTGCACTTATCGTTTTTGTTTTAACCTCTAGTTAACCCTTTTTACAATTAAATTGATATAATTGTTTTTACCCTCTAGGGGACAAAATAGTTAACATAAAAGTAAAATTAGAGAATAAATGGACCAAGGTTTATATTTTAAGTAGCATACAAAAAATAAGGGTACATATAGGTTTTTTAGTAATTTCATATCATTTAATAAAATAAACTTTTTATAAAATATAATTAATGTTACTTTAAAAGGTACAAGAAATATTATAATATAATATCTGTATAACTCATAAAAAATAGTTAAAAATGATATGCATTATAATATGAGGAGTATAAGATCTTAATATATTCATAAAATAAAATATAGTTAGTTTTATATGTCATTTTAATCCATATCTTTCGGTAACACCACTTTGTTAACCAATTATTACCATAACTGTTGAAATTAATTCTCAATATTAAAGGGTTATTATTTTACATTTACGGATAATATAGGATAAAAATGTCTAATGGATGAATTTTTTTTCCATTTATAATCTTAAATGACTTATTTAAATATTTTTATTATTTTTATATATTTTAATATAATATTACTTAATATGATATATCACTAATAACATTTTTGACAATATTCATTTAATATCACTTTGAAAACAATAATAAAATTAAGGTATTAAAATATAATATAATAAAACATATAAATTATGTAATTATATTCCATAAAATTAATCGCATACCTTATCTTACATGAATAATATTACATTGGAGAGTCACTATTGAGAAAATGACCTACACACATATTTCAAAACAGTGGATGTAACCCCCAAAACCATGGGTATATTATATACCCATGGTTTTTGGAACCATGGGAAACCGAGGCATTGGTATATCTGCACAGCCTACACACACAGGTTTTTGAACTGTGGTTATAGGTTTTTTCCAATGTGTCACAGACCAATACCCATAGTTTTATCACCATGGGTATAGGTTTTCAAAAAAATCCGGGTGTGGGTTTCAATCTCACGACCTTCTTCTCTAACACCAAACAGTACGCCACTCTAGATAATTAAAATTTGATTGTATATATACATAGCTGAATATATTATTCGAAACCTTGGGTATAGGAGGGAAACCCATGGGGATAAGTGTTTATATGAAAAAAAATTGGGTCTTTTGAAATTTGTTTCCCACCATAATGAGAGAATGTTATACCCATAGTTTGGAAACCATGACTATAGGTCCTCAAAAAAAATATCTATACCCCCTATTTAACAAAACACATGGTTATAGGTCTCGAGTATCAACATTATACCCATGAATTTTCCTAAACCATGTGTAAAGATCATCATAAACAAGCTATACCAACAGTTTTGGGAAAACTGTCGGTATACGGTTGCCTATACCCAAGGGTTTTTTCCAAAACCATGGGTAGAGGCAAATTTTCTAGTAGGGGGTTTTTCAAATCATTTACGTGATTTTTTTACTCCTTACACAAATAGTGTGCTATTGTTGCGTAATAATTTTAAATAATTATATCAATAAATTTAGAATAAAATTATCATGATAAAAAAATTATTCATTTTAAAAATAAGTATTTATAAGTGAACATAAATTGTTTTTACCACCACCAAAAAAATATATATTAAAAGCAATAAAGTGACATTTTTTACATTATATCTAAATAAAATAATAGAAATTTTATAATTAATTGGAAGTGTAAATAGATTTCTCGATTTCAGAATCTTTTATAATTAATAAATAATTATTATCAACCAAAGAAAATTTATTTAATATATTAGGGTTACTTTTTATATCTTATTAGATCATTTTAACACTTTATTTTCCCATTTTACCATTATCTTCGTAACAAGAATTACTATGGTTACTATTAATAATGACTATAAATTAATGGTAAATGATTACTAAATTTTGGAATATTTGCTATAAATATACAATCTATTTCACAATATCAAATTCATAAAATTTGCATAATCTAATTTATAATTAAATCCTTAAAATGCGATGGAAAATAGGTTTTCAAAAAAATGCATTTTAAGTATAAAAAATGTGTCTATACCAAATTCAATATTAAAATTCATTAAAAAGATTAAAGAGAATTTTTTTTTAAAAATGTACTAATTAGATTGTAAAAATACTTCAAATTAAATTTTTTCGTTGAAAATCATTTAATAGATATTATTGTATTTGAGAAAAATAATTCTTCACAATTTGAAGAATAATAAAAAATTTCAAAAATATATCAAAACTTTACGACAATCCAATATGATGATATAAAAAATGAGAACTGTTTTATAAAATAATGTTTTTAAATGATTTAGAAATCAATAATAATATTTTTTTTAAATGAAATAATACCCATTTTTGTAGAAAAAACGGTTTTATGAATAAAATGACCTTACCAAAAATTCATTTATTATTTAAAAAGAATTTATCAAAACATTTATATAGATTAGAGGAATTATATATATTTAATAAATTGTTTAATACTCTAAAAAAATTCCAATTTAATATCTAGGGTAAAACGATGATGTTTAAATAATAATATTTATAGTTTGATTATTCTCGGTGTTGCGTGTCATATACATCATCAAATGCATTTTTAATTTATATAAAATATAAGGTGTCATGAAATCTGTGTAATTATGTTTCCAAATTTCTATTTATTTTTACCATGAACATGACGTGAGTATCAAAGATTAATTTCTTAAATTTTTCTATATTCACGTAATATGATATTTTCCTTCCATTTTTTGAATTGATTTTATTTTTTTTAGAAAATAAATAACTTAAATGTTTTATTTTATAAAGGATAATTAAAAAATAAAATATTGGTTTTTTTACATTCTTATTGTTTTTAAATGATCAAATTTTAATAATTGTTACATATTGCTTTCAATTTTTCTCATGATTAATGAAATTTAAATTTTTGAAATCAAATCATATGATTTTTTTAAATTGTATGATAGAGTTAAAACTGATCTTCATTATTTATTTATATTTTCTCACTATAGGATACAAGCATTATTTTTATTTGATTTTTTGGTTGTAGTGTTTTCCAATTCATGAGATTAATTTGTTCTTCGGTACAACATGTGGTATTCTTGTCTCAATATGCATTGGAGGATTTATTTGTGGTCACTACTAAAAAATTGAATTTGGTTAATTCTCAAAATTAAAATTTCCACCACTAAAAAAAGTGTTTTCATGCTATGTGATGATAAAAGTGGTTTCTTTTATCATTACTATATGAACTGATAAATTCTCCCTTTATCTGTTCTTCTTTATCACTGATAAATTAACCCTTGTAAACCCTTTTTTTAACGCTGATAAAGAGAGAAATTATTAGGTTAGTAGTTCTAATAATGGGTCATTTTACCAACATTAAAGGCATCGGTATAACTAGAAAAAAATATGTTTCAAATTATTTATGTTCTCTAATCATGCCATGTAACATTTTTCACCACTCTCCCCCAATTTATCTATTCTCAATCCTATCCCACCCTCCTTCTCACATGTGACACCCCTATGTCAGCACTTTCAACACCACCACGTTTTTCAGTGCTCTACCCTCTTTCCGCTCAGTCGCGTGTTCCTAAATTTGAACCCAAGACCCACATGTGCTAAATGAACACCCTTATCACTATTATTCCATATTTTATTCAATAAAATTTACATACATATTTTTTATCCACATATTTTTTAATATTTTTATATATATTTATAAAAAAATTGAAAATATTTATAAAATATATGTTTTTTAGTTTCTGTATTTTGTGCATGTCTTTGTTTATTTTAAAATATATATATTTTTGAATATGTTTGTGTGTATACATATATAATATGTATTTATATTTTTTAGATAAATTTTATATTATTTTTTATTGACATATATTAGTAAATATACATAAATACATAAAGATGTAAAAATGTATATTTATATATTAACATTATATATACATTTTTATAGGTATATAAATAAAATTTTAATTTGTAATTAATAAAATTATTAATATTTATTTCAACATGATTTATATATTTTAAAAATATATTTTATATGTAAATATGTATAAAAATTTATTTATACAATAAAATTAATATATGTAAATATATACAAATATGTATATATAGGAATAAATTTAATTCTCTATAACACTATAATATGAAAACTGATAAAATTTAATTTGTATAATATTCATATTATTTCATTCACGTGGAATAAATTCATCCATCACTAAAAAAATACAATAATACCATTTTAAATGATGCTGAAATTCAATTGAATTTAAAAAATTTAGGGTATCCGTACTAAAAACTCATTTTTTGAGGAGTTTGAACCTTTCTTAAAGAAGAAAATTTTGGACCAAAGTTGTCCTAATTTATAAGATGTAGATGTCTTCCCAAGATTTTTTTTACATCTTATTGAGGCCAAATGGATACCTGAATAAAAAATGGGTTTTTGAAGTTGAAGACATTTTCTCATATGATATTAAGATATTAATTTTATTTTAATTTTTTTAAAATCACAAATTTGATTTTCAATGTATATTCATCCATAAGAATGATCAAATTATTAATTAATATTATTTTTTCAATTATTTTATAAACCATCTTTCACATCGATTATATATTAACTTTAAATAAATATTTAGTATTATATGTGTCATTTTTTATGAAAATTATATATATATATCGATAGATATATATTTTTATATTAAAATAAGATTTTTAATTATATATAAATTTTTATTTCATCACTGCAAAAAAATGTTCTTATAAAGATTAACCTTTATTAATGTTAAAAAATAAAAGATAAAGACTCCCTTTATTATTTCACCTATCTAGCATTGATATGCGTAGAAGTAAATAAGCATGATTTAATTGCAGTGGTTGTATTAAATGGGTATTATTTTTTAGGTATGGACAATATGGACTAGAAGTGGGGGGGAGTGTCAACTGAATCTAGCTTATCTAGAAAATCTAATCATTATATCTTGAAAATTCTAAATTTTGATGTAGATTATATAGCATGGAGCTTAATATAGAAGATGGGATGAACAGAATAGTGCTAAAAACTTCTTATAAATGTTTTTATTCATAGGAATGAAGGACCCTGTGAATATTTAGGTGTTATAATGGAATAAAATATAGTATTTCTTGACCGATGTGGGTATGGTGATCTAGTAAGTATCCTTCTTGAGCTATTGTGGCACACTGACCCAAAGCAAGCCCTTTATATTTCAACGTTAAAACAAAAGAGGGAATTATTTTATTTTAATTTTTTATAATTTTTTAGTCAATTTTATTACTCGAAAACCATACTTAAGTTGTTTTGAATTTTTCAATAATTATTTGACGTGGTGGAATCGGGAATAATGGAAAACTAACCTTGCATCTGATACCTCAGTCACCCACTTCCTTTCCTCACCTCACATCCACTACCTCATCCACCCACTACCATCCATCGCTTTTTCCACCTCAAACACTTACTCTCTCTCATAACTGTCTCGTGATATTGTGTAAATATTTATAGTAGGTAATTACTTTTGTCAATAATAATAAGTTTTTACACTAAAATTATTTCCTAATGATGAAATGAATAGTTAATTTTCCAATTTTTTAATGTTGAAAACATCTATTTCACCAAGATTGTAATACATTTAACAACTCAGAATACATAAAGTGTGTATTGGTTTAACATAAAAATGGTGAGGTTAACAAATGAAGAGTTAAGGGTTTTTTATATTAACTTTTCTGTAATTTCATTTAAAAATAGATAACTTAATATTTTATAGGGCATATTTCACTATTCACATCATGTGTTATATTATATTATTTTCTCACTAATGTATATAACCCATTACAGACTATTTATATGATAAATTTATTTTGGACTTCTCTCATATCATGAATATATTATAATGATATTTTTTGAAATTAATTTTTGTCTTATATATTGAATTTTTTTCATATAATATTTTTGGATTATTTTAATTTTATTTGTTCTGGAAATTTATATATAAAAGAATTCACAAGTAAATCTTGTTTTCATTTATAGAGAAAACCCTATTACCTCTATCCTATACATGTATGTCCAATTTGGACCTTTTTACATAAAAATCTTCATGTCCCTTGAGGCTTTTCTTTATTATTATTATGACTTGAATGATAAAAAACATTATCCTATCTATTTTAGATTTATGGATGACTATTGTATTAAATCTGTAATGGTATGCTATTCCAACAATGGTTTTTCTTTTTAAACTGGTAAAATATTTTAAATTGAATTTTTTGGTTATGATTCACTCAGTTGATGTGGAGCTTCTAGCAATGCTAAGCCTCAATAATAAAATAGAAAAATTAAAATATTTCATCACTAAGAGAAAAGAAACATAACCAATAGACTAATACAAATGGGTTTTAATAACCATTGGTATAGTCATTTGTATAATATCTTGTACCAATAGGTTTTTAAAATCATTAGTCTAGGTTACCACATATACCAGGTGTGTGGACTGCTTTCCCTTCAGCAGATCTTTTTCCCCATTGACCAGGTAATTCTTCCCATATATGGGACATTCAATTACATTTATTACATGCATTATAAATTCATTTTTCCTTGATTAATCATCCTTATAATAATTATTTTATTAAATAATCACAATATATTGATTTCATTCCCCTTTTTCAATATATTATCCCCATATTTCAACATTTTCAATCCCTAATTTTTGAATGGACTAAAATTCAATTTATATACCATGATATTGGTCATTAATTGATATAAATATTTTAAATATTAATTTTTATAAGTGATTTCTATGAAAATTGAGTGATTTTATTTATAAGTTGTGAGTTAAATATGATTTATTTTTTAAAACTCTCATGTTTTTTTATAATGTAATGTATGTTTTTTTTTTGGTTTTTGGATAAATTATTTTTGAAAAAAATCTATTCATGAAATAGAAATGATTATCTATAAATTTAGTTTTCTAAGATTCAGTTATTTTATTTTGGGATTTAAAGAATCAATTTTTCATTATTTCAGGTTATTTTTCATAATTTGGGCATATTATAATAATAATATATTTTTAGCACACTTCATAAAGATAAGTTTTCAATTACTTATAAAGGGAATTTCCCCTTATCAAATATTTTTTTTCATGAGAACCCATGCTGTTTTTATAATGATTCAACCATATATGTTAAAGTTCGAATTTATTTACTAAAATAGAGAGACATTTAAAATTTATTTTACTTCAATGTTATTTTAATGTCTTCCCAAGTGATTAAAATAAGGTGAAAATGTATTGTTTCCAAAATTAAATTTTGGAATTTGTAATGAAATTTTGATATGACATAAAAATGATAAATCTTTTTTAAAAAGAACGTATATAAGTCATATGTATCATACTAGTTAGATCCTAATCGATTTTCAAAACAAGATATATTTTTTTTAGATTTTACTTTTAATAATGATTCAAATAGAGGTCTTATGCACCTCCCATGTTATAATTTTGTGGGAATACCCTGTTTAAATTAAAAATAAATTAACTCCCACATAAAGAAATTTCATTTTTTAAAAAAAAATTAATATTGGTTTTGCAAAGGATAGAGAAGACAATATCACATTTTTCTTGATCTAAAAGAAAGAACTAGATTAATTAATTATATATTTGACTATTTTCATTTTATTCATCATCATGATAAAGAATGTATGTTAATTCAAGAAGACAATGATACAAGTACACATGATGTAGGTAATTCAAATGATGATTTCAAAAGTGTGAGAAAATTTAATTATGCTTCCACAACTCCAGTATATCATCCATGTTGTAAAATTATAAAACAATAATTTATTAATCCGAATTCATTATAGGAAAACCATTTATTTAATTTCTATCAATAACATCAATTATATTATTACTTTGTTAAGTATATTCTTTTTGATTATAGAGATATTACCTCAAATAATTATATGTTATAAAAGTTAATTCACAAACTATTATTTTCTAAAATTAAAATTCTTTCCATCCCAAAATAGTATATCTTATTATTGGATGGAATCATATCCCTAATTTATTTTAAAAAATGTTGTTGACCTCTATATAATCCAAATGATAATAGAGCACCATCTCATGTACCAATCATAGAAATGTGGTGTATTTAATTTATTTCTAGGCTCTAAAATATTTTCCAGTCTAATGAAATATCAATGTATATTATATGAAATAATACTGAGATAATTAAGGATAATGATGAGTTCATTAATATTTCATATGGATTAAAATGGTGAACATTTGATAAACGACATCTTGGTTTTGCATCTGAGGTGTGTAATACGAGGTTGGGCCTATCATGTAATGGATTTAATCTCTTTTATTATATTATTAGTTTTCATAGTAACTTGATTGTTTTAATTCAAATTTATGATCACCATATTTGGATTAGTAAGAAAAAACCTTTCACTCTCTTGAGTATACTCATATCTATAATTTTTTATCCTGTAAAAGATATATATGTATACATCAAACCATTAATAAAATTGTTAATGTAAATTTGTAATATTGTAGAATGCATATAAAATTCATGTTCAAAATAGATATTTTAGATGTGTGATACAATTATGTAGATGATAAATTATTTTCTTTCTTATCAAAATATATATTTTTTCCTTTTACTTCCATTAGAAATTGACGATTCTTACCAATAAATCACCAATATAGAAATAATTGTTAAAGATTATATAATAACATTGACATTGATATGCCACCACTTCATATTTCTATAACAAAAGATCATAATGAATTGAAATATTTATTTTTTTCATCAATAAAATTTATGATGAAATATATAAAGAGGAATAATATTTACAAGGAATCTTATTACAATTGGAAGGAAGAAATACATCTTCTTTGAGTTAACATATAGTTCAAAAAAATATACATCGTCATTTCCACATAATGATCATTGATAAACATAGATGAAGATGTTTTATTTTAAATATTATTAATTTCATGGGGAAGAAAAAAAGATGATTCATGATCTTAGTGTGACTTATGGATTTGGGGTATTCCACAAATAGTGCATCATATCTGCATCGGTGAAAATAAATAGCATGATACTTGTGATTCTTATGGGATGAAACCATTAAAGAAAAAAAATCCAGAAGTACTATAGAATATCAATGTTCTTGATTGATATTTAATAATCATTTCAAAACAATTCAATAGAAGATAGTAGAATCTAAAATCTCATAAGACTCATAATTTTCATATATATCTTCATGAGTTTGATACGGTAGAAATTTTTCATTTATAGTCCAATAAATTAGTGGTTTAAGTGATTCAATTATTCCATTTCTGTTAAAATATTTGTGATAATGAAATTTCAATGTATTTATTGAAAAAATTTCAAGAAGTGGCACCATTATTTTTTCTGAGGATGAGAAATTTTTTCCTCCATATTTTATAGCCTTCATCCTACATGTGGCTATTCATCTTCCAAATAAAACACTTCATGGGGAAGGATATTTATATTTATTGGATGTATCCATCTAAAATAAATATATATAGACTAATGTCTTATTTATTGAATATGAATAAACTCTATGTTTCTCATTGTAAAAGGCTACATAGATCAAGAATATATGAATTTATGATCAATGTATTTTTTTTGTTGTGAGAGAAAGGCTTAACTAACCAATGAGAAAAGAATTTGAGCAATATGATAAAATTAAACCCAATTTTCCATCACATCCCCAAATTTGGGGGGGGGGGTCATGGAATATATAAATTGAAAACAATAATCCTTGAATAGTAGGAGATGAAAAATTTTACAATTGTGTTTAACTATAAATTGTTCAATGATTACATCAAGTAAGTAATTTTAATGTGTATATTTTATCTCATCACTTGTGACTTTACATATGCATTAAAAAATTTATATCGTTTTACACAGTAAACGTAAATAAAATTAGATAGAATTAATCATTCCATACATTTAAAAATGAGAGGAATTTTTCATAGTAAATATTTTCATTATTGGTTGAAATATAAGGTATAAGTATTACGATAATAAAATAAAAAAGTATTCATTTAATTATAATATTCATACAATTTTCATAAATTGTGCTCACATTCTCACTCTATCCCTTGATAAATAAGATCATTGACTGTTGATCTTCATTCTATGGTTTGGGAATTAAAATAAATAGTTATAAATAGATACAAATTTATTATCATTATAAAATAAATTAACGTGATAAAACAACATGATTTTTTATGGTAACTAAAATATCCTTCTGTTATGCTAGTGAATTAGATAGCGGGTCTTGAGATGAAATTTTTTCCTATAATAGAGTAATTGAGAAAATACTAATACTATATTTTTACTCCCATGGTGGAGCCACTATTATGAAATGTAAGTAGTTTGATGAAATAATGGGGTAGATAATATTTTTTATTATCATGGATTTATAGCTACTGACTTGAATTTTTCCATTAACATGGATGAGCAATATATTTTGGAATCAATGGAAATATTATGTGAAAGGTCACAAAACTATTAAATTTAGTGTCATTATTGATGTAATCCCAAGACATATTTTTGATGATGGTGGGGATGAAATTGTCAACATCACTACCAAAATTTTCCTTGATCACATCATTACATATAATGACTCAAATAGACTAATTTCCAGAGTTGATTGTTAACATGATGTAGGGGTTAGTAATATATATAATGACTTCAACCTTTCAAGATTGTACTCTTAAAATTACTTTTTTTTGTTCCATTTTTTACAGAAATGTAATTCAAGTATATTTTTCATATTAGTCGTATGTAGTCTTATTTGTATTTCATATTCTATTATTGAAATAAACTGAATTGAAACTAAAAAAACCAAAAAAACTAAAACAATATTGTTAAAACTAAATCAAGATGACATAAACTGAAATATATTAAACTAAATAGAATTATAAAACAATATTAATCAATTGAAATTGACATGAAATGAAATGATTCAAATAAACTAAATGAAGAGAATGATCTAACATGAAAATGATTGAAAGGGACTAACCAGGAAAATGAACAAAATGACATAACAAAATGACTTGTTGGCCAGATGATTGAAGGAGAAAATAACCTAACCCAATGTTAAACCAAATGTACCTATAAAAATATGGACTAAATGAACAGTTAAAAAATGACAAAATTGCCTAATAAAAATAATTCATGCGACAACATTCTATATTGTTTGGATTGCAAATTGGTAAAAGATATCTAATTAAATGTATATTTATTTTATATTATAGGAAATGAAAAACATTAAAGAGGTACAGAGGAAGAGAATATGTGGAAATTATAGTATCATGAGAGAGTTTTCCATTCCTCCTCTAGTTCACATTGAGAGTATAATATTTCATATAGATATATATATATATATATATATATTAAAAAACCTATAATGTCACTTAATGAATCATTATTAAATTATAATTAGGATCCATCATCAAGGAGAAAATTATTCTCTAGCTAAACTGGCAACAAAAAGTGATTGAATTGATTATTCATGGGTGATACTGGTGCAACTCACAACAATCATAATACCCAATTACAATTAGACCATTTATTAAATAAACTATATAGCACAATATTATACCCAATTATTCCCTTTGAGGGACCTGTGATATTTAGACTGCTTAAAATATCACCATATTTTACATCTAGCCTCCTCTTATATCTATTCCTTATGTAATGATGCATCCTAGTCAAAATATAAATTATAATTTTATATAAATTTATATTCCCTCTTCTTTACCAGTTACAAGATTCTCTTCTGGTATGTATGTCCATGCCCCTTCAACATCTGATCTAGAACATTCTGATCCTCCCTCAAATATTGATCATCATTGGTAGACATTGTAATCCAAATATCAGTTGGGATATGGATTATGTATAGAAGCATTTTAAATTTTGGGTCCAAAATTTATTTTCCTTATAATATATATTACTTTATTATTTTCGATTTATTCTTAAATAAGTTAATATACCCTTATTATTGTATTGGGTGTGCATGCATATTGGATGTTTTGAAATTCCATACATAGGTGATAGTTTTGTGTGAATTGAGAAATATTTTGAAAGTATCATCAATTTAATACTTGAAAATATAGCTAATTCATGATAAACATTGGTATGTTGGTTATTTTGTGACTTTTGGGGAAATCGGTACTTTAAATGATTATTATGATAAACATTTATTTTTATATATTTATTATATTTTGAATAATTGCACATTAATTTTAGGGTAATTGAGTTCAAGAGTTAAAAAAGCTTCTCATTCATGATTATTAATTTGATAACATAATTAGATAATTATAGATATAATTAATGAAATATCCTTGTTAATTATTTTTAATGATTTAATAAATTTTTGATTTAATTTGACAGTAAATATTTTTAGAATTTTTCCAATCGCATGTTATTATTTTAAATTTTTTATTTTTTAAATTAATTTTATAATTAAATTTTTAGAAACATCAAATTTATTTATTTGTATTAGTTATATAACATAATTTTATTATCAATTATTTGTATTTAATTTAACAATGAAATATATTTTAAATTTGTATTATAATTTAATTTTTAGAAAACGAAATTGATTTATAATGATTTATTTAATTGAATTTGTATTAAGAAAAACTCACGTGGAAAATTTATTTCACAGGGTGCAGGTCAAAAATAGAAATTTGGTGATGGCATGTATCGATGATGGAATACGCTTTATGGTGTTGATTCAAGTGACTTCACTTCTCCCTTCAGCATATTAACAATGTAACGCCCTGACCCCAGTTACCCAGAGTCGGTTCTTTACTTCATAACATTGGCATGATCACAAAAGATCAAGTCTCGAAAGACCTATTAGTTTAGTAGCATTGGAAACACTAGATACATTCATAATTGTTACATTACATCATAAAGTGAAAAACTACAATAACATACTCTCCATTTTCCACACTCATATCCCCTTCAGACTATCCCTGCAGGTCATTCCTAAAATATTTCTTCACATCTTGGGAAAACTAAAACATTGAAAGAGGTGAGATCAGATGCTCAGTAAGGATAACAATATAGCGGAGGCTTTTATAAATAAACATAATCATTTAAGGAAATGTATAACTAAAACAAAAGCCTTTTAAACATGAACTTCAACATAATATGGAAAAAGTAAAATGAGATAATGCCATTTACTTATTCACATGGATATTTTTCTGGTCGAATAATCACATGAAATATCAAAAACCACTTTCATAATGATGGAATACATAATGCCAGACTTTCATAACCACGTAGCCAAGGCCTCGTGCCAAGACCACAAATATGATTTTGTCAAGGCCTCGTGCCAAGACACTAGTTTGTCTCATGAGACCTACCGATGAAATTTTTTAGAAGATACTTATGTTTAAAATTGCTCAAATATACTCCAGTGTTTTTCTGAAAATCATATGCAGGCTTCTGAAAAGAAAATAACTAATTCTAAGACTTCTCGACTAATTACAGGCCATGATGGGTCCACTCCCAATCCCTTCCTGTCTACCACACTCGAGAGTCAGGTTTTCTGAAAACATTTTTAAGATTGCGTTAAATACGTATACATTTGCACTATATTTTCATATATTTGAGAAAAATATCTCTTTTTTTAAATTATTTAAAAATCAAATAATTATAAAAGAAAACCTTTTGAATTAATGTAAAAGTCTAATGGGTTTATACACAGTATAAACAAATTGTGTATAAAACAAAATATGCCTCATTGAAAGGAGATTGAGACAAAGTCCCTTACAAAGATCATTTTTTAAATAAAATAGATCTATTATGTGTATTCACTATATTTACACATAAATAAAGTATAAATACCAGATAGGACATAATAATATCATGAAATAATTTGAAAGTAGGAGATTAACCCAAAGAATGGAAATTGGGTTAAGAAGTTCCCTTACCTCCTATCCGACTTGACTCGATCATTATTTAACCTCATGAATAATAAACTAGAGTTAATTTCTATTTTCATAAGAACCTTTTCCATGTTCATTATTCTTTTTATATCACTTATTACCATGTTATGAACATTATTTAATTATTTAAGTTAATAACGGTCATTTTGTCAATCTTTGGTACTTGAGCCAAAAATAAACTTCTTATAATTAAAAGTTGTTCATGTGGTAAAATATCCATTATATCCAGAATTATATTCATGATGTATATATGATATATATAATATATATCCAGTATATACATGCATTTATAATATTACATAACATTTAGAGGAAAGAAATGAAATGCACCGTTCATGGAGACGGTAAGCCGTACGTACGCATGAACGCTACTTTCATATCTATTTAATATTTAATGGAATGAAATTATAATTATATAAAGGTATAATATGATTCCAGTATAATATAATGTATAATATCATTTACTCCATCCTTTATACATCCCACATATGGCATTAATTATTCAAATCACTCTGAGGGGCAGTAGTCCGCACTTCCTAAAATGAAAATATTACGTTTACCCATAATGGAAACCATAAAGGTATGCCATAAATGAAAAATACAGAAGAGTAAGTAAAAAATAAACATATTATATATCATATATAAATATAGAGACATCTTAATGGCCACCATTGAAGGTGTTATATGAGTGTTTAACAATCATCATTTCATGAGGCATAAATTCGTCATCCACAGAAATAGTATGTTCTTTAACAATTAGATGTAGGTGTGTGTAAGTGTAGCTCTAATACTTCTTATAAAAACATCCTAGTATATTGAGGATACTGGTCTTGTTACAAGAGAAATGAATAAAAAGAGTTTAGTGGGTTGGAGAAGAAAAATAAAACATAAGAACACGAGAGAAAATGCTACCTTTAAAACGGGTAACTCTTTTTGATTTGAGGTCCAAGGATTCCTTGGGAAGACTTCTGCCCAAAGTGAGGCTTCTAGGAGTTATATTGTGATGTGGAGAGGCAAAATGGTCAGGTGTTGGCCGAGTCAAAGGCTTGAGATGTGTGAATAAGGTGGTAGAGGTTGGGGTCTTTTATAAGAGGAGAGGAGGGGCACTCTTGGAAAATAATGAAATGTAACTTTATTATGAAATGATTTTCGGATTCTAAAGGTCCCAAAATTAAATATTTAGAGCATAAGGTGATAAGGGGTCGAAATATACTCATCCAATAGGTTTTTGACAAGTTTATGTCTTAGATTTTACATTATCTTTTCATTTTATTTAAATCGTTAATTAATGAGGTAATCGCTGCATCATTATTGTGTCATAAATAATTTAATTTATTTAATGTCTAAAAATAATAAAGAATGTACCATGATTTATGAAATCTGTTGATATTTCTAATGAATATTTATAGTCAAAAATATGACTTGTATAACCCCGTTTTAATATTGTTTTAGTAAAACAACTCATGTTTGTGACATTTTTATTATAACATTAAATAAAACGTTTTTAATGTCATTTTCCTACCAAAGTGGCTCCATGGGGTCCCCAAGTTGAAACATGGATTGTCTTGGTCGGCCATGACTCATCCAATATGGGTAGGTCAAGTGTAAGGGTATTTTCATATTTTTATAATATCATTTTTATCTTAAATTTCACTAATTACTTTTAATCGCGATTAATTAAACTTAAAAGCTACTATTCACCAAAAAAATTATTTTAATCCCATTGAACCACATTTAACATTCTAATGAAAACCATGTATGTCATATTTTTTAAAATAGAATCACAGAAGTGGTAATGTTTCATTTAAACAAAAAATCAGTTTTTAACTACCACTTAGTGGTTTCACTATTCATCAAAAATTGATGTTTTTCAGAATAATGCCAAAATTTCACCCTAAGCTATAATAGATATTCCAAATTCAAAAATGATGTCTATTTTACAAAATTCCAAACATATAATTTGCAATAATTAATTTTATAATTAATTCCCGCTGTCACAACAAATAGCATGTTTGTAAGAAACAATATATATCAAAAGATTGACAATTGTTTATGTCCAATTTCAAAGTAAAATTAATTCTAATGAACAACATTGGATGAAATGGTAAAAATATATTGTAATTATACTATCAAACCACTCAATATTATAATTTATCACTTTAAATAATTTTTATTAAAAAATTTATTTTTAAGTATTTTTCACTATTCATAAAATATTGAATGTTCTCAAAAAAATACCAAAAATTCAACATAGGTTAATTTCAACATTAAAAATCCAAAAATGAAGTTCATTTTGAAATATAAAATATATATAATTTCAAAAGGTGGGTATTACTATTCATAATGGCTATTTTGATTAGTCGCGGTGTGTTAGAATCTCGAACTTTCGTACAATGCAAGCTATTCCATTATTGAAAGAGAAGCATATCGTGGAAGGTCGGGGTGTTACATTCTCCCCTCCTTCAATAAATTTTGTCCTCGCAATTTGAAATTTTTCGTAGAAAATAAAAGGTTGAAAATAGAAAATACCTTTGTGGAAAACCCACATCGGAAATAAGGTTAATATAAATATAACTTTAAAAGAAAGAAAGATAAGTACAAAGGTCACCCGAGATAGCCCACACTAGGATTCTATGAAAATATGGACATGGAGGAAAAACAAACCATCAAGGTCTGATGGAGAGTTGTATAAAATAAGATTAGGAGAAAGTTAACTACAATAATATCACAAACTTGTGATTGGTTAAACGGTCATTGATTCTCCAAATGGAAAAGTTAACCGACAACATTTTTGTTTTATGTTACCTTTCATAAAGTTGAGGAATTTATTTAGGAGATTTACAAAGAACGTAAGGAAATATACTTACTTGTCATGTAGACTTTCATTCTTTAATAAATTTTTACCACAAAAACATCTTTCACTCCAAAAGGAAATAGAACTCAAAAATATTCTATTTATCATAATTGTATAAGGTTTCAAATATTAACACATTACATTTAGAATAGGAAAACTTTTTTTTAATAACCAGGGACTTCCTGTAGGCTAGTGGTAGGTAATAAAGGCTTGTCGCACTATGGTTGTGGGTTCGATTCCTACAGCTTTGTCCGATGCGACGGGTTATCCCCCGACCTACAGGTAGTCATTTTCCTAAAAATATAGTATTATAATATTCCAAAAGTAATCTTCAGAAATGTTTTAACCTTAAATAATACTATCCAAGGTTCAACTTAATCCATTCCAACCATTATAGTTATCCAAAATACCTCTGTCTAGAATATCTCAAAATGGTCTCTAAATTCCAAAATCAATTGTAACATCAGATTCCCCAAACGAAATAAATTTTCTCTTATTGTCACATACTAAAAATATGATTACCTTCATCATATTAAAACCTTAATGAAAACAACAAGTACTGCAGTACAATCTTTATATATATTTTACATTATTCTTATAACCACAATATAATCCTTGAGTCCAAAAGCACCAATACATTAATTATTCCACTTCAACTGTAGTAACAGCATAAGATTGGCCTTGATCCCTTGGCCTTTTCTGAGGTAAGTTTCCCTGATGCTTAGGACATTCATTTTCATAATTCCCCATTTCCCTACAATATTAGCATTCAACATTGACATCCTCTTTATTTCCATTGCAATCACGAGTCTGGTGACCTTTTTCTCCACATTTATAACAAAATCCCATTCCTTTTAAGCATGTACCGGGGTGATTCTTCCAACAATTATCACATAATCGAAAATCCTTATTTCCCTTTTTTCCTTTATCTGTCTCTTGTTCCACTATTCTCTTCTTATCTTGCTTTACTTTGTTGTCGTAAGTCTTCGAGAATTCCTTTTCTGTCTTGATAGCACATGAGACAATATCTTCATACATTGAGAAAGATTGTGATACTAAATCTCGATAGAGAAATGGTATTAACCCATCAAAGAAACGGTCAATCTTGATTCTTGGGTTACGTATATAATCTGCAGCATGTCTTCCTAACCTTGTAAAGTTGGCCTCATACTTTGCGACATTCTCATCCTCCTTCTTCCTCAGACTCAGAAATTGCCTTTCCATATCTGCTTGATGGTCATGTGGAAATTATTTTTCTAAGAAAAGCTCTTTGAACTCTATCCATTCCATACTTGATACTTCTTCATCTTCCTTTGTGTTTTGAATCATCAACCACCATTGATCGACATCTCCAGTAAGGCTGTAAACTACCATGAAAACCTTCTCCCTTTCGCTACTCCCCAAGGCATGGAATATTTTCTCTAAGGAGTTTATCCATTGCTCAGTTACTAATGGATTTGTACCCCCGTTAAATGTTGCCGGTTGTTGCCTCATGAAATGATCTAACATTGATCCTCCACATTTCGGATCAGGGTGCTCCATATGAGTAATGTTATTATTCATAACCTGAGTGATTTTTCCCAGTATGGTGATACGGTGATCAGCACCAGTTGTATCTCCAGCTCCACAATAATTATCTTGACTAGGAGGGAAATCCCTACATGGAGTTTGTGCATTTATACGGTTTCCACTCCTCCCACTAGGCGCCATTTCTAAAAAATGGCATAAACTAGATTAGTTTATGAATCAAAATACATAATTCCATACTTGTAAAACACTTAACATAAATTGAACTATTTATGGATATATTCCATAATCATAAAAATAAATGTTTTCTTTGAGAAAGTATATACTCATAAACACTTCATAATGTTTTGTAAAGAAAATGAGAATTATCCTAAGCGTATCCCCCGAGAGTGTCGTAACCAAGAGTGCCGCAAGGCCCGTTGTCATGCACCAGTTCCCGTTCGAGTCTAGCTCAAAGTGGTGTTTTCGGGTTTTACCCCTAGGTACATCTGTGCTAGAGCCGCCTCTACTTGCTCGTATCCATAAAGGGATGTATTTCTCAGAGAACTCATAAAATCTCTATAATACCAAAATTCTAGGAAGTTATTCTATAATAATCCTCAAAGTCTATCTTAGGGCTATTTTCTCTAATCAGAGTTTTTCTAAATCTAGCTTCCAAGGTTAGTACTAAACTGCCTCTAATACCAACTGTAACGCCCTGACCCCAGTTACCCAGAGTCGGTGCATTACTTCGTAACATTGGCATGATCACAAAAGATCAAGTCTCGAAAGACCGATTAGTTTAGTAGCCTTGGAAACACTAGATAAATTCATAAATGTTACATTACATCATAAAGTGCAAAACTACAATAACATAGTCTCCATTTTCGACACTCATATCCCCTTCAAACTATCCCTGCAGATCATTCCTAAAATATTTCTTCACATCCTAGGAAAATTAAAACATTGAAAGGGGTGAGCTCAGATGCTCAGTAAGGATAACAATATAGCGGAAGATTTTATAAATAAACAAAAACATTTAAGGCAATGTATAACTAAAACAAAATCCTTTTAAACATGAACATCAAAATAATATTGAAAAAGTAAAATGAGATAATTCCATTTACTTATTCACATGGATATTCTGCTGGTCGAATAATCACATGTAATATCAATAACCACTTTCATAATGATGTAATGCATAATTCCAGACTATCATAACCACGTAGCAAAGGGCTCATGCCAAGACCACAAATAAGATTTTGTTAATGCCTCATGCCAAGACACTATTTTTTCTCATGAGACCTACCGATGAAATTTTTTCGAAGATAATTACGTTTAAAATTGCTCAAATATACTCCAGTGTTTTTCTGAAAAACTTATGAAAGTTTCTGAAAACAAAATAACTAATTCTGAGACTTCTCGACTAATAACAGGCCATGATGGGTCCACGCCCAATCCCTTCTTGTCAACCACACTCGAGAGTCAGGTTTTCTGAAAACATGTTTAAGCTTGCGTTAAATACGTATACATTTGCACTTGATTTTCATATATATGAGAGAAATATCACTTTTTTGAAATCATATAAAAATCAAATAATTATAAAATAAAACCTTTTGAATAAATGTAAATGTATAAGGGGTTTATACACCATATAAAAAAATTGTGTATAAAACAAAATATGCCTCAATAAAAGGAGATTGAGACGAAGCCCCTTAAAAATCAATTTTTAAATAAAATTGATCAATTATGTGTATTCACTATATTTAAACATAAATAAATTATAAATACTAGATAGGACATAATAATATCATGACATAATTTGAATGTAGGAGATTAACCCAAAGAATGGAAATTGGGTTAAGAAGTTCCCTTACCTCGTGTCCGACTTGACTCGATCATTCTTTAACCTCCTGTATAATAAACTAGAGTAAATTTCTATTTTCTTAAGAACCTTTTCCATGTTCATTATTCCTTTTATATCACTTATTACCATGTTATGAACATTATGTAATTATTTACGTTAATAATGGTCATTTTGTCGATCTTTGGTACTTGAGTCAAAAATAAACTTCTTATAATTACAAGTTGTTCATGTGGTAAAATATCCATTATATCTAGAATTATATTCCTGATTTATATATCATATATATCATATATATCAAGTATATACACACATTTATAATACTACATAACATTTAGAGATAAGAAATGAAATGCACCATTCATGGAGACGGTAAGTCGTACGTACGCAAGAATGCTACTTTCATTTGTATTTCATATTTAATGGAATGAAATTATAATTATATAAAGGTATAATATGATTCAGTATAATATAATTTATAATACCATTTACTCCATCCTTTATACGTCTCACATATGGCATTAACGATTCAAATCACTTTGAGGGGGTGGTAGTCCGCACTTCCTAAAATGAAAATATCGTGTTTACCCATAATGTAAACCATAAAGGTATGCCATAAATGAAAAATAAATAAGATTAAGTAAAACATAACCATATTATATATCATATATAAATATATGTAAATCTTGATGGCCACCTTTGAAGGTGTTATATGAGTTTTGAACAATCATCATTTCGTGAAGCAGAAATTCGCAATCCACAGAAACAGTATGTTCGTTAACCAATAGATGTAGGTGTGTGTAAGTGTAGCTCTAATACATCTTATAACAACATCCTAGTATATTGATGATACTGGTGTTGTTACAAATGAAATTAAAAAAATAGTTTATGGGGTTGGAGAAGTAAAATAAAACATAATAACACGAGAGAAAATAGTACCTTTAAAACGGGTAACTCTTTTTGATTTGAGCTCAAAGGCTTCCTTGGGAAGACTTCTTCCCAAGGTGAGGCTTCTCGGAGTAATAGTGAGATGTAGAGAGACAAAATGGGCAGGGTTTTGCCGAGTCAAAGGCTTGAGAGGTGTGAATAAGGTGGTAGAGGTGGGGGCCTTTTATAAGAGGAGAGGAGGGGCACTCTTGGAAAATAATGAAATGTTACTTTATTATGAAATGGTTTTCGGATTCTAAAGGTTCCAAAATTAAATATTTCTAGGATAAGGTGAAAAGGGATCTAAATATACTCATCCAATATTTTTATGAAAAGTTTATGTCTTAGATTTTACATTATCATTTCATTTTATTTAAATCGTTAATTTATGTCGTAATCGCTGCATCATCATTGTTTCATAAATAATTTAATTTATTTAATGTCTAAAAATTATAAAATAATTACCATGATGTAGGAAATATGTTTATATTTCTAATGAATATTTATAGTCACAAATATGACTTGTATAACCCCATTTAAAAATTGTTTTAGTAAAACAACTCATGTTTGTGACATTTTTATTTTAACATTTAATAAAAAGTCTTTAATGTCATTTTCCTACCAAATGGCTCCATGGGGTCCCCAAGATGACACATGGATTGTCTTGGTCATCCATGACTCATCCAATAGGGTTAGGTAAAGTCTTAGGGTATTTTCATATTTTTATAATATCATTTTTATTTTAAATTTCACTAATTACCTTTAATCGCGATTTATTAAACTTAAAAGTTACTATTCACCAAAAAATTATTTTTATCCCATTGAACTACATTTTATATCCTAACGAAAACCATGTATGTCAGATTTTTAAAAATAAAATCACAGAAGTGGTAATGTTTCATTTAAAAAAAATTAGTTTTTTAACTACCATTTAGTGGTTTCACTATTTATCAAAAATTGATGTTTTTCAGAACAATACGAAACTTTCACCACAGGCTATAATTGATATTCCGAATTCAAAAATGATTTCTATTTTAAAAAATTCCAAACATATAAGTTTAATTAATTAATTTTATAATTAATTTTCGATGTCACAACAAATAGCGTGTTTTTAAGAAACAATATATATCAAAAGACTGACAATTGTTTATGTCCAATTTCAAAGTGAAATTAATTATAATGAATACCATTAGATGAAATGGTAAAAATATATTCTAATTTTACTATAAAACAACTAAATATTATAATTTATCACTATAAATTATTTTGATTAAAAAAGTTGTTTTTATGTATTTTTCACTATTCATTAAAAAATTGGAAGTTCTCAGAAAAATACCAAAAAATCAACATAGGCTAATTTCAATATTCCGAATCCAAAAATGAAGTTCATTTTGAAATATAAAGTATATATAATTTCAAAATGTGGGTATTACTATTCATAATGGCTATTTTGATTAGTCGCGGTGTGTTAGAATCTCGAACTTGCGTACAATGCAAGCTATTGCATTATTGAAAGAGAAGCATATCGTGGAAGCTCGGGGTGTTACAAACAACAAGACACTTCAAAGTATGAACTGTACCGATAAACCAAAACTATTAATTTTTTATCATCATAGGAACCTTGTGACATGAAACTCATCAAAATTAACATCATTTCTAGGGTGGCCAATTTTTTTGTTTTACTTTCTATTTAAATGATTTCAAAAAATGACTAGATATATCAAATTTAAACATTATGGTGTGTATCCAGACGTTGACTAAAATTTTATAGTGAGACGTAGAATTTTAAAAAAAAATAAGGATGTAAAGGTTATTTTTATCACAATCATGTTGAGTGAATCCCTTTTCACATCTACGGAATTGTAGCACCATAAGATTATGCGAACATTTTTATCAAATAAATTAATTTTTATTAATGTGTCACATTGCAATAAGTCAAAAATTATATTCACACAACATTGACATGGCATATTCTACATGAAACACTGACATGGAGAATGTTATATGAAACACCTAGATAATAATGAACTACATGAAAATTAATTTTAATCATTATCTACATCGAACACCATGATTATCATGCATTACACCCAAGATAGAATTTCCTCAAGGGCTTGCGTAGCAAATAAGATGGAGTTTTACCGAACAATAATATATTATTAAAAATATTAATATTTACTATAATAATATGAAACATAGTCGTTATGTTGGTATTAATAGAGAGGATTGACTAACTTATAAATGGTTGAATTAATTATTTATAAATTTATTATAAATGAATATAAGAACCAATTGAATATAGAGGGAATGTTTTTATAAAAACTACTTTTATGATGACAAAATATTAAATACTAATAAATTAAACTAATTACTTTTAATGAATGATTTTAATGAAATACATATTTTTTATATATCATGTAAACTATTTTTTAAGTTCATCTAATATATTTGATAGGTTTAATATAAAACCAAACCCAATTTTATGCATAAAATTTTATATTTTTATAAAGGCAATTTTATAGCCTTTTAATGAAAAAACCTATATTAAATCCAATTTTTAAAACTTTTATATATATTATATGTACAACTTTACAAAATATTTGAAATATAAACATGAAAATTATCTTAGGGTTAATTTTATTTTGTTTTTATGTGATGTTTCATTTTTTAATGAATGCTGAAAAATACTAAATTTTAACTTAAGAATACATTTTCATCTAATTTATTTATAAGGTTAAATTATATTCTAATTTTTTTATGAGCTTAAATATATGAAATATAAATAATTTAATCCAATTTAGGTCATTAGGGCCAATTTCACTTTGAAATTGGATATAAAAACATAGCCACATATTGATCATTTTTTTTTAATAACCTGTAGTGTCGTCCTATCTGCGGGATTAATTTAAATTAGTTTTTTTTAATGTATATGTTTGAAATTTGACGAAATGGATTCCATATTTTTTAATAATATTAATTTATAATGTTTAATAAGATCAATTTTTTACCAATACCATTAGTGAATGGAGTAAAATTTAATTATAATGATTGAGGTAAAATTAATCTTAACCGGGGAATAAACCATAAATGTAAGGGGCCAAATGCCCTAGACATTTTTTCAATAACCATTTTATGGAAATATTTTTTCCCCTAATCCTTCAATAATTGGGTTTTTTTGTATGAGATTTTTTAGTTAAAACCATGGGTATACCTTACTTGTTTTCAGAAATTCCTAGTGTGTGTTTCCCTTACCAATAAAAGGAAACCACATATCCCTCCTCTTCACACCTCTCAAACCACATAGGTTCAACCAATATCTACCCAATAAACTTCCCAACACCCCTACCTTGATACTTTATGCCTCCTATTGTCTTTAAATAAGTCCAAGTAATCCATTTGTTGAAAAAAAAAGGAGTTTCCTAATGAAGAGGTAACAATGTTCCTCATACTCTATTATATTATTTGATTTCTCCACCCCTCCACTCACCTCATTACATGCTTATATGAAATCTCATGTATCATAAATATACTTACATGTTGTAATTATAAGGTTAGTACCTCCACTTGAACACACTTCCAACTAATTGGTAAAAATAATATTGTTTATGTGTACGCCGAACAACAACCTCATTAAATGATGATTGTCCATTTTTTCCTTTACCACCTTTCTTGGTTGGTAATTATAATCAAAACTATGTTTTTATGTGATATATATTATTCTTATTATGTATTTAAGATTATATAATTATTTTATAACAAATACGAAAGGCTCATGGGGTGTCATTAATTACCTACATGTCTATGAAAAAACAAATATATAAAACTCAAACTATTGTACTTAATTGATAATAATATTGTAAAATGAATGTTTGAGGTTATACCCATAGGGATGAATAAATTATTTTATTTATTTTTCCAAAATATTATATTTTATTATATTTTATAAAGAGGTGAGAAATATTGGATTTTTAATTTTGTGAAAATGAATGATGCAAACAAAGAGCATCATATTGATTGGGTTGTGATCAGATGTTGAAAGAACACCAGAGTTTTGTAATTTCAGGGTTCTGATGAAAATGGATTTCTAGAAAATAATTAGTTTCATTATTGGTTTTGGAGTCTAAACAGGAAAGATCCAATGGTCATGGTATCTACTCCATAACGTAGTAATACCCTATTTCCCTTGGTCGGGTAATTTAGTGTTTTTTTAATCAAGCTTGTCTTGATACCATGTTTAAACTGGATTTTACCTAATGTTGAAAATGGTCATTCCTTTATATTGTGGTCAATTGTGAAATTTTAATGTTATTTTTTAATTAAATCATTAATGGTTATGATAAAATAAAAACAAATGGATTGGAAGTTGAAGAATAAATTTCAAAAACAAAATACATGAATAAAATAGAGAAATAAATCTAACACACCTTACCCCTTCTATTAAATCACCCCAATACTGGTGGGTTTACCCCCTCATCCTATAGATGAGATAATAAGAGGGAAACAGATGATAAAATAAATGAATAACGAATATAGTTGTGACTCAGGGAGGGCCCTGAGAAATGATTCTTCTAGCTCTATGTTTGTGTATATGAATTGGAATTCCACCACAATAGTATGCAACGTCACTATTTTTAATATTTGCATTGTATCTTACCAACACATTACATGATGTGTGATAGTGTTTCATGTCTTATAATCCTGATCCAATTTTGTCTCAGGGATTTTTGAATATATGAGAATCTCTCAAGAATCTCCTTCAAATATTTAGAACTATGACTCCATTCAAGAGATGTAATCAGGACGCACGACGTGTAACCAACTTTCACAACATGTAATAGCTTCATGAATTTAAATTTAATGAATTTGGTTCATGATCTGTGACATGTTGTGAAATGAAACTACACTTCGTTTAATGATGATTCATGATGTGTAATTCTTTTTTCTACTCACAGATCTCAATTTTTCTTGGTTTATTTAGAGTTGTGCCTTATATTTTCTTTATGATCATCCAAAATATCTGGTGTAATCCCGCTTCACTTTTTGAATCATGTGATGTGTATTTTAGCTCTGAAATCCACCACTTTTCTTTACTTTTACAAAAATTCATTCTACCCTACCATAAAAAATAAAACATGATAAATTATCCATTATTTGGCTTGAATAATCATTAAAATATAGAAATTAATATATTAAAAGTCTCTAAAATGTGTGCATTAAATACACTTATAAAATACCCCACACTTTAATTCATACTTCTCCTTAGGGATGGAATTTCAAAACCCTGTAATGGAATCTCACATTACCATGATTCAAACTAAATATCAATAAATGCAATTGATCAAATGGTAAAATAAATGTTCGAGCAATACATGTATAAAATTTATCAACGCATTACTTTTCAATGAAACAAGTAAACCATGTATTTTAATTCTCCTCTTTTGAAATATCTAGGACTTTTCATTAATACATTCTCATTTTTGAATCTATTATCAATATGCATGCCATTTGAAATTTACCACACATGAATTCTTCCACTCATCATCAGGGTAAAAATGAATAGTAATTAGAACATACCTCAAAAACACAAAACTTACCATAGGCTTTGAAGGCATCTGACATCTTTGCCTCATAAAGGCAAAATCAAAAATAATCATGATGGCTTCACCATTTAAGATCAAATGACTCTGAGGCTTAGTCTTGATAGGTTAATGATGTCTATAAATTAAGGTCCAAAAATAGGTTAAACTCTAATGTACTTTGTATTATAATAAAAAAACCTAATTTAAGTATCATTTTCCACCAGTATCTCAGAGCAGGCACATAAATATATTATTCAAAATAAATTCCAAACCATATTTTAATTATTGTTTCTATTCGTTTTTTAATGTTTTTAATGGAAAATTATCACATCCCCCACCCCACCCCTAATGATATTCTCATGACACTAATTTTAATAGTTATAACAATATCACCAGTCAAGTAAATGGTCATTATTGAATTTACCTATACACAACCCACTTTTTCCATTTTTTCAATAGGGTTTCATATATATACATTGAATGTTCCAATTCAAAATCTCATAAAATTTCCCTAAACATATCCATTAAAAAGTTGTGTCCCTTCCACCAGATATTGCTTCCCTTGCTCTTATGTTTGATAATCTTGAAAAATATTTAGAGGAAGGTTGGAAAGGATAAAAAAGGCTTGTAATATGGATCATTTCATAACAAGGATATTCATGGATTCTACTAGCTTAAAACGATTAAAGTAAGTTGGTCTCAGGATAAGGGATAATAAATAGAATGCCTCTATCATTTAAAAGGTGATTACGTTGATTCAAAACTATGATAATATGTAATTAAATTTATAGAAGAAAACATGTCTGTGTTTCTCAAGAAATATTGGAAGAAAGAACAGGAAATATCTGGATTGGTGGATGTATTTGGAATAAGAAAATTTTTTGTGACTATTACTCCTAGAAATGCATTTGAATAATTAAATCAATGAATGTAAACATTAAAAATTAAAAACATGGACAAATATCAGAAAACATTCATTTATAATGATAATCATAGTACCATAAAACATGATGTATAAAATTTTAATACACATTTTTATCTCTAATCATTATTTTTCCTAATTCTCTCATTCAAATTTAATGAAAATGATATTTCTATTCATGGAGTGATAATTATCTTAAGTAGTTTATGTCTTCTAGTTCAGTGGATTAAATAAAGAATCAATTTTGGGCATTAAATTGGTAGTTAAAATCCACTAATTAAATGTAGGGACTGTAGTATAAATTTAAAAAATTGTAATTCTTTTCCCCCCATGTAATTGGTGGTTCAATACTGGCAAACCATGGGCTGCCTAATCCAATTTCATGATGTGTAAATTTTGTGAAGACTATTATTGGGATTATTGCTACTTTCTACTACCTTGGGTCTTCATGATCCTATAAATTAAAAAATATAGTTGATAAAAAATTCTATTATCAGTGAATTTTAAAATATTTCCAGCAAGAGCCTGTGCGCCTCTAAAAATAGATAATATATAAAGACAAAAAATTTGGGTTGCATCTTGGAAGATATTTTCTTTAACATCTTTGGATCAACCTTACCTCTTTTATCTTCATCTCACATGATAGACCATTGAATTTATGTACTTATTCAAGGTTCATTAGTGGTCTTAGTTGTTTCATATCAACATTGGTTGGCCCCTATCCTTCATCTTTGAAAAAACAAATTCTCTTAGATGGTAATAATTTCTTGATACCCATTGGAATGATCTTGCATTTATTTTACAATCCTAATGAACTAAATATAAGTTCTCTTATCATCAATTCTTATTTACATTTTCAAAATTTGTTTTATTAGGCCACTCTTATGGTGTTGGAGTTCATAGTCTTTAGCTTCTCTTTATTCTTCATTTGTTTATCCACTTCCACAACAGAATCTATCTCATGTACCTCTTTATTCTCTACAAAATCATTAACTTCAAGCGTTTCTCCATCTTGAAATATATTTTCCTTTTTCACACTATATTTCTTCATTTCCTGGTGTATTTTTAAACTTTCTTGATCACTTCCAACTCTAAAACAGAGTTCTACATTTTGAACAATTATCAACACCTACCATGTGGCTATAAATGGCCTTCCCAAAATGAGTGTATTTCTCTCTCATTCCATACCCCACACTAGAATATCGATGGGGAAGAAGAACTTGTTTACTTTGATAAATATTCATTAATAAATCCTTTTGGGGATTTCACACTTCAATCTACTAACTGAATAACCACTCTAGTGGGATTTAGTCCATACAACCCGAAACTCTTGAATGTTATGCATGAGATGATATTGACACTCGCACCTACATCACACAAATATTACCAACATTTGTTAGCACTGATAAATATGGGAATTTAAAATCTATATGGATCTATTTTCTTCATGGGTAGTTTTTTGAACACTCTTATATGATTGGAATGGTGCCAATATCTTCTATATTTATTTTTTTGGACACCATCTGTTTCATTAATTTCTCATATGATATCATGTTCACAAGAGAATATACAAAAGGTCTATAAATATGAATTTTTTTTAAGTTTTCTAGAAATTTTCCTCTATATGTATTCCTCATTGCATGCTCCATTCACTCTTGAAAAGGAATTCTTGGAATGTACATTGGTAGTTCTTCTTCTTCAACTACTTATTCCTTGTTAGCTTCTTCTTCTCTCGATTGCACTGGTAGTAGTCCTGAAAACACTATGCTACTTCCTTTTGTTCTATTCCCACATCTGAGTTATATAGCTTTGAAATCATCATGTGGTTGTACTTCAAGGAATATTGTTAGTGTACTTATGGGCCTCTATCTATGAAAATATGAAATTTGGTCAACTTGATGTTCCAGATTCCTCATTGTGGCCTATTTGGTTTGATACATCTTCTTTTATGTCGTTAAGTGAATATGAAAAAGAATTTATGAATGTATCTATTCTCTCTTCAGATGTATGAACTTATGTTGTTAGTGTGAGTTCTTAGGGTGATTTTTGTTGGATCCCTTATTATTTTTGTTGAAATCCATGTATGTGTTGTTGTTTTTGTTGTGGCCTATAGCCCTTAAATACATTTACATTACAGTAATCAGTATAGTTTACATCATTTACACACATAACATGGGGGTTTTATTGCTGGCTCATCCTTACTTCCATATTCATGGTCAGTGAATCCAGTTGGGTTTCCATCCAATCATTATTTTTGACTGCTTTAATGACTTTCTGTTGTGTCCCTTCTCCTTGCCACTCGAAATTGTTTCTTTCCATCTTGTCCAATAGGTCGTAGCTTTCTTCAGGCGCCTTATTTATTAAGGATCCTCCAACATCAGTATTAAGAATGGACATGTTTCCATATTAAGAACCCTTATATAATGTTTTTATTATCATCCATAGCTCTATTCCATGATTTGGGAATTTAAGAGTCATGTCCTTATACCGTTCCCATGAAAAATATAGTGATTCATCTTGAAATTTAAAAAAGATGAGAATGTTTACCCATATGTCTATTGACATAGAAAGTGGAAAGTAGTGAGGGAGGAAAATTCTACCCAGCTCAACCCATGTAGTGATAGAATGTGAAGGAAGGCTTTGAATCCAGTCTCAACCATGATCTCTTATAGAAAATCTATAAAGATAGAGTATTGCCGCATTTTTTTCAAAGGGTATTGCCACATTTTTTTAGACATTATATAACAGAAACCTATCTTAGAGCTCAAGGAGGCTTCCTAGATGATTTTTCGGATCATCATATGGACGCCTAGTGAATTTCACACTATTTTAGATCATTGAAATTATTATAGGATTGATCTAAAAGAGGTTCATTATAATCTGGGGTTCTAGTATTCCAAGTTGCAATCCTGTGTTTGACAGCCACCCATATTATGTGAGAATTTATAGCCACTGATCTCTTGGAAGAACCCCAGTAGGTTAGTTTTATTATGCACTCACTATGCATGTATTGATTTTTTTCTCCTTAATTGGCTTAAAATTTAGTATAGAATCAATGATGTCTTTGTCCTTCAAAAAAATGTTTTAATTGCGCATTAAGGATTGAAAAACATTAAATCACTATAAGAACACACCCAACATATAAATTAGAATTTAAATAATGAAATAAAATAAAAAATTGAAATCTTAAAAATTAAAAATATACTATCCCTAGAACAGATTCTAGTTTGATAGTCCTGTGGGGTGTCATTAATTACCTTATGTTTTATGAAAAAACTTATAAAACTCAAACTATCCTACTCAATTAATTAAAATATAGTAAAATGACTATTAGAGATCGAACCCATAGAGAGGAAGTAATTATTATTTTTTTCTTTTAAAAATATTTAAGTTTATTATATTTGAGAAAGAGGTGAGAAAAGATTGTTTTGTTTGATTTTGAGAAAATAAATTATGAAAACCAAACACAATAGATTGATTGGGATATGATCAGATTCTAAAATCAGACCATGGTTTATTAATTTCAGGGTTTAGGTGAGATTGGATTTCTTAAAAATAAGTTGATTCATGATTGGTGTCAGAGTTGAAATGAGAAATATCTGATGGACATGGTATCCCTTTATAAATGCTAAAATACCCTATTTCCCTTGGTCTATTAATTTAAGGGGTTTCCCAATCACGTTTTTCAAGATACCATGTTTAAACCTAATGTTCTCAAAATCTAAAAATGGTCAGGCCTTCTTAAGGTTGTGAGTTGCAGAATATTAAAGTTCATTTTTAATTAAATTATCGATGGTCATGATAAAAAAAAGGGGATTGGAAGTTGAAGAATAAAATCCAAAAATTAAATATATGAATAAAATATAAAATCAATCAAACACACATTTCCCCTTCTATAACATCACCCTTGGAGTGGCTGGTTTACCCCCTCATCGTAGCAATGAGAGAATAAGATTTATGGAGAATAGAAAAGTAATGCATAATGAAAAAATGGAGACTTAGGGAGGGACTTTCATAATGAATCTTCGCGTTCCAAGATTGTGTCTCTAAATTTGAATGCCTCTATTTCAGTAGGTATATCTTATATTTATAGGCCTTATATGGGATTTTCCCAACACATACAGGGCATGTCATAGTGTTTCACATCATGTAATCCAAATCCAATTTTTCCTCTATGATTTTTGAATCTATACGAATCTCATGATAATCTCATTTGAATATTGGGAAATTTGAGTCCTTCCAAGATGTGTAATTAAGGATCATGATGTGTAACTAACTTTCAAAACAGTTAATAGATTCACAACTTCAAATTTCACTACATGGCTTCACTATCTATGTCATGCTTTAAAATGCAACTATAAGTCATGTAATTATTATTCACAACATGTAAATAATATTTCTACTCCTGGATGTCATTCCCACTTGGTTTCATTATTTTTGTTCCTTAAGACTGCTTCATAATAATCCTAAAAATCTGGATTCATTCTGCTAAACATTTCTCAATGTGTGATATGTCATTGAGCTCCAAAATTTACCTCATTTCATCCCTTTTTGGAAAATTCATTATATCATACCTCAAAACACAAAACTAATTAATTTTTCCTACATTTGGAATTAATATTCATTAAAATAAATAAACTATTAAATAAAAATACTATAAAATTTATGCATTAAATACACTTTTCAAAATGCCTTTACCTATTTCATTTTGTGTAAATACAATTATTTCATTTGAGGACGTGTGTACTACCTCCCACTCAAAGTGATGTGATTTATTCACAGATTACATGAAATGTATTAAGGATAACTTTAGTGAATGTATAAAATATATATGAAATAATAATTCTACTATAATTTTAATCTATACATATATACATATATTTCATTAACATACTTTGTTTTTATATGTCAATAGAACGGAAGCAACGTTTATGTGTATGTGCGACCTACCGTCTCGAGGAATAGTGTGTTCGATTTTCATAATTATATATTATATATTATTATAATACAAATTTAATAAATATAAAAATTATTTATATCAGTTTTTAAATTCTGAAAATCCTGATTTAAGTATATGGTACAAAGATATAACATATTAAGTCACAGGTGAAAAACAAACCGAATATTACCTAAAGCATAACTGTAACATTAAATTTCTAATAAGTGGGTAATATGAAGTCATAATCAAACTATATATGTTATTATATATAATAATATTATTCTATGATAGATGTATAATAAAATTAATTTTATTATACAAGAGGTTTGTATGAGGACGACGAGATTCCAGACACTATGTAAGGGGATTTCATCTCACATTTTATTTCTATGAGATACATTCTTAATCAAAAATAATTTCGTTTTTGTAGTTTCTATATAGTCCATGGATGTATTCTATGATTCTTATACTTATTTTTAGGTATTTATATATCCTTTTGATGATATTTATTTCATGGTGGTTATGTTTCAATAGTTACCAAATCGGTAAAGTAACATAGTCTTAATGTTCCTTTTTTCGAATAAATGCCTCTCATACACCTATATTTTTATTAGAGTATATAAAGAATTATGACTTTTTATATCATAAATAAAATTATTCTAATTTTATTTTGAGTTTAACATAATTGTGTTGTTTCCATCATGATTTATAGATAAAAAATGGTAACATTTTATTGTTATAATCACATCATTTATCGTGATTGTTTGCAATTATGCTTCCCTTGATAATGTTTTATGTTCCATCTCTCAAGAACTCTCAGGAATTTTCATACCCTATAGATATGAATTTTATATCAATTTAATGGTATCATATTTCCAACCTTTGGTTTTTAATATAATTAACAATTTTTTTTTGAAAATATTACTTTATCCCTCCTTTTGGTCGAAAATTTGTGTTCCTTCAGAACCATGTTTTCTAAAAAGGATTCCCAAAATATAATACAATTATCACATGATTTTTAAAATACATTTTTACTAATTTTTTACCTTTTTAGACAAAAGGATTCCTAATAATTATTCTTCTTTCCTTTTTCCAGTCGATCCACTTTACTAAACTCTTCACAATGCCAATGCAATGTTCGGGATGTACAGATTTACAAACCCCCGGGACCATTAATCAATTAAATATTCATTTACATGATTAAAAAAATAAAAAATTAAGAGAAAATGGTTTCCAAATATTTTTGTAATTCATTTATATAATTTTTTTTCGATGAAAATGTTTTTCAAAATTCTTATATCATATTGAATAATTTGAAGATCATCTTTTAAATGATTTCAAAGTATTTTAAATAAGATAGTTTTCAAAAAAAATCAAGATTTCATTATTAGTTTTAAAATTATTTTCATTGAATTTCTTTTCAAAATATTCTCAATATTATTTTTCATGTTTTCAAGGAAAATGGTTAGAAAATCGTTTTCAATGTTCTTTTATAAGTTTGAAAAGTGTTTTTAATGAAATGGTTTTCAAAAAAATTTCAATATTATTTTATATGCTTCCAAGAAAAGAGGTTTTGAGAAGGATTTTAAGATTATTTTATATTTTTTCAAGGGAAAATGTTTTCAATATGATTTCAATCCCTCATTATAATTTTAATTAATTTTCAAAGAAAACTGTTTTCTAAAGGTTTTATGTTTTAAAAAGACTTTTCAAAGAAGAAAGTATATTTTAATGAAGAAATATTTTCTAATTAAATTTCCATGTTATCTTCTATATTATATGACACTTATTGATGTTACTCAAGACCTTCTAGGAAATGATCCAAATGTTACATTCATATAATTTCATAAATGGTTTATATTTTTTAGAATGATTCTTATAACACTTGTTTCTATTCTATGGGTAATATATTTTTTAAACCCACTTATTTTCAAAGGTTATGCTTTCATAAAATGATTTAAAAAACTATCTCTTATACATAGATTATGAATTTATGGAATATTAACGATACCCATTTCATTTCATGAGATATTATTTGATATTTATAAATCCCATATCTTTTCATGTGTCATGATATGATGAATATTATGTGGAACATTCATGTTTTATTTAATTTTTCGATAGGTGGTACCTATATATCCTTCCAATATATTTACTAATGGTGGATGACTCATGACTATTAATGTTTCACATAAACCGGATTAAATGTTCAAACTGTTATGCATGGACCTAGTATCTTGTCCATAAGTTCAGTTGTGAAGCTGATTACATTTTCAAAATGATTTTAGTGGACCATATTATGTGTTCCTAATGTTATTAATGAACATTATTACATGTTAATAATGTTATGCATAGATCTAGTTTCATGTCCATGAGTTTATGCGTTAACCTGATCACATGTTCACAATGTTATCAATGAATCTGGTTGCTTGTTGAAAACATTATGTGTGAACCTAGTTTTATGTCCATAAGTCTATGTGGGGGCCTGATTTCTAGTAACTAAATAAATGTATGAACATGATTCTACTTGTACATGTTCATGATGTTATACATTTATTTCTATACCACATTGCCTTTTCTTATTCCTATGTTATGATTTCATGGGATTATGCTCTTGATTTCCTTATGATTCAAGTTCAATGAACTGAAAATATTTATGTAAGGATTCATTTTTATGATCTTTGATATATAGGGAATGATATTTTAATGATCATGATAATTTTATCATACCCTTAGGTTCATGATATATTTACAAATTTCCTTTATTTACCCTTAGGTTCATGATATACTTACACATTTCCTTTATTTTAATCATTTTTTCCACCAAAACTAAGCCACAAAATCATTTGAACCTTTAATTAAATCCTTCATGATTAAATTCATTTTCATGTTTCACGCTGTGGAGAAATGAGAATTTTCACAAACCTATGGTGATACATGCGATTTTCAAGTATGAGTATAACTCTAGATTCAATTTCTTTTGAGTGAAGAGTGACATAAAATTCAATGTGAGGTAGGTTGTGATTGGGCCATGGATGAAGTTGAACAAATTTTAATGATCGAAATAAAAATGATAGAGGTTTGTTTTTCATATATGATACATGATGGAATTCTATTTTGGATAAAATCATTGATATTTTCTCATTTTTAATTGTTGTGTGGAAATTGATTTGGATGTAAGATGATTGCCCATGAGTGCAATGTTTAAGTGTGGGAGAGTGATGAAGATCAAATTTTCATATATTTTATATAGTAAATCAATGATTATAATCCCAAAAAAGTGTTATTGGATGGGTAATTGTCATGTTTTTAGGTTTTAGTGTTATTTTGAGCCCAAATGTGAAAAACGCCTAATTCTGGATTTTAGATAGATTTTTACGTCAAGGGTATTTTGTTCATTTCCGTAAAATTATATTTCCAATGTTTCTGATTCAAATTTTTTTATAATCCTTATTTTATTTCCTTCAACTTTGTCTTCTGGACCAGGAGCTGAATTGGCCATCTAAATGTTCTAAAAATTCATTGAAATTGGGAATTGTTCCGGGCGGACCGCGTGGACCCACCCAACGTAATGGACATAAGACTCGGCCTACACATATCTAAATGATGTGTTTATACCAGGGATACCACTAGGACAGTTAGTTCTGTATCTAAAATAAATTTGGATGATTTTGGAGGTCATTAAGGAGGCTATTGAACGACATAATTTTAGATCAACCTTCCTAGAAGCTTCATCCAAAAACAGAAACTGAGAATGAAAAATTCATAACCCCTTCATACGGTATCCAAATTATATGAAATTTGGAGGAGAGACTCCCAATATATTTATGAACAACATTCATGCAGGATTGAAAGAGTTAAGAGGTAATTAAGTTGGTCTAAAACACGCAATCTTTCAGGGGTAGAATTCTACCTATAAAATGAGGCTCTCACCTCCTTCCCAAAGCATCCCATTCTCCATCCATTCCTTCATGGCACCAAGGAGGAGATCTCCACCGAGGGAGGCCGGCTGAAAATCTTCCCCCTTTATTTTTATTTTATTTATTTTCGTTATTTTTAATTTTCAATTGTAATTTAGATTTCTAATAAATTCATGCATTGTTTTTATTTTTGTGTCCACCGATTCACCCTATTTTCTTCCTCTCATCTTACCATCGTGAACTATAATACCCATGATCATGAGTAAATAATAAGAGGAATATCCCAAGGGAGTAATCAGGTTTTTGAACCCATGACCATCTTTTTAATATTCTTTGAGTTAATTCTAAGGATAATTTATAGTGGGTGTAATCTTCATTGTGGTTGTCTAAAGATTAACTTCTTAATCTACAACCATGATCCCTTGATTGAGGAGGTGGATGGAGGGTGTTCTTGGTGATCATTAAGTAGAATTTTCATTCACAACTAGTGTAGAATACGGTGTGCACACATACGATGGAGTGTGTACACTATGAATATTTGAAGCTGGCCAATGAAGGTGCTCCCTGAATATTCTCTTGGGAGAACTTCCTTTCTTCCCTAATTACATTCTGTTTAGCATTGCATGGTAATTTATAATTAAATTTTAGTTTCTTCTGATTTATTAATTTCATTTATTTTATAAAATTTCATTTATTTCATAAAATATTAAACAACAAAAAGAATTAGATTAGGGGGACTAGATGTAGTGATTTATTAACCACAAAATCTCCTCAAGAGAACGACCTAGGTCAGCCACTGTGCTTCATTTAGTATAAATATTTTTGAGAGCACACATGACAATGCTTCATCAAATTGGCATCGTTGTCGGGGAGCCAAATGGTTTTTATTCACTATTTTTATTCACTTTTTGTAAATAATTTTCCTTTCATTTAAAAAAACAACAATATATCATAAATTTCAAAAACTAAATAAATCTTCTCCATTCATGATGTATTCAAATTAGGATTGTTATGCATGTAATGACCAATCTCAAGTTCAAGAAAATGTTTACAATGAACATGATTCTCAATTTCATAGGATTAGCGATAAAGTGAAAAACCTAGAGTGCCAAATAGAATTAATTGCAGAATATGTACGCACATCCCAGGAAAAACCTGAACCTGAGCCAGAACCTGAGCTGGAACCTGAACCAGAACGAGTGGTTGAAGAGATTTCACCTATCACATTTTTTGTTAATGAACCTGAGGCGGGTGAGAAAGAACTTTTAAAGGAACTTATCACATCACCCCGAACTCAAACATTGCTCAAGGAGGTCCCAGAAGTACAGATTCCAACTGATGCACTAATGGGAGGTCAATATTTTTTGGAAGAATCGTGGAATAACTTTGTCGAAGATAACTTGAGACATGATATTCCCATGCTTGATATTGAACAATCTATACCTTTTGACCTCACTCTTTCTTTGGAAGATGAAGAAGAAGATGCACCTGCTGAGATGGAGTTGCCAATGGTCCTATCAGAAGAAATCAATTTCCAAGCTGACTTACTTGAAAGAGAAGATTTCTTTATTGATTCTTAATGTTTTAATTTTATTCAAACTGAATTGTTTTCTAACTTCTCCATTCCTAAAATGTCGGATATAGCACAAATGGATCGGGCCTTGGATGTTGATGATGAGACCACCCAAGTGGTGGTAATAAAGGAAGAAGAGCCTGAGAAGTTGGTGGTGGTGCGACTACCTCCTCTACATCACTTTCATATCACACGGAGGAGGACACCACCGAAGTTACTAAGGAGCACCCTTATCTTTTATTCCCTCCAACTTCAAAAATCAAATTTCTTCTTTATTCTTTCTCTTAGGTTGGGAACATTCTTATATTATTTGGGGTTCTATACTTTATGTGTTTAATCATGGACATTGGGAAAACTCACATGTGGTGGTTCATCTCAATGAAACCACACCCACCTTCTGATTGGGGATAATCTACTGAAACAGCCTGACTAGGGGCAGAAAAAACCTAGCACCCTCTTGGGGGTCTAAACCAAGAATTATATCATTTCTTTTCCTTTTCTAATTATTTTTATTTATTTTTCTTATTTATTTTCATTACTTTCTTGTACACTTAATGTGCCTGCTTCTAGGATCTTAATTCAATGCATCCACTTCTAAAATATTGGCAGTTTGTATCTTTCCTTCCATTTGATTTTCTACCATTATATTTATATTTTGTTGACATGAAATAAGGGGTAGTTAAATTTAAGTGTGGGGGACTGTCCACCTGCTTAGTAATTCTTGTGTTATTTTCATTTTGGATTATTATATTTTTAGGATTTTTTAGCTTTAATGAATAATCTTATCACTTTTCACAAATCGATTTATTTTGAAAGAGTTGAAATGATTTTTGAGATAATGGATTTTAAATGGTTGTTGATGTGAAAACTGTTTTCTTGAATTGTATTATCAATTATTTTTATTAGTTTGACTAATTTTTGAAATCAATTCCAATGAAACACTGACTCAAAATAATTTTCCATTCCTGTAAGGTATTCTAAACCACTTTTATATATTCTTCCAAATACCCACACTTTCTTGAGGGAAACACGAATTTTGTGTGAGAACCGGAATTTGTGAATAATTCTCTTTCGAAGCGTTGGATTTCATGGAATGTATTTAAAATGATTGAGGAATCTCTTTGGCTATCCAAATTTTATCTTGAGACCCACCTTAAAATGTATCCTTCAAAATCCCTTAGATTCCATGAATTTTCATATAGGATTAGCCACAATAAAAGCAAATTTTTCCTTACCAACCTGCACTTTTAGTATTTTTGCATGGTTATTTCAAGTTTGAGTGTAGAGGAAGGGCCTTTATTGTGCATTCCTTGGGTTGTGTATCATTTATGGGTGGTGTGAGGTGTGTGTAAATACTTTGGGCTGTGTATAATAAGAGAATTGGGCATTTGACGACATTTCATTGTGCTTTATTTGTTTCATCCATTTCTCCTTCAAAAAAAAGAAAAAAATGGAGAAGAGTTTGAATTCATCATTGAAAATTCTGTTATGACTCATGTACCTCCCAAAAATCAAGGGCATGAATTGTTATTCATTCATTTTATCCAATTTTCAGCTCATCCTCTATGAAAAAAAAGAAAGAAAATAAAAGAAAATAAATCAAAATAAAAGAAAATAAAACTGTTCCTTTCTGGAGATTTGAAAAAAAAGGAGAACTTAGATGATATCGTTCATTATAATAAATTCTTGGCTCATGTCCCATATCATTAAAATATGGTGGTGTTGTGTTTCACATTTTCATGTCGGATTGAGTGAAGAATTTCCTATGTTTTCACTTGATTTAATAATGCATTTTACTTAAAAGTCCAACCTCCTCTTTCTATCCTGGAACATTTTTTATTCATTTTCCCACCAAACCTAAGACAACGAATCATTTGAACCTTTAATTAAATCACCCATGATTAAATTCATTTTCATGTTTCACGCTGTGGAGAAATGAGAATTTTCACAAACCTATGGTGATACATGCGATTTTCAAGTATGAGTATATCTCTAGATTCAATTTCTCTTGAGTGAAGAGTGACATAAAATTCAATGTGAGGTAGGTTGTGATTGGGCCATGGATTGAATTATGAGGTTGAACAAATTTTAATGATTGAAATAAAAATTAGAGAGGTTTGTTTTTCATATATGATACATGATGGAATTCTATTTTGGATAAAATCATTGATATTCTCTCATTTTTAATTGTTGTGTGGAAATTGATTTGGATGTAAGATGATTTCCCAAGAGTGCAATTTTTAAGTGTGGTGGATTGATGAAGCTCACATTTTCATATATTTTATATGGTATATCATTTTTTATAATCCCACAAAAGTTTTATTGGATGGGTAATTGTCATGTTTTTAGGTTTTAGTGTTATTTTGAGCCCAAATGTGAAAAATGCCTAATTCTGGATTTTAGACAGATTTTTATATCAAGGGTATTTTGGTCATTTCCGTAAAATTATCTTTCCAAATTTTCTGATTCAAATTTTTTTATAATCCTTATTTTATTTCCTTCAACTTTGTCTTTTGGACTAGGAGATAATTCGGCCATCTAAAGGTTCTAAAAATTCATTGAAATTGGGAATTGTTCCGGGCAGACAGCGCGGACCCACTCAAAATAACAAACATCAAACTTGGCCTACAAATATCTAAATGATGTTTTTCCACCTGGGATACCACTAGGACAGATAGGTCCGTATCTAAAATAAATTTGTAGGATGTTGGTGGTCATTAAGGAAGCTATTGAATGACATCATTTTGGAGGAACCTTCCTCGAAGCTTCATCTAGAAACAGAAACCAAAAATGAAAAATTCATAACTCCTTCATACTGTATCCAAATTAGCTTACATTTGGAGTCGAGACGTCCAAGATTTTTATAAACAACATTCATGAAGGTTGGAATGCGTTAAGAGGTCATTAAGTGGGCCTAAAAAGCAAAAAATTTCGGGGGTTGAATTCTGCCTATAAAAGAAGGCCCTCACCTCCTTCCCAAAGCATCCCATTCTCCATCCATTCCTTCAAGACACCAAGGAGGAGATCTCCACCAAGGGAGTCCGGCCAAAAATATTCCCCCTTTCTTTTTTTTTTAGTTTTCAATTGTAATTTAGATTTCTAATAAATTCATGCATTGTTTTTATTTTTGTGTCCACCGATTCACTCTCTTTTCTTCCTCTCATCTTACCATTGTGAACTATAATACTCATGATGATGAGTAACTAATAAGAGGAATATCCCAAGGGAGTAATCAGGTTCTTGAACCCAAGACCATCTTCTTAATATTTTTTGTGTTAATTCTATGGATAATTTATAGTGGGTGTAATCCTCACTGTGGTTGTCTAAAGGTTAACTTCTTAATCTACAACCATTTTCCCTCGATTGATGAGGTGGATGGAGGGTGTGCTTGGCGATCGCTAAGTAGACTTTTCAATCACAACCAGGGTAGAATATGGTGTGAACACATACGATGGAGTGTGTACACTAAGAATATTTGAAGCTGGCCAATGAAGGTGCTCCCTGAATATCCTCTTGGGAGAACTTCCTTTCTTCCCTAATTACATTCTGTTTAGCATTGCATGGTAATTTATAATTAAATTTTAGTTTCTTATGATTTATGAATTTCATTTATATTATTAAATTACATTTATTTCAAAAAATATTAAACAAAAAAAAGAATTATATTAGGAGGACTAGATGTAGTGATTTATTAACCACAAAAGATCCTCAAGAGAACGACCTAGGTCATCCACTGTGCTGCATTTAGTATAAATATTTTTGAGAGTGCACACGACAATTCTTCATCAATGATGCACATAGATCGACCGTATCTACCATCTTTGGGAGCACCAAGATGTATCGAAATCTCCGAGAAAACATTTGGTTGGACAATACGAAATGGGAGATTGTCGGATATACATTAAAGTGTCTAGTATGTCAACAAGTGAAGGCTGAGAGACAAAAGTCTAAGAGGATGATGCAAGGACTACCCATACCAGCATGGAAGTGGGAGAACATTAGCATAGACATTGTCATTGGACTTCCAAGGACATCCAGAGGAAATAATGCTATATGGGTCATTGTGGATCGTCTTAGAAAGACAGCTCAGCTTATCATGATTCGAGTGGACTTCTCATTGGATCAAATTTCATGAATTTATGTCAAGTAAGTGATAAAGATGCATGGAGTACCGCTATCTATTGTATCTAACCTTGATCCTAGATTTAGCTCGATGTTTTGGAAGAGTCTCCAATATTCTCTGGATACTGAGCTGAACTTCAGTACGTCTTATCATCCACAAACTAATAGCCAAACCGACCAGACTATCTAAACACTTGAGTACATGTTGAGAGCATTCTCAATGGAATTAAAAGGAGAGTGGGATCAACATCTTCCTCTGGTTGAGTTCTCTTATAATAAGAGTTTCCACTCGATAATCCAAATGGCACCTTATGATGCCCTCTATGGGAAGAGGTGCAGAACAATGGCATATTTGGATGATGTCGGTGAGCATAAGCTTCTACGACCTAAAATGATAGAAGAAATGGTGGAGAAGGTGAAACCCATTCAGCAGCTTATCAAGGCATCCCAGATTCGACAGAATAGTTATGCAGATAACTGTCGATGAGACCTTGAGTTTAAAGTTGGAGACATGGTATTTCTATGCATATCTCCATGGAATAAGTTCATGATGTTTGGAATGAAAGGGAAGTTAAGTCCTAGGTACATCAGCCCCTTCTAGATTCTTGATCGTGTCGGGGTTGTGGCCTATCGACTCGCACTTCCACCTACCATGGCCAAAGTACATGATGTATTTCATGTATACCTCTTAAGGAAGTACATACCAGAACCTTCACATGTACACTTTTCCGAGGCGGTACAGTTAGAGGATGATCTTTCCTATGAGGAGTTGCCAGTGAAGATCTTGGATCGTAGTGTCAAAGTTCTACACAACAAGACTACTCATCTGGTCATGGTACTATGGTGAAACCATAAGTACAAAGAGGAAACATGGGAACTGGATGAAGAAATGAAGGAAAAGTAACCACATCTATTTGTCGCCTAGAATGTAAAATTAAATTTTGAGGGAGAAATTTCTTAAGGGCGGAAGATTGTAACGACCCAAACCTTTGTTAATGAAAATCCCTCTTGATCTAATTAAATGTCTTAATATGTGAAATTTTTATACATAATATGCACTTCATTTGTTTTTGGAATTTAAAATACCATTAGGAAATGTGACTATTGCTTTTTTATCTATTGAAAAGTGATCTCATGATTAGTATAAATATGGGCTCTAACAAATCCAATTTACTCAGAAAAAGGAAGTGATGGCCTCATCTAATAGAATTGCTCCATTAGAAGCCCATTTTTTAGAGCTCAGAAAAGAGTTGTTTTCATTGGGGTTCTATCTTGACCAAGCCCAAGCCGAGCTTCAACAGGTTAAGCTTGAATGGAACCGCCTACGGGAGAAGTGGAAGTTGATAGAGATCACCACGCGAGCAATGTTATCTGATACACCCCAAGAGACTGTCACCATCGCACACCTAACCTTTTCTCTTATGCATGTGTTTTATGGGGTTATTTAACAAGACCCTAATATTATGTCTATGTACATTATTTTTTTATATAATAATTAATATACATTCATTTTATTATTGTTACCTTGTAAATAGTTTTTAAAAAACAAATAGTATTTTTAGTAAATGTTAAACTAAGAAATATATTTTGATAAATTAATGGACTTCTGAATTAAATAATATTTTAATAAAATATTACTATTATTATTAAATTAATTTTGTTATATATAAATTATCGTATAAGTTTATGAATGCATTTGTAATTTTTATTATAGTTCGGAAGCCATTTTATTCATAACCTGTGAATTTTCGATAATTGTCGATTTTTAGTTTAAAAGTAAAAATGAGCATATATAGTAAATTATTTAGATAAAATAAATATTATTTCTGGAATCAGGATGTCGAAATTATCCCATGATGAATTTTTCATAATTTTCTGAGATGGTAAAATTTTTGGGAAAAAATTAAATACCGTTTAAATATATAATGTGTTTTATGACATCATAATGACCCAATAGTAATGTAATAAAATACTATAAGCCTTATTTTCGGCCAATATATTTTTTACCATTTAAATAATGTGATTTTGGGTTTATTTGACTTATTTTACAAAGCATCAATGGACCTTTCAAGTCTTATTAAACATCTTCTCTTTTTAAATTGTTTTCCTTGGGATTGTGACTCACCTCCGCAAAAGCAACCTCATTATTTTAAGAAGTTCAGACTTTAGCCATATAAAATATTGTTTTCCACTTCCATTTTCCAAAAACCATGGGAAAACCATGGGATGATTTGGGGTTTGGATTAGTTTAATGTGGGGTGTCTCAAAACTAAATAATAAATAATTCTCTCACCATTCCTATATAAACCCACCCAATATCCCACTTTCTCTTCAATAAAATCCATTGGAGTTAGTCCAACATCTTCACTACTCTCTATATAATCTTCCAAAGGTTTTCCAATCACCCATGAAGCCTCTCTCAAGCCTCTCTCATTCCTTTGAAAGCACACTTCCAAGTAAGGGTTTTTCTTCCTTTCTCATTTTTGTCCAATTTTCTTTAAGTTGTTATTCCCCTTTAATTTCAATTATAAATGTTGGGGTATGGTTTTACAGCTCCCCAATACATCCCTCTATATCTTTGAATGATGGGATACCCCTTTATCTCTCATTAAATTCCCCCAATGTACACCCATTACTATGCCCAAATTCCGAAAGGAATTTCCCTATCCTCATTTACATTCAAGAAATTCTTTTGTATCATTAATCTAAATTCCATTAAATTTGTTCGGACATGTATCTATATGAACCACATACTATAAATGTCATGTAAATATTATTAGACACCCCTCTCTCTCATCAGCCATTTTTATGAGTTCTTATGTCACACCGTTATGTTGCCGAAATTGCACAATGATTTTCCAAGCCAAAGTTATTGTGTAGTGAATACCATGCCCGTTTCTCTATCAAGGGTATTCACATTGATGCACAATAAAATATTTTTTAAAGAGTTTCATTTATGTATTCCACATTATTTTATTGTGGAATTAATTATTATTTTGAATTATTCAATGTTTTATGATCCATGTGTCACACGTAGGCATTAAATGAAAACTTTAAGAAGGGTGTGCCCTGATAGTGCTCCAATGCATTGGGTAAATTATAGTATCAGGATACGTTATGTACAATGGGTGTTGACTAATTCTAATTCAAGTGACACAAGGGTTTACTCGTGCTTTATGTGAAATGAGGGTTTTCTCATGCTCTATGTGCAATGAGCATTATTTCATGCTAATTCCATGTTAAGAGTTGTTTCCACATTTCCATGTTATGATTATCATGATTTTATCATTCCTTTATGTTTATGCATCTCTTGTGCTCTATTGATATGAATATTGTCTAACATGTATTTTTTTCCTCATGTTATTCCATGATTATTCCCTTACTGGTATTTGTAGCTCACTCGTTTCTTATGCATGTCCTTAGGTTATCCCATGTAATGTTAAGTACCAGGGAATGTAGTGGTCATGTAAAGGAAGTTTTCAATAAAGATGTTGCATGTTTCGTATTGTATGTTGTTATCTAATAATCCTAAGCCCAAAACACACTATACCTATCGATATTATATGTTTTATCAAGTGATGTTTATGTAATAAATTATGTTTAATTGTGTAATAAAATATCAGGGGTTTCATATTTAGTGGCAGTTTTTTAGAAACCATCTTTAAATTATTTTAAAAAATATATAATGTCAGTTTACTAAACCTCCGTTAAACCTTCAATTTGGTGTAGTGGTTTAATTAATTTGTCATGAATTAATTATAAAATAATATAAGAACCAATTTAATAAAGAGGGAAATTTTTAAGAAAAACTAATATTATAACCACATAAGAATTTTATTCTAATAAATTAAATTAATTAGTTTGGATAATGATATTAAAGAAATAATTATTTTTTATATATTAAATAATATATTTTTGATGTTAATTAAGTATATTTTATAGGATTAAAATCCTATCAAACTTGTAATATAATATATTAAGCAAATATATATATTTTTCTGTTAATTCAAAAAAATACATTTTATATAAAAACCAATCAAACATTTGATTATTTTTACTTTAAAAACTAGTAGTGGCATCCTATCTGTGAGAGTGATTTTAAATTAATTTATTCCTATTATATGATTTTAATTTGAAAAATGGATTCCATATTTAGAATCATAACAAATTATAATATCAAAAAAGGTCAAATAATTTTTTTTACCAAAATTATTACTGAATGTAGTTAAAATTAATTATAATGATTAGGGTAATATTATGCTGGATAGGGGAATAAACCTTAAACTTAAGGGCCTGAATTACCTAGAAACATTTAAAAATCCATTATATGGTCATATATCAGACATAAAACTAAATTTTTTTGTTTTTTTGTTTTCTATTAATTTTTTATTTAAAACATTGGTTCAACTAACCTGTTTTCAAAATTGCTCCTTTCCCTTCCCTATAAAAGGCCACCTACAATCCCTCTTCTTCACACATCTCAACCCAAATAGGATAAGATAATATCTACCTAATAAAAATCCCATAATCCATCCCTTCCTCTTTGAATCCTCCATTTGGACAGAAATAAATCCAACAAATCCCTGTGGTGAAATCCAATAGGAGTTTCCCAAAGAACAGTTAAAAACCTTCCTTGAGCTATTTTCTTTTATTTTCTTTGTCCACCAAATCCCCTCAAATTTTTCCATTATTCTACAAAAACAATAATATCATAGCTATACTTTGTTGTTTTAATGATAATGTTTCTACCTACACATATAGACCCTTCCATCTAATGGGTGATGACCATTTTTTTATGTATACGTCAAACTACCACCTCATAGGATGATGAATGTTCATTTTTTCCTCAATCACCTTTATTGGATGGGAATTATGATGTAAAATTGATTTATATATAATATCTATGATACATAATATGTGTTTCTGATTCCCTAATTATTTTAATGTACATACCTTTTGTAATTTCAATTTTTAAAAAATATGATAATTTCATTTGAGGAAGTGTGGACTACCGCCCCCTCAAAGTGATGTCATTCATTCACACATTACATGAAATGATTTAAGGGTTAATTTAGTAAAATTATATTATATATATGAAATAATAATTCTACTATAATTATAATATATAAATATATTTCACATACATTCATTCTTTCAATATGTCAATAAAATGGAAGCAATGATCATGCGTATGTACGACATAACGTCTTAATGAACGGTGTATTCCATTTTCATACTTCTGCATTATATAGATTATTAAAAGACACATATACTCAGTATAAACTAAAATTATATAATTTTTTAGATTATTTAAATCATTATATAAGTATAAGGACCAAAGACATAACAAATTAATACACTTGCGAAAGACAAAGGGAATATTACCTAAAGCATAGCCTTAAAATGAAATTAAAAATTGTAATATGAATTCATAATCATACCATATGTGGTATTAGATATAATAATATGGTTCTTTTATAGATATATAATTAAATTATATTTATTATACATGATTTTTTTATGTTTACGATGAGATTCAACAAAAGGTAAAAGGATTTCATCTCACATTTTATTTCTATGAGATATATGCCTAAATCACAACTCATATTATTTGTGTAGTGTGTATACTACCCATGTATGTATTATATGATTATTATAATTATTTTTTTATTGTATTTAAATATAAATTTAATGATATTTATTACATGGGGGTTATGTTTCAATAGTTAACAAATCCGTTAAATAACTTAGTACCAATTTTCTTTCTTTGAGACACATTTCATGTCATGCACCTATATATTTATTTGAGGGTTATATGATGAATTTTGACATATTATATCATGAATAACCTTATTTTAATGTTTTTTAGGTGTAACATATTGGTATTAATTCCATCATGAATTAATACTACCAAAATGGTAATAGTTTATTTCAGCAATCTCGTTGCTTGTGGAGATTTTTTATTACTATGCTTCCATTGATGAAATATTATGATACATATATCAAGAAATGTAATATATTTAATAAAACTCTATATATTAATGTTATATACATGTAATGGTACCATTTTTTCACTCTTTTCTACTTAATATACATAAGAAAATGTTTTTAATAAATTTTATAATATCTCTCATTTTGATTAGAAATCAGTGCTCCTTCAAAACGATATTTAAAATATTATAAAATTATCCTATGATCATTAAAATAATTTTTTACCTATTATTTACTTTTTAAAGAAAAAGTATCCTAAAATGGAATCTTCTTGTTGATTTTGGGTTGATGAAATTTTCTAAACATTTTAAGGTGAAAAATTAATACGTGAAATTTCCGAATTTGTCCACCATCATGACCATAATTCCATTATATCATCATTTAAAATATTAAAATTTTAATTTTTTTAAAGAATATATTTTAATAATATTTTTTAATTTTTTTATATTTTGTTTTTCTATAAAATAGTTTTTCATAAATATTTTATTGATTTAAATTGTTATGAAAACAACTTCTAAAAGTTTTCAGACTATTTCCAATGAAATAGTCTTCAAAACGTTTTCAATATTTATTTATATGATTTAAAAGAAATTTAAAAGAAATGGTTTTCATAATATTTTCAATATTCTTCTAAAATATTTCAAGGAAAACGGATTTCAAAACATTTTCAAGGATTCATTAGAAGTATTCAGTGTTTTAAATGAGATTATTTTCAAAATGTTTTCGACTTTATTTTATATGTTTTCAAGGAAAAATGTATTCATAATTATATCTATATTTTATTATATTTTTTCAAGGGAAAATGTTTTCAAAATTATTTGAATAGTTATATATATATTTTCAATGTATTTTCAAAGAAAATGATTTTCTAATGTTTTTATATTTTAAAAATTATTTCCAAAAAAGTAAGGACATTTTCCTCATGAAATTTTTTCCAAATATATTTCCAATTTATTTTCTATATAAGTTGACATTTATTGATGTCACTCAATCCATTCTATGAAATACTAAAATGTTTATATTTATATTATTTATTAAATAGTTTATGTTTTGATGAAATGATGTTTTGACCACTATTTTTCATCCAAGGGTTATAGGATTTTGAAAGCAACTTCATTTCGTGGGTTGTGATTTGATATTATGATTATAAAACCAATCTCTTATCCATAGGTTATTAAGTGATTAAATGTTACCGATTCCCATTTCATTTCATTAGTTTTTATTTGATGTTTATAAAATCCATATATTTTCATGTTTCATGATATGATAAATGTTACGTGGAACAAAAACGTATGATATAATTATGTGAATGGTGGGATGTATATCTCCCTCCATTGCACTGGGAAATAATGGATGACTCATGATTATGAATGTTATGTGTGAACCATATTACATGTTCACAATGTTTTCCATTGACCAGGTCTCATATCTATATGTTTATGCATGAACCTTATTACATGTTCGCAATGTTTTGAGTGGAACTTATTACTTGTTAAAAATGTTATTTGTAAACCTGATTACATGTTCACAATGTTATTCATGTATATGGTTTCATATCCATACATTTATTCATGAACTTGATTAGATTTTCATAATTTTATTAATTAACTGGATTGGATGTTCACAACACTGTGGATTGATCTCTTTTCACGTCAATAAGTCTCTGAGAGGGCCATATTTCATGTATTTAACTCAATGTGTGAACATGTTTCTACATATACATGGAACTGATGTTATATGTTGATGTGTATTCCACAATTCCATGTCTTATTCATATGTTATTATTTAATGGTTTATTCTCTATATTTCTTAATTATTCATGTCTTATGAAATAAAAATATTTATTAAATGATTTGTTCTTATGGTCCTTCACATGCATTGAATTATTTTATAATGATAATAATCATGTTATCATACCCTTATTTTAAATATATTCATTCAAATTTCCATTATTTATCCTTACTGGTCATTTGAGCTCACCCCTTTATTATGTTCCACATCCTTCGATTGTAAAGGAATTATTTTAAGTAGAATTAATAAAAATTAAGATCTTTGTGAGAAACATTATTATTGTTTCACTATGATAGAATATTTTGTTCCATGTTTCTAAAGGAACTAAACCAAATGGTATTTGGGTTTTTTTAATGTTTTATGTATTCTGAAAAAGGGATGTAATGAATATATAAATTAAGGCTGGGTCATTATAGGAACCACCATAGTCACATTAGGAAACCTAAACATGGAATATAATACAGTTAAAATAAATAAAACATTAAGAGAACTATATGTACCTCATTCCAATAATAACATAAGGATGTTATAAATTAATGATCAACAAGATTGTAAGCGTAAAACTGGAATGCTAAACCAGCTTCTTACGTTTCCTGGTTTTTTAGGTAAAGACCCCAATAGATAGATAGTATCATTTGTATAACTCTACAATATCTTAAAACATAGAAGAGACAATGAGGTTCAGATTAGTTTGATGGAATTTTCCATCTCTCTTAAAGGATTTACTAAGTAGTGGATTAACAACATCCAACCTAGAGAGATCACTACCAAGGATTAGTTGCAATATTCCTTCCATAATAATTATTTCCATACATTAAGAAATGTGTATCTATGGATTGAGATATATGAAATAAAACAAGAAAGTTGAGACACCCTTCATATGGTTTGGGAGAGAATCAAGTGATTAATAAACTTCTACACACACCAATATAGTAAGGAACATCATTTCTAAGAATTATTTTTCCATGGGTTTATGGATAGTGATAATAATATTTTTTGATGATTCCTCTAGAGGAGACCTATTCAAAAAATGGTATGCTAAAGACAAAGATCATATTGAATGGATTTCCCATAACTATCAGAAAAAATTATGAGCACTACCACAAGGGGAGTACATGAGGTAAACTGTTATAATTCCCCATTGATTGAAAATAAATTTTAATATCTTACTTATCTTGTTAAAAATTGAGCATAAAACAAGGTACATGAAATATCATCTCTCACTCCCCCAAGGGTCTTCATAATTTGTCAAGGCCTAAAACACTAAATTGATAGTTGTCCAAAAATCATGAGGAGTATAAATACATGTACCAATTACAATAACCACAATAACCAGGATATTATAACGGAATAAAATTGATATGACACAAAATATCGGGCAAGAAGACAAAAAATTCAGAATCTACACTATCAGCAAGTTTCCAAACCTTCCATCCCAACCCCCAAAATTTTAATTATAGAACCCTCAAAATTCTAAAAGATGTAAAGTAATTACATCCAGAGTACCCTCAATGAAAGAACTGAAAAAATAACTTCTAAATTGTAATATCTAGATCCGAACAGTCATTAACGAATTGAAAAAACAAAGGCATCAGTATGATTCTTAACCCCAATGGATATGTTAGTTTTATTAAATTAATGAGTTGAAAGTATCTAGTAATTAGTGAAGAATTACCTTTTGGAGATTAATATGGAAGTGAAATACCAACTAATCCTAAATAAATTACCATTATAAAAGAACCAGAAGTGCAAATACTTTTGGAAACACCCGTTGTGATGAAGGATAAAGGGAAATCCAAAATTTATGTTCCACATCAAATCCAACCTCTCTTCCCCTCACGGAATTAAGAACCTAGGAAAAAAACAAAGAATCTATTTGTTCTGGGTGTGATGGAAATATAGACAATAGGGATATTGGGTGAATATTCCTCTTTATAATAATTAGGAATATTATATTTATTCGATTAATAAATAGTGAAATTTTGAAAATAGATATTATTTCATAAAATAAAACAAAGAACACCTGATATTTTTATAATAGTTTAGATCATTGAGATCCTTCTCTAATTTCTAATCTTATCTACTCAGATACAAAAATCATATTCATTCTGAAATTGACTTGTTAAGGGAGTGTTATCCAAGTTAAAAATGAAACATTTCTCACCTAGTTTTATAACCCAATTGACTTTTATTGGAGTCACAAAGCACAACCAACTTGGCTACTGTTTAGGATTCACATACTAAAAATCGATTTTAATAGGTGTAAAAACATCAGAAGAAAGATTTTGGATGGTAAAATATTAAACCAAATCAAAAGGAATAAATAGAATAATAATTAAATGTAATAAGGAAAACAAGAAAAGATATTAATTATAACAATAGACCATATGATGATTATTGTTGATGAAGCTTAATAACATCAGTCATAGAATAAGTAAATGATGAAACAAAAAGGTCCTTTGAGATCTCACTAAGAAAATAGTAGTTGCAGCAAAGAATCACCACGTGGAAATTCTCATAGAAATGCCATTTTTCTCTACATACATATTACATGAATAAAATGTATCCAGATTACCTAATAACATTCCCCCATGATCTCATTCTAATGGATAATATTATATCATTAACTTTAAGAACTTCTTGACTACAAATGAGTATCTAAATAAAAAATCATTTTATACCATGGGTTACATAAAAGTATTACTTAAATTAATATGGTTCACCTATAATTTTAATTATCTTGATCATTTTTAGAGAATCATCATGCTCTTTCGTTCATGTAGTAAATATTCATAGTTATGCGATATTTCCATATCATCCTACAATCAGCTACGACCCAGTAATATCCTTTATGGTTTACTTTTTCTATGTAGGAATTTGGAAATGTGATGAAAATATATGCTACCATTCACATATTAATTCTACTAACATTAGTTTTAAAAAAAAGGAATGATACCTGTGGTATTAATTTCTATGAATAAAGTAGTGGATTCTCTACCATTATCATTGGAGAATAAAATAGGGGTGAAATGACTAAGATAATTTTCTACTGTTATAATAATATTCCCCCTTTAATAAAAAAATAGTTTTTATGATTACAATATATTTGTTTTTGTACCTCTCAAAGAGGGATTATGTACATTGTGTCAGCGTAAAAAGAATTTTTATATGATTTATAATGGTTATACCAATTTTATATAGGATTTGTAAATTTACTTCCACACATGTGTAGAGGTAAGATAAATATTCCACCAATTCATAACGTAAAGATATATAGTACATAAGTGTAACTCGCCTTTTTGATACACTAAGTTAGGGTAAGATGTATGAAACATAACAGTATGAGGAATTTTCTACTGGATGTGTGAAGGTAAAACATTTATTCTGTGAGGGTAGAATGTACCATGCATAAAGGTAATGAAATTTGATTACCAAATTTATAAGGGTAACTTGTCTGCTGCTATAAGGCCCTAGCCATAAATATTACGTAATCTTGAATTAAGTTAATAATTCACATTGATGATCTTTTCGAGTTTTGAGTTTTAGATAATTAGGCCATAACTATAACATTACATTTCAAAAAATTACAAAGAAGACACTTCTACTATATCCAAATTGTTTCACAATAATAAAATTTCTTAAATAAAACAAGAGTTCTTTTTCATGATATAAGTCTTCTTGAATTCTTCATTTCTCTTACACTTCTGTATACCCTGTGAAAAACATATCAAAAAACATGGGATGAGCATGAAATGATCACTAAGGGTTTTAAAATAAAGAAAGAAAACATTAGTCTTTAAATACATACAAATAAATTGAATCATACTTTTCAATCATTAACATACCACACAAAATCAAAATATTTATGAATAACATATTGAAATCATAAATCATTAAGGTAACTTATGGCAACCATAACATACTTATATTGTAGCTTTCATGAATATGTAGAGAGTTGCATTTGGAATACCAATCAAAGTATAATTCCTAAATCTCTTAGGATAAATATTAATGATTACCGTTATCACATTACCCAATGCATTGGGGAGCTATCTCAGGCTCACCCACCCTAGGTTTGTCACCAAACCACCCGTATGCATAAACAACACCCAATAACCATAATCATAACACATGAACAATCATAAAGGAAAGATAAAATTTCTACATAGAAATTAAAATATTACATTGACCTAATCAATCCATTCTCAATTCCAATTTCAAAACCAAAATACATAAAAAAATATTTGGTATTTATTTTCCTTTAAAAAATATTACGGCTTGTTAAGGAAGCCAAAAATCAAATAATGTTCGCGGTAGTGGAAAGGTCGTTGTCACCACGTATGTTAAAAAGAAAAAGTATTTTTCTAATTTAGTAAAATGCATCGTAGAGATAATATTCCCTTTGATTGAAATTAAAATTAAAAGGGGTTTATACACCATATAAAAGAAAGTTGTGTATAAATCAATGTATTCCAAAATGAAAAGAGATTGAGACAAAGTCCCTTACAAAGATCATTTTATAAATAAAATAGATTGATTATGTGTATTCACTATAAGAACACATAAATCAGGAATAAATACATGATAATATATGAAAATTAATTTCTCACATAATCAAAGAATGACATAAATAAGAAAGAGAAGATCAACCCAACGAATGGGAATTGGGTTAAGAAGTTCCATTAGCTCATGTCTAACTTGACTCATTCATTATTTAATCACCTTAATAATAAAATAAAGTTAATTTATAATTTCTTAACAACATTTTTCAAGATTATTATTCCATTTATATTAAATATTACCACATTATAAACATTATATAATCATTTAAGTTAATAATGATCATTTTGTTGATATTTGGCACTTGAGTTAAAAATGATCTTCTTATAAATACAAGTTGTCCCCATGGACAAAATTTCATTATCTCCAGAATTATATTAATTATTTAGATATAATATATATAATTTATATCCAGTATATAAATGTATTTATAATAGTACTTAACATTTGGAGAAAAGAAATGAAATGCACCATTCATGGAGACGGTAAGCCCTACATAAGCATGAACTCTACTTTCATCTCTATTACATATTTAATGGAATGAAAACATAATTATACATAGTTATATTATAATTCCAGTATAATATAATATATAATTCCATTAATTCAATTCTTTACACATTTCATGTATGGCATGAACGAGTAACATCACTTTGATGGGGCGGTAGTTCGCACTTCCTCAAATGAAATTATCGCATTTACCCATAATGGGAAGAATAAAGGTATGATATAAATGTAAAATAAATAAGAATAGGTAAAATATAAATAAAATATATATAACATATAAATTCAGTGCCATCATAATGGACACAATGAGAGGAGGTAGAAGATAACTGAACAATCATCGTTTTGTGAGGTAGCAGTTCACAGTACACAGAAACAGTATGTTCTTATCCATTAGATGGAGGTGTGTGTAAGTGTGGTTTGAATCCTTCTCATAAATAAAACCTCGTATATTCATTATAATGTTGTTATTATGTAAAATAATGAAAATAAGATCATAGGGAGTGAAGAAGTAAAATAAAAAAATATAACTTGAGAGAAGACGTTACCTTTAAATTGGGTACCTCCCTTTGGTTTGAACCAAAATGCTTTCTTGAAGTGCCTTATGCCTATGGTAAGGCTTCTAAGAGGAAGAGAGGGATCTTGAGAGATTATTTTTTCAGAGGTTGTACGATCCATGGGGGCTTGAGAGGTGTGAGTAAGGGCTACAGATGATGGATTTTAATAAAGGTAGGAGGGTCTCTTTAGAAAATATTGAAAGTATTATTTTATTATAAAATTATTTTCAATTTCAAAAGGACCAAAACATATTTATCTGTAATATAAGGTTCATATAAGTCATAAAAATTCATCCAATAATATTTTTATAGGTTTTGGATATATTTTTAATCCCTATCATTTTTATTTAACCCCTTGTTAACTTATTTAACATTCACCATTCCCTTTTATATATTAATACTATATGGATAATATATTTAAAATAAAATTATAATCGACCTAAAATAAATCATTAATGAGTTTTTAACATCATATTTTTCATTTGGACGAATCTTAGATTTTTAGTACTATTTTATCAATTAATAAAATATTGATTGATTTAAAAACACTTTTATGTGAATTTTAATAATATTCATATGAGGACTTTTTTAAAAATCCAAAAAAACATGATTATTTCGAAAAACAGTCATTAATTCAAAGATAAAAAGTTATCCTAGACTATAAACTTAGTGGAGGGTATAAAGAGGTTCAGAATATGTTTATTTTAATATTTATAAATCATTTATTTAAATCCTTTATTAATGAACCAATTACTGCGTCACCATTGTGTTATAAATAAATTAATTTATTTAATGTCTAAAAATTATAAATAAAATACCATGATCTAGAAAATCATTTTAGATCTCTGAATATTATTTATAGTCTAATATATCACTTATATAAACCAATATAAAAATTGTTTTAATAAAAATATTCATGTTTGTGATATTTTTATTTTTACATTAAAAATAGTTCTTAATGTCATTATCTTACCCAAGTAGCATTCAAAGGAAATGAGTCTCACCCAAGGATTTTATTGGTAATCATTTACTCATCCAATAAGGTTATAACAAGTGTTAATGTAATTTTATATTATTATAAAAAAAATTTACCTAGATTTTTTCAATTTACCTTTGACCGCGGTAAATAAGTCAAAAGTTACTATTAACCAAAAAATAATTTCATCATATTGAATCAGATTTTACATAATGATTAGAACAATGTATGTCGTATTTTTGAAATTCAATTCAAAAAAGCAGTAAAATTCTATTTAAATGAAAAAGTATGTTTTTAACTACTATGCAGTGTTTTTTCAATATTCATCAAAAATTGAAAGTTTTCAGAAAAATACCAAAAATTAATAAAATGCTAATTTTGATATTTAGAACTCAAAAATGATGTCTATTTTACCAAATTCAAAACATATATGATTCATAAATTAATTAAAAATTAATATTTTTTGTCAAAACTAGAAAGTGTGTTTTTAATAAATAATAACTATCAAGAGATTGCCATTTGTTTATATTTAATTTCAAAGTGAAATTACTTCCGATGACCAACATTGGATTAAATGGTTAAAATATAATCTAATTTAACTTTAAAACTATTTAAAAAGATAATCTAAACATATAAATAAATTCGATTAGAAGGTAGTTTTGAATTAAAATGCAGTATTTTTCACAATTCATTAAAAAATAAACATTACCAGAAAAATAACAAAATTTCATCCAATGTAAATTTTGATGTCCTGATTCAATATAAGATTATTATTTTGTTATGTAGAACATATAAAAGTGATAAAAATAGATTTAAAATATATTATCCATTAAATGGAGGTAAAACGTCCTTTTAAAAATATACGAGTATTTATGCTTAAAATTGGATTCATTATCATTTTAAGACTCTAAATTTTATTAGATAAATGTAAAAACATTTAAAAAATGTGTAATAATATTTTAGTTAGTTATGTTCATTCATTCAAATACAATGGATTGGCATTAACTATTATTTAAAATAATATTATATTATTATTTTTCTGTATAACTCAACCTTTTGTGCAATATGAGACTTCAGAGAAACCCATTGTTGTGTGTTGGGTATTCGATTATACATAGCATCCCATTTAAAGTAAAATTAATATTTAATCAAAAAATATTAATAAATATGATAATATAATATTCTTTATTTACTTGGGATGTTACATCCTTCCCCCTTTTGGGACTTGTGTCCTCACAATTTTAAAATTTTGCTTAGAAACTTCTTTGAAAGTCCCATATCAGAAAAAAAAAGTCTAAAAAACTATCACAATAAAGGAAAGAAAGAAAATTAAAAAAGTCACCTGAGGTAACCCATACTAGGATTCCATGAAAACCTGGATATGGAGGAGAAACTAAGTGTCATGTTCTGATGGAAAGTGATAGAAAACATGAACAAGAGAAAGTTAACAATACGAAAACCACAAACTTGTGATGTGTTAAACGATCATTGGTTTAGCAGTAGGAAAAGTAAACGAACAATTTTTTTTATGTTTCATTTAATATTTTCAGAGAATTTATTTATAATATTGACTAAGGACATAAAGAAATATACTTACTTTTCAAGTTCAGTTTCATCCTTTAATAAGTGTCTACCAAAAACTCATCTTTTCTCCAAACGATGAGTATTCAAGATTACTTGGTCACACCTAAAGCACTAGAATCAACATTTAAAGAATCAAAAAATCCAAAAAAGATTACCTGTATATTTTTCTTGTCTTTATAAATTAACCAAAAAGAAAATGGTATGTACAATTTTAGATAATACCGAAAAAGGATAATAATTTATAAAATGAAATATTACTCTTAATCCCCAAAATTCAACAAACAATACCCAAAGATCAGTAAAGACCATTCAATAAACAACATTCCTTAAAAATCTTCAAAGTAACCCAAAAATGGAATTAAACCCGAAACTTAAAAGTATTTAATCACATAGTCTTCCACATTAAATCCTAACATTTATCTTTAAATAACATCGACTACTTATAAAGTCTCCTACTGAAGAGTAACTAACCTAATCACATATTCTCTATGAAAGGTTAATCAATTCAAAAAATAAACCAAATTTTTATATGTACATTTTAAAAAAAATAGATTCCTGCAAAATAAAATTTCAACCATTACTCCACAAATGAGATCCCATATTATTCTATTTTCATTAAACATATAGTGTTCCCTAAAGAGAGAATGTATTCCAAAATAACCTTTATCACTTAATCACCAAATCATTTCTCTATACTAGGGAAATATATTTCATAAAACGTAATTTTGAAAAATAAACGTATTCATGATCCATAAAATCATCTACCTAAAAAGATTTAGTCATACTTACCAGGGACATCACATAGTCTATTGGTATGTGATAAATCCTGATTGCACTTTGGTTGTGTGTTCGATTCCCACAGCTTTATCCTATGCGATGGGTTTTCACATGGTCCAAAAGTTGTCCTTTTTTGAAAACTATATAATTTTATAATATTCAAAAAAATGAGATAAATTTTTCAAAAATAAACATAACATATTTTTACCACAAATTTTATCTCAAACCTCACATTTTCATCACAGAAATTAATAAACAATAATTACCTCAAATTCAAGGATCATATAAACCCAATGGTTCTTTATAACTATATCCACAGATGAAAAGATAATTCTTCCTTGAATAACATTTTCACATATCAAAATTCTAATTTACACATACTAGAAAATAGTCTTCCAAAGTAATCCCATCATTAAAATAGCCTTAATACTTTTATGAATTTCGTCATCCTAAAATCTAGCATAACTCTTGAATCCCTTATATGTAGACTTCTTACTCATTCAAAGTTTATCATGATCCAATAACCATTCTTTCCCAACATATCCTATAATATTTCTTTCGTTTCAGTGGTCATTGTCAGTTTTCTTATCCTTGATTTGAATGGCATTAGGTATTGGTAAACATATATTTGTTCAGTCCCGTTGATCCAATTCTCCAACCTTCTTCGTAGGAAATCTAGTTGTAAAATGACCATGCACACCACATTTAAAACATTTAATTGATCCCTCAGAATGAACATCTTTCCCTTCCCTTGAGTAAATAAGACGCTTCCTTTTTTAATGAAATGTTCTTGCTTTATGAGATTCATTACCACATCTATAGCATCTTCCCATCCCTTTAAAGAATTTTCCTAGGTGTTTCTTTCCACATCCTTTACACAAAGGTTTTTGAATATACATAACTTTATGATTATTACCTTGTCATCTCTAGGGATTTGTTTATCACATATACGATTCCTTATAAAAATCACCATGGTTCAGGTGGTCAATTGCGACTCCAAATAGTCAGTTGAGAATAACCAAAATAGTTCTCATTGAGGCTCCCATTTCATTCGGTTGCTTATTCAGAAGACCGTTACAATTTTCTTCACATCCATTGTTACATTGGTGCCAGCTAGATCCATCCATTTTCTGAATCCAAAAATTTCAGTGTGATTATATCAATAAAATCATCATATAATATCTTATGAGTAGGGTACAAACTACTATATACTGATTCATGTTATCATAAGCTCATTCAATTTATCTAAAATAACTCTAACTCTTTATATTATGATAAACAATGTTGGTGATTCACTTATGCATAAATAGAAACATAAACTCTAAAGTTATCTAAACTTACCTTTGATACCAACTATAATCCCCAGACATAATCATTACGTAATCATGAATTAAGTTAATAATTCACATTGAGGGTCTTTTCAGGTATAGAGACTTAGAGAATTAGGCTGTAATTATTACATTAAATTTCAAAAAAATTGAATGTAGACAATTCTATTCTATCCAAATTTTTTCACAATAATAAACCTCCTTAAATAAAACAAGAGTTCGTTTCCTGATGTAAATCTTCTTGAATTCTTCCATTCTCTTACCCTTCCTTATACCCTATGAAAAAACATTTCAAAAAAACATGGGATGTGCATAAAAAGATCAGTAAGGGTAATAAAATAAGGAAATAAAAAATTATTCCATCAATACATATAAATCAATGAAATCATACTTTTCGATCTTTAACACACCACAAAGAATAATAAGATTTATGAATAACCCATGGAAATCATAAATCATAAAGGTAACTTGTGGAATACAAAACATTCTTATGTTCTACCATTCACAGCTATGTAGGGAGTTCAATTTGGACTACCCATCAAAGTATATTCCTTAAATATCTTACGGTAAAAATTAACGTTTATATCCATCACGTTACTCAATGCATTATAGGTCTATCTCGGGCTCACCCGCCCTAGGATTATCACGAAACCCCCTATATGTGTAATCAATTCCCATGAACCATAATCATAACACAAGAACAATCCTAAATAATAGATATGATTTCCACATTGCAATCACAATATAACATTGACATAATAAATCCATTATCAAAACCATTTTCAATAAAAAAATATGAAAAAAAATATGTGGTCTTTATTTTTCATTTAAAAACATTACCTCTTGTTAAGGAATCCAAATATCAAATAATGATCACTGCAGCAGAAAGGTCATTATCTCCGCGTACATTACAAAAAAATTCATTTTGTCATTTAGTAAAATGCTTCATAGAGAAAATATTCCCTTTTAATGAAATTAAAATTAAAAATTGGTTTATACACCGTACAAAGGAATGTCGTGTATAAATCAAAGTATGCCTCAATGAAAGGAGATTGAGACGAAGTCCCTTACAAAGATCATTTTGTAAATAAAGTTGATTGATTATATGTATTCACTATAAGAACACATAAATTAAGTATAAATACATTATAAGATATAAAAATTCATTTCTCACATAATCAAAGAACGACATAAATATGAAAGAGATTATCAACCCAAAGAATGGGAATTTGGTTAAAAAGTTCTCTTACCTCATGTTCGACTTTACTCTTTCATTATTTAATCTTCTAAATAATAAAATAAAGTCAACATCAAATTTATTAAGAACATTTTTCATGTTTATTATTTCATTTATATTAATTATTACCATGTTATAACCATAATATAATTATTTATGTTAATAACATTTGTTTTGATTATATGTGGTACTTGAGTCAAATATGAACTTCTTATAATTACAAGTTGTCCATGTGGTCAAAATTACATTATCTCAAGAATGATATTAATTATTTAGATATCGTATATATCATATATATCCATTATATTCGTCTATTTATAATAGTACATATCATTTGGAGATAAGAAATGAAATGCACCATTCATTGAGACGGCAAGCTGTACGTACGCATGAATGCTACTTTAATTCTTATTTCATATTTAATGGAATGAAAAATTAATGATAAATAGGTATATTATAATTCCTGTATAATATCATATATAATTTCATTAATTCCATCCTTTATATGTTCCTCGTATGGCATGAACGAGTCACATCACTTTGAGGGGGCGGTAGTCAGCACTTCTTCTAATTAATTATCGCATTTACCCATTATGGAAAACAAAATGGTATGATATAAATGAAAAATACATAAGCATAGAGACAATATAAATATAATATTTATTTCATGTAAATATAGTTCCATCATAATGTCCACCATGAGAGGCGGTATGAGATAATCGAACAATCATCGTTTAGTGAGGCAACGGTACGTCGTACACAGAAACCATATATTTATATCCATTAGATTGAGGTGTGTGTAAGTGTGGTTTGAATATTTCCAATAACAACAACGTATTATATTTAAGATATTGTTCTTTTTATGTTATCAAATAATAATAAGAGAATATGGAGTGAATAAGTAAAATAAAATAAGATAACTTGAGGGAAGATGTTACCTTTAAATAATGTAACTCCCTTTAGTTTGAACCAAAATTATTCCTTGATGTTCCTTCTGCCTAATGTAGGGCTTCTAGGAGGAATATAGGGATCTTGGGAGATTATTTGGGCAGAGTATGGATAATCCAAGAGGTCTTGAGATGTGTGAGTAAGGGATAGTGGTGATGGATTTTTATATGGGAGAGGAGGGTCTCTTTAGGAATGTCTGAAATTATTATTTTATTATAAAAATTTTTCAGTTTCAAAAGGACCAAAACTTGTTAAAATTTAATATAATGTGCATATAAGTATAAATAAAATCATCCAATAATAATTTGACATGTTTTGGTTATATTTCTAATCCTTGTCTTTTTTGTTTAACTCTTTGTTAAAATATTTTACTTTTACCATGTCCTCTTATATATTCACACAATAAGGTCAATATATTTACTAAAAAATTCAAAGAGACCCAAAATCGATCATTAATGAAATTTTAAACATCATATAAGTCATTTTTCTGAATCTTAGATTTTTAAGACTATTTTATCATTTAATAAAATATTGATTTATTTAAAAACACTTTTATCTCAATTTTAATATTATTCATATCATGACATTTTAAAAAATCCAAACCAACTTGACTCTTTTGAAAAACCATCAATATTTACAAGATAAAAAGTCATAATATTCTATAAAATTCTTATATGGAATAAAAAGGTTCAAAATGAATTTATTTTAATATATATAATACCATTTATATAAATACTTTATTAATGAAGCAATTACTGCATCACCATTGTGTCACAATTAAATTTATTTATATATTGTCCAAAAATTATAAATAAAATACCATAATATAGGAAATATTTTTATATTTACAAATAATATTTATAGTCAATGAAATCTCTTATATAACCCTATATAAAAATTGTTTTAGTAACAAGATTCTTTTTATGACATTTATATTTTTAATTTAAAAAAAGTATTAATGGCATTATCTTACCCAAGTGGCTTCCAAAGGCCAAAAGTCTCACCCAAGGATATTATTGGTTATAAATGAATCATACATTAAGGTTATGACAAGTGTTAAGGTAATTTTATATTATTGTAATATTATTTTATCTTGAATTACCCTATTTTCCTTTAACCATGGTAAATAAAAGTCAAAACTTACTATTTACCAAAAATATTTTCATCTTATTGAACCCCATTTTACATACTGATAGAAAATATTTCATTTCAATTCACAGAAGTCGTAAAATTTCATTTAAATGAAAAAGTTAGTTTTTAACTATTATGTAGGGTTTTTCACTACTCATCAAAAATTGAATTTTTTCAAAAAAAATTACAAAAATTCACCCAAAGATAATTTTGATATTATGAATTAAAAAATTATGTACATTTTACCTAATTAAAAACATATAGGATTTATTAATTAAATAAAAATTATTTTCCATTTTCAAAACTATACATCATGTTTTTAAAAAATAATAACTATCAAAATATTGACATTTTATTTATATCCAATTTCAAAGTGAAATTACTTCAAATGACCAACATTGGATTAAATGGTGAGAATAAAATCCAATTAAACATTAAACCCATTTAAAAAGATAATATAAAAATATAAATAAATTATATTAAAAAGAATGTTTGGATTAAAATGTAGTATTTTTCATTATTCATTATAAAATGAACATTACCAGAAAAATACCAAAATTTCATCCAAAGTAAATTTTGATTTCCGGATTCTAAATAAGAATATTATTTTGTCAATTATAACATATAAAAGTTAAAAAAAACTATATTTAAAATGGGTTCTCCATCAAAAGGTGGTAAAACGACCTTTTAAAAATATTTGGGTATTTATGCTTAAAATTGGATTCATTCTCATTTTAAGCGTATGAATTTTATTGGATAAATGTAAAAACAATTAACCAAAATTTGTAATCATATTGTAGTTAGTTCTGTTCATTCCCACCAATACAATGGCTCAGTGTTAACTATCATTTAAAATAATATTATTTTATTATTTTTCAATCTGACTCAGTCTTTTGGGCAGTATAATACTTCATAGAAACCCATTATTGCGTGTCTGGTATGTCATCAAACATAGAATCCCATTTAAAGTAAAATTAATATTTAATTTAAAAATATTAATACATATGATAAGTTCATATTCTTTATTTACCTAGGATGTTACAGCTGCCTTATTAACATAAAGGTAAAGTAGAATTCCTTGAACCCACTAAACATCATTTATGGGTAGTTTGAGTTTTCCAATACTCATGTTTGGTTGAACAAGTTCTTTCATAATGGTAACCCGCTAGAATTAAAGATCACATAATGGTAATCCAAATCTCATATAACGGCCAAATGCCATTTTTAAGGCTCTTTTAAAGGTAAGATGACGTTTATGAAAAATACATATGGTTATGGACAAAATTAAACAATGTATTTATGGGTAGAATAAAATATATAAACCTTGTGTAATGGTATATGAAATATTATGAAAAGGTAAAAATAAGGTTTCAAAAATCAAATGTAATGGTAGAAACAAAATTCAAAGACATGCATATGGGTATAGAAAACCATAAATAAATGTAAAACCAATATTTCATTAGGGTACATAAAATGTTACATATTGATAAAAATTAATCATAAATATTTTTCAAAATATTTCACCAAAATTTTTTTAAATAATTAAAAATTACTAAAAATAATAAATGAAGAAAAATTATATTCAGAAAAATATTTACCAAATAAACAACAAGAGGTCTAACTAATAAAAAAAAATATATAAATAAAACACTAAGATTGTCCCCACTTTATAAATTAAAAAACTAAACATTTAATTAAATTTAAAACATTCTCTAAATTTTGAAATTTTTCAATAATAAAAAATATTGTTAAAAAATTCTCCCTCTAAAATAATCAAAAACATTTTGGTCAAAATATAAATTCACATTCTTATATTGTTAAAATAATTTATACAAATTTTCCAAAAAAGGGATAACTCACCCTAAATTCATAATTTTCTAAAAAAATGTATATAAATATTAAACACATAATTTTTATTCTCACATAAGATAAATCTTGATCAACCCCAGTTCAAAAATTACTTTCTAATTCCTTATAAAATCAAACAGTTTAGTAAAGGTGTCTAAAAGTTTATTTTCTATTAGAACAAATTCTAGAATAATATCCCCATTATTAATACGTTATCTTATAAAATGAAATCTAACATCATTATTTTTTATCCAAGAATGTTTTAATGGATTTTTATATATTGAAATATAAGAGTTTTTATCAAAACATATAATATTTTTTTAATTTTTTTTTGAAATCTGATAGAGTTTGTTTCAGTTAATTTCTTTGGTCAATAGAATTTACAGAAGTAATGTACTCAAAATCAATAGTGAAAAATGGAACTGCAAATTTAATTATATAACTCCCTGTTATAAAAAATCTCTCATGTAAGTGAAAAATAAATGTTGTTCTTTTCTTATAAAATTTGTAGCCTCTAAATTTAGGGTTAAAAATGGTAAAAATTTGAATAAATTTTTACTATAGTAAAGAAAAATAGTATTAACTATTCTAGTAACATATCTGATTAATATTTAAACCTCATTTATATGAATTTATCTTTAATTATACAAATATCTTACGCACATGTATATTTAAAACCTAATTATAGGCCTTGATTAAATAAAATAATGTGTACTTCCTATCGTTCATATATATTATTTATCATTCACAAATTTTTTAGATTTTATTGCATCAATTTTAGAAAAATTTGTCATTAGAGTTCTCATATTTTTATATGATTCAATATGAATCATTTTAACCAAATATTTAGCCTACATTATATGATTAATAAATATTTTAGTATTTATTTATAAAATTTGAAGACAAAGGAAAAATATTAATTACCCCATTAATCCCATATAAAATCAATTTTCCATTAATTTCACAAATTTATTACTATGAATATCCCTTGTTGATCCGAAGAAAATATCATAAATATATATTTGTATAATTAAAATATGAATATGAAATTTCATTATAAATAATTTTATATCAAAATATATTTTGTTATAAAAATTTTTAAATAAAAATATATTTAGTCAATATAATATGATTCTGGAGCATGTTTTAGACCATACAGATCATTGTATAGTTTAGAAATATGATTTAAGAATTTTTCATTTTTGAAACGAGGTGATTTATTAACATAAAACTCTTCAAAATTTACACCATTTCAGAATTCAATTTTTACGTCCATTTCAAACAATTTTAAATTATAAAAACAAGAAAAAGAAAATATATTCTGAATGGATTCTATTATAGAAATAGATGAAAATGAATCCTCAAAATAAACACTGTATCCTTGTAAATATCCATTGGAAACTATTCTATCCATATTTATTACTATATTACCTGAATCATCTATCAAATTTTGATAAATCCATTTGTTTCCAATGGAATCTTTTCCTTCATGGAACCTATCCAAGTTCCAAACAATTTTATTTTGAAATTATTAAGTTCAGCACTCATAGAATTTATCTAATCTGAATCATTAAATAATTATATACCATTAAAAGGCACAAAATCATCCATTATTATATAATAAACACTTAAATTTAAAACTATTTTAATAGTTCATATTCAAAATTAAAAAAATCAATTACATTTCATAAATAATTATCTCAATGTGTTTTATAATTTATACGGTTATATTGAGAAGATATATGCTACCCCCCCACAGATGTGGTTTCATTTTGAGGTTTATCTGCAACAAAATAGAACCCACTAAATTCGTCATCCTGATTATTAGAATTTTTCTTCTGTTTCATTATTTTCAATGATCTATAAATGCATATATTTCTATATGGAATTTTTCCTCTTATTATATACTTGATTGATTTAATATTATATAAATATATTATAAAAAATATTTATAACTTTTAGATTTAAACGTGTGCATAATATATTTAGAATTTAATATACAAACTATACAACAACAAAAATAATTTGACAAATCATGGGTTTCTATTCTTTAAATAGTTTATTTGGAGTTTTATATAAAATGTTTCTATCGTAAACTCATTTTATTACATAAAATTAAGTATTAACAAATTTAGACCAAATTTTTTTAATAAATTAAATTCATTTACCACAGTTTTATATTTAATGAATAATTTAATTTTTCCTCTCTATATTTCCATTTTGTTATAGAGTTCTAGGGGTAGACAGATTATATAATTACACATTATCTTTAAATAAATTTTCAGAATCTAAGTTAAAATAAAGATCTTCTATTTTCAATTGTTATTGATGTTATTTAATGATCTTTTTATTATGATTTTTTTTGAAAAATTACTTAAAATTGTTTAAGGATCTAATTTCATGATATATGAAATTTGTCCTAATGGGTCTACTAGAAGCATATATAATTACAAACACATATGTATTTCCACATAATTAATCAATTATCATGGGTCTAATAAATATTGACGAATTAGTTCTTATCATATTTTTGTATTAACATTATTAATAAATCTAAATGTATCTTTATGTTACTTACCCTTTAGACATGAATTACACACATAATACTTACTTTATTTGAATTTTTTATGTTATTTAACTTTTAGAAATTTTTCTTAATTTGTAAAATTATAAAAGGTGAAAATGATCTAATTCTCAATTCTAAATAATATAGTATGTTTCTATATTATTTAACCATTTTAAATTTTGTGGAGTTGGTTTTTAAAATTATATATAATATTTATTTTCTATTATATTATCAAAAAACATAATACTATTAACTTTATAAACATGACATTTATCATTTTCAAACATTAAACTCATTACATCATAACAATTTTTTGAGATACTAATTAATTATCTTAAATTTATATACATTAAATACATTAGAAATTATAACAGACTTGATATTCCTAGTTCTCCAAAACCTCTTGCCATGATGTTAGAGTTATTAACATAAGCAAGAGTTCCACCATCACAAGAATTAAAATATAAAAAATTATATTCATCACCAATCATGTTCTAAGAACACCTATTTTTCAAATAACATGTACATTTGGAACACATTAGAAATATTTCCTATAAAACTTATTAATATGGAATGTATTTAGGTACCCAAGCTAATTTCGGCCCAACCAGATTTGCGATAAAACTTTTAGCACCCATAATGATTTAATAAATTAATTTTTGGGTAATCTGAACGATATATTAATATAAATAAAAAAAATATGGCCTAATGACTGAGTAACTTTTAATGAACATTATTCTGTAAAATTATCATTTAAATAAAAATTATCTTCTGTTACGCATGAGAAATACCTTTTACTTATTTTAACAAAAGTAGTTCTATTCATCATAGGAATATGACAATCATAACCAATTCCAGTTTTATCACTTGTAGGTTTCTTCATATACAAAATTTTAAAATAATAACCTTATAATTAAACAAGAATATATAAGGTTTATTTTAATCCATTTATTACTTTTTTGATATTTTTTTTTGAGTAACTTCCTAGTCATCCCATATTTTCCCTAATGATCATGATCCTATATTTCTTACTTTTTTATTTTATTTTTTTATCTTCTTATATTCCTTTTCAATTTTAGGAAAATATTTAAAACTATCTTAAATATTCTATCATGGACTTCAAATGTTTTTGAAATTGATATTTCATTATTTCATTATCATCTTGGAGCTTTATTAGTTTAGAATATAGAACCCTTTTCAAAAATATAATTTCTAAATTAGAAAATTATAGCATTCCATTTTCATATTTAATTTTATTAATTAATATTTGAAAAAATATATGTATTTCATCCATTGTAAAAATTATATTTTGATACATTTTTTTCAAAAAACAATTTAACATGAATATCTATATATATCTCATAACATGAACTATAATTTGGATCAATGCTTACTAAATTCATAGTTATTTACATAAGCATAGATTGGGTGATTCCTTTACACTCTTTGAATCATCACTACTCAAGTCGTCTCCTCTATGAAACAGCATAACTCATTATAAGCATGTTTTACTCAGTGTTACATTTATTTTCTTTCCCATATAGTTTAAATTTTGGAAAATATGACTTGATATGTCCTTTTCCCAAAAATATTAGCATGTAAATTCTGACACATTATATTTACTAATATTGTATTTATTATATCCCTTTTTTTCATCATTTTGATGATCAATTCAAGTACTCTTATTTGAACATATCATTCATTTCATGTGTTTATAAACTCATTTAGTAACATTTTATATTTCATTATTATTTCATTGATGCACCTCATAATGATAAGAGTTAGAAGAAACATTAATATCATATTTGAATGTCATTCCATTATTTTTATCATGTTCTTCACAATTATCACTCTTCATTCCCATCAATTATTAAATAAGTGGTCATATCAGTTTATCCATTAAATAAATAGAGAATTTCTTAGTATCATTAATGAGAACCTTTTATGAGTGCTTCCTTTTAGGTAGGGATCAACGTATTCATTCAAAATTGACATTACTTTTTATGGTTTCCCTGAGTACAACCTTGTTGTTTAAAATTTTAGTAAATATACTATACATATCACTCATTCTCTCTTGACAATTCATTATGAATTCTTAAAACTCAACCTTGTGCATCCCCAACACAATTTTCTATAACCTATCAATTCTTTAATGATTGAATTATTAATTCTTCCAAATTATTGATGTTGGTTTACATGATGAAATATGGTTATTAATTTTTCTAATTAAAGAATAAAATAGGTAATATAATTTAAATTTGAACACTAAAAAACATAACAATATGTGATCCTGGAAGTCTTTAAAAAATGTGACACAAATATACCATTATAGGATTCCATCCTCCAAATTCCAAGGTATGTTAAATTATTCAAATATATATGAACCAGGAGAATAATATGGTGAAGACATGAAAAGATAATACTGTGTTAAAAATTTCTTACATTTGTGACCCCACAAATACCTTAAAAATTTAATTATATTGGTATATTCAATATCCCATTTACCAATGGAAAGAATAATTTTTCAAATAAATTATGTGATATGGGATCATTAATTAGTGTAATGACCTATTCATTTTATTCATCTCAATAGACAAAATAAATAAAACCCATATGTGTGGTTGTGTAGCTTTACAACTGATCCATTACCTACCCAATAAGTGTACTCAACAATGTTTTGGAGAGTCTTCATTGTTTTTCCCCTAAAAATTTATAAATTTTTAACATGGAGTAATAAAATGGTAACACTCATTCCCCCGTCATCTTATCTGGACTATTTCTTAGGACTTCCAAAACAACTTCTAATTATAATGAATGGTCTCCTTCCATGAATTTTTCTGAAAACTATTGATTTTAATATTTTATGTTTAATGAAATTCATCCAAGAAGATAAATAGGTTTTTAATTTTTACCACACTAAGTTACCATGTTGTTTTAAAGATGATATTACTAACAAATGTTCATTATTTATTAAATTTTTCACTTAAAGACACAACTCTACCTATGCATGTTATAAGTAAGAGTAACACTATTTAAAAATCATCAAAAGAAAACCCACCTAAATTTGAATTGAAATATTCCCCATCCCACATGAGATATTATTTCCTTAATGTAGATAATGAATTATCTATGAATATGCAAAATAAACACTACTTGGTTGCTAGTATTGTTAACCTACCGTTTTGAAATGTAGCAAAAAGGTAGAAATAGATTATGGAACTATTGAAATTAAGAAGATAGGACTAAAATAAGAAAAATTATACAAGAAGGAGGAAATATTATATGGTACGTACCCATGTAGAAATGAAACTATGAATTTGGGGACAAAATTTTGTTGTACTCTTCATGAAAGGATTTATTATATGGTAAAAATATTTCCATGTATACTGGATCGTAGATAGTGGCTAATGTTTTTCCATTTCTTATAGTTAAAAACATGGGAGATGAATCAAAAAACCCATCTTAATTAAATGGTCATAATGTGAATAATTAACGTTAAGATTTTCGGAGAGATCCCATGGAGGAGTCTAAAATCATCCTTACATACATTGAATAAAGAAACCCATGTTTTATATTTCATTCACACTAGTTAAAATGGGTTTATTTTCCAAATTATATCACCTAGGAAAAAAAATTAGGTTTGATATTTAATAAAAAAAATTTCTGAATTATGTGTGGGGGGAGAGGGATAGAATAGTTTAGGTTTGAAATACCATTTTTTGGGTTTTACATTTAGTTTCTGTTCTAATAAAAAATAAAAATATATTTTTGAGGAATCTAAATATAGTTTCTGTAAATTTTTTTGATAAATTTAGTTGTGAAAATAAATGATTACAAAAAATAAAAAATAAATAGAAAAAAATTTAAATAATTGAGCTTCTAGAACCTATACATACTTTATTTTTTATTTGTTTTTGAAAACTTTTCTTATGTTTTTTTCTATAGGAAAATTGATCTTTAATTTTTTTCCAAAATAAAGTACCATAAATGTTCTGAGGAGTATATTGATTCTAAATTTCTGAATTCAAATTATTACCGAGTGAACATAACTTCTATTTTAGGGAAAAAATTTATTACTAAGGAAATATGGGAAAAACATAAAAGATCATTGTGGAGTTTGTATTACAACATACGGATAATGGAATTTCAAACATAATATCGAGTAACTTGGAATTTTTTATTAAAGAAAACCTTGGAGAGCCTCCCTAGAATTCATTAATAAAATTAGTTTGAAAGTGAAGAAAAATAAGTAATTTGGATTCCATAATGAATTTTTAGACATTTTCACTAGGTGTGTGAGTTAGATATGTTTTTACATATTCATTAAGGGGGTTAGAAAGTTCCTCATACATACATATATGGTAAAAATTCAAAAAATAAATAAATAAAGATCATGTTTTCAAAAAAGTATCAATTCAGGTGATGGGAATATTGATCCTTATTGACGAAGGGGATAATTTACTTATAAAAATGTTATTTAGGATGTATTAATGAACTGTGAAATTGAAATTGGTTTAGGAATATACTTAATAATGTATAAATGAAAATGATACTTGGTTATATTATAATTGCACTTAAATATGTCAATATCACTCATGGAACTGGAAATTGAATCTGAATTGAACTATAACAGTTTTTGGAATTCACATTGGAAGAATGAACATTTATTGGAAAATTTCATCAATCTATTTCAATACCAATTTTTTTATTTGATGCTAGGAATCACAATGAAAATTTTGTAATTCAATGATAAAATTTCCTGGACGTTCAATTGTTCATGTGTGGGGGAGTGAGTAGTGAGAAAATTTTTAAAGTTTAAAATTAGTTATTACATGAAAATACCTTCTAATTCAAGAAATACCTAGGTAAAATGGTAAATTTTTTAGGTTTTTGGAAATATAGAAAATTAATTATTAGTTTTTTGAACATTTATTTTAAATATTTATTATATTTTTGATAACTAAACCTTAATTGTATGGATATTTATTCCAAGTATTAAGAAGCCTCTCTTTCATGATTTTTAATTGTTTAATTCATTTGGACAATTTTGGATTTAATTTGGGAAACGTAATTTATCATTTTCTTTAATTATTTTATAAATTAATTATTCAATTTGATAAAAAAATAAATTTAGAATTGGACCAAATTCTGTTTCTAGTTTTAAATCTTTAATAGTTTAAATTATTATTAAAATTAAATATTTTAAAACATAAAATCTATTTTTTTGAATTGATTAAATAACTTAATTTCATTTTTAATTAGTTGGATTTATTTGAATTGAAAATTTATTTTAAATTGGTTTTAGAATTTAATTTTTTTAAAATTCAAATAATTTAAAATGGTTTATTTAATAGTAATTGTTTAGGGACAAATTCCACATGGGAAATATATTTTAATGGGTGAAAATAAGAACTAGAAATGTGGAAAAGGCATGCAGTGATTGTGGAACTCCCTTTTTTGGTCAATTAAAGTGACTACGCTAGAAATTTGGAAATGGTCAAAAGTAATCACAAGGACATTTTTTGACCAACTTCTAGGTGTACTGACCATATGAAGAAATATGGTAAACACATCGACTAACTAGACCACCACTAAAATCAGTCTACTATCTATTCTGCCTCAACCACAAGGAAAGTCATTATAGTCTATTCAAGAGACCACCACTTTAAATACCATAATGGTGTAAAAATATCATTCCCTTATCCCTTCACTAGATCGACCATAATGAGTTTTCAAGAATTGATCTCACCCACCAACCATATATTTCCATAGTTGATTTACACATATTCCAAACGACAGGAAGCTCATCAGAGTAAAATGGTGATAATCAAATGATTTGTAAAACTGGAGAGAATTCATTAGTTTTAGGTTAATGGTCACCAAATATTATGACACTATTCCTTTGAAGAAAGTCTATTGGATATACAAAATGGAATAAAGAATATTTTATGATCTTAAATATGGGTATGAAAAAAAATATTTATATTTTGAATTTATTTATATGAATTAATAATTTTCTAACTGTATTTTTATAATATTCCGGATGGTGAAGCTATAAGAGATACACATATAATCTAATTTGGTGATATATTGAAAGAATATAAACCTGATTTATATAATGGATTGGATTCTTGAGTTGGATCATATTTGGAGGGAATATCAATAGAAAGATGTTATCCAACAATATAGTAACAATAAATTTTTCCACATTGGACAAGTTGTGAGGTTAACGTATTATACAAATTTTATGTTTTTCAATTCAGAAAAATGATGATTTGAAATAAAAATTTGTTTGAAATTATTGAATATTATTCATTCTGAATCATTCGAAATAATAAAAAAAATGGGTTCTACGAAGTGTCCCCACACTTTGGAAAAAGAACTATTCCAAAGCATTAGAGAAAATAAGAAATTTTCGTAGAAAATTGTGTTTAATTAGGTATGAATAGAAATAAAAATTAATCAAAAATTAATAAAAGGGTTTAGTTTTACACATTAAACAATCCCAATTTACAGAAAATGAACTAAACTTAAATGAAATGGATCACAAAAACTAAAATTAATTGAACTCAGCATACATGACCTGAATCGAATCGAATAAAAAAGAGTTAAAATATATCATAACTAATGGAATGAAATTGAATTAAACTAAAATTAATCAAATAGTCATAAACAATCCAAAACATACTCAATCTAAATTCAAGAAAAATAAAGTCAAAAATAGTCTATTAACTATTTACATTTTCCAAATAGTATGAAAACTACTTGTAAACAGAATCGGAAATGTTCTGTATGAAATTTATATACTGATTTTAAACACCTTTAAAATTTATTTTTTATGTCTTTTAATGTTCTTGGAAATAAACTATTTATTTATTTCAAATAAATTTTTACATAGAATGTTTAAAAATGTTTAAAATTATTTTTATAAGCATATCAAAAAAATGATTCATAACCACTTAAAAACAGTTTTTTAAATGGTTATGAAACCTATTTTAAATTTTTTTAAGCTGGATGAAAATATTTTTTTTTAAAAACAATTTAAAAGATGTATTTTGACCACTTTAATAGATATTTGAAGAAATTTGAAATTATTAACAAAATAGATTTTAAATATTTTTAGAAATGTTTTAAAAATAGTTTTAAAATTTTCCAAACATTTTTATAAAAAGTTTTTATGTTGTATCCAGATTTTTTTTAAACCCCTTATATATATATATATATATATATATGTTTTTAATTATTTAAATTTGGTAAAATTATTGTAAAGACTTATTAAACTTTTAAAAATATTATAAAATGTTTCCAATTTAAAATTTAAATTAATACGAATAACTGAAACTAGAAAATTATTCCAATGAATTACTAAAGGGGGAAATTAATATTGTTAAAGTAGATAATGGTTATAAAATAGATCAATCCATTATCATGGTTAAAATCATATAAACTACACAAACCTAGAAAAAATGAAGATTGATAGAAATTTGTAGCCTCAATTTTATGAATAATTAAATTTTATAGAAATTAAGGCATGAAAAATATTTCTTGGATAATCACAAAAAATTGGACCATTATGGAAGAAGCATCCACACCACTAGGAATACATAAATAAATTTATTTATTATTAGTTGTAGAAATCTAATGGAAATGTAATATATAATGTGTTAAATTTTTTAATGATATAAAAACTTATATATTAATATATTTTACATTTTAATATTCAAATTATATTCACATGTGAATAGTTAAATAGTATAAATAGTTTTATATAATCACTACAATTTATACTTTAATTAAGATTAAAAATGAAATAATATTAATAAAATAAACATAAAAATATCTTAAAATATTATTAACATATAAACAATTAATAATATAAATTCCATTAACATGTAAACTCTAAACTTTATTAGCATGTACATAGTTTTAATTAATATTAACATATAAACCTATAAATATATTCAATTAATATGAACATATAAACATGTAAACTAAATTTTTAACTAAAACATTGGGAATAAAATGAAACTAAATATAAATAAATTCAATTATCTATAACTTAGCAAAACCAAACAAAATGTAATAAAACATAATTAAACTAAAATGGAAAAATATTACCATAATAGAGTTAAACCAACAATATCTAAATAAAATTAAACAGTATCAAAACAAACACAATCTTATCTAAGATGAAGGAAATTGTAACAACATGTACAAAAAAAATATAAATCATATTTTTTATTGAATTAAACTATAACAAATGAAACATGAATTGAATGATACAGAAATGATTAAAATTGAACTAATCCAACCCAAATAGAATTTAATTGATCTTTCTAAATAATACATATATTTAACAACACAAAAAATAATAAATTGAATAGAAAAAATAAACGAATCAAAATTATCCAAAAAACAACTTTCCAGAACTAAACAATCCATGTCGATCTGAACTAATTTTATTTGATAATATTTTTTACAAAAAAAACAAAAAAGATGAATTGGATCTAAAAGTTATAAATTAACCTAAAAGTTCTTACACAGACCAAGCTAACCCAAACATAGTCTAACTAATAGAATTTAAATATGAGACAATACAATAATAAGTAAACAAATATGAATGTATCATGACTAAAACAATCCAAATTTGATTATTTTGGTTTGATTAATTATATTTTCCCTCTTGTGGGGATAATATGATAAAAATATATGAAATTTAGTTCAATTTTTTTAGGTTAAGATCAATTAATTATTTCTTAAAATGATTTAGTTTTTTTATATAATGATTTATTAATTAATTTTTTTGTTAATTTTAATGTCATCAAAGAGAGAGGTATTGAACATTAAAGGGTATGTGATTTGAGTTAAAATGTTTTTCCCAAGAAAAAAATGGTGAATGTTTTGTTAATAGAAAACACAAGAAACTATTTTATGTTTAATTTTAGTATATTTAGATTTTAATATCTATTTTATAAGTAAATATTTCATTTATATTATTAAGAGTGTGAATTCGGGGACCTTAATGAGAAAGACGTTTAAAACATGGGTCCAAACGATGTTTTTCACTAGATATTAATTTATGAGTATTAAGGGAGTTAATTTTTTCACCCAGTGATGAATGTTTTCTTTAGTAGATATTTGACCACTTTAAAATCCTCTAATAGTTCAGGTATAACGCTTTTAAAATTTCCTCAAGTAGAGAAGGTATATTCCAAATAATTGCCTAGAAGGAGCATCAATGTTGTCAAAAGGCCAATAAGTAATTTATAAAAGTTATGATATCTTCTTTTCCATATCTCTTACTATATACCAACATGGATTTTGATACATGCATTTTGATTATGTGATCCTTATATAATGCACCTGGATTTGGTGATGATGGTCCTAGTGGTGGTTGAGCTAATGAATTTCTTGGTGAGTATGGTAATAGTGATAATGATGATGATGGTGACGGTGATGTTTAGTTTGAAGGTGATGATGGAAGCACAAGTTTTGGTGATGATATCTATAGTTGTGGTGGTCAAGAGAGATATATTGAACCCCAATATTTATAAAATATATTTATCCCACATGATGTTTAATAATTGAAAGTGATTTCATACATGTGTTATTATTTGATGTTTTAGTTATCATCTGATCAAAAGTAAATTCTTTGATATATCTATTATTTTAAATAATTATTGTGACCATTTCAATCCATTATTTTGATTCTATATTTTTATATGTTGTATGTGAATTTTATGGGGGTGTGGGTTAAATAATTTTGGGTGTAAGGGTTGGTTATGGGCTACGAGTGCACTATATAGATAGTGTTGGGAAGGGATGTGAGTTTCCTTTATGGTAAAAGTCTATACCAATTGTTTTCAACCATTGGTAAAAAATTCTATACCAATGTTTGATAGAACCGTTGGAACTCAGTCACATCCTGGGATCTTATACCAATGGTTTATCTATATCCATTTGTATAGGGATATCCCCATAGAAGACTAGAAATCGGTTAGTGGAACCATTAGTATAATCTATACTAGATATTACATTAACTATACAAATGATTAAAAAATTAGAATATGATACATTTTCAAGGAAATTTAATGCCACTATATTTACATTCAAGTGAATAATTATTTTCCATTGAATCTTTGCCTCAAATAGAAAATATGGGATGATAGATTCATCTTTAATTGGGGTTTTACCCTAATAGAATTGTATGTTTCATTCAAAAATGGGTTCCTAAAGATGGGATGAAAAATTATAATGATAAAATAATTCATAACATATTTATGAAATTTGGATCCATGACTTTTCTATAAATAAGGTAAATAAAGAAAACATGATTATTATATTCCTAAAAATCATTGATAGTATACCATAATGTGTAACTGGAAATAGTTACATCATAAATACATGATATTCATGAAATTTTATTCCTATTAACATTATATATTTCAATGACACCAAATTGTTATCATTTTAATAATAAATAATAGTTTCTTAGAAATAATGAAAGGATAAAATAAATTTTTTCTCTCTAGAGTAAGATATAAAAAGACAATGGTATGTATATTCTATTTTTTTTATGGGTATAACTCTATAAGAATTATCAATGATATAATTTCCAATAATTCATGTAATCTATCATTAATATTTTATTTTATATTTAATAATGTTTTGATCAAAATAAGACATGTGTTCTTATCAATATGAATAACAATAAAGTTAGGTTTTATAAAGTCACACACCCATCGAAGTTAAACAATCACCCCTAACTTATATCTATATTTGGTGTTTCATCCCCAAAAACCTGAATTTAATTTTTTATTTATACAAAAAATTTGTATGGTATGTATTTTCTCACATCTATGGTATAAAAACGTCTATCTCTCATGTTTCCTGCCTCATCTGAGAGTTTATATTGCATTACATGGGCTCATGTTTAGGTATCCAATTACACGCGTATGATAAAAAAGTGAAATATATTAGGAAGTTCATATGGTCACTACATGAGAAGTGGAAAAAATTAATTGGATTAGAAACTCTCATCAGATGTATTATGAAACATAGGATATCTAGGAAGATGAGGCTTCATTCCATCAATCTTCTCTCTCACCCAATATATATTTAATATGTAATTAAATGGCCATAATTTCCAAGAAGTATGATAAAAAATGTTGTGTTCTACCTGAAAAATTATCTGATAAGGTAGATTGAATAATATATACCATTTATTTAATCTATTATTTTCATTACCTAATCAGTGTCTCTTCTCAAATGATAAAAGATTTATTTCACATTGTTGTAATGTCCACTGGGGGAAAATGGTTGTGGGATAAATCCATACTATTATAAACCATTAATTGTTTTCTAATATTTGAATAGGGTGATCACTTCACAAATAATATTTGATAAAACATGTTCTCTATCTTTTTACTTAGCTCCAGAATATTTCCTAAAGTCCCTTTTTCATAAACTGGATAATATTTATACATATTTACAGTGTATAAAAATAAATTTCCATATGAATGAAAAAAAATATTGAAAATTATCAAAAAAATCATAAGGGTGTCCTATTTTTTGGATGCATAAAAAACATTAACACCTTCATCCAATAAAAAATTCAAATCACCAACCAGTGGTGAATATTAAACATCAATATCATTTCCAGGTTTTTTGGTCCATAAATCATCACTCTCATAATAAAAATTTTCACTATAAAAAAATAATTAGTGTAGGTAAAAAACTACCAACATAACAATACATAAACTATATTTTATACCGATGATTAGATTTCAATTTCTTCCATATATGAACAATTACTATACAATATTTCTATCTTATGTAATGATATCAAGAAAATGTTAATGAAATCACTTCTATAATATTAATAATCTTGGTGATTTAGGTTTCCATTTGATATTGACTCACCTATATTCCATATTAGACACATTCCGTCTTTGGAATTTTTAAATAAATGATTTATACATTGAATTGTTTGTATATATTAGATTTCTATAGAATAAATCATGGTAGTTTCCCTTAATGTTGAATTGCTATTAGATATTAAATCCATTTTATATCATGATGCCCTATATTTTGGAAATTTTTTACAAACCATTGAATTTGTTCCTATAAAAAACAATATTCTTTATGAATCATATATCTTCTTTTTCCCTATCCCCTTCAAACATAAAACTTTTTATAGTATAATAATTTGTATAAGGACCCATACTAAAACATTACGTAGTAGAGTACATTTTATCGGTCTAGGATCTAAAAAGTAAGATACACGCTCACAATTCATCATAGTTTCAATAAATTTAAACAAAAAAATTCCAAACTTCGCTTCTGTGTGTGTAAAAAGGATGGTGTCCAACAATAGATTTCAAAGTGACCTCTGAAAAATAATTTTAAACAAGGGTTGAGTATTGGAAATTCCCAGTAAGGAGTTTCAAAAAACCATTAAGAAATATCTTTTTCATCAAATCATGGCATTAAAAACACATGCTTTAAATCCTGAAATCATTATTTCCCATAATAGGTCGTCATAATTTTATTAAAATATTTTGAAACATTCTTTAAGATAAACCCATGAGAAAATTTTCTAATCTTATATATGAGTTTAAAATAAAATTCATTATAAAATATGATCATACTAAAAAATCATTAAAATCCACTTATAAGTTAAATAATGACCATAATTAATTATGTATTACATGTCAGGTGTGCGGAAAAAGTTTTTCAAATGAATTGTTACATGTTTGGATTTTCATATAAAATGACATCAAAACACATGTATGGAAACCATGAAATGATATATAAGTTACCTAACTTTTTTAAAAGTTGGAAATAAAAAATTAACCCTTATTAAATAAATGATATACATAAGTTTAAAAAACTATTCAATGTGAACTTGAAAATGTATAACTGAATAATATATATTCATATGAGAATGATTCATAACCATGGTTATTCATCTAATTGAATAATCACTTGGATATTCACTTACTAGATTCATAACGAGGGAATGCATAATGAAAAACATTATAAACATTCTATTAAGGAATCATTCCAAGACTATACATAACATTTTTTCATGGCCTCACACCAAGAAGATACATAACCATTTTTTCAAGGCCCCGTTCCAAGACCTAGTTGGTCTCATGAGACATACTGATGCATCCAAAGGGTATAGAAGGCCTCACCCATTATATAATAAGTCCTATGAATTCCTTATATGACTAATAAAAATATATCTTTAAATCAATGTGTCACAAACCCTACTGATTTAATTTAATATTTATCATAGATGAATTAAATTAATTAAACAAACCAAAGTGTCTCATACCACTTGATTCATTTAAATCTTATTCATAGATTAAATAAATTCCATAAATGATTCAAAGTGTCCCATACCACCTTGAAAAGTTTAGTTCTTAATCCATTATCATAAAAGGATTCATATCGTAACTAAATTAATTGAAATTATTTTTATGTCAATAATAAAATGAATAAATACAGATTTAATAAAAATAATGCATATATACTTTTTTCTTCCCAAATTAATATTTTATAAAAAATAAATATGTTATTCACATAAAATTATAAATAAAACATATTAGTTTATGAATAAATCCACATTATTGATAGTCTCGGAAAGGTTATTTGATTCCATGTGTTTATTATGAATGAGGGATTTTTCATTGTTATCCTTGACACATGACCATTACTATATACTGATGCAACATACTTTAGTTTAAAATAACATGATGACATGTTATGCGCATTTTTTAAAAAATATAACTTCAAGTATTATATCATGTTAAAAAACATAATATCCTTTTTTATGTATATATACATGTTGTATTCGTAAAACACATCAGCAATGAATAAATTTATGATTTATAAAAAATTGCGATAAATGAGAATATCCTTTGGAAAAGTTAATATGAAATCATATTTAAAACATAAACTTTGTTATATATATATATATATTGAAAATTTATAGCGACTTTTGATATCACTAAAACTCGTGTCATAAAATGTTAATAATATTAACCATCCTTGTACACCAAATCCCTTTCATTAACAAATGTATTTCATTTTATAAAATGTGATAATTTAAAATTTTATCTTATCTAAATATTTTTCATACACAATTTCTTAATTGATCATGATCATAGGTTAATGTCATGAAATTACTAATTACTCACATAGAATTAGTATATGACCATGCACATTATGTATCATTCATATGAAAATTCTAATTAGACATCGCACAAAAAACTATAAAAGTATCCATTAAAATAAATCAGTTTTTATGAAGATGATTTACTTATTTTTTTTGAAACTGAAACATTATATTTTAAAATTGAAGCAACAAATTTATTTTCAATACAATCAGTGTCGATGATATTATAATTACAAGATTTTCATTTTATAGGATTTGCAATTATCTATTTTTAATTTCCAAACACACACACATATATATATATATAACATAATGATAATAATTCCATACTTTCATAAAATAGATGATGATACTTAAATACCTAAATATCACTAAAAACTAAATTAATTATAAACATATTCAAGAATTCTAATTTATAAAATGAAATAGAATTTACCATTATAGTCACACATATATATATATATATCTGTGTGGATTGAAATTTATTTTATCCCACATTTATTCATGCTTGTCTTCCAAATTCAAAACATGTGACAATTCCATAATATTTTGATATATATGTATGTATATTTATATTTATAAAATACAAATATATATTCATATATGCTTAAAAAAATAAGAATCAGGTCAAAAATTAACATATGCACATGGGATTTGTAATACCTATATTAGAATTACAAAATTATTCCTTATAAAATACTTTGATAAATATTTCTATAATATGAAGTTGGAAACATAAATTTTAAACTGAAAACAAGATTTTTTTTAAATAACTAACATACTAATGTTTATAGAAAATAAAATCAATTATCCATTGCAAATATGAATGAAACCATTCTGATTAACATAAATTACATTATGTAATTAAGAATAAAACTCTTAATATTTCAATAAATAAATTTATTATCAAGTTATAGAATTATGGTTGAAATCAAAAATAAATTTTACAACCCCATAAAATAAAATCTCCCTAAAACTATTCTAAAAAACATTGGTAGAAAAGAATAACCTAAATTTTTAAATATAACATTTTTAATGATATCAACCATATATATAAACTCATAAATATAGTTCCCCTTTCAAAACATATGTTTAAAGACACAATTTGAGAACAATACCCTTACAGAAAATGAAATAGATTTAAGAGAATAAAACACCATAAAAATAAATGTTCCCTTAAAAATGCAGAACCAAAATGACAAAAATACTTCTACCAATAATTTCCTACACTAGTTGAGTATATAAGGTGGATTACTACTTGAAGAATCTCAAACCATAGATATGAAAAGAGAGACGAGTTTGGCTTAGGTAGAGTCTTCTTCAAAAGGAGGGAGTTTGGTTCTTCTATGGGTAAAAATCTTAAATAAATACACACCACTAACATAATATTATCTTATAAGATTTGTGGGAAATGGAAGATGAAAAAAATTAAACATATCCTATATGAGATTTTTTCCATGGTATGTGATGAAAGAGGCCAAATGTTCCAACCAATTTCGGATAAAATTATCAAAAGAAACACACACGCATATCATAATCGTATTGAAAACAGACCACTAATTAGAAAATTTACCATATAAATATTAATTAATAAACCTTAAATAGTTGATTGATAGTGAAATAATTAGAGGAAATATGGATACATACAACCAAAACAATATAAAGGGAATGAAAATTGGACTTCAGAACAAAAATATCTACCTCTAAGATCTGGACCAAGGGAAACCTTAACCACGCTTGAACCAAAACCCTGGTGGTCGAAAAACCTTCCTCACCCACTGTTGGATGAAACCACATGGGTAACCACATTTCAGCTCAAAGTTGCACCCTAGCTCAGGCTCTTGATTCCCAGGACAAGACACCCCTACCAGCAACTTGGCACCAACCCAACTTGGTGAAGACCCCTAACCTTGGTCACACTCAACCCTAGACCAGATAACACTCCCATAGATGACTTCTCGATTGGCGACTCCTGCTCAAGATTCTCCCCCCAGTGCTCAGGCTCACGAACCATTGGTTCCCCTCCCTTCTTGATTTCTTTCCTCTTTATTTATATTCATTTGTTACTATTATTATTATTATATCATTATTTTAAAAAAACATATTATTATTATTACTTTTATTATTTAAATGAATATTTAACAATAAAGAAAAACTTTTATAAATTATAATTTTATAAAAATAATACAATCTTTCAAAACTATCATATCATTTGAAAATAAAATTTTATAAAAATTAAATATATTTATTTAAAGAATCATATTTTATAAATGGTTCTAGTTTTATAAAAAAATTATAATCCAATTTAAATATTTCATTCTTTTAGTATAATTTTAAAGTTATATTTTAATTTTTATATTTTACACTTTTTTAATTAAACTATATTCATAATACTAATAAATTTAGAAACCATTAATTTAATCAAAACATGTAATTTAAAAATCATAATTACAGTTTCATATATATATATCTCTCTCTTATTTTCAATAATATATAAATACCTTATAATTATTTATATGATATATTAAATATTTATTTTCATAAATTAAAATAGTTCATTTTAAAAAAAATAATTTAATATATAATACATTAGAATAATAATTTTAAATGACATGAATAATATCAATATCCAATTAAAAAAAATTATAATTTTATAATAATATCAATTTTATATTTAATTAATAATTTTATATAATTAAATACTAATATACATATACATATTATATTTTGAAAATCAAAAACAAATTAACTATATTCATATATAATTATCATTTAAGATGTTCTATTAAATAAATTTTTTGATGAAAATAAATTCTATTTAATAAAATTAGTTATTTTAAAATATTCTTTAAACAAAGTGAAATAATATGTACTTATAGAATAAATTTGAAAATTGTACTTGTAATAAAATAATTAATTTCAATTATTATTTTAAATAAAATTTTCAGAAAAACGTTTAAATTATAATTAAATCCCTTTAATAAAAATTTCTTATAATAAAACATGGTTTACAATTTCCGGATTGTTACATTATTCCCCCCTTAATATAATTTCATCCTCGCAATTTGTTTTGTCATACTAAAAACAATTCTCAATTTCTGTTTTCCGGATTAAGAGACATTAGGACCCCTAAACTCTATACTCTATCGCTTTGACGACATCATCTAATCTCTAATGTTGAATAGACCATTCCTCTGATAAAAATTATAAGGACCCAACCCTAAAAATTATATATAAGAGTACCTTTTACTGGTCTATGTTCTGGAGAGTAAGATACAAGAATACAATATATCAGAGTTGCAATAAAATTTAACCAACAAAATCTAAACTTAACTTTTGTGCACGTTAAATCGATGGTGTCCAACTTTGGACTTAAAAGTGACCTGTGAAAAATAATTTTAAACATGGGTGAGAATTGGAAATTCTTAGTAAGGAGTTTTAATGGAAACCCATTGAGAAAATATGTTTTTCGTTAAAATATTTCTTTAAAAATAGATTCTTTAAATCAAGAAATCAACATTTCCCATAACATTTCATCATCATTTTCTTGAATGATTTTGAAATAGACATTAGGATAAACCCATGTGAAAAATTTCTAAACTTTTTTTAGATATTTAAATAAAATGCATTATAAAATATCCACATACATGAAAAAAAATCTTGAAAATCAACTGCTAAGTTAAATAATTACCATACATAATTATGTATGTCATGTCATGCATGTGGATAGAGTTTTGAAAATGAAATGTTACTTTATTGTATTTTCATAGAAAATGACATCAAAACTCATGTATAAAAACCATGAAATTACAGATAAGTTATTAAACATTGTTTATGAATTGAAAAAAACAATTAACCCTTATTAAATAAATTATATACATCAGAATACAACATTATTCCATGTGCACATGAAAATGTATAACTGATTTATACATGTTCATAGTAGAATTATTCTTATCCATGGTTATTCATCTAATCAAATAATCACAAGGACCTTAACATACTAGATTCAAAATGAGGGAATACAAAATGTGGGGCATCATAAACATTATGTCAAGGCCTTGTTCCAAGACCATACATAACCATTTTTTGACAGCCTCATTTCCAGACCATACATAACCATTTTTTCAAGGCCTCGTTATATAACCTAGTTTGTCTCAAGAGACCTACCGATGCATCGAGAGGCTATAACGGGTCTCACCCATCACTTAATAAGTATTATGCATTCCTCATACGTCTAATAAAAATATTCCTTTAAATCAATGTGTCCCATACCACATTGATTTATTTTGTTCTTTATCATAGGTGAAATAAATTTATTAAACAAACCAAAGTGTCCCATACCACTTTGATTCATTGAAATCTTATTCTTAGATGAAATAAATTCATTAAATGATCTAAATTATACCATACCACCATGAAACGTTTAGTTATTAATCCAACATTGTAAAAGGATTCATCTCATACTTAAATTAATTGACATTATTTTTTTGTTAACAATAATATGAATAAATGCACATTTAATAAAAATAATGCATATATTGTTTTGTCTTCTCAAAATATTCTTTCATAATAAATATATTTGTTTCGCGCATAAAATTATAATTAAAACATTTCAGTTCTTGAAGAAATATGTGTGCTTGATAATCTCAGAAAAGTTATTTGAAACCATGTGTTTATTATGAGTGAGAGATGTGTCATTGTTACGCTTGACGCATGACCATGACTATATACAGATGCAGCATCCATTAGTCTAAAATAACACGATGACATGTTATGCTCATTTAAAAAAAAATTGACGTTATGTATTATATCATGTCAATTAACATAATATCATTTTTATATGTATATATAGATGTTTTATTCATAAAACTCATCAGTACAGAATAATGTTATGTTTTAGCAAAAACAGCAATAAATGAGAATATCCTTTGGTAAAGTTAATATGAAATCAAAATTAAAACATAAACTTTGTTATATATATATATATATATTGGAAATATCTAGTGTGTTTTGATATCCCTAAAACTCATGTCCTCAAATGAAAATAATATTAACTATCCATGTTCTTCAAATCCCTTTCATTAACTCATGTAATTCATTTAATAAAAAGTGATAATTTAAAAATGTGTCTTCTCTAAATGTATTGGTCACAAAATTTCTTAATTTATTATGAGAATAGGTAGATGTCATGAAAATATAAATTCATTGTGTAAAATTAGTATATTACCATGTGCATTATGTAACATTCTTAAGTAAAAGAGAATTATGTATCCCACAACAAACTATAATATTAAACATTAAAATAAAACACATTCAATGAAGACAGTGTACTTATTAATTTTGATACTGAAACATCAAAATTTAAAAATTAAACCACAAATTTATTTTAAATACAATGACTGTCGATGATATGCTCATAAAATGATTTTCATTTTATAGGATTCGAAATTATCAACTTTTAATTCACAATCATATATATATATATATATTAAATATAATAATTGCATAATTTTTTAAAATAAATGATAATGCTTAAATATGTTATAATCATGAATTTAAAAATTAAATTAATTATAAGCATATTCAATAATTAAAATTTATAAAAAAGAACTAGAATTTCTCATAATAGTAATATATATATATATAACCTTAAGGATTGAATTATATTTTATCCCACATTTATACATGCTTCTCTTACACATTAAAAACATGTAACAATTTCTTACTATGTCAATATATAAGTATGTATATTTATATTTATAGTATATAAATATATATACATATATTCTTAAATAAAATAAGCATAGGACCAATAATAAACATATACACATGGGTTTTGTAATACCCATATTATAATTAATAAATTCTTTCTTATACAAGTCATTGATAAATATAGCGATAATATAAATTTGACAATATAAAGATTAAACTGTAAACATGATTGTTTTTAAAATAACTAACAAACTCATGTTTCTAGAAAATAAAATCAATTATCCATTGAAACATACGAATAAACCCTTTCTGATTAACAAAAATTAAACTTTAGAATTAAAAAATAAAACTATTAGTTTTTTAGGAAATAGATATATTAACAGGTTATAAAATTAAGTTTTAAATATGAAATAAACTTATAACCCCATAAAAGAAGATCTACCTCACATAAATTCTAAAAAACATTGCGAGAAAAGAACAACCTAAATTTTTAAATAAATCATTATTGATGAAATCAACCAAATAAATCAACTCAAAAATATAGTTCCACTTAAAAAATATATGTTTAAAGACACAATTTAAAAACAAAATCATTAAGGAAAATTAAATAAATTTAAGAACATAAAACACCATAAAAATAAATGATCCCTTACTAGAAATGAAGAACCCAAATGATAACAACACTTCTATGAATAGTAGTCTGAACTAGGTATGGGCAGAAGCTATCTTCCTACTTGTAGAATATCAAACCGATGATAATAAAAGGAATACGGGTTTGGATTGGGAAGTGTCTTCCTCACAAGGAGGGAGTTGGTTTATTTTATAGTTAAAACACTTATATAAATATACAACATTGGCATCAACTTATCTGAGAAGCTTTATGGAACATCGATGATTTGAAAAATTAAAACAAATCCTATATGAGATTCAGTTCATGGTAACTGACAGAAGAGGATGAAGTTCCAAATCAATTTCTGATAAAATTATAAAAATATACACACACACATATCATAATCAGACCAAAAACTAACTATTAATTGAAAAAATATCTATAGTAATATTAATTAATAAAAAGTAAATAGCCGACCAATTTTGAATCCAAGAAATCAAAATAAAGACAACCAAAACAATATAATGGGAATGAAAATGGGAATTTAGAAAAATATATATATATATACCTCATAGATCTGGACTAGGGGAAACCCTAACCATGCTGGAACGTAAACCCTAGTAGTCAAAAAACCTTCCTAACAGACGGCCAGATGAAACCACACCGGCAGCCACATCTTAGCATGAAGCTACACCATAGCTCAAGATCTTGATTCCAAGGACAAAGTGCCCCTACCAGCGACTCGATATCGACACAGCCCAGTGATGATCCCCGACCTTGGTCGGGCTTGAACCTGGATAAGACATCCCTCCTACGGATGACTTCTCAATCGACACCTCTAGCTCAAGATCATCCCCTCTAGTGCCAAGCTCACGAACCCTTGGTTCCCCTCCCTTCTTGATTTTTTTCCTCTTTTCTTATATTCGTTTATTATTATTATTATTATTATTATTATTATTATTATTATTATTATATCATTTTTTTCAAAAAATAACATCTCATTATTGTTACTTTTATTATTTAAATGAATATATAATTATAAATCAAAACATTTATGTTGTAAAATTTACAAAAAAAATAATTTAATCTTTCAAAACTATCATATCATTTTAAAATTAAATATTATAAAAAGTAAATATATTTATTTAAAGAATCATATCTTATAAACCATACATGTTTTATAAAAAAATTATAATTCAATTTGAAAAAATCATTCTTATAAGTATAATTTTATCATTCTATTTTAATTTTTATATTTTTTAATTTTTTATTAAACATAATTCATAATGCTAATAATTTTATAAAAATTTAATAAAATGAAAATTTATAATTTAAAACTCATAATTATAGATTCATATATATATATATATATAAATATATTATTTTTTATAATATATAAAACTCATATAATTATTTATATAATAGATTAAATATTTATATCCATAAATTTAATTTATGAATTTTTTAAAAAATAATGTCAATATAAAATACATTAAAATAATAATTTTAAATAACATGTATAATCTCAATATCTAATTAAAATAAAATTTTATTTTTCTATAGTATTAGTTATATTATATTCTTAATTTCATATAATTCAAAACTAATACACATATACATATTATATTTTGGAAATTAAAGAAAATTAACTATATTCATATATATTTATCATTTAAAATAATTTATTATATAAAAATGTTGACAAATGTAAATTCTATTTAATAAAATTAATTATTCGAAAATATTATTTAATCAAAGTAAATTAATATTTATTTTTATAATAAATTTGAAAAATTCACTTGTAATGAAAAAATCAATTTCAATTATTATTTTAAATAAAATCATCTTAAAAATGTTTAAATTATAAATAAATCCATTTAATAAAGTATATTTCCAAAATAACTAGGTTTAGAATTTATATGTTGTTACAATTGGAATATATAAGCTCATCACCTTTTGAAGTATTATTTTCAAAATGTTTAAGAAACTCTATTACACTCTTATTACTCCAACCATTTCAGGATTTTAATTTAATAAATCACAGTGATTTGAATAATAGTGTAAATTTAGTCTAACTATGATAAAATTATTTTTTCAAAAATTCAAAATTGTCCTTCAACCATTACAAATTTATCATTATTTCAAACACCTCAATTAGAAAGTAAATCATTAACACGATCTGTTTTATCATTCTAATGTATTCATTATCCTAATATCATGAAATTTGGGTTATTTCCCTATACCAATTCCAAGGGTATAACTGAGAATGTAGGAATTAAAAAATCAAATTATCTTTAATTTGAGTTATCCATAATAATTTCATATTCAAAAACATTATATAATCCAAATAAAACGTGTCTCTATTTTTTTAATTCCATTTTTATTTTTTTCAAACAATTAACCCCTATTTCATATTAATCACTTTTTCTCTATCAATTTATCCATTTAGAGTCCATTATTTTCCTTAAAATTTCAAATTAATAATTTATTTCACATAAATGTATTTACATGAAAACTAAAATAATAATATCACATTTCAAAAGAATATTAAAATGAATATATGTAACAATGTTTTTATATTAATTCTAGCAGAAAATGAATTTAGAATAACAATTTATAAAACACAGACACATAACTTCCATATATTTATTGATAAAATTATATATTATACATACATGTATATATTTGTGTATAAATACCCATAATATTAAAAAAATCATGACCCAACAACACTAAAAACCCCTCCAGTTCATGTGGTGATAAGGAGAGTGACCCCTAAATCCCACATTCAATAGGTTATAGGTTGATGACTAGCACCAAGGGTATAAAGCATAAACATGTAAGGTATTAACCTCATAATTTATAGGATGTTATAAAGGAAACTACCTACAAAATCCATAATATATATATAACAATACCCTATGAACAATAACGTTACACTTACACAAAACCCAAAAAAAATATCAAAATAAATCTTAAGGAAATAAATCCAACCACAACTCTAATCCATGATCTAAAAATGCCCAACCGATCACCAAACAACCCATAGAAACCTAATATATTAATATATATATATATATAAGGGTGATGATACATATATAATCAATATGATACTCTATAATACCTCTCATGAAAATTATTAAGAAACATCAAAATGCCTTAGAGAATAAATAAATGAACCCATGTCCACATATCTAGGTCATCCACCACCCGACCTCACTAAGGATCACATATTAAATATCACATACAAGTATAATAACATAATATAAATATAATATATATACCAATATGTAACCCTACAACCACTTCCCCATTGGTGTACTACTCTCATTCCCAAAAAATTAATTCATGGTACTCTTATCCCTTCAATATAACTACATAACCATGTCCCAACCCAAAAATATAACTATATAATCAACATCAAAACATAAAACCCCCAAAATTATAAAACATACCACATACCAAATCATACCACATCCTCATTATAGTAGGTTATTGTTAAAATTCTATACAACAATCACATTCCCTCCTCTTATCATGCCCCACCTCCACTATGTATGATGCACTTTATCTCATTATCCACCACATCGCATCATTTTACTCCAAATTTTTTTCATCACATTCGATGAAATATAAAAAAAATTCAATCATAGATGATAGTAAATATAATGGTTGAATTAGGAATATGGATAATTTTTACATCTATTTCTTTGACAATATAGATGTTTGGGTATGAACCTAAAACCCAAATCATTTGGGAATTGCTGAGGTTATATTTATTTGGTGGAATGCATATGAAATCATAGTGAAACTATATAAAATATATTCCCAGTCCTGAGACCAAACTAGGGGTACATATGAAGGAAACATTGTCACACCCATTCACAAACATCATATCATCACTTCCATATGCAAGAAAATGTTTTATTATTTATAACCCAACCCAACCCCACATTCCACATTGAAAAAATAGAACAACATTCAAATTATCCGCATTTATTCTGGAAAAATGAATTCCCATATTTTCCATTTTACCAGTCACATTTGATTAAATATGGAATTCATTAATTTTTATTGACTAAGATAATTTTTAACTATGTTAAGAGGGAACCCTTACTTGACATAAAAGTCATTGAATACATGGATTTAAGAATCTAATCACAAAATCCTTTAGTGTTTACCAAAGGCCGATAACTACAATAGCTTCTCCTAACCTTCTATCACTCACCACTCTAGATGACAACCTAAATACTCATATATATCCTTTCATCATCACTAGATGAATAAGTGAATGTTTTATTCCCTGAAACATGCTCTTGATTCTTGATCACTAAAGTTAGTGACCAGTTACTACTCACTTATAATCATCCTACACTCATATGAATTCATAGGCGACTTCACTCACCCAATATTTCACTACATTGGTTAAACACTCCTCATGTATATATTATTAAGGTCGTTTATTTGATTTCCAATGATCCATGTGTCCCAAAATCCAAATTTCATGGAAAAATGACCATTTTTGATGAATAGTATTGTTATGGCCTAAAGGTCCAATTTCAATATAACATTAATTTCCTTATTTAAATTCAAACCAGTCATTAGAAGAATTATCATTCTAATAAAATTCCATATATTATTCAATTTTTGTCTAAACCCATTACAATATTCATTATTACCAATCACACATTCCATACCACTAGACAATGATTGAATGACCCCATTACAACAACCAACCACTACATAAATCCCCTCATATCACCAGCTAATATCCACCACTACCACAAAAAAGTATTCCCTTCCAACAAATCCATACAACACACTACTTCCCATGCCACACAATAAGATCAATCACCATTACCTCAAAAATAACCACATCCCCCCGCATCATCCATGGAAACCCAACCTTAAAAATCAATAATTAGGTTTATACTAATCACAACTATATAAACAAAAAACTCAAAAGAATATAATTTCCAATCCAGTTACATTTCTCATTAAATAATCTCTTCTTGGAATGATTTCATATTCATTTATCACTTGAATCATACCCTCATTAGTAATGAATTCTATAATTTCAAAGAAACCCTTTCATTATATTCTTTTGGAAAATAACATGTTAAAGAAGGTGATTCATACATAATAACAATCATACAAAAGGGTTATATAAAAAAATCAATAATCTATATGCATCAATACATATATAATATCTTAGAATCTTGTAAAAATCATATGAAAGACCCCTTTCCAACATTAAATTCATCTAGTCCAGTTCATTATCATTCTTATGATAATTATAACCATCCACAAAATGAAACCATTTCATGAGAGTCCCACGGATGCACGTCATAAAAAATAGGGAGTACACATATACCATAGTTCAATATAAATATTAAAGGGATCACATCACATGATTGGAACAACTGAGGATAAACCACTACCATGTTATAAAAAGAATGAATTATGAACTAACTATTATGAAACATCATAAAACTATAGACCAATATCTACTAAAATAAGAGACACCTCACAACAATGACCTCTAGGGATGAAGAGGTATATAGAATATAATGAAAGAGAACAAGAGGGGTACCTTGAGTTGCGGAAGTGTTAACTACATTATTAAAGAGGATAATATACACAAAGAATCTAATAAAAAATACTTAGGGACACCTTGACTTGGTATGGGGTCAAAGGAAAGGAATTGTAACTAAACCAATTCATTCCCAACCCTCAATATATAGAGGATACCATTTTGGCTTTTGCCATTTTGTGAAGACATCAAGCATGATTGTAGTGCCTCCTATAAAATCATGATCTACGATTCTAGCGATTTGAAATTCCTATCTCCCCCTGATCACATTTTTCATAATCCATCTTAATAATATACCTAACCAACACAACAATTTGTTGGTAATCAACATGCTATTGTTCATAGTAACCAAAAACTCCCTTAAATGATCTATCATGTTATGGGAGTCCTCTACCACTATTTCCACCTTACCATTATCATTTCCAAAACATATAGGAACCAAAATCCCAGTTTCTAATACACCTTCTAATCCTGACCTCAATAGGAATCAATATCACCAAAACCACTAACAGAGACATTTCACCCTTCACCATTTCCTATAATAATATCCTATATGTTCCATGCCCGTGAAATTTCAACCACTATGGTATGATTTCTTTATTTCTTTTAAATGAGAAAATAAATAAACAATAATATTGGCATGCCCTGGGGAAATGATTCTTACATAATAAAATTTACCAAGGAAATAGAAATGTAATACCAATAACTTTTTTGTAGATGAATCAAGATCATTTAATAGGAAACTTTTAATTGTTTTGAGTATATATTGTATTGTTTTTACCAGGGGGAACTTTTGAGTGAAATAAGAGAATTATGGAAGGAAGAGGGGTATGACATGGTTGGTGTACAGTTTTGTGTGACCTAGATAGAAGGTATTCACACGATTCATGAATGGTTTGTAAAACCACGCACCCACAATGTATAAATTGTGGGACCCCTAATAAGAGGATAACATTTATGTGCATGGATAGATCAAAACTTGTGCCTCTAACCAGAAAACCATTTGAGTGGGTTTAATTATTTCAAAAAATTGTTTTAAAATTCCTAAACCCCAAGATCTCACTGGTATTCACCCTTGTTCAACTATAACAATTTCATATGCTTTTGGATCCTCCTCGATGGATTCCTAAGGCTTAGAAACTCTATTATTGATGAATGGATGGGTGGATTCATGAATTATCACCTCTCCCGGTAGGATATTATCATCCCATGTGATTTCCTATCACTTTTTTCTCTCTGTCGAAGTGAAGAAGATTTTCTTACTATCTGTTGGTGTGGGTTTAGATATTGGTTTGGGTAAATATTAGTTTTTTGAAATTGGATCTTGTTTTTTGTTCGAGATCTCATTTTCTATTGTGAAGTTGAACATCCCACTTCAATTTGGGGATATTTTATAGAGAGCATCTAGAAATGATATTGTGGAATGTCATATAAATTTAAAATATAATATTATTGATTTATTAATGTGTATATTTTTTTAAATATAATTTTCCATGATTGAGAAATTTCATTGGATGTTGAATTGATTTAATTAAATTTACATGTGATAATTGTATGTGTTGAATTTTGGGAAATTTTGATCTATTTAATTGGATTAATTAATTGGTTAATTAATTAATGGAATGGTGTGTTTATGAAATTGGTGGGATAAAGGAATTTTTTAATTGGTAAATTTTTGAGATATTGAATTGATTAATAATGACAATAAAGGGATGTTGGCATTAACCTATAAGGGTTCATGGGTTTTGATTAAATTTTAATACATGGTTTAATGGTGAACTGTTCATGTTATTCCATGTAAATGAGGTAAATTACTATGATTTATTTAATAGTTGAAATGGTATACCATGATGTAAAATTTTATAAGTGGTTTAACATTTATTAAACTCATCAAATATGATATGTTTGATATATGTGTTTGATTGGGAAATGGGGTGTGGGACGTGCACTAGAGGTCCAAATAACCATGAGGTCCTATTAATGGAGTTCTAGGACCAAATTCATGCATGTGAATATTCTAATTGGATAGGGACTGATAATCCAAATACCCATGGGGTGTGGGATAGGGACCGATTCTCCAAATACCCATAGGGTGCTAGACATGATGTTCTACACCTACGAGATTGACATTGGACTATGGTTCCATGTGGTCATGTTATAAACTAGAATGAAATTGATAATGAAATACTATGTGATAATAAATAGTGGACTAACAATATGATATGGTTTATAATCTGATATAGTTTGAAGCAGGTATTGATAGTTTGGGTGGCCGTAGAATCCTAGGGGTTTATGTGGTTATATAAAGATTAATCAGATATAAAAATGCTTGTTTCTTCACATTTATTTTATTATTTATAAATATTTATGCACTTTTATTGATTGGATATTGTTTTAGATTCCCTTGGTGGTGGTCTACTAATTTTTACTCTCTCCCTACTATGGATTCCTGATCGATACCCAAAAAAATCAGGTCTATAAGACAGGATAAGGGAAATATTGTAACACCCCAGGTAAATAAGGAATATGACATTTTCATATTTATCCATATTTGTGAATAAAATATTAATATGACTTTAAAGGGGACGCTATGCTCGATGGCGTACCCAAAACGCAACAACGAGTTTCTTGGGAATCTTACGTTGCACTCTAATAATAAAATAATATTATTTTAAATGGTAGTTAACATGTAGTCATTGTAATGGCGGGAATGGATAGAAATAACTAAAATATGGTTATATATGTTCTTAAATATTTTTACATTTATACAATAAAAGATAAAGTCTTAAAATACGGAAAGAATTCAATTTTAGGCGTATATGCCTTAGTTTTCACTAAAGGTTCACTTATCGCCTTTTAATGGAGAACTGTCATTAAATATAGTTTTGTTCACTCTTAAACATTATTTTGGACCAAATAAAACTCTTATTAAGAATCAGGACATCAAAATTTACTTTGTGTAAATTTTTGGTATCTTTCCAATAAAGTTCATTTTTTTAATGAATAGTGTAAAATGTTGTATTTTAATTCAAAACCACTTTTTAATATAATTTATTTATATTATTAGATTATTTTTTGAATTGGTTTTAAAGTGAAATTAGAAAATATTTTTACCATTAAATCCAATAGTGGTCGTTGGAATCAATTTCACTTTGAAATCAGACTTAAACTAGTGTCAATCTTTTGATACTTATTATTTCATAAAACACGCTATTTGTCATGACAGCGCGAATTAATTATTAAATTAATTAATGTTACTTATATGTTTTGAATTTTGTAAAAAGGACTTCGTTTTTGAATTCAGAATATCAAATATAGGTTAGGGTGAATTTTTGGGATTTTTCTGAAAAACTTCAATTTTTGATGAATAGTGAAACCACTAAGTGGTACTTATAAAAACTGATTTTCCGTTTAAATGAAATTTTTCCATCATTGTGTTTTGAATTTCAAAAATCCTACATACATGGTTTTCATTAAGAATTAAAATGTGGTTCAATAAGATTAAAATAATTTTTTGGTGAATAGTAACTTATTAAGTTTTTAATCGCGATTAGAGGTAATTAGTGTAGTTTAAGGTAAAAATGATATTATAAGAATATGAAAACACCATGACACTTGTCCTACACCTATTAGTTGTATCATGGCCGACCAAGAAAAGTCATGGGTCAACTTGGGGACCCCATGGATCCACTTTGGTTGGGAAATGACATAAATAACATTTTATTTAATGTAAAAGTAAAATTGACACAAACATGATATGTTTTACTAAAACAATTTTTATGTAGGGTTATACAAGTCATATTTTTGATTATAAATATCCATTGGAAAGATAAAAAGATTTACTACATCATAGTATTTTGTTTTATAATTTTTAGACATTAAATAAATTAAATTATTTATGACATAATAATGATGCAGCGATGACATCATTATTTGACGATTTAAATAAAATGGAAAGATAATGTAAAATCTATAAACTACACATGTACAAAACTTATTGGATGAGTGGATTTCGAAGACTTATCACCTTATCCACGAATTATATCAATGTGGGACCTTTTGAAACCGAAACACATTTTCAAATAAAGTAATATATCTTTACTTTCCAAAAGTGCCCCTCCTCTCCTCTTATAAAAGGCCCCCACCTCTACCTCATTTCACACACTCCTAAAGCCTTTGGCTCGGCCAACCCCTGCCCATTTACTCTCTACACATCCCTCTCCTCATCCTAGAGTATTCCCTTTGGGAAGAATCCTTTCAAAGGAAGCCTTTAGGCTCAAATCAAAAGGAGTTACACTTTTAAAGGTAATTCATTCTCTCATGTTCATTTGTTTTATTTTTCTTCTCCAACCCCCTAAACTCTTTTTATTTATTTATTTTGTAACAAAACCAGTATCATAAATATACTAGGATGTTTTTATAATATTTATTCGAGCTACACTCTCACACAACTACATCAAATGGTTAAAGAACATACGGTTTCCGTGGATGGCGAAATTCTGCCTCCCGAAACGATGATTGTTCAATACTCATTTAACACCTTCAAAGGTGTCCATTATGATGTCACTATTTTTATATATGATATATAATATGTTTATGTTTTCCTTAAGCTTCTGTTTTTTTCATTTTGGGCATACCTTTATGGTTTCCATTATGGGTAAACGTGATATCTTCATTTAAAGAAGTGCGGACTACCGCCCCCTCAAAGTGATTTGATTCGTTAAATACCATATGTGGGATGTATAAAGGATGGAAATATGATATTATATATGATATTATATTGGAAGTATAATATACCTTTATATCATTATTATTCCATTCTATAAAATACGAAATAGAAATGAAAGTAGCGTTCATGCGTACGTACGGCTTACCGTCTCCATTAACGGTGCATTTCATTTCTTACAACTAAATGATTATGTAATGTTATAAATGCATGAATGTACTGTATATATATGACATATATGATATCTACATAATTAAACAATTCTGGATATAATAAACATTTGGCCACACGAACAACGTGTAATTGTAAGAAGTCCACTCTCGACTTAAGAACCAAATATCGGCAAAACAAATATTATTAACTTAAATGATTACATAATGTGTATGACATGGTAATAAGTGGTATAAAAGTAATAATTAACTTTAAAAAGGTTGTTAAGGAATTAGAAATTAACTCAAGTTTATTATTCAGGAGATTAAAGAACGATCGAGTCAAGTTGGACCCGAGGTAAGGGATCCTACTCCTCTCTTTCTTTTTAAGTACACACTTTTATGTCATTCCTTTTAAAGCTCATATTTCTTGTTATTGGGATGATATTTTATATTAAACTTACTGTAATTTATATGTTCATGTGATGAAAGACCCTATTCTCTCTCATCAATCCATTTTGGATGTTTTGAGTGGCGCCGTTAGGCTGCCGAACTTTCATAAGAGATCTAACCTCTCTCTTTCTTTTTAAGTACTCTCCTTTATGTCACTTATTTTAAGCTCCTCTTTGTAATGTTGGGGGATGTTCTTATATATTACTCTTTCTGTAAATTTTATTGTAATGTGATGAGATACCGTATTTGATCTCATCAATCCATATTCGGAAGTTTTATGTGGCGTCGTTAGGCTGATGAGTTTTCGTAAGGGATTTTTCATCTCACTTTTATTCCCGTGAGATTTATGCTACATTTGCCACAATTTCCTTTGAGTGGTGTATGTACTGCCATTATTCTACACTTTGTGTAATATACTTTCATTTTTGAGTATTTACATCAATGATTTATTGTCCTTCTTTCATGGGGTGTATGTTTTCAAAGATACCCACGTCGGTAAGGGAACCTTTCACCCTCCTCTTTTTAAAAGACTTCTTTTGTTGGGTCTATTAATTTACATGTTTTTATGTTGTGATATGTTCTCATATATCCTTATTTATTTAGATTTTATGTCCATGTGATGAGATACAATTTTTATCTCTCATCAACTCATTTTGATGTGATGCTGTTAGGCTGTCAAGGGAACTTTTTAACCCAATTTCGATTTCTTTGGGTTCAACATGTAGTCATTGAATATGTCTTCCATTGAATATGTGTGAATGACCTTTTATTATTTTACACTTAATATCCACTTATATTGGGTGTATTTATATTTGTCACACATATTTTTGAGATTTATTTGTCCTTAATTTAAGGATACCTTCTTTATAAGGGATTTCATCACATTTGACATTTCTATTGAGGGTTCATTGTTGTTATGCACCAATTCACTCTTATATGGTGTATATACTGTCCTTTGGAGTATTATATCATGAATCCATTTATTCTCATGATATTATAAAGTTCTGAATAAATGTTATTCCTCAATTATTGTATTCAAGTGTCACTAATTTTGGTAAAACCCCTTTAACCAAAATATCACTTTAAATGTTTTAATTATTTGTTCTTATTAATATCAATGTTTTCAAAACGGTTTTAAGGATTTATTTATATGGATATTAATGGTTAAAAATGTTAAAAGCTTCAAGGTGGTATGGGACACTTTGATTCAGGAATCTCTTTATTAAATGTTTTAAATGGTTTTGAAAATGGTTTTTAATGGATTCGTTATTTCAATATCCTAAAATGTTATATTGTGATTGAAATGTGGAAATGTTATGTTTTCTTTATTCATGTGATACGATTATGTTATGGTTCTTGGGCATTGTTATGAAGAACGGGTGGTTCCGTGATAAACTAAGGGCGGGTGAGCCCGATATAGCTCTCCAATGCATTGGGTAACGCGAAGGAGTGAAACGTTAAGGTTTCTCCGAAGAGATTTAGGGAATATACTGTGATGGGTATTCCAAACGTAACCAAGAGGGTTACTCCCTACGTAAGAATGTTATGAATGCCTCAAGTTACATTTATGTCTTATGTTTTCTATGATTTATTCATGGTTTGATGAGGTATGTTAAAGTGCCTATGTTTTATGGGTAAAGTATGATTTCATTCTCATGTATATATGAACTCATGTTTCCTTTCCATATTTTTTGTAACCCTTACTGAGATTTTTATGCTCATCCCAAGTTTTTGAAATGTTTTTCACAGGTCAAGGGAATGGTACATGATGTGATGATAGTGTCAAGGATGTGTCAAGAAAGAATCCGTGTTATATTTTAAATATGTTTCTGTTGAGGGGAAGAATGAATACTGTCTTATATGTAACCACTTTGTTTAAATGTGGAATGTAATTAAAGTTTCATGATCTAATTCTCTAAAACTCTAAACCTGAAAAGATCCTCAATGTGTAATCTTGTAATAACTCAAGATTAAGTAAGGTTTAAGGCTGGGTCCTTATAGTTGGTATCAAAGGTCGGTTTAGATAACTTTAGAGGTTAGGGTATTCTTTAAGCATAATTGACAATTACCATAATGGTTAGGATTTCAGAAAGAGTCTTAGTTTTAGATAAAGTGCATGAGTAAGTATATCTTATTGTTTATCTTACTCATTAGTACATGATGGTTTTTTTGATATACTCACACTGACCTTTTTGGTTTTAGTAAATGGCTGGATCTAGCAGGCACCAAAGTAACAGTGGATGTGAAGGAAACTGTGACAGTTTTTTGAGCAAGCAACTGAATGATATGGGAGCTGCAATGAGAAATCTCTTGATTATCCTCAACCAACTATCTGGAGTCATGGTTGACCACCTAAACCTTGGACATTTCTCTAAGGCATCATATATGCAAGAAACAAATCCCTACGGAATTACAGGTAATAATCATAAAGGTAAGTGTGTTCAAAAACCTATGTGTCAAAGATGTGGAAAGAAACACCTAGGAAAATGTTTCAAAGGGACAGAAATATGCTATAGATGTGGAAATGAAGGTCATAAAGCAAGAACCTGCCATGGAAAAAGGAAGCATCCAGTTGACTCGAGGAAAGGGAAAGAAGTTCTTTCTGAGGGATCAATTGAATGTTTTAAATGTGGTGTTCATGGTCATTATGCAAACACATGTCCTATGAAGAAGTTTCGTGAATGGGGTCACCAAGAGCGTACCAATATTCGTTTACCAATACCTAATGCCATTCCGATTGAGGATGAAGAAACTGACAATGACCAATCAAAGGTATGTACTATTTCATGACTATTGTTGTCTTATTTTGGAATCTTAGGATATGATTCATGATTTTGTTTGTAGGAAAGAGGTATTTCAGAATAAGATGGAAAGGAATGGATAATGGATCCTGAAGAATGTTGAATGAGTAAGATGTCAACATATAAGGGCTTCAAGAGTTAGGGTGAAATTCTTAAGAGTATTAAGCCTCTTTTGATGATGGGGTTACATTAGAAGACTTTTTATATTATGTGTAACCCTGATGTTTAATATAGGCAAATTTTATTCAAGTAATAGTTATCTTTTCTTTTGTGGACATAGTTATAAAGAACCATTTGGGTTTACATGATCCTTACTTTTGAGGTAATTATGGGTTACCATATGTTATGATTGAAGTGAAAGGCATGAGATAAAATTGAGGTTAAATTATGTTAAGGTTATTTTTGATGATTTTATCCCTTTTTGGGTAATGATTTGAGATTTATAACGTTTTGGAAAAAGGACAACACGCAGACTGTGTGACAACCCGTCGCGTCGGACAATGCTGCGGGAATCGAACCCACAACCAAAGTGCGACTGGTATTTATCGCCTACCACTGGACTACGTGAAGTCCCTAGTTAGTTTGACTGATTCTTTTTAGTTATATGATTTTATGAATTAAGAGTATGTTGATTTTGGAGGATATGTGATTAGGATAATTACTTTTCAATGTGAGACTTTAGGAGCAACTGATGTTGTTTGGAGATAAATGTTACGATTTACCTTGGAAGACTATGTGACTAAATCCTTCAAATATTTGGGTTTCAATCTTATATTGGTTTACTTTGAAGAATTTTATGGACAAATTGTTTATCGGATGGTCCTCGTTGAACTTTGGGTTTTGTTGGACAAATTTTGGAGATTAAGAATAGATTTTCTTTTTATAAGGGGTTATCCTTTTCTGGATTATCTGATCTTGTACTAACCTTTTTGGTTTTGGTTTTGGTTAAAGCCTAAATACATGGGATGTATATAGTTCTCTTTTGGGGAATAGGTGATTCTCTAAAAGTTTATTATAGTACTCTTAATGCGAAAAAGTCTCCCTAAATACTCGTCATTTGGAAAAAAATATGAGTTTGACTAAGGAATCTAGTAAAAGTTGAAAGTCAACAAGATAAGTGATTATGCTTCCTTATGAATAAATTCCTCAATAAAAAGTAACTTAATACAAAAATGTTGTCTATTAACTTTTCCTACTGGGGAACCCAACACCGTTTAACCCATCACAAGTTTGTGATTTTCTTATTGTTAACTTTCTCCTAAACATTTTTTCTATCACTCTCTATCGGAACATGACCCTATGTTTTCTCCTCCATGTCCATATTTTCATACTTAGAATCCTAGTATGGGTTAACTCGGGTGACCTCTGTGCTTATCTTTCTTTATTATAAAGTGATTGTTTTACCGACTCTTGTTCCGATGTGGGGCGTTCAAGGATGTTTCCAAGCGCAATTTTAAAATTGCGAGGACGCAATTACCAAAAGGGGGGAAGGATGTAACACCCCAGGTAAATAAGGAATATGACATTTTCATATTTATCCATATTTGTGAATAAAATATTAATATGACTTTAAAGGGGACACTATGCTCGATGGCGTACCCAACACGCAACAACGAGTTTCTTGGGAATCTTACGTTGCACTCTAATAATAAAATAATATTATTTTAAATGGTAGTTAACATGTAGTCGTTGTAATCGCGGGAATGGATAGGAATAACTAAAATATGAATATATATGTTCTTAAATATTTTTACATTTATACAATAAAATATAAAGGCTTAAAATACGGAAAGAATTCAATTTTAGGCGTATATGCCTTAGTTTTCACTAAAGGTTCACTTATCGCTTTTCAATGGAGAACTGTAATTAAATATAGTTTTGTTCACTCATAAACATTATTTTGGACCAAATAAAACTCTTATTAAGAATCGGGACATCAAAATTTACTTTGTGTAAATTTTTGGTATCTTTCCAATAAAGTTCATTTTTTAATGAATAGTGTAAAATGTTGTATTTTAATTCAAAACCACTTTTTAATCTAATTTATTTATATGATTAGATTATATTTTGAATTGGTTTTAAAGTGAAATTAGAAAATATTTTTACCATTAAATCCAATAGTGGTCGTTGGAAACAATTTCACTTTGAAATCAGACTTAAACTAGTGTCAATCTTTTGATACTTATTGTTTCATAAAACACGCTATTTGTCATGACAGCGGGAATTAATTATTAAATTAATTAATGTGACTTATATGTTTTGAATTTTGTAATACGGACTTCATTTTTGAATTCAGAATATCAAATATAGGTTAGGGTGAATTTTTGGGATTTTTCTAAAAAACTTCAATTTTTGATGAATAGTGAAACCACTAAGTGGTACTTATAAAAACTGATTTTCCGTTTAAATGAAATTTTGCCATCATTGTGTTTTGAATTTCAAAAATCCGACATACATGGTTGTCATTAAGAAGTAAAATGTGGTTCAATGAGATTAAAATAATTTTTTGGTGAATAGTAACTTATTATGTTTTTAATCGCGATTAGAGGTATTTAGTGTAGTTTAAGGTAAAAATGATATTATAAGAATGTGAAAACACCATGACACTTGTCCTACACCTATTGGTTGTATCATGGCCGACCCAGACAAGCCATGGGTCAACTTGGGGACCCCATGGATCCACTTTGGTTGGGAAATGACACAAATAACATTTTATTTAATGTAAAAGTAAAATTGGCACAAACATGATATGTTTTACTAAAACAATTTTTAATTGTTGTTATACAAGTCATATTTTTGATTATAAATATTCATTGTAAATATAAAAATATTTCCTACATCATAGTATTTTTTTTATAATTTTTAGACATTAAATAAATTAAATTATTTATGACATAATAATGATGCAGCGATGACATCATTATTTGATGATTTAAATAAAATGAAAATATAATGTAAAATCTATAAACTACACATGTAAAAAACTTATTGGATGAGTGGATTTCGAAGCCTTATAACCTTATCCATGAATTATATCAATGTGGGACCTTTTGAAACCGAAACACATTTTCAAATAAAGTAATATTTCTTTACTTTCCAAAAGTGCCCCTCCTCTCCTCTTATAAAAGGCCCCCACCTCTACCTCATTTCACACACTCCGAAAGCCTTTGGCTCGGCCAACCCCTGCCCATTTACTCTCTCCACATCCCTCTACTCATCCTAGAGTATTCCCTTTGGGCAGAATCCTTTCAAAGGAAGCCTTTAGGCTCAAATCAAAAGGAGTTACACTTTTAAAGGTAATTCATTCTCTCATGTTCATTTGTTTTATTTTGCTTCTCCAACCCCCTAAACTCTTTTTATTTATTTCTTTTGTAACAAAACCAGTATCTTCAATATACTAGGATGTTTTTATAAGATTTATTCGAGATACACTCTCACACAACTACATCAAATGGTTAAAGAACATACGGTTTCCGTGGATGGTGAAATTCTGCCTCCCGAAACGATGATTGTTCAATACTCATTTAACACCTTCAAAGGTGGCCATTATGATGTCACTATTTTTATATATGATATATAATATGTTTATGTTTTCCTTAAGCTTATGTTTTTTTCATTTTGGGCATACCTTTATGGTTTCCATTATGGGTAAACGCGATATCTTCATTTAAGGAAGTGCGGACTACCGCACCCTCAAAGTGATTTGATTCGTTAAATACCATATGTGGGATGTATAAAGTATGGAAATATGATATTATATATGATATTATACTGGAATTATAATATACCTTTATATCATTATTATTCAATTCTATAAAATACGAAATAGAAATGAAAGTAGCGTTCATGCGTACGTACGGCTTACCGTCTCCATTAACGGTGCATTTCATTTCTTACATCTAAATGATTATATAATGTTATAAATGCATGAATGTACTGGATATATATGACATATATGATATCTAAATAATGAATACAATTCTGGATATAATAAACATTTGGCCACACGAACAACGTGTAATTGTAAGAAGTCCACTTTCGACTTAATAACCAAATATCGGCAAAACAAATATTATTAACTTAAATGATTACATAATGTGTATGACATGGTAATAAGTGGTATAAAAGTAATAATGAACTTGAAAAAGGTTCTTAAGGAATTATAAATTAACTCAAGTTTATTATTCAGGAGATTAAAGAACGATCGAGTCATGTCGGACCTGAGGTAAGGGATCCTACTCCTCTCTTTCTTTTTAAGTACACACTTTTATGTCATTCCTTTTAAAGCTCATATTTCTTGTTATTGGGATGATATTTTATATTAAACTTACTGTAATTTATATGTTCATGTGATGAGAGACCCAATTCTCTCTCATCATTCCATTTTGGAAGTTTTGAGTGGCGCCGTTAGGCTGCCGAACTTTCGTAAGAGATCTAACCTCTCTCTTTCTTTTTAAGTACTCTCCTTTATGTCACTTATTTTAAGCTCCTCTTTGTAATGTTGGGGGATTTTCTTCTATATTACTCTTTTTGTAAATTTTATTGTAATGTGATGAGATACCCTATTTGATCTCATCAATCCATATTCGGAAGTTTTATGTGGCGCCGTTAGGCTGCCGAGTTTTCGTAAGGGATTTTTCATCTCACTTTTATTCCCGTGAGATTTATGCTACATTTACCAAAATTTCCTTTCAGTGGTGTATGTACTGCCATTATTCTACTCTTTGTGTAATATACTTTCATTTTTGTGTATTTACATCAATTATTTATTGTCCTTCTTTCATGGGGTGTATGTTTTGAAAGATACCCAAGTCGGTAAGGGAACCTTTCACCCTCCTCTTTTTAAAAGACTTCTTTTGTTGGGTCTTTTAATTTACATGTTTTTATGTTGGGATATGTTCTCATATATCCTTATTGATGTATATTTTATGTCCATGTGATGAGATACAATTTTTATCTCTCATCAACTCATTTTGATGTGATGCCGTTAGGCTGTCAAGGGAACTTTTTAACCCAATTTCGATTTCTTTGGGTTCAACATGTAGTCATTGAATATGTCATCCATTGAATATGTGTGAATGACCTTTTATTATTTTACACTTAATATCCACTTATATTGAGTATATTTATATTTGTCACACATATTTTTGTGATTTATTTGTCCTTAATTTAAGGATACCTTCTTTATAAGGGATTTCATCACATTTGACATTTCTATTGAGGGTTCATTGTTGTTATGCACCAATTCACTCTTATATGGTGTATATACTGTCCTTTGGAGTATTATATCATAAATACATTTATTCTCATGATATTATAAAGTTCTGACTAAATGTTATTCCTCAATTATTGTATTCAAGTGTCACTAATTTTGGTAAAACACCATTAACCAAAATATCACTTTAAATGTTTTAATTATTTGTTCTTATTAATATCCATGTTTTAAAAATGGTTTTAAGTATTTATTAAATGGATATTAATGGTTTAAAATGTTAAAAGCTTCAAGGTGGTATGGGACACTTTGATTCAGGAATCTCTTTATTAAATGTTTTAAATGGTTTAGAAAATGGTTTTTAATGGATTCGTTATTTCAATATCCTAAAATGTTATATTGTGATTGAAATGTGGAAATGTTATGTTTTATTTATTCATTGATACGATTATGTTATGGTTCTTGGGCATTGTTATGAAGAACGGGTGGTTCCATGATAAACTAAGGGCGGGTGAGCCCGATATAGATCTCCAATGCATTGGGTAACGCGAAGGAGTGAAACGTTAAGGTTTCTCTGAAGAGATTTAGGGAATATACTGTGATGGGTATTCCAAATGTAACCAAGAGGGTTACTCCCTACGTAAGAATGTTATGAATGCCTCAAGTTACCTTTATGTCTTATGTTTTCTATGATTTATTCATGGTTTGATGAGGTATGTTAAAGTGCATATGTTTTATGGGTAAAGTATGATTTCATTCTCATGTATATATGAACTCATGTTTCCTTTCCATATTTTTTGTAACCCTTACTGAGATTTTTATGCTCATCCCAAGTTTTTGAAATGTTTTTCACAGGTCAATGGAAAGGTATATGATGTGATGATAGTGTCAAGGATGTGTCAAGAAAGAATCTGTGTTATATTTTAAATATGTTTCCGTTGAGGGGAAGAATGAATACTGTCTTTTATGTAACCACTTTGTTTAAATGTGGAATGTAGTGTAAGTTTCATGATATAATTCTCTAAAACTCTAAACCTGAAAAGATCCTCAATGTGTAATCTTGTAATAACTCAAGATTAAGTAAGGTTTAAGGCTGGGGCCTTATAGTTGGTATCAAAGGTCGGTTTAGATAACTTTAGAGGTTAGGGTAATCATTTAAGCATAATTGACAATTACCATAATGGTTAAGATTTCAGAAAGATTCTTAGTTTTAGATAAAGTGAATGAGTAAGTATATCTTATTTTCTATCTTACTCATTAGTACATGATGGTTTTTTTGATATACTCACACTGACCTTTTTGGTTTTAGTAAATAGTTGGATCTAGCAGGCAGCAAAGTAACAGTGGATGTGAAGGAAACTGTGACAGTTTTTTGAGCAAGAAACTGAATGATATGGGAGCTGCAATGAGAACTCTTTTGATTATCCTCAACCAACTATCTGGAGTCATGATTGACCACCTAAACCTTGGACATTCCTCTAAGGCATCATATATGCAAGAAACAAATCCCTACGGAATTACAGGTAATAATCATAAAGGTAAGTGTGTTCAAAAACCTATGTGTCAAAGATGTGGAAAGAAACACCTAGGAAAATGTTTCAAAGGGACAGAAATATGCTATAGATGTGGAAATGAAGGTCATAAAGCAAGAACCTGCCATGGAAAAAGGAAGCATCCAGTTGACTCGAGGAAAGGGAAAGAAGTTCTTTCTGATGGATCAATTGAATGTTTTAAATGTGGTGTGCATGGTCATTATGAAAACACATGTCCTATGAAGAAGTTTCGTGAATGGGGTAACCAAGAGCATACCAATATTCATTTACCAATACCTAATTCCATTCCGATTGAGGATGAAGAAACTGACAGTGACCAATAAAAGGTATGTACTATTTCATGACTATTTTTTTCTTATTTTGGAATCTTAGGATATGATTCATGATTTTGTTTGTAGGAAAGAGGTATTTCGGAATAAGTTGGAGAGGAATGGATAATGGATCATGAAGAATGTTGAATGAGTAAGATGTCAACATATAAGGGCTTCAAGAGTTAGGGTGAAATTCTTAAGAGTATTAAGTCTCTTTTGATGATGGGGTTACATTAGAAGACTTTTTATATTATGTGTAACCCTGATGTTTAATATAGGCAAATTTTATTCAAGTGATAGTTATCTTTTCTTTTGTGGACATAGTTATAAAGAACCATTTGGGTTTATATGATCCTTACTTTTGAGGTAATTATGGGTTACCATATGTTATGATTGAAGTGAAAGGCATGAGATAAAATTGAGGTTAAATTATGTTAAGGTTATTTTTGATGATTTTATCCCTTTTTGGGTAATGATTTGAGAATTATAAAGTTTTGGAAAAAGGACAACACGCAGACTCTGTGACAACCCGTCGCGTCGGACAATGCTGCGGGAATCGAACCCACAACCAAAGTGCGACTGGTATTTATCACCTACCACTAGACTACTTGAAGTCCCTGGTTAGTTTGAATGATTCTTTTCAGATATATGATTTTATTAATTAAGAGTATGTTGATTTTGGAGGATATGTTATTAGGATAATTACTTTTCAATGTGAGACTTTAGGAGCAACTGATGTTGTTTGGAGATAAATGTTACGATTTAACTTGGAAGACTATATGACTAAATCCTTCAAATATTTGGGTTTCAATCTTATATTGGTTTACTTTGAAGAATTTTATGGAAAAATTATTTATCGGATGGTCCTCGTTGAACTTTGGGTTTTGTTGGACAAATTTTGGAGATTAAGAATAGATTTTCTTTTTATAAGGGGTTATCCTTTTCTGGATTATCTAATCTTTTACTAACCTTTTTGGTTTTGGTTTTGGTTAAAGCCTAAATACATGGGATGTATATAGTTCTCTTTTGGGGATTAGGTGATTCTCTAGAAGTTGATTATAGTACTCTTAATGCGAAAAAGTCTCCCTAAATACTCGTCATTTGGAAAAAAATATGAGTTTGACTAAGGAATCTAGTAAAAGTTGAAAGTAAACATGATAAGTGATTATGCTTCCTTATAAATAAATTCCTCAATAAAAAGTAACTTAATACAAAAATTTTGTCTATTAACTTTTCCTACTGGGGAACCCAACACCGTTTAACCCATCACAAGTTTGTGATTTTCTTATTGTTAACTTTCTCCTAAACATGTTTTATATCACTCTCTATCGGAACAAGACCCTATGTTTTCTCCTCCATGTCCATATTTTCATACTTAGAATCCTAGTATGGGTTAACTTGGGTGACCTCTTTGCTTATCTTTCTTTATTATAAAGTGATTGTTTTATCGACTCTTGTTCCGATGTGGGACGTTCAAGGATGTTTCCAAGTGCAATTTTAAAATTGCGAGGACGCAATTCCCAGAAGGGGGGAAGGATGTAACACCCCAGGTAAATAAGGAATACGACATTTTCATATTTATCCATATTTGTGAATAAAATATTAATATGACTTTAAAGGGGACGCTATGCTCGATGGCGTACCCAACACGCAACAACGAGTTTCTTGGGAATCTTACGTTGCACTCTAATAATAAAATAATATTATTTTAAATGGTAGTTAACATGTAGTCGTTGTAATGGCGGGAATGGATATAAATAACTAAAATATTATTATATATGTTCTTAAATATTTTTACATTTATACAATAAAAGATAAAGGCTTAAAATACGGAAAGAATTCAATTTTAGGCGTATATGCCTTAGTTTTCACTAAAGGTTCACTTATCGCCTTTTAATGGAGAACTGTCATTAAATATAGTTTTGTTCACTCTTAAACATTATTTTGGACCAAATAAAACTCTTATTAAGAATCGAGACATCAAAATTTACTTTGTGTAAATTTTCGGTATCTTTCCAATAAAGTTCATTTTTTTAATGAATAGTGTAAAATGTTTTATTTTAATTCAAAACCACTTTTTAATATAATTTATTTATATGATTAGATTATATTTTGAATTGGTTTTAAAGTGAAATTAGAAAATATTTTTAACATTAAATCCAATAGTGGTCGTTGGAATCAATTTCACTTTGAAATCAGACTTAAACTAGTGTCAATCTTTTGATACTTATTGTTTCATAAAACACGCTATTTGTCATGACAGCGGGAATTAATTATTAAATTAATTAATGTGACTTATATGTTTTGAATTTTTTAAAAAGTACTTCATTTTTGAATTCAGAATATCAAATATATGTTAGGGTGAATTCTTGGGATTTTTCTGAAAAACTTCAATTTTTGATGAATAGTGAAACCACTAAGTGGTACTTATAAAAACTGATTTTCCGTTTAAATGAAATTTTTCCATTATTGTGTTTTGAATTTCAAAAATCCGACATACATGGTTGTCATTAAGAAGTAAAATGTGGTTCAATGAGATTAAAATAATTTTTTGGTGAATAGTAACTTATTAAGTTTTTAATCGCGATTAGAGGTAATTAGTGTAGTTTAAGGTAAAAATGATATTATAAGAATGTGAAAACACCATGACACTTGTCCTACACCTATTGGTTGTATCATGGCCGACCAAGACAGGCCATGGGTCAACTTGGGGACCCCATGGATCCACTTTGGTTGGGAAATGACATAAATAACATTTTATTTAATGTAAAAGTAAAATTGACACAAACATGATATGTTTTACTAAAACAATTTTTAAGTGGGGTTATACAAGTCATAGTTTTGATTATAAATATCCATTGGAAAGATAAAAAGATTTCCTACATCATAGTATTTTTTTATAATTTTTAGACATTAAATAAATTAAATTATTTATGACATAATAATGATGCAGCGATGACATCATTATTTGACGATTTAAATAAAATGGAAAGATAATGTAAAATCTATAAACTACACATGTCCAAAACTTATTGGATGAGTGTATTTAGAAGCCTTATCACCTTATCCACGAAGTATATCAATGTGGGACCTTTTGAAACCGAAACACATTTTCAAATAAAGTAATATTTCTTTACTTTCCAAAAGTGCCCCTCCTCTCCTCTTATAAAAGGCCCCCACCTCTACCTCATTTCACACACTCCTAAAGCCTTTGGCTCGGCCAACCCCTGCCCATTTACTCTCTCCACATCCCTCTACTCATCCTAGAGTATTCCCTTTGGGCAGAATCCTTTCAAAGGAAGCCTTTAGGCTCAAATCAAAAGGAGTTACACTTTTAAAGGTAATTCATTCTCTCATGTTCATTTGTTTTATTTTGCTTCTCCAACCCCCTAAACTCTTTTTATTTATTTCTTTTGTAACAACACCAGTATCTTCAATATACTAGGATGTTTTTATAAGATTTATTCGAGCTACACTCTCACACAACTACTTCAAATGGTTAAAGAACATACGGTTTCGTGGATGGCGAAATTCTGCCTCCCGAAACGATGATTGTTCAATACTCATTTAACACCTTCAAAGGTGGCCATTATGATGTCACTATTTTTATATATGATATATAATATTTTTATTTTTTCCTTAAGCTTCTGTTTTTTTCATTTTGTGCATACCTTTATGGTTTCCATTATGGGTAAACGCGATATCTTCATTTAAGGAAGTGCGGACTACCGCCCCCTCAAAGTGATTTGATTCGTTAAATACCATATGTGGGATGTATAAAGGATGTAAATATGATATTATATATGATATTATACTGGAATTATAATATACATTTATATCATTATTATTCCATTCTATAAAATACGAAATAGAATTGAAAGTAGCGTTCATGCGTACGTACGGCTTACCGTCTCCATGAACGGTGCATTTCATTTCTTACATCTAAATGATTATGTAATGTTATAAATGCATGAATGTACTGGATATATATGACATATATGATATCTACATAATGAATACAATTCTGGATATAATAAACATTTGGCCACACGAACAACGTGTAATTGTAAGAAGTCCACATTCGACTTAAGAACCAAATATCGGCAAAACAAATATTATTAACTTAAATGATTACATAATGTGCATGACATGGTAATAAGTGGTATAAAAGTAATAATGAACTTGAAAAAGGTTCTTAAGGAATTATAAATTAACTCAAGTTTATTATTCAGGAGATTAAAGAACGATCCAGTCAAGTCGGACCCGAGGTAAGGGATCCTACTCCTCTCTTTCTTTTTAAGTACACACTTTTATGTCATTCCTTTTAAAGCTCGTATTTATTGTTATTGGGATGATATTTTATATTAAACTTACTGTAATTTATATTTTCATGTGATGATAGACCCTATTCTCTCTCATCAATCCATTTTGGAAGTTTTGAGTGGCGCCGTTAGGCTGCCGAACTTTCGTAAGAGATCTAACCTCTCTCTTTCTTTTTAAGTACTCTCCTTTATGTCACTTATTAAAAGCTCCGCTTTGTAATGTTGGGGGATGTTCTTATATATTACTCTTGCTGTACATTTTATTGTAATGAGATGAGATACCCTATTTGATCTCATCAATCCATATTTGGAAGTTTTATGTGGCGCCGTTGGGCTGTCGAGTTTTCGTAAGGGATTTTTCATCTCACTTTTATTCCCGTGAGATTTATGCTACATTTTCCACAATTCCCTTTGAGTGGTGTATGTACTTAAATTATTCTACTCTTTGTGTAATATAATTTCATTTTTGAGTATTTACATCAATGATTTATTGTCCTTCTTTCATGGGGTGTATGTTTTGAAAGATACCCAAGTCGGTAAGGGAACCTTTCACCCTCCTCTTTTTAAAAGACTTCTTTTGTTGGGTCTTTTAATTTACATTTTGTTATGTTGGGATATGTTCCCATATATCCTTATTGATGTAAATTTTATGTCCATGTGATGAGATACAATTTTTATCTCTTATCAACTCATTTTGATGTGATGCCGTTAGGCTGTCAGGGGAACTTTTTAACCCAATTTCGATTTCTTTGGGTTCAACATGTAGTCATTGAATATGTCATCCATTGAATATGTGTGAATGACGTTTTATTATTTTACACTTAATATCCACTTATATTGGGTGTATTTATATTTGTCACACATATTTTTGAGATTTATTTGTCCTTAATTTAAGGATACCTTCTTTATAAGGGATTTTATCACATTTGACATTTCTATTGAGGGTTCATTATTGTTATGCACAAATTCACTCTTATATGGTGTATATACTGTCCTTTGGAGTATTATATCATGAATCCATTTATTCTCATGATATAATAAAGTTCTGACTAAATGTTATTCCTCAATTATTGTATTCAAGTGTCACTAATTTTGTTAAAACCCCTTTAACCAAAATATCACTTTAAATGTTTTAATTATTTATTCTTATTAATATCCATGTTTTCAAAATGGTTTTAAGGATTTATTTATATGGATATTAATGGTTTAAAATGTTAAAAGCTTCAAGGTGGTATGGGACACTTTGATTCAGGAATCTCTTTATTAAATGTTTTAAATGGTTTTGAAAATGGTTTTTAATGGATTCGTTATTTCAATATCCTAAAATGTTATATTGTGATTAAAATGTAGAAATGTTATGTTTTCTTTATTCATGTGATATGATTATGTTATGGTTCTTGGGAATTGTTATGAAGAACGGGTGGTTCCGTGATAAACTAAGGGCGGGTGAGCCCGATATAGCTCTCTAATGCATTGGGTAACGCGAAGGAGTGTAACGTTAAGGTTTCTCCGAAGATATTTAGGGAATATACTGTGATGGGTATTCCAAACGTAACCAAGAGGGTTACTCCCTACGTAAGAATGTTATGAATGCCTCAAGTTACCTTTATGTCTTATGTTTTCTATGATTTATTCATGGTTTGATGAGGTATGTTAAAGTGCCTATGTTTTATGGGTAAAGTATGATTTCATTCTCATGTATATATGAACTCATGTTTCCTTTCCATATTTTTTGTAACCCTTACTGAGCTTTTTATGCTCATCCCAAGTTTTTGAAATGTTTTTCACAGGTCAAGGGAAAGGTACATGATGTGATGATAGTGTCAAGGATGTGTCAAGAAAGAATCTGTGTTATATTTTAAATATGTTTCCGTTGAGGGGAAGAATGAATATTGTCTTTTATGTAACCACTTTGTTTAAATGTGGAATGTAATGAATGTTTCATGATCTAATTCTCTAAAACTCTAAACCTGAAAAGATCCTCAATGTGTAATCTTGTAATAACTCAAGATTAAGTAAGGTTTAAGGCTGGGGCCTTATAAATATCACCATGTTTGATGGTTGAGTTGGGATGGATCTTGTATAAGGGAATCAAACTTGGTTTCAAGACCCATATGTAGTTTTTAGTTTCCTTATTCTTGGTTCTTCAATAGAGACTTAACAATTATTATGGAAGGACATATCAACTATTTTGGTTTGGCTATTATATTCATATTTGGTTTAACAAGTGATATTGGTCTATTTTAGTTATGAAATTTGGTATGGTTATTCAGTTGAATATTTTTTTATGTTTTTTTCTTTGACAAATAGGGTATAGTCTCTCCATGATCAATACTAGACACTTGATCCTAGTTGGAATTATCTGGAATATAGGGAGGCACATTTTAGGCCATGTGTCTAATTGTATTGGGGAATCGAAGTGTGGAACTTAGTTCGGGAATCCACAAAGTGGACTCAAAGGAGTTTTGTTTTATTTTTTTTCATAATATTTGGAAAATGTAGACTTGAGAATAGGATGAGTTCGGTTTGGGTTAAGAGATATATCATGGGAGTAGATAACCCATGTTTTGGGGTAAAAACCAACTACCTAAGGAGGGGTTATTGTTATTTATGTGTTTTCTTATAGTTGTATGTTATTTCACGTCGTGTGATGAACTTGTTGTATGATTTGATTATTATTTCTGATATTTTATTATGTTTGAATCAAGGCTCGGTGTGGCACAAGAGTTGATTATCAATTCATCATTATAGGGACTTAGTATTCTTATGTTCCATGCACCGTCTTAGGCAAGCTAAAAAAGTAGGTTCTGGTAAAGTTGTTAAATGAAAATTCAATTCATTGATTGTTACTTAATGAAAAAGGATCCAAATATGAAATTGAAAAATAGTGAAATGATTAAAATAGTGGAAAAGGGTGTATAATGATAAACTTGAATAATGTGAATGTTTTTACCCTTTTTTAACATATACTTGGAAGGGGGATAGTTAAGGGTTCTGATAGCACCTTGGTTCTGACCATGTGGCAGTTTTTTAGGGAATGACTTTTTATGGAATATTGTTGATCCATATTACGTAAATATGTTAATGTTGTGTAATGCATCACCAAAAATGATTTTTGAATTGTACAAATATGCCTCCATGAAGACACTTTTTGACCTATCTATATGTGGTTATGGATTCCGAAGATCCACTTGTAGTTCAACTTGAGGAACCAATAGTGATGTGTGAGTATGTTGGGGCTTAGTTCCGGGATAACTTTTCTAGGTTTTTAAATTTAGTGTTAAGAATCACATGGTGGTTTTTCAATAGTATTTTTGACTTAACGTGTGATTTTTATTTGTAGCACCCTTCGATTTTCACTGGATAGGGTGGACTTGTGGCAGCTGAGTCTTGGATTGATACCATCTAGATGATTCTTCACTAATTTGAGACTCCTAATGAGAATAGGATCAATCTATATTTTTATATGTTAAATGTTCAGGTGAATATTTTGTAGGTCATGTAGTCTCTGGGGTGATAGCTAGACAATATTGGGCGGAAGGACTTTAAAGATATATTCTTGGATCACTTTTACACTGAGATGCTCAGACACGAGAGAGAAGTTGAGTTTATTAGTTTGGCCTAGGGGTATTGTCTTTGATGGGCTATTCTAGACACTTTATAGATTTGTATCACTTTTCTCAATCGTTGGAGGGGGTTGGGGATACTTTATTAAGGAAGTTTCAAGATCAGCCTAACTGTCAAATCAAATCCCAGTTTAATATTTATAGGTTGAAGATGTTTTATTTCGTGGTAAATCATGCTCTGAAATCTAAGGGGAAATGAAGGAGATTTCTAGTGTGGTAGAGGATGCTTCTACTATTCATCATTTGGTATGACATCTAAGAGTAGGAATCATCACTATGGGAATGTTCAGAAGAGTAATGGAAAGAAGAGTGTTTAGGGGGAAGCATCAGTTACTCAAGATCTTACCTGAGTGCTCTTCCACTAGTAAGGTAGGTTGTGTCACTTTCATAGAAATGTTCCCTGACCATTAGCAGAGTACATATCTTGTGGATAGATGGGACATCTACTGAGTTTCAACAGGATCCCATGAAATATGTGTAATGATATATGAGCTAGGAAGAATCTGAGTGATAGAAGAGGGTCTACAACCTCATATTTTTCTTGCAGTTGGAGTTCATATAGTAGTGGATGTAAAGGCAGTGGATGAGGTGATTCATGTAAATATCACCCATATTATCATAGTGGTGCAGCTTAGGGGACTCTAACTATAACATAGGGAAGAGGGGTGGAATATTTTTATGCAGTTCAGCCTACACTTGTTGATAACAATGTTAGACCATCGACTGTTTTAGGTACTTTTCTTTTAGATTCTATTCTAACTATAGACTTATTTAATATTGGTACCTCTCAATTTTTATTTCTACAAAATGTGTGAATGATTTGATCTAGGTGGTGGAGTTTTTGAGAGGGGATAGGAATATTGACACTCATTTTGGAGTATAATTGAGAGACATCTGTTTGTGAAAGGGGTGTTCTCTCGAGGTTGGGGAGTATCATTTCCATTGGGATCATTATATTCTGAATATTTCAGTGTTTGACATAGTTTTTGGTATGGAATGGTTGGTATAATACCAACCCCACAATGAATTTTACCACAGGAACATGTGGATTACATCTCCTAAGAGTGACAATTATGTTCATCCTTGAGAGTTGGATGTCCAATAAGACCGTGCATGGCCAAATAATCATCAACTAGCTGGGATAACCACCCATGTTTCAAGACTATTTTTGGATGATGGGGGTGAAAGGCATGATGTATTTCCACCTATTGTGGACTGCTGCTAGAATTTTTCTCCTAACGACTTCTCGGGGCTACCAATGTGAGAGATATGGAATTTATAATTGAGCTCATGCTAGGGGATAATCATGTTTCTATTCCACTATATATAATTCCATAAACAGAGCTTTAGGATTATATGATTCAACTAGATGATTTCATGAATATGGGTTTTATCCATCCGAGTATGTCACCTTACAGTTCTCTAATTTTTTATTTTTCTAAGAAGGATGATGGTACTTTTCACATATATGTTGATTACCAGATGTTGGACCCGATGACAGCGATGAACAAATTTCCTCTTCAACGTATCAATGATCTATTTTACTAGTCTATAGAGGATTCTATCTTCTACAAGATATACAGGATATATGAGTATCATCAGTAGTGAGTTAGATTATCTAATATACCTCTAACTACATTTATAAGTAGGTATGATATTTATGAGTTCGTCATGATGAAATTTGGGTTGATCAATGATCCCACAGGGTTTATGGCCTTGAGGAATATAATCTTACACCTATACATGGATTAGTTTATTGTCATTTTTTGGCATATATATTGGTGTAATCTAGGACTCTTGGTGATCATTCATGCATCTTGATATCATCTTGATTACATAGGGAGTGAATCAGATATATACCAAACATTCTAGGTGTCAATTTGGGATTGATCAGGTACTCTCTTTAGGTCACATAATCTCAGATGAGGGTGTGTTAGTGGACCCAAAAAATGTTCAAGCTATGATATCTTGGGAGAATCCCAAGAATTTTTTCAATATCCATAGTTTTCTAGGATTAGTGGGATATTATTAGATGTTCTTCTAAGACCTTTTCCACTTTGAATCACATATTTTAGGCTTGACCAAGATTGGAATAAAGGATGAATTTTCTAAAGAAGGGGGGAATTATTTCCAGGATCTGAAAGAATAATTTTTATACTGAACCTATCTTGATCATACCCAAGCTATATGTGGAGTATAAAATGTTTATTTTTGAAGCTTCTAGGATAGGTATTGGAGAAGTGTTGATGTAGGGAGATCAAGTTGTCGTGTGTGGTTCAGGGAAGTTTATGTCACATGAATAGAACTACCCTACACAAGAAGTTGAGTAGGATAATATTGTTGAAGAATTGATATTTTGACGGAATTATCTATTTTGAAAAAAGTTTACAGTGTTTACTGATAAGATTTTTTTAATGTATATCTTTTCCAAAAGAAATTTTAATATTTAGTAGTGGAGGTGGACTTAGTATATGGAGTCATTTTATTATAAGCAATAATATACACCAGGTAAGATAAACTATGTCACTGATACTTCGAATAAGAAAACATAAACTCTTGTGGTTCAAGAGACTATTATTTATTGGAAGATGTTGAATTTACCAAATGAGATACTTTTTTTTCATGAGTTCCAGGTGAAGTTGAATCTTGTATCTATTTCAGTAGAGTCAACACTTTTGATCCTGATTATAGACAATCAGTATGAGGATGTAGAGTGTTTGTACTTGACGGAAATCCTTGAAGGTGGGGAGCCACCTTCATATTAGAGAATATATAAGGATTTGACCATCTATTTTAGGAATATAGTTATTGTTCTTATGTGTATGAGTTAGGGACTGATGCATGATATTCAGCCACAAATATGATGGTGAATTTGGGTTTAACCAAAATGTTCCATGACCTACATAGATAGTATTGGGGTTCAGGAATAAAAAACAAGACAGTAGGTTTCAAGAAATGATTATGCACCTATCAACAGGTGAAGGTCAATCATTAATTACCCGGTGGTTTACATTATTTTTTGGTCATTTTTGAATGGAAGTGGGAAGACATTACAATGGACTTTGTGGTGGGTCTCCTAAAGAATCCCCAGAAGAATGATGTTGTTTGGTTGTTTATGGATAGACTGACGAAAGTAACACATTTCTTTCATATAAGTAACACTTTCTTAGTGGATAAGTTGGGTGTATTGTACATTTGTGAGGTATTCCTTCTATATGAGGTACCATGGAATATATTTTTATACTATTACTCACATTTTAATTCATTATTCCTATAGGGTCTTTAGAAGGTTCTTGGTATATAGGTTTTATAGAGTACATCCTTCCACCCATAGACATATGGTTGGTCAGAGCGTATTATAATTTTTTTAGGGAATAATCTATGATCATATGTTCTTATTTATGGTGGATATTAGGAGAATAAAAATGCACTCAATGAGTTTCAATTTAAAAAAATTACTAGGGGACTAGTCAGATGGTAACATATGGGGCTCCTTATGTTTGGCCATGTAGATCACCTCTTTTTATGATGGAGGCACGTCATTCAAATCTATTGTGACCGAGTCACATGAAAAAGATTTTAGAGAAGGTTTAGGTAATTCAAAAGTATATAGATGTGAATTAGAGTAAACATAAGTCTTATATTGATATACATCGATTTCCCCATGATTTCACAATGGGTGATCATTTGTTCCTTCTGGTGGTGCTTATATAGGTTCACCATAGGATTCAGAGACAAGGCATGTTGGTGCCCAGGTTTATTGAACCATTTGAGTTTTTTATGAGAATCAGGCCAGTGGGGTACCGATTTGTTCCACTAAAGATGTATAGTGATCCTCAGGATGTGTTTCATGTGTCAAAACATCACTAATATCACCCTAACCCTTCTCATGAGATTGATGTGGATTATGTTGATATTGAGATCGATGCATCCTTTGAGGAGACACTAACATGTGTTTGGGATGGTAGTAGGAAAGTGTTGTTGTGAAAGACTGTACCAATAGTTTGAGTATTTTGGAAACATGGGAATGTTCAGGAAGAAAAATGGGAGAGATAAGTGTATACATATTCTAATTAGCCCGATCTTTTTACCTAATAATATCTGAGATGCTTGTGAGTATAACTTGAGGTTGATCTATTAAAAGATGGGGATTTTCTAATAAAATTACTTTTTATGGAGATGAATCATGCCCATTTATAGGCACTGTTTTTCTTTTTATTAGTATATTTTTTTTCTATATTACCATGTGTAGTTTTTGGGTGAAACTGTTGAATATTGGAAGGAAGAGGGGCAGTGGACGGTTGGCACATAGTTTTCCAAAACCATGCTCTATAGCCATAAAACCTTATGAACCTAGACAAAGGGGTTTCAAATAGCTGGACCATTGTATTTTTAGAAACTCATCCTCCTATTAGTAACCATGTGACCTCTTGGAAGAGGTTCATGGTTAGGCACATGGTTAGGGAAAACCGTGTAACCCGGCCCAAGAAACCATGCGCACTGGTTTAATTATTCTAACCATTTGTTTTAAAACATTCAAACCCCCATATATCACCCTTATTTTCCCATATTAGACCTTGGATGATGTACTGTGATCTTGGATCCTTCTATATAAATTTTGAGGGATTTCAAACTCCATTATTGATGATTCAAAGGAAAAAATTAAATAATATATATCTCTCTAGGTAAGATATTCTCTTACATGTGGTTTCCTCTCCCTCTGGTATCTCATTTTGGGTGTAGAGGATTGTTTTATTAACCATTTTTATGGGTTCAGATCTTTGTTTTGATATATATTAATCTTTTTTATCTTTTAACTAGGTTTTGGTTCTAAATATCTTTCGTTATTTTGGAGTTGAAAATTCCTCTTTAATTTGGGGATTTTTGTTGGTGATCATCCATCAATGATCATGATATAGGTGGTCTAAGTTGAAAATATCACAGTATTGATTTAGTTATTCATATGTAATTGTAAAATTTTAATTTCCAAGATTGGGAAATTTCATCAGAGAATGAGTTTATTTAATTAAATTTCCTAGAGATAATTGAATGGGTTGAATAAAGTTCAATTGTAATTAGTTGAATTAGATTAATTAATTGGTTATTTAATTAATGGAATGATGTGGTTATGAAATTTATGGGTTAATGGTATTGCGTAATTAATAAAGTTTTGAGATATAGGATAGATTAATAGGGAAAACGGGATATATTCCTTAACCCTTAAGGTTTAATATGTTTCTGTAAAATATAAACATAAGGTATAATGGTGAATTGTTCATATTATTCCATGGCATTAAGGTAAGAATTAATGATTGAATTGATAGTTTAAGTATTATACCATGATGTGAATAGTGATAAAGGGTTAATGTGGATTAAACTTATTGAATGTGATATAATTTTTTGATTGATAAAAGTGTTGTGGGACATGGACTAATGATCCAAATACCCATGAGGTCCTAGACATGTATTTATACACCCAATTTAATGGATGTGAAAATTTTTATGGGATAGGGACTACTGCTAAAAATATCCTTAGGGTGTGGGATACAGACTGATGCTCAAAATACCCACTGGGTATGAGACACGGCGTACAATGCCCATACTATTGGAATTGAACTATGGTTCCAGTTGATCATTCTATAAATTGCGATGAATTGGACAAGGAAATATCTTGTGATAATAAATTTTCAATTATATATGTGATTTGGTTTTGAAAAGTGTATAGGTCGAAGAGGGTATTGATGGTTTGGGTGACATTGGGTACCCAAATATTTATCTGGTAAAATAAATGGTAATTGGATATGTAAAATTCTTGTTTTATCACTTGTATTTTAATATTTATTAAACTACATAAAAAGTTATTAATGATATATTATTTTAGACATTTTTTCTGGTGTCATACAATGTTTTACTCACACCCTACTCAGACTTCATGATCGTTACCCGAATAGAATTCATGTTTACAGGAAATGGTGAGGGAAAGTTTCAGGTGTTAGATGGAAGAGTTGGGATGGAGCATGGATGAGGGAATGAGACATGGTCAAAGAACACTCTTGGAGTTTTCAGTGTCCTTATTTTTTGATTTCCATTAGACACTCGAAACTAATTATGTCATGAAACATATAGAGTTTTGGTTTGGATATTTTATTCCAATTTGATTCAGCATGTGATATTGTCTTATTTATCTTAAGGCATTCAATTTGGTTATTCAGTTTATTTTTTTATTTATATTATTTTAATAGTTTTATAAAGAGGTTATAATTTCCCCATGATTGTTATTAGACCCTTTTTTCTAGTTAGAAATCTCTATCATATGGGGAGGGGTGCTTGAGGTTATGTATCCAACTGGGTGAGGGCAACATTTTTTGGAACCAACGCCTATAAAATGATACCCATGATTAATCGCTTAAAACCCCACTATAGTGTGATGACCCCTCCCATGATTCAACTGAAAATCAAGAATATAAATGTGTAGAAACATATGGAAGGGTGACTTTATAACAAGGTGATACATAAGGATATAAAACATTACAAAAAATTATCTAATCACTTTGAAAAACCACCATGCACGAAACCATAGGAATTAATCATCACTAATTTCTCTATAAGTACTTCATCAAGACCTTTATAAGAACCAAATCCTATAAAATGATACCCATAAAGATATGGAGAACAACCATGGTGTGTGAAATCACTAAAATGATCATTTATAAACACTAATCCATGTAGTTTTAAAAACTACCAACTCAATACACGCAAAACAATAAAAATGGATTACATGATGATTATAGAATTGAAATAGGTTGTACCACGACCACTACCATGATAATTTTAAACCCCAAAGATAAAAAATTTCTGTTGAACCCACCCCCTCACTACCTTTAGATGACATTGTCAATTCCTCCAAAAGCTATCAAATCATAAATTAAAGAACTTTGAAATCTAGATCATTATATCGTATACCTATCAAATGATTCTCATCCATGAGAATCATAACCAATGAAAATAAAGAATGATAATCACTAAACCAATTACTGTATATGTGATACACCTAAAATAAAAACAAATTCATCACTAAATCATAATCTAACACAATAATGAATAATCCCATATATTCAAAATAAACTCAAACTATTCATCATCAAAGAAAAATTAATTTCAAAAAAACTCATTGTACTAACCATGCATCTACAAATCACATTCCTATATACATTTCTCCCAACATAAATGACATAAATAATGGAAACCAAGGGAATTACATGCATTAAAAACACCATTTATTATTGATTTTTAATATATACTAGACCACGTATGAATATCATATCATCACGCGCATTCAAAATTCCCCAATATATGAAATGGGAGTAATCCTAAAAATACTAATGAAGTTATGAAACATAGAAATAATCATGAATTTGGTCTAATAGTGGGGGAAGTGATATATAATATTACACCTCACTGACATTCCCCAACACCATAAAAGGTTCAATGAACTCGGGTAAAATAATACAAATTGGCCAATTATTTATTTTATATGATTAGTGTATATACTCAGGGTAACAATATATCCTATGTCAATATACATAATCCACATCCTCTAATCATCACAAGACTTCTAAAAAATACTACACTTCCTACAACCACTCCAAAACCTCTACACCTTCTTCGTTGTGCTCTATACAACATCTATTCCAATGAATATTGAATCCCCAATTTCAGTCCATCACAAAGGAGATATATATGGGGTCCCATATAATTCCTCTAAAACATAAATGTTAATGGATGAATGATAGCTAAAATTTTTGTAAATCACAACCATGGGGAAATGAAAAGCCCATGATTGTCCAAAATACAAAACACGGGCGCACATAATTTTATCAACTATAAGAGTAGTCAACTCCATATACAAACCCATTTCATGATGGAAGGTGGTGCTATAGTATAAAAAATAAAAAAATAACATTTAGGATATCCCAATACTCTTGATGGAATTTTAGCATCTCAATCAATGATGATGTTCTGTGGTACCCAATAAAGCTTCATAATCGCATCCACATTCTACCCCACCTTAACAGCCCCTACACTCGACTCGATGGTCACATAGAAATGATCCAACTTCATCAATTAGTCAATAATAACCAAATAAAATCAATTACTCTAGGGGAATAGAGAAAATTGGGGATGAAATATTTTTTGATTTCATCTTACCTCTACTTTGGGACATCTAGTGGCTTAAAAAACCTTCCAGCAACACATATTTTTTTTCTTCACATACTATCAGTCGAAACATCATGAAACAAACTATAACATTGAACACATATCCATGTATACTATAATTTAATATTGAAGGCATGAAAAATATTGGATATACTAGGATTCATGGCCAAGAGAGAGTTTAAAATCTCATGAAGAACAACCTCTTGGATCAAAAATAGAACAAACAACCCCCTTCAAAACAAAATCTACTAGCATTCATCATTTGAACATCTTGTTGGAGTTTCATTGTGAAATTCACAATATTATGTCACATATACCTTCATGTCTACACACTAAGACACTTCTCCAAACTAAGAATCCTCCTCCTACTACAATATAGATGTTTTCACCATTAACTTGAATAAGAAACCTCTAACAACATCCTCTTATATAATAATATGAATTTGTAAATTGTCCTTCGTCACTCATCAAGAATATCTAGACTCATGAAAAATGTTTCCTCATGAGATTATATTTAACTATTTAACATATAAATTCAATTTCATAAGGCTGTAAGAGAACTTGAACTCATATTCCTACCAAAACTCAATACACTCCCCCTAAAAACACTCAAATCACACTGAGATAAAATATACCATAAAATCATATCATTTGTGATGTCCAATGAGCATAATATGATCATATGATTTTACTACATCTTATAAGTAACCAAAACTATTTCCAAATCAGTATAATTGTTTTCATATTTACACTAATCGGAATGCGACTTCATAGACCCACATGAGATAACTTTTCACTACTACATCGATACAAATTATAAAGAAAGATTAGAAACAACATGTAAACCCTCGATCAACAATCACATATCTTGAAATAATAGAATGGGTGCATTATTCAAATTCTTCATCAGTCAAAAACTTCATGACACTGATCAGTCTATAATAATTCTTTTTCATTATTGATCAAGGATATCATTGGGGTTTTCACCTGTGGGAAATCCGATATAAACCATCAATAATAAACTATATGACTAATGAAAACTCATAACATGTTAACATTCATGGTTGTTTCAAAAAATAACCACCTCCATATTATATGGAAAATCTTCCACTCCCTACTGAGATTCCATATTCTTGAGAAAATACACCTCATACATCCAAAAAGTTCACTATGAAAAATTCCCATAGAGATGATGGTTTGTAGGGATTATAAAATATCCCTAAGATTCTCATATTGATCTATATCTTACTTCAGGAACATGATTATTTTAATAATGAACAGAACCATGAACTTATCCACAAACATTAAAAAAATGGTGTTCATCAGTCCAATGAAGTAGTGTGGGGTGTTAATGATAATAAATTTTATAACCATGAATTCAGTGTGTCATGAATGATACCTAAAGTAAGTATTTGGAATACCCACCTCTTAAATAAAATATAATGATAATCGTTATCCTTGTAGGCCTTTGGAATTTATTTATTCCCCTTAGATCGATTGAATGTCACATATATCTTTTTATGCTAATAATATTTATTGATAAAAGCAAGATTCATCTATTGATAGTTTATACACTACCTCATACTGACATCTATATTATCTTAAAACCACACAAAGGGACCACATGGGGACTCATTAGTCCAGAAGAAACCACTCTATATCAAATCATTAATCTAAATTCTTACCATTCAAAGATTCTAATGTCTATGTTGTTGAGAGTCTTCAAAACTAAGGAGTCGCCTAATTGAATCTATATCCCATTATTGATATCATATCAAGGTGGTAGCATTATAATCTATATACAGAAGAAAAATGGGAACTACTTGACAACTATATGAAATTAATTGACCTCATCCTTTACTAAACCATAAAAATCTTTGTTAGTAAAGATAATAAGAGATCTGAATTCCTAAAACCCATCGGATGGTCGAACTCATCAAGGAAAACCGCATGATGTCCTTCAAAATCAGAGGATAAAACTCTCATAAAGATCTAATCTGTGACTATGCACTTAGAATAGAACTAATACATTCCAATGATGATATCATATGGTTATATTTACAATAAGAATAAATTAACCAACTGAGTGATATTTCCCCCAACATCATCTCAAAAACCCCATCACAAATAAAGAATACTCATATGACAACCCATACCAATGGAAATGGAAGCCTCTCCACCTTATGTTCTAGGGAGAAGACTAAGGTGAGTGAAATTAAGGAGTGTGATTCTTAAAATTCATATACAAAAGGAAAATGAAGAAAATAAATAGATGGAACCTTGGATGAACTCTTTCCCGTCGGACGCTGAAATCTCCATGGAATACCACTAACCATACCTAGTTATTCTACCCCGTTACTAATGGCTACCTCCATGGAAATGCTCGGTCCTACCTCTTCTATGAAATAACGATTGATTAATGTAAGTCCTTGTGAAACTGCCTCTAAAAAACATTCCTTAAAATCAATATCTCCTTGAGAACTTCAAGGAAAAAGATCCACCAATGGTGCATTGGAACTACCATATGACTAATTATTAGTGGAACCTAAAACAACTCCCTTACATGAATTAGGATAAAAGATGTATCTAGCTCCTCTAATCAAAAAAATTTCTCCAAATTTGAGACACTCCCCTCATACATCGCCAAAACCTAATACAAGAATTCACACAAAACCTTCACTAAAAAATAATCCACCTTAATTTGTCCAACCAATTAATATTAAACAAGGTTATACTGCTACATCCTCAATAATGAACCATACACTAATAACAAGCATCATGCATCCTTGTAAGAAAGAAGATAAACCCCAAAACTATATAGCATTGATTCTACCTAGATTCATTTAATTAGATCAATTATTATTTTCCAAAAATAAATTAAATTTGAAAACAAGTAGGATACATGTTCCTCTCTAAATTATATACCATTTAATTAGTATTAAATCACATATGGTGTTAAATAAGGTTATGGTCTATTTTTTGGATCAAAGGGTACCTAATCACCTATGTCCTAGCGGATCTCCCTTGCTACATCACACAATTAGTTCTACCAATACAGTATCCCATGCGAGAACATGATATCATTTATAGTTACTAACTCCAAACCAAATCCCAATTCTCATCCATATCATTGATTCCACTATCTCATGACTCAACCCCATAGGGAACCAACCCTAATCTTGTAGTGATGAATGGATTAACCCTCCATTCACGCCTAAAATAGGTTAGAGGTTGAATAATACCACCATGGTTATGAATCACACAAATGTGTGGCCTTACCCTCATAAATTATAGGATCATATATTAGAATCCTCCAATCGACTCTATAATATATTTATTCCAATATCCTATGATACATGAATTCCTTAAAGAAAAAAATCCCCAAAATAAAAAATATAAAGATATAATATGGTATAAACTCCAACCATAGCTATTTGTGATGGTTATAATGTAAAAAAGGAAGGATTTGGACCAATTCCCAAAAATTTATTTATTTTTATTATTCAAATTAAATCCTCCAAAAATGATTAATATGGCCCCATAATATTCATATAAAATATATTTTAAGATTTAATTTAAAAATATTTTTTATAAAAAAGAATTAATATCACTCCTAATTTATTAATCATTTTCAAAATGGTTGAAAATTCATAACATATCATCTTTTTTATTATGGATACAATGGTATAATCCATATATCATTATCCACACATGCTCTTTGAATAATGGAACCTTGACATAGAATCTTTAGGTGCAAGCATGGTCAACCCTAATCTCTTGTGTCATTCTTCGATGATCGCAATACGAATTACTTTTATTCTTGAATGATTATTTTATGTTCTCTTAGGGAAATTAAATAGTGGAGGAGGAGGATCGATTATCTCTATTCTTGAGAGGATGGTTGTGACATAATCTCTAGGTAATGAATGTATTCTATAAGGATTCTGTTATGTGAATAACTCTATGTATCGCCTAAAATTATATAAGTGGGTTTATAAATCTATGTCATATAATTAATTATTTCAAAAATTCATTAAACTAACCTATAAAAATAAATTAAATCATTGATAAAAATATTAATAGTAATAATATTTCCTTTAATTTCATAGACCCATGTATTTTTAAATATATTTTCATAATTAAATAAGATAATATATATTTAATTGATATTAAATAATATATCATTTTTATCTAGACCTTTAACATGGCTCATCAGTCCCCTATTTCATTTACCAGACTATGAATAAAAACAATTTAATTAAATAAATAAATATCATATTATTATTCATTCGATAAATATATATAAGATCAACATAACCTGAATAATTTTTTTTCATCGGAACTTTTGTATAGTATTTTTTCTAATATTACATTCAAATTTAATTTAACAAATATTCAAGATACAACTATTGTTTGGACCTCTAGGACACATTCTTAGTGGAATAAGGAAAAATAACCTCAAATTAATGATTAGTGTGTATAAATATTCCATGGAAACTAGAGAGAAAGATATTAATATTATAATGAACAAAACCTGCTACAAATTCTCACTATGTAATATAATATTTTTTTTCTTAATATTAACTCAAGAAGGTCATCTTATTTTGTTATAATTTTATATACCTAATATATCATACTGTTAAAATTTATAAAAATGAACTCATAAATAAAATTTCCATGGCCATGGACTTGATCATGCAGTTCCATTCCAATCAAAGGAACCATGATATTTACATCCCTTATCTTATAATGGATATATCGCTTCAGGATTTATTCATTAATTTCATGTCATGTATGTTCCACTAAACATATCCTACATATCATTGATAATATATTTTCATAACATTCATAAACAAAACAATGTACTTGATTCATGATATAAATTAATAATAATATCAATTCTATAGACCAATATACAAATCCAATGATTGGAATATCTAATGAAACATATAATATATGGAATTATGATTAGTGGATTTTTTCTAATAACTACCTATATTTTTTATTAACAGGTGTGAACATCATGATGAGTAGTTTCAATTTATTATTCACCCTACACCTGATAGAATATATAATATATTTCCTATTAAATATAATTCATATTGACATAGAACATATATTTATAAATATTTTCATAGCACTTCAAGGTTATCATCATAACGGAAAATTGTTATGACCTTTTGATGTGATAGGTACTATGTAGAAATTATGTAAAGACCCGTAAATTTCAAGGAAATTTTTTTCTTAATTTTCTTTGGAATTTTACAAGAGCGCAGTTTTTGACGGCACCTGATTCCGAGGCCCGGTGTGCCCGGAATCATTTTCCAAAGTTTGGCTCGAGTACGTTCAGTGAACGGACGAGCGGGTTTTTCTAACTTTTGAACTGGTGCCCGGAATTGAATTCTGAGGGCACCGATGAAATCACAGCGCCGGTATTCGCTTAGAAATGCCTCTTTCGGAGTTGCGTTTTCTCGGGTGTGGTTTTTAATTTTCGGGCTTAAAGTTAAGAAATAAATTAATTTTGCGACAACTTTATTTTATTTCACTTAAGCCACTTGGAAGCCACTTGAAGCCACTTAAAGTCGGCTTGAACTGAGTTGAACTGGATAGGATGCTATCCAGAAATATCCTACCCCCTTGGTAGGATATTTGTGAGGTGGGGCCCGCACGAGCCCCGCCGTTTCTTTCCGCTAAGAAACGCACCCGTGAAAACCCGTCTTAATGAAAGTCAACCGACGCGTTTTCTAAATTCTTAATAGACCATTTAATTGGGCGGTTTATTTCGTGAATTAAATGGGCTGTTTCTTTCGTGAATTAAATGGGTCGTTTATTTCGTTGAATTAATTCAACGAATTGATGGATCGTTTCTTAACCAGTTTTTCAAATTCGTTGGCGTAATAATAAAATAAGGCCAACGCTTAACCTCTGGTTATTTGCGCTTGAGAAGATTTGAGAGAACCCTCGTAACTTCTACTCCCTCGCGAAGAACGCGAAGAACACGAAGAACGCGAAGAACGCCGAACCCGGAAATCGACGACGCCTTCGCCTGAGACGTTCTTCCGATCTCCGATCTCCGCTCTCCGATCACCGACCATTTGAGGTGAGTGATTTCGGATTTCCGCTCAAGGTTCTTTTCTTTTGGTTTTAAACACAGATTTAATTAATTATAATTTAAATCTGTTGGTCTTGGTTCGTTGAGTTTGCCGACTCAACGCCGGTTTCCGCGATGACGCGACGCCTCCCCACGACGACGCGACGATCCCTCTCTTCCGCGACGATCCTTTCCGTGAAGAACGCCCGCACGCGACGATCGACGAGGTGGGGATTTATTTTGGAAAATTACCCCTTTTTAATTTTTTTTCCCGTGAACGTTCTTTGAAAATTAAAACGTCGGTTTTAAATGAACAATTTTATTTTAATTAAACTTTTCGGATCATGTGTTGAACAATTTCTCCCGGTTGTTTATCTCTAACGCGGAGGGTGCGGGCCCAACGAACACGGCCCGACGACCCTCCGCCGTTCTTCGTTTTTTGCGGATTTGACGGTCGACGACGGAACGTGCCGCAGCGGATGTTTGACGATCCCGCAGTAAAGAATGGATCCCGGGAGGTGCAACGGCGCAGACGGGAAGGAAAACGGGCCACCGGAGCAACGCCGGCTGCCCGCGGAAGTTGCCGGCGGCGGCGGCCAACGGACCCGCGGCCGTGCGGGTCCGGTTCGTCCAGGCGGGACGCGGCAGAGCCGCGTCCGCGGTTCACCAGCGCGGCCCGCACGCGGGCCGCGGTTTCTTCTCAGGCTGCGGGTCGGCGCCCGCGGCTTCCACCCGCGCCGCTCGGCCGGGCCGGGCCGGGCCAACCGGGTCGGACTCGGGTCTGGCCAACCCGGTTCAGGCCGACCCAGGGGGGGTCGGGCCGGGTCGGCCCGGGCCCGTACCCCCCATCTTCGGACGTTTTCGTTCAAACGCCCGTAACATGAGCTTCGTGCCTCCAAATGACCCTCCGTCAGCGGAAACAAGATCCTTGGATCAAGACGGTCGTTTCGGTATATCACACTCAAGGTTTCAGAATACTTTGAGTTCGGCCGGGTTGGTTCGTACACGAGACCAACCGGGCCCTCGGAGCGGAAACGCTCATATCTTGAGCTACGAACGTCCGATTGACGTGCCGTCTACTTTGTTGAATTCCTCTAAGTGTGACGGATCTTTTGGCATACTCTGCCAGAGGTTTGGACGCAGGTGGAGTGCGGTCGGGTTGGTTTTGCCTTAAAAACCAACCGGGCCCCTGGGACGAAAATGTCAATATCTCTCAGACCGGGCGTCCGATTGACGCGCCGTCTGCGACGTTGAGTTCCTGTTGTCGATACGGAACTTTTGGATACATCAACTTCGGACTTTGTGTCAGTTGATGTATCAGCCTCTCGGCTCGTGGAGGGGACCCTCCCGAACGAGCTTGCTGTGTGCGGGAACCCTAGGCTGGCTGCGACTGCTACTTCGACAGCGACGACCGTGCAGAGATCCTCAGTGGACTGCGGCGACGACTGTGCAGAGATCCTCCGTGGACTCCGACGACTACCGTGCAGAGATCCTCAGTGGACTGCGGCGACGACTGTGCAGAGATCCTCAGCGGACTGCGACGACTACTACACTCAGCAATCCTACGTGGATCAGTGCTTCAGGTCCTGCGTGGGCCTGGTCCTGTGTGGGCCTGATCCTGTGTGGGTCCGATCCTGCGTGGGTCAGCGCTCAGCGGTTCTGTGTGAGCCAGCGCCTACAGGTCCTGCGTGGGCCCGGTCCTGTGTGGGCCCGATCCTGTGTGGGTCCGATCCTGTGTGGGTCATCTCTCAGCGGTTCTGTGTGAGCCAACTCCTATAGGTCCTGCGTGGGCCCGATCCTGTGTGGGTCACTGCAAGGTTAGTACCTATCGATCCTTCGTGGGTCCGACGACTTAGATGGTTCAATGATCATCTTTATCGTCATCCGAAGAAGTATACCTGTGTGAGCTGAATCTTGTGTTACTCTCCTTTGTGGATTGTGTTGAGCTATCCTGTGTGGATTTACCTTTTACTCTCCTTTGTGGATTGTGTTGTTCTATCCTGCGTGGGTATGCGTTTTTCTTTCCTGTGTGGACTGGGTTGTGCTTGGGCTCGGACGTTGGAGCCGAACGGGGAATTGCAGACTTAGGTATATGTATGGGCATATACCTAAGCCGTGTCAGATGTTACTTCGTGATTGTACTTTTCCTTTGTGGATTTCGGGAGACCTTCGGGGGTCTCGGGGTCCCTACTGAGTAGCTTATACTCACCCCTGCACGGGCTATGCCCGCACTTCGTGGTGTTGGTTGCAGACGACGGACAGCGCTGATCGTGGAGGAGGCGTGCAGAGCAGGACAGTACCTGGAGGTGGACCGCTGGACGAGACGTACTCGGAGAGGTTAGGTGGACCCGAGGAGCAGTGGAGGCTATCTGTACCCACCCTTCAGGTGGGACTTCCAGTGGACGGCTCGACGCTGCAGTTTTTCCTTTCAGTTGCTGTTTTTTCCTTTCAGTTGTACTTTACAGTTGGGCTTGTATTTACGGCCCCCTTTTTACTTTCAGCACAGCTTGTACAGTTTTACTTAGTATTTACCTTTCCGCTTGCTTACTCTGTGGTGCTTGTTTACATTTCAAGGCAATGCCTTCCCTTTTTGTTGGTATTTACGCCTTGGTGCTAGTCGCCAGCCCCTGGCCTATGGAAGGCAGGCTTGGGGTAGTCAGGGCACGGGCCCCGAGGACGGGTCGTGACAATTGGTATCAGAGCTGGTCGGTTCTACCGCAGACTCTGATCTTTCTTCTATGTGAAGCAATAGTGTTTAGCGTATTGAGTGTGGTTATCAGTCCAGGGAGTCCAGTGTTGGTGCGGCGGCCGACGTATCCATACACCAGGACCCTGACTTCTGATTTCCTACTTAATGCACGAAAACATTGATTGCATTTGTGTTTCAAGTTTTCTTTGTGATTACTTGTGTCAGCTCACCAGGTATACTGTTCTGACCGTGGCATACTTGTTTCCTTTTCAGGATGGCACGACGACAGCAGCCAGCTAGGGTTCCCAGAGTAGGGCACGACGACAGCCCGTCGAGCGACGAGGCCTCGGTACAGGGCCCGTTGACAGCAGAGGCACTGGCGGTACCTTTACCCGCCGAGCCCCCGATGCTTCCAGCACTGGCAGCTGACGACGCACGACGCCTTGGAGCTCTGCACGAGTTCCAGCACCAGCGACCACCCAGGTTCCGTGGGGAGTCGGACCCCCAGGCAGCCGAGGACTGGCTGGAGGCGGTCGTTCGAGTTTTCAGGCTAGTGAGGATGCCAGCAGACCTCATGGTGATCCTCGCGGCGAGCCTACTGCACGCAGCAGCCGGACGCTGGTGGAGCCTGATGCTCCAGATACACGATGAGGCCACCCTCATCTGGACGGACTTCGAGATCCTCTTCCGCTCAGAGTTCGTCCCGGCCACCCTCCGAGTGGTGCGCATCCAGGAGCTTCTTCAGCTGCGGCAGGGCAGCTTGACGGTCGCTCAGTACGCGGCAAGGTTCACCGACCTTTCTCGGTACTCGACAGACATGGTACTGGACCCCTTCTTCCGGGCCCGGACCTTCGAGCAGGGTTTGAGACACGAGATCAGGGCATCGCTGATCTCCCTCAGCATCCCGACCCAAGCAGGAGTACTGGAGTGAGCCCTCCTGATCGAGAGCTTCCTGGCTGAGTCCACAGCGAGACCTACCGCAGGGCGGCAGATAGCGGAGTCTTCGGCAGCTGGTAGCCGGCGGATGACTCAGGGTTCCAGGCGGACCAGACCTTCCGGCAGCCGACCTCGGGACACTGGCTCAGCAGTGCAGGGCACCCGGCCCGGAGCCAGCCTTCCAAGAGGCAGACAGTTCTATGAGTGCGGCGGGAAGGGCCACATGGCTCGTGACTGCCCGACCCGTCGTACTGAGGGTCAGCAGATGGTGGAGGGACCACCCAGGCAGAGGCAGAGGGTCGACCGTGGCGGTCCGCAGGGAGGAGGCGGACGAGGCAGAGGAGCTGGCCGAGCAGCAGGTGGTGGGCGACGCTTTGAGGCTCTGCCACCACCTCCACCAGGAGGCCCGCCCCGACCACAGGGAGCCGGCGGGCAGAGACATGCTCAGCTCCAGGCAGCGGAGGCCTACGACCACGGTGCGCCAGAGATGATTCGAGGTACGATCTGTGTCTATTCCACCCTTGCTGTAGTTCTGATAGACACAGGAGCGAGTCACTCTTTCATAGCCACTTCCCTTGTTCGGAGCCCGGAGATTCCGACGGAGCCGTTGGCTCGATCCTTACGGCTAGAGACTCCTACGGGAGCGGACTCGATGATTACGCACTGGTGCCGGCAGTGTGAGCTTACTCTAGGAGGCGAGAGCTTCGGCTGGGATCTTCTTGTAGCAGTTTCGAGGCCTTACGACGTCATCTTGGGCATGGATTGGTTATCTACGGTCCATGCTCAGATTGACTGCATTAAGCGCAAGGTGCGATGTGTGTGCACCGACGGGAGCAGGTTCACCTTCACCGGAGAGAAGGGAGCCTTAGCAGCACAGGATGGACTCACGCAGAGGAGAGGTCAGCCCATCACTCATCAGTTGGCTAGCCTCATCCTGGGAGCAGTTGACGTGCGGAGTCCCGGTTTTCCTGCAGTGGTGGATCAGTACGCGGACGTCTTTCCCAACGAAGTTCCAGGACTACCTCCTCGCAGAGAGGTAGACTTTTATATTGACCTGTACCCCGGGACAGCCCCGATATCCACTCCAGCATATCGGATGGCCCCCGCTGAGCTTCGAGAGCTACGGGTACAGTTGGACGACTTGCAGGGCAAGGGGTTCATCCGACCTAGTGTTTCGCCCTGGGCTTCCTCGATTTTGTTCGCCAAGAAGGCAGACGGGAGCTTGCGACTGTGTGTCAATTATCGTCGCCTGAATCAGGTGACAGTGAGGAACAAGTATCCGCTACCCATAATTGATGACCGCTTCGACCAACTCAAGGGAGCACGATGGTTCTCAAAGATAGACCTCAGGTCAGGCTATAATCAGCTCAGAGATCGAGACGAGGATGTGCAGAAGACGGCCTTCAGGTGTCGGTATAGCCACTATGAGTTCTTGGTTTTGCCTTTCGGCGTGACTAACGCTCCAGCAGTGTTCATGAGCCTCATGAACAGGATCTTCCAGCCATACCTCGATCGATTTGTCGTGGTCTTCATCGACGACATTTTGGTTTACTCGACGACAGAGGAGGAGCACGCCTACCATATGCGTGTTGTACTAGACACACTCCGAGAGCACCAGCTTTATGGAAAGCTCTCGAAGTGTCAGTTCTGGTTACGTGAGGTCCACTTCTTGGGGCACGTCATTTCTGAGGCGGGAGTTTAAGTGGATCCCGCGAATATCGAGGTAGTGCTAGCTTGGGAGCCACCCAAGAGCGTGACAGAGGTGTGGAGTTTCTTGGGCCTAGCCGGATACTATCAGAGATTTGTGCCGGACTTCTCCAGAGTTGCGGCCCCACTCTCAGCTTTGACGAAGAAGGGGAAACCCTTCGTGTGGTCAGACAGATGTCAGCAGAGCTTCCAGGAGCTGAGAAAGAGGTTGACCAGCGCACCTATCTTGAGGTTGCCTAAGGAGGGAGTTGGATACGTAGTCTACTGCGATGCATCAGGGACCGGACTCGGGTGTGTCCTGATGCCGGAGCGGGCCGTGATTGCCTATGGATCACGTCAGTTTAGGCCTCATGAGCAGAACTACGCTACCCATGACTTGGAGTTGGCAGCAGTGGTCTTTTCCCTGAAGACATGGCGACACTATCTGATGGGCGAGCGCTTCACAGTCTTTTCTTACCACCAGAGTCTCAGGTACATCTTCTCTCAGAAGGACCTGAACCTGAGGCAGTGGCGATGGCTCGAGTTCCTCCAGGACTACGACTTTGAGATAGTCTATACTCCTGGGAAGGGGAACGTAGTGGCTGATGCCCTCAGTAGGAGGACGGGCATCCAGCTACTTGAGGAGGCGACAGAGCAGCTAGCCGCTTTGCAGATATCCTTCGTGGATAGAGACGGAACAACCTTCCTTCAGTCTCTCACGGTCTCTCCTCCGCTTCTTCAGCAGGTCAGAGAGGCACAGCGGGGGGACGTTGACTGTGAGACATGGCGTGCACAGATATCCTCGGGACATGCACCTGATGGTTTCTCCCTTGGATCAGAGCACGATGTCTTTTTCAGAGGACGTACCTTGGTACCAGTCGCTTTACGAGAGGAGGTTCTGAGAGAGTATCACACTTCTCCTTTGGTGGTACATCCTGGAGTGGTGAAGATGTACCAGGATCTCAGGCGACAGCACTGGTGGCCGGGCATGAAGAAGGCTGTGGAAGAGTTCGTTTCACGGTGCCTCACCTGCCAGCAGGTGAAGGCAGAGCATCAGGTACCAGCAGGCTTGGTACAGCCCTCGGAGGTCCCGGAGTGGAAGTGGGACGGCATATCTATGGACTTCGTGACTGGACTTCCATGCACTTCCAGAGGTCACGACTCCATTTCGGTGATTGTTGACCGACTCACCAAGTCGGCACACTTCTTACCCATCCGAGAGCAGGGCTCAGTGGAGAGCTTGGGGCGTCTCTACGTTCAAGAGATTGTACGACTTCACGGTGTGCCATCGACTATCGTCTCCGATCGGGACGCTCGTTTTACTTCCCGGCTTTGGAAGGGGTTGCAGGAGGCGTTCGGGACGCGACTACGTCTGAGCACCGCCTTTCACCCTCAGACGGATGGTCAGACGGAGAGGACCATTCAGACTCTCGAGGACATGCTCCGCGCATGTGTACTCGACTTTGGTCGCAGCTGGGAGGACCACCTACCCTTGGTGGAGTTTGCGTACAACAACAGCTACCACTCCACCATCGGGATGGCACCCTACGAGGCGTTGTACGGCAGGCCATGCAGATCTCCTTTGTGCTGGACATACCCTGGAGAGTCAGCACTTGTGGGGCCAGAGATGGTCCGGGCCATGACAGAGAAGGTCCAGGTCATCCTGGAGCGGATGAGGACAGCACAGAGCCGGCAGAAGTCATATGCTGACAGGAGGCGGAGGCCACTAGAGTTTGAGGATGGCGACCACGTCTTCTTGCGGGTCTCACCTCGACGTGGTTTGAAGAGATTTGGCCGAGGCGACAAGTTGTCTCCATGCATCATCGGACCCTTCCAGGTCCTCAGCAGGGTTGGTGAGGTGGCTTATCACCTGGCTCTGCCACCTCAGTTTCACCGGGTGCACGACGTCTTCCACGTATCCCAGCTGAGGAGATACGTGCATGACCCGACGCACATCATTGACTATGGGGAGCTAGACGTGGATGATGGAGCGACTTTTGCGGAGGTCCCAGTAGAGATAGAGGATCGACAGGAGCGGGTCCTATGTGGGCGATCGATTCCTCTTGTGCGCATCAGATGGCAGCACGGGAACCTCCAGGAGAGCACTTGGGAGTGGGAGGCTCAGATGCGTGCTCAGTACCCACATTTCTTTCCCTAGATTTTGATGTATCTTTACGGGGACGTAAAGTCCTGAGGTGGGAGTAATGTAAAGACCCGTAAATTTCAAGGAAATTTTTTTCTTAATTTTCTTTGAAATTTTACAAGAGCGCAGTTTTTGACGGCACCTGATTCCGAGGCCCGGTGTGCCCGGAATCATTTTCCGAAATTTGGCTCGGGTACGTTCAGTGAACGGACGAGCGGGTTTTTCTAACTTTTGAACCGGTGCCCGGAATCGAATTCTGAGGGCACCGATGAAATCGCAGCGCCGGTATTCGCTTAGAAACGCCTCTTCCGGAGTTGCGTTTGCTCGGGTGTGGTTTTTAATTTTCGGGCTTAAAGTTAAGAAATAAAATAATTTTGCGACAACTTTATTTTATTTCACTTAAGCCACTTGGAAGCCACTTGAAGCCACTTAAAGGCGGCTTGAACTGAGTTGAACTGGATAGGATGCTATCTAGAAATATCCTACCCCTTTGGTAGGATATTTGTGAGGTGGGGCCCGCACGAGCCCCGCCGTTTCTTTCCGCTAAGAAACGCACCCGTGAAAACCCGTCTTAATGAAAGTCAACCGACGCGTTTTCTAAATTCTTAACAGACCATTTAATTGGGCGGTTTATTTTGTGAATTAAATGGGCTGTTTCTTTCGTGAATTAAATGGGTCGTTTCTTTCGTTGAATTAATTCAACGAATTGATGGATCATTTCTTAACCAGTTTTTCAAATTCGTTGGCGTAATAAAAAAATAAGGCCAACGCTTAACCTCTGGTTATTTGCGCTTGAGAAGATTTGAGAGAACCCTCGTAACTTCTTCTCCCTCACGAAGAATGCGAAGAACGCAAAGAACGCGAAGAAAGCGAAGAACGCCGAACCCGGAAATCGACGACGCCTTCGCCCGAGACGTTCTTTCGATCTCCGATCTCCGATCTCCGATCACCGACCATTTGAGGTGAGTGATTTCGGATTTCCACTCAAGGTTCTTTTCTTTTGGTTTTAAACACAGATTTAATTAATTATACTTTAAATCTGTTGTTCTTGGTTCGTTGAGTTCTCCGACTCAACGTCGGTTTCCGTGACGACGCGACGCCTCCCCTCGACGACGCGATGATCCCTCTCTTCCACGACGATCCTTTCCGCGAAGAACGCCCGCGCGCGACGATCGACGAGGTGGGGATTTATTTTGGAAAATTACCCCTTTTTAATTTTTTTTTCCCGTGAAGGTTCTTTGAAAATTAAAAAGTCGGTTTCAAATGAACAATTTTATTTTAATTAAAATTGTCGGTTCATGTGTTGAATAATTTCTCCCGGTTGTTTATCTCTAACGCGGAGGGTGCGGGCCCAACGAACACGGCCCGACGACCCTCCGTCATTCTTCGTTTTGTGCGGATTTGACGGTCGACGACGGAATGTGCCGCAGTGGACGTTTGAAGATCCCGCATTAAAGAACGGATCCCGGGAGGAGCAACGACGCAGACGGGAAGGAAAACGGGCCACCGGAGCAACGCCGGCTGCCCGCGGAAGTTGCCGGCGGCGCGGGGCACCGGCGCGGCGGCGCCGGCGGCCGGAGGCGGCGGCGCCCCGGTGCGCCGCCGGACGAGTCCGCTGCGGCTGAAGCCGCGGCGGCGGCGGCCAACGGACCCCCGGCCGCGCGGGTCCGGTTCGTCCAGGCGGGACGCGACAGAGCCGCATCCGCGGTTCACCAGCGCGGCCCGCACGCGGGCCGCGGTTTCTTCTCAGGCCGCGGGTCGGCGCCCGCGGCTTCCACCCACGCCGCTCGGCCGGCCGAGCCGGCCGAGCCGGACTGGCCCTGGCCGGGCCGGGCCGGGCCAACCGGGTCGGGCCGACCTGGTTCGGGTCGACCTGGGGGGGTCGGGCCGGGTTGGCCCGGGCCCGTACCCCCCATCTTCGGACGTTTTCGTGCAAACGCCTGTAACTTGAGCTTTGTGCCTCCAAATGACCCGCCGTCAGCGGCAACGCGATCCTTGGATCGAGACGGTCGTTTCGGTATATCGCACTCAAGGTTTCAGAATACTTTGAGTTCGGCCGGGTTGGTTCGTACACGAGACCAATCGGGCCCTCGGAGCGGAAACGCTCATATCTTGAGCTACGAACGTCCGATTGACGTACCGTCAGCTTTGTTGAATTCCTCTAAGTGTGACGGATCTTTTGGCATACTCCTCCCAAGGTTTGGATGCAGGTAGAGTGCGGTCGGGTTGGTTTTGCCTTAAAAACCAACCGGGCCCCTGGGACGAAAATGCTAATATCTCTCAGACCGGGCGTCCGATTGACGCGTCGTCTGCGACGTTGAGTTCCTGTTGTCGATACGGAACTTTTGGATACATCAACTTCGGACTTTGTGTCAGTTGATGTATCTGCCTCTCGGCTCGTGGAGCGGACCCTCCCGAACGAGCTTGCTGTGTGCGGGAACCCTAGGCTGGCTGCGACTGCTACTTCGACAGCGACGACCGTGCAGAGATCCTCAGTGGACTGCGGCGACGACTGTGCAGAGATCCTCTGTGGACTCCGACGACGACCGTGCAGAGATCCTCAGTGGACTGCGGCGACGACTGTGCAGAGATCCTTAGCGGACTGCGACGACTACTACACTCAGCGATCCTACGTGGATCAGTGCTTCAGGTCCTGCGTGGGCCCGGTCCTGTGTGGGCCCGATCCTGTGTGGGTCCGATCCTGCGTGGGTCAGCGCTCAGCGGTTCTGTGTGAGCCAGCGCCTACAGGTCCTGCGTGGGCCCGGTCCTGTGTGGGCCCGATCCTGTGTGGGTCCGATCCTGTGTGGGTCATCTCTCAGCGGTTCTGTGTGAGCCAACTACTACAGGTCCTTCGTGGGCCCGATCCTGTGTGGGTCACTGCAAGGTTAGTACCTATCGATCCTTCATGGGTCCGACGACTTAGATGGTTCAATGATCATCTTTATCGTCATCCGAAGAAGTATACCTGTGTGAGCTGAATCTTGTGTTACTCTCCTTTGTGGATTGTGTTGAGCTATCCTGTGTGGATTTACCGTTTACTCTCCTTTGTGGATTGTGTTGTTCTATCCTGCGTGGGTATACGTTTTGCTTTCCTGTGTGGACTGGGTTGTGCTTGGGCTCGGACGTTGGAGCCGAACGGGGAATTGCAGACTTAGGTATATGTATGGGCATATACCTAAGCCGTGTCAGATGTTACTTCGTGATTGTACTTTTCCTTTGTGGATTTCGGGAGACCTTCGGGGGTCTCGGGGTCCCTACTGAGTAGCTTATACTCACCCCTGCACGGGCTATGCCCGCACTTCGTGGTGTTGGTTGCAGACGACGGACAGCGCTGATCGTGGAGGAGGCGTGCGGAGCAGGACAGTACCTGGAGGTGGACCACAGGACGAGACGTACTCGGAGCGGTTAGGTGGACCCGAGGAGTAGTGGAGGCTATCTGTACCCACCCTTCAGGTGGGACTTCCAGTGGACGGCTCGACGCTGCAGTTTTTCCTTTCAGTTGCTGTTTTTTCCTTTCAGTTGTACTTTACAGTTGGGCTTGTATTTCCGGCCCCCTTTTTACTTTCAGCACAGCTTGTACAGTTTTACTTAGTGTTTACCTTTCCGCTTGCTTACTCTGTGGTGCTTGTTTTCTTTTCAAAGGCAATGCCTTCCCTTTTTGTTGGGATTTACGCCTTGGTGCTAGTCGCCAGCCCCTGGCCTATGGAAGGCGGGCTTGCGGTAGTCACGGCACGGGCCCCGAGGACGGGTCGTGACAAATTATCACATTCATTTTATGTATAATGAAACTCACCATATGGTAATATATTAATTATTCTTCAAATCATTTTACATATAGTTAATTGAAAGTACAGTGTAGTTGGTTCTGGGGAACCAAATCCAATAGACTCCAACTTACATTACTTGAAACTACCAATAACGTTTAGTATGCTAGCACTAATATGAAATTAATTATTCTTTTGAGATGGGGATTTAGTATAGTCCCTGCACATTTTCCTTCATGGAAAATATTCATGTTGTGCCCTCAACACATTTAGAAAAATCCATCCAAATGTTATTCTTCCTAATTGTATTATTCATCCATTGATATGACCTTAGATCCTTTGTGAGATCCATCGCTACAGTATTATCAAAATAAAATGAGATAGGTTCATTACTTATAGTCACCACATTAAGGTCTAAGATGATATTTCTTCCCACACTATTTATTTAGACATATCAGAAGGTAAAATATACTCTATCTCATTTTTAGAATTGGTGACCATTTTTTTCATTGATCTCATCTACCTCACAACTCATCGATTAAGGTAGAAGTCATATCCTGGCTATTATTTCATATCATTGTGATTTTCATGAAACCAGAATATGTAAATCCTTTTATGACTAGTTACTTATCCCCCCCATTACCCAATACCTTATTCTTAGTATGGATCAGATACTTAAGGATACTATTTAAAAAATTCAAATGATGATCTCATTGTTATGTTTAATATATTCCTACTATGCTCAAGGCATTAGAAACACCAATCCTAGTACTTATAATGTTATACAAGATGGATCCTATTAATAATGCATAAGGAATACAACTCATTATATATCTTTCCTCTAGTGTCTTATTACTCATTTTTTAGAAAGATATATTCATTTTGATAATGGATAAAATCTAGTATTAGAATATTCAATAAAAATGTCTACAGTACCGTTTAAATATATGTGCCTTGACTTAGTCCAAGAAACCTCTTAGATCTATCATAACTAGTCTTAATTCCTAGAATATTGGTTGATTCACCCAAGTGATTTATAGAGAATCACTTTTTCAACCACATCACAACTTACTATAACGTTTGTATTTTTCCCCCAATAGTAATATATCATCAACATATACAAATACGAAAAATACTAAACTCACTAAAAATTTTACAGACAAAAGTCTCACACTCATTATTTATTAAAAAAATATCCTTACGGATTCATAAAAGTGAATTTTATTTGATATTTATGCTTTATTCAACCATTAAGTGGATATATATAATTTTTATACCATATTGGTATCACCTGATTTCAAAAAACCATCTAGTTGTTACATATTTACATCTTATTAAAGAAATTTCACAGATTTTAACATTGAAACTAGTTAAAAGGATTAAATAGAGTCTATTCCTTGACATTTCTTAAAACATTTTTCAACTAGTCATACCATATTGTTTTTTTCAATACCTCATATATCAGGATTCTTCTTGAATACCGTTTACACGGATTTTTTTAAATCAACTATATAATTTTATGAAACCCATTTTTGTATTTGATATATGGGATCCATCTCAAAATTCATGTATTCTTTACACATTGAAATTTTTTAGATTCTTAATTCCAACAAATCGGACAAAGGTTCATCTTTATCTACTAATAATGAAACACAATTCTCAATGACTAAAAACATATTTCTATTTTGATATCTAACCTATATAGTGATCCTAAATAATAATTGTGTATATGGAACAAAATATTCTAGGGAGAATTATGGATTTTTTATCTAAATAACCTATTCTATATCTTGAGCATCAACTTAATAAAATATATTCTTTCACGCTCTATCCCTTTTAGATATGTAATCCCTCTCAATGAATGCAGTATTTCATGAAACTATTTCCTTATATTTTGGGGGTTCATATATATAATATCCCCTTATTTCCATAGGATATCAAATTAATATAAATGTTATTCCTCAAGGATTTAGTTTTTTTCAAGATATAACCTTAAGAAATTAAATTTATCTACATACACATTTATCTAAAAAAATTGATTTATTACTATACAATAACTCACATATAATTTCATATTCTACATTAGTTGGTACTCAAATTAGTATTTATGTAACAAAATGTAATGAAAATCCCCAAATTGATAATGGATGGTATTAATAGGTCATCATCAACCTCACCTTTTCTAATAAGGTGTGGTTCCTCATTTCACTAACATCATCATATTTTGGTGTATAAGTAAGAGTGGGTTGAGATGGAAACCAAATTCCCATAGATAGACGATGAACTCTTAGTTAACACTTTTGAAAAATTCACCTACACCAATTATTTAAAAATATTTATAAAGGCCTATGAGCTATTGTTCTACACTATACCAATGGTTCCCAAAACAATTGGGAGTATCTTCATTTGGAAACGCCTACAACAATAATTTTATAGAAACTGTTTGTATCGGGGGCTTAGATTTGGATGTGACCAATAATATTTGTAAACCATTACTATAGGATTCCAATTAACACATTATCTAATAATATTTCAACGACACTTTAATCACAAATTATCCAATATATTTCATATTTCAAGAAAATATATGTTTTCAACCAGTCACAATACAAATTTAATAAAATAAACATATTGTATGGCTTACATTTAATCAATTTATAATTTTTAAAAAATAAAAATACATATATAATTGATTACTATCATAAAAAAAATCCACTTTTTTAAAAAAATATCAATTCATAAATGAAGGGGATAATATCTCCCTTAGGAAAACCACTATCATCCTGATCATTACTTTCGTCACCTTCATCATATTCATCCTCAGTAAAATCATCGCCTCTTAAATCTAAATGGAAATAAACACCAAATACTTCATTTCCCTTCCCACCACTTGGAAGGTCATCACCATCTATAAATACATTATATAAGGAGTGAATCATAGATATTCATGAATAAAAAACCATAGTGGGATATGATGAATGTTATGGATACAAACATATCATAGATTTAAAAAAATTCTTGTTGAAGATTTTATTTTATTCATGATCCTAAATGAGTACATTTTTAGCCACAAATGAATCTATAGATTTGTAATTTTTCTCTTCACATTCCCCTAGTATCTAGGTTCTACTAATGATATTAGTGGTTTATGGATATAGAATATACCTAATGTGAATGATATTCTTCCTAACCTAATAGAGGAATCTCCCATGGTGATAAGAAATTAATATATATTATAAATGATCTTTTGACATGATGTTGTTATCCCTTTACATATAATGGGGCTCCAAATCACAATGATGAAAATATAAATGAGATATATAATTACAAAATAGATATGAAAATTTCAAAAAATTTAATTAATCATAAAATATTTTTTAGTGTCAATTAATTTATAAAACACTCCTCTTTTTTTCACTCAAGAAAAATAATTTAACGTCAGGTACACACACTTCTATGTCCAATACCACCCACTAAAAAATTTCATTGAATATAAGAAAATATTATTAAATAAAATTTTATTGAGGATTTACATTACATGTGAAACTTTATCCAAAAAAACCTCAATATTTTGGGTAGTGGTAGGTAAAAAAGGAATATTTTTGGGTTAGAAGTACTTCAATATGAGTTTTTTATTTACATTAATAAAAGTAAGGTGTATAATGTTAATGATGTTTCCTTCATTATTTTTATATGACTTCAACTATTCTCCATGAATTATTCTAACATTTGGTAAATTCTTTATTTAATGATATGAATTAGATTATATTCAGAAATAATAATTTATGTTTCTTTTAGTACACATAAATCTGTTTTATGAATTTTCTGATTAATTTTTTGGTTCAATAAATTAAATTTATCTGATTTTTGTTCATTAGCATTCATATTTTCTTGAATGTGGTTGTTTTATGTTATATTTTTTTAAATCATTTTTTATTTATCGTTGTGTTTAAATATGTAATTTATATAGACCATGATAAATACAATAACATAAAAAATGATACAAGATATTATTTTCATGAAATTTTTTTGATACATGTTTGTGATAAATAAAATGTTTTTATCTAATCATTCACATTTTTTTTCAATTTAAAATGGGTTCGTTGTTGAAATTTTCATTTTAAAATTATTGTGCCACTTAAAGACATGATTTTTATTTTTTTTTAAACATCACATGATTTTAATTATGAAACATATTTCAGATTATTGGTTATGATTTTTTTGGTTTAATTAACATGTACTATTTTAGATATTTATGTTTATGTGTTAGGAACCATGGTTTCTTTGTTCTCCCTTTGAGATGGTTTGACTTACTTGATTTGTTTTTCTATAGTTTCTTCTAAAAATGATTTTCTTGGATTTTCTTGATTTATTGAGTGATTGAGTTGTTAGGTTGCATTTGGTTTCTATATATAATTTTGGAATTTTCTATTAAGTGGATGGAAAACCATTCTTTTGGATCGTATGTATGATACGAAGTTAGAAATTGTTTATTTAGAATCAAACAATTATATGTGGTTTTCTTGGTTATAATTAGGACATTTTTTGTGGTTATTTTTCATTTTAGACCTTATTGGTTGATCTTTGGTGTATAGAAGAAAAGGGTAAGTCACTTCCATGATAGATGATTACATTTACATTCATATTGTAGGAACAATGCTTTTACAAATATGGATCTATTTATGTTTCTTATTATATCTATTTGTGTTGGATTGCCTTTCGTTTAAACCATGTTTATCGAGACTAGTTCCGGGTTGGGTTAAGTGTTTCATGGGTGCAAAAATATGTGGAGGTGATTTTTGGATTCATAATGAATACACATTGGGAATCACTAACTCACAATAATAACTTTTATAGTTCGATTCCTTGAATTTATTTCATGTCTTGAATTTTTCTCAGTAGACCTCTTGAATTTGATTCAAAACCAGAAATGTAATTATAGGACACCATGAATTACATTCACCCTTGAATTTAATTATTCCCCTAAATTTAAACCACCCCTAAACACACCCCAAGGATTTAAATCACCCCCATAAATTTAATTAACCCTCTGAACATACCTGATGTTTTAATTCATGTCTTGATGGGACCCCACAAATTTAATTCACCACAAAATTTAATTCACCCATTGAATGTGCCCGATGAATTACTTATGCCACCTAAATGGATCCTATGAAAAGGAAACTCACAACATGAATCAATTTAACAATTAGAAATGTCCTTTTTCTATTTTATTAAATCCAAAATAATTAAATGTTTGGATTATATGTGAATTGAATCTTTTATGACTCGAATGGACTATTCACTTCATGAATTAGTCGTTTCTGAACCTATTTGAAACCCTATAATGCCACAAATTCTAAGAACATGTTCTCTTTTCTCGACAACAAAACATTTCATGAATGACGTCTTAGATTCCTCTTTGATATAGAAGTAATATAACATTGGATCTTAGTGTTCCATACCATGAGTTTTAATGAAATTCTTTTGGTTCTTCTTTTGATACTCAATTTTTTTTATGGAATTTCCAATTCTCATTGAAGGGACAAATGAAGTTGTTTCTGTAATGGATTAGTGGTTTTTCTATTACCTTATCTCATTTGGAGGTGTTTTTATAAAAAATATTCATGTTTGACTGTATTTATTATAAATATTTTCTTAAATTTGGATGGTCTCACCCATACATTGTTCGCATTGCATAAATAAATTAAAAATCACTTATTCGAAGAAACTCATGTGTAGAGACCACCCAATGATCTTATGGGATATCTAGGGGATTTGATCACGTATTTCTTCACATAAGATGTGAAATTACCCTTGAATTAAAGAATAGGAAGATGTGATGAATGTGGAATTGGTTTAAGACTATGAATTTATTAATTGGTTTGATTCATTGAGATGTTGGAGGATCCAAAAAATAGATAATCTATTACTTGTTAATTAAAGGAGATAAATTAAGAAACATGTCATGGAGTTTGAATTGGGATAAATGGAATACATGGATTTCATGTAAATGTGGTATTTCTAGTAGATACTTGAGGGCTTGGACCACTGTCTCAAGAGACGTGGTATTAGTTATTTACCTTTGTGTAGGGGAATCCATCGTTTTTTATTCTAATTTTTACCCTTGTTAAGGTATTGTTCCATGGGAAGACATTAGATAATCCAACTTGGGAATCCACATGGAGCCCAGTATAAGGTAATATTTCTCCATAGCATATTATTACACCTAGGGAAGACATAACTGTTTTAATGTTCCGTATATTGAACCGGATGAAAAAAATGTTGGAAATAAAAAAATTTCAGCTAACTGGGTAGGCTGGTTTTAAAAACCGAGTATCAGAACTTTTTATTCCAATATTCGACACTGCGGCGTTGATAAAATAAAAATATGGAATTTATTTTATTCATAATTATGTGCATTTTCTTTTAAAAAAATTAAATAACTCTAAAATGGTTCATCGTATGAGAAATCAAAGACCACTGTTAGGTAGAGAATGTCGTGTTTACCCTAGGTAGGGTATAACCTTGATTCGCATTGGGTGTTTGGCACCCTCACACATGATAATGACATATTTATTTTTAATTAATTAATTATTCACGTTTCTATATATTAAATAATTATTCTCTCACAAAAGGTTAGTTGAATGAGAAATCTGAGACATCCAATTGTTCCAGGACAAGGGGTTTACCCTTGATAGGGTATCACTATTGCGAGCATCAGATTTTTGTTCATATCACACCCGAAGATAATTTATTTGTGTTATAAATATTTTTTTTGGTCGTTAGAGATAATAATAATAATTTTTTTATTTATATTTTTTTTATGACAACAAATGGGATTGCACTACCACAATTAGTAAATTGTGTTGCGGTGTAAATAATAACTGGGAAATATAATAAATTCTATATTATTAATTGTTCAAACTAAATACAAATCTGCAATCAATGTTAATTTAATAATTGTTATCCTTTTTATTAATGGTTGCTGTCTTTTAAATATTTATGGTGTCGTTGATGGGTTGTATTAGATAATGTGATTTTTAATTATAGTTATTATTATTATATTGAGACCCAAACATTGATGTATATTTATATATGAGGTGTGTATATATATATATATGAGATTAAATATATATATATAGTTATATATACATGTGAGGGTATATATATATATGAATATAAAATTGTGTATATATATATAACACGTATATACATGGTTCAATATTTATTATTAGGTTAAATAAAATATTATTAATTACCCACATAAATTCATGTAACGTTTCAACATAAATCAAGGTGTGTACTTTTATGTTTTTAATCCAAATCATTAACGTGACTCAGGGCACGCGCATGCGCACCCTAATGCGGGTCCTGAACAATTATTAAAATTAATTAAATGATCGTTCATGATTTATGTTAAATATTACATCGCACCATAGTGCAGAGTTCATGATAAAAATAATTAAAAAGGATTAAAAGAAATTAATGGAATTTTAAGAGGTATAAAAATAAAAAATAAAATAGATACGGTTGGAGAGAAATTAAAAATAATTAAAATGAGCTAAACCCATTTTAATTATTTATTTCATTTCTTCGAACATTTTATTTTTATTATTTTATTTATTTATCTTCTTTTTAGTTTTCACTTTTTATTTTCTTTCCTTTACGTTTTCTTTGTTTATTTTTCCTCTCCTCTCTTCCTCTCCTCCCTCTCATGTCGCGCCTCTCCCTATCCATAGGTTGCGTACCACCTTGGTTCCCCTTAGGAAGACCATAACTCCTCCCTAAGTCGTCCATTTTATTCGTCGCCAGGTGCGAAGTAAACCATAGGGAAATACTAACCTTGTTCAAGTGGAATCGTATGTTTTCGTTGAATATCCAGCACGCAGTTCACAGTGGAAGGATTATACCCTATTTTGGGGTTTTTCTAAAATCATAATTTTTCTTCCATTTTTGGTCGAACAAAACCCTACCATGGATCATAGAATATTGTATGAGTATATGGTAGGGATTCTACTCTCTTTCCCTCTATTTCATTGTGATTTATAAAAACACACCGTTGTGTCGTTAGTCGGTGCCTACCATCTATGTCCAAATTCACCCCATTTCTTTAATTTAAATTTTACACCTAATTGTTGAAGCCCTATTATTCATAAATTATATTTTTTTAATTTGTTTCAATGTGGTTGGACACCCCTTTGGGTGTGCCGACATGGTCGGTATAAATTTCATTTTCCCGGGTATTTAATTCATTTAAGTGCATGTGTTGAGCATCCTATTTTTTGAGTTTAAGTTAAATATTTATTTTAGAATAATTATGAATCGTGAGTTGCTGGATCATTGGTAGTTGTTTGTGCTGAATTATTTATTTATTTAAATGTGCACGTTCGGGCATTTAATTTAATTAACTACATGTGTGGCAGAACCTATTTTTATTGTATTGAATTTAAATAAATAATTTAGATTAATTATGAACTATTAATTTTTGAAATATTGGTAGTTGGTTGTGCAGAATTATTTATTTATTTAAAAGTTATTCTATGTACTTTTGTTAATGCAGTATCTTTCCTTTTTAGTATTGTTATGCTGCAATATTTAATTTTTACATTGTGATGCATGGGTGTATATTTTTAGTTTTCAAGCTCTTATTTCATATGTTGATGTCATATCTGCTTCTGTGAAAACTTTAATTAAATTTAGAGTGGGGAAATATGGTGGGTCTCGTATTAAGGGATATTCTTAGACCCTCTGTTCCTGACGGTTACCACTATGTATCGGGGCAGTGTCGTTGTCTTTTCCGAACCAAGACTTCCTCGGGATATATAATAATAATGAGTGACACCAATTCCAAAAGGGCACATCAAGATGGATCTGTTGGAAATGTGGCTAAGCCAGCCTCGGATGATACTCGACCCCTTTTTGCGAGATCGGGGAGGACTCAGCTCTGTGGTATTGGAAAATTGAAGTATGTTCCATAGTGACACCTTCGGGACGGGCTCAGACTCCAACTATCAACTTGAACCGTAATAATGATGCAGTGGAGGTTTATATTAATGTCTTTGTAATTCTGTTGAGATTTCAAATATTTTCAGGTGTATTGAAGCACACTTGGTTGAAAAATGACTTAGACCCCAAGTTAAAGAACAAGCTTAGGTGTATTCATCATCATTGTTTTACCATACTCTTCTAGGCTTCATATATATGTATATGTGTATTCTTCTTATAGGTACTCCTTTCAGACATCCGTCTTAGGTCAAAGAAGGTGATTAGGGACGGGTGTCGTTGGGAACTGGGACCAAGTTAATTATTTCATTGCAATTAATCAATTATCTAAAATTGTTATATAGTGGCACACTATAATTTATTATACCATGAAATGGAATGGTTTAGACACCGCATGTGCTGGCCTGCTGGGATTTTCATCACACCATGCTCGGGTGTCCATGACACCCAAGCAGATTATATGTCTGTAGCTATTGAAAAAGGGAAGCGTGCTACTTCTGATGCTTGATTGTTTCTTGTTGCTTAGGATGGAGACTGGGGAAGAGGACCGACCCTTTCTTGTGATGCAGCTATCGCACTTCCTGTCTTTTATTTTTACTTGACAGTACACTTGGGTTTCTATATTCCATGGTTTTAGTTTAGAAAGACATCATGGCGTGATATTGTTTTCTGAGCTTCTACCCACGATTCTTATTCAGTTGGATTATCCACATTGCATCTACTGCGGTTTATTAATTTATATGCTTCTGCTGTTTAATATTAATTGTTGTTTACTTCCACTGTGTATTTCCTATTACCTATGAGGGCATTGTCTCCACCACGGACATGTTAAAAAGGCCCTCACTACTAGTCTGTAGCTTCTGGCATTCGGAGAGATGTGCTTGAGGTCATGTAACCCACCGATCTAACCACTGTATTAGAGGTGAGTTGGGTGGGGACCTTATGAAGTGGTATTAAAAGTGTAATTTTTTCCTTTGTCTTGTTGTTTTATGTTCGTAGACAGGAGACTATGAATGTGACAGCATATGGTTAATAGTCGTTCTTGGGACTGATCACCCCATGTACAAGAAATAACCAAGTGTCCAGGGTTGGAATTGTTGTTCATGCTTTTTGATGATACAATTGATATGATTTCACCATGAGTGATTAGTGTAATTTCCGCTGCTTATGAATTTATGGAATTTATGATATTTTACCCTTGGCCTGTTACGGTAAGGATGAGGATTTTCATGAATCATAATAGGTACATAGGAATTCACATGTCATACATACTTCCATGCCATGTAGTTGAATTTTATGTTTCCTATTGATTCAAATTTTGTGGCTTTAATATATTCAATGTCTAGTAAGTATTTAGCATGCCTTCAAGATACCATGTTTTGGTGATATATTTAGCATGCTAGCCTATTGTCATGCTGTCTGTTTAATACCATGTTTTCCTTTTATCAAAATTCTTTTCTTATTAGCATGTCTTTATGATTAAAATGTCATGCTTCTGTGATTACAACATGTCTATATCTCTTACCTTCTTGTAGTGACCTGCTATCTTGTTTGTTATGTAATTGGTTACTTTGCTAAAATTTAATTTTTTCCTTTGAATGGGATCCAAATTCCAAAAACTATAAGGTGTATAGTCTCTTTATAGGTTGATAGAAACCCATATGACTAGGACGATATTTTTTTGAGCAGGTTATAATTTCAAATAAATTTTTTAACTACCTAAAGGCCCAACTAGAACCAAGTAGGCTAGTAGGTGTATGTTCTTTATGTGATAACTCAGTATGGGTGTTGCAAATATTAATAATTAAACAACTGTTCTTATTGGGTTGCATTTAAATGAACTCAGGTCAGCTTACTGGGACCCTTGTAGGTCACCTTATATGCTTAAAAGGAATTTATTTGATAGATTTCCTAATTAAGGATGAGATTTCAATTAATGAAAAATGTTTTAAAATTGAGTTTTATAAAACATTCTTATGTTTCCCTAGAGGCATTGATTAAGATCATGTGCCTTGTGTTTTATTTTGAAAAATTGTACTTGATTTTTAGATTAAATCTTTTGATGATTAAATATTAAATGTGATTAAATGTAAAGGGCTTGGATATGGAACCTGTAGCGATGTCCTCTATTTAAGACCCTGATGTAAAGGTAGTTTTAGATTCTCCTTCAGTTTCTTTAGAGAAAAACCATTCACATTTCTTTGTCCCGAGTCGGACCCCCTTGTTTAAAATAACACCCTTGTTCAGATTGGTGGTCATGTTATCGTTGACTTTTGTTTTGTGCTTGAGCATCAAGTAATCCCATTTTCCATCAGGATAGTCTTACCTTAAAAGTAGTAAAATACTTAATAGGTCATTTGATCCTATATTTTCCACAATATTGGATGATTTAGTATTTCATCCTCCGAGTTAAAAGTCATCTTACTTCTGTATCACCTCGGGGTAGTATGCATTCACGTGCGCGGTATCGTCAAGTTCTTAACATTGTGATGAACTGGTTGAGTTCAGTGTAAACATAAATTCTTGAACTGTTAAATATGTTTTGGGTCATCTCTCTAGTACATTTACTTCTATGTTAAAGTAGTCATGTTTGTCCTAATGCTTGGGATTACTTCTAGAGACTCTGGTGTTTTGCCACACCAGCTAGCTTTGTTGGGCTTTCACGCCTATTGTTTAAACGTTTTCCATCAAGTAATCTCCAAATACTCTTAGTGTACTCTTCCTTAACTGATGATAATGTCCCATATCATGATTTCATCCCTGATTCAGTAAGAGATAATCATTCTTAGGCCATTCCAAAGCTTCAATAGTTTTTGGGATTGTTTAGGATGGTTTTTGTAGAGTTACATGCTGACGCATCATTTTTATAGAGGTTTTGGTTAGACTTGAGTGACCCTTGGATTTCCATGTAGCAATTATTTGGATAAACTCTTGTACATCAACTATTTCTTCTGTTATGATCACAAAGTGGATGTCCCTATGGGCTCAGTCAATAACCTATTTCGGGCATCTTATCCTTGTACAAACGTCACCCTCGTAAACATGGAGTATGGGCTATCTTGTGTTAGTTCCTTTCACTCATGTTGTTCCAATCTGAGTTTACCATGTACATGTTTTTCGGGATCAGTGATGATTAAATCAAGGATCATCATCGGAATTCAGGTATGAATTTTTATGGGCCTATTCATGGTAAATGTGAGATACCATGGAAGAAGGTATCACAGTTCAGTTCTTAAAATGCTAGTCATTTAAGCCGAGCATCTACTTAAATGGTCAGATGGAGTGTCTCGACTTGGGCTTAATGGTTGATGGGGAATCGACCATTTTACCTATTTCAGAAATCACGTGAGAATCACTGCTATAATTCTTAAGGCCATTCCTTATAGGAAATTCTGATGTAGGAAGGTTTCGTGACTCAGAACATGCTTCTTTCTAACATTAAAACCTAAGGTGGGAAGTAACTTTGGCCAAAATTTAATGAGATGAAGACATGGTCGTGTCTCTAGATGAACGTGTTTGGATAAATATCATCTCGATGTTTTAGTTTGAGCATGAGTGTTGGCTCAGATCTTGATGGCTTTTGTGTCATTTTCCTAACCAATGATTGAATGCATGTTGGGAATTTAGAGATGCAACGCGACCTTTTGTGTGAGACTGCATGAACCTATAGATCGGGTGAGAGTTATTTTGTTCTCGAAGGCTTCTCAGGGACGAGATGTTTTTATTGTGGGATGGTTGTAACATTCTGTGTTTTGAAATGGATGATAAAAATACATGAAATAAAATTTTTCATTAACTGGGTAGGCCAGTTTTAAAAACCGAACATCGAAACTTTTTATTCCTATAGTCGACACTGCAGCATTGATAAAATAAAAATATTGAATTTATTTTATTCATATGCGTGTGTATTTTCTTTTTAAAAAATGAAATAACTCTAAAATTTTGCATCGTATGAGAAATATGAGACCACTGTTAGGTCCAGAATGTCGGGTTTACCCTAGGGTGGGTATAACCATGCATGGAATTGGGTGTTTGGCACCCTCGTAATTGATAATACCATCTTTATTTTTAATTAAATAATTATTCCAATTTTTATATATTAAATAAAAATTTTCTCACAAACGATGCATCGAATAAGAAATTCAAGACCACCAATATTTTCGGGATGTGGGGTTTACCATAGACAGGGTATAACCTTTGTGAACATCAGAGGTTTGGTCATATCTCACCCGGATATAATTTATTTGGGTTATAAATCTCTTTGTTAGTCGTTAGAGATAATAACAATAATTTGTTTATTTATATTATTATTTGTGTTGATGACAACAAATGGAATTTCACTACCAAAATTAATAAATTGTGTTGTGTCATAAATAATAATTGGGGAATATAATAAAAGATATATTTTTAATTGTTCTATCTAAATACAAATCCACAATCAATATTAATTTAATAACTGTTATACTTTTTATTAATGCTTATTTTAATTTAAATATTTATAGTGTCATTGATGGGTTGTATTAGATAATAACAATTTTAATTATAGTTATTATTATTTTATTAAGGCAAAAACTTTGATGTATATTTATATATGAGGTGTATATATGTATATATATATATGAGATTAAATATATATATATATATATTTTTATATACATGTCTGGTTGTACATATATATATGAATATACAAATGTGTGTATATATATATATAACACATATATATAGGGATCAATATTTATTGTTGGGTTAGATAAAATATTATTAATTACCCACATAAATGCATGTAACATTTCAACTTAAATCAAGGTATGGAATTTTAGGTTTTTAATCCAAAACTTTAAAGCGACCCAGGGCGTGCGCATGTGCACCCTATTGTGAGTCCCTGATAGCTATTAAAATTAATTAAATGATTTTTCGGGATTAATGTAAAAAATTACATCATGCCATAGCACAACGTTCGGGTTAAAAATAATTAAAAATGTTTAAAAGAAATTAATTAAATTTAAATAGGGTTAAAAATAAATAATAAAATAGATACAGTTGGAGAGAAATTAAAAATAATTAAAATGAGGTAAACCCATTTTAATTGTTTACTTCATTTCTTCCACTATTTTATTTTTATTATTTTATTTATTTATCTCCCTTTTATTTTTACTTTTTCTTTTTCTTTCCTTTATTTTTTCTTTCTTTCTTTTTCCTCTCCTCTCTTCCTCTCCTCCCTCTCATGTCGTGCATCTCCCTCACCCTAGGTGGCGCACCACCTTGGTTCCCCTTATGAAGACCACCTCTCCCCCGTCTATTGTTTGTTTTCTTTGCTATTATGTGTGATGTAAACCTTAGGGTAAGGCTAACCTTGTGCATGTATAATCGTACGTTTTCATTGAGTATTCTGCACGCAGTTTGTCGTGGAAGGATTTTACCATATTTTGGGGTTTTTCTAAAATCATCATTTTTATTCCATTTTAGATCGAATCAAAGCCTACTGTGGTTCATAGAATCATCTAAGATTATAAGTTAGGGAATATACTCTCTTTCCATTAATTTCGTTGCGATTTATAAAAATTCCCCATTGTGCCGTTAGTCGGTGCCTACCGTCTCTTTGAAGATTCACCCTATTTCTTTAATTTAATTGTGTTTCCTTATTGTTGCAACCCAATTCTTTATAAATTAAATTGTTTAATTTTTTGAAATGTGGTCAGACACCCCTTTGGGTGTTCCGACATTGTCTGTATAACTTCCATTAGCCAGAGTATTTAATTCATTTAATTTCATGTGCTGCATAGCCAATTTTTTGAGTTTAATTTAAATAATTATTTTAGAATAATTATAAACCTTGAGTTGTCAGATATTTGGTATTTGTTTGTCTTGAATTATTTATTTATTTAAATGAGCATGTTTGAGAATTTAATTTAATTAATTACATTTTTTGCCCAACCTATTTTCATTGTGTTGAATTTAAATAAATAATTTAGATTAATTATGAACCATGAATAGTTATATTCTAGGTAGTTGATTGTGCTGAATTGTTTATTAATTTAAAAGTGATTTTATCTACTTATGTTGATACAGTATCTTTCCTTGTGAATATTTTTATGTTGAAATATTTAATTTGTACCTTTTGATGCACGGGTGTATCTATTTAGTTTTCAAGCTAAAATTTTATATTTTGATTCCATAACTTCTACTATGAAATATTTAATTAAATTCAGGGCGGGGAAACAAGGTGGGTCCTGTATTAAGTTCCATGCATAGACCCTCCATTCATAATTGTTAACATTATGCACCGAGGGGTGGTGTCTTTGGCTTTTCCAGACTGAGACATCCCCGGGATTCTAATACTTATGAGTGACACTAGTTCAAAAAGGTCCCATCAAGACGGATCAATTGGAAATGTGGCTAATCCATCCTTGGATGATACTTGAACCCTTTTTCGAGATTAGAATGGACTCTGGGTAAAGCCATGCCTCGAGTGATTCATGGTCTTTCGAAAGATTTCCTTGGATGGGCTCGGTGTTATTGGATAATTGAAGGATGTTCCGTAGTGATACCTTCGAGATGGGCTGGGACTCCAACTCTCAACTTGAACCTTAATAATGATGCAATGGAGGTTTATATTAATCTTGTTGTTAATCCCTTGAGATTTTAGATATTTTCTAGTGTGTTGAAGCACGCCTGGTTGACAAATGACTTTGACCCCATGTTAAAGCACAAGCTTGGGGTATGACTTTTCCTTATTTTACCTTACTCTTCCAGGCCTCGTATATATGCATAAGTTTATTCTACTTATATGTAATCCTTTCAGACATGTAACTTAGGCCGAAGAAGGTGATTAGGGACAGGATCCATTGGAAACTCGAGTCGAGTTAATTATTTCATTGCAATTAAAAAACTATTTGAAATTGTTATATAGTGGCACACTGTATTTTATTATTGTATGAAATGGAAAGGTTTAGACACCATAGGTGCTGAACTACTGGGATTTTATCTCACACCCAACTCGAGCCACATTGAAACCTGATTATATTATATGTTTGCAGGTATTGGAAAAGGGAAGCGTTCTACTTCAGATGCTTGATTGTTTCATGCTTCTTCGGATGGAGACCAGGGCAGAGGACTGGGCCTTACTTGTGAGGCAGTTCTCGTACTTTCTTTATTTTAGTTTTAGTTGACAATATTCATGGGTTTCTATCTTCTATGGTTTCAGTTTAAAAAGAAATCATTGCATGACATTGTTTTTTGAGATTCCTCACTTTATTCTTATTTAGTTTGATTATCCATATTTCATATTCTTTAGTTTATTCATTTATATGCTTCTGCTATTTAATATTAATTTTCTTCTACTTCCACATTGTATTACATATTACCTATGAGGGAATAGTCTCCCCCACAGACACGTTAAAAAGCCCCTCATTTCTAGTCGGCATCCTCGGCTTTCGGGGAGATGCGCTTGAGGTTATGTTACCCACCGGTCCGGCCCACCTCTTAGAGGAGAGCTGGGTAGGGAAATCACAAATATCTCATGCATGTGACTTTATATAGATTCATGTTTTTTTACTTGAGAGATGGAAAAAATGATATGTCCAAATGAAAAAGGATCTTCCTTGTTGGAAGATACCACCGGCAATGGGATGATTTAGTTTTGGATAACCTTATGTGTCTCCCAGAACTCTAGGGTCACCAAGTATATTTTATTTTCCATATTAATTTGTCAATTTGTACACCTATTATCGCTTTATTTTATGCACTATATTAAGAGTGGATTATTTAGAAACCATTGTTTTCAACCTACTTAGAGGTAATCTGAACATGTTTGGGACATTTTTTAAAACCTGGCTATACTTCCGGGTTCGTGGTTTGGGATAGGAAAATGGGGCCTATGTTGGTTGATTCTAGTTGTGATGGATATTCGATAAAATAACAACATTGGGTTTGGGATTGGGTTTTAGATTCTTGTTTTATTGAGTCTCTTAGCCCTTATTTTTATTAATTTTAGAATGTCACTTAGTAACTTTAAGAATGACCATAAATTATTCTATTTTTACCGGATTATTAATCCTTTAAACCTTTTCATGTTTAGAAGTATATTTTATTTAATATTTTTTAAACAACTCTATAATTAATTTCCACTATTATTTCTATATTGTACCAAAGGGTAAGTCTCCTAACTGTATTGTATTCACCCTCATTACTAGTAGGTAGCCTCTAGAAAAAGGGGAGGCACGCCTATGGTCACATAACCCCCAGATTAGTCAAGTGAGGGAATTCCGAGTCAGGGATATTACAAATGAGACTATGATGGGAAAGGTATCTATTTGGGAAAGGTATAAATGAGACTAGGATGTTTCAGGACATGGTTATGAGCACATTCATGGGTGACTCTAACCCATTCATGGGGGAAAACTGAGAAACAGGGGATGGAATTATTATTCATGTTGGTCTCTTATTAGAGTTGATGTTATCTCACCATAGGAGATTCACATGCTATATGACATTATTATTTTATGAGGTTTTACTCAAGGGATGGAATGACATGAGAATGGTATTCTTGCATCATGATCGAAAAATTAGGATATATGTTGACATGAAATATTCATGACAGGGATATATTTATTTCATCCGACATATCTTCTATATGAACTACGAAAATAAATCCCTCGATATACCAAATAAAAAGAGACAAAATATACTTTTATGTTATGAAAATTCACTTGATAAGACAACTTTAGTTGAACCTATAATCAATGTTTTTTTGTTTTTATCACATGTTCAGGTTGACCTATTGTGTATCGTGTATTCTAAGGATCCTGTTGGTAATTTTAGAGAAAATTACTCTTTTTTTAAGTTGAATTGAATGTAAAGACGGTTTAAATCAGTACTCTCTTATCACATCTATGCCAGGACATCATGTGTATCAAGAGAATATATTGGAAGATTAACTTCTTAACATATTCCAAAGGGTCTACAATTCATGGATAGGGATACTATTTTCACTGTGCCTATGGTATCTAATCTGATGATAGAGTTTCAACTTCAACACCCATATATATTTATTGGGGATGTAGGCCCCCCATGTAGCATTGTAATTTTGATTTATATAGTCCTAAAAATCATCAAGTACCTCAATACACATGTTGATTAGTGTTTGAATCTTAATTCCAAAATGTTATGAGGACCAACCATGAATTTGTGGGATATTGTATAATAATATTATTAGTAGGAGGATCTAACCTGGAAGGACTATGAGGTGATGTTTTTGAGCCATATCGATTGAGATACATTTAGGGGTAATAAGTCTCATGTGTTCATGAACATTATATAGGATGGCTATTATGTGATGGACTATCCTAGAAATTTCACTAACCGATAGTGTTTTTATCTATCCTTGGCATCTGATGAGGCCAGTAGGGTGGAGAGTTTCTAGTCTGGGATTTCCTATGAGGTATAACCATATATGAATATATTTTTTCCGAGTTACTTTGGGGAAGAGATGAATCAGAATCAAATTATGGAAGGTAATATGAGTGAGACACTGAGTGTTAGCCAGGATGTTTCATAATGGTGGTCTATGAACCCTTATTATTGAAGTAGGGAGTGCTTTTACAATAGTTATTACCATGGAAGTATTAGGTATAATAGTCTTCAAAGTGGTTAAACCATCTCAAAATAATATATTGATAGATTTTATCTAATGTGTAATGGGAGGATAAAAATTAGTGTACTTACACCAATTTGGAGTGTTGGAATTGCAGTGGTATGGGTCATATTCAAAGGTTATGAAAAGTCCCAAAACAATATAGGAGATCCAAGGGATGAGTATAGAGACCTGAGTTTGGGAAGGACTGACCTAAACCTCATTATATTGGAAGATGGAGTTCCACTAGACATTCAAGTCGGTGTAGGGGACTTGGTTATTTTAGTAGAAATAGTACCATTTATGGGGAACACCCTTTGGGATTAATAATAGATCCTAGGTTAGAGGGTTGATTCAGTTTCACGCTACGCAGTCTTCTATGTCTAACATGTATATAGGTCCTTATACCTTAATTGTTATTATTATTATATAATATACACTAGACTATGTTTTTTTATTCAATAGCATTGTGCTCATTTATATATTCCATTTCTTAAACTATTTTCTGTTTGTTTTTTGGAGTTCAGGGATGGTGTTACAAACATAGACACACTATTGGGAGTGCAGTTAGAGGGTACTATGCATTGTAAGTATTCCTCTCTTGGGATTAGAGTATATCATTTCATTTTGGATATTTTTTCTCTGAAAATTTCATGCTTCAATTTGATCCTTTGTATGGAATAGAAATTGTTATTCTAGGCTTACAATGAACGTTATCAGATGAGAGTTACCTTTTTATATCCATAGGGGGGAATTTATTCTCACGAGGGTGAATGGGATCTTCAAGATGGTCATATAGAACTGATTTATTGCAAATTGGATTTTCTAATAGCCCAATTGAAAATCCCTATTCTAAATGGTGTTGGAATACATCATGATTCATTTACTTATATAGTGGACTATATCTAGGACATCTTTCTAGAATAAATATCCACATCACAATCCAATCAAGAGATTGAGATCAAGATTGAGTTAGTACTAGGAGCAGAGCTAGTTTGTATTCCGCCCTATTTAATAGAATAGGTAGAGCTTCATGATTTGATAGTTCAGTTGGAAGATTTTTAATTAAAGTGATTAATATGGCCTAGTAAATATCAACTGGTTTATCTCATTCTTTTCACTAATAAGGGTAACATGAAATTTTTCTTATGTGTGGATTATTAGAGACTAAACCAGATGATAGTCAAGAACTGGAAACCCATTATAAGAATTGATGATATCTTCAATCAGTTGAGAGGTTATAGAATATTCTCCATGTTTTAATTGTGTTTAGGGTACCATTATTTAAGGTTGATACCTTCTAACATAACTCATAATACTTTTAGAAGTATGTTTGGATTTTATGAGTCATTGTTATGCCTTTTGGTCCGATGAACACACCAATGGTATTCATGGCCTCGATGAATCAGATATTTATTTTATTCCAAGAGTGGTTTGTTGTATTTTAATAAATGGAATATTATAATACTCATAGAAAATAACAGATCATTCCCAAAATTTTGATATCATATTGAGTACATTAAGAGAGAATCTTCTTTATGCTAATCTATCTAAATTTAGTTTCTGAATTGATAGAGTGATGTTATTGGGACGTTTTTCTCAATGGGTAGTGTGGCAGTGGACTCAGAGATGGTTTAATGCATGATATCCTTATATCGACCCAAGAATATATTTTTCATTTGAATCTATCTAATTTTATCATGTTATTATTAAGTATTTCAACTGGGACATCTCCCATTTAATATCACCGATGTCTAGGGCTGACCAAGAAAGTGGTGAATTTTGATTAGTTAGATTCTCATGAGAGATAGTTTCATAAGCTGAAGGGAATGATAACATCACTATTTATCCCAACCATACTTATGATGGGAAAGGCATATACCATGTATCGTGATGCATCCAATCATGGATTTTGAGAAATTCTAATGTTGGAGGATTGAGTGGTTGCATATTGCTCTAAAAAACTGAGCCCTCCTGAGCAGAATTACATTACACATGTTCTAGATTTATAAGTGGTAGAGCACAAAATAAGATATTGAAGACAATATATGAAGGGTGAGAGGTTTTGGGTGTACATAGACTACAAGAGCCTATGGTACATCTTTTCTCATTGGGGACTGATCCTTTAGAAGATGAGGTGGGTCGATTATTTATAGCCTTGTGACTTTAAGTTGGATTACTCACTGAGAAAATAAAACATCATTTTTGATGTCTTAATCTTGAAGATATACAATGAGACGGAATGAGATTCTTTCATTGAGTGGTGGCTAATGGAACTCTATGTAGACATCCATCTAGATGTTTAAGAGACCCATTAATTATAATCTCTAACTTTGACATCTGTTATACCTAATATTTTTCACCAAATAAATATAGAGATGTTTTCCGATCTATATGTCTTACCTGTGAGGGACGTATTATTTGGTGGGGGAACACCGGTAGGATGGTCTCTTTGTAGTGTAAATTTTATTCTTTTTCATGGTCATGCATGGTTTCCTATTGGTTTTCAAGATGAGCTAATGTGGTATTTTTATGCTACTAAATAGGTGGTACATCCAAGTCTAAAAAAGATGTATCTTGGTATATGTAAATAATATTGATGTCTAGGGATAAAGAAGTAGAAAGAGGGTTTTTCAGTGAGGTATTTCACCTTTAAGTAGGTGAAGTCCTAGCATCCAAGGCCTATTGTTCTATCGCACCCTTTCCCATTCAAAAGTGGAAGTGGGTTTATTTCACTATGGATTCCATGATAGGATTACCCCAGAAACCCCACAAGAATGATGCAATATGTTTGATTATAGATTGATCGAAGAAGGTATACCACTTAATTCTTATCACATATACCTTCACCATTAATGATTTGGGTAGTCTTCAGATGGAAGAGTGAGTTTGATTACAATTTATTTTGAGGAGTATAGTTTCACATCGAGATCCTCATTTCACATCTCGTTTTTTACAGGGTCTTTAAAAGGAACTGGGATAATTAGTCCTTAAGAGAACCACCAATAAACCATAGACTCATGAAATATCCATACATATGTAACACCCTGATATTTGAATAAAAAACTACATTTGATAACATATAAAACACAAAACATATAGATTAGACAAACTACGACATATTATTAAAATATTATCATTTAAATATGATCATTTTAACCAATATGTTAAATTGAACGGTCTAAAAAAGGAATTAAAAATCTATTAAATATATATAAATTTCCATTCTATGAAAAATAAATTTATAAATTATTAATAAACTACAACTCAACTTTAAATAAATATATTTTATTCTATAAAAGATTTATTTCCTTCAAAAAAACTCTTTTTTAGAAAATATTTTAATTATTTTTTAGACCACATAGAAATGATTTTTTATGAAATGAAAATAATTTTTTAAATAAACATATTGATATTAACTTGGGTTATTTTTTCTATTTTTTCACAAAATATTTATTTTTATGTGAACGGTAAAAAATACTGATTTTCATCAAATTATCATTTCATGTTAATAAATTAAGTCCATTTTTTATTTTAATTTATTTTAAAAATGTAAAAATTATTATTGAGTTATATTAAATCTAATAAACATCATTTAAATCATAATTATAATAGACTTTATTTTAAGTTTATTCTTAGGAAAAAAAATACATTTTTCTCTAAAAACTTTTTCAATTTGAATAATATTTCCCCATTTTACATAATTAAAATAACCCATAACGAGGAATGATTGCACTGATATTTAAATATTATATATCTATAAATTTAAATTTAAATTCACTTAATTATTATTTTTATTTATATAGTTATTATAAGATCATCTTATGCTTGAAAATGTATTTCATGAAAAACAGGTTTTTCGACATGTATGTGAGTTTAATTTTAATTTAATTATTCCACTTATTTTTTTTGAAATTGGAAAAATATATCCCATATTTGGGATCATAATAATATATATTATCTGATAATTGCAACTTTATTGTTGACCACAATTAATTTTAAACACCGTAAAAATTAATTACCATGAAAATGTCAAAATGGGCTTACTGGGGGTTAAACAAAAAAGAAAATGGTTGAAAAATGACCCATAACTATTCCAATCACTATTTTATGGTCATATATATATTCATTATTTCCTATAAGATTCAGAAATGGACTATTTTGGAGCCTTTTGGGATGTGGATATTTTGTGTGTAATTTAGTCTTTTCAAAAATCAAGTGGGTTATCTCCCCAACTTATAAAAGCCCACCGCTTATCATATCCTTTTCATACATAAAAAACCTATTGGTTTAAAAAATAAATGAACAATACACCTTTCTTATTCCCCTAAAAAACTCTATAGTAAATTTATTATTATATAGGAAACCTAGGAAGGGGTTTTGTGTAGACCTAAACAATTTTTCTAAATAAGATGCAACGTCTTTAACCGATCAACTTTATTTTATTTATTCTTCAACTCACATAAATTTTTATTAAACCATGGTCATAAAATAAAATCATTATATCATATTTAATATGATATTATTATTTTATTATCATAACCTAAATCCATCTCCACTTACATAAAATGGTAAATGAAACTGTTGATCGCATGTACAGTAGACAACTGCCTCACAAATCAGTGTAATTCATTTTCTATAACCTATTCTCACGAATGGATATAATAACATGTTTAATTTTTATATATTATATTGATTATATAATTGTAATTATATAATTATAATATAATATACTACTTATATTTAATTTCTTACAGAATTTGATAATGTAACTCATGTGTACAATGAACAACTGCCTCGCGAAGCGATGTGAATCATGTTTTCACTTAAGTTTTACTTGGATGGTAAAAAATATTAATTTTATGTTTATATATGATATTAATGAAGTATTAATTATTATATAATATAAATATATCATATACTTTCATGCCTTACGATCCATTGAATAAATGATATCATCATTGGTGTGTGTGATAGACTATGGCCTCACGAAGTGATCAATTCAATTTTTTTACTGAATTTTTTGGAGGGAATTTTTAAGGGTATTTAAATAAATAATTTTATATATAAGATATAATTAAAAACATATAAATATAAAATAACACTTAATTTATTTCTATCATGATTGTCAAAATATTGAAATGTTATTCATTTGTACGTATGAAATCTCATCCCCATAACTGTAATAAAGTTCATTTTTCTTTACTATATTTCAGAGTTAGTTTCAAAAATATAATCTTTGTTTAAATATTATAATTATTTAATTATTATTATTCTATATATGATAGTATAATAATCTATTTGACCTTATTAAACATACATAAGAAATTTTTTCCTTATGAGTTATTTATCGTTGAAACATCTAATGTGAAATTAATTAGTTATGTAGTTGAAAGAAAAACATAAAAAATACAAATAAATGGAATAATAAGAATTAAAAAGGTTATTAAGTAAGTATATTAATAACATAATTTTATTATTAGGTAAAATAATGAAAACACGTGATGATTCGGGCTCAAGGTAAGGGTATCGTCTTAAAATGTCCTTCTTGGAGACACATGTTCTTTTACAAAAATAATTTATTTTATATTGTGTATATAATACCCTTTTACCTATTATATAATTTATAATTTATAATTAATTTTATTTTAAGCAAAAAATATGCTACTTCATTCATGGGTTTTATGATTCAAAAATTAGCAATTTGGTAAGGGTTTATTTCAAAATGTCATTTTAATCGGGATTGGTTAGACATGATTTTATCATTGAAATAAATTATTTGATCAATTTATAATAAAAAATAATATTATTAACCTTTATTAATTCAGTAAATTTTCATTTAATATTATCATTTTTTATCACTTTGGTACTTAAAACTACTAATAAGATGTTCTTAAGTAAAATTGACTTTATTTCTCTCTTCAGTTAGAAGACAATTATTTTTTATGTCCTTTTTCTATTAAAAGTGTTTTAAAAAATGAATTTTTCATATTATTATATGAGTATTTAATTTCATTTTTATGCATTTTTTACTTTTTATAAAGTATTTTAAAAATAATATTCTTTTCATTTTTGAATTATGTATTTTTTTACTTTTTACCAAAGTGTGAAAGGAATGTTTCTTATCCTATAAAACATGTACAGAGTTACCAACTATAAAAATAATTATTTTATTTAAATATTAACATATAATTTTTCAAGATTATTTTAAGAAATATGTATTTTCAAAAAAATATTTTAATTTTTATTTTTTCCAAAATTGGTTTTTGAAAGATCAAAGGTTATTTTCCTTAAAAAAAATTAATATTTATTATGTTCCTTTTATTGTTCAATTAAAACAACCATTCTTGGTATAAATTTCATCTAAATTATTAATATATGTACCTTTCATATATACACAGTCTATTTTCCCTTTTAAAGAGAAATTAATGACTTATATTCATTTCTTTAGTTCATTTATTATGAAATTCACTTTAATTATGATAGAAAGAAATATTATGAATCCCATTTTATTTCCATTTATAATTATTATGTTTATACATTATTGTTGATTTCATTTAAGTGTAACACCTAAATAATGAACATTTTATAATGGGTGATCCTATATTTTACTCCGATATGTTGGGTAATGTTTTTAGTCTTATGATGCTTGATATGAGGGATTAAGGAGTAAACCTGATCTGATATGGGGCATTTTTCACCTTATGATATTGTCTAGGATGGTATAATTGACTCCTATTTTTTGTCATGTTCTATTCTTCTTACACATTTCCTAAGAAAACGTGATCTTATAATATGATTTTCATTATGTTATTCTCCCTTGTAAATAATCATGTGCCTTATATTTTAGGATATCATGTTATACTTTTTACTCACATGTTATGGGTATTTATCATTTTTATTACCTTAATGGTATTTTAATCTCACACCTTTCCTCAATGTACTCCCTAGTTTATCACCTGGAGTTCCATGAGCTATAATAGATTTAGGATCTCATTACGGAGAATAAAATTAATAATTTTTATTTTAGCATCTTTTTCTTGTATTATGAACCTATTATTTCAAAGATAGTAATCATCATTATATTTGGGTTGTAATTAAAAGATTTATTTGTTTAAAATTATGCAATAATATGTATAATGGTTAATAAGTCACTATAATTGGTATTAGAGAAAATTTTTACTTATCCTTTGGAAAATATGAGGAGTTAAAATTAGTAAGAACCCTTGGTATATTTTCAAGCATAATACTATGTATAGAAACATTTCCTAGAATCATTTTGAAGTATAGAGTGAATGGTTTTTGTGAAATTGAATATATATCTAGATAATATAAGTGGGAATGGATATGGAAACAATATAACTAGGGGTAATGAAACCAAAAAATGAGTGATAGACCGGACATGATAATTATTTGGTACATGAAAATCAGCCTTACTATGCACATTGTTTGACACTGTTATGAGATATGTTTTGGAAATTCACAAAATCTTTCTAAACTATCATGAAGGAGTTGAATAGATGAAAATCATGGGTGACCTAGCTTAAACATAAAGTGTATTGGATTTAAAACTTTATGGTAGATAATAAGTATAAATTAATAAATACCCTTTTATGTTTTTATGTTATAGAAGTATCAGATGATTATGATGATTTTTTTGGAGTCATTTATGGAAATATAACCCGTGGTTTTTGAATGGGTTTAGTAGAAAATTATTTGTGGAGGAATTTAATTAAAAAATTTTTAAAGGTATTAATAACCTTTAGGGTTTATATAATATTTTTTTATATATGTATTTTTGAATACATTCATCAAATTCTTCATAATTTTATAGGATCAAGTTTAATTATGATTATTATTATCACATAAATTTTGTATTGTTTTATAGAAAAGGGGAAACCCATAAGTTAGGTCAAAAGAAACCACACCTGTAAATTTCACAGGGATTAAACCCACAAATTAATTATGATAAGGGTAAGAAACCTACCAGTGGCCTATGTTATGTTCTGTTTAGTATTAAAATGTTTGATAATAAAGGTTTGATGGATAAATATAAATTATATTTTGGAAAACATAATATAGGGTCAAATATTTTTTAATCACTAGGATTTTGAGGTGATTAATGATATTTTGGGAAATAATTCATTAGGTTAATTTAAATATTTATATATATAACCTATGGTTTTAATGTGGAGTTTTATTTGGGAATAATTCTGTCATGTTTTTTGAGATTTTTTTTTGAAATGGTATGAGACAAATTTTTAGGTTAAAACCTACTATAATGATGAGTTTATTGAGATTATTTAAGATTCTTGGTTATTTTTATAAGGAAGGATCTATGTAAAACCTCTGGTTTCATTGATGAATTTTGGAGATTAATATATTCCTATTCATTTTGGGTATTTTCTTAATTTTTTTTAACAATTTAAATTTTAATAATGATAGGAGGAATATCTTGTTACACAATTATAGATCTTATGATTTCTTAAAAGTTAATTTTTAACCTTTTGGAAAAAAATTCATATTGGATATTTTATCCTTATAGTAAGAGGTTAATTGAAAAGTGATTGAAGAACAACCAAATATGAAATTTTTTTTATAAAATAAAAATATATCATGTAAGTATCTTATATGGTTTTCACTATCTTGATAGATATATAATCACCCAAATCTTGGAAAATTATCATAAAACCAAAATTTTATACTAAAACCTTTATATATGAATCAATAGAATGTCAATTTATCATAGCTTTCTGGTTTGGTGGTTGTTAACTTTCACTGAATCATTTAATTTCTTGTGATCAATGTCATTTATCACTCTCCATATTTATTAACACTTTTCATTCTTGACCATATTTTCACTTAGAATAAATTTTATCTTAAATGAAAACCTTTTCATGTATTATTACAAATGATTTTCAAATTTCTATTTCCCTCTTTTAAGAATATTTCTTAACCCTTTTTTATGTGGGTTTTACACAATGGTAATTTTCAAATGTCAATCCCTTTATAACTAAGCACAATTTGAAATTGCAAGGAATAAATTATTTAAGTGTTATAATGTAATGAATTAATATTTTTAAATAACCTTATATTCTATAGATTATTAAAAAAAGAAACATTGAGATTAAAGGAACTGTGACTTGTTATTAAAATATTATTATTTAAATATGATTGTTTTAATCAACCCATTAGCTTGATTGGTATGGATGTGATTCAATAATTTATCAATTATATATAATGGTTCTACCCAATATAAATTTGTAGATTAATTCTTAAAAAAATGCACTCATGTTTTAATATATATATTTTATTCAACAAAAAAAATAATTCTTTGAAAAATGATTTTTATTAATTTTCAAGACAAACCATTATATTAATTTTTTATCTTTTGGAAATTTTATTTTCTAAAATTAGAATTATTTTTTATGTAAAAATATTTTTATGAAATTTGTGTCAATTTTTTGAACTTTTTGAAAAACATTAATTTTTTAGTTAATAGTGAAAAATTCATATTTTTATAAAATATTAATTTTTAAGAAAAGTAAGTACCATTATTATTTTAAATTAATTTAAATTTAAAATAATTTTTATTTATTTATTAAATCCAATTTATTTCATTTATATAATTTATATAATTTATTTTATTATAATATTATTCCTAGCCATGAAAACATGTTTTTTTTTTGAAAACTATTTTAAAGTGCATAATCATTCCCCATTTTAATGAAATAAATTAATCACTAATTAGGAATTATTTAAATGAGATGTATATATTATATCTCTATAAATATTATTTTAAATACATTAAATTATTATTACTTATCAGATATTCATTATAAGATCATCTTATGCTTGAAAATAAATTTCTTGAAAACCCATTTATGGAACATGATTGTGTATTTAATATTAATTTGAATTATGAAAAATCAAGGAGTTTAATTTATAAAATGTTTTAAATATTTCTAATAATAATAATTTATATTATCTGATGTGTTATAATTAAATTGATAAGGGTTGAAAATGAGACAATAAATTTCTATTTACTATTTTACGGGCATATATTGACCTTATATATTCTATGGTTTCAAAACACGCTATTTTAGAGACATTATTAATGTGAAACACAGTGTTGTAATGATTTATTTTCAATAATTACAAGCGTGTTCTCTCCCCTCTTACAAAAGTCCACCCCTTTCATTATCATTTCAACACATTCAAAATTAATTGGTTCAGTAAATAAATACACAAATACCTAACTTAATCCCATAAAGACATCCTATATGCCATTTTTTTATCACAAATATAGCCCGCTTAGGCTCTTGGTGCAAACCTAAAAGAAGTTATGAAAAGAAGAGGTAACTTCTTTAACTAATCATCTTTATTTTATTTCTTCTTCCACACCATTAAAATATTAACTAATCATGATAATATAAAAAAATAATTATATTCTATATAATAAGATTTTATTATGATAATTAAATTACATAAATCCATCTAAACTTTAATGAAATGGGAAACAAAACTGTTGATTGTGAGTATGACGGACAACCACCTCGTGAACCGACGTAATATGATTTCCATAAAAACTTATCACAGTTTTATATAATAATATAATTGATTTTTATATATTATATTTATGATATAATTATACTTGTATAAATATAATGTCACATTCTCCTTCTTACTTTCCATTCCATTGAGAATATGATAATGCTGCTCGTGTTTATGGCGGACTACTGCCTCACAAATTGATGGGATTAATTTCTATACATAGACATTACATGGTATGTAATAAACACTAATTTGATGTTTATATATGATATTATTGAAATATTAATAATTATTTAAAATTAATATATCATATACTTGCTTACATTATCATCCATTTAATTAGTGATAACATCATTTGTGTGTTTTGTGTAATATCGCCTCATGAAGCGATGTGAGTCATTTTTATTATCGCATCACATGTATGTTATATTTATGGGTATTCAATGAGATATTATTATATTTATGATATAAGTATAATTTTTTTAAATGTAAAATAACTCCTACATTTTTTCCATAATGATCCTAAAAAATGGAAACATTACTCATACGTACATACATCTAACCCTCTCTAGGATTGTAACACAGTTCATTTTTCATAACAATATTTAATGGGTGGTTTTAAATGTATAATTTATTTATAAAAATGATTATTATTTCATTATAAAATTTTTATATATGATTCAATAATAATATATTTTACCTTAGTCAACATACGAAAGTGATATTGGAGATATGAGTCATTTATCGTTAAAACGTCTGATGAGAAATTATTTGGTTAAGTGGTTGAATATGAAATGGTAAAAAATAAAATAAAATGAATAATAAACATGAAAAAAGTTTCTTAATATATTAAATAACAAACATAAATTTATTATTCAGGAATATAATGAACTCACATGATGATTCGGGCTTGAGTAAAGGGTTTCATCTCAAAACATTCTTCTTTGAGAAACATGGCCTTTTTTACTCATAATTCATTTTTTATAGTTTATATACTACCCTTTTACAAATTATATTATAAATCCTACATATTTCACTGTATTTTAAGTTATAATTAATTTAATTTATTCATGGTGGTTATGATTCAAAAATAATTAATGTGGAAAGGGGTCATTTCACAATATCAATTTAACAGGGATTATTTATATTTTAATATTTATTAAAAGAAATTATTGGATCATTATCTAATAATCCAAATTTATCTTCATATCCTTGAGTTATTCTTGAAATTTTCAAGTAATAGTTCCATTTTTTCTCTCTGTGGTACTTAATATGATTGAGAAAATGTTTTAAAGAAAAATCGACCATATTCTCTTTTCGGACAAAACCCCTTCCTTTTCAATGTCCTTGTTTTCCATAAAGTGTTGAAAAAATTGTTTTTATTGTTCTTTTATGATTATTTAATGTCATTTTTAACTAGGTTGAGATATTTAATAAATGGTTAAAAATAAATATTCTTATATTTTTTTATAAATGAGGTGTTTTTTTACTTTTTACCAAATAGTAAAGAGATTATTTTAACCTATATGACATCTATGAAGTTACCTAACATCATTACAATTATTATATTTAAATATTCAATTATAATTTTCTAATTTTTTAAGTAAATAATTTTCGAAATATTTTATGATTTTTTTCCAAATTTCATTTTTAGATTGGAATGTTTATTTTCCTTAGGATTTCATTTACTCTTTTATAGTATTTTTATTAATTAATGACACCTTACTTAGATAGTATGGATTGCTTCTGAATTATATATATATGACTCTGACATCTATACTAGATTTATTCTTTTTTCCTTTAATGGGGTAATAAATTTTGTATGATTATTTCTTCAATTATTTCATTATGAAATTTCTATTGATTATTATATGAGGAAATTTTATACAAACCATTTTCTTTTCGTAGTAAATTCAAATGTTTATACCTTATGGGTGATTTCCTTTATATGGAATACATAAATCATGATAATTTAATGTTGGGTAAACCCAGATAGCACTCCAATGCATTGGGTTTTATTTTTACTCACATGAGGCATCATGTATGGGATTGGGGAGTAAACATAAATTTTTATGGGTCCTTTTCTATCTTGTGATATTTTCTAGTTAGTAAGCCCTGAATCATGATTATGGAATGTTTTATGTTTCTAATAAATTTCCTATGATTCTATAATATTATGATTATAGGGAACTATTCTTCTAATACATGGATATTACATTATTTGTGAGGAATATTCAGCATATTAGAAAAGTACATTCCTAACGACCCTAATAGTTTAGTGCCTTTGAAATCATAGGAAACAATATTCTAACATGGTGAAAGAAATTTAATTTTTATAAAAAATATCATACCATTTATTACTCCTACATATAACCTTTCTTCATAACTTGGTTTAAGGAAACATAAGAAATGGTGAGATCAGCTGCTCAGTAAGGGTGAATAAAGTAGATATATAATAATAACATGAACATAAGGGTATGATAACATCAGCATAACATTTTTTTATTATAACATACATATCAAAGATCATAAACATGATTCAGGAAATAAAATTGGTATATCATAAGACATGAATCATAAGGGAATCAAGATATTAATCTTTGATAGCATTATATGGGAATAAGACATGGGATTTTGGAAGACATATAAACATATGAAATTATTTCCATATTATTAAATTCTAACTTCAAAGTCTATCTAATTTGAATGGGTTTACTCCTAAAACCCTATTATTAGTCATGGTTCACTCCTATAACTATGTTAGTAGTCATGGTTCACTCCCAAGACCATTTTAGTATACAAGGGTCACTCCCAAGACCATCTTAGTAGAAAAACTCCAATACTAAACTATTTTCAATCCCTATTCCCACCTTAACTATCTCATAAGATATATATATTCACCCAATTCATTGGAAGGAGATATATGTCCCAACCGTTACATAATGAAATCATACTTATGGATTCCATAAGATAATAAAACATTCATCATATCATGGACCATAAAAAGAGATGGGTTTTATAAACATCATATCATAAACCATGAAATGAAATGGGTATCATAAATATTTCATTACATAATAACATAAGGAAAGGATATATGTTTCATAATCACTTCATCATATAATAACCCATGAATGAAAGTGGGTTTCATAAGCGTTTTATCATGGTATAACATGTGGAATATATATGGGTTTCATGAAAAATGTTTCTTCTTAAACATAAACCATTTAATGAAATAATATGAATTTTTCCTTGGATAATATATATATCAAAGAATAAACTATATGAATTTATGTCCTCATATATGGAGAATTATTTTTAAAGATCTCTTGGATAATTTCTAAAGGAAAATAAAATTTCATTGAAAATAGTTTATTTAGGATGTAGAACATTTTGAAAATACATTTCATTGAAACCCACATTTAAAAAAAATTAATTAATATTTAAAATTAATTTAAAAAAATTCTTGGGAGTACTATTCTTTCCTATTTGAAAAATGCTTTTAAATCCTAAACCAAGTTTCAAATACTTTTTCTTTTGAAAATAACCGAGATAACATATAGTGGAATATTTGAAAACCATTTTGAAAACATTTTAAAAAATAAAAAATTATAATCATTTTATTTGAAAACGATATTAAAATATCACTTAAAAAACATTTTTAAATTCATTTAAAAAAAATATAGTTTTTGAAAAATACATATTTCCATCTAAAGACAAAAATAATGTCAGGTTTTCCAAAAAATGTACTCTTAATAATCATGTGAATCAAATAATGGATAAATTGTTCCATTATTTGAATATATCACAAATAAATAGAGGATAATAAAATTCATAATAATTCTTGATAGATCAATCATAGTATTTATCTAGTGGAAGCATAATCATAAACAATCATGAAAAATGATGAGATTGTAGGAATAAACTATTACCACTTTGGTCACTTTGATTCAAAGTCCCATTGAAAAAATAACATCAAATAAATCATAAAATATCATTAAAATAAGTATATTAATTATGTAATATATCAATGGGATATTATATAAACCTATTAAAATAATATGGGTTCATAACAAAACATGTGTCTCAAAAAAGGAAAATTGGGAAAAAATCGGTTACCACATTGGTAACTTTAAAATTATAACCCAATGAAAAAAGATATTCAAATGGGTATATAAATAAAAAAGACATTAGGTATAATAATCATAAATTACATTCTCTAATAGTATATATACTATATAGAATAATATTTTCTGAATATATCTTGTGTCTCACAAAAGAGAAAACTGATATGAATATCCTTTACCATAGGTCTTGACTATCATCATAATTATTCAAAACTCCAATATAATAAATATATATTTATTTTAAATTGATTAATAAACCATATTCATATTTTTAATACCATATATGATATACCTATAACATCATATTTAATATTTATTAATAAATCTATGTTGAAATTACGTTTTAGGTAATAATAACATTTTTTCATATATGTTTTGACTTGTCTTTTTTGGTCCCATGAATTAGATAATGGTTTAATCATATCAAAATTTTAAACCATGGTATAAATATTATTTATATTCATTATATTTGTATTTACAGTATTCCATAAAATTTAGTGGTAGGAAATATTATGCACCATTCATGGAGACAATAGGTCCTGCATACACAGGAACATTTTTTCCATTTTCTTTTTGTATTGAAATAAACAAAAGTAAATGATATATATATATATATATATTATTCTAGTATATTTATTATTTAATATATTTCACATATTTGTTTCAAAATCATCCATATTATATTCCATTTATATCATAAATGAGTCACATCACTTCTTGAGGCGGTAGTCCTCCGTACACACGAACGAAGTTATCATATTCCCACCAAATGGAAAGAATGAAATTATGTGTGATATAATAATTATTGAATCATGATAATATTATAAGTAGATTATATAACATATATGAACAATATTTACATAATTATGGGAAACCTTGAATTGTGTTCATTGAAAAATGCGACATCGGTTCGTGAGGCGGTAGTCATCTATACACACGAACGGCGATTTTGTAACCCATTTTATGGAAGTGTGTGTGGTTTTAGGTGGTGACATTATCATAAAAAACTCATTATATAAATTATCTTAATATTATTAGTTAATGAGGATATAAAAATAATTGATGAATATGGAGAAGTAAATAAAATTAAAACACATTTAGAATGTCATTACTTATTCTTCAGGTATCCTTTTTAGGTTTTCACTAAAAACTCATACAATTAATTTTTTAATAACATAATGATTATAGACTGAGGGGAGGGAATATGTGAGGTTATTTTGGAATGGTTTTTTTGATCCAAAAGTCTTGATAGGGGTGAATAATGGCAGATAGTCGGTTCCCTTTTATAGATGAGGATGATTGGCATTCATGTAAATACTCAAAGGTTTTCACTATTGGGATGTCTCCCTTAAATCATGTGGTTAGAAAATTGGATATTATTTTAGGGGAAGGTTTATTTGTTGGAAAAATATATCCACAACAAAAAAAATAAATATATTTTAATTTTTTCTTCCTTAACTTCAAATTTTCCCTATTTTTGTAATTTTAGTTTGTTTATTAGAGAAACTAATTTTCTATCATGGGTAATTTAAAAATTATGATTAAATTAATGTGAAAAAATATTAGAAAATTTAGATTTAGAACTTATAAAATTTTATATATAATTGATAAAATAAAAATCCCATAGGTTTTTTAAATTAATTTTAACAGAAGCGCAAGTAACTCGCAGAAAATACTACTTTAACCCTAATAGTTCAAATAATGTTTTTTTTTCATTTAGCAGTCATTATAGTATTTATAATATAAAAAATGGTCCATGAATGGAAAATATATGATATTTATTAATATTTAATAATACCTTGAAATTAGATAGGATTTTTATTTATTTGAAATCAATTAATAAAATCACATTTATTATAAAAATTCTATTAATATCAATTTTGATATTATTCATTTAATTTAAATTTTAAAATTTCAATAAAAAAAAGAAAATTGATTTTTTTTGTTAAAACATATTTAAAATTTTATATTAATCTAAAAATAACAATTTATCAAAAAAATTCAATGAATTTACTTCACATGTATATTTGTTAGTATCATTTGGTTTACTTAATTGTTAACTAAATAATTCTTGTGGTGTTTTTTCTTAAGAATTTAATTTAATTATATCATCTATAAAAAGATAAAATAAATTATAATTATAAAAACAACACATTTATCCCCCAAAATAATATTTATAACTAAAACAATTTATTTTTTCCCTACTTCAAATCTATATAAAAATTAAAATAAAGAAAGATTCATTTTTTTCTTTTCATTACATAACATATTATATGGATCACTTTGATATAAAGCTTCCCAAAACTCATCATATTATATAATATGTTCATAAGACGCTAAATATTACCATATAATGGGTTTTTTACATGTTCGGTTCCATTATTGAACATTATATTTAAAGATAAACCACCAAATAAACTCATTTTCTCTTTAATCACAATAATTATTATTTACTATTTTCATTAATAATTACGGTAAAATATAAATTTGGTGTTATTATAAATTAAAAATTATTAGTATTCAATATATGTAATCTATTTTTCCAAATTTAACTCCAAAAATGATAGAATTACAGATGTGACGAAAAAGTGGGGTTTTAATGTTAAAATATTCCAAATTATTAAATATATCTATATCCATTTTCAATATCAAATTGATTCCAATGACCTAAATTGTATTAATTTATATATAACATAACTAATTAATTTTTTAAAATAGGTTAAATTATAATTTACTTATATAAATACTTTAAATAATAAGGCAGTCATCAATTAAAACTCAATATTTTTCACTATGCTCAAAAAATAAATCTCTTTATAAAATACAAAAAATTCACCATAAGAAAATTTTGATGTTACACGTAAAAAAATGAAATTTATTTTTTCAAATATAATTTATTAAAATGATAGAATTTTGTTTTAATATAATTTCACCTTTAAAAGGCGGTAAAATTATCTTTTAGAAGGAAAAAAACTTTTTATGAAAAAATTTGATTTATTCTTTTCACTTTTCTTGAAAACACAATAGATGAATGTTAAATAGTTCGTTAAATATATATTATATAAATCTAATTAAAATAATCCATCAAAATTGGTTTGTTTAATTTGTTGAGGTAAAATTTATTTTTTTTATGAAATGAATTTCATTAGTCTCACATAGTTATTACGTTCATTTCTTATTAATTATTTTCCAAAGAATTCAATTTATAAAAATTCATAAACCATTGTTTATATTTTATTTAATTATTTAATTTCTCTCATTCTTATGGTTATTTGATAACTAAAATAATATTTTATTAATAATATTAATAGTAAATTTTAGTTCATTAAAAGTCATTCTTGAGTGTAACATAAGATATCAAAGGAACTCAGTACTGCGTGTACCACAAGCTAAGCTCAATGTTGCCTAAAACACAAGATTAGTATGGCGTATCATGAAATTCAATCCATTATATAATTTTACTTTATTCAAAAAAATGATAATTCATAATAACTCATGGTGTTACAATGATACCATGTTATTTATGTTCTTTTACCCTATGATAACTCATGTTCCTTATATTTTATGATATCATGTTATACCTTTGTATCAATTTTATGTTTTTTTATCATATTTATTCTCATAATGGGAATTTTTTTCTCACCCATTTTTTTATATAATCCCCAGGTTATCCCATGATGTTCTAGGATATAAAAAATATTTAGGTGCTCATTATGGAGAATAAAAAAAGTAGTTTTATTTTATCCTCACCTTACTGTATTATGAACCTTCTATATGAAAGACATAAATATTGATGATCATTAAGATTAAATTAATATATTTATGTGTTTAAAATCATGTAATTATATGTTTTAGACACATTGGTTCTTTATAATAGATGATTTAGATTCTGGAGGATATGTTGTGAACCTTAGTTTTGGATTTAAGTGGTTATACAGAGTACCATATGCAACTCATGAAGATCATATATAACAAATGCATCTATAAATCGAACAAAATGGTCCTTTTTTGGATTAATATGAATGGTCATTTAATTCACCGCTTTTTTGTTAGAGTCAGGTGATTCAGTGCTCATTAGACCTAGTCTCATATAGGAGACATCTCATAAAGATCAGTTGGACAAAAAACTATTTTGACAATGTAGATCTAGACAAAACTATATCATGAAAATTAGATAATACCTCTAGAGTTAGAGGTCAGTAATTTGGTTTTTATTTTGGTGTCACCTTAACTGGGAAAATAGTTTATTAAGAAGAAATGGAAGATATCACCTGCTTATTTATGACATTTTTGGTCTTGGATATAGGTATTCAAGTGGTGTGTTAGTTGGGAATTCAACAATTCTAAAATTCCATACATGATGTGTCTCATGGGTCATAGCATGAGATATATCATCCTAATCCTTCCCACATTATAGATGTCAATGATATCAAGATGGATATTGATGCATCCATTGAGGAGAATCTCATCCACATCATGAACCATAGTGAGATGAATATTTGGGTGAAAACTACGCCTCAGGTATGAGTGTTGTGGTGGCATGGGAATGTGAAAGAGTATCCCTAGGAGAGGGAATATTATATGTAGAAACAGTGGAACAAATTTTTCATTAAGATCTTATAGTGATGCTTGGAGTAGCTTAAGGATGAGATGTTATATGGTGAGGTGGTTGTAAGATCCCACCTTTTCTAAGTATAACTCTCTTGATTTTTTTATATCTCATGGTGTTGGGATGTATTTCATTTAAACTATAGTTTTCAAGCTTAGGAGTAGTTTGGGTTATTTGTTGTAGGGGTGCACTACGAATAGGAGGTGTGTTCAAGCTGTATAATGAATTCAGGTCGTGAATACCAATTCATAGAAAGAATTTTTGTTCGAAGATACCATAAATTTAATTAACATCATTAATTGTTCTAGGAAGACCCCATAAAATAATTCCTGGCATGAATGGTTCTTATAATACTATATAAGTTTAATTAACACAATAAATTTAACTTATCCCATGCATTTAATTATCCCCATGAACAAAATGCATTAATTTTATTTCCCCCTTAATTTAATTCATCCCCTAAATGGATATCAGGAATTAATTCATGTCCTCAAGGGATCCTGTGAATTTAATTCACCCCCATAATTTAAGTCACCCACTAATCAGACCTCATGAATTTCTTTCACCCCCTAAATTGTCTCATGAAAAGGAAACTTTCATATTGAATCTATTTCATAACATGTAGCTGATCTTTTATGTTTTTTAAATCCAAATGATGGAATTTTAAAATTATATGGGAATTGAATATTTTATGATATTAATGGACTATTGAAAACATGAAATATATTCGCTCGTCACTATTTTAAACACTCTAGTATCATCCATTATGAGAACTCATTCCCTTATCTTGGCTACAGACCATCCATGAATGATGTTTGAGAATCCTCTTTTATAAAAAAAGAAAGTGCACACTGATTAATGGTGTTCCAAACCAATATTTTTTAGGTAATCCTTCTAGTTCTTCTTCCTTTTCTTAATCCATTTTTTATGGAATTTCTTATTCTCATGAAGGGATTGAAGAATTCAATATCTACCATAGATGTGCGTTTTCTTTATCTCTGTTTTACATTCATGGTTTGTGGTCTAAAATATAACCTTTTGGGTCCATTTAAATTATCTGTAAAACATGTAATATGTGTGATCAAACATTCATTCCATTCACATGACATAATAACCTTAAAATCCATTAATCTATGAGAATCATGTGTATATACCTCCCATTGATCCCATGGTATCTATTGGCAATGTGATACAACATTTCTCCACCAAAGAGTGGATCCTACTCTTGAATTATAGAATTATTAGATTTGAATAATGTGGAATTCAATTTACTAGGAGAATTGAGTAATTATATTTATGTGACTTGGATTAGGAATTAAGTTAATAAAAAAACTAGCATGGTTTGGTATTGGTGATTCATATGGATATAGAATGATCCACCAATTGAGAAGATATTCCAAGTTTATTAAATATGATAAATTAACCACCTAGTTATGAAACGTGAATTGTGATAAATTGTGTACATGTAGTTCTTGTATAGGAGATATTCCTGACCTGATTCTGGAGATATTAGACAGTTGTCTCATGAGACATGGCACTGAGGATATTCCATGGAGTAGCAGAATCTACTGCTTAGGATTGGTATCTTTATCTGTGGATTGGTATTGTACCATGGGAATATGTAAGTGATTCCAATATGGGAATTCACATAGAGACCAATATGATATGATTTTTCCCCTATTAATAATAATTCACCTTAGGAAGATGTAAACAACTCCATCCTGGGAATTATTATGGATCCTAGTTGTACTACATGAGACATGGTACAAGTTATATGTCCTGATTCTGTAAGATATGCCTTGTTGGAAAAGAAACCAAACATATAGTCAAAGCGGTTTGGCTGACTCTGTGTGTCACCCGGAACCTGAGGGCCACTATGTTTATTCTTTGTTCCATATTAATTTATTAATTAATAACCATGTTATCACTTAATTTTACGCACTATATTCATATTATATTGTTTATACACTATGGTTTTCATCATAATGATCTTTACTCTAACCCATTTTGGGCTTCCATTTAGTCCCCAGAAAGATCTCATGGTTGTAGGTTTGGAAAAGGGAAAGGGGACCTATATTGATTGATGTTGGTGTGGTTATCTCTTGGATATAGGAAACAATTGTCATTTTAGATCAGGTTTTAGAGTATTATTTTATTGAGTATTTTAGAATTTGTTTATAATATTTTATGTATGTCACTTAGTTACATTCATCTTAACATTAAATATTTCTATTTTTATTCGATGATTCATCTTATCCCCCATTTCATTTTGATAAATCTGATTGATTATTCACTTATTTTCCTATACTCTATTGTAATTTCTAATATTTTTGATATATTTTACGAGAGGGTATAGTTTCCTTTTTATCTTCCTTCAACCTCACTGCAATTTGAAAACTAATGGCATACAATGAGGCATGATTGAGGTCATGTAACCCACCTTACTCTGCCACTTGAGGGAGTAATGATTTCACCATGATTCAATCATTTATTCCACCCATATACCACTGTAGTAAACTAATTTTGTATTGTAAATTAAAATTATTATAATAAATTCCACTACATGTTTGATTCAATAATTTAATGTTTTTCACTATTAAAAAAAAAGAAATATCACATTTTTTTATGTTTCCATTGTTGTTGGAGGTGATTTTGAAAGCCAAAGATGAAGTTGAAGAAAAATGGACCAAACTATGAAAGATTCCAAGAACCATAGTAAAATCAAATGAACATGGAAACTAATATTTTCTTCTAATTATGATTAAATTTTGTTGGATGATAAAAAAACTATTGTAGAATATAAATATTCTGAAGACACCCAAGCCCAGTTCATCCATTAAGAGGCACAACATAACTGGTCTATCCAAGTCATCGAATATTCACAATCCTAAAAGTGGTGTGCATTATTTATTCTATATGTCAATCTATATTCCTCAAAGTGAGGAAAAATTTTATGTGGGTATATTCAGGAGATTGAGAAACAATTTTTTAGTATTTTCAAAGAATGATAGGACTTTCTGCATGCCAAAAACCATAGTCCATGTTGTTTTATGAAATATGGATTCCCAAAAACACATTCCACTTTGCCTATAAATTAGCACCTTGGGAACCCCATTTTCATGATTGAAAAATAAGTTAAGTGAAAAATTTTCTGAGTTCTATAAAATTATCATCCTCATCCTAGAAGTTATAGAGGCCCCTATCCTCATAGGTGGATCAAGGCTGAAGAAGGTAATCCACCCAAGCCTCCTTCTCCTCTCGATGGTGAGCTAGATGGTGGACAACCATTTTTTATAGAGCTCTAAAAACATGGGGGGAGATATGGAACTTGTTATTCTACTGGTTTTGTTTAATTTTTGGGTGAATTATTTCACTTATGTTTTATCTTAACAATATTCTCCCCGGATTATATTACTTTGGTTTAATTAAGTGAACCATTTTTAATTTCAATACTGATTGGGTTGATATTTAAGTGGGACTCTTGGGATGTTCCATTTTGAAAATAAAATAATCCTCTTTATCTCAAAAATACGTATTATTTAATTATGCTTTATTACCCATTTTTCTACGTTTGAGATCCAATCTATGAAAACAAAATTATTGTGTCAAGGGGTGGTTCTTTGTGCATCATTTTAAGAGGCATGATGGAAGTTGAGATCTTGACAAATTTCAACCAAAGTATTTCAATACACCATGTAAAATTTTCAAAACAATGAACATTCCAAGATGTTTAGAGATCTTTAAATTACCTCATCCTCTAATTGTTCTAAAATCACCACCTGTATTTATCAAGTATTAAACTCTTTAATTAGGTCATTTTATTTTTAAAACCATTTCTATAACCACCCCATATTTTATTACTTTTTATTAAACATATACACTTTAAAAATCCAAATCTCCTTGATATAAAATATAGGGTCCACCCTATATTATAAAATCATCTTTAAATCACAATTAATTTGACATATCATGATAACGCAGTCAAATTTTGGCATCGTTGCATGGGAGCGCCTTTGTTTTTAGTGAATTTTTTTATAATATTTTTTTATAAAGTTTCTGAATGTTTATTTGTTTCATCTTTCCCTTTACATATAACTATGTGTTCAAATTTATTTCTATTATATGTTATGTTCCTGATGAATTTTACTCTATAAAATTTACCTCAATTTGAACCTGAGTCAGAGAGGAAAGTACATCAATAACACTGAGACACACAAGAAAACCCTTTGAAGGAGGGAACTCCATATCTTGCTACTTTTCAAAACCCCTGTTCATATGGAACTTAAATATAAATTTAAAATAACTTATATATCATGGCTGAAAAAACCAAATGCTAAAAGAACTGACCTCGCCTAATTTTGATATCCAACCTGCATATATTCATGTACAAGGTGAGTTTCCCAATTTTGAACATAAATATGGTTTATTTCACTTATTACCAAGATTACATGGAATGGATAATGAAAATCCACATAAGCACCTAATAGAATTTTTTAATATGTGTTTTATATTAAAACATGATAATATAGATGATGATTAAGTAAATCTTAGGGAATTCCATTTCTCAATTGAAGACACCATAAAATATTGGTTCTATTTGTCAATTCCCCAATTAGAGGATGTGAAGATATGAATTGTCTTTTTTGTGAAAAATATTTCCCAACCAATCGACCTACAACAACAAAGAATGAAATTTGTGGGATAAGACAATCTCAAGGGGAAAAATTCATGAATACTGATAAATATTTAAAAACATTTCATCCTAGTTCCCACACCACCAAATAAGTGATAAATATTTAATACTGTATTTTTATGATGTTTTAATTCAAATTGATAAAAAAATGATTTATGTTGATATGGTTGGTTCACTAGTTGATGAATCCCCAATTTATGTAAGGAACCTCATTGAGAACATAGTACAGAACACTCAAAAATTTAGTTCAAGGTCTTGTGTACCCAGTCGAGGTGTCCATGAAGCCCAACATTTTGTGTTTTAGAAAAATGTGGACACAAATTTTGAAGAGGTATGCACCCTTATCTGATTACTTTCTCTTTACCATGGGAAATCGCAATTTCGTAATCCCATACATTTTGGTATTTGTTCAGCCGACACCCACTATTCTGGCCAAAACCCTAAATAGATAGAAACTTCTGAGAGTTTTGAGGCACTCTTTCCAGGCTTCCCCCAATAACCTACCTATTAGGAAAGAATGTATTATCCACACAACTCTAGGTGGAAAAGAAATCCAAGATTATAGGAATGGGGGTATTCAAACAAACCTCAACAATCTTGGAACCACCAATGGAAGTGTAGTCATCCACCACCACCACCCATAAATCATCAGAAACCACAAAGGAAGTTCCAGTAACCCCTCCAAAAAACTGAGCCTAGTCTAGAAGATATGAAGAAACAAATTGCTGAAAATAATATTCAAATCGAACAAATAACCCAAGTAGACCTACAAGACCTAAAAACCCAATTATGCCTATTCGCCAACTCTATGGGGGGAATGAAAATTCATGGTTTGGGTAAAATACCCTCTCAACCACTAGTTAACCCTAAAGAAAAGGGAAATTTCAATTCCATCACATGTAGGAGTGGAACACAATATAAAATAAAAATGACATCTCCATTAGAGTAATACCCTTTAGAGGAAACCACCATTAAAACCACTAAAAACGGTCTAAATGAAGAAAAACTATACCCTGAGAGAAGGCCTATCAAAAAGGAGATAGTTTCATTTGATGAAACACCAAGAAAAACCATTCCACTTCGACTTCACCAAAGGGCCACCCAACATAGAAGACCAAAAAAACTAATCTTGATAAGGAAATCTATGAGACATTGAAAAAAAGTAGGTTAATGTCCTCTAGATTGATTATATGAAAAAAAATTACATGATAATACAAGTTTCTAAATTATATGTGTACACACAAAAGGTGGATTTGAGGTGATGAGAAGGCGAGCATTTGGAGGAATGTATAATCTTTGATAGGGCCATCACTTTTTACCAAATGCAATTATCCTGTAACTTTCTCGATTCCATGCACTATAGAGAAGTATTTCATTTCCAATTCTATGCATGATTTGGGTGCTTCAAAAAAGTTATACCTCACTCCCATTTCAATTCAATGTAGCTTGGGGAAATTAATCCAACTAGAATTATTGATCAATTGAAAAAATGGAGTACAACACACCACACTAGTGTGTTTTAGGATGTTCTTGTGATGGTGAAATTTTTTCTATCTTGTCAATTTTTGTCTGATTAAAATTGAAGATGACAGGATGAATAGACATGTCCCTATTTTATTAGGGACACCTTTACTAAAAACTTCCACAACATTAATTAATGTCCACAATGAAACAATATCTATGGAATTTGTTGATTCCATTGTCCACTTCAACATCCATGATTCCATGATGCACCCATCAGATGAATATTCCTCACTTTTAGTTAATTAAATTATGTACTCCCTTACCCTAAAAAACATCATTTATTTCCCTTGATCACATTTTTTAGTTTTCATCATTTGTAGAAATTTTTTATAATGATTCATTCATTGAATTTATTATTGTTCTTGAAAAATGTCGTGAATGTTCATTAATTGATGGTTTCTTGAGTACTGAGGATCCCATGAACATAAATGATACTATTAAGCTTGTAAAATATCATTCCTCATATAGGGATGTTACTATTAATCTATTAGATAAGATCAGTGGCCTCTCACATTCAAACTCACTCCCATCAATCCAAAATCTCCCTAAATTGAAACTTATAACTCTACCCAAAAATTTTAAATATTCATATTTTGAGAATGGAAACAATATTTATGTCATCATTACTAGTTCACTTCATAAAGATCATGAATTATGACTACTTGAACTTGTAAGGGTCTATAAAACACCTTTGGTGTGGAAATTTTCTAACATTCCTTATATTAGATAGTCAATTTTCACACACCGTATATTGTTAAATGATGAGGATAAACTAGTGATGTAAGAACACTATCGACTGAACCCAAACCTCCTAGATGTTGTTAAAAAAAGAGGTAAAAATTATTTGAAATTGGAATCATTTACACAATATATTTTTTCCAAAGGATTATCCCAGTGTAGGTAGTTCCAAAAAAACTATTCTAATAATAATTCAAAATGAAATCAATGAATCGGTTCCAACCCATGTGTAGAGAAGTTGTTGTTTCTGTATAGACTTTCACCGACTAAACCAACACACTAGGTAGGACCATTCCCCAATATCATTATTTGACTAGAATATAAAGAGGCTATAGGGGAACTCTCATTATCGTCTTCATTATGGGTATTGTGGATAATTTTATATCCATACTGCCCCTAAGGATTAATAAAATACAACCTTCACTTTACCCTTTGCCGCATTTACATATTTGAGGATTCCATTTGGTCTATGAAATGTTATGGGAACTTTCTAGTGATGCATGGTTTTTATTATTTCAGATTACATGGTGAATTACATAATAGTATAAATGGATGATATCAATGTTTATGATTCCTATTTTGATGAATTCTGGTGTAGTGTATGTTCCTTCATACGTCACTATATTGAAAATATTATTTTATTAAATTAAGAGACATTCAATTTAATTGTGAGACAAGTTATAGTACTTGGGAATGTAATTTCATGGGATGGTACACAAATAGATAAATCAAAAGTTGATATCATTTCATCCCTACCATTTTCCAAAAATGTGAAAGATATGCGGACTTTCTTAGTTCATGATGGATTTTTCTTTAATTTCATTCTTTACATTAGTAATATTTCACTCCCCCTCTCATTCTTACTTCTAAAAGAGGAAAAAATATTTTTGACAAATAATGTGAGGAATCTTTTAATAATGTAAACTGGAGTCCCACATCACCCCTGGTAATCCAACCACCTTTGTGTGATTTACCATTTGATCTCATGTGTGAATAATCTAACTATGTAGTAGAGGAATTTTTATCATAAGGTGTTCATCAAGCTCCCCATGTCACTTCTTATGCCTCACTCACATTGAACCCTACCCAAGAAAACTACAATGAAAATGAAAAAGTATTCCTTTCCATTATATATTCCTTGGATAAATTTAAGTCATCCATTTTAGGTTCAAAATTTATTGTGTCCTTAGACCATTTATCCCTCTGATATCCCCTTATTAAGATAGAATACAAGACACACATCATTTTTTGGATTCTCCTACTTCAAGAATTAAATCTAAAAATTGGTTGGAAAGGGAGTAGAGAATGTGGTGGCTGACCATATTAGTATGATCCTCCCATCCTCCAACTTTGAATCGTCCCTCTGTATTCCTATTGATTGCATATTTCCCGATGATATAATGTATTAAGTGAATGATGTTATTCCTTGTTATGATGAAATTATAAATGATTTGGTTGCATCTTTTATTCTTTCTTATTTAAACAATAACCAAAGTGAACATCTAAAACATGAGTCCCATTGGTACATTTGGGATGACCCCAACCTTAGGAACATATGTAGTGATCAATTCCTTAGGTTTTGTGTTCATGATGGTGTGTTTTTTCTATCCTTAGGTTTTGTCACACTTTTCTTTTGGGGGCCACTTTGGTCCTCAATGGACTGCCCATAATGTCCTCGATTATAGTCTCTTTTTTCCAAAAATATTTAGAGATGCCTATGATTTCTGTAAATATTGTTCTTATTGTCAAATAATGGTGAATGTATCTAAAGGAAATTAAATTCCACAATAACCCTTGATTTTTTAGGATATTTTTTTATGTTTGGGGCATTGACTTTATGAAGCCATTTCCTATTTCCATTGGTAATTTTTAAATTATTCTTGAAGTTGATTACATGTCAAAATGTGTAGATGCATGAGATGTAAGGAATGATGATTCCAAGACAGTTCTAGATTTTGTTTGAACCCAAATTTTCTATAGTTTTGGATTACCTATGTTCACCATTAGGGACCAGGTACTTTCTACAACAAAACAATGTATACATTTTTGTGTCAGTATGGGGCCAGACATCGTGTGTATACGTCATATAACACAAAGACTAATGGTAAATAATGTTGTCAAATAGAGAGGTAAAAAAATCATTACAAAACAAGTAAACCCAACAGAAATGAATAGAATCTTAGACTCAATGATTCATTATGGTCTTACCATACTGGTTTTAAAACACCTATCAGAATGTCAACTTATCATCTTCTTTTCATAATGAGTTTTCACCTCCCTATTGAGAAAGAGCACCGAGCCTATTGGGCCATTAAAAAATGAAACTCTAATCTTTCTGGTTTTGGTTATTAGAGGAAGATACATATTAATGAGCTATATTAAAAGATAAAAGAAGCTTATTAGAACTATTGGATTTATAAGGATAAGTCCAGGGCTTCCTAGGACCACCTCATGCTTCATTGTCAATTCCACATTGGTCATAAGGTTGTCCTTTTTAATACAAAGCTAACGTTGTATCCAAGTAAGAATCATTTACACTGATTTTTCCCATACACTATTACTAATGTTTATACATTTTTTGTTGTTCAGGTTAAAAATGATAGAATAAGGAAAACATTCATTATTAATAGCCCTCAACTTTAGAACTTTCACAAAGCCCTTATAGTGTCCCTGATGGAGGAACTCCAAGTTCAACAAGAAACCTATGAATGTAACCCATTTATTTTTTCCATCCTTCACACATTATCATTTATTACAGGGAATAAAATGCATATTCTAGGTATTAGGGGATGGGTATATTCCCTGGTTATCTGTGAGTTTTCCTCGTCTTTCTTCTTTTTCTTTTTTTCCCTGTTGAATGGTATTATTACTCCCCCTACCCCTATATTTTGTGTAAGAATATTCATTTTTAATAAAAAATAAAACATTTAAATTTTTTAAAATGCGTGAGTAATTTCCTTATTTGAAGTTGTCTTAACATATTTTCCTTTTCCATGGTGGAATGTGTGTTTTTACATAAATTTATCTTTAATATGTGATTATTTCTATAAATGTTTTTGTTTTTAAATGATATAAATGGTTTTATGAGTTAGAAATCCTTTTAGAAGAATGGTACCATTTGTGTGAGTAGTTTTGGGGAAAAATTAATTACTTAATATTTCCACACATCTTTTCACCCAACCATGAAGTATGAATTTTATCATACTCAATATAACAGAAATATAAGATAGGTAAATATTTATCATCTTACCAAAATGATTTTTCCATAATATTGATCCATATCTAATCCCTTTCTCTATTATACTATATTGAACTATGTGTCTATACCAGTTATACTATGGTTTTATGCCATAAAAATGAAAATAAAAAAACAAAATATCATGGGTTGTAACATGGGTAGGTCAAAAATCACTCTTCCTCAACCTTTAATCTTATTATAATAATTAAAATTAATTTCATGAGGATATCAAACAAGTTTTTAGGGACGAGTGTGATATTTGTTCCAAGTTCACCATTTTTTAAAAATAATATAGTAATAATAGATGAGGGAAGAGACGAAAGGTAAAAAATATGGGGGTATCTAGGTTTGGAACATAAGGGATCACTTCATATAATTATTAATTGAGTGTGTCTTAAAATATTATTGCAAATGATGTAAGGCAAGTTCGGTGGACAGAATAATTTAAGCCGCAAATTTTAAAATGACCGATATTTACTAGATAAAAAGTTGGGTGGAATAACATGAAATGGTTTTCACACAAACACATATGAAGAATTCGTGAAATGGTTAATTTTTCAATTATTTTCCTAGATTAGTATCATGCATATCTTAGAATTATATTTTAATACAATTTATGTGGCATATTTTTCAAGGATCACTGAGGCAAATTCCTTAGTGTGATTTTTTCTTTGATCACATTGCTATCATGGAATAAATTTTCATTTAATGATAAATCTTACTAAATTTTGTAATATCTACAGGAATCATTTCTGTAAATGTTACTTTTCTCACGAGTGAAAATGTTTTGGTGTGGGGGTGTGATCGCACCGTGATTCAATTTTTCATTTCACTCTTATACCACATTATTAAACTGATTTTATATTGTAAATTCTAATTTTTATAAAAAATATTGAATGATTCTTTGTTTATATAATATAATTTTTATCACTTTTAGAAATGTTAATTTCCCTTGTTTTAATGATTTCATTAAAGTTAGAGGTAATTTGGTGGGCCTGGGATGAATCTGAAGAAAAATGGGCTAAACTATCAAATATTACAAGAACTCTAGGGGACTAAAATGAACATTAAAACTAATATGTGCATCCCAGTTTTGCTTAAATTTCATTGGATGATCCAAAATTTTCTAGGATACAACTATCATGAGTACACCAATGCCCAATCCATCCATTAAGATGCACAATTGAACTGATCTTTTCAATACACTGAATCTACACGAAGTCAAAAGTATTGTGTTGTATTTTTTCCACATCTCAGGATGTAGACATCCAAATGATTTAAAATTTACAGTTGATATATTCAATAGGTATGGAATCAAGTTTTTAGTTTTTTCAAAATCAATGTAAATCTACTTCCATGATAAAATCCATTGGAAATGTTTTTTTTATGAAATATAGGTGCCCAAAACCACCTTCCACTTTTCATATAAATTGGAACCATGGGAACCCCATTTTAAATTTCGACCATGGAGTGATGTTCTGTTATTTTTGGAGTACCAAAGTAATCAGCTCCTCATCTTAGAAGTTCTAGAGGCCCCTATCCTCATAGGGGGTCAATGATAAAGAAGGAGATCCACCTAAGCCTCATCATCATATCGATGGTGAGATAAACGGTGGATGATCATTTTGAGGGAGATACACATATATGGGAGGGAGTTATAGAAAAAATTAATCTATTTGTTTATTTAATTTCTGTATAAATTATTTAACTTAGGTTTTATCTTAACATGAATCTCCTATTAATTCATTGATTTGGTTTAATTAAGTGAATTATTTTTTATTTCAATAAAAAATGGGTTGAGATTTAAGTGGGAATATTGGGTTGTTAAAATTGGACAAGACAATAATACTCTTTTTATAACACATACATAATATTAATGTGCACTTTAGTCCCACTCTTCTGTGATTGTGATCCAATCATGGACAACATGATTCTTTGGTCAAGGGGTGGTCCTTTGTGGATCATTTTAAGAGGCTAGAGGTAAGTCAAGATCCTGGCAACCCTTAACCAAAGTATTTCATTAAAACATGTGAAAATTTTAGAACTATGAACTATCTAAGACCAAAAATTAACTTTAAATGACTGAATTCTCTTATAATTCTAAAAACACCGCCTTTCTTTATCGACCATTATACATGTTAATTTATTTATTTTATTTTTAATATCAAAACTACCCCTATTTTTATAATTTCTATTAAATATATACACTTTAAAAATCCTAGGCTCTTTGAGAGATGTCCTAGGGTCCTCTCTATAATTTTAAACCATCTTTAAATCCTGATAAATATTTCGTGTCATCATAACACGGTCAATTTTCAGGATGGGGATGTTAAAAATATGGATTGAATTGTAGAAATTTAGGGTTGAACCATGTGTATTCATTCTTAAAAAGATAGTTGGGTTGTTATTCATTAGTCCTAGAGTGAGAATTGTGGTTTTTGGTGTTGATGTTACCGTGTTTGATTAGTATTCTAAGGGATGTTGAATTTTAGGGTGGTAAATATTTAAAATATCAGTCATTTTGAGTTCTGATGAATGAAACTAATCATTTTTTATTTACATTGATTTAGGAATCCTAGATTCATTGTTTTGTGGTCTGAGGTGAAAATAATGTATAAATCGTGTGTTTTTTGAGTCATGCTAGGGAAAATGATAAATAAAGAGGCAGGGTGCATAGGCACTATTCAGATGCCTGAATATATGGGGAAAATATTTGAAATATGATTGAAAGTGGTTTTATAAAATAATTTTTAAATTGTTTTTAAATATTTTACTGACACTTTACAAACTATTTACAAAATGTAAAGATTCATATAGCCCTAACAGTTTAACCATTACGAAAATTTAAGTGAAGATGATATAAAAATATTAATTCATAACAGTAAAAAATAATATAAAATTTAATCTAATAATTTTTCTTACCCATATCTAAGACCGTTAAATATTCTTTATTTCATTTTCATGGAGTCTGTAGGAAACTGATTTCACAAGAATGATGTCACAATATTTTGAAATCATGACAATAAAATTCCTATACATTCTTCTGGTTTTTCTAATTACTGGATTAACTTCAGTCTACTCAACCACCACATGTGTTTAGCGGTTTCACACTTCACGCAAGATAGTACGTCCACACCACCTAATAGTGTAATGTCCAATTGTGAAATTCTAAAAGAAAAATATTAAATTAATACGTGTTATGTGGTAAATAAAGTATGGATCGATTTTTTGTAGTTTTGTATACATATACCTGATCAAGTCTAATATGCGGGCTCTGATGTATCCTTGGGTTGTGATTGATTACTAACCTATACAGTGCTCGAGGGTCCAATGTATTCATGGGATGACCAAAAGGTGATGGAGAAGAGGTTGAATGATCATAGAAATAAAATGATGAAGGGAATAGGGAAATACAAAATAAGGGAAGTGATATAGAATTCAATGAAAAAATTTAATAGGGATGGGGAGTGGGAGTAACACCCCTATATTTTATGATACACTTATCATAAAAAAAATTAATTTCTTTGATAGCTTTGGATAAACACAAACCTCTGTCTAAATGAACTATAGTATACTATAACATTATAATATAACCATTAATTTTTTAGAGTGAATAGTAATACATTTTTTAAATTATTTATAAATATTTAGATAAATAAAATATATTTTTAAATAATTACTCAAATTTTTGTAAATTATTTATATTCTTCAAAAAAAATTCTCAAAAACATTTTTATTTGTTTTTTTAATAATATAATTAATTTTGGGACCTTATATGAAATTTATTTTATAATATTAACATAAATTTTTAATCAACATATAAAAATTATGTTACATTTAGTTTTTTATAATTTTTTGAAAACAATTATTTTTTGGATGAATTATGAAAAATACTGATTTTTATACAACATTTTCTTTTTGTTTAAAGAATTTAAATATTAAATTATTTTATAAAATATTTGTATTGGTATAATTAGTTAATTTATATTATTAATAACCTAATTAAGTTAATTTTAATCAATTATATGTTGTATTTTTCTATAGAAACTTTTTATACTTTAAAAAACATTTGTTTTGACTCAACACCTTTTTATCAGGTTTTGTGGGTTTAATTCTAAATTAAATCATAAATCTTATTTGAGTTGAATTTTTTAAAATTAATTCCATGTTTTGAAGAAGAGAATAAAAAAAAATTAATGTTACCACTATATTTTTTTATAATGAATAATACAAATAGTAAAAACATTTCCCTATAGTTAAGGTTAAAACTTGTTTGTAGGGGGTTAAGCTAAGAGATCAATGTATTTTGTTATTAAAATTTTCTAGATCCTATGTTTTGGACATATTTTGACCTCATATTATTCTAATTGTTTAAATTTCTTTCCATTTGTAATAATTATTATTGAGTATGATATTATTATATTTTAATCTTTTATGAAATTTTATGTGTGTCATCTCCACCATGTTTAAACAGACACCTCATGTATCTCTTATTTGCACCCCTTTCAGCCATCAAGATTAACCAATACATAATAAATTACCTTATAAACATCCATATAAATTAAATAAATGTTTTTTTATTATTAAAATACTGTTCCAATGGTCTTTAATAATGGATATAAAGGAGGCCTATTGAAGATGAGGTAATCATCCTACCTGACCTCATTCTAATAATTTATTATTTTACCTCTTAAAGATCTATAGTGTTCATGAAAAAAATATTTAGTTTAATAAATATACTTAAATGTTATTATTTTTATTAAATCACCATTATTCTCATTATTTCACATCATATGAGAAGTGAAAGTATCGCTCATGCGTACATGTAGACTACGCCTCCACATTGCGATACAATTCATTTTCCATCACAATATTTCATGGATGGTAATTCTTATGAGTTTAATATTTAAATATTATATTTATGTAATAATTATTCTTCAATAATAATATTTTTATATTAACCTTCTTACCTTCAAAAACATTAGAAAACGATAACATCACTTGTGTGTAAGTGTGGACTGCCGCCTCCATGAAGTGATATGATTTCTTTCATTTACACATTACATGGATTATAATATGGATATATTTAATGAATATTTATAATATATATGATATAATAATGATTTTAAAATTTTTAATTATTATTTAACTTTATTTCATTCCATCCATCAAAAAATGAAAATAGCGTTCATCCGTACATACGTACTACCGTCTCCATGAATGATGTAATTAATTTTTTTATCTATAAATATTGTAGATGAGTTTAAACATGTATATAATGAATTAATATTTATTTATATCATGATTTATGTCCTATAAATTATGTAACCATGATCGACGTTCATTGACAAGAACTACCTCACCGAAATTCCTATGAAAATAAAATAAAATATTTAACATCCAAAAACAATGATTTTAATAAGGGATTATTAATAGATTGTTGATCAAATGTTATACATGTGATTTCAATTATAATATTTGTATGAAAAATATTCTATTACAAAATTTTAATAAGTTTATATTTATTATGTAGGTGTTTATATTGATTTCAATGAAATTCAAACTTGAGGTAAGGGATTTTGACCACACTTTTATTTCTGTGAGACACATGAAATATTCACCACTTGTTCCAATTATGTGGTTAATATACCTCTAGTGAATGTATTTTATGATAATAATATTGAAAATTATTAGGATATTTATATCCATATATGTTTTTCTAATTCATTGGTTTTGATTTTGAGATTTCCAAAGGGGTGAGGGATTCATGTTATAATAACATTGTTTATCAGGATTTTTTAAGATTAAGTTTCCAATGATGAAATTTCATGATCTACCTCTCAAGATTATAATTTATTTTATTATACTCTAGATATTTTCTAGATTATATTTTTTATATCATTTTCCTATATTTATGAAATCGAGAGATATCAGTAATGTTTTTAAGGAAAAATGACTTCATTTCTTCCTACATCGATGTCTTTTCATCCATATTCATGTTTTCTAAAAAACATTTTAAGAATAATTTTTTATAACCCACTATGATATTTGTAATTAATTTCCAACCATTATTTAATTTTTTACAAAACAGTTGAAAAAAAATATTCTGGTCATTTTATGAATGAGTTACTTTTCATTTTTTACCGAAAATCTGAATAGAATATTTGTTTTAAAATAAACGGCATGAACTGACTTTTATGGCATCATGACCACTCAATTCATTACAGATTCCTTTAAAATTTTCTTGTATTATTTTAAAATAATATCATTTCTTTAATGTTTTTTAAAATTATAATATTTTAAATAATTTATTTCAATGTTAAAAGGGTATTTTCCTTTGGAAATATTCTAGTGATATTTTAATGGAATTATTCGTCTATGATAACATCATTTGATGTTAATTATACTTTTCTAGGGACATTATACAATGATACCATAAAAATTATTTATTTTGATTGATTATAATGATTATTATTTAAGGATTATTTTATGAAACCCATTTCTAACATATTAATTAATTTTTGAGGAGACCATTTTGAAACTCATTTCTATAGCAATTGTTATGCTATGATTCTATGAGGAAATGTTTATGAAACTCATTTACTTTAAATGGATTATGCTATGAATAAGGTTTTATGATTTTTCGCACATTTTTATGATTTTCATTATCTTAGAGATGGTTCTAGAATTATATATACCTAAAATACATTGGGTAAATATGGATATCTCATTATATAATTTGAACGAGAATGGGTACCGAACCCAGGTCTATAAGAGACTATGTCCATTATGGTAGTCTTGGGAATGGACCTTGACTAAGGAAATGATGGAATGGGGAGTGAATTCAATACACTATGATAATCTTCATAGTGATCATTTATTATGAAATGAATTTCTATGATTATGTGTATTCCACAAACATATGTCTTATACCAATTTTATGATATCGTGGTTCATGATTTTGATTAATTATTTATTAATGTATTTCCAACATACATGATTTATTCCATGACTCAAAATTATTATATATGTTATTTTGGGTGTGTTTGTAAAATTTTATACTCTTTTTCACATACCCTTATGTTCATGTTATGTTTAAGTGATCATTGATGTTTTACTTGTTTACCCTTACTAAGATTCTGATCTCACCCTTTCATTTGTTTCCTTTCCTGAGATAATGAATAAATATTTTAATTAATATATATATATATGAATGGTTATGTTTAAAAATAACTTAGTGTGAGATTATATAGATCTCTTTTAAATAGGTTTTTATGTATATGAGTTTCTAAATACACTAATCCTATATTACTCTAGAATGAATTATAATGTTATGTATTGAATATTCATTTAATAATATACGATATTTATGCATGAAAAGTGTAGTTAACTATATTTGGTATAAGAGAAAGGTTTAGTTACCTTTGATAACTAGGACGAAAAAATATTAGTGATAACCTATAGGATAATCATATGTATAGGATAACATCCTAAGTTATGTTAATGAGAGGAGTGTATTTTTATCTAGAAAAACATCCATGCGGGGATACTACAAGTGGAAATGGTTTTTTAATAGATTCAACTAAAGGTAACTTCCCCAAATATAGTTGTTTGAGTATATATCGACCATCATTCTAGTACATGGTGAGTGTAACATTATAATTCACATAGTTTTATACTGAGGGGGATATTCTTGGAATAATTAAAATTTTATTTGTAAACCATTATAATGGATTTGAATATATGAGGATCCTAGATAATCAAGGTTAAAACAAATGTTTCATAGATTCAAAATAATTTTAAATGATTTAGATATCCTATTAATTATTTTTAATGATTATTTGGTTTCCCACTATGTTTTTTATATCTCAAACTATGATTTTTGGTTTTCGTCAATGGCTTGAATGTGAAGGAACTGTGTGAAAAGTGAATATGATGGAAAATGAAATTATTATAATCTATATGAACCAAATTTTATCGATGTTAATATTTAAAACATAATTTATATGATTACAAAAGTTTCTCAAGCAATGAATCATGTTGAGATTCCAAATGAGAAAAGTAGGGAACAAAATTCGGTTAAGTCATTCATATGGAAATATCCAACTTCTTTTACTGGGTATGTTAATCAACCAGTTGTTTGAAAATGGTTTAGTACCACTGAAAATATATTTTCTATTCCCCAATATTCAGAACATAAAAAATTTATTTTAGTTTTTTATCATTTAAAAGGTGAATCAGATCAATGGTGAAATCTATTCAATAAAACAAGTCAATAGAGAAAAACATACTTCATGGAGTTGTGTGAGTTTAATAGATTACACTACCATAATTACACTCCCTGTATTCTTTATATATAAAAATAAGGAATTCCTTTAGTAAAATTTGAAGCATGATGAAACCATTAGAATCTATGTGGAAACTTTTACAAGACTTATGGTGTAAACTTTTGGTATTATTATCCAAAATAAATTATGATTGATCGATTCTTCAGTGTATTGAAGCTATGTTTCTTATGGGATTCAAGCATAAGAGACATTAGTCGAAATTAATTTTTTTTAATGTTTTATCAAGGTAGAGATGAAGATTATAGTTACCCATAAATATTAAGGTCATGATAACAAAATAATGATGAAATTCAAAGGGAATTATAATATTAAAAACCATATTGATAAGAATGTGAGATTTCATTTATACCAAAAGTGTGGAAGGAAACATTGATGTAATTTTCCTAAGAGGATGGGTAAATGTTTTAATTGTGGAAAAGAATTTACTTAGGTGATATAATATCAATGTGATGTTATGAATAAATTATCTAATGGTTGATATAAAAACACCATAGAATTAACCACCAACATTACAATGTTTCAAATGAAAGGAGTATAATAATTATGTAAACTAGTTATCAAATAAAATGGTTAATAATGATGATTAAAATCACCAAACTCTTAATCCCATAGATAAAGTGGAATCGCACAAAATCACTATTTTTAATGTGGTAGATGGTAACAATGTGGTGAAGGGTTCACAATCTATCAACTCTAGAACTGCTAATGTTTTATTTGATTTTGGATCTACCCACTCTTTTATATTTGAATATTTTTATAAAGGAATAAAAATACCATATCAACAATTATATGATGAATTATTAGTGAAAATCCCTAATGGTAAAGATATTGCATCTCAGGTTTATGATTATTCTCCATTTGATGATTGCAGGAATGTTTTTCCTTTAGACAATTGTATTCTCCTACAAGTCGAATTGGGTGTTATTTGTGGTATAAATGTGTTTTTTTACATAAATAATACATAAATTTATATGAAAGGGAATGTATAATTTATATTATAAACAAAAATAATCACCTATAATTGCAATGATAAATATCAAATTATGATGGAAATTCCATCCATTATATTGGTATTGAATTCAATTCAAAAGGGGTATTTATCAAAGATGGTTCAGGAGAAACTCACCATTAAAGATATTCCAAATATATTGGATTTTTTATGTGTTTCAAAAAGATATTACTAGTATTCCATTGAATCGTAAATTATGTTTTTAAATAGAATTCATACATGAATTTTAACCTATTTGAAATACTACATATGGAATAGAACTTATTGAGTCATTGGAATTGAAGAGGCAACTCTAAGAGAATATTAATAAGGGGTTAATTTGGAAAATTGTTCCACCATGGGGTGCACCTATTATTTTTTATAAGAATAAAGATGGATTGAAGTGACTCTGTAATGATTATTATGAACTAAACACGATCAAAATCAAGAATAAGTATCATTTAACTCATATTGATTATTTTCCCAACCAATTACGTGGAGCTAAAAATGTTTCCAAGATTGATCTATGATCGGAATAGTATTAGTCGAGGGTCAAAAGATAAGACATACCCAAGAATGATTTCTGTATGAGGTATAGAAACTATAAATTTATAGTCTTTACATTTGTTCTTACTAATTCCCCCTCTATATACATATATATTTATTTCATAGATTATTTAGATATTACTTTGATCATTTTTCGGTATTCTTTAATGAATAAATTATTATATATCTCAGAATCATGGAAGGTCATGAAGATCACTTAAGAAATACACTAATGATATTAAGGAGGTGTAAGGTATGTGAAAAATATAAAAAAATTCCATTTGGGTTACATAATGTTTCCTTTTTCGGTCATATAATCTCATTTGATGGTGTATTGATGGATCCATCAAAGATAGAAATAATTGAACATTGGACTACACCAACCACCATGACCAAGATCCTTAGTTCTCATTGTTTGGATGGATATTATCAGTTATTTGTAAATAATTTTTCAAGGATATATAATCCACTAACTATGTTATCTTGAAAGTGAGTTATGTTCCTTTGGATAGAAGAATGTGATGAATATTACATGGAATCAAAGAGAAGGTTAGTCAGTGAACCTGTGCTTACATTATCATGTAGTGGAGAAGGGTTTGTGGGATTTAGTGATGCATCAAATAAGGTAATTTGGTTAAACATCATGAACAATGTTACAATTATATCTTATTTCTCGTGAAAATTAAACATTCATGAGAAAAATTACCAAACTCATTATTTAGAATTAATTTCGGAAATTATTTCATTTACAGTTTGGAGATATTATATTTAAAGAGAAATATGTGAAATTTATACTGATAATAAAATATTAAATTATATATTCACTTGAAACTATTTCTATAGGATAATGAGAATGTGGTTGGATTTGATTAAGGATTATGACTATCAAAAACATTACTACCCTAGAAAATCAAACAATGTAGTTAATGATTTGACTTTAAAGAATCATAATAACTTATTCATGATGCGGATAATAAAAGAACCGTTATTTTTTTATTTGAAATGGGTGGATTGGTATATCTTGAAAGAAGGTAAAAAGTATTATCTTGCTCAAATGAGTGTTCACCATCTATCTGAGGGAACATTAAAGAGGCTTTTATGTATGATATCGAGCTGAAAAATAACTTGACAAATATTATAGAGATCAACCTTGACCGTGATTAAATTATAAGGTTGAGGAAAAACATATGTGTCCTATCTATACCATTTTTTAAGGAGATGTTGGATGAAGCTTATTATTCCTAGTGGAAAACACAAGATGGAGGTTAATTATGTTTCCAACAAGATTTATGTTTAAATAAAATATCAAAACTAAATACCTCATTTTGATAAAATCACAAAGTTAAAAAAATAGTAGAAATAAATAATTTGATCTTTTGAAAATATTTTCAAACTATTGATCACTAAAAAATTAAAATACTTTTTAAAATACATTATCTTTTGAAACTAATTTTCATATATCAAACACGGTATATAATATACTAATTTTAGTTAACTATTAGAGTAATGTTTTGTATAATTGACTATATATTAAAACACATTTTATTTCTATATATAGAAAAAATAGTAATTATGGTAAATTTTATACTTAATTTTACATTTAAAGGATCAGGGGAGAGTTTCACAGTTAGATTATAAAAATAGTGTATCATATAGATTTCATAACGATTCTTGTTTTTAGAACATGATTCTCTATTTTTCTCAATAATACTACATGTTCACTTATTATCTTTACAGGATTGTATAATACTTCATAGAGATATATTTGTCCTAAAAATTCCATTAGATAAAAATGAGTGAAATTATATATTCAATTACACTTCAATTAATTCTTTAAAACTAGTTGTTGTAGATTTAAAATGCTCTAAATCTAACAATGAAATTACAGAATGTATTCACATAAAACATTATTAGTTGACCTAAAAACCTAACATGGTAATTTGGCATGGTTAGTCAGCATGAAAAATTATCTCATTTGGTTGAATACTTCATGCATTCATTTGGTTTTCTCATCCATTAGATTCATAACATGATTTGGTAAGTTATTTTATCACATGGTTACTAAAATAAAATACATGTCCAATATATTACATAATGAAAACATTACAAACTTTCTCATGATAATGTGATTTAATTATTTGGCTAGGTAGTAACCATTACATGGTCACTTAATGTATTCTCATGGTAGCTTCATTTCATCACAAAATTAGTTATTTTGTACTCATGGTTGGTATATATTTATTTCACAGTAGGTTTATTGAACATGGAGTGAGGTTATTCTCAATGCATGATAATCTCAACTCCACTTCAGGGTAAGTTTATGATTTCGATAGATTTTTTCATCTGATGCATGGTAGGTTGTTTTATCATGTGGTAATGTGGAGTTCAACATGTAGTAAGGTGACACACTGTCACATAAACTTCACGGTCAGTTCAAATTATTCACATAGTAAACACATTACTCCTATCACAGGTTATCACAGTTTGTTCTAGAATTTGCCCGTTTTTTTTATCCAAAAAAAACATTTAATAACAAAAGACATGAAACTAATCAATATAATTATAAACATGATTTTGCATTATTAAAATAAATAGGTTCATTTGAAATCGTATAATATCCACATTTTTGATGATCACAAATAATTAAATTTAAATTGGAATGAATTAAATACAACAATAGTATATTTTTATAGGACTAAATTGACTATTTGAATGTTCTTGAAATTATGAAATGTTTTCTAATAAATTCAATTGATTTTAATTTAACACATTTACACAACATTTTTGGATTATCAAAAAGTGAAAGAAAACTATAAGAAATAAAAATACAGGAAAATGAGGATAACATAATGTATTCTATTAATATATCAAAAAATAGTAAAAAGGGATTATAAGTAATCCCTTTCAAATACCCTAATTATAATCCAAATCTAGGAAATATCTGACATCTATTGGAAGTATTTAGTCTTTTCCTTTAGAATTAGTAGTAATGGAAGTCATAGTATGAGGAGTAGAAGAGGATGCAGGCTCACTGTGGACTAAATATCTGGAAATAGGTTTTAGTTTCTAAAATAATTTTCATGTAGATAATAATAAAGGATTGATTGTAGAGGATTTAGTGGTTGGATATACAGATATAAGAATGGATAACAGAGCAAGATCTATGAGAAGTGTAGATATATGGTTCCATAATTTGGGTAGAGTCAACTAAAAATTGAGAACCATTCTCTAATGCCTGAGGACATTATCTATATTTTCAATGGATGATTGAAAAACTGGGTTCATATCCATGAGAATTTCTACTTGTGACTTACAAGCATGATTAAAGGGTGGAATATTTAGATCCACGAAAAGGGTTTCAAACATACAATTTAAATTATTTTTAGTATAGATATAGCTTAGATATTAATCAATATACTTGTTTGTTATTTACTTATCTTGACCAGTATGCTTTTAATCCTCTCTAACCCCTATAAATATTGTGGAAGAATGTGTTTGAAATCCATTAAACATAGCTACTACATTTTTTAACTCTTCAAAAAACTCCATTAACCTATCCCTAATGGGTTTTATGATCTTATCTCCCTCAAAAACTAACTAAACAAAAGGAGAATGAGTTAGTAATACTAAAATCATAAACATCTAATATTTTTGAATCATCATATCAAACATGTCTTATTAAAGTACACCTAATAGAACTTTAAGATCATAAATATCAATTTTTTAAAATAAAACTCAAGTTAAAACATAAGATGAAGATGATCTATTAAAAGAAACATTACACTTCTGATTTCATTTTCTCTAGTAGGAAAGAATTTTAAAATCTAATAAAATATTCCTAAAAACACCCATAATATATGATTTTAATTCATTCAAATAATACTTTTAATATATGTTAAATAAGGGATAGATGTTGATAAATCAGAAGCCTAATTCCTTCCATCTAACTCAGGGAAATCATCTACATATTCAGCTTTATTTGGATAGCCTAATGTTCTAACACCAGCATTCAATTCCTCCATATGAATTGAAGGAGAAGCATCTATTAAATATTCACAATTACCACTACCCTCTAATATTCTTCACCTTACTTGGTTGGATTATGACTAAAGATATCTTGAAAAATATGATCAACTAAAATCTCTTAATAAATACGTCAAGTCTATGTTGAGTATCTATATTAGTTATAAGGGATCCCTCCATATCTCAATGATCATATGGGATGGTAGGTTTACCATTTCTATGCTAACAACCCCCATAATCATTACTGTATAAATATCCCAATCCTAAAACAAGTGCTATAGGTGAATTCTACACCCTAGTAGGTGTATCTATAATAGGTTATTTGGGACTACTACTATTAACATGTGATCCACCTAAACTAACTTCAACTCTTTTAGAGTCCTCAGACTCATCCAATTCAATCATATAAAAAATGATAGATACAATGGTTTCAACAAGATCCTCAGGCATGAGATCTTATTCATGTTATGGGAAATTTAAGGGATATATAAGAGGTCCAAGATATATTCAAGATGATGTTTACCTTCTATCCTCATCTGCAACTCTTGATTCTTCATCAAAATCTACCATTCTACCATCTCCTTCAACTTCATTCTCTCTAATACCCACCTCATTATCTAAATATTATACTGTCTCATCAGGTTCAATACCCAAATCCACAATATCTGTAAGTCTAACTAGGTTATTCACTGGAATAAACATTCCATATATCTACTATGGGTCATCCAACCATTCCTTTTTTCAAGGGTCCCAATTTACCATTATTTTCTAAAAAACATCTATGTAATAACATTACCATATGATGATGTATCCCTTACACACCCCTATGGAACTAAGCCATAGTACTCTAACAATTATGAAATAGTCTTCAGTTAAGGTAAATAAATGAATTTCAATAAATACATACACAATTAAATTATATGTCTCATGATATATCTAAAATGGTTGATTTAAACACCATCCATCCATAAAATTAAGAAAAATATACTAAAGTTTCAATTTATTAGAAAAATATAATACTTGATAAACATGAACATGAACCTATATTTTCCACTCAACTCAATAGTAGTGGGTCCTCTTGTAGTTAAACTCCCAATGAGATTACTTAAAACACTCTAAAACTCCAAGTGTGGATGATTAAACAGATACGAGATCTGATAGTCTCCAAAATCTCCATTGTGAGGTAGACCGAAAAAAATTCCCATAACCTTCAGGATAACTCTATAATTTCACCATTAATCATTGATTTAAATTTATCTTTTTCTATCTATGAAAATATCAATGTGTGCCTAAAATTCATTAATAATATTAAACTAGAAAGTCTCAATATTCTCTTTAAAACAAGAACCCTATCCCTATTTCAAAAATGAATTCCAATCAATGGATATTCTCAATTTCAACCTGATAAGATCAATTTCAAATTTAGTAGGGATATGAAAATTAAATAGGTGAAAATTCATAGTCGTCACTATCATGCTTGAGATGGATTTTGATTTCCTTAACTTTTTTGAAGGAGGAGGCTATACTAGAAATGTGGTTTCCAATAGTCTCTTTATCCTTATATTTTTTGGTTTAGTTTTTCTTCTAAAAATATTTAACCATGGAAGAGTAGTTCAGAACTGAAAGGTTTTAGTCAAATAAAGATAGATATAGATTTCTAGATTGTTGTATTTTGATTTGAAGTTAATGGTTCAAAATAGGGGTAGAGATTTTTGAGAAATTATAATCATCGATTCCTTTTCTGATTCAAAATATATTTTAATTGTTTAGGGAATAAAATAATAATATTATAAGTTGAAATGAAACCTAAATATTGTACTAAATAATTATTAGGAAACTGACATGGTATGTCTGTTGCCCATGGAATTGTGATAGAAAGGGCATGGTAGGCATCACATCTATGACCTCACTGTAGTTTTACTAACATTATGAGTAAAAATTCACATTAACTATGTACTTACCATGTGAGAAAATATTCATGGTATATATGGTTCCATGTGAGTTAGTCCTCATGATGAGTATATTTAACACATGAGTATTTGTTCACGGTTTTTATAGTAACCATATAGACAAAAATTCACTTTAGGAATAATGACTATGAGAACTACACTCCATAGTTAATTCTAGAAAATCTCAGATGTTTAATATATTAACAACTAAAGAAAAATTAAAACAATTATAAATAATTTATCATTCCCAATTCATGTCTAATATAATTTATTTAATTATAATTCTAGGTTTTTTTAAATATATCAATAGTTAGATGTTCATTACCAATGAACTCAATTGTTATATCACCTTTTTTAAATGATCTCTCAAAAAGTGATATCTTATGTCAATGTAATTTTTTCTATAATGAGATACAACATTCTTGTAAATGTAAATATAACTTTTATTGTAATAATTTATAGTGACCTATCAATATTGACATCTATAGTATAGTAATTTTTGATTCATCCATATAATCTGGGCACAAAACCACTTGAAACTCTATACTCAGCATCAGTGGTGGATAATGAAAATGATTTCTATTTCTTACTATAATATGAAGCTATAGACTTTCCCAACTGGTGACATGTTCCATGGGTTTTTATTATTTATAATTTATGACAAATTAATTCATAATTTTAATAACTCACTAGATCACACTCTTTTCCTCTAAAATAGAACAATGCTAAATTGTTTATACCAACGAGGTATATGAAAATTCTCTTGACAATATGTAAATGTTTCTGATTTGGATTTTCTTGAAAAAATGAACACATATACACTAAATAAAAATTATATTGTAGCTATAAATTGTTAGAATTTTTGTAACTTTAGTTCATGATGGAAATAATAACACTACATAATGCTTAAAATATCATGAAAATAATTTTATTCATGATATAAAATTTTCTAAATGATGTATATAAACCTCATAGAAAATTATTGGTGCATGGCATGGAATGTGTCTCATTGAAGAAAAATTGAGACAAAGTTACTTTAATTATTTTGTAACTATTGTAATATAATCCCCATGAAATAAATACCATAAAAATAATATTTAAATACCCATAATAATATCTATAATAACCATATAATACATCCATGGGAACTATACCCACTATAAAAATGAACGGAGTAGTGATTAAGGAATTCATATGAAGGAAATAAAAAGTGACATGAAATCACATTACATTGTGTATTGACTATCATCGTACTCATTAAAACCTCATGTATAATAAATATTTTTTTATTATATATATATACACCATATTCTTATATATATTACCATATTTGGTTTTATTATGACATTATACTACCTTTATTTTAACAATTTCTTGTTAAGGATTCCCTTTAGGTAATATTCGATTTTTTTTTTGCATGTGTCTTAATTTTTTATTTCATTGGTCCTTATACATATATCATTATTTAAAAAATGAAAATAATGATTTAAATATCATTTTTATTCCAGATATGTGTATTATAATAATTTATAGAATATAAAAATTATGAAATGGAATACACCATTCATGGAGACAGTAGGTCGTACATACACATGAGCGTTGTTTCAATTTTATTATTGTATTGAAGGAGAGAAATAAAATGACATATATATATATATATATTTATATAATTATAGTAGTATTATTATATATATATATATATATATCAGATAATTTCATTTAAAACATACATAATACATTCCATGTAGTGTGTGACTAAATCGTGTCTCTTTGAGGGGGTGGTAGTCCACACTTCCTATAACGAAATTATCGTATTTACATAAAATAGAAAGAATAAATACATATTTCATAAAATAGTTAAAGGATATTTTATTCATAGTATCTATATTATATAATATATAAATTTAGTTTCCATAGTAATTCCCATCCAAGAAATGTGGTAAATGAAGAAATTAATAATCATCGTTTCGTGAGGGATTAGTTCTCCATACACCTAAACTGTATGTCTGTTACCCATTAGATAGAAATGTGTGTAATTGTAGGTTGAATACTTATTATCAATAAAATCAATATATTGAGGATATTTTTTGGATAAGAATTTAATTTTTATATTTGAGGGGGTGGTAAAAGAAAAAAAAGAAAGAATCTTACGGGAGGGGGTCACCCCTTCTTTGGGTAACTGCTTTTGGTTTTCACCAAAGGGATTCCTCAGGTTTCTTTCAGAATAAGGAGAGGATTCAGGTTGTAGGGGATGTTTTTTAGGGAGTTAATTGGGATGTTATATGTTGAAACTATTTTTTTTTGGGAAGTGTGAGGAATGGGCGAGTTGGTTTCCTTTTATAAGATAGGGAATTGACTCACTTGGTATTTTGGGAAACCAGTTAGGTGTACCCAAGTTTTTAAATAAAAAAATCCCAAAAACCAAATGAACGAAATAATGTAAGGTTTATGGCCGAAATATTCCCATCCAATTGGTTTTGGAGAAGTGGATAGTCCATTTGGACCCTTATGTTTATGGTTTATTCCCTTAGTAGGTTTAATTTAACCTTAATCGTTGTAATTAATTTTATCTTCATTCAATAATCCTTTTTATTCCAAAAATATATTGAAATTATTAAAAATTATAAATAATGATAATTCAAAATATGAAATTCATATTTCTAAATTCCAATCACATAAGTGGTATAAATTAATTTAAAATTAATCCCTCAAATGAGACGACGTTGCGGGTTTTTAAAGTCAAAATGATCAATAGTTTTTTATGTTTTATAATACAATTTCAATGAAAAATTGGTTCCAATGACCAAAATTGTATTAATTTATGTATATTTTATTTTATTACACTTTAAAACCAAATTAAAATATAATTTAACTATATAAAAAATTAGATAAAATGATGTTTTGAATTACAATTTTGTATTTTTCACTACTTATTAAAATAATGAAACTTCACAAAAAATACCAAATGTTCTCCCTAATATAATATATATGTTTCTATTTTAAATTTAAAATTTATTTTGACATTTAATATTTATAAAATTTCCAAAAAAATGGATTTAAAATAGGGTTTTCATTAAAAAGCAGTAAAACTGCCATTATAAAAATGTTAATATTTAATAAAAAATATTGGGTTTGTTCTTATCATATTCTTATAAAATCAATTTCATTAATATAAAAAAATATTTTTTTAATGTATAATATTTATATTTCATTAATATCATTCACCAATAGAATTTAATTTAATTTATTAGGATAAAATTCTATTGTGATCATAAAAGTACTTTTCATAAAAAAACATTACCTCTATATTTAATTGGTTCTTATATTCAATTATACATTATTAATAAATAATTAATTAAACCATTTAATTTCATAAGTTATTTAATCCAATTCATAACCTCCATATTAACTAATAAGCTATATATTATTATATTAAATAATATTATTTTTAATAATATATTGTTGTTCGGTAAAACTCAATCTTGCATGTTATGTGGGCCGTGGAGGAAATTCAGTCTTGCATGTAACATAATCTATCCTCGGTCTTCAATGTTTAGATAGCTGGCCATTATATTTTGTGTACTGTATGATTAACGTGGAATTTCATATAACACAAGTACAAATTAATTCTTTAATATATATATATATATATAACTATTTAAATTGTTGAATGAATTGAAAAATATGAAAAATATGAAAATTAATTAAAAATTATATTTCACAATATCTCGAGGTGATTCTGACAACATAAAGAGTGATATTATGGAGTATGTATCTCATTTCATTGTATGATGGAAATTTAACGCTGAGAGAAAGAATTTTAATGTTATGTTACAACCATTAAACATAAAATATTTTAAATGGAATGACATCACCATATATTTTTTTCAGAATCCCCAAGATGTATAAGGCCATAATGCTATATAGGTTGTAATCGATCACCTTTGAAGTCAGCAGAATTTATTGATATCAGTGAAGATCTATTTAGTGATTATATTTCTAGAATATACATCAAGTAAGTGGTAAGGTTGTGTGGAGTACCAAATTCTATTTTATCCAATCATAATTCAAGGTTCACCACAATGTTAGGGAGAATTCCTCTGCATGTTCTGGATTTAGTGCTTTATTTCTGCACTACTTATCTAAATTAGATATATTGCTTGTTTTAGATAACTATTCAAACCATAGTGGATATGATGAGGTATTTTTATATGGGTTTCAATGTTTTTTGGACTTAATAACTTTCTATTATTGAGTTTTCTTTCATAAATATCTTCACTCAAACATTCAGATGTCTTATTATGAATCCCACTATGGAAATAAGTGTATAAAACTAACATGTTAATAATAAGTTATATAAAAATATATATTGCGACCTGATCTAGTTTAGGAAACATATGATAATATTAGATCCATTCAATAATACATTAATGTTATTCAGAGTCTACATAAAAGTTATGATGACAATCATCAGGGAAATATGTAATTCAAAGTTGATGTGAATGTGTTTTTGTGAATTTATATATAGAATAAAGTGATGGGATTTTGAAATAAGGTAATGATAACCCATATGTATATTTTCAACTTTTAGATTCTTGATCGAGTAGGGATAGTATATTATCTCTTAGAGCTTCTAGAAAGCTTCTCTCAAGATCATGATGTGTTTCATGTTTCTATATTAAGGAAGTGCATACCTAATCCCTTCCATGTACTAAACATAGATGTTTTATTAATGTATAATGATATTTACTATAAATAAAAAATATTATAAATCATTGATCATTGAGATTATGTGCAATGGAACAATACTATTTATAGGGTTAATGTTAATTGGTGGAATCAAATATTAAAAGAAACTACTTAGGAACACACGGTTGTGATGAAATAGATATATGCTCAATTTTTTATGTCAGTGTGATGAATTTTTTAAGGAAATTTAATTTTAATGGTTGTATAATGTAACACCTTAAAATGTTATGATATATTTCTATTCAAATAAATTTAGGTTCTTTGATAGCATGTGATACAAGAAAACCTGAGTCTAAATTTACCATAGTATAGTATACCATTATAATATTGCTGTCATGATCCGACAAAAGGTAAAATAAAGGAAAAATAGTTGGAAGGGTCCCCCACCTGGAACCTGACTCTGACCACCGCACGTGGTCCAAGCTCCCAAGCTCCTATGCTCTTCTGACGTCACGACCAACCTCTCCGTTGTATGCAAGGGCACACCAACTGTGGGAAATCCCAAGCAGGGTTGAGTATAAAAGTACTCAGTAGGATACCCCGAAGGCTCGAGGGAGAAACAAAGGAGGTATCGAAGGGTGAGCAGTAGAGCGAACAGGGAAAAGTAAAGGAGTACAACCGATGGTGCAGTAAAGAATACAGTAGAGAGTCTATCTCAACCCAACAAGAGGAAAGAAGATATACTCGTCCAGACACAAGGAGCTGGAAAAGGTGAAAAGATGAACTTCCTGTCGAGTCTTTGCTACCAATAGCAGGAGAGTAGACTCATCCAACCACGATAATCTAGACACGGAAAGCATGTGGCATACCTCGCACGTCTTCGCCTCTCCTGGAGGGAGAGTAACAAAGCCCAAGAGGTGGGTACTGTAAAAAGGTATATTCATAACCATATTCTCAAACAAGAAGCCCGAACAAGATCGTAAGGGGATCTCCATCCCATAGTGCAACCCAAGAAAAGTGAGTCGCCAACAGTCCTAGAAGTGACACCATCAATGCCCACCATCCCGCACGTCTGCCCTGAACTACAAGTCGAGGGATTAATCACCGCACCTCGACATTATCCGCTTTGGGCAGCACTAAATTGCCTACATGGTTTTAGGTCGCATCACAAGGACGTGTCTCGGTGGGGAAAAAGCTCCTCGTACTTGAGAGTTCTGAGGGAACGTCAACCACAACTCGTCACTGCCCCGCAGTCGAGAGGTCTGCTCAAAGTCGACAGGCGACCCCCTGCCCAGCCCTGCTGGAGGGTCCCTAGAAGTCGACGGGTTCCCACTACAGGGAGACCCGACAAGATTCGATGGGTGCCACACAGACCAGTCCCGTAACAGGTTAATCCACTGGAGGGAGACCCGGCTAAAGTCTGCGACGGGACCACTGCCCAGCCAAGCTGGAGGTAACCCAACATCGGGGACCACTGCCCAGCCCAGCTGGAGGTAAGACCGGCATCGGGGACCACTTCCCAGCCCATCTTGAGGTAACCCCGCATCGGGGAACACTTCCCAGCCCCGCTGGAGGTAAGCCCGGCATTGGGGACCACTGCCCAGCCCAACTGGAGGTAAGCCCGGAACTGCATTGGCCATCTCTGCTGGATGGTACTGCTCAGGGGACACCGTTGTACTGGTTATCCCTGCTGGATGGTAACCCACTGGAGAGACCTGCTCGAAACAACCTCATCCCTACTGGAAACAACCTCATCCCTGCTAGAAACGACCTCCTGGGTAGAGGATCAGTGCCCACCTAAATTGTTGGTCACACCGAAACCACAGGAACTCTACCAGGGAACACAAAGCAATGGTAGAAACTCCCCATGCCTCTAAAGGTGATCACACTCTAATCTGCTGAGTCACTGTCGGAGCAAACTGAGACAACTCATCCCAGAGAGTGGGAAACCACCCACACTGTACGAGCACAGGTAGTCGCAAACGGTGCCGCAGTCCGGTGAAAGGGCATGGTACTGAAACCCCTCACAGCTGAAGAAATAGAGGAACAAACCATCTCCATCGGCCGAACCATCGAGAACAAAACCAGGGGGAGACCACTCAACCATGCTGGCCAAAACCATCGGGAAGAGTACCAAGGGAAAACTCAACCCTGCTGTTCAATAAACGAGAAAAAAGGGACCCTCTACGTTGTGAGAGGTAAAAATTATTTAAAGAAGAGCACGACACACACATGGGTCCCACACGATGTGTGTCCACAATTCAACCCAAACCGAGCGCACAAACATTCTCAAGTACCAACCTCCACATGTACCTCCCAGTGCTCCCATATACTCCCAAAGTATACCCCGTTTCAGCCCAAAGGATATCGTGCACACGGCACCCAACATCAACGCGAAGGCGTGACGTAAAAACTCCAACCTGCCTCCTCAATGGCTGAGGCACAGCCAACCACATCCCTTCACACACATGGGAGTGCACGCAATCAAACGCCAAGGGTTCTCTGCAAACACGGCGAGAAGAACCGCCATCAGAGCACCTTTCACACTACCACATTTAATAATATCATTCAAGAAGCTCCGCAAAACCAAACGAATTTCACTATTGTAATCCTCTCGGAAAAACACGCGAGATAGACTACTTACTCACCTCAAACGGATATCCGACGGAAAAGTCACCAACACCTCCTCACGCCCAAACGGCGTCCCGTGATCCTGAGCCTCGGCCCTGAAAACATTCGGGCACATCGCACCATTCAGATCCCCTCAACGAAATATGTCAAAAAGACTGTTCACATGAGCGCAAGAGATAACCAAAGAAAAAGATGCATTCTGGCGCACCGCACACGAGCGATGCTACGTGGGAACCGCATCCCGGTCCCGAAACTCAACGGACGGATCGCACCGTTGCGATCCTTTTGAAAAGGAACACAGGATGGACTAATAACTTGTCCAAAACAGACACCCATTGATAAAGATGGAAAATCACCGTCAATTCCCAAACGGCCCTCGCGGGGCCCGCACCATTGTGCAGAATTACAGTGGGAAGACTGCAGCAATGCGATGCCCTCGGAAAAACACCCAACATCGACTGCTCGCACGCCCCGAACGGACGTCCGATGAAAGAGTCGCTAAAAGCTGCATGCAGCTCAAAAGACGGGATGTGGGGCCCATTCCTCATCTCCGGCTTGAACGCCCGAAACCACCATGGAAAGCTTCGCCCCGGCGCCAGGGTCCCAACGCCGCTGACGGAGCTCAAAACGGAAGTCAAACATGTCTGCGTCGTCTAAAACAAAATCCTCTGGAAAACGTCAAAACACTTAAAGACGTGTCTCACCTCCGAGACCCCTCGTTTCGGGAATTAAAAATTACTGAATCCATCTCAAAAACTTCTTCTTGACACGATCTTCGCGCTGCCGCAGACGGCGCTCAAAACAGACGACCGTAACCCGAAATATGGGCGTCCAAATATTTTAAGGGGGCGAACCCCATTGGGTCGGACTGGCCCGGTCCGGCCTGTCCGCCCCGCTCTGGCCCGCCCGCTAGGACCGCAGCCCAGCTGCCTCGCATGAGACCTGCGCTGTGCATGGGTCGCATCCACGCGGAGACCCGCCATCGGTGGGTATCTGTCTCCTGCGGGGTCGCAGCGCGACCTCGGTTGTCCGTCGCGCTCCAGTGTGTGCCGCCTCGCGCCGACGCCCAGCAAACCCGCCAGCGCCACACGCCCCCGACCTCGCCTGGCTACCCCGGCTGAAGACCCGCGCCGCCCGGCCTCCGCTGCTGAGGGATCCTCCCACCACGCGCCGAACACCCGCGCCGCCTGCTGCCCGCCGGACCGCCGTCGGAACCTTCAAAAACCCGCAAACTTTGGCGGACGTCTGTGGGGTCCTCGGAACTCAGTTTTATGAACTGACAAATGTGATGGAAAGAGAATAAAATCTAATATGCTTTTATGGGCTTTGGTTTTATGATCGAACAACAATAGACACATATAATTGAGCTGGAAAGATGGTTCGGAAATTAAAACGCAAACCAAGAACTCCTACCTATTGGGCGTTGCCCGGAGATTCACGGAGGATCCGCCGCCGCGCCGCGCCTCACCGGAGTTGCCTCGCCAGAGTGGAGGAAGAGAGGAGGAGCTTCTCCTCCTTGGTTGAGCTCTTCTACCAGGGGGTGCGAAGGGAGGAGGAGGGGTGATTAAGGGTTTAAATAAATTAATCAATATTTTAATTAATTAAATCCTTAATTTTAACCCGCATCTAAAACCTTTGGCGAGGTTAAAATTAAACATCCCCAAGGGTAAACACCACATCCCGATCACAATGGCGGTCTCGTAATTTTGATCTAAGCTTCCATTTGAATGTTATTAAACTCAATGCCTGAGGCCGCCAAATTATGAAAACGCCCCTGGGGCCATTTTTTCACAGACGGCCCGCGCCCGCAAAACATACACCCCTCTTAGGGTAAATGGCACACTCTGAACTCAACGGTGCCCTCGGTTTTCCATTCCGAGCCACCGTTTAAGAGATACCTGCATTTCAACATTAAACAAATAAATTAATTATTTAATTGATCTGTTCCACGTTCCGAAAGCGAGCGAGGGGTCCAAACATCCCATGCCGACATACTTTATCCCGTTCCTAGGGTAAAATCACCATTACGGACCCATCCGTACACTTGGATATCTGATCCAGATCACCGTTTTAGAGTTATCCCAATTATTTGGAATTTCTAGTGTGAACGCACAGAAAATTTAATTTCGGCTACTCTGGGGCTTGGAATCGCACGCCGTCGGAAGGCGCTGCTCCAGAATAACATCAAGAATATTCCAAAGTCTTTCATAACAAAAACTGGGTTCTTCCATCATTCCCTCCTTCAATATTTTCATCCCCGAAAAGCAATACTAGGGAGCAACATAGGGTACTAAGCCCACACCCGTCTCTTCCGAACCCAGAAGAACTCTCGCACAGCTCTGCGCCACCGCACACAGACCAAAGGATTGATATGTTCACGCGAGGTAGGCCCTTGCCGATGTCGTGCACCCACTCAAGACTTTGGGGTTAGGTCAAGGCTATAGGGAACCTCTCCATCCCTTTTCATGTTTTCAAACGGCCCGAAGGCTCTTAGGGGTAGCTCACCTCCCCGAACTAACCCTTAAATCGCACGTCGCGACTGGAATCACCGCCCGCACCTGGAACAAGTCCCTGTGAATCCCTCATTCAGAATATCCATATGGTGAAACACCCAAGGATATCTGGTCACACAAAATTTCACAGTCGATGTCTCGCAACCAAGGCTCTCTTACACGCTCGGGAAGCGATGGAGTCGACACCATCGACTAATGAAAAAGGTCCTACACCTTTTTTTCATACCAACACAGGGTTACACTGACGCCCCGCGCCACCCTGGTAACACCTCAAGAAAGGAGAAGGTAGGAAATCATTCCACACACAGAGTCTATCAATTCTACTACAAGAAGTAGAAGAGTTGTAGAGCGTACCTCTTATCACCTCATGCTCTGTAGGATCGTAGACATCCAAAGCTCGCGGCTGTCCGCGGTCCCAACTGTCAGCTCCTAGAGCCTGACGTGGACCACCTAGTGGTGATGGTAAGATCTCATAAAGTCTTCCCCCCACTACCAGCTCCTCCCACTCCTCTGCTAGCACCACCTCTCTGGGTACTACTCTGATCATGGCACTGCATCTGTCATGGTGGTGCACCTGCTGCCTGCCTGAAGCTCTCAGCAACTCAGGTCGGGCAGTCTCGTGCCAAGTGACCTCGCCCATCACAAGCATAGCACTGACTCTCTCTGGTCTTCATTGGTGCCCTCTGGCACCACAGTGGTGTATGACCACGCCCCTGAGTCCGGTTTTTAGAAAGCCACATGCGTCGAGGTTCTGCCTGCCGACGCCCACTAGTTGCGGCAGACGTCTCAGCTCTAATGTGCATGCTGCCACCATCAACTCCAGAACGTGACAGGAATTTCTCGGTCACCAGTACCTACTCTAGCACCCCAGCATATTTGGAAATTCCCAAGGGTACTATGACAGCATGAATCTCTCGGCGGAGACCCTGCTCGAACTTTCGCGCTCGGATGTTGTCTTCACAGACCAAGTCCGGGTAAAAGCGTGCACGGTCTGCAAAACTAGTCGCGTACTCAGCCACCATCATCCCTCCCTACTGAAATTGCAGGAGCTCCTGAATCCGAACGGAGCATAAGCAGGAGGGAAAAAACTCCTCATGAAACAACTACTGAAAGTCATCCCACGAAAGAGAAAACTCGTCAAGAAGCCGAGTCACGAGACTCCACCAACGCCATGATGCTCCATGAAAAAGGGTGGCTGCCAAAACCACTCTCTGATCATCCGGCATCTGCAGAAGCCTTAAAAGGCAAACAACTACCTCGAGCCAAGCCTTTGCTGCCTGAAGGTCTGGCTCACCACTGAACCTCAGTGGTCTCTGCCACTAGAACTCACGGAGCGTGCTCAACCTGCGCTCAAGCCCCGCCTGCTCTGCTGAAGCTGTCTGCCCCTCAATAGGTGGGGGTGCTACTACCACCCCACCCGGAGAACGGGGCTCGCATGATGGGTCCTGTACTGTAGCCTCGTAGCTCACAGGGTCATCTTCACGAACCAAAGCTGGTATCTTGGTTGTTTTTCCTCACGGAGACATCCTGAAAATTATCAAGGAGTGTCGTGGTCAGATGAGCATATATGTATATACCAATAACAAAGATGGGTAGATGACTCAAGAAGGAAAGTCAATGACTCAATCCTATGTAATGCACAAAACAATTTTCCCTACAACAAGTGTCTCAGCATGCCGAGTCGACAAGCGGGTTATCAAGGTCCTGGTGAATGGATACGTCGGTCGTCACACCATCACTGGACTCCCTGACCTGAGAGCCACTCTCGAGACACATCAACACTATTTCCCTATATCCCAACCAATTCCTTTTATTTTTGGGACATCCGAACAATGTCCCAAGGAACGAACCACCTCTGATTCCACTTTTTCATGACCCCGCAACAGGTAAAATAAAGGAAAAACAGCTGGAAGGGTCCCCCACCTGGAACACGACTCCGACCACCACACGTGGTCAAAGCTCCCAAGCTCCTAAGCTCCTCTAACGTCACGACCAACCTGTCCGTTGTCTGAAAGGTTACACCAAGTGCGGGCAAAGACCAAGCAGGGGTGAGTATAAAAATACTCAGTAGGATACCCCAAAAGCTCGAGGGAGGAACAAAAGAGGTACCGAAGGGTGAGCAGTAGAGTGAACAGGGAAAAGTAAAGGAGTACAATCGAAGGTGCAGTAAAGAATACAGTAGAGATTCCAGCTCAACCCAACAAGAGGAGTGAAGATAAAATCGTCCAGACATAAGGAGCTAGAAACCGTGAGAAGATGAACTTCCCGTCGATTCTTCACTACCTATAATAAGAGAGTAGACTTGTCCATCCACGAGAAGCTGGACACAGAAAGTAGGTGGCATACACAGCGCGTCTTCGCCACTCCTGGAGGGAGAGTAACCAAGGCCAAGAGGTGGGTACTGGAACAAGGTATATACATAACCACATGCTCAAACAATAAACCCGAACAAGATCATAAGGGGATCTCCATCCCGTAGCTCAGCCCAAGAAAAGTGAGTCACCAATAGTCCCAGAAGTAACACCATTGATGCCCAACATCCCGCACGTCTGCCCCGAACTACATGTCAAGGGCTCATTCACCGAACCTCATCACTATCCGTTTTGGGTAGCATTGACTCACCAGCACAGTGTTAGGTCACGTCACAAGGACGCGTCTCGGTGGGAAAAAATCTCCTCATACTTGAGAGTTCTGAGGGAACGTCAACCACAACTCTCCATTGCCCCACAGTCGAGAGGTTTGCTCAAAGTCGAAAGGCGACCCCCTGCCCAGCCCCGCTGGTGGGTCCCTGGAAGTCAATGGGTTCCCACTACAGGGAGACCCGGAAAAATTCGACGGGTGCCACACTGCCCAGTCCCGTAACAGGGTAATCCAATGGAGGGCGACCCGGCTAAAGTCGGTGATGGGACCACTGCCCAGCCCAGCTGGAGGTAACCCGGCATCGGGGACCACTGCCCAGCCCAGCTGGAGGTAATCCCGACATCGGGGACCACTGCCCAGCCCACCTGGAGGTAAGGTTGGCATTGGGGACCACTTCCCAGCCCCGCTGGAGGTAAGCCCGGCCTCGGAGACCACTGCCCAGCCCAGCTGGAGGTAATCCCGAAACTGCTCTGGCCATCTCTACTGGATGGTATTGCTCAGGAAACACTGTTGTAATGGCCATCCCTATTGGATGATAACCCACTGGCGAGCCCTGCTCAAAACAACCTCAGCCCTGCTAGAAACAACCTCAACCCTGCTGGAAACAACCTCAGCCCCGCTGGAAACAACCCCATCCCACCCGGAAACAACCTCAGCCCTGCTGGAAAGAACCTCAGTCCTGCTGGAAACAACCTCAGCCTTGCTGGAAACAACCTCAGCCCTACTAGAGACAACCTCCTGGGTAGAGGATTGGTGCCCGCGTAAAGTGTTGGTCACACCTAATCCATAGGAACTCTAGCAGGGAACACAAAGCAACGGGAGAAACTCCCCAGGCCTCTCAAAGTGATCACGCTCCAATCCCCTGATTCACTGTCGGTGCGGACCGAGACAACTCATCCCAGAGAGTGGGAAAACACACATGATGTACAAGCACACGTAGTCGCAAACAGTGCCACAGTTCGGTGAAAGGGAATGGTACTGAAACCCCTCACAGCAGAAGAAACAGAGGAACAAACCATCTCTTCCAGCCAAAACATCGAGAACAAAACCAGGGGGAGACAACTCAACCCTTCTGGTCAAAACCATCAGGAAGTGGACTGGGGGAAAACTCAACCCTGCTGGTCAACAAACGAGAAAAAAGTGACCCTCTATGTCGCGAGAGGTCAAAATTACATAAATTAGCGCACGACACGCACATGGGACCCACGCGACGTGTGGCCCCAAGTCATCCCAATCCGAGCGCAAAAACATTCTCTAGTACCAACATCCACATGTACCTCCCAGCGCTCCCGTATACTCCCATAGTATACCCCATTTCAGCCCAAAGTCTATCATGCACACGGCACCCAATGTCAACGTGAAGGCGTGACGTAACAACTCCAACCTACCACCTCAAAAGCTGAGGCACATCCAACCACATCCCTTCACTCACACGGGAGTGCAAGCGTTCACATGCCAAGGGTTCTCTGCAAACACGGCGAGAAGAACCGCCATCAGAGAACCTTTCACACTTCCACATTTATTTAGATTGCGCAAGAGGCTCTGCACAACCAAACGGATCGCACCGTTGTAATCCTCTTGGCATAACACGCGAGACAGAATACTTACTCACCTCAAACAGATATCCGACGGAAAAGTCACCAACACCGCCTCACGCCCGAACGACATCCCGTGATCCCGAGCCTCGGCCCCGAAAATAGTCGGGCACATCGCCCCATTGAGATCTGCTCAGGAAAACACATCAAAAATACTTATCACTTGAGCACAACAGATAACCAGAGAAAAAGATGCATTCTGGTGCACCGCACACGAGCGGTGCTACGTGGGACCCAGATCCCGGTCCCGAAACTCAACGGACGGATCACACCATTGCGATCTTCTCGAAAAAGCACACAGGGTGGACTAATAACTTGTCCAAAAAGGACACCCGGTGATAAAGATGGAAAATCACCGTCAAAGCCCAAACGGCCCTCGCGGGGCCCACACCATCGTGCGGAATTACAGCGGGCAGACTGCGCCAACGCGATGCCCTTGAAAAAACACCCAACATCGACTGCTCGCACACCCCGAACAGATGTCCGATGAAAAAGTCGCTAAAAGCTACACACATCTCAAAATACGGGCCGTGGGGCCCACTCCTCAACTCCGGCTTCAATGCCCGAAACCACCCTGGAAAGCTTCGCCCTGGCGCCAGGGTCCCAACTCCACTGACGGAGCTCAAAACGGACATCGAACATGTCTGCGCCGTCCAAAACAAAATCCCCTGGAAAAATGTCAAAACACTTAAAGACGCGTCGCGTCTCCGAGGCCCCTCATTTCGGGAATTAAATAGTCCCGAAACCATCTCAAAATCTTCGTCTTGACATGATCTCCGCACTGTCGTAGATGGCGCTCAAAACGGACGCCCGTAGCACGAAATACGGGTGTCCAAATATTTTAAGGGGGGGAACCCCCTGGGGCCGGACCGGCCCGCTCCGGTCGTCCCGCTGGGACCGCGGCCTAGCCGCCTCCAGCGAGACTCATGCTGCGCACGGGCGTGTCCATGCGGAGACCTGCCATCGGCGGTCTTCTGTCTCCCGCGGGGTCGCAGCGCGACCCCGATTGTCCGTCACGCTCCGGTGAGCGCCTCCTCGCGTCGACGCCCAGCAAACCCACCAGCACCGCACCCCCCAGCCTCGCTTGGCTGCCCCGGCTGAAGACCCGCACCACCTGGCCTCCGCTGCCGAGGGATCCCGCCGCCTCGCGCCGAACACCCACGCCGCTTGCTTCCCATCGGACCGCCGCCAGAACCTTCAAAAACCCGCAAACTTCGGCGGACGTCTACGGGGTCCTCGGAACTCAGTTTTACGAACCGAATCAAGCGATGGAAAGGGAATAAAATATACTACGTGTTTATGGTCTTTGGTTTGAAGATCGAACAACAATCGACACATATAATTGATCTTGAATGATGGTTCAGAAATTAAAACGCAAACCAATACCTCCTACCTCTTGGGCGTTGCCCGGAGCTTCACGGAGGATCCGCCACCGCACCGCGCCTCGCCGGAGTTGCCTCGCCAGAGGGGAGGAGGAGAGGAGGAGCTTATCCTCCTTGGTTGAGCTCTTCTTCCAAGGGGTGAAAAGGGAGGAGGATGGGTGATTAAGGGTTTAAATAAATTAGTCAACATTTTAATTAATTAAATCCTTAATTTTAACCTGCATCCGAAACCTTTGGTTATGTCAAAATTAAACCTCCCCTAGGGTAAACACCACCTCCTGAGCACAATGGAGGTCTTGTAATTTTGATCTGAGCTTCCATTTGAATGTTATTAAACTCAACACCCGAGGCCATCAGATTATGAAAACGCCCCTGGGGCCATTTTTTAACAGACGGCCCGTGCCCGCAAAACTTACACCCCTCATAGGGTAAATGGCACGCTCTAAACTCAAAGGTGCCCTAGGTTTTCCAATATGAGTCGCCATTTAAGAGATACCTGTATTTCAACATTAAACGAATAAATTAATTATTTAATTTATCTATTCCACGTTCCGAAAGCGAGCGAGAGGTCCAAACATCCCGCGCCGACATACTTTATGTTGTTCCTAGGGTAAACACCCCATTCCGCACCCATCCGTACACTCGGATCTCTGATCCGGATCACCGTTTAGGAGTTATCCAATTTATTTGGTGTTTTTAGTGTGAATGCACTGAAAATTTAATTCCAGCCACTCCGGGGCTCGGAATCGCATGCCGTCTAAATGCGCTGCTCTGGAATAACATCAAGAATATTCCAAAGTCTTTCGCAGCAAAAACGGGGTTCTTACAATTGCAATTAATTTTGAGGATGTAATAGTAATTGAATGATTTTGAAAAATATTTCTGAAGTATTTAGATAATTAAACTATATTGGTAAATAATTACTCACTTTTTATTAAATTTTTAATATGCATCCAAAATGAATTTTTTTCAAAAAAATATTTTTTATGGTTTTTCATAGAAAATTATATCATTAATTTTTTCCACATTAAAAAAAATTTATTTTAAATAATTAACATTATTTTTGAATTAAATAGGTAAAAATTACATTAAATATTATTTTATTATAATTTTCTGAAAAGATTTATTTTTTGATGAATAGTTAACAATACTAATTTTTATTACAAACTATCTTTTCATTTTAATAATTAACATTGTAAAATTTTATTTTAAAATTATTTGTAAAGAAAAATTAGTTCATTTATGTTGTTAATAATCTTAATGAGTTCATTAAAATCAATATTATTTTGTATTTTTCTATAAAATAATTTATACTTGAGAAAATATTTTTATAGAAACCAAATTTTCATTATATTTTTTTGTTTTATTTTTAAATTAAATTTTTTCAATTATTTGAATTTAATTTTATAAAATATATCTCATATATTTATTCTATATGTCCCAAGTTTTCAGTGATCACATTATTTTTTGTTATAATGAAAATTAAAAATAGTAAAAAAAATCAATGAGGTTGAGGTTAAAATGAGTTTATCGGGTGTTAAACCAAGAGATAAGTATATTTCTGAAAATGAAACATTTATAAATCTGATTTTATGAAAATATTTCAAACTCCTCCAATCCAAATAGCTATATTTTATTAATTTTGGAAGAATGTTTCTTAACTATGAATGTATTATATTATTATCTTTTATGAAATTTTATGTGTATTTTCTCCACTAATTTTAAATGTAAGCTACTCCTTTGTCTAATTTACACCACTTTATGATATCTATATCAACCGACACCTACCCAATTAAATTTTAAACATCCATATATAAAACATAGTGGTGTTTTTATTCTTAAAATACCATTTTTTGGGTCTATAAGAAAGAATCTAAAGGATGTCTACTGAAGAAGAGGTAGTCTTCCTACTATACCTCTTTCAAGTTATTTCTTCTTCTACGGATAATAAATTTGATTAATTCAACATAAAACAATACCTTCAATATAATAAATATAGATAAATGTTATTATGATCATGTAATCAGAATTATTCATCATATTCTCCATCAGATGGTAAGTGAAAGTATCATTTGTGTGTATGTGTGGACTACCACATCCACATAGAGATACAATTTATTTTCCATAACCATATTTCATTGATGGTTATTATGATGGGTTAATAGTTTATATATTATATTTATAAAATACTTATTCTTTTACAATTATAATATCAAATATACTTTCTTACATTCTGATATATTGGAAAATGATAATGTCGATCATGCAAATGTGTCGACTACCACCCCCGTGAAGCGATGTTTTTATTTTTTTCATTTCCAATATACATGGATGGTAATAATGTTATGTTTAATAAATATATATGATAAATATTATATAGTAATTATTCATTATTTTTTAATTATTATTTATCATTCATTAGTTCTATCTGTCAAAAAATGGAAACAAAATTTATGTGTACGTACGGCGTACCGTCTCCATAAACGGAGTAAGAAATTTTTCTATCTATAAATTTTATGGATGACTATAAATTTGTATATAATGAACATATATTATTTTTATATCCTTAATTTTATTCCATATATAATCTAACCATGATTAATGTACATTGACTGGAACTACCAAACAAAAATTCTAATGAAAGAAAAAAACTGTCAACACTTAGAAATGGTGATTTTAACAATGAATTACTAATAAATGTGTGATGAAATATAATAAGTGGATAATATAATATATTATAACTATTAATATTATTTATTATATGATTATAATATATTGAAATTTATTATATATGTTTTTATAGAGAATTAAATTAAATTGGGTCTTGGGGTAAGTTATTTTCATATCACATTTATATTTTTGAGAGACATAATATATTCCCAACTTTTTTATTTTATTTGGCATATATACCTCACAAGAATTTATTTTCTTAAGGATATAATTAAAATTTTTTCATATTAATATCTATATAAGGTTATCCCTTTCATAAGTTATAGATTCCAATGTTACTAAAGCGATGATGGATGTATATTACAATCTCATTGTTTATCAGGATTGATTATGATTATGTTCCTGGTGGTGAAATTTTATAATATGACTCTCAATAATATCATTAATTTCCATATAACACGGTTATTTATTAATATTACTTGTTTTACTTTCATTTTCATCTCTTTAATTACTCAATATACCAAAAGAATGTTTTTAAGGAATACTAACTTTATTTTTATCTTTAGTAGTTAATACTTCTTCTACCATGTCCATGTTTTCTAAAAGCATTTTCCTGAATTTTTTTATATCCTCCATTAATTTTTTAAATCCATTTTTATGAATGCTTGATTTTTTTTTGAAAATTTTCTAAAAATTAATCTCCTTTTAACATTTTGAATGAGGTACTTTTTTCTTTGTATCAAAAATGTGAAAGGAATCGTTGTTTTAACATACACGTCATGAAAAAAATACCTACCTTCCTTTCCAATCAATAAATGAAATATTATTGTAAAAGTTTCCAAGTTAATAATAAAATAAATATTTTTCGATAATATTTTTGAAAAAAATAGGTTTTGAATATGTTTCTTCAACTGGAAAAGGGTATTTTTATTATGAATCATTATAGATAAATTTTAATGCAAATTTCTATATTAGATAATATCCTTTTATTTTACTTATACATTACCTGGGTGATGATAAAATGATGCCACACACTTTTATTTTTTAGATTTATTATGATGATAATGATTTAAGGATGATTTTATCAAACCCTATTATTTACAAAGGGCCAGTTAGGTTTTAATGAAACCATTATTGAAACTCATTTATTTTCTATGGGGTTTTCTATAATTATATGACATAGTTTTTTTGAACCCCATTTACTCTCCATGTTTTATGCTATGATAAATTTGTTATTATCATGTGGAACATATATGTACTATTTATATTATGTGATGGGTCGGCCCAAAATTATATATCCCTCCAATGCATTTGGTAAAGATTGTTATGTCATGTGATAATAAGGATTGTAACAGGGAGTGAACCTAGATCGACAGGGGACCCAATAAAATATGATTGTTTTGGAATGAAACTTGACCAAGGTTATGATGGTTTAGGTAGTGAATGCAATCCACTATGATATTCATCAAAGAAATCCCTGATTGAGTAAATTATTATATATGATTATATATGTGTCAAAAACATATGTTTCATGCCAATGTTATTCTTTCAAAGCTCATGGTATTTGATTATATTATGATTCTTGTCTTATCTACTACCACGATTTATGCCATGACTAATGATAATGATATTTGATTTTTTTTTGTTAATTTCCAATATTAATATAATGTTCTCATACCCTTATGTTAATGTTATTTTTAGGTGGTCATTTATGTATCCCATGTTTACCCATACTAATCCTCTTATATCTAACTTTCATATGTTTCTTTTACTATGGTTATTAAGAAGCAATTTATTTGAGATATTTCTAAGAAGGGTGAATGTTATGAAGCACTTAGTGGGGGATTATTTATATCTATTATGTATAGGATATTTATGTATACGTGTTTCCAAATAAATAAGACCTATACGATAATAGAGTAGATTATAATGTCATTAACTTAATATTCATCTAATAATATGTAATATTAATTTATGAAATGTTTCGGTCTCTATAGTGGGGGCCATCAACTAATAAGAAAATGATAGTTGAGAATTATTATTAGAAAAAAATAGATCCTATAAGGGAAATGTGGGATAAGAAACTGTGTCAGATTGTATATTTATTGAAGGGTCTATGAGTGGTCTGGTATGATGAGTACTGTGAGTATCTCTAGAACCATCCCCTACAAACTAATAGGTTGATCACAACTAGTACTAGTCCATAGGAAGAACAATTGTCTCCAGGATGGTGGAAAACAATTTTAATTTAAACTTGATTATTTATTTGACTTTATATGTTTTCATTGACATATATTTAAAATAGTATTGTTATTACAGACCCTGATGGAGGAATTTCCATCAATCTCATGTGGTGATTGATTTTATACATTCTGTTTCATCTTATCCACTCAATATTTTTTTCGCCTACCTTGAAAAATAAATATAAATTTTATTATAATTTAATTATTAATGTTATAGCATAATAAAAACACACTAGTTATCATGATAAAAATGGATATGCCTTGGTTTTCTTCTTGTATGTTTCCTTAGATCCAATGTTTTTTGTTTAGGTTGATACAATTTGGATTATTTCAATATTTTTGATTCCATTTGAATTTATCCACGAGTTTAGTTAATTTTAGGTTATTTATTTTTAAGATTGTTTGGTTAAGTTAATGTAATTTTTAGTGGATAATTTTTTCATTTAGATAACTACTACATTTTTTGATTGGTTTATTTGGTGATTTAGTGTATTGTTTATTTGGTTATTTTATTAGATCATTAGGTTCATTCTAGGATAGGTCATTGGATGCAATTTGAATTAGTTATTTTTATTACTTTTTGTATAGGTAAATTTGTTTGTTTTTGGTCATAAAATTTATTTCATTTTGGGTTTGGTTATTTGGTTTATTTCTATTTAGGTTATTTAGTTCATTTTGGCTTTTATATTTGGTTAAATTTGGGTTAGGTATTTTGATAGATTTTTAGTAAGTTAATTAAGTTCAATTTTTGTTAGGTTATTTGTTTCCTTTTGGATTTTGTCCTTTGTATATTTTTTGGTTAGTAAATTTTGTTCATTTTGGGTTAGGTAATTTCATTTATATTTTTGTAGGTTATTTGGTTCATTTTAATTTTATCCATTTTGGGATAGGTCATTTGGTTCATTTTGGGCTACGCCATTTTTTGGTATGTTCATTTGGTTTATTTTGGGTTATTTCATTTTTTGTTTTGCTTCTTCATTTTAGGTTAGGAAATTTTTTATTTTAAGTTATGTGATTTTTATATTTTGGGTTAGGAAATTCAGATCATTTTGGGTTATTTCATTTATATATTTTTCATTTTTTGGTTTGGTCATTTGGTTCATTTTGTTGTAGGTTATTTTGTTTATTTAGGGTTATGTTATTTGGGTCATTATTAGTGATATTATTTGGGTCATTCTAGGATATGTAATTTTTTCATTTAAACATTTGGGTAAGGAGATTTGGTTCATTTTTGGTTTGGTTATTTGGTTCAGATAGTGTTTTCAAAATAGGAGGTTTTCAGATTCATCCCTTTAAGAAAGATAGAATCATCGAAGTAAGTGTTCAAATATAGAGTGATTATATAGAAATATCATTGAGGGGTTAAACAAAATTCTAGCTGGCGAAAACATTTATATTTTAATGAAATTTTCATCCTATTTATAGGATTAATTTGTTCACATCTAGGAGGGGTAAATTTGAATTAATTCAAGATTTAAATTCTATATAGAAGGGTTATTTATAGCCTTATGTTAAACAGATTCATGGGAAAAAATTTGCTTTCAATGTAAATGAATAAATATACTATAAAAATAATTGAAATGAAGAGGCTTTGAATGGGATCCAAAAGTTTCTTTTATACATGGAAGCACACATATAACATAAAAATATGCTAAAATTGATTTATAAAATATAAAATTGATGTCCCAAAATGAGTAAGATATAGAGGACATACTATTATTTTAAGATGTCAAAAAGGATGGATGATAGTGGAATATATAAATCCTTAATCATAAAACCTTCAATGAAAAAAATTAGTTGAATTATTCAATAACAAGTTGTCCATAGAAATAATTAAAATGGGAATTTGATAGATTAATATGAAAAGTGATATACATGTGGAGCATTTTGTGGGAACTGTTTAAAACATACCCTTTAAAAATGAAATCTACATGAAAATAATGTTATCCTTGAAAAGGATATGTAATGAAATATACATTGAATGTGAATGCTGGTAGGTTGAAAAAGAAATTACAAACATCCAATTTTATAATAAAATTATACTTAATTAAATTATAATTCTTTGAAATTATAAATTACCCCGTTGAATAATTTTTCTATCTTTAGTAGACACATTATATAATATAATTATCATAACATAATATATTTTTAAATATTATATAAATTCACATTATATTTACTAAAATGATAATATAGAATAATAATTAAAAAATAATGGAAATTTTAAAATAGAATTCAATCTCTATGAAAAACATAGTTAAATTAATTCAATTTTTAATTTTTATGGAAAAGAATGTGTATGAAATGAAATGTGATGTTATTCCACATTGATAGATAATGGAGGTTCCTTGGATTAATGATTATAAACTTTAAAAATAAAAAAACCGATGAAATTTATACAATATTAAACCCTAGGTAACCATTTCAATTGGTTCACATGAAAATAACTCATTTAACACATTATATGAGACATTATTTATAACCTGAAACTACTCATTTGACACATCATCTTAAAATGTTGACATATTAAACAAAACATAAGTGGATATTCAAGTTTTCATTGAAAATTACCAAGTACCATTTCAAATTATATTCCTAAAATACATATTCCTAGAATATTACACTATATGATATAAGGAGACGTTTATATACTCATATATTTTCCTTCACATTCAACCATATTCTATTAAATAATTAATACTCACTATTTTATTTACATTAAAATTCATATTATCAATTTATAGAAATGAAAGGTTATGGATTCTCATTCTTATAGAAAAAAATTGATAATAAAAACATACAAAACAAACACTGATTCACATTAACATTTAATATTTAATTAAAAAGACTAAATTAATTAATTAATTTTTGAATAAAATAAACCAGAAAGACTGAAGTTGGGATAAACTAAATGAATCAAGAAAACATACAGATTCTTCTATATATTACCCACCACTACTTCATTTTTATAGTCATATCTAAAAAATTCTCTATTTATGTCATCATAACTTTTATACTAATCTAGAATAATGGGTCAAGTTATAGAGTCAATTTCATCCCTTCCATAATAATAAGTATGTCTCCAGATAATATCAATAATTACACCAACTTTAGGCCTCAACTAATCTTTCACTTAAAACACATATACCTATATTAATGAAAAAATATATGGATCATTGGTATCCATGAAGCGAGCCATGTTAATATCTCTAAATATATATTGTTCTAGACCATTCAGATCTATTTCTTCATAGGTTTTGTGTTTTATAGGCATGGAGAAGGAGTTTGAGTAGGAAGAGGCCATTTTAGAGCTGAAATTTGTTTTATAGGATGAATCCATGAGGTGAATGATGTGACACACCTTGAACGTGGCCTATGTATATTAAATGTAATTATAGGTTGAAAATATTGATAGTCTAAAGCAAATATTTACAGTATGAATTTTATTTAGGTTTTTAGGATTTTTTTCACACTGATTTTTGGTGGATACTGGACTCAGACAATTCATGGCATGAAATCCATTGTCACGACATCTATGATTTTTTCTATGACTTTATATAACATCCATGGACCCTCCAGTTGTATTCATTATTTTTTTCCCTTGGTTTAGGGGTGAAATCATTGTGAATTTGGGTATTCTTATATCCCATTTTCTAAAACATTGATCCTTGACATGTATTTATTTGTATTTGTGAATCTAGGGTGTGTTTTCCACCTTTCACCTTAGTTTCTTTCCATATCTCCCTTTTAAATTCTTTTTAGTCATTTCAATTCATTTTTAGGTATGTTTGGATAATTGTTTATAGGGGATCCCTATGGATAGTTTGTTTTTTAGTCCTCTCATGTTAGTTAGATCTGGTGGCATCCATAATATCCTTTTTCTCATCAATTTCAATGAAATTTTGAAGCACTGGTTTCGGTAGGTATCTCAAGACTTATCTTGTGAAGTATGTAATTAATATAATTTATTTTATTTTTTTGTTATATCTCTAATATGGTACTATATTTTCTTGGGTGTTTTGTATTATGGTGAATGAGGTAGAACATATGAAATCCCACCTTAAATGGACTATAAAAATTAAATAAATATGGAATCCAATTAAATGATGTTTGAAGAAATATGATGGGATGTTTAAAATGTTTTATGATATTCATGATATTTATATGGGTTTATTATTATTTATTGATGCATTACTTCTATAATTTATTTATTATAATCTTGACCTAAAAACATTGTCAACACGGGTTATGGATAATTACTCAGACCTAGTAAAAGATAAGATGGTTGTCTGAAAACTAAATTCTAAATTAAGAATTCTGATAATGTTTATTTATACTTGGTTTTTTGTTGTTGAATTTTATCATTAAATATTGATGAGACTGATTCAAGGGTTGAAACAGGTAATGGTAAAACTTAATAAAACAACTATTAATAAGAAGAATGATTTCATGGGGAACTAGATATTGGTCTGGGATTAAATATATTATCGGTTGTTCATAAATTTTGGATGTTTTAAACTCATGGTCATTGATAAAATAATAATTTTATAAATGGAATGAATGAATTTTCAATGTTTGTGGGTTGACTAATTAGGCTGGAATGGTTTAATGAATTTCATAATTAATTTAATGAATCTTTTAAAAAATATAAATGATTTTATGGGATTAATATATATGATGATAATTATTAATTACGTGGCCTTATTCCTTCACCTATACTGGTTTTTTTGTGATGATATTATTCCATAGACGGTGTTTCTTTATCTACATTGTTGTTATATAATAGAAATGTTGGAGAAGATGTGATATAGAGAAAAGATAATTTATGTGATTAAAATTAATGGGAGAATGATGATTTATGGTGGGGTTCATGCATGTAAAGGGGAACGTATGAGGTTGATTCCCTACAAGTTCATGATACCCGACCACAATATAGAGGATGTTTTGTTTGGGTATTTACATGGATCGAAGATGGAATGTGGTCTCTGTGCTTATTTTTACATTACCCTAACAATGAATGGTTGGGAGGAAATTTCTTGTTAGTTATTGAGATTATATGTAGGGTTTGTTCTGTGGGATGATATGTGTTTTTGGATGCACAACTTGATATGTGAATTTGGTGAAAGGATATGTGATATGAAGTTGGTGTTGTGAGATGTGATATATGTTTGGAACTATTATTGTTGGAAATGTATGGTAGTGTCATGGTAAATCATGGTAAATGTTTATATATATCTTGTTTTGTTTCATACTCATGTCCCTATAATTAGCATAATGGTAATTCTACCATCATGATACTGGTTTGAGTGGGAGAGAAACTGATTTGGAAGGTTGGATATGAGATGAAATTCATTTGGTTCCAAGGATATTGAAAATTTTGATTGAGGTTATGGGGTTGGAAATATTCTTGGTGTGGATATTTGAAATGCTAGGATTTGTGGAATTGTAATTTTGATGATGGTGTCTCCTGTGCATTATATGATTATTTTAAAATGTATATTTGTTTTCTATTTTTCTTACATGTATGATTCCACTCTTCCCTAATATTACAAATTTTTTACAAAAAAAATTGATATGTTTAGGGGATTATCCTACTGAGTACTCCCAAGTGATCACCCCACCACAGTTTTTTAGTGTTTTCAAGATAGTCAGACGTGGTTTGGAGTTATTCTTAGTGTGTCTTGGTGAAAATTGGAGGATTTTTGGAGTTTTTATAATTTTTATAAATGTAATTTTTTTAATTATGTGGATGGTGGACGAAATTTGGTTATATGAATGAAGATGGTGTATTTATGGTTCTTTTCTAGTTATATGAGGTTGGATTGGTCGTTGGTTATATCTTCTGTCATGGAAATTAAGAGGGTAATTACTCCCATTTGAGTGTTTTTAAACCCTCAGTGCTAGTCTCCAACCAAAGGATATTTATAGGTGGGAGTCAAGGGGCACTTATCTTCACCACTAGACAAATAGGGATACCAATGGAGGGTGTCACTACAACAAGGTTTCTCGTATTCTATTTTAGAGATAGGGTGTTGATCGGAGTTATGAACAGGTGAGGAATGCTTGGGAATTGTGGGATATTAGTACAAATTGAGCCTAACATGTGATGTGGACAATGGATACCAACTGTGAAACATATATTTCAGCCACACCCCAGTGATTAAACATAAGGACCTTAAAAAACTACCGAACATGTTTTAGTGGATATAAAATAATTACAAGGTACAATTATAGTGAGGTACATGCATCATGGTCATTAGTTTAATTAGCATTTATATATTGAATTTTATGGGCATTACTCTGATTATTAATGTGTTTTAGTTGTCAATGAGTTTTGGTTATTTTCCTTATTAGTTATATAATCTAAAATAAATGAGTAAAATGGTAATTAACTAGAATAAAATATTTTTATGAATCCATGTTGACACTTGAATGTGATATTCCCTCAACCTCTACAATCCACTAATAAATTTAATTTCATTTTCAATATTTTGGTGCCTAACATACTAACTTATTTTCTAAATGTTCAATGTTTTTCTTGAATGCATCTTAATTTTTATCCTTATGAATAGTAGCTAAAATTGTAGAACCTCTATAAAACAGGTTACCTTATATAATTTTTATACTAGAATTGTGAAATAAATTGTTTAGAAATAAGGGTTAGGATGATTATGGTCCATAAACAAGTTGATATGTCATGGTATGTTTTTCACTCAGTATATATCACAAGATGTGTTATAGATATATTGTAAATTTGATCTTGGTTATTTTAATTCTATAATTAATGAAAACTGAACAACATGATTATCGATATTTCATTTATATTCCAAATATTTCTCATGAATAACTCACCCTAATATTTTTGTTCTAACTGCAATTTCTAAGTATTAAATAATTTATATGTTTTAATTAGATGTTGGATGTTTATTACAAGGGTGTAAATTTGTGTCATTTGAATTTGAATTTGGGAAAATGAAGAAACATGTTTAGTGATAAACATTAACAATTTGAACATTTTCCAAATCAATAAATTTGTCTCATCTTCAAAGCATGGTTAAGAGAATTGTTATATTTTATTGTTAATATATACATATTGAACATAAAACTATGAATGAAATTCCATGTGTTTCATTTCTTCACATGATATGTAGCTTTCATGTGTTAGGAAGTTATTATATAGTTGGATATTTTTTATTATAAATTTATATAAATTGATAATATTTTTTTGTGATACATGTTTATAATCAAAATTATTTATATCAATAGGCCTATTATTTAGAGATAAATATAATTTATAGTTCATAAATAATTATATCTCACATGTTTATCCATGAGTAGTTTCTGGTGTGGAGGATGCATAAATTTGAAAAAATGATTGGGGTTACTATGAAATTAAAATTATGTAAATCATGAGAATATAGCATTTTTTGAATGATTTATTTAGAATATGGATGAATGTTATGTCACAATAATATTTTATTTAAGTATGGGAAGAAACTAATCTTACCTTTATTGTGGTGTGTAAACATGTTTTCCTATGTGATGAAAAGTTTAAGTAATATTTATTTTGACCATGTCAAGCATGAAACATTGTGATACAACATGTATAGTTATATTTTTTGATTGAAATACATGTGTTATTTGTAATATGAATGAATTTTTTCTACGTAATAAAATTTTTATGAAATGCTGGATTTTTTTGTGTATAACAAGGTGTAAGAGAATATAACATGTTCATTTTTGTCTAGTGGAAAATTTTTCCTTACTAATAAAATTTTTAGATTATGTATACCAATCCTGATTTGTAGTACCAAAAAAATTTATTTTTTCATTAGCATATCCTCATGTTAGAGTTATTTAAATGAAAGGCATGATTCTTCCCCAAAGAATGACAATGAAATGTTTAGTATTGTTGTTGGGTGCATTGTTTATAGATTGTTTCATTTAAGTGTTCATATCCCTTGGTAAAAAAATCACATTATAAAATGATGTTTTAATGGTTTATTATGAAGAATATTTCCCATAAGGAATCCTATACTTTGAATCATTTTGATTTCTAACATGGAAACTATGTGACCATTGAGGTGATGTTTTTTTCTACTGGAAACATGTATCCCTATTTTGGTTATGTGTTTTGGGATGGATGAATTAATGGAATCGCCTACCTATAATAAATTTTTGACCATGTAAAGTAGTTAAAAATCATTTGTTAGGAAAATCATGAAATTCATTAAGAGGATTTATCTTGAGAACCCAAAATTATTATAAATAAGTGAATAGAACTTACTGGTTTCTATGAATTATGGATTTGGTTTATTGTAATTGAGAATAATTTTATAATTTATGTTATGTATTCATGAATATAAAGAGAGAGAAACTAATTCCCCATCAAGATGTTTTATATTTATGACATTTTTAAAAATCATATAGGTGATTCAGGGAAACGAATGTGTAAAATATCATGATTCAGTGGATGGGTCCCCTTGAATTTGTGTTCTTCATGGGTTTTTTGGGATTTTTTTGTATTTTTGCCTTTATTTATGTAGTGTTTGATGTGGTATTATTAATGGTTATTCTAAAGAGAGTTGGGTCATGGATGATGTTACATGGTTCGGTGTTGTGTCTGATAGATTACAATGATGTGGTTATGTGGGATGTAGCGTAGAAGATTTTTTTTGGTGAGGATGGACTTTATGACAACCCTGCTTTTTATTACAACTTAAGTATGCTTTATTACATAAAACATCACTTGATACAACAAAGAAGATTGAGAGGTTTAGTGTATTTGGGGCTTAGGATCATTACATAAAAACTTTAAACTTGAAATAAAACATCTTTATTGAAAACTTCCTTTACATGACCACTACATTCCTTCGTACTTAGCATTGCATGGGATAACCTGAGGACATGCATAAGAAAAGGGTGAGCTATAAAGCCCAGTAAGGGAGTAAAAAATGAATAACATGAGGAGTGAAATACATGTTAGGCAATAGGCATATCAATAGAGCATAATAGAAACATGAACATAAAGGAATGATAAAGCATGATAATCATAACATGGAAATGTGGCAACAACAATTAACATTGAATTAGCATGAGCCAAGGCTCATTGCACATGGAGTATGAATAAACCCTCATTGAACTTGAAGCACGAGTAAACCCTCGTTGCACTTGAATTAGCATGAGTCAACACTCATTGCACATGACGTATCATGATACTATACTTTACCCAATGCATTGGAGCGCTATAAAGGGCGCACCCTTCTTAAACATTTCATTTCATGCATAAGTGTGCCACATGGATCATAAAACATGGATTCATAAAACATAATCATTTCTTCCACAATAAAGGAATGTGGAATTCATACATGAAACTTTATAACCAATATGTAAATGTGCATAAAGGTGAATACCCTTGATGGAAAAATGTGCATGGCATTCACTACACAAAGACATTGGCTTAGAAAATCGGTGCGATTTCGGCAGCGTAACGGCGTGACATAAGAATTCATAAAAAAGGTTTATGAGAGAGAAAGGGGTTACTCATCATATTTACATGTAATGGACAGTAAGGAGATCATATATATACATGTCCCAACAATAGAAATGGAATTTAGATTCATGATACAAAAGTATTGCTTGAATGTAAAAGAAGAGAGAGAAGTTCCTTTCGGAATTTCGGCATAGAAACGGGTGTACATGGGAGGAATTTAATGAGAGATAAAGGGTTCTCCCATCATTCAAAAAATAATAGGACAGTATGGGGGTGGTTTTAAACCATACCCCAACATTCATAATTGAAATAAAAAGGGCAATACAACTTAAAGAAAATTGACAAAAAAATTAGAAAGGAAGAAAACCCATTACTTGGAAGTGTGCTTCTAAAGGCTAGAGAGAGGCTTGTGAGAGGCTTCTTGGGAGCTTGGGGAACCTTGAGAGGATTCTAGAGAGAGTAGGGCAGAGGTTGGACGAACTTCAAGGGCTTTGAGTGAGGAGGAAGTGGGAGCTTGGGTGGGTTTATATAGGAAAGGTGAGAGAATTCTTTATTATTTAGGTTTGGGACCCCTTATATTAAAATAATCCAAACCACAAACCATCCCATGGTATTTGCCCATGTTTTCTGGAAAAGGAAAGAAGAAAACAATATTTTAGAAGTCCAAGGTCCGAACTTATTAAAAAATTAGGGTTGCTTATGTGGAGGTGAGTCACACTCCCATGGAAATTAATTTAAAAAGGCAAAGTGTTGAATAAGTCTTGAGGGCTCCATTAATGCTTTGAAAAGTGAGTCAAACAAACCCAAAAACTCATTATTTTAATGATAAAACATATATTGGACGAACATAAGGATTATGGTATTTTATTACATCACCATTGGGTCATTATGATGTCATAAAACACATTATATATTTAAATGGTATTTAATTTTTACCCAAAAATTTGACTGTCTCAGAAAATTATGAAACATTCACCGTTGGATAATTTCGACGTCCTGATTCCAAAAATAATATTTATTTTATCTAAATAATTTTCTCAATATGTTAATTTTCACTTTTAAAATAAAAACCGACATTTATAAAAAATTCACGTGTTTTGACAGAAATGGCTTTCAAACCTTAATAAAAATTTTAACTGCATTCATAAAATTATAAGATCATTTATATTTAATAAAAATTAATTTAATATTAATAATAATATTTTATTAAAATATTATTTAATTCAAAAATCCTTTAATTTAATAAAATATAATTCTTAATTAAATAATAACTAAAAACAACATTTGTACTTTAAAAACTAATTATAATGTATCAAAAATGACAAGAAATTATATTCATTATTATATACAAAAAAAACAATTATATACATGAACATGGTGCTACTTATTTGTTACATAACCCCTTAAAATAGCCGCATAAGACCTAAGGGTAAGGTGTGCGATGGTGACAGACTCTTGGGGTTGCTCGGATAACATCGCTCGAGTGGTAATCTCTATCAACTTCCATTTTTCCCGTAGACGATCACGTTCGAGCTTGACTTGATGAAGCTCAGCTTGGGCTTGGTCAAGGGAAAAGCCCAAAGACGCCACCTCTTTTCCGAGCTCGGACAAATGTGCTTCGTAAGGGGTAATTCTACTGGATGAGGCCATCGCTTCCTTTGTCTGAGTAGAAAATTGGTTCGTTAAATCCTTATATTTAAACTACCCAGATGATCACTGTTCAACAGCTATAAAAGTAACGGTCACAAATCTTAAAGTAAAACTAAAAAAGTTGATATCTTATAAAAACATTTTTCATAAAGAAACATTTAACTGGATCAAGAGGGGTTTTCCATTACTGAAATTTTGGGTCGTTACAACATTCCCCCCTTAAGAAATTTCACCCTCGAAATTTTCCTTTTCCCACACTAAAACAAATGTGGGTAACTTAGCTTCATCATATCCTCCGACTCCCAAGTTTCTTCTTCAAACATTTGGTTTCTCCACAACACCTTGATGAGGGGCATTGTCTTATTTCGTATAAATTTTTCTCTACGATCTAAGATCTTCACTGGTTGCTCCTCATAAGAAAGATCGTCTTCTAATTGTACCACCTCGGAAGAGAGTACATGTGAAGGGTCTGGTATGTACTTCCTTAAGAGGGATACATGGAAGACATCATCGACCTTGACCATAGTAGGTGGAAGTGCTAGTCGATAGGCCACAGCCCCAACAAGATCAAGAATCTCGAAGGGGCTGATGTACCTTGGACTTAACTTCCATTTCTTTCCAAACCTCATGACCTTCTTCCACGGAGATATGCGTAAAAACACCATGTCTCCGACTTTAAACTCATGGTCTCATTGACGATTATCTGCATAACTCTTCTGTCGACTCTGGGCTGCCTTGATATGCTGCTGAATGGTTTTCACCTTCTCCACCATTTCTTCGACCATTTCTGGTCCAAGCAGCTTACGTTCACCGACCTCATCCCAACATGCCGGTGTTCTACACCTTTTCCCATACAGGGCTTCATATGGTGCCATTTGGATGCTCGAGTGGAAACTATTATTATAAGAGAACTCAACTAGAGGAAGATGTTGATCCCATCCTCCTTTAAAGTCCATTGAGCACGCTCTCAACATATCCTCAAGTGTTTGGATAGTCCGCTCGGATTGGCCATCAGTTTGAGGATGATAGGACGTACTGAAGTTCAGTTCAGTATTCAGAGCATGTTGAAGACTCTTCCAAAACATAGAGGTAAATCTTGGATCTCGGTCAGACACAATAGATAGTGGTACTCTATGCAACCATACCACTTCCCTGATATATATCCGTGCCAGTTGATCCAAAGAGAAATCTTCTCGAATAGAAATGAAGTGTGCAGTCTTTGTAAGACGATCCACAACAACCCAGATTGCATTGTTTCCTTTGGATGTCCTTGGAAGTCCAGTGACGAAGTCCATGGTGATGTTCTCCCATTTCCATTCTGGTATGGGCAATGGTTGCATCATCCCCTTAGACTTCTGCCTCTCTGCCTTCACTTGCTGACACACCAGGCACTTTGATGTATATTCAGCGATCTCCTTCTTCATATTATCCCACCAAAAGTTTTCTCGGAGATCTCGATACATCTTTGTGCTCCCTGGGTGAATAGAGAAATTTGAACTATGTGCATCATCCAAAATTTCCTTCTTCAGCTCCGAACTTGATGGAACACATAGTCTTTTCCCAAACCGCACAATTCCTTCTTCATTAACATTAAACTCTGAGGATTTTCCCTTTTTGATAGCTTCCACTTTTTCTTGGATTCCTGCATCATCCTTTTGAGCATCCTATAACCTTTCCAAAAGAGATGGTTGAGCAATCATTTGTGAAAGGATTGATGATGTTCCCTTATTTATGATTCCCATGTCCATCTTCATCAAGTCTAAGAAGATTGGATCCTTCTCAATTCTCATCATTGATAGAATTGCTGGATCCTTTCTACTTAGGGCATCTGCCACCTTGTTCGCCTTCCCAGGGTGGTAATGTATTGAACAGTCATAATCCTTGATGAGCTCTATCCATATTCTCTGGCGCATATTAAGCTCTTTCTGTGTGAATATATATTTAAGACTCTTGTGGTCAGTATATATCTCACATTTCTCTCCATAGAGATAATGCCGCCAGATTTTCAAGGCAAAGATCACCGCCGCCAACTCAAGATCATGCGTTGGATAGTTTCGCTCATGGATTTTCAACTGCCTTGAGGCATAGGATATCACTTTATCATTCTGCATCAGCACACATCCTAAGCCCTTCTTCGAAGCATCACTGAATACCACAAAAAGCTCCCCACTTGTGGGTAAAGTGAGCACGGGTGCAGTGATAACCCTCCTTTTCAACTCCATGAAGCTTACTTCGCATTCATCACTCCAAGAAAACTTTACTCCCTTTAGAGTTAGCTTGGTAAGAGGGTTGGACAATCGTGAGAAATTTTATCACAAATCGTCGATAATATCCAGCTAACCCCAAGAAGCTACGGATATCAGTTACCGATGTTGGCCTCGGCCATCCCTCAATTGCATCTGTTTTGGAGGGGTCCACAGATATCCCATTGCTTGTGATGATATGACCCAAGAATGAGACTTCCTTCAACCAAAACTCACACTTGATGTACTTTGCATAGAGATTCTCCTTGCACAAAGTCTCTAGTACAGTTTGTAAATGCTCCTCATGGTCCTCCTTGGTTTTGGAGTATATTAGAATATCATCTATAAAGACTACCACAAATTTGTCTAGGTAATCTCTAAAGACTCTATTCATCAAGTCCATGAATATTGCTGGAGAATTGGTGAGTCCGAAAGGCATTACTATGAATTCATAGTGCCCGTACCTTGTACGAAAAGCAGTCTTGGGGATATCGTCCTTCTTCAACCTTACTTGATAATATCCCGACCGCAAGTCGACCTTGGAGAAGTATTGTGTTCCACGTAGCTGATCAAACAAGTCATCGATTCTTGGGAGAGGATACCTTTTCTTTATCGTGATTTTGTTAAGTTCACGATAATCGATGCAAAGCCGCATTGACCCGTCCTTCTTCTGGACGAAGAGGACTGGTGCACCCCATGGTGATGCACTTGGGTGTATAAACCCTTTATCCAGATTCTCCTATAGTTGTTTATTTAGTTCTTCAAGCTCAACCACAGCCATTCTATATGGAGTCTTGGATAATGGTAGTGCCCCAAGTATAAGTTCAATTGAGAACTCAACATCTCTTCTTGGAGGAAGACCAGGAAGTTCCTCGGGAAATACTTCAGCGAATTCCCTCACAATAGGAATTTCGTGAAGGGTGGTTTCTTCCTTGGACTTAATCATCTGAGCCAGATATGCGTGCTCATAAGGTAGTAATATCCATGCTTGAGATGATGGAGCTAAAGGAGATTCATCTTCCTCCTGACACTTGTAAAGAATCGGGGGTCGATTCTCCATATGGAGTGTGATTTCCCTCTCCCGACAATTTATGTTGGATCTATATAAGGAAAGCCAATCCATGCCAAGAATTGCATCAAATTCCACCAAAGGGAGTATGACGAGGTTCTCCGGGAAATTCAATACACAGATTATAACAGGGGAGGACTTATACTCATGGGATGCAATGATTGGCCCATTTGCCGTACTCACCGACATCTTTACTTCCATGATTTGTGGTGGTGCAGGGATTATTCTAATAAACTTTTGAGATATAAAAGAATGCGTAGAACCTGAATCAAAAAGTGCGTTTGCTATTCTTGAATGAATAACTAGCGTACCTATCACCACTTCGTTGTCGGGGTTCACTTCGGCAGAAGTGATGGAAAAATCTCTTCCTTGCTGTCTTGGAGGTTATTGATTGCCTCCGATAACCCTTGGATTAGGGCACTGATTCGCAAAATGACCCGGTTCTTTGCATTTGAAGCATTGAACAACGCGTTGAGGTTCGAACGGAGCGTTCCTCTCCTCTGTCGCAGCCGCGGGTCCTTCTTGCTGACACTTAACAGGTAGGTGCCCTTCTCTTCCACACTTGAAGCATTTTCTTGTCCCCCTAAGGCAATTTCCAGGGTTCTTCTTTCCACACTTTTGGCAAGTGGGGTGATGGAATTTCTTAGAGCCGTTGGATTTATCCATCGGACCACCAGCATTGAAGTCCACCTTCCGCTTCATGTCCCCATGATACCCCTGTGATTCTCCGATCTCCCTTTCAACCTTGAGGGCACATCGGACAATTTCCTCATAGCTGTCGAAGTCACGGATCGCTAATGCTTTCCGCAAGCTAGGCTTCAGCCCACCAAAGAAGCGGTCAACCTTGCATTCGGGGGTAACGACAAAGCCGGAAGCGTATCGTGCAAGCCTTGTGAAGTTTGCCTCGTACGCTCCCACAGATTCCTCATCTTTCTACTTGAGGGAAAGGAAGTCCCTTTCCATCTTAAGATGGAGGGTGCGTGGAAAATATTTATCGAAAAACATCTTCCGGAATACCTTCCATTCCAAAGCCTCGATCTCCTCCTCAGGCTTCGTATTTTTGATCAACGTCCACCATTGATCAGCTTCACCCTCCATACGATAAGCCTCCAGGAGAACCTTCTCTTTTTCAGAGCATTGGAGGATGGAGAATATCTTCTCAATGGAGTTGATCCATTGTTCAGCGATCGTGGGATCAGATGATCCACTAAAAGTAGGAGGCCTTTGTCTCATGAAGCTTTCAATAGCGACTTGTTCTTTCTTAGGGGGGTTGAACGTTCCTCTTGACCAGTGTTTCTATTCAAAACTTGAGTTAGCTAAGATAGAAGCGTGACAAAGTTCGCGATTCCCGCTCCCATTGGATTGGGCATCTCATAAGTACAATCATCACACTGATCTTCACAACGGTTGTTAGCCCGAGTTCTCCTATTACCGGCCATTGGATGGAATAAAAGAAAGTTAGGGGTAACGCATAAAGGTTAATCCAAAGACAAAAGTTGATGACTTATAAATAAACTTTAATATCTTTAACTCATGAGTCTATAGGATTCAATCCAAGCTTTTCATGATCTTCCTTCTAAAATATATTCTTAGGGGCATTTTTCCTTTAATAAGGGTTCATACTAAGATTGTGAATTCATCAACACATATCCCCCGGGAGTGTCGTAACCAAGAGTGCATCAAGGCCCGTTTTCGTGCACCAGTTCCCGTTCGAGTCTAGCTCAAAGCGGTGTTTTCGGGTTTTACCCCTAGGATACATCTGTGCCAGAGCCGCCTCTACCTTCTCGTATCCAGACAGGGATGTATTTGTTTGATAAACCACTTACTTAGTATTTACCAAAACATAGGGATGTTTTTATTATGCTTATTCTTGTATCTAAGGCTTTACTAGGGTTTCCTAATCCCAAAAATAACTAAACCTATCCTCTGATACCAACTATGACAACCCTGCTTTTTATTAAAACTTAAGCATACATTATTACATAAAACTTCACTTGATACAATAAAGAAGATCGAGAGGTTTAGTGTCTTTGGGGCTTAGGATCATTAAATAAAAACTTTAAACTTGAAATACAACATCTTTATTGAAAACTTCCTTTACATGACCACTACATTCCTTCGTACTTAGTATTGCATGCGATAACCTGAGGACATGCATAAGAAAAGGGTGAGCTATAAAGCCCAGTAAGGGAGTAAACAATGAATAACATGAGGAGTGAAATACATGTTAGGAAATAGGCATATCAATAGAGCATAATAGAAACATGAACATAAAGTCATGATAAAGCATGATAATCATAACATGGAAATGTGGCAACAACACTTAACATTGAATTAGCATGAGCCAAGGCTCATTGCACATGGAGCATGAGTAAACCCTCATTGCACTTGAAGCACGAGTAAACCCTCGTTGCACTTGAATTAGCATGAGTCAACACTCATTGCACATGACTTATCATGATACTATACTTTACCCAATGCATTGGAGCGCTATAAAGGGCGCACCCTTCTTAAACATTTCATTTCATGCATAAGTGTGCCACATGGATCATAAAACATGGATTCATAAAACATAATCATTTCTTCCACGATAAAGGAATGTGGAATTAATACATGAAACTTTATAACCAATATGTAAATGTGCATAAAGGTGAATACCCTTGATGGAGAAATGGGCATGGTATTCACTACACAAAGACATTGGCTTAGAAAATCGGTGTGATTTCGGCAGCGTAACGGCGTGACATAAGAATTCATAAAAAGGTTGATGAGAGAGAAATGGGTTACTCATCATATTTACATGTAATGTAAAGTAAGGAGATCATATATATACATGTCCCAACAATAGAAATGGAATTTAGATTCATGATAAAAAAGTATTTCTTGAATGTAAAAGAAGAGAGAGAAGTTCCTTTCGGAATTTCGGCATAGTAACAGGTGTACATGGGAGGAATTTAATGAGAGAGAAAGGGTTCTCCCATCATTCAAACAATAAGAGGACAGTATGGGGGAGGTTTGAAACCATACCCCAACATTCATAATTGAAATAAAAAGGGCAATACAACTTAAAGAAAATTGACAAAAAAAATGAGAAAGGAAGAAAACCCCTTACTTGGAAGTGTGCTTCCAAAGGCTAGAGAGAGGCTTGTGAGAGGCTTCTTGGGAGCTTGGGGCACCTTGAGAGGATTCTAGAGAGATTAGGGCAGAGGTTGGACGAACTTCAAGGGCTTTGAGTGAGGAGGAAGTGGGAGCTTCGGTGGGCTTATATAGGAAAGGTGAGAGAATTCTTTATTATTTAGGTTTGGGACCCCTTATATTAAAATAATCCAAACCACAAACCATCCCATGGTATTTGCCCATGGTTTCGGGAAAAGGAAAGGGGAAAACAATATTTTACAAGTCCAAGGTCCTAACTTATTAAAAAATTAGGGTTTCTTATGTGGAGGTGAGTCACACTCCCATGGAAATTAATTTAAAAAGGCAAAGTGTTGAATAAGTCTTGAGGGCTCCATTAATGCTTTGAAAAGTGAGTCAAACAAACCCAAAACCTCATTATTTTAATGATAAAACATATATTGGCCGAACATAAGGATTATGGTATTTTATTACATCACCATTGGGTCATTATGATGTCATAAAACACATTATATATTTAAATGGTATTTAATTTTTACCCAAAAATTTGACTGTCTCAGAAAATTTTGAAAAATTCACCGTCGGATAATTTCGACGTCCTGATTCCAAAAATAATATTTATTTTATCTAAATAATTTTATAAATATGTGAATTTTCACTTTTAAAATAAAAACCGACATTTATAAAAAATTCACGTGTTTTGACAGAAATGGCTTTCAAACCTTAAAAAATTTTTTAATTGCATTCATAAAATTATAAGATCATTTATATTTAATAAAAATTAATTTAATATTAATAATAATATTTTATTAAAATATTATTTAATTCAAAAATCCTTTAATTTAATAAAATATATTTCTTAATTAAATAATAACTAAAAACACCATTTGTACTTTAAAAACTAATTACAATGTATCAGAAATGACTAGAAATTATATTCATTATTATATACAAAAAAAATAATGTACATGAACATGGTGCTACTTATTTGTTACATAACCCCTTAAAATAGCCGCATAAGACCTAAGGGTAAGGTGTGTGATGGTGACAGACTCTTGGGGTTGCTCGGATAACATCGCTCGAGTGGTAATCTCTATCAACTTCCATTTTTCCCGTAGACGATCACGTTCGAGCTTGACATGATGAAGCTCAGATTGGTCTTGGTCAAGGGCAAAGCCCAAAGACGCCACCTCTTTTCCGAGCTCCGACAAATGGGCTTCGTAAGGGGCAATTATACTGGATGAGGTCATCGCTTCCTTTGTCTGAGTAGAAAATTGGTTCGTTAAATCCTTATATTTAAACTACCCAGATGATCATTGTTCAACGGCTATAAAAGTAACAGTCACAAATCTTAAAGTAAAACTAAAAAAGTTGATATCTTATAAAAACATTTTTCATAAAGAAACATTTAACTGGATCAAGATGGATTTTCCATTAATGAAATTTTGGGTCGTTACAGACTTAGCTTGGTGAGCTTCTTGTGATGTTTTGGTGTGCCTTTTGTTTTTATTTTAGTGCTAATATAGTTTATTTTTACCTTGTTTTTTCATGTTTTAAAGTTACATCATCGAAATTCCATTATGTTTTGGGATGTAGGAATGGGAAAGAAAGATTTTGGGACAAAACCTTATTGAAATTGTAGAGGATGGAGTGCCGAAGTTCTTTAAATGATCTTCCATTCCCAAAGTCAATGATCTTTTGGATGAGCTTGTGTTTTAATTTATATTGGTTAATTATCCAATTGAAATCAACATTTCTTTGGTAGTTGGATTGGTTTGGAAAGATTTATGAAGATGGTGATAGATGAATTGCGGTGATCCAAGAGACAGTAAGGGGAAAATTTCTTGAATTATTCTAGGATGGTATCCTTTTAAAGTGTATATGCATGATTTATTAAGATAAATTCAAGATATTTATATGGGTAAGAGAGTGTGTGTAGCTTTGGGGACTGTTTTATGTACCTAATTAATTGGTTCATAGTTTTCCATGTAAAGAGTGATAATGATCATATATTTTTTAATCCTCTTTGATATTAGGGATGTGGAAATCCTGTAGTACCTTTTAAGTTTAGATCTTGGGAATTAATGATTGGTCGGAATAAGATCACAGAGAAATGGTTGTATATGGAGGAGAGTTATGGTGAATAACCCACTGGAGTGGTTGGGAATGCAGAGTTGAATGCTCTAGGTTGTGTGTCTTTAGTGTAACACTGCATGTTTTTATGAACCATTTTTTTCTCTTCGAATGAATTAATTTTCATTGATGTCTTGAATTTCATTAAGAAAAATATTCCTTTCACAAGGCCCTAACTCAGTTTACATTACACACAATAGTTGATTTGTATATGTTACATGCAACACCATGTTTCTATGAAACATCTTTTTATTATTATAACTATTTAAATGATATAGTTATAACCACAAAATTAAACTTATTAATATTAATATTAATAAATATTTTTCAAATATTTTTCATAATGTTTTAATATAAATATAACATATTGATAATGAAAATTTTAATTTTTGGTCATGTCTTTATATGATTAAAAATAATTTTTTCACAAATTAAACACATTTCATGTTCTTGTGTGAAAAATAATAAATATAATTTTATAAAACATTATTAATAAAATATTATAATATACACTACATTTTTGAAATTTATAATATCCAAATTTTATTAGGGTAAATTTTTTTTATTTTTTTGAGAAACATCGTTTTTATATGAATAGTGGATATACTGAATTTTTATCCATAACTGATTTTTCATATAATGTATTTATAAGGTAATATTAAATTTTAAATTGGTTTTAAAATTTAATTTGATAATATTTTAATGAATTAATAAAATCATGGTCATTTAGATCAATTTCACTTTGAAATTGGGTATAAAAGCATAGAAAACATTTGATTATTTTTTCTCTAAAAACCTACATTGTCAACCTGACTGCGAGATTAATATTAAATTAATTTTGTCCTCATATGTAATTGTAATTTTTAAAAATTAATAACATATTTGGAATAATAATAATTTCTAATTTCTAATATGGTAAAATTTGTTTAGACACAAAATATTAGTGAAAGTAATTAAAATTAATTACATCGATTAAGGTAAAATTAATCTTAACCAAGGTCTAAACCTTAAATTTAATACCCAAAGTGACTTATAATATTTTCAAGAACCCATTTTATAGCCATATTTATACCCTATCCACCCTTGGTTCTACTTTTCTATTTTACGTGATCCACGTTCCATGGAGAAAATGTGTGTGGAATTCCTTTTCCAAATACTTATAAGAGTGTCACTCCCCCTCCACTTATTTACACCTATAAAACCCCCTAATATCGGCCAATATCTAAGTAAATATCCTCCAAAAAACCCTACATTCGTCCTTAAACACTATCATTTGGAATAAAGTCTTCCAAGTAAGCTCATTGGCGTAAACCAAAAGGATTTACCCGATTAAGAGGTAACATCCTCCCTCAAGTTCCTTTCTTTTATTTTATTTATCCACCACCTCAATTAATATTATTAAAATATTATAAAAAACTATTATTCTAAATATACTATGATTTTTAATTATATGTTTTGTACCTACACTTTCATGGACATCCATCTAATGGGTAACAGACATATTTTTTATGTGTACAATGAACTATCATCTCACAAAACGATGATTGTTCATTCTTCCATTACCACCTCTCGTGGTGGAAATTATGATGGAAATTATTTTTTATCAGATGATATATTAAATTTATTATATATTTATTATTATTTAATCCTTTTACCACACATATCATTGTACGTTCCATTTAGTGTGAATATGGTAATTCCCTTTAAGGAATTGTGGACTATAGCCCCCTCAAAGCGATGTGATTCATTCACATGATACATGGAATGTATAAAAAGAGGTTTTAATTAAAAAAATTTGACATAAAAATATATATATAATATTAATAAAAATAATATCTTTCGTTAAATATAATATATAACATTTTTATTACCCTTTCATACACTTAAAAGGTGATAAAGGCATTCGTAGATGTGTGGACTACCACCTCTTCAACACGATGGGATTGCTTTTACATCACAATAATTATGTATATAAGTATATGTGATTAAATAATTTTTTATTTATTATATATTTATAATTATCCTAATGAATAATTTTACTTAAATTCATTTCAAAATGATCATTCAAAAATGGGAACGTTACTCATTCGTACGTACAGCCTATTGTCTCAATAATTGTAACATTGATTCATTTTTCAAAGAAATATTTAATTATTGGATTTAAACGTACAATTAATATATAAATATAATAATTATTTCTTGATTATAATTCAGTATATGTTTATATGATGACCCCATCAACCATAGTTGACCAACCAACGTCATTTTTAACACATGAACCGAATTTGGTCAAAACACCAGACATAAACTAATTTATTTAAGTAGTTGTATAAAACATGGTAATAAGGGAAGTAAAAGTAATAATAACCTTTAAAAATGTTATTAAGAGAGTAATTAGTTAAAATTAGTTTATTATTCTAGAATATAAATACAAATAAGAAATGTTAGACTAAAATTAAGATAATTTCATCTCACTCATTATTTCTGTGATCTGCATGCCTTATTCACCACTCACTTATTTTATGTGGTGTATATACTGACCCAGAAGGAATTATATTCCAATTATAATTAATTATAATGGTATTTATAAAACCATTTTAGGATATTTCTATCATGAGTATTTAGTTACAAAAGTTACTAAATCAGTAAATTAATTTTGTCTCAATTTCCCCTCTTTGAGACACATGCCATGATATGTACCTATATTCTTGTATGAGGGGTATAAAATGACTTTGAAATATTATATCACAAATATGATTATTTTCATGATATTTTAATCTCCTTGTAATTTAATTTTCCTATATGTGGAGTATGATTCAAAGTTACCATTTGGTAAGTGTTTATTGGAACCACCTCATTATTTTTTGAGATTATTTATGATCAAATTTTGATTAATGAAATATTATGATTGATATTTGGAGAATAGACTTGAATTTTATTATCCTATAGTTATTATTTGTTTCATTATTTATTATTACCATTTTTTACTCTTTGGTACGTAATATAATTAAGAAAATGTTTTTAGGAAAATATGACCATACAACTATATTCGGTCAAAAATATGTGTTCCTTCAAAACCATGCTTTCCAAAAAGGTATTCCAAGAATATTCAATTAATCTATTATGATAATTAATGGATATTTTTACCTTTTCTTATTTTATTAATTTTTTCAAATAAATATTCTTTTCAATTTATGAACAAGGAATTTTTTAACATTTTACTTTACAAATAGAATGTTCTTTTTACCTCGTACAAAATATACAAATTTTCCACCATTAATTCTTTGAAACATTCTTCTCATGTTTAAAAGGATTATTTTTTTAAAAATTAAATTTAATATATATTTTCAATTAAATGGTTTAGAAAATGTTTTCAAGAATCTTTTTTTGGTTTCATGGAAAAATGGTTTTCAATAGGTTTTCAAGATCCTTAAAATGTTTTCCAAGGAAAAAGGCATTAAAAATGATTTCATTGTTTCTTTCATAAATATTAAATTTTATTTTCATGAAAATTGTTTGTAAAAGGTATTATGTTTTAATAATAATTTTTTAAGGGTAAATGAAAATTCCCATATTAAGTGTTTATAAAATATCTTTAAAAAGTATTTCCCTTATAATATAACATTTGTTGGTGTTACACATGACTTTCTTGAGAAATGATTCAATATTTCCCTTCATATTGTTTCTTAGAATGGGTTTTTTTTTTGAATGATGGTTATGACATTTTTTCCCTTTCAGGGGTTATAATTCTAGGAAACCCACTTCCTTTAACGATTTATGATTTGATAAAATTATTATGAAACATGTTTTTTTACCACAGTTGAAGGTATGATTTCTTCTTTTTGAAACCCATTTAATTTCATGGGTTATTATATTAATTTTTATATCTTTTTGAAACATTTATTTGTGATTTCTTTACGCAATGGGTGGTACCTATATCTCCCTCCAATGCATTGGGTAAATATTTATATCTCATGATATATACATGATTGGGACGAGGAGTGAACTCGGTTCACTATTATAGGGATAGAAAAAGAAGTGAAATTTGTTCAGTAATATAGGTTTGTAATGAGGAGTGAACTAGATTCAGTAATATATATTTAGAAATAGGAGTGAACTGGGTTCTGTAATACAGATCTAGAATGGGGTGTGAACCCGGTTCAGTAAACATTGTCGACTAAGATGGCATTAGCAGTAATTCATTGACTACTATGGAAATCATATTATATACAATTTTTTTTTAAATTATATGTTTTATTCATATGTTATGATTTCATGGCTTAAGTTATTTATTTACTTATTATTCATGTCTTATAAACATCCAATCTTTATACCATGATTATTTTTTATCATCTTGGATATGCCGGGTATGATCTTCTATTTCTTGATTGTGTTCTAATATCCTTATTCTAATGATTATTCTTACATTTCTCCCGTTTTACCCTTACCGAGCATAAGAGTTTACCCCTTTTAATGTTTCATTTCCATTTTTATGAACATATGTATTATTTTTTAGGTTTTGAAAAATGATTCATGTCAAGACGAACCTAGTTGGAGATAATGTAGCTCATTTATATAACAATGATTATTTTTTTCATGCTTATAAAGGAACCAAACTAATGTGTTCTTTGTGGATTCTATTTGTATAATGTTTTAATTATTCTACAAAAGTGATGTAATTTAATGCATGTAAATATTAGGGTGTTATATTTGGTATTGGAGGAACGTTTTTTTAAATTTTGAATCTAGGATTAGAAAACTTTTGTGAGATCCCTAGTAATATATATAATGATATGTTAAGGGATGACTCTAAGGACAAGTATAAGGATAAGTTATCTTTCAGGAAAATGTCCTATAATTATGGTAAAGTATATAGTGAGTTGTTTCCTAGAAATATATCCATTTCTGGATACTACAAATTGATGTGGCTCTAGAATAGATATTCCTAGGGTTAAGAACACTAATATGTTGTTTCAGGCCTGGCTTTGGGTAATCTGGTAACGACAATGATCTTTGCTGCACACCTAGTTTGAAACTCTTGGGGGATATACTTTGGGAATTCAAAAAATTAAAAACAAACCATACTAAATAATTTTAATATAAGATGGTTATGAATAACATAGGATGAACCTATTATGTCATGGATTATAGAAGTTTTCTTGTTTTAAACATACTAAAAGTAATTATTTTCATGACTATGTGGTTTTCTTCTCTATTTGTAATGATCACACTATTCTTCTGGTTTTACTTAATGGTGGAAACTTGATTTACATTGAATTTGATGGTTGATTTTCTAATGATAATCCAGGTGGAATGATCAATGGAGTGGAAGATATTATGGCTATGACAAGTTAGTTTTCACATAACATGATTAAAAATATGTACATTAACCAACTCTCAGACTCCCCATGGAAGAGAAATAAAGAGTTTTCTGAGATTTTAGGTAATGTAGACCATATTAGAAATAAGACTCAGCTTCCTCTGTTTCATGAAATTGGAAAGAATCACCTATGTTACTATCTTAGAATAATAAGAACATGTTTTGACTATGGAAAAGAAGGACAAAAAGCAAGTGACTACAAGGGAAAAATGAAGAGTTTGGTTAATTAAATAGATGATAATATTGGCCTCCTTAAGTCTTCATCGAATGTTAGTTGTATTAATTATTGAATAAATTGTCATTATGAAACTCAATGTACCAAGATGGATTCTACTAAAGAGAATCAAAAAGGTGGTGCAAGTAATGTTTATATTCTAGATGATGACGAGACTACAATTAAAATGTGAAAGGAAACAAGTATTGTGTAATAGGGTGTTGTAGACTTGTTAGTGGCATAATGATGAAGTGGTATGATAAATAAATTTATGCATTTTTTTCAATAATTATGTTATATTATTGGTGAAATATATAAGTATTGTATAGGTTATGTTTTTTTCTACAGATTTATAAGAATTGGTCAAATGGTTCTAATAGAATAGAAATGTGATATAATGGAAAAGTGATGTCAATGAAAAACACATGATGAAGGGAAGTATAACCCTCAATGTAACACCCCAATATTTCATCGTATGTTATTTCTTCAAAGTAATTCAATAACTTGCACTACACGCAACACAAGTTCAAGTGCACTACATCTTACCAAACTAGCTGTTCATAAGTGGTTATGAATAGTATTAACCGAATTTAGAACTTTATATAATCCTTATAATTTTATAATCCAAATTATGTATTTCTAATACATAATGTAAGAACAAATTCATTTTTTCAGATAAAAGAAGTATTTTTTAAAAAAATTCAATTTTACCACCTTTTAATGGAGAACCCTTTTTTAAATCCAATATTTGAAACTTATATATTCTTAAATTTGACTAAATAAATTTATTATTTAGAATGGGGACATAAAAATTTACTTTGTGTAATTTTTTGGAATTTGTCTGATTAAGTTCATTTTTTAATGAATAGTGAAAAATAATGTATTTTAATTCAATAGTGACATTTAATCAAATTTATTTATATGGATAGATTAACTTTTTAATTTGTTTTTAAGTTTAATTAGAATATATTTTTACCATTTAATCCAATGTTTTTTGTTGGAATTAATTTCACTTTGAAATTGGACATAAACAAGTGTCAATCTTTTGATAGTTATTGTTTCTTAAAAACATGCAATTTGTTTTAACAACGGGAATTAATTTTAAATTAATTAATGCCACTACTATGTTTTTAATTTAAAAAAATAGACATCATTTTTGAATTTGGAATATCAAATATAGCTTAGGCTGAATTTTTGGTATTTTTCTGAAAAACATCAATTTTTGATGAATAGAATTATTTGTTAAAACCGACTTTTTATTTAAATAATTATTTATTTTATTTAAATTTATTTTCATTCAAAATAGATACATAATACCTATATATTCACAAAATAATTCATTGGAGTCATTTTATAATAAGTTTTGATATATAAAAAAGTTTATTCAACTATTTATCGTCTTTTACCCACATCCTAGGAGCATTTGAAAATTTACATAAAACATAATTTTACCGCTTCTGTGACTTGTATTTAAAAAATCCAAGAGACAGGGTTAACAACAGTATATAAAATATGGTTCAACAAGATTAAAATAATTTTTGGTGAATACTAACTTTTGACTTTTATTTACCGCGGTTAAAGGTAAATAGGTTAATTCAAGGTAAAAAGAATATTGTAATAATTTAAAATTAATTTACCTAATCTCCTCAACTTTTTGAATGAGTGATGGCTGACCATGGGCATCATTTGTTCGATTTTGGGACACCATGGAGCCACTTTTTAAGTATAATGAAACTTTAGATTAAATAATTTAAAATAAAGGAAAAATTTACATAAACAAAAATCTTTTAGTAATTAATTTTTATATGGTGTTATATAAGTAATACTTTTGACTATAAATATTAATTGAAAATATTAATAGATTTACAACATAATATTTTTTTTAATTTTTATACATTGAATAAATTAAATTATTTATGACATAATAATGATGCATTATTTACCTCATTAATAAATGATTTAAATAAATTAGATTATAAATATTAAAATAATCTCCAAAACGTGTCCAATTCTTATTGGATGAATTTATTTTGACCATGAGTCATCTTATCTTCGACCCTAATGATTTACGGACCTTTAAAAACCGAATACCATTATATAATAAATTAATATTTTCACACTTTCCTAAAGAGCCCCTCCTCCCCCTTATAAAAGGAGATGACTTCTAACCAATTACTCACACCTCTCAAGCCTTTAGGCTTGTCTAAACTCTGCCAAATTAATATTCCTACATCCCTATCATCCTACCAGAAGCCTTACCTTAGGCAGAAGGCACTTCAAGAAGTCTTTTTGGTTCAACCCAAAGGAGGTTACCCAAATTAAAGGTAAGAGTTTCTCTTAACTTCTTTTATTTTATTTTACTTCTCGAACCCCTATACTCATTTTTTCCCATTAATTTATAACAAAAACAGTGTCCTCAATATAATTGGGTGTTGTTGTGATAATTATTCTAAATACACATACACACACCTCCATCTAATGGGTGAAGAACATAATGTTTCTGTGGATGGAAAACTAACGCCTCACGAAACGATGATTGTTCAATTACCTCCTACCGCCTCTGATGGTGGCCATTATGATGGCACTATATTTATTTTTTACATATATATTATGTTTATGTTTCTTTCATGCTTCTATATTTTTCTTTTATAGCATTCCTTAATGGTTTCCATTATGGGTAAACGTCATAATTTCATTTGAGGAAGTACGGACTATCGCCCCCTCAAAGTGATATGACTCCTTAATACCATACATAGGACATATAAAGGATGGAATTAATGATATTTTATATGATATTGTACTAAAAGTATAATATACCTATGTATAATGTTGTTTTAATTCCAATAAAATAAGAAATACAAATGAAAGTAGCATTCATACGTGCGTACGACTTACCATCTTCATGAACAGGGCATTTAATTTCTTACCCCAAAATGAAATGTAATATTATAAATACATGTATATACTGGATATATATGATATATATGATATCTAAATCTTTAATATCATTCTGTATATAATGAACTTTTGACCATGTGAACCACTTGTAACTATAAAGTGTTCATTTTTTACTCAAGTGCCAAATATCGAAAAAACGAACGTTATCAACTTACATGATTACATAATGTTAATAACATGTTGATAAGTGATATAAAAGGAACAAAAAAGTTTAAAATGGTTTTTAAGAAAGTATAAATTAACTTTAGTTTATTATTAAAGATATTAAAGAACGAATGGGTTAATTCGGACACGAGGTAAGGGGTTCCTTATCCCACTTTTAATTCTGTGAGATTTCAATTGATCACCACTTATTTATTGCATGTGGTGAATTCTGTACTTCCATTTGATATATATTATCATGATTCTCTTTATATTCATGATATTCTCTGATTCTTTTGGTGTTTATTGACTATTTTTCATACGACTCGATTGATTACAATAAAGTAAGGGTTAATTTCACAATCTCTTCATTATCTGAGGTTGTTTATATGTAATTACCTACTGGGACCTCTTTATCATACACATCCATATTTCATAAAAACTGTATTTCAATACATTCTTACTAATTTATAGATTATCTATTAAAGTCATTTATACCCTTGTTTGACTTTTTATAAGATGTTTATAAAGTAATATTTCCGTTGTTTTCCAAACAAGGTCCTTTTAACCTTTTCGACAAAATTAAGGTAAGAATGCCTTTTTTAACTTATACAGAAGGTGCGGCTATTTTCCACCATTATAAAATCGTAAAATCTTCCCTTACAATCTTATAAGAATATTTTCAAAAAAAATGTTTTCTTTATAATTATGTGACTCTTAAATGATTTCAAAATAGAAAGAGATATTTCTCTGAGAAAGGTATTGATTTCATCTATGTCAGCATCCTTTGATGAATTTTAAGTATATTTGATGTTGATTTATTATGATACAAAATGTACATATTTTATTGAAGGTTTTGTGATATTTTTGACTATGGATGTCTTATTCGTATACCATTCATGGTTTATGGTTAAAGTATTAACATTTCGTATGCTAGTTTTAATAAGAATGTTTATGTTATATTTCATCCTTTTCAACGATGAATGTATTCGACTAGTATGTTCTGGGTTGGGGACTGGTAAAAGTATGCCCTCCGGGTTGGGGTCTGGTAATAGCAGACCATCCAGGTTAGAGTCCGATTATAGAGGCTCTCTAAGATGGCGTCCAATTACAGAGGCTCTCCGGGTTGGAGTCCGATTAAAGAGGCTCTCTGAGATGGAGTCTGGTTATAGAGGCTCTCCGGGTTTGGGTCCGGTTACAGTTAGCCCATAGGTCCTAGGACGAGGCCTTGATACCGAAATTAAAGTATGTATTATACATTCCCTCATTATGAAAATAATATTGAAGGTTCATGTGGTCATTCGACTAGTAGAATACCCATAATTATGTTTTATTATTGCATTGTTTACTCAGCTCAAATTCCTTCTATAAAAGTATTCATTTCTATTATTTGTAAAGTCATGTGGTTTCAATTATTCACCAAGCTTAATATTTATGTTATCTTCTATTGTATTTCATACCTTTACTGAGCGTTTGAACTCACCCCATTATATGTTTTATTTTTCCCAGGATTCCAAAAAAGTGTTTTGTGATTGATATAGAGGGTTGAGCTAAGGGAATAATGACCTTCATAAAGTATTATTTATATTGTCATGTAGGTTATAATGTGTAATGTAACATTCATGTATGTAATATATTTTCCAAGACTTCTAAACAGATCGGTCCTTCAGGACTTGATTCGTTGTAATCATGCCAATGTATTAAAATAATGTGCTGACTCTAGGTAACTAGGGTCGGGGTGTTACAGTTGGTATCAGAGGAAGTTTAGAAAAAACCATGGAAACAAGATTTAGATAAACTATGATTAGAGAAAATTGGTCTAAGATAGATTTTGAGGGTTAGTATAGAAGAACTTCTTAGAATTTTGGTACTGTATATATTTTGTGATATTTTCAAGAATGTATCTCTGTCTGGATACGAGCAGGTTGAGGCGGCTCTGGCATAGGTGTACCTAGGGGTAAAACCCGAAAACACCGCTTTGAGATAGACTCGAATGGGAACTGGTGCACGACAACGGGCCTTGCATCACTCTTGGTTATGACACTCCTGGGGGATATTCTTAGGATAATTCTCATTTTCATTACAAATCATTATGAAGGATGTATGAGTATATATACCTCCTCAAAGAAAATATTTTTATGATTATGGATTATATCCATAAACTGTTTGATTTATGTTAGGTATTTTACAAGTTTATAATTATCCATTACAATTAATAAACTGACCTAGTGTATGCCATTGTATAGAAATGGCGCCCAGTAGATGGAATGAGACCCCCATCAATATGCATGATCCAAAGATTAAGAAGGATAGTGTATTTCAAGGTATTAAGCCAAAATTTAGATGGGAAATAGTCTCCCATGTATTATCAACATATGAAGAAATAATATCATGTGTTAATAAGATAAGTAAAGAGTTCTCTGAGTCCTATTTCATTGAAGGGAAGCAAGAGAAGAAAATGATGGAAGAGAGAAAGATAGATATTTGGAAGAGGGAAAAGAATAATTTTCCTACAAGTGATAACTATAGAATGAATCACCTAGGTAAATACTTGAAGGGAATTGGATTTTGTTATACGTGTGGAGAAAAAGGACATCGAGTACATGATTGGAAGGGTAAGAAAAAAGTTTCAAATGTACAATGCTTCATCTACAAGGCATTGGGACACTACACGAATCAGTACCCCAGTCATTTGTGTATACCTTAAATGATGATATTGGTTAATAATAAAGTTATGATACTACCTCATATGAAGAAAAATGAGTAGTGTTCTAATTTTGTTATTATAGAATTATTTCATTTGAGTTTTTTATAAACAATATACTATTTATTTGAATTATAGAGATAAATAAGGATTGTACTGCAGTACTATTTTATTGGGTATTTGAGATATATAGTTCTAAGAAAAGTGACTTAATCGAAAGCTACACTTTTTGAAAAAAGACATGGCTGAAGGAAATGTAATCCTTAAAATGGTCCTGATATTGAGGTATTGATTTTGGAATAAGAGATGGTTGATTTGGATAAATTATATTTGATATTCTTGACTTCCTTGGAACTGATTAATAGTTTTTTTATTTTATCATTGTTTGAATATTCAGTATTTGTAGATATAAGGAATATATCTAGTTTTATATAAAGGATAAGGGAGCATGAATGTAATCAATAGGGTTTTATGGTAATTCAGGGTGTTACCAAGTTTTAAAGTAATACATGATGAAGGTGTTCACATGTTATTACGTGGCGAAAAGGATCTTCATTGTATTCAACTTCCTTATAAATTTTGGACTGTGAGTTTGGATAGAAGTATTTTGGATAATTCTAAAGGTTGGAATGGATTATGTTTGAAATTTGATATTGTTGTAAAGGTAATTTTTAGATTTTTATAAAAAGGACGACACGCAGACCATGTGACTACTCGTCGTGTCAGACAAAGCTTTGGGAATCGAACCCACAACCATAGTGAGATTGGGATTTATCATGTACCAATGGACTACATAAAGTCCCTGGATTGTATAATGTAGTTTTTTTTAAAGGGTCTGATAGGTGAATTATAAATTCATTTTTTTTGGAACCCTATTCGAATAGGATAAATAGAATATTTTTTTAAGTTCTATTATCTTTTTATGGTGAAAGATGATTTTTTGGTAGAAATTATTTAATGAATGGAACTCTACTTGTCAAGTATATATTTTTTTCTTCTCCTATTATATGAATTAATTAATCCATTTAATTTAGGAAAGGGATCCTAAAACTAAAAATGTTTTACCCTAATACTTTATGTTTTGTTGAACTAATTATATTTTAAATCATCGTAGATTGATGGCTTTGAGGCCGTCAATTCTACAATTTTCTGTGACTGATGACCTCAATCACTCCCTATAAATATTTACGTTTTTTCACCAATTATGTGTCTCTAATTTCAACCAATGTTCTCTTAATCAAGATCATAATTTGGTGGTGACATTTTCATTCCCCTTTTCCTCTTATTAAGACTAAATCTTATTAACCCAATATCCGATGTGGGGTTTCCCACAAAGTTATTTTCTATTTTCAACCTTTTATTTTTCAAGAACAATTAAAGATTGCGAGAACACAATTTTTTTAAGGTGGGAATAATGTAACAATCCATGATTTGATAGTACATTATTTCTTCAATGTAATTCAATAAATTGCATTACACGCAACACTGAGTTCAAGCGCACCACGACTTACCAAACTAGCCGTTCAAAAGCATTTATGAGTAGTATTAACTGAATTTTTAACTTTATATTATCCTTATAATTTTAGAATCCATATTATGAGTTTCTAATACATATTGTAAGAAAAAAATCATTTTTTCAGATAAAAGAAGTATTTAAAAAATGAAATTTTACCGCCTTTTAATGGAGAACCCTTTTTAAATCCAAAATTTGAAACTTATATATATTCAATTTGACTAAATAAATGTATTCTTTATAATGGGAACATCAAAATTTACTTTGTGTAAATTTTTGTAATTTTTTCGATAAAGTTCATTTTTTAATGAATAGTGAAAAATATTGTATTTTAATTCAAAAGTTCCTTTCAATCTAATTTATTTATTTTGTTAGATTATCTTTTTAATTTGTTTTAAAGAGTAATTAGAATATATTTTTACCATTTAATCTAATTTTGTTTATTTGAATTAATTTCACTTTGAAATGGGACATTAACATGTATCAATCTTTTGATAGTTATTGTTTCTAAAAAACATGCTATTTGTTTTAACAACGAGAATTAATTTTAAATTAATTAATTTCACTTCTATGTTTAAAATTTAAAGAAATAGATATCATTTTTAAATTTGGAATATCAAATATATCTTAGCTTAATTTTTGGTATTTTTCTGCAAAACGTCAATTTTTATGAATAATTAAAAACACTGAGTTATTGGTTAAAACCGAATTTTTATTTAAATAATTATTTATTTTATTTAAATTTATTTGAGGTAAAAAAAGATACATAATACCTATATATGATAAAAGTAATTCATTGTAGTCAATTTATAATAAGTTTAGATACATAAAAATTTTATTTAACTGTTTACCGTCTTTTACCCACCTCCTAAGAGCATTTGCAAATTTACATAAAACATAATTTTACTACTTCTTTGAGTTGAATTCCAAAAATCCAATAGACACAGTTGACATCAGTAAGTAAAATATGGTTCAATAAGAAGAAAATAATTTTTTTTGAATAGTAACTTTTGCCTTTTATTTACCACGGTTAAAGGTAAATAGGTAAATTCAATGTAAAAAAGAATATTGTAATAATTTAAAATTGCCTTAACTAATGTCCTAAACTTATTGGATGACTAATGGACGTCCATGGTCATCATTAGGTCGATTTTGGGACCCCATGGAGCCACTTATTAAGGATAATGACACTTTTGATTAATTAATTTAAAGTAAAGGCAAAATTGACTAAGAGAAATATCTTTTAGTGATTAATTTTTATATGGTGTCATATAAGTAATCCTGTTGAAAATAAATATTAATTGAAAATCTAAATAGATTTCCTGCATAATGGTGTTTTTTTAAATTTTTAGACATCGAGTAAATTAAATCATTTATGACACAATAATGATGCAGTATTTACCTCATTAATAAATTATTTAAATAAAAAATATTATAAATATTAAAATAATATGCAAAACATATCCAATTATTATTGGATGATTATATTTCGACCATGAATCATCTTATCTTAGACCCTAATGATTTATGGTCCTTTAGAAACCGAATATCATTATATAATAGAATAATATTTTCACACTTTACTAAAGAGCCCATACTCCCCCTTATAAAAGGAGACTACTTCTAACTGATTCCTCATAACTCTCAAGCCTTTATAATCATCCAAACACTTCCAAATTTACCTTCCTACATCCCTATCTTCCTCCTAGAAGCCTTACTTTAGGAAGAAGGAACTTCAAGAAGTCCTTTTGGTTCAAACCAAAATAAGTTACCCAAATTAAAGGTAACAGTTTCTCTTAACTTCTTTAATTTTATTTTACTTCTCCAACCCATAAAATATTTTTATTCATTTCTTTTATAACAAAACCAGTATCCTAAATATACTAGTATTTTTTTATTAGAATTATTTTAACTACACTTACACACACCTCCATCTAATGGGTGAAGAACATAATGTTTCTATGGATGGAAAACTAACGCCTCACGAAACGATGATTGTTCAATTACCTCATACCCCCTATCATGGTGGAAATTATGATGCCACTATATTTATATATGATATATATATATTTTTATGATTTCTTCATGCTTCTTTATTTTTCTTTTATATCATACCTTAATTGTTTCCATTATGGGTAAACGTGATAATTTCATTTGATGAAGTGCGGACTATCGCCCCCTCAACATGATATGACTAATTAATTCCATATGTGGGAAGTATAAAGGATGGATTTAATGATATTATATATGATATTATACTGAAATTATATTATAACTATGTATCATAATTTTTTTAATTCCTTTAAAATAAGAAATAGAAATGAATGTAGCGTCCATGCGTACGTACGGCTTACCATCTCCATGAACGGTGCATTTCATTTGTTACCCCAAAATGTTATGAACTGTTCTAAATACATTTCTATACCAAATATATATGATATATATGATATATAAATCATTAATATAATTCTTGATATAATGAACTTTTTACCATGTGGACAACTTGTAACAATAAAGTGTTCATTTTTGACTCAAGTGCCAAATATCGACAAAACAAACGTTATTAACTTAAATGATTACATAATGTTTATAACAAGGTAATAAGTGATATAAAAGGAATGATAAACATGAAAAGGTTCTTCATAAAGTAAAAGTTAACTTTATTTTATTATTCAGGATATTAATGAACGAATGGGTCAATTCGGACATGAGTTAAGAGGTTTCTTATCTCACTTTTAATTTTGTGAGATTTCCATTGATCACCACTTATTTATTGCATGTGGTGTATTCTGTACTTCTATTTGATATATATTATTATGATTCTTTTTATATTAATTATATTTTTTGATTCATTTGGTGGTTATTGACTATTTTTCATATGACTCGATTGATTACAACTAAGTAAGGGATAAATTCACAATCTCTTCATTATTTGAGGTTGTTTATATGTAATTATCTACTGGGACCTCTTTGTCATCCACATCCATGTTTCTTAAAAAATTATTTCAAAACATTCTTACTAATTTATATACTTTGGGTTAAATTCATTTATAACCATGTTTGAATTTTTATAAAAATTTTTATAAAGGAATATTTCTTCCGTTTTCTAAACATGGTCATTTTTAACCTTTTCGACAAAATTAAGGTAAGAATGTATTTTTTAACTTATACGGTGGGTGCATCTATTTTTTTCCATTATTAAATCGTCGAAGCATCCCTTAAAAACTTATAATAATATTTTCAAAATAATTTTTTTCTTTATAATTTTGTGACTCTTAAATGATTTCAAAATAGAAAGAGATATTTCTCTAAAAAAGGGTTTGATTTAATCTATGTCAACATCCTTTGATAGATTTTAAGTTTATTTGATGTTGATTTATTATGATACCAAACATCCATATTATATTGAAGGTTTTGTGATACATTTGACTATGAATGTGCTATTAGTATACCATTCATGGTTTATGGTTAAAGTATTGACATTTCGTATGCTAGTTTTTATATGAATGTTTATGTTATATTTAAACCTTTTCTATGATGAATGTATTGGACTAGTATGTTCTGGTTTGGGTACCGGTAAAAGTAAGCCCTTTGAGATGGGTTCCAGTTACAGAAATCCCTCTAGGTTGGAGTCCAGTTAGAGAGGCTCTCCGGGATGGAGTGCGGTTGTAGAGGCTCTCCCAGTTGGAGTCTGGTTACAGAGGCTCTTCGGGATGGAGTCCGGTTACAGAGGCTCTCTGGGTTTGGGTCCGGTTACAGTTAGCTCATAGGTCCTGGCACGAGGCCTTTACATAGAAATTAAAGTTTTTATTATACATTCCCTCATTATGAAAATAATATTGATGGTTCATGTGGTCATTCGACTAGTAGAATACCCATGATTATGTTTTATTACAGCCTTATTTACTCATCTCATATTCCTGCCATAAAAGTATTCATGTTTATTATTGTTAAAGGCTTGTGGTTTCAATTATTCACCATGCTTAATATATATGTTATCTTCCATTGTATTTCTTACCCTTACTGAGTGTTTGATCTCACCCCATAATATGTTTTATTTTTCCCAGGATTCCAAGTTGTCTATTGTGATTGATATGAAAGTTTTTGATAATGGAATAATGGTGTTCATAAAGGATTATTTATATTGTGTTGTACGTTATAAAGTGTAAGGTAACTTTCATTTATATAATCTATTTTTTAAGACTGTTAAACAGATCGGTCCTTTAGGACTTGATTCCTTGTAATCATGTCAATGTATTAAAGTAATGCACCGACTCTGGGTAACTGGGGTCGGGGCATTATAGTTGGTATCAGAGGAAGTTTAAAATATCCTTGGAAACTATATTTAGATAAAATCTGATTAGATCACATTACCCTAAGATAGAATTTGAGGATTAGTATAGAATAACTTCTTAGAATTTTGGTATTGTATAGATTTTGTGAGTTTTCCAAGCAATGCATCCCTGTCTGGATAAAAGCTGGTAGAGGTGGCTATGGTACAAATGTACCGAGGTGTAAAACCTGAAAACACCACTTTGAGCAAGACTCAAACAGGAACTGGTGCACGACAATGGGCCTTGCTGCACTCTTGGTTACGACACTACCAAGGGATATGCTTATGATAATTCTCATTTTCTTTACAAATCATTATGAAGGATGTACGAGTATATACCTCCTCAAAGAAAATACTTTTATGATTATGGATTCTATCCATAAACTGTTTGATTTACGTTATGTAATTTAAAAGTTTGGAATTATCCATTACAATTCATAAACTGACCTAGTGTATGCCATTGTATAGAAATGGCGCCCTGTAGATGGAATGAGACCTCTAGTAATACAAATGATCTAAAGAGTAATAAGGATCATATATTTCATGGTATTAATCCAACTTTTAGAAGGGAAATAGTCTCCCATGTATTATCAATATATGAAGAAATAATATCATGTGTTAATAAGATAAGTATAGAATTCTCTGATTCCTATGGCATTGAAAGGAAGCAAGGGATAAAAATTATGGAAGAGAGAAATATGGATAACGGGAAGAGGTAATAGAATAATTTTCTTGTATGTGATAACTGTAGAATGAATCACCTTGGTAAATACATGAAGGAAATGGGAGTCTGTTATAAGTGTGTAGAAAAAGGACATAGAGTACGTGATTGAAAGGGTAAGAAAATTTTTTCAAATGTACAATTCTTTATCTACAAGGCGTTGGAACACAGTGTGAATCAGTGTCCTAGTCATCAGTGTATACCTTAAATAATGCTATTGGATAATAATCATGTTATGATACTACCTTAGATGAAGAAGAATGACTAGTGTTATTATGTTTTTATTATAGAATTATTTAATTTGAGTTTTGTATCAACAATATACTAGTTATATGAATTATGGAGATAAATAAGGATTATACTGCAGTACTATTTTATTAGGGATTTGAGATTATATATTTCTAAGAAAAGCGACTTAAAAGTGAGATACACTTTTTGAAAAAATACATGGTTGAAGGAAATATAATCCTTAATATGGTCCTCATAATGAGGTATTGATTTTTGAATAAGTGATGGTTGATTTGGATAAATTATATTTGATATTCTTGACTTCCTTGGAACTGATTAGTAATTTTTTTATTTCATCATTGTTTGAATATTCAATATTTTTTTATATTAGGAATAGATCCAGTATTATATAAAGGATATGTGAGAATGAATGTAATTAGTGAGGTTTTATGGTAATTTAGGGTGTTAAAAAGTTTAAAAATAATACATGATGAAGGTGTTCGCATGTTATTACATGGAAAAAAGGATCTTCATTGTGTTAAACATCCTTATAAATTATGTACTGTGAGTTTGGATAGAATTATTTTGTATAAGTCTAAAGGTTGGAATGGATTAAGTTTGAAATTGGATTCTGTTGTTAATGTTATTTTTATATTTTTATAAAAAGGACAACACGCAGACCGTGTGACAACCCATCGCGTCGGACAAAGATGCGGGAATCGAACCCACAACCATAGTGAAATTGGAATTTATCTCCTACCACTGGACTATGTAAAGTCCCTGGGTTGTATAATGTAGTTTCTTTTTTTAGAGGGTCTGATAGGTGAATTATAAATTCATTTTTTTTTTGTAACCCTATATGAATAGGATAAATAGAATATTTTCTTAAGTTCTATTATCTATTTAGAGTGAAAGGTTAGTTTTTGGTAGATATTAGTTAATGGAATGAACTCTACTTCTCAAGTATATATTTTTTTATTCACTTATTTTATGAAGAAGTTAATTCTTAAACATTAGGTAAGGGATCTTATAACTAAAAATATTTTATCCTAATACCTTCTGTTTTGTTGAACGGATGAAATTTTGAATCATCATAAATTGATGGATTTTAGGTTGTCAATTCTACAATTTTTTGTGATTGATTACCTCAATCACTCCCTAAAAATATATACATCTTTCCTCCAATTATGTGTCTCTAATTGCAACCAATTTTCTCCTAATCAAGATCATAATTTTATGGTGACTTTTTCATTCCCCTTTTCCTCTTATTAAGACTAAATCTTATTAACCCAATCTCTGATATAGGTTTTCCCACAAACGAATTTTCTATTTTCATCCTTTTATTTTCGAAGAACAATTTAGGATTGTGAGGACGGAATTTATTGAAGGTTGGAATAATGTAACACCCCAAGATTTCATAGTACATTATTTCTTCAAAGTAATTCAATAACGTGCACTACACACAACACCAAGTTCAAGGGCACAACGAAATACCAAACTAGCAGTTCAAAAGAAGTTATGAATAGTATTAACTGAATTTTTAAGTTTATATAATCCTTATAATTTGATAATCCATATTATGAGTTTCTAAGACATAATGTAATAAAAAAATTCATTTTTTCAGATAAAATAAGTATTTTTTTAAAAAAAATTTATTTTACCACCTTTTAATTGAGAGCCCTTTTTAAATACAATATTTGAAACTTATATATATTCAATTTGACTAAATAAATTGATTCCTTAGAATGGTGACATCAAAATTTACTTTGTGTAGATTTTTTGAATTTTTCCGATAAAGTTCATTTTTTAATGAATAATGAAAAATATTGTATTTTAATTCCAAAGAACCTTTTAATCTAATTTATTTAGATGGTTAGATTATCTTTTTAATTGGTTTTAAAGTGTAATTAGAATATATTTTTACCATTTAATCCAATTTTTTTTATTTTAATTAATTTCACTTTGAAATGGGACATAAACAAATATCAACCTTTTGATAGTTATTTTTTCATAAAAACACTCTATTTGTTTTAACAACGAGAATTAATTTTAAATTAATTAATACCACTTCTATTTTTGGAATTTAGAAAAAGATATATAATTTTTTGAATTATGAATATCAAATATATCTTAGGATAATTTTTTGGTATTTTTCTAAAAAACATCAATTTTAGATGAATAATGAAAAACACTGAGTTATTGGTTAAAACTGACTTTTCATATAAATAATTATTTATTTTATTTAAATTTATTTTTGGTCAAAATAGATACATCATACATATATATGTTCAAAATAATTCATTGGAGTAATTTTATAATATGTTTATATATATATAAATTTTATTGAACTTTTTACAGTTTTTTACCCACCTCCTAGGAGCATTTGCAAATTTACATAAAACATAATTTTACCACTTCTGTGAGTTGAATTTCAAAAATAAAAGAGACACGTATAACCTCAATAATTAAAATATGGTTCAATAAGATGAAAATAATTTTTTGTGAATAGTAACTTTTGACTTTTATTTACCGTAGTTAAAGGTAAATAGGGTAATTCAAGGTAAAACGAATATTTTAATAATTTAAAATTACCTTAACTAATGTCCTAACCTTATTGGATGAGTAACTTCCGACCATGGGCATCATTGGGTTGATTTTAGGACCCCATAGAGCCACTTATGAACGATAACGACACTTTAGATTAATAAATTTAAAATAAAGGAAAATTGACATAAACAAAAATCTTTTAGTAATTAATTTTTATATGGTGTTATATAAGTAATTCTTTTGACTATAAATATTAATTGGAAATCTAAAATGATTTCCTACATAATGGTATTTTTTTTAAATTTTTACACATCGAATAAATTATATTATTTAGGACACAATAATGAGGCAGTATTTACCTCATTAATAAATGATTTAAATAAATTAAAATATAAATATTAAAATGATATCTAAAACATGTCCAATTCTTATTGGATGATTTTATTTCGACCATGAATCATCTTATCATAGACCCTAATGATTTTTGGTCCTTTATAAACCAAATATCATTATATAATAAAATAATATTTTCACACTTTCCTATAGAGCACATCCTCCCCTTATAAAATGAGACCACTTCTAACCAATTCCTCACAAATCTAAAGCCTTTATGCTCATCAAAACTCTACCAAATAAATATTACTACATCCTTTTCCTCTTCCTAGAAGACATAACTTAGGCATAAGGCACTTCAAGAAGTCCTTTTGATTCAAACCAAGGAAAGTTACCCAAATTAAAGGTCAATGTTTCTCTTAACTTCTTTTATTTTATTTTACTTCTCCAACCCCTAAACACTTTTTATTAATTTATTTTATAAAAACACCAGTATAATCAATATACTATGATTTTTTTAAAAGAAGGATTCGAACTACACTTACACACACCTCCATCTAATGGGTAAAAAACATAATGTTTCTGTAGATGGCAAACTAATGCCTCACGAAACGATGATTGTTCAATTACCTTCTACCGCCTCTCATAGTGGCCATTATGATGGAAATATATTTATAAAAGATATATATATTATGTTTATGTATTCTTCATGCTTCTGTATTTTTCTTTTATAGCATACATTAATGGATTCCATTATGGGTAAACGTGATAATTTCATTTGAGGAAGTGTGGACTACCGCCCCCTCAATGTGATATGACTCATTAATACCATATGTGGGATTTATAAAGGATGGAGTTAATGACGTTATATATGATATTATAATGAAATTATAATATAACTATGTATCATAATGTTTTAATTCCATTAAAATAATAAATATAAATGAATGTAGCGTTCATGCGTACGTACGACTTACCATTTCCATGAACTGTGCATTTCATTTGTTACCCCAAAATGATATGTATTGTTATAAATACATGTATATACTGGATATATATGATATATATGATATCTAAATCATGAATATAATTCTTCATAAAATTAAATGTTTACCCTTTGAACAACTTGTAACTATAAAGTGTTCATTTTTTACTCAAGTGCCAAATATCGATAAAATAAACGTTATTAACTTAAATGATTACATAATGTTTATAAAATGGTAATAAGTGATATATAAAGGAATGATAAACTTGAAAAATGTTCTTAAGCATGTATAAATTAACTTTATTTTATTATTTAGGATATTAATGAATGAATGGGTCATGTCGGACACGAGTTAAGGGGTTTCTTATCTCACTTTTAATTCTGTGATATTTCCATTTATCACCACTTATTTATTGCATGTGGTGTATTGTTTACTTCTATTTGATATATATTATCATGATTAATTTTATATTCAGGATATTCTATGATTTATTTGGTGGTTATTGACTATTTTTCATATGAACCGATTGAATACAAAGAAGTAAGGGTTGAATTCACAATCTCTTCATTGTTTGAGGTTTTTTATAAGTAATTATCTACTAGGACCCCTTTATCATCCACATCCATGTTTCTTAAAAATTTATTTGAAAACATTCTTACTAATTTATAGACTATGGGTTAAAGGAATTTATACCCTTGTTTTACTTCTTATAATATTTTTTATAAAGGAATCATTCGTTCATTTTCCATACAAGGTCCTTTTTATCCTTTTCGACAAAATTAAGGAAATAATGTCTTTCTTAACTTATACAGCAGGTGCGGCTATTTTCTACCATAATAAAATCGTTTAAGCTTCCCTTACAAGATTATAAGAATATTTTCAAAATAAATGTTTTCTTTACAATTATGTGACTCTTAAATGATTTCAAAATAGAAAGATATATTTCTCTAAAAAAAGTTTGGATTTCATCTATGTTAACATCCTTTGATGGATTTTAAGTTTATCTGAAGTTGATTTATTATGATAAAAAACATCCATATTGTATTGAAGGTTTTCTGATGTTTTTGACTATGGATGTGCTATTTGTATACCATTCATTGTTTATTGTTAAAGTATTGACATTTAGTATGCTAGTTTGAATATGACTATTTATGTTATATTTCAAAATTTTCTATGATAAATGTATCGGACTAGTATGTTCTGGGTTTGGGACCGGTAAAAGTAAGCCCTCCGGGTTGGGGTATGGTTATAGCAGACCCTCCGGGTTGGAGTCCGGTTACAGAGGATCTTTGAGATGGAGTCCTATTACAGAGGCTCTCTAGGTTGGAGTCCGGTTATAGAGGCTCTCTGGGATGGAGTCCGGTTACAGAGGCTCTCCGGGTTTGGGTCCGGTTGCAGTTATCCCATAGGTCCTTGCATGAGGCGTTGACATTGAAATTAAATTCTGGTATTATACATTCCCTCATTATGAAAATAATATTTATGGTTCATGAGGTCATTTGACTGGTAGAATACCGTTGATTATGTTTTATTATGTCATTATTTACTCAACTCATATTCCTAAGGTAAAAGTGTCCATGTTTATTATTGGTATAGGCATGTGGTTTCAATTATTCACCATGTTTAATATTTATGTTATCTTCTACTGTATTGCTTACCCATACTGAATGTTTGAGCTCACCCCTTTCTATGTTTTATTTTTCCCAGGATTCCAGGAAGTGTATTATGATTGATATGCAGGTTTAAGCTAAGGGTTTAATGGAGTTCATAATGGAATATTTTTATTGTGTTTTATGTTATAAAGTGTAATGTAACATTCATTTATGTAATCTATTTTCCAAGACTTCTAAACAGATTGTTCCTTCAAGACATCATTCCTTGTAATCATGCCAATGTATTAAAATAATGCATCTACTCTAGGTAACTGGGGTCGGGGTGCTACACTCAATATGTTCTTTAGGTTTTGATAATGTTGTTTGAATAACGATATGTGGGATATGAATAAGTAAATTACATGTTACTGATTACCTTATAACTAATTAAGGACTTGTTGATAAGTGGTTTATTCTATCATTACCGAATTTTAAAATATTATTTAGATTTATGGAATAAATGTAATATACCTTTAATAATGAAGCATGCATGTTTTCAATAAGGAATTTTTGCTAATTCAGGTTATTACCATTTTTTGAGAGAATATATGATGAGGGTATTCACAAGTTTTCAATGATACAACCAATAGCTACTTTGTGATATTTGGGGGAATCAATGTTAATCTTATTTCAAGAAATCCTTTATAATGTTTTGGATTTTTTATATTTCATAAGGGTTATAAGGTTAAACATTCAAGAAGTGTTTATGTTAATAATTGGAGGAAGTATTTCTGCACTAATTTTGAATTGAAAACATTATTTAAAAGGTTATTTAATTATTAACCTTATTTTAAGGATGTCTATCTTATTTTTTTGGAAATTATATAAATTTCATTTTTGAAAAAGATATAATTTATGTTGGGTGACAACCAATAATGTCTGGAAAGCCTCTGGGTCTTGAACCCATGACTCGAGGATGATAAGGGTATCACAACTACCATAAGCCTACTTGTTGTCCTGGTTAATGTGTTATTTTTTTGGTTTAATAGATATTAATTAAGATACAGTACTGTTACTTTTCGTGTTTACAGATTAATGTAAAAACCATATTGATATTGAATAATAGATTGATACAAATAGTTAAAATTTTAATTCCTTTATGGACATTAAGATATGCTAAAACTGTATTTTAGTACTTCAGGCATCAAAGTTAATTTACGGACATCAATTTCGTGAAGTAATGGATGAATTAGAAATAGATAAAACCATAAATAAATAATGATATTTTTTTATAGAAATATATAAGGTATTTATATTTCCATATATTTTTTTCAATAAAATAATAATTCAACGTTAGGATATTGATCAAAAGAAAATGTGGTTTCTTAATTGCTTAATTTTATTACACTAATGGACTTTTAAATGATCATAGATATAGGAATTTTAGGACCTTAACTTTTTATTAAACATTCACCTGTTTTTGATTGATGACCTTAGTCACTCCCTATAAATATTTAGGCTTTTCCACCATGTCCAATATTCACTCACAACCTATGTTCTTCTATGTGGAAATCTAGTTATATTTTACACTGGGTAACCATCATGGTTCTATATTTCACTTTTTATGGGATGTATTAGAATCCATTTTTTAAGATGTGGGTTTTTTTGACTGAAAAGTTTTAGTATTAAACCTTTGATGAACCAGATGAATTTCAATGGTGAATTTCATTTTAAGGGGGGTAGAATGTAACACCCTGAGTTTTTATGGACCGTTTTTTCTCTTCAAATGAATTAATTTTAATTGATGTCTTTCATTTCACTAGCTAAAACATTCCTTTCATACAGCACCAACTTGGTGTACGTTACATGCAACACCAACTTGGTGTACATTACACGCAATACCACGATTCTATGAAACACCTTTTTATTATTAAAACCATTTAAATGATATAGTTTCAATCATGACATTAAAATTAGTAAAATTAACGTTAATAACAAATTTTTAAATATTTTTCATAATTGTTTTATATAAATATAACATATTGATAACGTAAAATATAATTTTTGGTAAAGTCTTCATATGTTTAAAAATACTATTTTCTCAAATATACTGCTTTTTATGTCCTTCTGTGAAGAAAATTACATTCAGAAAATTACAGAAAAATAATATTATAAAATAAACCTCAATTTTGTATTTATATTGTAAAAATTATCTTTGGATTAATTTTTTTGTTTTTTCTGAGAAACATTATTTTTTGATAAAAAGAGAAAAATACTGAATTTTAATTCAAAATTGATTCTTCATATAAATTACTTATAAGGTTAAATTATATTTTAAATTCATATAATATTTGATTTGATAATAGATTTATCAGTTAATACAATTTGGGACATTGATATCAATTTCACTTCCAAATTGGGTATAAAAACATAGGAAACTTTTGAATGTTTTCACTTTAAAAACATACCTTGTCTACCAGACTACTAGATTAATTTTAAATTAAATTCCTCACCTTATGTGATTTGAATTTGGAAAAAGGGATTCAATATTTGGAATCATAATAATTTAAAATTTCAAATAAGGTGAACTAATTTTTGACTAAAAATATTAGTCAATGTAATTAAAATTAATTACATCGATAAACATAAAATTAAGCTTAACTAAAGAATAAACCTTAAATTTATGACCAAAAATGACTTATACACTTTTCCAAAACCCATTGGATAGCCATATTTATACCCTATTCTTCCTTTTATCTACTATTTTTTATTATGGGATCCACTTTCAATCAGAATAACGTGGGCAGACTTCCTTTTCTAATGATTTACAAGAGTGTCACTCCCCCTCCATTATAAGAAGGCCCCCTCCCCTCTACTTCTTTACAGCTCTCAACCAGCTTAGGTTCAACAACTATATTCTCCAATATACTCCTAAACACCATCCATTAATCTCTTAGGCCTCACTTTAGGATTAAATTTTAACACACTACTACTTTGGGAATTATTTTTTTCAAATTACTTTATCCTTTTTGACATTTTTCATTTCAAAAAACACAAAAAATAGTTTATTTAATATTAAAGAACTAAGTTTTTATTACATTATTCACTAAAAAAATTAATTATAAACAACATGAAATATAATTTTTATATTTATCTATATGAAACACCGAGGTTTTCTTGTGTTACATGCAACAATGACTTTCCTCAATTGCTTGCATAACCAAGTTTTAACAAACAATAATATATTAATATAATATTATTATTTAATATAATAATAAATAATATCGACATTAATTTATAGTTTAGTAATATTAATAAAAAATTTATGAAAATATATGGCCTTAAAAAATATAATATTAATTCATACGTTACTAATTATTTAGAAATTAATATGAAAACTGATAAAATAAAATAAGAACCCACCCAATTTAATGCCTAAAATCCATATTATTATTAAGGTATTTTTACCTCTATTTAATGCAGAAATAACATTAAATCCAATTTTTAACACATTTATAGATTTAATATGTAAAAATAATGTTATTATTTTAAAGCGGAACCTAATAATTATTTTAGGGTAATTATTTATTATTTTTCGACGAAGTTTTATTTTTTAATGAACAATTAAAAAACTGAATTTTAATTCAAAATGACTTTTTCATATAATTTATTTATAAGGATATATTATATTTTAAATATAGTTTAATGTTTAATTATATTATATTTTTATAAATTAATCCAATTTAGTTCATTGTAACCATTTTCACATTGAAGTTAGATATAAAAACATAGAAAACTGTTGATCATTTTTAATATGAAAACCCACAGTGTTGTCCTGTCAATGGGATTAATTTTATACTAATTTATGCCACTTATGTAGTTGGGATTTTAAAAATATATTACATATTTAGAATCATTAAATTTTATAATTTATAATAATTTCAAATTATTTTTTTACCAAAATGATTAGTGAATGTAATAAAATTAAATATATCCATTATGGTAAAATCAATATTAACTAAGGACTACACCTTAAATATAAGACCCAAAAATAAATATAAACATTTAAAAGAGACATGTTATGAAATATTTAGAACCTATCCTATATTGGTTCTAATTTGGTCTATTATTTGATCCAATTTACATGTGAAAAATGTTTATGGAATACTTTTATAAAAATATTTCAATAGTGACATCCCTCCATCACTATAAAAAGAAAAACATTATACCCCTTATTAAAAACTATAAAATCCATTAGGTTAGGAAAATATCTACTAAAATATCCCCTAAAAAACGCTCCCTTACTCCTTGAATCCTAAATTTTTTATGAAATAATTCCAGGAATCCCGTTGGTGGAATCCAAAAGGAGTTACCCAATTTAGAGGAAACACCCCCCCTTAAGCTATATTCTTTTATTTTCTTTCTCCAAAACCTAAATTAATATTATTTTATTATTATAAAATATTAAAATTATTCAAAATATTTTTATATTCTTTTATTTCAATCATGAGAACTTCACTTAATCGTACATCCATCTAATGGGTAATTAAGATATTGTTTATGTGTATAGAAAACTACCACCTTACTAAATAATGATTATTAAATTTTCATTAATACTCCTCATGGTGGAAATTATTTTTCCAAATATGTCTATATATGTTATATATAATATTTATTATTTAATTAATATGATTTTATCCATTTACATCTAATATATTAATACTTTCCATTTGGTGTAAGTATGATAATTTCTTTTGAGAAAGTGTGGACTACCGCCCCCTCAAAGCGATGTGATTCATTCACACACTAAATGGAATGTATTAATTATTGGTTTTGTGAAATTATTAAATATATATTATATGATAATTATACTATAATAAAAAAATATACATATATTTCATTTACTTTCTTTCTTTCAATACATCAATAAAACAGAAGCAGCATTTATGCGTACATATGGAATACCATCTCCAAGAATGGTGTATTCCATTTTCATACTTATATGTTATATAGATTAATATTATACACATATAATGAATATTAATTGGAATGATATCATGTTTTACATTCTATAAATAAAGGTATAAGTACAAGGACCAAATATATAACAAATAATGATAGACACAAAAAACAAAGATAATATAACCGAAAGTGTAACCTTAACATGGAATTGTTAAGAATCAGGTAAAATAATGACATAATAAAATCATATATGGAATTATATATAAGAATATTTTTCTATAAAATATATAAAATAAAGTAAAATTATTATAAAGGAGGTTTGAATTAGTACAATGAGAGTCAAGATAGAAGGTAAGGGAATTTCATCTCACTTTTTATTTCTGTGAGATACATGATTTATTCACCATCCATTCCTTTATTATAGTGTATATACTGAACATGTATTAATTATGTTATTATTATACTTAAATTTATGTCTATTAAAATATCCATTTTATGATATATATTTCAGAGGTATTATGTTTCAAAAGTTGCCAAATCAGTAAAGTAATTTTGTCTCAATTTTCTTTTTCTTTTTTGAGGCACATGTCATGTTGTGAACCTATATTTTTCCATAAGGTGTATATACTACCTTTGAAATATTATATCCTTAATATAATTATTTTCCTTATATTCTATGCTTTATTTAATTTCATTTTCTTAAATTTTGATTATGGTTCAAAGTTAAAAAGTTGTAAGTGTTTCTTGAATCAATATCATCACTTTTTGAGATTGTCTATGTTTATGCTTCCGTTGAATAAATATTATGATCCATCTCTCAAGAACACAAGTTAATTTTCATATACCCTATTTATTCACGATATATTCATGTATAAGTTCCATTTTTACATGATTTTTTTACTTAAGATAGTTCACAATGTATTTTTAAGAAATCCCGACTTTTCCTCTCTCTTTAGTTGGAAATCAGCGTTCTTTCGAACCATGTTTTCTAAAATAAATCAAAGTTTATATATATATATATATTAATGAATTTTAAAGGAAATTTTTTTAAATACTTTTTCAATCTTTATTTATAATTTTTGATGTTATTTTATAAGAAATTGTTTTTCAAAACGTTTTTAAGTTTCTTTTATAAGGTTTAACAGAAAATAAAATTCAAAATGTTTTAAATCTATTATTATAATTTTTCAAATAAAAATTTTACAAAATTACTTAAAATCAATATTTATATATTTTCAAATTTATTTTAATGAACTTTTTTCAAATGGATTTATGTTTTAAATATCCTTTTTCAATAAATAAAGGATATTTAACTAAATAAATGTTTGAAAAATATGATTCCAAGTTGTTTTCCATCTATAATAATATCAATTAATTTTTCTCATTACCTTCTTGGAAATTATTCAAAGTTTCCATTAATTATATTTTTTGAATGGTTTATGTCTTGATGTAATGTTTCTTATGACACTCGTTTCTCTTCCATGGGTTACATGCTTTTCAAACATGTTTCTCATCATGGGGTTTACTATGATTAAGTGACTATGACACCTATCTCTTTCCCATAGGTTTTGATGTGGTGAAATGTTAATTATGACCATATAACTTAATGGGTTATGATTGGATGTATATAGAACCCATCATTTTTAATGGGTCATGATATAATATTTTTTATCTTGTGGCACATGTATGTTTGAGTTATTATGTGGTGGGTGGGACCTATATCTCTTTATAATTCATTAGGTATTGATAATAGTGTCATGAGCTCAAAGGGTAAATGATAGGTAATACCAAGACTAAAACAAGAGGGAACATGATAGGATATCCCAAACTCAAAACAAACTGGAACACTCGAGGAAATCCCATTCCTAAAACAAGAGGGTACACAAGAGGACATCCCAATCCCAAAACAAGAGGTCACACAGAAGGGAATCCCAAGCCCGAAGTAGGTACAATATTGACTATCCCAATCCTAACGTGATTCAAAGGCCTTGGTAGGATTCCTTTATATAGGATTTTTATATGCTTATCTGTTTTCCATAATTTCAAGCTTTATTCCTATGTGGAACTTTCATGTCTTATATTCCTTATTTTATTATCATTCATGTAATTTTAACTAAAAATATTTATTCCATGATTCATGTTTATGATCTTTGATATGCATGGTATGATCTTCTAATTTCATGATCACATTATCATACCCCTATTCTCATGTTTTTTCTTACATTTATCCCTTGATTACCCTTACTAAGCAACTGAGGTCACCCCTTTTCTATTTTTCATTACCAAGGATATCAATATTTTTATTAATTATGATTTTTATAAGGTTGATAGTCATAAAGAACCTAGTGGGAGATATTATAGCTCACATATATACCAGTGTTTATGTTTCTATGTTTCTAAAGTCACTAAACTAATATGTTCTTTTGTCTCCGGTTTGTATAATGTTTTAAGTATCCCGAAAATGCCATGTAATTTCTATGTATATAAATATTGGGTAACTATAGATGGTATTAGAGTGAATGATTAGTCAAACATTGGAATTTAAGATGATAAATATTTATTGTTATCCCTATGTATACTTTTAAGAAATATATATAGGTATGTATCTAAGGATATATATATGGTTGAGTTAATGTTTAGGAATATATCATAGAATTTTTGTAAAGGATATAGTGAGTGGTGTCCTAGAAATACATCTTTATCTAGATACTACACTTGGATGTGGCTTTTCATAGATATACCTAGGCAAAACAACACCAAAAATATGTCCCAAGCCTAACTCGGGGTAATCGGGTACACGACAATGGTCCTTATTGCACACCTAGTTTGATACTACTGGGGGATATTATATGGGAATTCACACTCTTCACAGACCATTATGATGGATTTTAATATAATATGACTTGGAATAAGCTTGGATAAACTGAAGGGATAATAGATTAAATAAGCGTGAGCCATGATTTATGAACCCTATTAGTAATTTTTTAGGATTTTATAGAACCCCATTATGATAAATGTTTATCACAATATGCATTCCAGTATTAGTCAAAATAAAGAATTATAAGGAACATGGTTAAAATTTAATTTTTGTATTTGGATAGAATGGGAATTATGTGAATCGATTTCACCACTGGAAATCTTATAAAGAGAATTAGGAAGGTGGTATGAGTATTGGTTATGCATCTAAAGATAAACAGACTGCGAATGACATGTGAAATTTATGTATTTTTCTTCTAGTATTTTTCAATTTAAAAATAATAATACCAATTAGATTAAGGTTATGTAACCTTAAGGCATGGTTCATATTTCATATTCTAGGAAAGAGGTATTAAAGAATAAGTTAGTGAAGCATAAGTAATCCTTTAAGAATAATGTTGGATGAATGATGCATTTATTTTTTATGGACTTTATATATTATGTAATATGAATCATGAAATATAGATGTATTTTATGTGTAAGTGTTTATTAATGATTGAAAAGTACATTTTTAATGGTGATTAAGACATAGAAAAATGACTTTATGGAAAGGTGATATTTTGATTAAGGGAATGTATCCCTAAATTAATGCATGATATTGAGATAATGATGTTTGGATAATGATATTATGGATATACATAAGTGAATTGGATGGTAGGAGTTACCCTAGAACTGATTATTAACAAAGTGTTATAGGTCATCAAGGATGAAATTTACAACTTCATGGATATAAATAAGATATCGTGCAATCATTGGAATAGGTTAGAATTCATGTTTTCAAAAAGGTTGTATAGTAGTTAATTTTATTACCATTTTTCTTGAAAATATACGATATTGTCATTAACATGTTTGTAATTGGAAAAAGAAGTGGTACTTTGTGATATATGTGGGATCAATGTCAAGCATATTTGATGACATTTTTTATGAAGATTTGAATTTTTATCTTTCATAAGGGTGATAAGGTTAAGTATTTATAGAAATTTTAAGTTAAACTTCTGATGAAGTTAGTAATATTAAAGGTTTATCTCTCCATATAAGGATTTTGGAATATTGGATAGCCTATTCAAACTACATTATGTATATAATAATAGATAAAAAATGGGATGGAATATCATTGATCTCATGATCTGTTAGTACTTCAGGAAAGAAAAAGTTGCCTTCTTTTTTAGAGGATGAGGTGAAGTGGATCATAGAACCAAAAAGAGTTATGTTGCCCTACAGTCATGAAAGAATATATTTTCATGAAAATTATTCAACTTTAGGTAGAAGGATCTTGAAACCATAAAAATTTCCTAGTACATTAAGTTCCAATGAATCAAATGGTTCCTTACATAATCATAAATTCATGGCTTTGTGATTGTTAACTTTCTCCGGACCAAGTTCTCCATCACACTCTATCAGAACATGATAGTTAGATATCTCTCCCATATCAATGTTTTCACATCCAACATATTTTATCTGATGTAGAAACCTATTTTTATGTTAATTTGGGTAACCATTATGATTTCAACATTCCCTTTTTAATGGAAGTTTTAGTATTCATTTTTACGGTGTGGGTTTCTATGAATGAATCATTCAATTATTAAACCATTCATATCCCAGATGAATTTCAATGGAGAAATTCATTTTAAGATGGGTAGACTTTAACACCCTGAGATTTTGTGAATTATTATTATTTTAATTACTTTAATCATTTTATATTTTTCATTTCACTCAACATTAGAAATAGTTTATTTTATATTAAAGGAATATGTTTGAATTATGCAATACACAACACCAAATTAATCATGCACTAAACACAACATTAATATTAACTTTCTCTATATAGAACGCTAGGGTTATCTTGAGTATCATGCATCAATGACTTTCCTCGATGGTTTGTGTAACACACCTGACTGTGTTTCACCAAACAAAAAATATACTATTATAATTTAATAGAATAAGATATAACCTGGATATTAAATTAATAGTTATGAATAGTATTAACTAATATATGAAAATATAATTTTTTCACAAATATAAGATGAATTCATAGGTTACCAATTAATTATATATGAATATGAAAACCAATTGAATATAAAAGAAAATTTTAATATTTGTATGGTCACAATGTTATTTTCCCCTATTAATTTATATTAATTACCATTAGTGATTGATATTAATTTAATATAAATTTTATATATTAAATAAAATGTTTTTTATATTTATCTAATCGGTTTTATAGATATAAGATAAGATCAAATCCAATTTTATGCTTAAAACCCTTTATTTTTATTAAGTCATGTGTACCACCATTTAATAGAGAACACATTTTAAATAAAAAAATTTTAAATTTAAATATTTAATATGTCAAAATAAACTTCATATTTGAAATAGTAACGTAAAAATAATGTTATGGTAAATTTATGGTATTTTTATGTGAAATTTCATTTTTCATTGAATAGTGAAAATACTAAATTTTATTACAAACTTCTTTTTAATATAATTTATTTATAAGTTTATATTATATTTTAAATTGGTTTCAATGTTTTATTAGATAATTTTTTTTATTAATTAATCCAATTTAGGTCATTTGAAAAAAATTCCCTTCGAAATCGGATATAAAAATTTACCAAATTTTTGATCATTTTTACTTTAATAATCCTAATTGTCGTCCCATCAGTGAGATTGGTTTTAAATTAATTTCTAACAATTATGTCATTGGAATTTGAAAAAATTTATTATTTATTTGTAATCATCATAATTTATAATTTATGATAAGGGAAACTTAGTTTTTGAACAAAATTATTTGTGAATGTAATTAAAATTAATTACATCGATTAAGGTAAAATTAATCTTATCTAAGGAATAAACCATAAATTTAATGCCCAAACGGCATATAACCTTGACCAATATCCATTTTATGTCCATATTTAGACCATATACTCCCTGTCCTAGAATTTGGTAGATTATTGGATCCACTCAACATGTGATCAATGTGTATGGAATTCATTTGTCAAAATATTAAAAGAGTACCACTCTTCCTCCAATATAAAAAGAAAAGAACTCTAACCCTTATTCAAAACTCTAAAACCCATTAAAATATTCTACCAATACCCCCCCCCCCCCCTTAATACATTATTCATCTATCTCTTCATAAATCCTTCCAAGGAATCCATTTGGTGAAAACCAAAAGGAGTTACTCGATTAAGAGGTAGCACCCCCTGACTGAATATTACGTTTTATTTTCAAACTCTTTTAAGGAAAAGTGAGAAACAAAATAGTACAAACATCAGGTACCATACGATACGGTCAAACCATTAAAATATAATTCCATATTATTGGACACACTATCCATAAACAATTTCCTTTGAAGGTAGCTTAAATTAGTAGCTGGATAATCCTTGATGAGATCATTGAACCTAACATCCATTTTGTCCCTTATTTTAATGGACTATTCCATATTAATTTTTACTGAATTAAAACCACTTAACAATATAATTTCTTTCTTTTTAATCCACTCCATCTACTGTTATTGGTTTACACCAAAATAATTCTATCATACATCCTATCAGCATCCTCCTGTGAGGCATTAATCATAATTGAGTCTTCCATAATAACCTCCTATGAGTTTATAATAAGATCCCAAGTTGGGTTCTCTTTGGATGTCTCTAATTTCTGGGAATTGTATCCCATAATATCAACCCAATCATTGGCGCTCTCAAATAAGTATTAATCAACCACCATCGGATCCTCTTGAAACCCATTAGTATCTCCCGTCATAAAATCCATCATATTTGCATTGACAGAGAAATTTCATCCACATTGGAACTCCTCTTGTGCACTATTAAGTTAAAATATCATCTCCTTGGTCCTATTTTTCTTACTATAACTTGTCTCCATTTTTTTGGGTAGATAGTAATAGTCTTTTCGACCTTTGGGTTTGAGTTTTTTCTTAAGAATGCAGGTTCCAGAATCCTTCTTGTCTTTTTTCCCCTTATTCCTCCTTGGATTATGAGGACATATTATTCCATGCTTATACAAAAACACTAGTATCCAAAATATACTAATATTTTGTTTTGATAAGGTTTATACTTACACTAAAACATGCATCCATCTAATGGGTAATGAACATACTGTTTATGTGTGCGGTCAACTACACCCTCGCTAAACCATGATTATTCCTTTTTTCCTTTACCCCCTCTCATGGTGGACATTGTGATGGACACTCTATTTATATATGTTATATATTATATTTAAAATTTCTTTATTCGTATTATATCCCTTAAAAAAATATTTATACTTTCCATTTGGTGTAAATATGATAATTTTGTGTGATGAAGTGTGGACTACCACCTCCTCAAAGCTACGTGATTCATTCACACCCTACATGGAATGTATCAAGGATGGGATTTTTAACATATATGACATATATGATATATTAATCATACAAGAATAATTATATATGTCTATATATATATATATATTTCATTTAATTTCATTCTTACAATACATCAATAAAATAGAAGTATCCTTCATGCATACGTATAGCCTACCGATTCCATGAACAGTGTATTCCATTTTCATACTTCTATATTAAATAGATTATTATAATTCAAATATAGTGAGTATAAATGGTTTTTATATCATGTTATAAATTCTGGAAATCAAGGTATAAGTATAAGGACCAAATATATTACAAATAAAAAAACATCTGAAAATCAAAGCGAATATTACCCGAAGCGTAACCTTAACATGGAACTGTTATCAAATGGGTAATATAAAGTCATAGTCATACCATATATATTATCAGATATAAGAATAAAATTTTTTCAATTATATATAATAAACATACATTTATTATATAGGAATGTTGAACAAGTATGATGAGAGTCAAGACACAATGTATGGGAATTTCATCTCACTTTTTATTTCTGTGAGATACATGAACTATTCACCACTCATTCCTTTTTTGGGTGTGTATACAAATAATGGATGAATTATATGACAAATATACATAAATTTAGGGATATTTACATATCCATTTTTTATCTTTATTTCATGGGGTTATGTTTCAAAATTTACCAAATCAGTAATGTAATTTTGTCTCAATTTTCCTTCTTTGAGACATAGGCCATGTTATGAACATATATTTTTCAATGAGGTGTATTTAATACCATCGAAATATTATTTCATGAATATAAATATGTTGGTGATATTTTATGCCTAATTTAATTTAATTATATTAAATGTGGAGTATAGTTCAATGTTACAAATTGGTAAGAGTTTATAGAAATAATCTCATCACTTTTCAATATTGTTTAGGTTTTTTCTTCCTTTGATGACATATTATGATATATCTCTCAAGAGAACTCATTAATTTTACTATACTCTATTTATTCATGATATTTTATTGTACTGTTACCATTTTTACACTATTCTCTACATAATATAGTAAAGAAGTCATTTTAATAAAGAATCACTTTACCTATGTCTTCGGTTATAAATTTGTGTTCTTTTAAACAATGTTTTCTAAAAATTCTTTCAAGATATATTTATATATATTTATATTTAAAATTATTTTCAAATAAAATGGTTTTAAATAATTTTTAAGTCATTCTTTATTATTTTTCAAAGTATTTTCAAAGAAATGGTTTTCAAAACGTTTTCAAGATTCATTTATAATTATTAATGGAAAAGACATTCAATATGTTTTCAATATCTATCCAAATGTTTTCAAATAAAAAGATTTCCAAAAAGTTTTCGCATATTTATTTATAAGTATTAATTTTTATTTTCAAGAAAATTATTTTCAAAAGGTTTTATTTTTAAAGATCCTTTTTTAAATGAGAATTGATATTTTCCTCCAGAAATGTTTTCTAAATATCCTTCTATATTAATTTACTTCTATAATTACATCTGTTAATGTTATTCAATACCTTCTATGAAATGTTACAATGTTTCCATTCATAATATATTTATAATGGTTTATTTCAGGATAAAATGATTCTTATGACACCCATTTCTCTTCCACAAGTTAAATTCATTTAAAACATGATTTTTTTCATGGGTATGATTTTATGAAGTGATTATGAAACCTATATTTTTTCCGTGGTTTATGATGTGGTGAAATGTTAATAATAACCATTTCATTTCATGGTTTATGATTTGATGTTTATAGAACCCATATTTTTTATGGTTCAGGATATAATATTTATTATCTTTTGGACCATTTATGTTTGAGTTATTATGTGATGGGTGGGACCTATATCTCACCACAATTCATTAGGTAATGAAAAATATTTTATGATCTCAAAGGGTACACGGGAGGTCATCCCATGATTGGAACAAGAGGGTACACGGGGGGAGATCCCAATACTAAAAGAAGAGGGTACAAGGGAGTACATCCCAAACCTAAAATAAGAGGGTACATGGGAGGACATCCAAAACCCGAAACACGAGGGTACAAATGAGGGAATCTGAAGACCAAAAAATGTTCATAGGTGATTAACCCAATCCAAACATGATAAAAATTCCCTTGTAGGATTACTTGATATAGGGTTTTATATGCTTATGTGTTTTCCACAATTCAATGTTTTATTCCCTTATTATTATTTCATTGATTATGTTCCATATTTTCTTATGATTAATGTCTTATGAACTACCAAGATTTATGACATGATACATGTTTATGATAATTGATATGTAGGGTATGATCTTCTATTTTCATAATCACATTATCATACCCCCATGTTCATTTTTATTCTCATATGTCTCCATTTTTTACCCCTACTTATTATCTAATCTCACCACTTTTTATGTTTCTATCCATAGGATAAGAATATTTTTATTAAGTATGATTTGTCTATGAAGGGTTTTATTCTTGAAGAACCTAGTGGGAGATATTCTAGCTCACTTATGTACCAGTGTTTACATTTCCATGTTTCCAATGGTGCTAAAAAAATATGGTCTTTGGGCATCAGTTTGTAAAATATTTTATGTTTTCTAAAATTCTATATAATGTTAATTTATTTTAACACTTGTTCGCTATATAATTTCATACAAAAAAACACTTTGGTGCAAAAAATGGATTGAACTAATTAAAAAGTAACACCCTCCCCTAGGATCCTTTATTTTATTTTCTTTAAAATCCACTTAAAATCATCTTATTCCATTATTATATTGTAAATCAATTATCCTCAATATACTAAGTTGTGTTTATGATAAATGTTTGACCAATACTTACAAATATCTCAATATAATGGATAATGAATATGTTGTTTAGGATTACGACGAACTACTATCTCCCAAAATAATGTTTGTTAATTATTCTTTTACTGCCTCTCAAGGTGGGAATTATGATATAAACTCTATTTATATATAATATATATGATATTTATTAAGTCATTAAGCTTATTTAATCATTTTACCACACATATCTTTATACGTTTCATTTGGTGTAAATATGATAATTTCATTTGAGGGAGTGTAGACTACTGCCCCCTCGAAGCAATGTGATTCATTCACACAATACGTGGAATGTGTAAAGAATGATTTTAAATAAACTTATGTGACATAAAAAACATATATATGATATTCATGAAATAATTACCCTCCTGTAAATATAAAATATACCATTTTCTTTATTACCAATTCACACACTTAAAAACCGATAACATCGTTTATGGACTTATGGACTACCACCTCTTCGACAGGATGTGATTCCATTTACATCACAGGAATTCTGAATATATGTAAATATTATTATATAATATGATATTTATTCTATAATGATCATTATGGTTGGATTAATTTTATTTACATTATTTTCAAAATGATCCTTGAGAAATGGGAATATTACTCATGCGTATGTACGGCCTACTGTCTCCATGATTATAACATTTATTCATTTTTCACAATCGTATTTAATGATTGTATTTAAAAGTATAATTAATTTATAATTATTATAATTATTTCATTATTATTATTATATTTATGTTTATATAATGACACAGTTTCCAATATTTTACCAACCAATGTCATTTTTAACGCATGAACCGAATTTTCTCAAAACACGTGAATTAAATTAAATTAATTAAGTAGTTGTATACATCATGGTAAACATTGAATTAAAATTAATAATAAACATGAATATTTTTCTGAATTGAGTAATTAATTTACATAAGTATATTATTTAGGAATATAATGACACATGATACATGTCTTACTCAAGGTAAGGGAAATTCATCCCACTTTTATTTCCTTGAGATACAATCCTTATTCACCACTCAATTATTTTATGTGGTGTATATAATTACCGTGAATGTATTATATTCCTATTCTAATTAAATATATATTAATTTACATAAAAAATTTAAAATATTTTCTTCATGGGGTTTATGGTTCAATCTTTAACAAATCGGTAGATTAATTTTGTCTCAATTTTTCTTCTTTGAGACACATGCCATGTTATAAAAATATATTTTTATATGAGGTGTATAAAATAACATTGAAAAGTTATATAATGAGTCTCTTTATTATAATGATATTTTAAGCTCTATGTAATTTAATTTTTCTACATGTGGATTATGGTTAAATGTAACCAAGTGGTAAGTGTTTATTGAAACAATCTCATTGATTATCCCGATTATTTATGATCATGTTCCAATTAATAAAATTTTATGATCCATATTTCAAGAGAACTCATTACTTTTCTTATCCTCCTATTACACATCATGTATTCATGTATTAGTACCATTTATTCTACTCTTTGCTAAAATATATAATTAAGAAAAACTTTTTAAGAAAGTATGACCCTACCTCTCACTTTGGTCGAAAATATGTGTTCTTTCAAAACCATGATTTCCAAACAGGGATTCCAAGAATATTCTAAAAATATATTTTGATCATTAAAGGGAATTTTTACTGTTTTCTTCTTTTACCAATGTTTTCAAAGTAATCTTCTTATCTCATACTGAACAATGCATATTTTAACCTTTTATCATGTAAATGGAATGCTCTTTTTACCTTGTATGACATGTAGGGATTTATTCGATGTGAATTATTTTAAAAATTTTCATCATGTTTAAAAGGTTTATTTATTAGATTGTTTTAACATATTTTCAGAAAATTTCTTTTCAATTCTTTTCAGGAATCTTTTTTATTTTTTTCAAGGAAAAATCGTTTTCAAATGGTTTTAAATATCCTCTATAATATTTCCATGGAAAATTAATTTCAATTTTTTTTTCATGTTTCCTTTATAATTACTCATGTTTATTTTAATGAAAATGGTTTTCAAAAGGTTTTACATTTTCTGAAGAATTTTTTAAAAGTATAAATTATAATTTATTCATTAAGTGTTTATAAATCATCTTTCATAATTATTTCCCATCTAAGAAAAAAAAATTGGTGTTACTCATGCCTTTATGGTAAAATTATTAAATTTTTATATTTATATTCCTTCTCTAAATAGTTTATATTTTATAGAAGGATATTAAAAAAAATTCTCTTTCACGAGTTATATGTCTATGAAACCCGATTCCTTTCATGGGTTATGATTTGATGAATTGATTATGAAACCTATTTTTTTCATTGGTGAAGGTATGATTTTTTGTTTGTGAAACCAATTTCATTTCCTGGGTTATTATATAATTGTTTATGATTTTTTGGCCCATATATATATGATTACATTGTGAGTTGGATGCCACCTATATCTCCTTCAAATGCATTGTGTAAATATTTCTATCTCATGAGATAGACAAGGATGGAATGAGGAGTAAAACAGATTTAGTATTACAAGGCTAGAACAAGGAGTGAACTCTATTTAATGATACAAGTCTTGAACATGGAGTGAATTTGGTTCTGTAATATAGGTCTAGAATAAGGGGTGAACATAGTTCAATAATACAGGGCAGGAATGGGGTGTGAACCTGGTTCAGTAAAGGAATTTTTCTACTATGATGGCCTTGGGAGTGACCCCTTAACTACTATGTAAATCTTGTTATATAATTATGTATTTTCCAAAATTCCATGTTTTATTCATATGTTATTCTTTTTTATATTATGTTATTTATTTCCATATGATTCTTGTCTTATGAACAACAATGTTTTATAAGATGATTCATATTTAAGATCTTTGATATGATGGGTATGATCTTATATTTTCTTAGTCTTGCTCTCATTATTTTATGCTTATGATTATGATTATAAGCCTCCCTTGATTACACTTACTGAGCATTTAAGATCACCCCCTTTTATGGTTCCTTTCCCAGGTTATAAAAATATGTAATATGTTTGATGATTATAATAAGGTTGCTAGTAAATAAGGACCTAGTGGGAGATAATGTATCTAATTTATGTAGAGTGTTTATGTTTCCATGTTTCCAAAGGAATAGGACTAATACAGTCTTTGGGGTATCTGTTTGAATAATGTTTTAAGAATTCCACAAAAGTGATTTAATGTCTATGTATGTCAAGATAGGGTTGTAATATTGAGACTCACTGATGAATAGATTGATTTGGGGTATACTAAGGCTAGAGTGAAGATTATCACTCTAGGGATGAGCGGTTTGAGGTTTCCTATGTCTAGTGAGTCAGTATTTTTGTAATGTTATTTTGTGGGGCACCGTTAGTATGACTCTCCAATGATTTGGTATATTTCCCAATATTTAGGGGAGAGTTTACATATGAGGAATTTGTTGGTTGTGGTAAAATAATTTCTTTAAAGTATTTTTCTGTATTTGGAAAAAAAATTAAAATTGTGTTCATAAATTTGTAAATTTAATTTTTCTTTAAATTTCTAGAATGTGTCTTCTCAAATTGAAATTGAATATTTTAAATGAGATAAATAAATTTTTTACCAAGACACAGATATCATAAAAAATTGTTAAGGTGGATGGGTTATGTAATACCCCAAGAATTTATAGTATATTCCTCATTTAATATGTTTGATATCTTTGTTATCTTATATTACATGGAACAACAAGTTTAAATGAAACATGATATACTATTGAAATATTATTATGAAATATGAGAGTTATCTCCTAGATATTGGATTTGAAGGTATAGATATGGCCAAAAAAATTATGACAATTTATATTTCACTCTATTTGAAAATGAATTCATTTTATATAAATTTTTTATATATCAAAATAAATGCATATGAAAGTAAATACATGTTTTTATGGAAAAGAACCTATTCATGTGAAGTGTTTTTTATTAATAAATTAAATTATTCACTATTTGTGAGTTATCTTAATTAAAAGTTTAATATATTAAAAAAATATTTTCACATTCACATCATGGTTATTAATAGGAATTTGTAGGGAATTAATTCATTTTTAGTGCTAAAATACAAATTTTTTAAAAATGGGTTTCATTGCTCTTTTTGTGATATTTAGAAATCAATGTCACCCACATTTAGGAATTGAATTTCTTAACATGGTTTCCATAATTTAATTAATATTTCCCAAGTATTTAAATGATTCTGATTTAATTTTTATTCTTAATAAATTGTAACTATGGTATGACATTGTTACCGCACTTAGTGTCAAAATGGGTTTAAAAAGGGGTTAAACTAAAATATATGGTATAAAATATCATGTAAAATTGTTTAATTTTTTTGAAGATATTTTGAAATTATATTATCTTCATTTGAATTTTTATATTTGGTTCTACTTTCACTTGAGTATTACTTCATTAAATTCTACTTGTTTATGCATTTACATGTTTTCCACCAACCTCACTTATAAAAGAGAACATCCTCTCCTCTCTTATTTAGAAATTTTGATACATATAGTTCATCCAGTCCCTATATAAATATAATCTAAAATTACATATCCACATTATATATGTTTTTGTAATCTTAAAATACCAACCCAAGGGTCCTTAAAAGGATATCCAAATGAGGTTTCTCAAATGAGAGGTAATGGTTTGCATTGAATCCATTTAAATATATTTCCACTTCTACCTCCTATAGGTATTATATAAATATATTGACATTTTAAATCAATATATTTTCTATAATGATATGTTTTTATGTTAGTTCTATATTTTTTTTTACCTTCCTTCTATCCTATGAGAAATGATAATGTAATTTGTTTGTATGTGTGGACTACTGCCTACATGAAATGATTTCATTTATTTGTCATGTTCTCCATACATAGATAGTCATATGGATAGGTTTAATTAATATATATTATATTTAAGAAATTATTATGATTATATAAATATATATTGTTACTTATATTTAGTACTTTCCATTCTTGGAAAAATTAAAACATCACTCCTGTGTATGTACAAACTACCATCTCCATGAAGTGATGTAATTAATTTTTTATCCCCATGTTATATGAATGTAATAATATTTTATATAATTAAAAAATATGATAATTATAATAATATTAAGATTTTGTATATGATGAAACTGTGACCATTGTGCACTTACCCGAACTGTCAAATTAAAACATTCATAGAAAACAAACTAGTTTTCACCCAAATTCCTATTTTAGTATAAAAAATTGTTAATAAATAGATTATTATAAATTATAAGGGAATTTAATATTATATGATAAGTATGAATATTTTTATGGTATATATTTATAATAAATATAAATTTATTATATAGGTGTTTAAGAATGTGTACCAACAAATACAGGACCTGAGGTAAAGATTTATATTATAATCTCATTTATTTTCATGATTTCTTATGTTAAATTTACATTGAGGAAAGTTATTATATACTTATCCTTTAAGCAACATATATTAACTCCTACTATATTTATTTTTGGAGTTTTATTTTTCCCTTATATTCTACATTCTTTAGTACATAACTCTATTTGTAATAAATGTTTATGAAAAAATGACCTTATTTCCGTTTTGGGAAATAAACTTCTCATTTCATGTCCATATTATTTAAAATTATTGCAAGAATATTATTTTATATGATTAAATAATTATTTGAAGTCATGTTCAACTGTATTTTAATTTTTTCTAATTTTTTAAATGGAATCTTCTTTTTATTTTACAATCAAGGTACTTTTGGAATTTTCTATAAAAGTGTGAAAGGATTAATTATTTACACATTTTTCACTGAAAGAGATCTTCCACCTCCATGAAGTGATGTGATATCCATTTATTTGGTTTATAAAGGATGTTTTTTAGTAGTAAATTTCTTATAATGGTAATTTGATAGAGAACAAATTCAGGAAATGTTGAAGATATTTTATGAAATAATTTTATTAGGTATCTAGTCTCTAAATACAATGAACTGTTACAATAATCAGCATTTACTATTATGAAATGTATTTAATATTCATCTAATGTGATATGACATATAAATATATTATTCTAGGTTCACCTCATTTTTTATAAGATAGTAGTTTAATTATTTTTATATATTATGTTAGGATTAATATAATAATAGAACTTAATACAAGTTATGATGGATTTAATGTGATATTGAGTGAAATAAATGTGTTATAGGATGATAATAATGTGTCATAATTTATAAAATATCAAGAATTATTTTCATGATTACATGATTTATCACTCTGATTATTAAAGATTGGTACTTACACTACACTTTTTTGTTTTGTTAAATGTATAAAACTAGGAATAATCATGTTTGAAATGATTATGGTAGAAAATGGAATGATTATCCTCTTAAATAAATAAATGAAATGGGATCTAGAATGCAAAATCATGTTACTTGGATCACAAAACACCATTAGGCCATGAATCATACTAATATTCTAAATGAGAAATGGAGGGACCAGCACATTATTAGTCTTTCATGAGGTAATATCCACCATTATTCAGGGAGTCCTATGATCTACTAGTCATTAAGAAATGGATCTGTATGACTAAAAGGAAATTTTCCATTCTCTAGTGCTCAGAACATGGGAAATTTGTAAGAATAGTCTATAATATGAAATTTGAAGAAAACCAATGGTGGGATATTATTAAAAATACATGGAAAGATGAATAAATTTTATGCTTATAATTGGATGAGATTATGATGGTATTTTTCAGAATGTTTTTTCTATAAATAGTTCACATGAAAATGGAAATGGAATTACATGAGTGTAAATATAAGGATGATAAATATATTGGTAATTATGAATCAATTTTACAAGACCTGTGATGTTTTATTCTCCTTTAATCATCATCCTTGAAATAAAAGTTGATTAATTATTTAGGGGCCTAAAACAATGTCTCAAAATATCACTATTTATAAGGTAATTTAGTAGATATGAAGAAATCATTTTATGTGATCTCATAGGTAAAATTAGACATTGAAGGTTCCCATCATTCTCATGGTTTTGACAAGAATAGAAAGCTTGGGTTTCAATGAAATTATAATAATAAAATTCATGTAGGAAAGAAAATTACTCTTCCATTATGTTAGAAGAGTGTAAATAAGTATAGGTAAAATTATATTCAAAGGACTAGTAAATGTTTCAAGTCTATAAAGGAGGGACATCGAACTAGAGAATACGGAAAATTTTAAAGAGGCAAGCCAATGAAAAGAATATAATGAAAAATGAATTTAATAAACTACCAAAAATCCAATCATTTAACTATGTGGAGTATCGTAATTATACTAAATAGTTCCTGAATCAAAGGGTTAATGATGAAAATTAGTGTAAATAACCTCTTAAGTCTATAGATAAATGGAAATCTCATGTAATTACAACAACTAAAGTGGTTCATATGAATTAAGTAGTGAAAGGTATATTTATCACCCATGATAGAATTAAAAATTTCTTCTTTGATTTTATTTCTACCCACTCTTATAAATAAATAATTTTCTCGGGTTATCATATCACCACCTCAATGATTAGATGTTTAATTATCAGTAAAAAAATCCCAAAGGTGTGATGTTTGCATCTCATGTATATTGCACCTATATGATAGAATCTTGTGGAAATATACTTCTTACATATATTATGATTCTCCCCGTAGTTGAATTTTCAATTATTTTGGGTATGGATTAAATTTATTAATATGGTGACCGTATCAATTTCCAAGGGAATTCACATTTAATATATCAAATCAACCTATGATCATCTCCAGTGTGGGGATAAATACTCATATACACATGAAATTAATTTTTTTGAATGAGTATTAATACCAATCTATGGGTCATTCTAATCTCAAATAGATTTGGAGAAGCTTAACATTGAATGTATTCCTATTTTTTAGGAAGATTCTAATTTATTTCTAAAAGGCAAGCCAAGTATTCCCAAAAATCATGAATTTTAGTTTTCAAAATAAATCATACATTGTGAAACACCTATTTTAATTAATCCATATAATATGGTAATGATTTGGTTGAATAAATTGAATAAGTATCTCTAAGAGAATATATGAAAAGCATTAATACAACTAGGTGTATTTTTATGGGGTGAAACTATTCTTTTTTTTTTGCAGAATGAATAGGGAATGTGATTTTGGGCATATAATCAAGAATATAACAAGATCAAAATCAATAAAAAATATACTCTACCCTATTTTGATGAATTTTTAATCAACTATTTAGAGATCAATACATTTAATAGATTGAACTTCATTTTCTATATCATCAGTTTTGGTTTAAGATGGAGGATATTTCCAATACATCATCCTGAATGTGGTACAGTCGTTATGAATTTTATAGTCATTCCATTGTGGATTACCAATTCCCATGTTATCTTGATATATTTAATTAATAGAGTCTATAGAGATTAACTCAATCTATTTTTAGTAGTAATTATATATTACATTATTATATATTCTTGGATAATGTAAGTGTATGAAGGTCATTTGAGGATTTTGTTGAAGTCCCTGAGGAAGGATAAGTTATAGAAAAATATAGAAAGTTTGAATTTTTGTTATGGAAATATTCATTCATGGGTCATAAAATCTCAAGAGAGCGTATATCGGTGGATCCTTTAGAGATTAAAGTTATTGAGAAAAGTACCAAACTAACCAAGGTGACTGATATATGTAGTTTTATTAGGTTTTATGGATATGATCGATGATTATTTTGGAAATTTTTCTTTACCATCTAATCATATATCCAATTTGTGATGGAATGGATCAATGATTCCCTAGATCTATGAATGTGTGGCAATTTTCAATGAAATAATGGAAATGTTGATTAGTTCACATATTTTCACACCACTATATAGTGGAGAGGGTTTTTTGACCTAAATTGAAACATAAATTGAGTAACTACGATAAAACCAAATATAGAATCATATGGTGATTTCTTAAACCTCGTCCCAATAGAAAGTTCATATATAAAATACCTTACAAATGATTTGGAGTTGAAATGGTAATTTCTGCAATAAAAAATGGGGTAATAATATTTATGGTGAAAAATGTTATATATGTACTTACTATAAAATATTTATGTATATATTCACATAGAAAGAGTTTAATATTTTTCATATAAGATAATTGGAGTTTATTAAAGATTATTACTGTTCAATACAATATCACTCTGGGAAGGCAAAATGGCATAATGTTGATGAAGATAATAGTTTCCCTCATTCTATATTATTATTAAATATTTATAATCAAATAATATTTTTATTTTATAGTTAACTATCAAATTTATAGGTTTCGGTAGTATTTTTTGATTATTTTCTAAAATTTCCTAATTTTGGATTTTAATTGTTTTAATTTATGTCATTAATTCTACCATAAGTTTTTCTACACAAGTTATAATTATGAAATTTGTTTTTTTATGGATTTCATACATCTTGGTATTCATTTAATTCCCCTAGATCCATAGCTCAATCCTTATTTTAGAGGCCAAAAACTATCTCACAATTTGGGACTTAAAATCTTTGCATAGATCTAGACACTTTGGATGATTTGAACATATCTCATAAATTAAAACCCTAAATAATCAGAAATATAACAAGGTGAAAGATAATAATTACGGTAACATTATTATTAATTATTTCCATGTAATTTTAAGATTTAACAAATTCCATGAATGCATGGGTTGTCGGTGGCTTGGAATTTGAATAGTCACCTAGAGAGAATAAATTTCTGAAGTAAATTTGCCATAAATATTTTATAGAGTGTCCATTAAAGGTGAAATTATTTGTTTTCATGAAACATATAGATAGAAAAAACATATAATAAGAAACAATTACCCAATTCCTCCATTCAATGTGTCAAATATTCTCAATCTTTCAAAAGATATATTTTCAAGCGAAATTTTCCCACTTCATTCCCAATAAATATGTACCCACTATACCATTACAATGGAAATATATTTTTTAGGGGATGAGATGGATTATAGATTCTATAATAGATCTTTATAATTTTAGCATATATCAGTTTATATATTTTATTCTCTCTTCCTTCTCTCTTGTATTTAATTTTGTGTTTTCCCATAATACAAATTTTATCTCTATGTTTTTGAGAAATAAACCCCGTTGTTGTTCAGGGGTGTTTGAGTTTATTATAATTTAGTGATTTCTAATGTATTAATATAATTTTTTGTAGTGTTTAAAATGATTTTGTGTTGGAGTGTCCAGACCCAACCCAACCTGATGGTCCGACCCGACCCAATCAGGTCATGTCGGGTTTGGTTGGGTTACATACAAAAAACATCAGGCTGGGTTATTTTTGAGTTGAACATGAATGGGTCTAGTTAGGTATCATATTGGCTAAATAATGACCCAACCTAACCCGATGATCAATTGATGTATGAATGAAACCACTCCTCCTCAATCGACTTCTCTCCCCAGTTACCCTCAGCCACTTCCTCTCCCTCACACTTTCCTCGTCCACCATGCACCATGACCTTCCCTACCTCATAAGTAGAAAACACTAATCCCCCATGATTCAAATCCTCCCCCAGTATTATTCTATCATACTAATTCCCTCCTCCACCAACTTTACCTCATGATAAAACCATACCCTTAACTCACCTTATCTTATCCTCCTTCCGTTGTAAGAAAACCCCAATCCCTAATTCTCATCCTTACTCCTCTCATGCATCCTTTCTCATCATGGTTCATTCAAAAACCAATCCATTTACTCTCCTCATTCCCCTACTCCCTTGATGTTCTTTTACTATTGATCCAGAGAATATCATTAGTTTCACCTCCTCCTGCTCCAAGTGTAATTCATGCACTATGGTCTCTACATAAATAGATCATTATTTTTTATCATTTTCTTCTTATTATCATTCTCCTTCATTGATATCATTATGATAATTACGCACAATCAGTCAAAACATCATTATTCTCATTCTATCATTGGTGTTCCGTCGTCGAAGTTAGAGACTCTCCATTGACTGGGACTATTTTTCAAACAAACATCTAAGATAATTATTCATTCATTCATAGAAGGTTGTATCACGATTTATTATAATCCGCAAACTTCTGTATGAACTCAAATTCAGGTGGGGTCATATCCTTAGTTCTATTTGTTTCATTATTTATAATTGAACTATTATTCCATATTACATCAGTTTTTGTAGTGATTTTATAGGTATTCCCTTGTATGTTTCATTATATTTTTTAATTTTCCATTTTATTCAAAGATTAGTTATTGAAATTCATTTAAATTTATTTATATGATTAGTGTTTCTCATTCATTGATTCTATATTTATTTGAATGAAATTAATTTACATTATTCTATATTTCCACGGGTTCAACATTCATTTTTTGGGTATTTTTTGGAAGGAAATCATTAGGGCATAACTAGTATGATCTATAACCTATTTATATATGAAGGTCGTGTGATTTATTTAAATCATTATATAATGTTGAACAGATGAAAGAACTAAACATCAAGTTGAGGAAACATACAATCTTGTATAAGTAACTTCTTATCCTATATTGATATGCCTTTTGGTTAAATAATTTTCCAACATTATCATTATTTAATTTACATCATGTAAAAAAACAAATTTATCGTGATATTTATTAAGTCCAATCAAAATCATTTCAGTATATCATTATAGTATATACATGTATTCAAAAGTCTTTCATTTTCTATATAATTTATAAATTTATATAATCATGGAAAATATTTGAGTCACCCCAATGGATCATCAAGAAATCACAAGCCATTATATCTTAAAAGAATATACATATTGATTGAATCGTTAATTAAATTATAAAATCATCAACATATAACTTCACAACCAAAATTTCATCTAAATATTTCTTAATAATAAATATAGGATCCACATTACCATTCTCAAATAGTTTTTGAAATAAAATAATGATAATTTTTCTTACCATACAGGGGTTGTATTTATTACATTCACGTAGTTCCTTTGAAAGATGTAATATAGAACGATAGTTCTTATTATAACAAATCTATTAGTGGTTTTATAAAAAATATATTCTAATATATGAATCAATTATGAAATACGGTCTATTTGTACCTCTAGTGAAGATAAAATGACTTCTCTACCACCATGAAATGTTCGAATTTTATTTTTTTTTCAAAATCTAAAAAGTGAAAATCAATATTTTCAATTCCTTCTACCTAGATGTAGAGTTGAGAAACTAGATTTAGTTTTTTTTCATAAACATTTCATATTCAATTAACATTTTATTTAAAATCAATGTAATGATAATTATTTTTTTATCATTCATGTTTCTTATAAGCTCCCTTACTAATTTACTTGGAATTGAATTTAATTCCTTGAGAATTTTAGTACCAATATAGGGTTCTTTAAGGAATCAAAAAGATCAATATCTACATTCAATGAAATGAATTAATATTTTTTACTAATGATTGGTTGTATATTTGTATTTATTAAACAGAATTAATATTTTCAATCACTTGTTTAGTAGTGTTGTCTCATATGACTTCCAAAAATTATGATTTAAATCAACATGATACACTTAATATTATAATGATATTATCTTGATCAAACATAATAAATGTTAATAACCATCCGGATTATGTTTTTCCAATACATAATTCAAGTATTCCAAGAAAATTGGATTTTCTAAAGGAATTTTCTCATCAAACATATCATGAAATGATTCATGAAAAAACACTATTCTCTTTATTTAAATTCTGTATAAAATTTTTATAGTTGTATTTGTTGGGTCTCCCTATTAACCTGAACTGACCCGCGCCAAACCAAAATGGGTTGGTTTGGGTTGGGTCAATCATCCATGAATCATGTTACTCAATCATTAACAGATCGAGTTGGGTTGCGTCAGCAACATTTGAAGCATGTGACCTAACCAAACCTAACCCGACAAATTTTTATTGATTTAGGACCAGAAAAATCCTTGACCAAACCTATCCCAACCCATGGACATCCCTAATTAAGGTGATATTTCTCAACACTTTCCCTTTTATTTTTCTTTTCTTTCTCATTCAATCATTTTCCTTCTCATTAATATCTAGTTCATTTAATTTCTAGAGTTTGGATTATATATTGATGTGAAGGAGATTACCCCTATATGAAGACATATCGGTGTGTGGTAATATCATTTGAATTATAGGGATGACAGTGAAAGGTATTGATATCCATGTTTAATATAATAATGTGTAATATATTTTGAATAACAATTAGAACATCACTACGAACCTCCAAGACAAACAGTTTTCTTTTGAAAATTTCATTATGTCTATTTTTCATTCCATTTTCCATTTTTTTCTTTACATTAATATATATATATATATATATATATATATATAATATTACATGAATTTCATAATAAAAAACAAAATTTATATTAGTTTTTTGGTTTTATATTAGTTATATTATAAGAGTGACTAGAAAATGATTTTATGTTGTAAGAGGCCTACTTATGATCGACCCTATATTATGTGGTGATGGTACATTATTAGGTATAAACTAATTTATCAGTGGTTCAAAAAAAACTAATTCTTTGTCTATTTGGAATTGTTTCTAGAAATTCTACAAGCTTGCACATGCTATTTTTTATAAAACCCAAAAAAATAAAAAAATAACAAACTAAAAAAGTGATTCATTTCATATCATCAATTTCTTAGGGTGACATGAAGTTTTATAATGATTATAATAATTATTGGAATTTTGATAACTTTTTTGTGATTCTAGTAAGGAAGACTCGTTTATGATTAAATTATAAGAAAATGCATTGATGATTCAAGATAATTTTGGAATTCTAAAAAATAAAGAAATTTCATAGCATCATTAGCCACCAAAAATGAAGAAGCTAATATTCTATGGTTTGAGTGGAAACATATAAAATATAACTAGAATGAAATTCCAACTCTTCCTAAATTTGAAGAAAAAATTGGTTAGGTTTAATCAATACTTTAACATCCACTTCTCTCTCTATAAAATAAATTCCCAACAACCCTGGTTTTGAAAAAAGTGTTCGAAGAAAAAATGTTTTGCGGTAGGTTTTATTTATGATTGTTGCACTCAGGTTTTGATTTATCTTTGGTCTTGGTCTATGTTGGGTCTCAATTGTTTCCCACAGGAACCGGGTGTGAAGTGTTTGATGTATCCGGGTCACCTTGTCATGGTTCAGGCAGAGTCCCAGTTTGAATATTTTTTTTACTGATAAATGAGTGTTTTTTGATTGACAATGTCCGGTGCATGGATAGATCATGGTCGAAACCATTTAGTTTGGCCCATGTCTCCATGTACCCTGCCCTATATTCAAGAAAAAAATTAATAAGATGATTAATACAAATAGAATAAAATAATAAATAAATTCAAAATTTTAATAATAATAATAATAATGGTAGTATTATTAAATAATAATATTATTATTATTATTACTATTATTATTATCATTATGTTTAAATTTATTTTTTTTATTTTTTTCTATATTTTCTTTTCCTCTCTTTCTCTCCTCCTCTCCACCTCCTTAATTCTTCTCTCGTCACACCCCCTACCTTCTGTATCAAACCCCCTTCCCACTACTCCCCTAGGCTACCTCCTCCTCTTTCTACCAGCCTCCCTTACAGAAATGCTCTAGTTCGAAGCCCCACCGGTGCTACCCCTATGGCGTGACCAGACCCCCTAGCCAAGACCCTTCCATGCACGACGCCATCTCTTAGGCTCCATCCTTCTTGATCGATTTCACCATATTCTTAGTGATTCTTGTAACTAGATTTTAGGTGATGGTTTCTCCTCCCTCTCCTCTCCTTTCTCTGGCAGTTTGAGGTCTCCCATTTCTGGATTTTTAGTCAATCAAAACCTAGATTTGGGTTTTATCCGATTTTCAGTTCTATTCTATTTTAGGTTAAGCAAGGCACCTCTCAGGACACGTTGGTGCATGTTTCAGCAACCTCTACTGATGGAGAAGCGGTTATATTACATCCATTCCACCTGGTAATGATTTTTGTTAATGTTTTTGCAAAAACCGGATATTTTATTATAAGTATTCTTTTTAATTTATTTGATTTCATGTTTTTTATGCTAGAACAAGATTATCTTGTGCTATATGCCACATTGTATTATCTTCAAGTATATGCAACACTATTCTTAGATTGTGTTACACACAATTTCAAGTTCGTTTTATAATAGTCATTCTATGCAACATTGAGTGTATATATATATATTCAATGAATAAATGAAATATGGTCGGATTCTGTTATAGGAAACAACAAAGGATTCTTGCACGACACGCAATCCTAAATTGGCTTGCATTACACGCAATCGCGACTTTCCTCGATAGCGTGTGTTGTACGCAATATCAGATTTCACTAAAAATGATATATGGTTATAATATTATTATGAACTAGCCGTTATGAATATTATTAACTAAATTTTGAATTCTATACCATTATTATTTCATCTTACACATTTTCTAGAACATGGTATGTGAACAAAATAAATTTTTCAGGTAAAATAAGTATTTTTCAAAAAATGCAGTTTTGCCGCCTTTTAATGGAGCACCCACATTAAATATAGTTTTTGATATGTTTAAAAGTTCAATTTTACAAAATAAACTTCTTCTTTTGAATCAGGATATAAAAATTTACATTGGATAAAGTTTTGATATTTTTCTGATAACTTTTATATTTTAATGAATAGTAAAAACACGCTATATTTTAATTGAAAACAAATTTTTTCATCATAATAATTTATATGGTTAAATTATAATATTTAATGGTTTTAAAGTATATATAGAATATATTTTTACCATTTAATATAATGTATTTCATTAGCATTGATTTAACCTTGAATTCGTCGGTTAAATCAATTCAATCTTTTGCAATGTTTTAAACAAAAACCCAGTTTCCTTCGACAACGGGATTAATTTTAATTTAATTTCTGCAACTTTTTTGTATTGATTTTGTAAAAATGGATTCCATATTCGGAATCAGTGGGTCCAAATTATGTTAATAAGCTACTTTTTATTTTTTGGGCATTATGAATAGTAACTATGGTAAATTTTATTTACCATAGTTAAAGGTCAATCGTGTAATTAAGGGAAAATATAATATTATAAAATTACTCTAACACCTGCCAAAATCCTATTGGATGACTAAAAGTAGACCCATATAACCTAAAGGGTTGTATTAGATTCATTCAATGGACTTTTGTCCATGAAAATAATTGAATTATTATTAAAACCAAAGAAAGTGAAAACATGTCACTTTCTTAAATCTTATAAGTATAATAATTTTAGTTTAGTGATAAACTTCATAAAACATCAGATATAAATAGTCTCCAGAAAGATAATAAAATTATATACATTATATGAATTTATTTAGAATTTTTTGTGATTAAATAATTATCATTAAAGGTGACATAACAGTGATGTTGAATTTATTTTATTAAGAGAAGTATCAAATAAATGGTTTGAAAAATATTAAAATAGATATTATATGAACTATTTAATGTTCTCCACTAATTTACTAGATAAATATGAAATGTTATGAATCTATTACATCTTTTATTTATAACATATCTTCTGTATATTGTTTATCTAAATTCAAATAAATGAATAGTGTCAAAATTGATAGTATTGTTATTTTATAAAAATAATGTATTATAAAATTGTTTAAAAATCACAAAAATATTTAAAAAGTATAAATTTAAATTTATATGGTCGAAAATGTCATAAAGTGTCAAATTATGGAAATTTCACAACACATAATGTAATTATTTATAAAAATTTAAAATTTTGAATATTATTACCACAAATAAAATTAAATCGATAAATAAGGATAAATCAAGTTGATAATGTTTAAAATAAATTCCTAACATGTAAAATTTTTTTTTGATGAGATTACAACCCTATCTCATCTAATCTTCAGATATGAGTCATTTCAGAAGTTTTTATGTGGGGTTGGGATTTAATATAAGCTAATATTTCTTATATTTCCAAAGGTTCCCCTCTCCTCCCTTATAAAAGGGAACCTCCTCCCTCTATTCCTCACACCAATTTGAGCCTTAAAGCTCGTCCAAACCCTGCCCATTTCACTTACCCACTTCCTTAGAAGCCTACTAGAGGTACTGGTCTTCTCAAAAGACCAACTCTAGTGTCCTACGAGAATGTTTAAAGGAGGCACTTTGAGAAAGAGGTAATACCTTCTACCGTTTTCTTCAAGTTCCATTCTTCTTCTACTCCCTATTCTTTAGTTGTTTCATTATGAAGTAATAACATAAGTATCCCTCATATACTGATATGTTATTATAAATATGAAACAACGCTATTTCACCTTCTATCCATCCTACGGAAAACAAAATCACCGCGCGTGCATACGTACGGAATACCGTCTCCACGTCGTGGTGTAATCTGTTTTCCACCAACACCTTACATGTATGGGTATAATGGTGTAAATAATAACTACATATGGTTATTATAACATCATACTGATTCTGATATATTATATCATCCACTCTAATTCTATTCAATAATTATGGGAACGATATCATCGCTCGTGCGTTTGTATGGATTACCGTCTCCACGACGCAATGAGATTGATTATCCATGTTAACCATACATCAATGATTACAAAGTTTATATAATTAATAATAATTAAATATATGACATAATAATTATACTAGATTTATGTATATATATATATTTATTTCATCTATTTAGTTTCATTCAATTCAATAAGGAAAAGAAAACAGCGTTCATGTGTACGTATGGCCTACCGTCTCCATGAACAGTGAATTTCATTCCTTTTATCGATCTATAATATATATGTATATTATGAATATATATTATATATAAATCTTGATTTACATTCTTGAATTATTTAAATAAGGATATAAGTAATAATATCAAAAACGACAAGTCAAAACACATACGATAAATGAAATGATTTTACCCAAAACGTTGCTTTAACATGGAATTTACAAAAGAACGAGTAATATAAAGTCATAAGTGAAACATATATGATATCATAACAATGAATATAATTATGTGATAAGTCAATGACATTATTTAAATCATTATATAGGAGGTTCGGATCCATACGAAGCATATAAGACCTAAGGTAAGGGATAACTTTTCCAATCTCGTTTTTATACAAGATAGTTTATTCGTAAGTATTCACTGGGGTTATATTTATCATCCATGTTCCTATTTTATAAAAATGGTTTCATGTATGTTTAAAGTCCTTTTTAACCATTTTTTACTTTTACTACATGGTATGTAAGGAATCTTTCTTTTGTTTACGTTATGAGGTACTTTTTTGACTTTTCCGGCAAAAGTATGAGAAAAATGTTTTTTAACCTATACGACATGAAAGGATTTTTACGGTTTTATAAAGCCTTATTTTCAAGAAGCTTACTCCAAAAGATTTAATTACTATTTTCAAAAAAATCTATTTCTTTTAAAATTTCATGACGTTTTGTGAAAATAAATTGATTTTGAAGAAGAAAGGATATTTTCCTCAAAAATTCATTTTAGGTGTTTTATCAAAACCATTTTTCCACCTAAGATGACATTATTTCATATGTTTATGTTTCAAGTATAATGTCTCAATGATTTACATGGTTTCCCTTTTCTTATTATGAAATGATATCCATTTCTTTTATATGGATTATGTGATGATGGGATGATGTTTTTAAAACCCATTTTATTCGTTGGGTTATTATCAATGATGTATGTTTATTTTGTGGCAAAAGTAAGAATGATTTCATTATGAGACGGGTGGGAAATATATCTCCCTCCAATTCATTGGGTAAAGATTTATATCTCATGAGATAGACATGGCTGGAATGGTAAGTTAATCCGGTTCATTGTTACAGGACTGAAACAAGGAGTGAACTCGATTCAGAAAGGGACTTTGTCCACAAAGATGGACTTGGCAGCAATGCCTTGGCTACTATGGAAATCATAACAACTGATGAATGGTTGCCACAATTACATGTTTTATTCCCATTATATTTTATCATGGTTGATGATCCATTATGATATATTCCTTACGTACTTCCACGATTTATGTCTTTGCTCAAGATTTTGATGTTTAAATTTCATGTTCAAGTTTTTGCTTTCAAATGATTATAGATTGTTTTATGTTCTCTATGTTTGCCCTTACTGAGCAATTGAGCTCACCCTTTTTATGTTTTATTTTCCCCAAGAAATAAAGAAAGGTTTTTAGGTAAGGAAACAAAAAGGGGAAGATCATTATGGGAGTTTTTGAAGATCTTTCAACATGATTAGAAGTTTATATTCCATGTTTCCAAAGACACTAAACAATTACGATCCTTGTGTGTCTGTTTTTATTATGTATTAAGTATTCCGAAAAAGTAATGTAATCTCCATGTGCATTAAGCTTTCAGGTCTCTACAGTTTTCGTCCATTCTTCTTGTTTCTTAGTTTATATTTGGGAGTTTTTTAATTTATGAGTCTCTTGTATTTATTTTTAGGTGTGTTGGTTTCTAATGGTCACTATTTGAAGTTGTTTTTCTCTAGATTCTCTATTAAATTTAGTTTTATTTGGAGCCTATTGTGATTAGTATACCCCATTTATCTGTTTTAACGTGTTTTAGTCATCATAGTGTCGACAGGATTCATCAGCAATGAAGGAATACTTGTATATTCATTGGTAAGAATGTATATATATGTATCCTTCTTGTGCATATTCCCTCATGATGCGGGAATATGTACTTTAGATCAAAGTATATGTGTGTTTGTGTCTACGAAAATGTATACTCATGTAAAGGGAAGTTGTCTTAGACTTCCTTCATTAAAAGATTCATGTTTTGAGGTTATCCCCTATGATTAGCCCTTGAATTTTCATTTCACAATTTCTTGATGGTTTTAAAAATATATTATTTATTTATGAAGTATATATATAATTTGTGAAATATTTTTTAAATTTTTTGAAATAATTCTTCATTTTTAACATAATTTATCTAAGTCCTTAATATTTGTTTTTACTATTGATATATTCTCCCAAACATGTTTGGAAAATGTAATACCTTTATAATGCTAAATTGGTTTTATAATTTTAAATCATTAAAAGTTGATTCCCTAAATGATTGGTGTGTATGTTTATTGTGAAAGTTGATTTTGATTGATAATTGGTTGGTGTGTGATTTTCTTTAAAAAGGGGAAATTCCTTAATTTGGAAAGTTAGGAAAGATTTATAGACTTTGATGTGAATTCAAGTATAAGTAATGTCTTGCATATCATTAATGAGTTTCTTTGATTTATGCATGGTTTTAAATTTTTTTTAAATGGGTAATTTCGTTATAGTTTAATTATAATTTCAACTGGATTTAGAACTTAAAAGTATTAGGTGAGATTTTTTTTATAAAGAAATGTTATTCCATGTAAAATAATGAGGCTCATTTATCACATTGAGAATGGTTTTCGAAAGTGTAAAACCCATATTGAGGCATTCCCCCTTGTTTTAGAAAATGATTTTTGTTTAATGTGGGATATATGATATGTTCCTAGTAATGAGGCTTGTGTGTTATTGTTTAATGGAAAAAATCATGAATCCGCTCGAGGTGGAGATCAATGGGGAGGGGGTTAATTTGTTTTTGAACAAATAAAACGATGTGTTCATGTATGTTAGTTTGATAAAAACTCACCATTACTTGAAATATTGAACATAGGAAGCCCTTGGTATCTAGTTGGGTGGACAAGGACTGGTTTTCCAGTGATTGAAGGTGGTATCAGCATAGTATTACATAGCGGTATTTATGAATAAAGCACTAACTAAATATATATATATGATTATTGGAAACTACTAGAGTTAGAGGGATGTCCCCTGCTTGTGTCTCGTGCATGAGAATGCCGGTTACCATGGTTCCTATACGACTTTTCACTAATATGTGAGGTTATAGAGTCCCAATTGTTCTAGTTACCTGTAGGGATTTTCCATGGTGCTTGTTTGTGACATGATTCTTATGAAGTGATTTTAATTATAGTTGTTTCATACTTTTTCCCTCTTCCATGACACCCATATTTTAATTTAAATTGGATCCCTTTCATTTTTAAATGCTAATACAATCTATGAATATATTTTGAAAATTTATTGGAAGAGAAATGATTTCCTTAAAAAAGTAAACTTATCATTTTATTTTGAAAATAATTAAAAACATTATTTAAATATGGTATATTTTTAAACTAGCATGATCAGGTTACTTTTTAAAGGAAAGTGCATAGGGCGTTGTTTATCCTGGGCATTCTTATTGAGCATCTCGATTCTCACTCATTCTCTATTTTTCAGTTGCAAGTTCCTCTAGTTTGTATGGATCTTGGAGAGAGTGTGGTTTATGTTCCATGGTGACTCACGATGTCACTTAATGTATATTTTGTTTCTTAGTCTGTTTCTATTTCCTTTACCAGTTTTTTAAGTTTATTTTTGTTTATTTATCTATTTTTTCTGGGATAAATCATTTACAACAGCTTATTTTGATGCCTGGAACTAGTAGCCATCCATTGGGGACTGGGAACACCTTTCAGGACTTTCCACAGACGGGATCAGGCACTGTTACGGATGACGAACTAATTTGGATCGTGAAAATTGGTATCATAACAGGTTTATCCCATGTCCTTTAGGGATGACCAATAGTTGGAAATAGTATTTTCGATATCCAAGAGGTCAATTGTGGGCAGGTTCTTGATCACCGCCTATTCATAATGACACATGAATTGCTAGGGTGCCCTAGGATTATCTTTCCTCGAAGTTTGTGCTTGGGTCTCAGTTGTTTATTACGTCCATATTTTATATAGGGTGTTTCTGTTTGGTCTTGAAATTTGTTGGTCATTTTAGACGGGTTTATTGTTGTTGTGAACTTCTTGGTAAGACATTTTCATACCATGTAATTTTATCTGATGAATTCCTATGTGCTCACCTGGATAGTGCAAGGTTTTCCAAACTATGTGACCAAGCCATGTGTAGTAGTTTTTTTTGTCAATTTTGAATCTTGATTCATCGAATGAATTGGATGCATTGGGGTGTTCTCGGTGTGAGTTTTAGTTGGTTTTTTGGTGTTTTCTCAGGTTGAAAATTGATTATTGGTCTTTTGATTGTGGATTTCCAAAATGAAAATCATGGGTTTTTTTAATGTAATGATTTATTTTAAAATAGAACATTATTTTGGGAAATGTTTTCAGAACTTTTAAAGATTTTATAATGTGTAAATTGGAAATGAATTTGGAATTTTTTTTTTTGGGTTTTGTTGTTTTTTTGTGAAGTTTTATGTTCATGTTTATTGGAATCGTGAATTTGGAAATGTTTTCTTTGACCTTTGGTACTCATAAAGACGCTCACATATATGGATGGTTGATGTGGAGTTGGTATGTGTGGATAAGTTCCTGATTTGGAAAAGAAATTATAATACGTGTGTGGATTCATAGAATACCTATGGTGGGTTCTTGGTTTCCGAGGATCATTTTGTTCTCTGAAAGTATGTTTTTATAAGTGTATGTGTTTGAATGATTTTATTCCAAAAAAATGATTAAAATTAAAGTGAATTCTGAAGTGGGTTCTGGTGTTGGGATGGTTTTTAAACTAAAAAATAGTTTGAGTTCAAAATGAATGTGGTGATTTCATAAGGGGTGTTCTGGTTCTATTGTGTGCTTCTTCTTTTTTGAATTAGTATTCCTTGGTTGAGACGATGTTCGATTTTTGATTTGATTTATGATTGGATATGACGACTTGTTTTTCAATTCTCTTCGAGTTGGTTTCAGGTTTCTCATTATAGTATTCTATCCATAAACTTCCAATTTCCTATGAAGAATATTTTCATGGTTAATGGTTTTACCCAAACTCCAAAAGGAGTGTTGGGGGTAGAGACCTCTTTGTATGCTATTTGTTTTCCCTATGGTGGTTGAGGATTGAGAGTGGTTGTGGTAAAACTTATGAGATTTCCATGTGTCTTTGGGTCTTTGTGAACTTTTGAAGATGTGAGATCATTAGAGATTTGGGTTCTATTAAAAGGAATCAATTTGGCTTGGTGAAGGGTACTTCTCCTTTTCTTTTTGAATGTTGAGTCATAATGGGTGGACTGTGACTGAACACATTTTTGTTTCCTAAGGTTCTCGTGAAAGGTTCCCTATCTGGTGAGGAGTGTGAACTAGAGGAACTAGTTCCTAGGGTGCCTCCCTCATCATTCCATGTTTTTCTATCTAAATACCACATTCAGTTTGATTAAAATGTTGTCAGTTTGTTACTTTAAGCCCCTTTTTCCATAATCCTTCGAAGGACTATTGAGGCTGTGGCCATGGAAATTTTTTTGTAATCTATTTTTCTTGAGGATGAATCCTCAACTAGAGGTTTCTAGTTGCTAACTGTGGTGCATTAAATTCCTCAAGTCATTAGGATTCTAATAATGGGTCTTGAAGTGAATCTTTTCCCATAGTTGGGAAGTTTCTTGGTGCAAGGATATATGAATCCAACATATTGCCTCCAACATCGAAGAGGATGCCGGTAGAATTTTCCTCTCCCAGGGTTGTTTGTTTGGGCCCTTTTTCTTTGAAGGTCCTAGTGGCCTCCTTCTTGATGTTTTTGTGGATGTGTGTCATGAGATATAAAATCTTGAGTGTCTAATATTCTTTTTTAATGGTTTTGGATTTTTGGTGTTTCCCATTAGAGATTCTCATGTTCTGAGGAAATGATGAGTCATATATCAGTGTTCATTTTGGGTTCTTTATATTGGGAGCCCCCCCCCCTACTGTGTTGGGACTCATTCTATGATGGTGGGTTCATGATGGAAGGTCCAACCGACAAGTGTTCTCTTATTATTAAAATGGTGGGGAGACCTACCACTAATCTTGCAGGTGTCTGGAGTTTTGTTTTGTTTCGTTTTGTGAGTGGTTTCGATTCAGAAGAGCCAATGTTGGCCCGAATCCTAATATTTTGGGGAGACACACTATGGGTATCACGGAAATTCCTATGGATTAAATTGATGTTATTCTATCCCTTATGGTGTGGACTCCATTAGAGCCCCTTGTTGGTGTCCCAGTTCTATCACAGGGAATAAGTTGTCTCTTGTAGTGGGGAAACTGCTTGGGCCTCCCTTTGTCAGTAATTCATTTTTGTTCCAGATGATTGGATTCATAGTGGGTGGTCTAATTTGGAGCTATCTAACCCCAAACCCATGTTTAAGTAAAATGTTTGGTTCGAGAAGAGCCCAATGGTATTTTGAATCAAGGCTATGGTATCCTTGTTTGAGTTCTTCAGTAAAATGTTTGAGGCTCTTTGGGAATGTTTAAGGTGTTTTTTCTCGAGATGTTGGATTATGCGTTCTGAAATTTTTTTCCCTTTTTATCGACCAACTATAGGTGTTTAATATTTTTTGGGTGGGTTTCACACGATGAGGAGTAAATTTTGGGTAACTTAAGTATTATTTATAGGTCTCTTCCATTATTGTTAGTGTTTTGGCCTTTTCTTTTTTGTTGTTCACTAGGAATCCCCTTAGACTATGAAGGGCTATTAATTTCTACATTGGGTTAAAGCCTTCTTGTGACTTTCTAGGGGATTATAGCCTTATGGTGGAGAGAATTGTCACACTCAGGTTTTGATTTAGCCTTGGTCCCAGTCCAAGTCGGATCTCAGATGTTTCTCTTGGGAACTAGGGGTGACAGGTTTGATGTTTCATCATGAATTTTCCAATGTTCGGGCAGAGTCTCAAGTTTAATATTGTGTTTTTTCTGATAAACTTGTGTTTTTGGATTAACAACTTTCGGCGCATGGGTAGAGCACAATAGAAACTGAGTAGCTTCACCTAGGTCATCATGCGCCTTTCCCGGTATTCAATATGAAAATAATAATTAATTAATTAGATGATAAATACAAAGAGAATAAAATAAAAGTGAAATTAAGAAATATTTTAATAATAATAATCATGGTAATATTATTAATGTATATTATACTATCATTATTATCATTTTTATTATTATTATCATATAATTTATATTTATGTTTTTTAGGTTTTTCTTTTTATTCTTCCTTTATTGTTTTTATATTCCTCCCCTTCTCTCATTCTCCCTCATACCCCCATCTTCTCCTATCTCACCCCTTTACCCTATGTGTCCAATGCCCTACCCACTTATCCCCTAGGCTACCTCCTCCTCTTGTCAGTCGGCATCCCTTTCGGTGAAGCTCCGGCTTGAGGCCCCACCAGTGCAACCCCATACAATGCGACTGCACCCCCTAGATGATCCCCTTCCATGTACAATTCCATTTCTTGGGCTCTATCCTTCCAGCTAAATATCACCATGTTCTTATTAATTATTTTCCAATGATTCAAGGTAAGGGTATCTCCTCTATATCCTCTCCATTTTATGGAAATTTTGACGTCTCATGCTGCTGGTTTTTTACTCAGATGAAACCCTAGATTAGGGTTTGATCAAAGTTTTAGTTCACTTCTATTTTAGGGTAATTATGGGACCTCTCGAGACCAGTTGGTCTATGTTCCAGAAACCTCCACCGAAGGAAAAGTGTTTCTCTTTGATTCATTCTGATTTCGAACGATTTCGGGTAAGGTTTTCCTCCATTATTCTTATCGATTAGTTTATATTTAAGAGTTCTGTAATTTATGATTCTCTCATATTTATTTTAAGGTGTGTTGGATTGTGATGTGTTTTTTCTCGGTCCATTCCAATTCATCGGTCTCTATTTGATGCGGGATTTATCTTGTTTTTCTATTCACTATAGTATTATTTGAAGCCTTTAGTGATTATTAAACTCCTTTTATTTATTGTAGTGTGTTTGGGTCATCATGGTGTGGACATGAGTCATCGGTAGAAAAGGTATACTTGTATATACAAAAGTAGTAATGTATATATATGTACCCTTCTGTTCATATTCCCTCATGGTATGGGGAATATGTACATTGGGTCAAAGGATATATTTTTTTTTTGTGTGTGTGAAATTGTATATGCGTGTAAGGTGAAGCAATATTGGGCTGCCTTTATCAAAAGTATCATGTTTTGAGGTAGTTGCCCTATGCCTAGACCTTTAATTTGAATTTCATATTTGCTTGATGGTTTTGAAAATATATTTTAAATTTATTTAGTATGTGTATAAGTTGTGACATCTGGTTGTAATTTTTAGAAATAGTTCTATATTTTTTTACACAATTTATCTAAGTTCCCGATGTGAGTTTTTCCTATTGATATATGCTCCCTACCATGTTTGGAAAATGTAATACCACTCTATTTCTCAAATGGTTTTAAAATGATAAATATTTAAAAGTATTTTCCCCAATTTATTGGCATGTATGTTTACTGTGGAATTTGTTTTTGAATATAGATGGTTCGGTGTGTGATTTTATTTAAAAAAGTGAAATTCCATGATTTGGTAATTTTGGAATGATGTATGGACTTTGACATGAATTCATGCATAAATAGTGTCTTTAAATTCTTAAATGATTTTCTTTGATATAAGCATGGTTTTCAAGTTGTTTTAAAATTGGTGTTTCCTTTGTTGTTTAATTGGAATTTCAAATGGATTTATAACTTAATAATGTTGAGTGGGATTTTTTCTAAAGAAAATTTATTCATTTTAAAATAATGAGGCATTTTTGGAACATTGAAAATGGTTTTCGAAAGTGGGAAACCCTTCTTGAGGCATTCCCCTCTTGTTTTAGAAAATTATGAGTGTTGAATGTGGGAATTGTGATATGTGCCTACTAAAGAGGTTTGTTCATTATTATGTAATGGAAAAATGGGGAATGCGTTCAAGGTGGAGAATAATGGTGAGAGGGTGAATGTTTTTTTTATTACGGAAAATAATGTGTTCATGAATGATAGTTTGATGGAAATTCACCCCCACAAGAAATAGATCACATGGGAAGCATGAGGTATCAAGGTGGGTGGACTAGACTAGTGTGATAGTGATTCGATGTGGATTCATCCTGGTATCACAAAGTGGGATTGATGAGTACAACACTAACCAAATATATGGATGATGATTGGAGACCATTAGGGTTACGGGGATATTCCCTACTAGTGGCACATGCATGAGAATATAGGTTATCATCATTCTTATACCACTTTTCACTGAGACATGAGGTTTTATGGTCCTACTTTTGCAAGATACCTATACGGATTTCGCGTGGTTCTTGTCTAAGAGATGATGTTGTGTTGTGATTTTCATTTAAGTTGTTTCATTCTTGTCCCCTCTTTTGTGAAACCTATATTTTAATTTTAATTTCATCCCTTTCATTTTTAAATGTTATTGCATGCTTGGAATCTATTTTGAAAATGAATTGGAAGATAAATGCTTTCCTTAAAAATGACAATTATTAATTTATTTTGAAAAGAATGATTTTTTTTAAAATGTCCTAATTTAAAACTTGCATGATTGGGTTTCTTTTCAAAGTAAATGTCATGGCACATTGTTTTTCCTTGTCATTCCTAATCAGAATCTTGGGGATCATGCCTACTCTATTTATTGGTTTCAGTTTCCTCTAGTTTAGATCGCTCCTAGAGTGAGTGTGGTTTATTTTTTACGGTGAAACACGAGGTCACTTGACGTATGTTCCATTTCATAGTCTATTTAAATTTCATCTCCTAGTTTATTCAGTTTATTTTTTTATTTATCTATATTTTCGAGGATAAATCATTCTCAACTGATTATTTTGATACCCGACACTATTTTCCAGCTCGTGGGGGCTGGGAACCCCCTTCGGCCCTAGTCACGTATCGGCTCGAGTGACCAGTTTAGTTTATCCTTGGCCGGTTCATGACAATTGTCCATACATTTATTCAAATAATATAATTTTTTGGTTGAATAATGATCTAACTTATTGTTATTTTGTATATTTAGTACCATTAATGCAGTTCCTGGTTGAAGAAGATAAACAATTTTCTAGTGTCGAGGAGAAAATAGAGGATACAATTGAGTTGTACACTGGTGTATATGAGGATGATGTCACAGACCAAGAAATCATTCGTGAATCATTTAGTGAACCTAAACTAGAAGAGAAGACATATCATATTCTACTATATTCACCACCATCAGACACTAATCTTCCAAATAAAAAAAAGTAACAGCCCTATATTATATTCCCTCTTTCTCTACACCTCAAATTATCTCTTTCAGCAATTATAAGGGGTTGGGGATATTTTTATTTTCATTGGGGGTATTAACTCACTGATTATACTGATGGATGTTTGGATAATTAAAATGTGGTGGTTTATGAGGAAGAAACCCCATCCAAATTCATGTTGGAGTTAATCAGCGACAACTTCTTGACTACAGGTCATAAAAACCTTTCACCCACATGGTGGATCAAACCATGGTCTATCATATTTTCTCATTCTCATTATTTTTCTTTATTTTTGTCATTATTTTCATTATTTCAGTCTTTATAGGTATAAAGAGGTAGAATCTAGTATATTAACTCAGATATACTAGTAAAAAATAAATTCAGGTTGTATATTACATTTTCATTAGTTTTTATGCCCTTATTTTGTTTTCAGATGAAATGAGGTGGAGTTAAATTTAAATGTGGGGGAGTGTCAACCTGGTTAGTTGTTTTTATGTGATTTTTCCTTTTTCTTTTTCTTTTTTTAGGAACATTAATATTAAATAAATATTCATCTCATTTTCCACACATTAATTAATTTTAGAATAATTGACATGATTTTTTTAAAAATATTTTTTTAAATTATAGTTGATGTGAGAAATTTTTTCTTGAATTGGATTTTCAAATATTTTTATCATTTTGAATGCTTTTTGAAATCTATGCCCATGAAACACTGAGTCCAAATATTTTTCTTTTCATGTGAGTTATTGTAAACTATATTGGCATATTATTCAATGATACCTACACTTTCAATAGAGAAACATTGATTTTTTATGAGTACCGGAACTTGTGATTTTTCTATTTCAAATAATTGTACTTCATGGAATTTTTTTAACATGATTGAGGCACTTCTTTGAATAGAAACTTCTTAAATTAAGTCATACCTTTACATTCGCCATTTTTTTGGATAGAATATGTAGATGTATATGTATATTAGATGGATCAGTACAAGAGGGGGTGAATTGTTGGTTTAAAACATTGTGTTTAAACACAGAAAATTAGTTTAAATGATCTTTAACTAAGACAATTCACAACAAAAACTAACAACCACAATTGTATGGAATATAAAGGTATGATATGATTTAATACTATAAGAAAAGTAAAGTAATTGTATTCAAGATGAATACAATAATCAGAGTAATATAATAGTGAAGGATTCTACCATAAAGCATATAGAATCAATCGATACAATATGTAACAGTATGAATGTAATTGAAACAATTACAAATGAATATTGAATGAAGAAAGGAAAACAATATAATTTCCTTTCTTAAAACAAACAGTAGTAGAAATGTAAAAGAATTACAATTCTTTTGACCCAAAGAGAAGGGTTAACCTTTCACCTAGGATAAGATATTTGTATTACCACCACGTTGGTAAGCCCTCGATACGACGATCGGTGCGTATGTCTTGATATCCCTGCAAGCCCTTGATTTTGTAGGTAATCGGAACCTCTGTCTTTCAATCACTTGAAAGCCCTCAATATGATGATCAGTTTTTCTATCTTGCTGTCCCCACAAGCCCTCGATTTTGTAGGTAATCGGCACCTTTGTCTTTCAATCACTTGAAATCCGTCGATACGATGGTCTGTAGTACTGTCTGCCTATCCCCGGTAGCCCTTGATTGTTATCACCTGATCGAACACACAAAAAAAAATAAAGCACTTATAAATAAAAAAACTAAGAATCATCCATTCATGTTTTTTAATCTCAAGGCTTTCGCACGAAGCAAGAGAGAAGTCACAGTATCTCTCTCTAGAACATGATATAAGTGGAGTCTCACACACATGTATCTTCTTGGCTTCAAATGACCTCCTATTTATAGGCCTCAGGTTCCAACGGTCGTATTTTCTCCAATGGTCATATTTCTCCAGAAAACTCAGAGGGACTTGGACACCTGGCATTATAATGGACATATTGAAACAGAAAACACGACATCGTTTTGATTAGTTTATAAATAACTCCACGACATCGTTTTGGTTAAAATAAAAGATATAAAAGATGATAAACATGAGTACAATTAATATGAAACAAGTTTTTTTGATAAAGGACCAAAACAAGCATGTAATGAAAGTAAAGTATGAGTACTATAAGTATTACTTAGTGTAATGTATTGATACGATACAAAGTGAGTATGATGCACAAAATTTAGTACGATTAACAGAGTCAGTACGATTGACAGAGTCAGTACGATTGAAAGAGTCAGTATGATTGACAGAGTCAGTACGATTAACAGAGTCAGTACGATAAGCATAGTCAGTACAATCAGCATAATCAGTACGATGAGCATGGTCAATAAGATCAACATGGTCAGTACGATCAGTATGATCAGTATGATAAGCATGGTCAGTACAATCAGCATGATTAGTACGATAAGCATGGTCAGTACGATCATCATGGTTAGTACAATTAGTATGGTTAGTACGATAATCATGGTCAGTACGATAAGCATCGTAAAAGACATTTGTGATTTCCAAAACAAGATATAAAAGTCAAAAGAGAAGTTTTGACTTAACAATCTCCTCCTTTTTGGAAAGCACAAAACACAAAGTATAAACAAGAAGAAATACTTATCTCCTCTTGAGTTATTGGAAACTCTTCTGAATATGAACTTGAATAAAACTAACTCCCCCTTAGGTATGTATTTTCCTAAGGACTGTATTCATAGATTTTCTTTGTTTTAGAAGTATTTTAATAAAATGTTATCCCTTTATAAAATATTATCCCCCTTTGTGATTTAAAAAAATAATGGGGTAATCTTTTGTTTTCTGAAAGAGTTAGAGAAAAGAAATGCAGGAACAAGAAAAGAGTAACATAAATCTCATTACGATAACAAAAGTTTATAGAGTTCATGAAAAGAAAACAAATACAACAGTCATTTGTTTTCTCTTTCCTTTTCCTTATTTATCAACTCATGAAGAACGGATTTCATCTATTTTATTTATTTCTTGTCTTCAGATATAGAATCACCCTGAGATCTGAGAAGCTCTTGTTGGTTGGCAGAATGCTGATCCTAATTCTTGATGGTTTCCTACTGGACTTGGATTACATCTTCAAGAGTATCGATTCTATTTTATAAATTCTATTTGTCTTTGGATAACATTGAATTTTGTTTCTTCAACAAGACTAAATCGTATTTGAAAGATGACACCTTCAAAAACTCATACTGAAAAGAATTCATTCTCTCTTGCAACTCTTTCCCTGAAGGAATATCAGCTCCATGGGTATTTGAAAATTGTTTCAGCCTTTCAACAGTTTATTTTTCAAGATTGTTGAATGTAATTATGAGATCATTTGAAATTCTATTTAAGCCTTCAATTGACACTTCATGATCATTCACTAATCTCTCTGTTTTGTATGACCACTTATTCATTCTGTTGTAAGCCTTCTTATGAGCAGCCGAACATTCAGATATAACATTCCAATCGGCTTCAACTGACAAAACTCTTTTTCTCAATTCTCATACAGAGCCAAACTTCTTTCTCGTATTGTTAGTAATGAACTCAATTTTTCCTTAAACCCTGGGAAAATATGGAATGGTCTTCTCAATTATCCTTAAAACATGAACAATGTAATCCCTCTTCTTAAGAGAAATTGTTTCTTCTGAATCGGTATAATCATTGTATAAATCCAGTTCATTTGATCGGCTTGAGTCTACAACTGGTTGTTTTCCTTTTTCTTTTTCAATACCCTTTCTTTCTTCTTCCGCTTTGTCACTAATAACGATTGTTTTTTTTTTGTATGAGAAGATTGAGGACGTTGATTCCCTTGGGAGAGAATTATTTATGGAGATTCAAAAGATTTAGTCGGTGCTTGATCAGTATGAGGAGCTTGTTGATTACCTTCACTTTGTTTTTGAAACGATTCATCTATACTTTTCTTTGAGATCTAAAGGAATTATGATAGAAAATATCCTTCCTCTTCTTCAACTTTCTGGATTTCATCTAAAATTTGTTTCATTTTTTCTGGCTCTAGAAGACTCTGTACGATAGACTCTTGATATACATCCTCTGTTACATGAGCACTAGCATCCTCAACCATTTTCATGAGTTTTGAAACATCAAAATCCTGGGATTTTATTTTCAAAAGAGTCTTATTTTTCTTTTCAGCTGGAAGGGAATCCTCAACCCTTAACCTCTCAGCAAAGGTTTCAGATGGGTTGAGACCAAACTTCGGATCACCTTCCTTTCTCTGTTCTATTTCTTTTCTCCACCTGGCTATAACCTCCGTAATGTACTTTGGTTTCTTCTTTGGCTTTGAACTAGTCTGTGGATCTGACTTTTGAGGAGCACCAACAGATGGATTTTCTTTGTCTGGCCTAGGTGCCGATTGATACTAAGCCGGTTTAGCTTCTAAATATTTAACAAAATTCTTTGAATTCTGGTCAAAACAAACATTCAACTTCTTCATCGTACTCTTACTTATCCTTAAAGGCTTCAACTCATTTAATTTTCCTTTCAAAGGAATATTACAAAGCTTCATGCTCTCAAGAATGAACTTTGTAAGAATAGATGGATACATGATTAAATGGGACATAAACGCTCCTGAATTAACATTCTGGATTGTTTCAAATACGTATCCCATGAGATTTACTTTTCTCATGTTGACAAGATAGTCAAGCATGAAAATATAAGAAACATTCAGAGTTTCTCTATCCACTTTCCTTGGGATAAGAAAACCTTGCATCCAAAGAGCCACAAATCTATTGTCTGGAGAAAGATGAGCCACTTTCCTCTTCTCTTCATTTATAAGAAACAATGACTTTCAGCACTTTCTTTTTTAAATGTACCAACTTCCTATTGTAGTTTATGAGATGGAAAATAAGAATCACCTTCTGCTAGAACACTTAGAAAGTGGGATTCTTTCTTCACAGACATTGATATTTTTCTATCGTACATATCAAAATCTATAGTCATGTTCTTGTCGAAAGACACAGTTTTGTAGAACTGACTGACTTCATCAATAAGAACCAGAACTTGAGACACTGGTTTTTCAACACACAAATGCTCCCAGCCTTGAAAGAAAAAAATAATTATTTTGATTGTAGAATCATACGAATCAAAAAACTCCCAAGAAACTAACCTTTCTCTGACAAAGTCTTTTTCTGAAAAAGTCTTTGAAGACGTTTCGGTAGGAGTGTTTGCAGAGGAATGAGACATATAGGTGATGTCGATGGAAGATTTTATGGAGTCTTAAAACAGGGGAAGAGCCTCATCAACAATTGTGAAAAACCAATGTGGGTTTGGGGAGGGGAGGGGTCTATTTATAGGTGAAAAAAATGGGTGACAGTTGTTCTTCTACGGTTGAGATTAGAAAAAAAACAAACAGATGGGATTAATTTTTTTTTTAAAAAAAATAGTATGTACCTGCTGGAGAACGTAAGGTAATTATTGGTTTAAATAGTATTAACATAGTGAAAGAAAACACAAGAGTTTGGGGAGAAAGAATACGATTGATTGTCATGCCGATGGAAAACAAACTTGTTACCATGAACTGACGTGCTGATGGAAAACAAAGTCGTTACCATGAACTGACAAGCTGATGGAAAACAAACTTGTTACCATGAACTGACGTGTCGATAGAAAACAAACTTGTTACCATGACCTGACGGCCTGATGGAAAACAAACTTGTTACCGTGAACTGACAAGCTGATGGAAAACAAAGTCGTTACTATAGACTGACGTGCCAATGGAAAAAAAGTCATTACCATAGACTGGCGTGCCGATGGAAAACAAACTTGTTACCATGAACTGACAAGTACATGGAAAACAAACTTGTTACCATGAATTGATGTTCCAATTCAAAACTGACTTTTTACCATGAACTAACAAGCCGATAGTAAACAAACTTGTTACCATGAACTGACAAGCCGATGGAAAAAAAATTTTTACCATGAACTGACGTGCCAATGGAAAACAAACTTGTTTCCATGAACTGACCATCTGATGGAAAAAAAACTTGTTACCATGAACTGAAAAGTTGATGGAAAACAAACTTGTTACCATGAACTGACGTGCCGATGGAAAACAAACTTGTTACCATGAACTGAAAAGCCGATGGAAAACAAACTTGTTATGGTAATCAGTCAGACAACGAAGACAGAAGATCAAAACTGTAGCTAAACAATCTATACGATAATCATGAAGGTAAATAATGATAAGTAAATAGTCAATACAATAAACAGGAAGGTAAATAATAATAATTAAACAGTCAATATGATAAACAAGAATACAAAAACACAAACTTGGAGAATAAACAGATAAAAAATAATATCAAGTAAATATGTTCTCCCCCTTTTTAAGAGGAGTTTCTTAATATAAGGAGAAGTAAAAAAACATGAAGTAGACATGAATGATTACATTAATGTAATCATTCCTAGCTTCTGTTTTATAAACTCAAATCTATCAGAAGGTAATGGTTTTGTAAAAATATGAGAAAGTTGTTCTTGCTTTCCGATGAATTGTAAAATAATATCTCATTTTTGTGTGTGATCCCTAAGAAAGTGATGCCTAACATCTATGTGTTTTGCACGAGAGTGATGTGTTGGGTTCTTACTAAGAGCTATAGTAGTAGTATTATCACAAAGAATTTTAGTTTTGGAAAAACTCAAACCATAGTCAGTGAGTGTGTGTTGCATCCACAAAACTTGACCACAATAACTTCCAGGTGCTACATATTCAGCTTCAGCAGTGGAAAGTGTTACTGAGTGTTGTTTCTTACAAGACCAAGAAACCATGGAATCTCCTAAGAAATGAAATGTTCTAGATGTACTCTTTCTATCAATTCTACTACCACGAAAGTCATCATCGGAAAAACTTTTTGAAACTAAATCATTTCTAAGAGAGTAAAAAATAACCAAATCCATAGTTCCTTTTAAGTACCAAAAAATTCTTTTTACGGATTTTAAATGAGAGTCTTTTGGATTAGATTGGTATCTTGCACATAAGAATGCAGAAAATATTAAGTCTGGTCAACTGGATGTCACACATAACTCACTCCCTATCATACCTCTAAAACCTGTTTGATCTACTGGTTTCCCAGTTTCATCAAGATCAAGTGTATTTGAGGTACCAATTGGAATGTTAAAACTTTTAGTCTTATCGTAACCATAATTTTTGAGTAAATTTTTTATATACTTATGTTGAGGTATATATGTTCCTTCTGGTTTTTGTGAAATTTGAAAACCTAAAAAGAATGTTAACTCACCCATCGTACTTAGTTCAAACTCATATTTCATTAAGTTTGCAAAAGAATTAGTTAAATATTGCTTGGTTGATCCAAATATGATGTCATCAACATAAATTTGAACAATCAAAACATTTTTATTTTCCATTTTTATAAAAAGGGTTGGATCCACTGTACCTTTTGTATAATTGTTTTGTAAAAGAAATATTGTATGTCTATCATACCATGCTCTAGGGGCTTTTTTAAGGCCATATAGAGCTTTGTTAAGTTTAAAAACATTATTTGGATGTTTTGAGTCATGAAAACCAGGGGCTTGTTCGACAAACACTTCTTCTTGAACAAAACCAGTTAGAAAAGTACATTTAACATCCATTTGAAATAGTTTGAAATTAAAGTATGCTGCAAAAGCTAATAGAATACGAATACATTCAAGTCTAGCTATTGGAGCATATGTTTCTTCGTAGTCTATTCCCTCTTGTTGATTATAGCCCTTAGCAACAAGTCTTGCTTTATTTCATACAATGATTCCATTTTCATCACATTTGTTTCTAAAAACCCATTTTACACTAATTATAGGTGTTTCTTTAGGTGTTTCAACTAAATTCCAGACTTGATTCCTTTCAAATTCATTGAGTTCATCTTGCATTGCTTTAATCCAATCTTCATCACCTAAGGCCTCACGAGGACTTTTAGGTTCAAATTGGGAAAGAAAAGAAAGATATTCTATTTCATTTCTTAAAGAATTTCTAGTCCTTATAGGTTGATTTACATCACCAATGATATTATCACTGGGATGATTCATATGATTCAAATTGATTAGGGTGTTTGTAAAACCAATTCATCAACATATGGTAGAAATTCTTCTGGGGTAAAAGTTTCAGGAACACTTTCTTGAACATTTTCCTTATTTGAAGTATCTACTAATAGAGGTTGATAAACATTTTTAGAAAACACATCCGAAGATGTAGGTTGGGTTTGGTTGAAAACAAAAGGATTGGTTTCATTGAATTTAACATGTACTATTTCTCCAATAGTACAGTTGTTTTTATTGAAAACTCTATATGCCTTAGAAGTTATAGAATAGCCTAGAAAGATTCCTTCATCGGATTTTGGTGCAAATTTGTGTAGAATATCTTTAGTATTCAGAATGAATACTTTTCACCCAAAAACATTGAAGTATGAAACTTTAGGATTTCAGCCAGTTCATAATTCATAAGGTGTTTTATTAAGAAAGCGTCTAGTTAAAACACAATTTATAGTATAACAATCAGTTCTCACAACTACATCCCAAAAGTGCTTAGCAGTTGAGTATTCACTCAACATGGTTCTTGTCATTTCCTGAAAAATACGATTTCTTTTCACAACGACACCATTTTGCTGAGGAGTTCTTCGAGCTGAGAAATTGCGATTAATACCTTTCTTACTACAAAAAGTTTCAAAATCTGAATTTTGAAATTCACCACAATGATCACTATGAATAATTATAAATGGTAGGTTTTTCTCATTTTTAACTTGGGCTCTAATGGTTTTGAAATAGGAAAAGGCTTCATAATTCTTTGTTAGAAAATAGACCCGTGTAAATCTAGTAAAGTCATCAACTAAAAAAAATACATAGTATTTTCCTCTAATGCTTCCAATTTCTAAAGGAACAAAAAGATCCATATGCACTAGCTATAATGCATTAGAATTTGACACTTAATTAATTGATTTAAAGCTAGTTTTATGTTGGGTACCAAATTGACAAGGATCACAGACTTTTGAAGAACTATGTCTAAGATCTAGTAGTCCATTTACAAGTCTTTTCTTTGAAAGTTTACAAAGGTTTCTCAGGTTGCAGTGTCCTAGTATTCTATGCCATATCCATGATTGGTCTTATATTTCACTTAAGCAGGGTAAATTTTGGCTCCTAAGGTCTTCTAAGTTAATAGTGTATACATTATCTTTCCTATGGGAAGATAGAATGAAATCATCCTTGGAATTGTGAACTAGACAATTATCATTTCTAAAATTCACAAGGTAAACTTCATCACATAATTGACTTGTTTTGATGATATATTTCTTAAGACCTTTAACAAACAAAACATTTGAAATAATAACTTTTCCAGGAAAAACAATATTACATATTCCAACAATTTTTTCCTTGAGCATTATCTACGAAGGTAACCTTTCCACCTTTTGTTTCGATGATATTTTCAAAGAAATATTTGTATCACATCATGTGTCGAGAACATCCACTATCCATGTACCAAATTTTTTTTTTGGTACACTTCTTATTTTCCTGAAAAAGAAACAATTAGTTTTTCGGAATCAAAACTTGTTTGGATCCATAAGGGTTAGATAAAAGAATTTTAGGAATCCACATTTGTTTTGCAAAATGGGCTTTATGAAATCCTAAAGACTGGGTTCTATTAAGAGAACAATCTCTTTTCTAGTGTCCTCTATATTGACACTTAGGGAAAAAAGGGGTATTTTGAGGAACAAAATAGTTATTACTAAACACTAGTTTAGAATTAATATAACCAATACCATAATGATTCCTCAAAGGTATAATTTGAGAATACATATTATCAATGTTTACCTTTCCATGAGTAATGTTTGACAATAATTGTTTCATGGAAAAAATTTCAGATTTTATTTTTAAAACTAAGTTTTTATCCTCTAAAACATTTGATTTTGAACTAGAGTTTGGCTTAAAAGTATTTTTCTTAGAAATTACATTTTCTAGATCCTTAGAAATTTTATCCTTTTCAGAATTTACTTTCTTAGGGGTTTTTAAAACACTTTCAAAATCAGAAGTTTTTATATCAAGATCGTTAGAAATATCTGATACTTCTTTAGTTAAAATTGAAATTCTAGAATTTTTTTATCAAGTTTTTTTTTGAGTTTAGAATTTTCTTTTTCAAGTAATTTAGAAAACCTAGATACTTCTTCAAATGAAGGTAAAGTATTATCTTTTGATGATGAAGAATCATTATTTGAAGATTCATAATATTTATTATTAGTATAATTTTCATTCACAGAAACATTTTTAATAGCTTCAACATTGTGTACCTTAGCCATAAGACAATGATCTTCAATTGGTAGTCTGGCTATAAGTCCAATAATCCTTTGTTCGGAGGATTCATATTCTGAAGAATTATCTAATGAGTCTCTACCACTTTCCCTCCAAGTATCATTTTCCTTTAAGACTTTTTTAGTCTTTGTCTTGTAATGCTTTTTCTTATTTTTTTCAGAAAGTTTCTCCTTTTTTTATTTTCTCTTTAGTAAAGGAAAATCAGGTCTTTTATGTCCTACTTTATTGCATTCATAACAGTTTACCTCTGAATCTTTCTTATCATTACTATTTTTTTTTGAATTAGTATTTGAAGTCTTTATTTCCCACAATCATGTTCATCCTTCGAGCAAGATTGGCTAACTCATTATCAGAAAGATCACAATCACTTGATTCAGACATAACAACTTTCTTAGCTTTGGATCTTGTTATCATTTCAGGTGTTTTAGCTTTAGATGTAGTGGTAAAATCTACACTTCCATTTCCATTTTTATTCTTCTTGAAATCAGCATCTCTTTTCATTCTTGTCTCGTGCTGTAGAAGAGTTCCATAAAGTTCATCAAGAGTAATATGGGAAACTTTTCTGGTTTCATCAATAGATGTCCTTTTTCACTCACATTCATTTGGCATTATATCAATAATCATATCTACAAGAGATTCATCATCAATACCTTTTTCTCCCATAGATTGTAAGTTGTTGACAATTGTCATAAATCTTTGTTGCACTTTACCTACTGACTCTCCATAAGGAAAAAAGAAATCCATGATACTCTGCTCGAAGCATTTCTCTTTTTTTTCTATAACCTTGGATGTACCTAAATGTGTGACTTCCAATTTCTTCGAGATACAGTTTGCTGCTTCACAAGAAGATATCTGGATGTATATATTCATATTCATAGAACATAGCAAAGTATTGTGTACCTTTTAATTCAGTTGATATTCTTCCTTCTCTTGGTTGGTGAACGTACTGACTTCCTTGTCAGGAATTTTGTAAAATCAAGTAAGAATAATAAAATTATCTACACCATTATTGATAACGAATGTCTTCATTCAATCTCTCCAGTACTAAAAATCATTCCCATCAAAGATAGGAGGTCTGGAAGGATTTAGATTGTCAATTGACCCAATATTTATTCCTTCCCTCTAATAAAACAGAATCTTTTCCACTCCACATGTTAGTGTAGTAAATAATTGAAACTGTAATATGATCGAATAAGAGCTAGTAGTACAAATCTGTGGAAACCCCCTTTGATACCAATTGTTGGATCGAATATGTAGATGTATATGTATTTTATATGGAACAATACAAGAGGGGGTGAATTTTAGGTTTAAAACTTTGTGTTTAAACACAGAAAATTAGTTTAAATGATCTTAAACTAATACAATTCACAACAAAAACTAACAACCACAATTGTATTGAATATAACGGTATGATATAATGTAATACTATAAAAAAAGTAAAGCAATTGTATTCAAGATGAATATAATAATAAGAGTAATACAATAATGAAGGATTCTACCATAAAGCGTATAGAATCAATCGATACAATATGTAACAGTATGAATGTAATTGAAACAATTACAAATGAATATTGAATGAATAAAGGAAAACAATACAATTCCCTTTCTTAAAACAACTAGTAGCGGAAATGTAAAAGTATTACAATTCTTGTGACCCAAAGAGAAGGGTAATCCTTTCACCTAGGATAAGAGGTATGTCTTACCACCACCTTGGTAAGCCCTCGATATGATGATCGGTATGTCTGTCTTGCTATCCATGCAAGCCCTCGATTTTGTAGGTAATCGGCACCTCTGTCTTTCAATCACATGATATCCCTCGATACGATGGTCTGTTCATCTATTTTTCTATCCCCGCAAGCCATCGATTTTTTTAGGTAATTGGCACCCTTATCTTTCAATCACTTGAAAGCCCTCGATACGATGATCGGTAGCATCGTCTACCTATCCCCGGCAGCCCTCGATCGTTATCACCTGATCGGACGCACAAAGAATAACAAAGCACTTAGAAATACAAAAACTAAGAACGAGACATTCACATTTTGTAATCTCAAGGCTTTCACACGAAGAAAGAGAGAAGTCATAGTATCTCTCTCTAGAACTTGATATAAGCGAAGTCTCACAAACATGTATCTTCTTGGCTTAAAATGACCTCATATTTATAGGCCTCAGGTTCCAACGGTCGTATTTTCTCCAACGATCATTTTTCTCCAGAAAACTTGGAGGGACGTGGATAACTGTCATTATAATGTTCATATTGAAACACAAAACACGACGTCCTTTTGATTAGTTTATAACTAACTCCACAACATCGTTTTGGTTAAAACAAAAGATATCTGAAGATGATAAACATGAGTACGATTAATATGAAACATGTGTTTTTGATAAAGGATCAAAACATGAAAGTAATGACAGTAAAGTATGAGTAAAATAAGTATTACTTAGTGTAATGTATTGATATGCTACAAAGTGAGTATGCTGCAAAAAAGTCAGTATGATTAACAGAGTTAGTACGATTAATAGATTCAGTATGATTGACAGACTCTGTACGATTGATAGAGTCTGTACGATTAACAGAGTCAGTACGATAAGCATATTCAGTATGATCAGCATAGTCAGTACGATCCGCATAGTCATTACTATCATCATGGTCAGTATGATCAGCATGATTAGTATGATAAGCATGGTCATTATGATTAGCATGATCAGTATGATAATCATGGTCAGTACGGTCAGCATGGTTAGTACGATAAATATGGTCAGTACGATAAGCATGGTCCGTACGATAAGCATGGTCCGTACGATAAGCATGGTAAAATACATTTATGATTTCCAAAACAAGATATAAAAGTAAAAAGATAACTTTTATCTTAACACCTTTTATCCCCTAGATTACTAGAATTTACTTATATGTTTAGGCCACATTACAATCCAATTTATCCTTACCTTCCCAAACTCTTGGTATTCTTTTATGAATATTTCAAGATTGAGTGTGGGGGAATGTACATTAATATGTGTTTGCTGAGAGGTGTTCTATTTATAGTATGTATGAGGTGTATTTCCTAATTTTGGAAGTATGAGAAAGGGATAATTTATCATGATTCATTATTTCATTGTTATTTACTTGTATCATATGGTTCTCCTTCTAAAAAATATAACAAAGAAAAAAAATAGAAAAAAATATAGATTGGAATTAATTATTCATTGTGATTTATTTTGTGACCCATTTCCCTCTATAAAATCAAAAGCATGATTTTATAAATCATTCATTGTATTCAATTTTTTCCACATACTCTCTAAAAAATACAAAAAAAATTAATATAATAAAGTCTTTCCTACTATAGGTTTATATGAAAAAATAAAAAGGGGGGAAGAATTTGGATAAATTCATTCATTGTAATAATTTCATAGATCATTTCCAATGTTATAAAAAATTGGTGAGTCTTTTTTTCACATTTTGAAGGGGTTTTGAGAAAGGAATTTCATTTTATTACATGAATATTCATGCACTATACTTATGTGTTCAACCTCCTCTTCCAAGACTAAATTTTAAAAATTATTTGTCCCACCTACCCTAGCCACATAAAAATTCTTAGAAAATACCTCCTGATTGGAAATATCATCATGTATCATGATATGAAGAAATAAGAATTGTCAAAATTATATGGTGATTAATTAATCATCCATGTTTGTGTATAACTACAGATATAATTTTTCTTGAGTGAAGAGTGACATAAGTTTCAATGTGAGGTTGGTGTGATTGGGTCGTGAATGGATTTTTTAGGTAGAAAAAATTTAAATGTGATGACTAAAAATGAAGGGAAATGTTTTTAATATAGGATAAAAGATATAAATCAATTATTCAAATGGTTATTGATGATTTATTATTTTCTATAATTGTGTGGATTTTGATTTAGATATTTCATAATTTCTCTGGAATGAAATGGTTAAGTGTGTAGGATTGATGAAGCTACAAAATTTCACTTATTTTTTAATATTATTTAATGTTATAATCCCATAATAGTTTTATTTTATGGTCAATTTTCACCTTTAAAGGTTTTAGTATAATTTTGTGCTTAATTTCAAAAATGTCCTAATTTTGGATTTTAACTGTTTTAACTTATCTTATTTTTTCAACCATAAAATTTTATAAACTAATTTAAATTGTAATATTCATTTTTTAAGCTTCAATACATCATGAAATTCATTTTATTTTATACATACCAAAGCTCAAAACATTATTTATATGAGAAAAAACATATCATAATATGATCCTCCAAGTCTGTACACAAATCTGGACACTTTTAAATATGGGCTTACATCTCATAAAGTAAAACCCCAAATGATATGAACTTATAAATGGATAATTTTAAGAATCTAGGGAACATTCAACATAGCTATTTCCACAGGCTATTTTTCCTTCCTGAATTACACAAATTCATGGGATGTTGGAGCCTTGGAATTCCAAGTCACCTAGAGAGAATAACATTTTATATTAAAATATCCATAACTCTTTAATATAGTTTTTAATGGAGGTGAAATTTTGTAGAATTTATGATAAATACATATATAAAAAACTTTTATGTTGAAACAATTACCCAATTATAAAATTTTACATGTCAATTATTCTTAAACACCTAGTGAACATATTTTGGAGCCAAAATTTCTCCCTTCTTTCCCTGTAAATATCTACCTCCTATCCCATTATAATGGATATGAATTTTATAGGGGATAGGATGGATTATATATACTATAATAGATCTGTATAATTTCAATATGTATTAGTTTATCTCTTTTATTCAATCTTCATTTTCTCTTGTTTTCTATTTTGTTTTCCCCCAGACATACTTCTTTTATCTCTATGTTTATGGAGAACTAACCCTCAATGTTGTTCAGGGGGGAAGGTGGAGCTGATTGAGTTTATTGTACTTGGTCTATTTCTAAAGTATTATTCCAATATTTCAAAAGTTTTTAAAATCATTTTCATGATATTTCATTCATATTTCACTATAATAGTCTTCTTCCTTCTCATTCAATCGTTTTTTCTCATTGATTACTAATTCATTGAAACGATGGAGTTTGGAATGGGTATTGATGTGGTGAATATTAATACTATATGAAAAGAACTTATAGTAGTGTAATAACATTATAATGAAAGGGTGTATAGATAAAAGTCTTGAACTATAAATTTAATATTCTAATGAAGAGTATATTCTGTATAATAGTGATAACATCACTATAAACCTCCAAGAGAAACCATTTTCTTCTACTGAATTCATTATGTTTTTTTCTTTTTCCTTTTTATTTTGTATTTTTATTTATATTTATATTTATATTAAATTAATTTCATAATAAATCAACTCATTTATGTATGTTTATCAATTTTATAATAGTTATACAATAATACTTATAATAGGAAGATAGTGTGTTGTAAGAAGCCTTTATGTGATTGACCATAGGTTATGCTACAATCGTAAATTATTAGGTAAAAAGAAAAGTAATTGATCAGTGGTCAGTGAAAAATTGTTTCTTTGTTACCAGAACCCTATATCATAAGAACCATTCCATTTTTTATATGATATGGTTTGAAATACATTTAATAGTTATAGATTTGAAGATTATGGACCATGAAGTCATAAATAAGGGAGAGTGATCTTATCATTCTCAGATGAATGTTCAACCATCCAGCCACGTGAGTATTAAATAGTTGTTAAAGGAAGATATAGAACTAAATAAGAAGGTAAAGAGATTTATTGAGTGTAACCATGATTTTTATTGAATTATAATGTTCAAAAACTAAATATGTGTCTATAAATACAATATTTGGTGATGGAGATTTAAATGAAGATCATCATTCATCATTATCTTTTTATCCTATAAGTGAGAAGATTTATTTGGTTTTGAAAGAGTATTTATGGTGGAATAACATGAAAAGGGATATTTTATAGTATGTATCATGGTACTTGTAATGCTATAAATTTAAGGTTAAGAAATTGAAGTATAGGGGGTGTAAAAACCAATACATATTATTTTTTAAAAGAGGGAAAAATCACTATAGATTTAATTATGGGGATCACCAAGACATATATTGGGTATAATTATAGCAAACCTAGCCTTTACATATAACGTTACATGATTGTAAGCATAATTATACATCAGAGTACAAGCCATGGATCGTGATGTCTAGTGTCTTAGAAGACTAGGCACATAAAACTAAAAAATGAAACTAAATAATACATTTCTTTATTTAGTATTCATAAAGAGACCCTAACATCCATTTTTTCGTACATATTCATAGGATAAATTGGGGATAACATGAAAAAAGGGATGAGATAAAATCCTAGTAAGGGAATAAGAATAAGAACAAATCCATATCACTTGGGTTAGGAACATGACATAAAGAAATCAGAAGTCATGTAACATAAAGGTTCAAAACATATAAACATGGAATTATATAAACAAGTAATTATATAAATGTGTAAAATACATAAAAAATGAATTTATTATGATTCAAGGCTAACCTCCAAGACTGTTTCCCATAGCATCACAATCCAAGGATAACCGCCAAGACCATTGCACATGGTACCACAAGCCAACGCTAACCACTGAGACCGTCACACACAACGCCTAAAGAGAATCAACTTTACCCAACTAATTAGAGCTCTATCAGGGTGCACCCCTCATACATTTAATGAATATTTTTTCTACATAAATAATCATACATAATCAATCTTATGTAAACATAACGGTTACCCAAGGGAAAAATTTGGTACCACAATCATGACATAAATCATAACCAATGGGTGTATCTTGAAAGTGTCCATGAAAGAAAGTAATTAGAACATACATGGAAGTTCATAAGGTAAAATAGTCATATATTATGGTAAGTTATGTCAAACAGAATTGAATAAATATAAGAAATTCAATTGAGAAATTTTAACATTAAAACATTTTTGTGAGGTTTTAAGAAAAATACTATAGATCTTTCAAAATAAAAAATGGAACAATCTTTAATATAAAACTAGGAGTGAACAATGATGGTTTTCATAATAAATGACTGATTTTATAAAGAAAATGGTGGATTTAAATAAAGGATAAATTTCACTTGAAATTAGGTAAAATTTTGTGAAGATCCCTTAAAATGAGTTTCATTATTGGGAAGTATCGAAGAGGGAATCACTTAAAATCAAGTATATCCCAAAGAGAGAATGAGGGGTAATAAGGACCCAGCCTTAAAACATTTTATAATCTTGAATTAAATAAATAACTCATATTGAGGATATTTTTGAGTTTATATTTTTAGAGAATTAGGCCATAACTATTACATTACATCCCAAAAATTACAAATTAGACAGTTCTACTCAGAAACCATTTTTTCATAAAATAAAAACTCTTAAAAAAATATTTATGTCCAGTTCCATATTTTAAATAGAATGAATTTTCCTTGATCTCGTCCTTGACCCTATTCCTCTTTATGTACTGTGAAAAAAAATTCAAAACATGTGATGAGCATAAAAAGCTCAGTAAGGATTATAAAACAAGGAAAGGAAACATTATCCTATCAATAAACACAAGTCAATGAAACCATAATTCTCAATCATAACATACCTCATGAAATCATAAGATTTATTAATAACATTCAGAAATCATAAATCATAAAGGTAACTTATGGAATACATAATATACATACATTATATCTATGAAAACTACATAGGGAGTCACATTTGGAATACCCATAATAGTATATTCCCTAAACCTCTTAGGAGAAACATTAACGTTTACCTCTGTCTTGTTACCTAATGCATTAGAGAGCTATCTCAGGCTCAACCGCCCTAGGTTTATAACAGAACCACCCGTATACGTAAAAAATACCTAATAACCATAACATATTCATAACACATAAAACAAGTATAAATGAAAGATAGCATTTCCACATTGCAATAATAATATATAATTTCATGATATTGACATAATTAATTCTTTATCAAACCATTTTCAAAACTATTTAAAACATTAAATAAAGAGATTTTTTAATCAAAGTGTCCAATACCACTTTTAATATTTTAATGTAATTAACATTATAAAACATTTAATGTCCATATAAATAAATCTGAAAACCATTTCTAAAACATGGACATTACTGAGAAAGATTTATAAGAATAAATCTTTAAAATGCTATTTTGGTTAAGGAGATCTAAACCAAATTGGTGATGCTTGAATAAAAATAATTGAGGAATAACATTTAATAAAAACATTATAATATCATAAGAATAAAGGTATTAATGATATAATATGCCAAAGTATAGTATCTACACCATGTAAAATTTAATTGGTGCATAACAACAATGATGTCTCAATAGAATGTAATTTGAGACGAAATCCCTTATAAGGATGGTATCCTTAGATTTAGGGTAAATAAATTACGTAATTATTTGTGAAAAATATAAATACACCCAGTATAAGTGGATATTAAGTGTAAAACAATCATAGGTCATTCACACATATTCATATCACGACATAATCAAGAAGTAGAGTTTTAACCAAAAGAGTTGAAATTGGGTTAAGAAGTTCTCTCACAAAAATTTGGCAACCTTGCAGCATCACATAAAATCTAAGAAAAAGAGTTTATGAGAGAAAAAAGGTTATCTCATCACATGGACATAAAATTTACAGAAATAAGGATATATAAGAATATATCCCCGCAAAAGAATATGTGAATTAAAATACATAACAAAAATAAGTCTTCTAAAAAGAAGAGGGTGAAAGGTTCACTTGCCGATTTGGTAACTTACAAAACATACACTCAATGAAAGACAGACCATACAATGTAGATGTAAATACCCATAAGTGAATTTATATTAAAAAAATAGTATAATTATTGGCATTACATACACCAATCAATGGAAATAGTGACAAATATAGCATGAATCTCAGGGGAATAAAAAGTGAGATAAAAACCTCTTACCTCGTTGTAATCAATCGAGTCATATGACCAAAAGATAATAACTACCATATGATTTATACAATAACTTGAATATAAATGGAATCATGACAATATATATCAAATGGTAGTTCATAATACACCACATTCAATAAATAAGTGGCGAACAATTGAAATCTCTCAGACTTGAAAGTGAGATAAGAGTCCCTTTCCACATGTCAGACTTGACTTGTTTGTTCCTTGTTTTTCCTGAATAATAAACTTAAGATAATTTATACTTGATTAAGAACCTTTTTAAATTTTATCCTTCCTTTTATATCACTTATTACCATTCTATAAACATTATGAAATCATTTATGTTAATAAGGGTCATTTTCTCGATATTTGGTACTTGAGTAAAAAATGAACTTGTTATAATTATAAATTGTCCATGTCGTCAAAATTCCATTATCTCCAGAATATTCATCATTTAAAAGTCATATATATCTTATATATCGAGTATATATGTGTATTTATAATAGTAAATAACATTTTGATATAAGAAATGAAATGTACCGTTCATGGAGACGGTAAATCGTACATACGCATGAATGCTACTTTCATTTCCATTTCATATTTTAATGGAATGAAAATTTAATGATACATAGGTATATTATAATTCTAGAATATTATATATTTTATATATGTTACATAAGTTCATAAATTATATCATTTATATGATCCACGTATGGCATGAATGAGTCATATAATTTTGAGTGGGCGGTAGTCCGCACTTCCTCAAGTGAAATTATCAGGTTTACCCATTAAGGGAACCATAATGGTATGCTATAAATGAAAAATACAGAATAATTGAAACAATATAAATATAATATATATCACATATAAAAAATTACCATCATAATGTCCACAATGAGAGGTGGTAGGAGATAATTGAACAATCATCGTTTCGTGAGGCTGTAGTTCGATGTCCACACAAACCCTATGTTATTTACCCATTAGAGAGAGGTGTGGGTAAGTTTAGTTTGAATACATATCATAACAATATCCTAGTATATTTAGGATAAGTTTGTTGTTATAAATAAAGGAATAAAAATTGTTTAGTGGGTTGGAAAAGTAAAATAAAACAAAAGAACTTAAGAGAAGACGGTACCTTTAAATCGGGTAACTCCCTTTCGTTTGAACCAAAAGGGTTTATTGAAGTGCTTTATGCCTAAGTTAAGACTTATAGGATGAAGAGATTAATCTTGTGAGATTATTTTATCATAGTTTGGATGTTCCAAGGGCTTGATAAGTGTGATAAATGGGTAGGAAGTTAGGGCCTTTTATAAGGGAGATGAGGGGCTCTTTTGGAAAGTTTTTAATATTATTTTATTATATAATGATTTTTGGTTTCTAAAGGTCCAGAAATAATTAATGTAAACTATAAGGTGTCCCATGTTATAAATAAAATCATTCAATAAGAATTGGACAAGTTTTGGATATTTTTTTAACTTTTACCCTCTTATTTATTTAAATCATTCATTAATGACGTAAAAATTTCATCATCATTGTGTCATAAATAATTTTATTTATTTGATTTCTAAAAATTATAAAAAAATATCATGGTGTATTAAATATATTTATATTTATAATTAATATTTATAGTAAAATATATCAATTCTATAACCCCACATTAAAATTGTTTTAGTAAACAAATACATGTTTGTAACATTTTTATTTTTACTTTAAATAAATAGTTATTAATGTCATTATCTTACCCAAGTGGCTCCATGGGGTCCCAAAATTGACACATGGATTTTATTGGTTTCCCATGACTCATCCAATAAGGTTATGACAAGTGTCAAGGTGATTTTATATTATTATAACATTATTTTAAACTTAAATTACCCTATTTACCTCTAATCGCGGTTTGTAAAAGTCAAAAGTTACTATTCACCAAAATTTATTTTCATCCCTTTGAACCATATTTTACTTAAAAATGAAAACCATGTATGTCAGATTTTCTAAATTCAATTCACAGATGCGGTACAATTATGTTTTATGCAAATTTGGAAAAGCACTTAGAAGGTGGGTAAAAAGACATTAGAAAGTTCAATAGAATTTTTTATATCTAATCATATTTTAAAATGACGCCAATGAATTAATTTGTATTAATATAGGTATCATGTATCTATTTTGACTTTAAAAATAATTTAAATTTAAAAAAAATTCTTTAAATATAAAGTCAGTTTTAAACAATAAGGTAGTGTTTTTCACTATTCATAAAAAATAAACAGTTCTCAGAAAAATACCAAAAAATCACCCTAAGCTAAATTTGATATTCCAATTTCAAAAATGATGTCTATTTTACCAAATTAAAATCATATAAGTTTCATTAATTAATTTATAATTAATTCTCGTTGTCAAAATAAAAAATCGTGTTCTTAAGAAATAATAACTATCAAAAGATTGATACTTGTTAATGTCCAATTTCAAAGTGAAATTACTTCCAATGGACAACATTGAATTAAATGGTAAAAATATAATATATTTACACTTTAAAACAAATTAAAAATATAATATAACAATATAAATAAATAAGATTAAAATTCGATTTTGAATTAAAATACAGCATTTTCACTATTCATTTAAAATTGAACATTATTAGAAAAATACCAAAATTTCCTCCAAAGTAAATTTTTTATGTCCCAATTCTAAAGAAGAATTTTATTTTGTCAAAAAGAACATATAAATGTTACAAAAACTATATTTAAAAAGGGTTCTCCATCAAAATGTGGTAAATTGACCTTTTAATGAATCTTAGATTATTTATGCTTAAAATTAAATTCTTTCACATTTTAGGCCTCTAAAATTTATTGGATAAATGTAAAAAAATTTAAAAAAAAGTGTATAATCATATTGTAATCAGTTATATTCATTCCCTCCAATACAACGGCTTGGTGTTAACATTGATTTAAAATAATAATATTATATTTTTAGTGTGCAATGTAAGATTTCAAAGAAACTCGTTGATGTGTATTCATTAAGTCATCGATCATAGATTCCCCATTAGAGTAAAATTAATATTTAATTAACAAATATTAATAAATATGAAAATTTCATATTCTTTATTTACATAGGATGTTACATCCTTCCCCATGTTGGGAATTGTGTCCTTCTAATTTTTAAAAAAAAATTGGGCTCAGAAACTTCATTGAAAGTGCCACATCAGAAAAAGAGTAAATAAAACTATCACTTTAAAATAAAGAAAAAGAAGTAAAAAAGGTCACCCAAGACAACAGATACTATGATTTCATGTAGGAAAACATGGATATGGAAGAGAAACAAACCATCAAGTTCTTATGGAGTGTGATGGAAAACATGATCAGGAGAAAGTTAACAATCTAAAAACCATAAACTTTCTAGGGGTTAAATGGTCTTTGATTCACCATTAGGAAAAGTTAACAGATAACTTTTTTGTTTTAAGTTACTTTTAATTGAGTAATTAATTTATGAGATTAACTGAAAACATAAGGAAACATACTTACTTGTCATGTAGACATTCATATTTTACTAAATTTCTAACCCAAACTCATATTTTCACCAAATGATGAGTATTCCGGATGACTTTTTTACATTAAGAGAACAATAATCAACATTGAGAGAATATCATAATCCACAAAAGATAATCTATATATTTCCCTTGTTATTAGACCTTAACCAAAACCAAAATGGTTAGTATAAGATTAAATAATCCCCAAAAAGGATAATCTTTTTCAAAAATAGAAACTACTCTTAATATCTAAATTTTGTCAAAAAAACAAAAGTTCATCAAAGACCATTCAAAAAATAGTTGTCCATAAAATTCTTCAAAGTAATCCAAACTAAGATAGAAACCCAAATCTCAGAATTATTTAATCACGTAGTCTTCTAAGATAAATCTTATCATTTATCTCTAAATAAAATCAATTACTCTTAAAGTCTATTATTTAAAAGTAATTAACCTAATCACATATCCTCCATGATATGTTAATAATTTTTATAGATAACCCAAAAAAACTTATTCGTGATTCACAAAATCATATAACTAAAAAGAATTAGTCATACAAACAAGGGACTTCATGAAGTCCAGTGGTAAGTGATAAATCCCAATCTCACTTTAGTTGTGGGTTCAATCCCCACTGATTTTTCTGACGTGACAGGTTTTCACACGGTCTGCGTGTTGTCCTTTTACAAAATAAATATAATTTTATAACATTCCCAAAAAAATATAAATTCATCAAAAATAACCATAACATATTTTAACCACGAAGGTTATCTAATAACTTTCATTTTTCTTCCAAAAATGTATTAACATGTAATTGCCTCAAATTCTAGGATCATATAAACCCAAATGGTTCTTTATAACTATATCCACAAAATAAAAGATAATTATTCCTTTAATAAAATTTTCATATAACAAACTTCAGGGTTACACATACTATCAAAAGTCTTCTAATGTAATCCCATCATCGTAAGAGACTTAATTATTTTAAGCCTTTCCCCATCCTAAAATATACCATAACTCTTGAATCCCTTATATGTTGACTTCATACTCATTAAACATTCTTCATGATCCATTAACCATTCATTTACAACTTATTCTGAAATACTTCTTTCAACCAAAAAAATAATGATTCATTTCCAAAGATTCAATAATATGAAAACATATTTTAAGAAAAAATACATACCTTTCATTGGTCATTATCTGTTTCTTCATCCTCAATCGGAATAGAATTAGGTGTTGTTAAAAAAATTGTACAATCATAGTGATCCAATTCACAAAAACTTATTCATATGACATGTGTTTATATAATGACCATGCACACCACATTTAAAACAGTCAATTGATCCCTTATAAAGAACTTCTTTACCATTCCTAAGTTCAACTGGATGCTTCCTTTTTCCAGGGAAGGTTCTTGCTTTATGAACTTCATTTCCACATATATAGAATCTTCCCATCCCATTGAAACATTTTCATAGGTGTTTCATTCTACATCCTTGACACATGGGTTTTTTTAACATACTTACCTTTATGATTATTAGCTAAACTTATGTAGGGATTCATTTCTCGCATATATGTTGCCTTATAAAAATCACCATGGTTCATGTGGTCAATCATGACTCCAGATAGTTGGTTGAGAATAACCACAAGAGTTCTCATTTCAGCTCCCATTTCATTAAATTTATCATTCAGAAAACCGTCATAGTTTTCTTCACATACACTATTACTTTAGTGCCTTCCAGATCCATCCATTTACTAAAACCAAAAATTTTAGTGTGAGTATATCAGTAAAATCATCATATAATATATTATGAGGAGGGTAAATACTAAGATATAATTATTGACGTTATCTTAAACTCATTAACTTTATCTAAAAAACTATAAATCTTTCTGAAATCTTAACCATTATGGTAATGTCACTTTTGCTTAAAGAATACCCTAACCTCTAAAGTTATCTAAACCAACCTATGATACCAACTATAAGGAATTGGCCTTAAAAAATTTCATAATCTTGAATTAAATGAATAATTCACATTGAGGATCCTTTTGGGTTTATATTTTTATAGAATTAGGCCATAACTATTACTTTACATCCCAAAAATTACAAAGTAGACACTTCTACTCAGAAACCATTTTTTCATAAATTAATAGCTCTTAAAAAAAGTGTCATGTACAGTTCCATATTCTAGATAGCATGACTTTTCCTTGATCTCATCCTTGATCTTATTCCTCTTTATTTACTCCAAAAACATTTCTAAACATGGGATGAGTATAAAAAGCTCATTATGGGCTATAAATCAAGTAAAGGAAACATTATCCCATCCATAAACATAAATCAATGAAACCATACTTCTCAATCATATCATACCTAATGTAATCATAAGATTTATGAATAATATTCAGAAATCATAAATCATGAAGGTACCTTATGTAAAACATAACATACTTACATTTTGTCTATCACAACTACATAGGGAGTCACATTTGGAATACCAATCATAGTATATTCCCTAAATCTCTTAGGAGAAACATTAACATTTACCTCCATCTCATTACCCAATGCATTGGAGAGCTATCTCAGAATCACCTGCCCAAGGTTTATCATGAAGCCACCCGTATACGTAAACAATTCCCAATATCCATAACATATTCATAACACATAAAACAAGCATCAAGGAAAAATAACCTTTCCATATTTCAATCACAATATATCATTTCACGATATTTATATAATCAATGCTTTATCAAACCATTTTCAAAACCATTCAAAACATTTAATAAAGAGATTTTTTAATCAAAGTGTCACATACCACTTTGACGATTTTAAAGAAATTAACATTTTAAAACATTTAATATCCATATAAATAAATCCTTAAAAGAATTTTTAAAATATGGACATTAATGTGAAATATTTAGAAGAATAAATCTTTCAAACACTATTTTAGGTAAGGAGATCTTAACCAAATAGGAGATGCTTGAATACAAATAATTAAGGAATAACATTTAATCAAAAAATTATAATATCATGGGAATAAATTTAATCATGATATAATATTCAAAATTACATTATATACACCATGTAATAGTGAATTGGCGCATAACAACAATGAAGTCTCAATTGAATGTAAATTGAGATGAAATCCCTTATAAGGACGGTATCCTTAGATTAAGGGTAAATCAATTAAGTAATTATGTGTGAAAAATATAAATACATGAAATATAAGTGGATATTAAGTGTAAAAAATAATATGTAATTCACACATATTCATATCATGACATAATCAATAAGTATAGGTTTAACCCAAAGAATTGAAATTTGGTTAAGAGGTTCCCTCACAAAAAATCGGCAGCCTAACGGCATTACATAAAATCTCAGAAAAAGAGTTTATGAGAGAAAAAAGGGTATATCATCACATGGAAATAATATTTACAGAAATAAGGATATAGAAAAACATCTCCCAACATAAGAATATGTGAATTAAAATACATAACAAAAATAAGTCTTTAAAAAAGAGGAGGGTGAAATGTTCCCTTACCGATTTGGTAACTTACAAAATAATGAACCCTTGAAAGAAGGACCATACAATGTAGATGTAAATACCCATAAATTAAATTATATTACACAAAGATTATAATCATGGGCAGTAAATACACCACTCAAAGGAAATAGTGACAAATATAGCATGAATCTCACGGGAATAAAAAGTGAGATAAAACCCCTTACCGCTTTGTAATCAATCGAGTCGTATGTCTAAAAGATAATAACTACCAAATTAATTATAGAATACCATGAATAAAAAGGTAATAATGATAATATATCTCAAATTTCAGTACATAATACACCAAATTCATGAAATAAGTGGCAAACAATTGAAATATCTTGGACATGAAAGTGAGATAAGAATCTCTTACCACGTGTCTGACTTGACTTGTTTGTTCCTTTTTTTCCTGAATAATAAACCTAAGTTAATTTATACTTGATTAAGAACCTTTTTCAAGTTTATTATTCCATTTATATCACTTATTACAATGTTATAAACATTATGTAATCATTTATGTTAATAATGGTCATTTTGTCGATATTTGGTACTTGAGTCAAAAATGAACTTGTTATAATTATAAATTGTCCATGTGGTCAAAAGTCCATTATCTCCAGAATGATATTCATAATTTATATTTCATATATATCATATATATCCAGTATATATATTTATTTATAAAATTACATAACATTTGGAGATAAGAAATGAAATGCACTGTTCATGGAGACTATATGTCGTACGTACGCATGAATGCTATTTTCATTTCAATTTCATATTTTAATGGAATGAAAACATAATGATACATAGTTATATTATAATTATATTATATTATATATGTTATATATGTTAAATAATTTCATAAATTTTATCTTTTATGCGTTCCACGTATGGCATGAATGAGTCATATCATTTTGAGGGGACGGTAGTCCGCACTTGCTCAAATGAAAGTATCACATTTACCCATTATGGGAACCATAAATGTATTCTATAAATGAAACATACAGAAGAATTGAAACAATATAAATATAATATATATAAAATATAAATAAATTTCCATCATAATGGCCACTATGAGAGGTGGTAAAAGATAATCGAACAAGCATCATTTCGTGAGGCAGTAGTTCGCCGTCCATAGAAACAATATCTTCTTTACCCATTAGATGGATGTGTGTGTATGTTTAGCTTGAATCCTTCTCATTAAAACATCCTAGTATATTATTGATACTGTTTTCATTATAAAATAAAGTAACAAAAAGAGTTTATGGGGTTGGATAAGTAATATAAAACCAAAGAACTTAAGAGAATATGTTACCTTTAAATCGGGTAACTCCCTTTGGTTTGAACCAAATGAGTTTCTTAAAGTGCTTTTTGCATAAGGTAAGCCTTCTAGGATTAATGGACAAATCTTGGGAGATTATTGGATTTGATTTTTGATGAGCCAAGGTCTTTATAAGTGTGAGAAATGGGTAGGAATTGATGGATTTTTATAAGGGATAGGATGGGCTCTTTTGGAATGTTTGAAAATATTATTTTAGTATATAACGATTTTCGGTTTCTAAAGGTCAAAAAATCATCAAAGTAGATTATAAGGTGGCCCATGTTAGAAATAAAATCATCAAATAAGTATTAGAAAATTTTTAGATATTGTTTTAACTTTTATCTTCTTATTTATTTAAATCATTCATTAATGTTGTAAACACGACATCAACATTATGTCATAAATAATTTTATTTATTTGATGTCTAAAAATTATAAAATAAAATAAAATGATGGAGGAAGTATTTTTATATTTCTAATTAATATCTATAGTCAAATATATCAATTATATATCCCCACATTAAAAAATATTTAGTAAAACAATTCATGTTTATGATATTTTTATTTTTACATTAAATAAAAAGTTATTAATGTCATTATCTTACCCATGTGGCTCCATGGGGTCCCAAAATTGACTCATGGATTTTCTTGGTCTTACATGACTCATTAAATAAGGTTAATAAAAGTTTCAAGGTAATTTTATTTTATTATAACGTTATTTTTTCCTTAAATAACCCTATTTACCTCTAATCGCGGTTAGTAAAAGTCAAAAGTTACTATTCAACAAAAATTATTTTCATCCCATTTTTAACGCCCCGAACCTAGTTACCTATAGTCGGTACATTATTACATAACATTTCAATGATTACAAAATATCAAGTCTCAAAAGATCGATTAGTTTATTAGCCTTCGAAACACTAGATACATTCATAAGTTTTACAATAAATTTTAAAATGAAAAACTACAACAACATTGTCTCCATATACCACCCTCATATCCCCATAGACTATCCCTATAGGTTAGTTATAAAATAATTCATCACATCCTGGGAAAAATAAAGCATATAAAGGGGTGAGCCCATATGCTCAGTAAGGATAACAATATAGTGGAAACTTTCATAAATAATCATAAACATTTAAGGCAATGTATAACTAAAACAAAAGCCTTTTAAACTTGAACATCAAAAATATATGGAAAATAGAAAATCAAATAATTCCATTTTCTTACTCACATGGATATTATACTAGTTGAATAATCACATGCAATATCAATAGCCACTTTCATAATTATGGAATGCATAATGACAGACTTCATAACCACGTAGTCAAGGGCTTGTGCCCAGACTACAAATAAGATTTTTTCAAGGCCTTATGCCAAGACTGTAGTTTGTCTCATGAGACCTACCAATGCATCAAGGAGAAATAGTGGGCTCCAACCATCACTTAAAAAGTCTAATTCCTTCCTCCTATGAAAATGTTTAAACATAACATAAACATTTGTATTAAAACTAGAATATGAAATGTCATTACTTTATCCATAAACCATGAATGGTATGAAATATCACATCCATATTCAATCATATCAAAAAACCTTCAATAAAATATGTATGTTTTGTATCATAATAAATCAACATCAAACAAATTTAAAATCCATCAAAGGATGTTGATATAGATGAAATCAAATTTTTTTTAGATAAATATCTCTTTCTATTTTGAAATCATTTAAAATTCATCTAATTATAAAGGAAAACATTTATTTTTTAAAATATTCTTATAATCTTGTAAGGTAATATTCGACAATGTTATAATGACGAAGAATAACCGCACCCACTGTATAAGTTAAAAAACATTCTTACCATAATTTTGTTGAAAAGGTCATAAAGTACCTTGTTTAGAAAACGACGGAAAGATTCCTTTCAAAACATGTAAGGTCAAATAATTGAATAAATGACTTTAACCCATATTAAAAATGTTTTGAAATGTATTTTTAAGAAAACACAGATTTGGATGATAAAGAGGTCCCAGTAGATACTTACGTAAAAACAACCACAGATAATAAAGAGATTGTAAAATTAACCCTTACCTTGTACTTTTCCATGGTCGAGGGTATGTTAAAATCATGTATAATATTTAAATAATTGTTATTAAATTATACAATATCATAAACATAAATATGAAATCATATATGATCTTCTAATATTTCATTGTTAATAATATTTTAGTATTATCGTCGTTTCGGGTGTTAACTTACTCGTTTTCTTTTATGTGTTTTGTTACATAAGTCGTGTTTGTTATGGATAGGTTGTATCTTATTCATATCTAGAATTATATCAAGTACTTATACATTATTTGTAATCATCAAATGAAAAGTAGACTTGAATGGTTGCGATGGGGGAAGGAATCTTATCGCATTCGTAGAGACGGTATTCCGTATGTATGCACGAGAGACAATATCATTCTTTTGATATTAAAATTGTATATAATTGGATGTTATATCATATATAAATAATCATTAAAATGTTATATTTATTATTTAAATCATTTATACTCATTATTATACCCATCCAAGTGATGAAATATTTGAATAACAAACTACACCACGATGTGGAGACGGTAAGTCATACGTACGCACGTGTGGTGACTTTTCCTTTCATTGGATGGATAAAATAAGTAATATGGTTGTAACATTTTTATAATAAAATAAAAGTATATAGAAGATACTATAGTTATTATTTTATAATGGAAACATTAATGAAAGAGGAAGTGGAAGAAGAAAAGAACTTGAAAGAGGTGATTAAACAATTACCTCTTCTTCGGGTTCTTCCTTTTTATTTGATCAAAAGGGCTCCTTAGGTTGGATTTATGACTAAAGTAAGACCTATAAGATGAATTGAGGGAAGTTTAGAGGATATTTCAGCAAGGGTTATCTGATACAAATGCCTTTTAAGGTGTGAATTTGAGAGAATGGGAAGTTCCCTTTTATAAGAGGGGTGTGGGGCACCTTAGGAAAAACAAAAAATATTATATTATAATAAATTCATATTTGGTTTATAATTGCTCAAAAGTGACTTATTTAGAGTCTATGGTGGGGATGGGCCGGAATCCTTTCAACAAATAGATTTTAGACAGGTTTAGGTCACCATATTAACCCTATCATTTATATTTAACTCTTAGTTAAATAGTTTGACATTTACCATGTCTCTTTGTATTTTTATATTATATGGTTAATAAACATACTATAACAATCCAATTGAACCCCAAGTGGTTCATTATTAATATATATAACCTTATCTAAGTAATTTGGGCAAACCATAGATTTTTATGAATAGAATATCAGTTAATAATATAATATTTGTTTTAAAAACTCTTTTATGTCAATTTGGACACTATTTGGTATTTTGTTTTTTCTAAATTCATAAAGACATTATTACTTCAAACACAATTCATTTAATCACAAATTACATGTAATATTAACCTATAAAATTAGTGACATTCATAAAAGTCTCAAATTACATTTATTTGGGTATTTAAAATATCATTTATTTTAATATTTAAATAATAAGGTAATTACTACATCACCATTGTATCAAAAATAAATTAAATTATTTAATCTATAAAAATTATAAATAAAATACCATTAAGTAGGAAATATTTTTATATATCTAATGAATATTTATATTCGAATTTATCTTATGTGTAACCCTGTATTAAAAATGGTTTAGTTATTAAACTTTGATTTTAACTCTTTTAACTCTCCTTTAAATAAAATAATAATAAATGTCCTATTCTAATCCAAGTGGACCTAAATGATCATATTTTATTCCTAAGTTTTTTTTGGACGATATACACTTATCTAATAGAATTTTTACATGTGTTAGGGTAAAAATAATATCATGTTTAACTTTAATTACCCTATTTACTTTAAACCGTGGTAAATAAAAGTAAAAAGTTACTATTCACCAAAAATTATTTTCTTCTAATTGAACCACATTTTACTTACTGATATCAACTATGTCTCTCATATTTTTGAAATTCAATTCATAGAAGCAGTAAAATTATGTTTTATGCAAATTTTCAAATGCTCCTAGGAGGTGGGTAAAAGATGGTAAAAAGTTCAATAAAATTTCACATATCTAAACTTATTAAAAAATGAATTCAATTAATTAAATTGAACTTGTATAGGTATTATGTATCTATTTTTATCTAATATAAATTTAAATAAAATAACAAATTATTTAAATAAAAATTCGGTTTTAACCGATAACGTAGAGTTTTTCACTATTCATTAAAAATTGAAAGTTTTCAGAAAAATACCAAAAATTCACCCTAAGCTAATTTTGATATTCCAAATTCAAAAATTAAGTCCATTTTGAAAAATAAAATTTATAAAATCTCAAAAAGTGTGTATTAAAATTCATAACAGCTAGTTTGATTGGTCGTGGTTTGTTAGAATCTCGAAGTTGCATACAATGCAAGCTATTGAATTATTCAAAGGGAAACGTACCGTGGAAGCTTGGGGTGTTACACTCTCCCCTCCTTCAAATAATTGCATCCTCACAATTTGAATTTTTTTTCCAAAACTAAAAGTTTGAAAAGAGAAAATACCTCTTTAGAAACCACACATCGAAAATAGGGTTAATAAAATTTAGTTTTAATAAGAGGGAAAGGAAAATGAAAAAGTCACCAGCAAATTAGGGTTTCGAATAAGAGAACATTGGGGGAAATTATAGACACTTAATTAGATAAAAAACGTAAATATTTATAGGGAGTTATTGAGGTCATCAATCATAAACAAGTGTAAAATTGAGGGCCTCAAAGCCATCAATTTATGATGATTTAAAATATCATCAGTTCAACAAAACATAAGGTATTAGGATAACACATTTTTGGTTTTAATATCCCTTCCCTAGAGTTTAAGAATTAATTTATTCATATAATAAGACAATCATATATATATATATATACTTGAAAAGTATAGTTTCATCCTTCAACTAATTTCTACCACAAACTCATATTTCACTCCAAAAGATAATATAACTCAAAATTATTATATTTATCCTAATCGTATAAGGTTCCAAATATTAACACATAACATTTAAATGAAGAAAAATATTTTGTAATAACCAGGTACTTCTTGTAGGATAGTGTTAGGTAATAAAGGCTTATCGCACTATGGTTGTGGGTTCGATTCCTGTAGCTTTGTCGAATGTGATGGGTTATCGCCCGACCTGCAGGTTTCCCTTTTCCTAAATCTATAGTATTATAATATTCCAAAAATAATCATAAGAAATATTTTAACCTTAAAAAATATTATCCAAATTTCAACTTAATCCATTACAAACATTATAGTTATCCAAAATACCTCTGTCTAGACTCTCTGTAAAAGTTATCTAAATATAAAAATCAATTGTAACATCAGATTCCCCAAACAAAGTAAAGTTTCTCTTATTTTCCCAAACTAAAAATATTATTAACTTGGTCATATTAAATCATTAATGAAAACAAAAAGTAATGAAGTACAATCCTTATATATATCACATTATTCTTATAACCAGAATATAATCCTTGAGTCCAAAAACACAAATACATTAATTATTCCACTTAAACTGTAGTAATAGCATAAGCTTTCCCTTGATCCCTTGGCCATTTTTGAGATAGTTTTCCTGACACTTAAGACATTCATTTTCATAATGACCCATTTCTCTACAATTTTAGCATTCAACATTGACAGCCTCTTTCTTTCCCTTGCAATAACGAGCCTGGAGACCATTTTCTCAACATTTAAAACAACCTCCCATTCCTTTTAGGCAAGTACCGGGAGGGTTTCTTCCCAAAATTATCATAGAATGTAATATCCTTCTTTCCCTTTTTCCCTTTATCTAACTCTTGCTCCACCATTGTCTTCTTCTCTTTCTTTACTTTATTGTCATAATATTTAGAGAATTCTTTTTCTGTCATGATAGCACATGAGACTATGTCTTCATACGATGAGAAGGATTGGGAGACTAATTCTCGATGGATAAATGGTTTTAACCCATCAAATAATCGATCAATATTACTTCTTGATTTACGTATATAATTTTCAGCATGCCTTGCTAACCATTAAAATTTAGCCTCATACTTTGCGACATTCTCATCCTCCTTTTTCCTGAGACTCAGAAATTTTCTTTCCATATCCGCTCGATGGTCATGAGGAAAGTATTTTTCTAAGAAAATCTCTTTAAACTCCATTTATTCCATATTTTATACTTATTCCTCTTTCTTTGTATTTAGAATAAATTACCACCATCGATCAGTATCTCCCATGAGGTAATAAACTAACATGATAACTTTTTCCCTTTCGCTACTCCCCAAAGCATGAAATATTTTCTCTAAGGAACTTATCCATTGCTCAACTACCAATGGATTTGTACTCCCATTGAATGTTGGTGGGTTTTTCCTCATGAAGCGTTCTGACATTGATCCTCCACATTTTGGATCAGGGTGCTCAATACGGGAAATATTATTATTCATAACCTAAGTGAGTTGTCCGAGTATGGTGATAAGATGACCACCACATGTTGCATCACCAGCTCCACTCTAATTATCTTGAGTATGAGGGAAATCCCTACATTTATTACATGCGTTGATACGGTTTCCATTTAATCCACTAGACGCTATTTCTATACAATTTCATAAACTAGATTAGTTTATGAATCGAAATACATAATTTGAAACTTGTAAATCACTTAACATAAATTGAGTAGTTTATGGATATAATCCATAATCATAAAATGTTTTTCTTTGAGGAATTATATACTCATAAACTCTTCATAAGGATTTGTAAAGAAAATGAGAATTATCTTAAGCATATCCCCTGGGAGTGTCATAACCAAGAGTGCAGCAAGGCCTGTTGTCATGCACGAGTTCTCGTTCGAGTCTAGATCTAAGTGGTGTTTTAGAGTGTTACCCCTAGGTACATTTGTGCCAGAGCCACCTCTACCTGCTCATATCCATACAGGGATTTATTTCATGTAAAACTCACAAAATCTCTACATTTCAAAAATTCTAGGAATCTCTTCTATAACAATCCTCGAAGCCTATCTTTGGGTAATGTGCTATAATCAAAGTATATCTAAATATAGTTTCCAATGTTTTACTAAACTTTCTCTTATACCCACTGTAACGTCCTGACCCTAGTTACCCAGAGTCGGTTCATTATTACATAACATTGGCATGATCACAAAAGATCAGGTCTTGAAAGACTGATTCGTTTAGTTTCCTTAGAAACACTAGATACATTTATATGTTTTACATTACATTATAAAATGAAAAACTAAAACAACATTTTCTCCATAGACCACACTCATATCCACTCAGACTATCCCTACAGGTCATTCATAAAATACTTCTTCACATCCTTGGAAAAATAAAACATAGAAAGAGGTGAGATCATATGCTCTGTAAGAATAAAAATATAGAGAAACTTTCATAAATAAGCATAAACATTTAAGGAAATGTATAGCTAAAAAGCCTTTTAAACTTGAACTTCAGCAATATATGGAAAATATAAAATCAAATAATTCTATTTACTTATTCAAATGGATATTCTACTAGTTGAATAATCACATTCAATATCAATAGCCACTTTCATAATGATGTAATGCATAATGCCAGACCTGATAACCACATAGTCAAGGCCTTGTGCCAAGACTACAAATAAGATTTTGTCAAGGCCTTGTGCCAAGACACTAGTTTTTCTCATGAGACCTACCGATGCATTGAGGAGCTATAGTGGGCTCCACCCATCACTTACTAAGTCCATTTCATTCCTCGTCTGAAAAGGTTTAAACATAACATAAACATTAGTATTAAAACTAGAAAACAAAATTTCAATACTTTATCCATAAACCATGAATGGTATGAAATAGCATATCTGTAGTCAAACATATCAAAAAAACTTCAATACAATATGGAAGTTTTGTATCATGATAAATCAACTTCAAACAAACATAAAATACAATAAAGGATGTTGACATAGATGAAATCAAACCCTTTTTAGATAAATATCTCTTTCTATTTTGAAATCAGTTTAAAGTCATGTAGTTATAAAAGAAAACATTTATTTTTGAAAATATTCTTATAATATTGTAAGGTAAACTTTGACGATGTTATAATGGTGGAGAATAACTGCACCCATTGTATAAGTTAAAAAAAATTCTTACCTTAATTTTGTTGAAAAGGTTGTAAAGTACCTTGTTTGGAAAATGACCGAAAGATTCCTTTCAAAACATATAAGGTAAAATAAGGGTATAAATGACATTAACCCATAGTAAAAATGTTTTCAAATGTATTTTTAAGAAAACATGGATGTGGATAATAAATATGTCCCATTAGATACTTACGTAAAAACAACATCGGATAATAAAGAGATTGTAAAATTAACCCTTACCATGTACTTTTCCTTGGTCAAGGGTATGTTAAAATATTTTATAATAGTTAAATAATTTTTATTAAATTATACAAGAATCATATACATAAATATGAAATTTTATATAATCTTATAATATTTCTTTGTTAATAATATTTTAGTGTTATCGTCGTTTTGGGTGTTAACTTACTCGTTTTATTTTATATTTTTTGTTACATAAGCTATGTTTGTTATGGATAGGTTGCATCTTATTCATATCCAGAATTATATAAAGTACTTAAAAATTATTCTTAATCTTCAAATGAAAATTAGTCTTGAATGGTTACGATGGGGAAACGAATCTTATCACGTTCGTGGAGACGGTATTCCATACGTATGCACGAGTGATAATATCATTCTTTTGATATTAAAATCGTATATAATTGGATTTTATATCATATAAAAAGAATCATTATAATGTTATATTTATTATTTACATCATTTATACTCGTTATTACACCCATCCAAATCATGAAATTTTTGAATAACAAACTACACCACGACGTGGAGATGGTAAGTTGTATGTATGCATGTGTGGTTAATTCTTCATCCATAGGATGGATAAAATAACTAATATGGTTCTACCATTTTTATAATAAAATAAAATTATATATAAGATACTGGAGTTATTATTTTATAATCGAAACAACAATGAAAGAGGAAGTGGAATAAGAAAAGAACTCGATAGAGGTGATGAAATATTTACCTCTTCTTCAGGTTCTTCCTTTTTATTTGATCAAAAGGGCTCCTTAGGTTGGATTTCTGACTAAAGGAAGGCATATAGGATGAATTGAGGGAAGTATAGAGTTTATTTGTGCAGGTTCTGGCCAAGCCAAAAGGATTTGAAGGTGTGAATTTGAGAGAAGGTAAAGTTCCCTTTTATAAGAGGGGTGAGGGGCACCTTAGAAAAAACATAAAATATAATTTTATAATAAATTTATATTCGGTTTTTAATGGCTCCAAAGTGACTTATTTCTAGGATAGAGTGGGTATGGGTAGAAATCCGTTCAACCAATATATTTTAGAGAGGTTTAGGTCACCATATTAACCTTATCATTTACATTTAACTCTAAGTTAAATAGTGTGACATTTACCATGTCTCTTGGTATTTTTAAATTATATCGTTTACAAACATACTATAATAAGACACAAGAACCCCAAGTGGTTAATTATTAATATATATATATCCTTATCTAATTCATTTGACCGAACCATAGATTTTTTGGAATAGAATATCAGTTAATAATATAATATTTTATTTAAATACTCTTTTATGTCAATTTTTACACTATTTCTTATTTTGTTTTTTCTAAATTCATAAAAGAATTATTACTTTGAAAAAAAATTCATTTAATAAACCCTAAAATGTCATATTAACCTATTAAATTAGTTAAATTAATAAAAAGACTCAAATTAAATATATTTGGGTATTTAAAATATTAATTATTTTAATATTTCATTAATAAGGTAATTTCTGGATCACCATTGTGTCATAAATAAATTATATTATTTAATGTCTAAAAATTATAAATAAAATACAATTATGTAAAAATTATTTTTATCTTTATATTGAATATTTATAGTGGAATTTATCTTATGTGTAACTCTATATTAAAACTGTTTTAGATATTAAACTTGGATTTTAACTCTTTTAACTCTTCCTTAAATAAAATAATAATATATGTCCTATTCTATTCCAAGTGGACCTAAATGATAATATTTTTTTTAATAAGGTTTTTTTTTTGTCGTGATACACTTATCTAATAGAATTCGGACATGTGTTAGGGTAAAAATAATATCATTTTTACCTTTAATTATCCTATTTACTTTTAACTGTGGTAAATAAAAGTAAAAAGTTACTATTCACCAAAAATTATTTTCATCTCATTGAACCACATTTTACTTACTAATATCAAGAATGTCTCTTGGATTTTTGAAATACAATTCACAGAAGCGGTAAAATTATGTTTTATGTGAATTTTCAAATGCTCCTGGGAGGTGGGTAAAAGACGGTAAAAAGTTCAATAATATTTTTTATATCTGAACTTATTATAAAATGACTCTAATGAATTAAATTAAACTTATTTAGGTATTATGTATCTATTTTTACCTAATATAAATTTAAATAAAATAAATAATTTTTTAAAAAAAAAGTCTGTTTTAACCAATAACATAGTGTTTTTAACTAATCTTCAAAAATTGAATGTTTTCAGAAAAATACCAAAAATTCACCCTAAGATAATTTCAATATTCCAAATTCAAAAAGAAAAATGAAGTCCATTTTTATAAATAAAATTTATAAAATCTTAAAAATTGGGTATTACTATTCATAACCACTAGTTTGATTGGTCATAGTGTGTTAAAATCTCGAAGTTGCGTACAATGCAAGCTATTGAATTATTCAAAGGGAAACATACCATGAAAGTTTGGGGTGTTACACCATTTAACCACATTTTACATACTAATGACAACCATGTATGTCGTATTTTTGAAATTCAATTCACAAAAGCGGTAAAATTACATTTTATGCAAATTTGGAAAAGCACTTAGAAGGTGGGTAAAAAGACGTTAAAATGTTCAATAGAATTTTATATATCTAATATTTTTATAAAATGACACAAATTAATTAAATTTCATTAATATAGGTATTATGTATATATTTTTACATTGAAAAAAAATTTAAACTTAAAAATAATTCTTTAAATATAAAGTCGGTTTTAATCAATAACGCATTGTTTTTCACTATTCATCAAAAATGGAAAGTTTTCAGAAAAATATTAAAAAAAATCTCTAAGATAAAAATGATATTCCAAATTAAAAAATGATGTCTATTTTAACAAATTAGAAACATAAAAGTTTCATTAATTAATTTTATAAGGAATTCCAATTGTCAAAACAAAAAGCTTTTTTTAAGAAATAATAACTATCAAAAGATTGAAACTTGTTAATGTCCAATTTCAATGTAAAATTACATACAATCGCCAACATTGGATTAAAGGGTAAAAATATAATCTATTAAAACATTAAAACCAATTAAAAAATAATATAACCATATAAATAAATTATATTAAAATGCGGTTTTGTATTAAAATACAGCATTTTTCAATATTCATTAAAATTTGATCATTATCAGAAAAATACAAAAATTTCATCCAAAGTAAATTTATGATGTCACAATTCTAAATAAGAATTTTATTTTTTTGAAAAATAAAATATACAAGTGACAAAAACTAGATTTAAAAATGTTTCTCCATTAAAAGGTGGTAAATCAACCTTTTAATTAATCTTAGAGTATTTATGCTTAAAATCATATTCATTCACATTTTAAGCCTCTAAAATTTATTGGATAAATGTAAAAACATTTAACAAACATGTGTAATCATATTATAGTAAGTTTTTTTCATTTCTATCAATACAACGACTATACGTTAACTACCATTTTAAATAATAATATTATATTGTTAGTGTGCAATGTAAGATTTCAAAGAAACTCGTTTTTGCATATTGGGTACACCATCAAACATAGCATCCTCTTTAAAGTATTAATTAATATTTAATTCAAAAATATTAATAAATATGAAAATGTCATATTCTTTTTTTACTTGGGATGTTATAGGGGTGGATCTTGAATCATGAGTTTGGAGCATATAAAAAGAATGTATAATTATTACATAAATAGAAAATACAATTTAATTTGGTTAAAAATAAATATAGTACAACCCGAAAGAATAAAGGTGGTTTGGGTAGAATTATTTACGGGTTATCAGCGTGGTATCGGGTGTACTTATGAGGGATTGTTGAGAGATAAGTGTTTTTATTATAATTTATGAATAATTAGGGAAGTGTGGGGGAGGTTAGAAATCATACCCCATCATTAGGTATTGCACAAAAAATGGCATAGCATAGAGGACATTCTTGAATAAAAGTGAAATGGAGTGGATCATTTACCTTATGTCGGTTGGTGTTCTCCACTTGTTATTAATGAACTGAATAAACAAATTAGGGTTATTAATTAATAATTACAGAACCTCTTATATATGTAAAATATTTAGAATAACTTTTTCATGTTCATTCAAGTCCTTTTTGATTGGTTATAAGGTTCAATTCCATTGTTTGGGTCGGTTTGCTTCCTTGGTTTTAATGATCGGTTCATGTTTGGAGAGACATGAATGATGAAGGTGGTTTTCCAAAATTGAAGTTATATTTTATTATTGAACATAAATATGTTTATATGGTTGAAAAATTAATTTGGTTACTTGATGTGAACTTGAATCATTATATAAAATTTTAGTGACGTCCTTTTGGGTTAATTGGCGGTTTTTGACCATAAAGAACACATTTTGTTTTATAAACTGAAACAATGTTTAAAAAAGTATTACATAACCATATATGAGGCATAATACATATATGATGGCTTTTTCAACCATGAAAATGGTTTCATGACCAAAATTGAAGACGGTAATGGAAATTGATAACTTGTCGTCCTTGATTGTGCTAAATTAACACGTCTCTAATGGTGTTTCCATTTCTTTTAAATAAAATATGGGGGAAGGAGAGAGGATAATGAATTATCCCATTATAATAATATAATTCTATTAATTTTATGTTACACGAGTTTTCATACCATTTGGGTGAAGGGAGGTGAGTAAAGAAACAATAAAAAAAGAACTTAAAGGAAATTAAAGAATTTGAATGAGGAATTTACCTCTCGAGTTTAACCCCTTCGAGAGCCTATTAAGAGGAGAGAATTTGGTATTTTGAAAAGACTAGGGGATTTTGTAAGTTGGGAAGGATCTTGGAAGGATATTTGGTCAGAATATTGGCAAATCACAAGGCTTGATAGGAGTGAAGAGAAGAGGGAGTGAGGGGGGCTATAGTGGAGGAGAAGAGGGTTTTTCATAATTTTTTAGTCATTAGATTATTAATTTCACTAAAATCCAAAAATAGAAATGATTCCATGACCAAATATAGTAAATGGGTCATGTGAATTCGAACCCAGGTTGGTGACATCATCCTTGATTCTAGTAATACTCTATTTAGCCTATAATGTATATATACCGTAAATTACTATATTTTACTATTCATCAAAAAATTGAAGTATTTCAGAAAAATCCCAAAAATTCACCCTAACCATTTTTTGACATGTATAGTCCAAAAATGAAATCCATTTCTCAAAAATAATTAATTAAATATTATTAATTCAATATTTAATTAAATTCACAATTTACTCAAAAAATAAAAATTTTAAAACATTAATATTCTTATTCCAAGATACATGTATATTGTACTCCCACTTGAATCATATTTATATATTATCATATTAAAGGTTAATATTCATTAGGTTAAGTTACTATTCATAAGGGTAAAATTACTATTCATAAGGGTATCATACTATTCACCAAAAATTATATTGGTCATGTTAGACTCCAAATAACATACTGATCGCAACTGTGGTTGTTAGATTTTCAAAATTCAAATCACATAAGTGACAAACTTATATTTAAAGGTACCATAGAACTTAATAGTTCATTATGTTGTGATTTCATCTGATTATATAACATAATTATACGCAGTAAATTTCCTTTGAAAAACATTGGGTCATTGCATTCTTCCCCCCTTAAGAAATTTTTCCCTCCAAATTTCGTTTTACATTCTAGGCCACAAACATGTGCACGTACTTTTCCTTTATTTCCTCATCCAGTTCCCATGTTTCCTTTTCATAATTATGGTTCCCCAATAGTACTTTGACTAGGTGATTAGTCTTGTTAGGATGAACTTTATCTCTACGATCCAAGATCTTCACTTGCTGCTCCTCATAAGAAAGATCATCCTCCAACTGAACCACCTTTGAGGAGAGTACATGTGAAGGTTTTGGTACGTAATTCCTTAAGAGGGATACATGAAAGACAAAGTGTATATTGGACACGGTAGGTATAAGTTCCAGTTGATTGGCCACAGGTCCCACTCGATCAAGGATCTTGAAGGGGCGATGTACCTGGTACATAGCTTCCATTTCTTCCCAAACCTCATAACCTTCTTCCACGGAGATATTCATAGAAATACCTTTTCTCCAATGTCAAACTCAAGGTCTCATCGACAATTGTCTGCATAACTCTTACTTCGACTTTGGGCTGCCTTGATATGTTACAATATGGTTTTTACCTTCTCCACCATTTCATCGACCATTTCATGTCCTAGCAGCTTATGCTCACTGACTTCATCCTAACATGTTGGTATACTTCACTTTTTTCCACAAAGGGCATCATTTTGTTCCATTCGGATGCTCGAGTGGAAACTATTTTTGTAGGAGAATTCAACCTATGGAAGATAGTGTTCCCATTATCCTTTGAATTCCATACAACATTCTCTCAACATATCTTCTAGTGTATAAATATTTTTCTCATATTGGACATCAGTTTGAGGAAGATATTTCATACTAAAGTTTCATTCAGTGCTTAAATCATGTTAGATACTTTTCCAAAACATCGATATGAATCTTAGATAACGATTAGATACAATAGATAGTGGTACTCCATGAAGTTTTACCACTACTTTGATGTAAATTGTTTCAAGTTGATCTAAAAAAAATCCTCTCGAATTATGATAAAGTGAGATGTCTTCGTAAGATGATCCAAAACAACCAATATAGCATTGTTTCCTCTGGATTTCCATGGAATTCCAGTGAAAAATTCCATGGTAATGTTTTCCCATTTCCATGATGGTATGAGTAGTGGTTTCATCGTCCCCTTATACTTTTGTCTCTCAGCCTTCACATGCTGACATACCAATCACTTTGACGTATATTCTATAATCTCTATTTTCATATTGTCCGGCCAAAAGTTTTCTCATAGATCTCAATACATTTTTGTGCTCCCTAGGTGGATATAGAAGGTTGATCTATGTGAGTTATTAAAAATCCCCTTCTTTAACTTTGGATTGGATGGTACACATTATCATGATCGAAATCTTATAACTCCTTCCTCATCAATATTGGAATCCGAGTATTTCCCATTTTAGATAGCTTCCACCCTTTTTATAATTTCCACATCTTGTCATTGAGAATATTTTATTTTCTCCATGAGTGATGGTTGAGCAATCTTTCGATAAAGTATTTATGATGTTCCTCCCTTAATTATTCCCATGTCCATCCTCTAAAAATCTAAAAATATAAGATCCTTTTCAATTCTCGTCATTGATAAATATACAAGATCATTTCTACTTAGAACATATACCTCCTTATTTTCCTTACTGGGATGGTAGTCGATTCAGTAATCATAATCCTTGATATTCTCTATCCATATTATCTAGCTCATATTAAGCTATTTTTGTGAGAATATATATTTGGGACTCTTATGGTCAGTATATACCTCACACTTATCCCCATAGAGATAATGCTGCAATATTTTATATGCAAAGATCACAGCTGCCAACTCCAGATCATGTGTAGGATAGTTTTTCTCACATATTTTCAGCTTCCATGAGGCATAGAATATCACATTATCATTTTTCATCAGCACACATCATAATACCTTCTTTAAATCATCATTGTAAACCACAAATAGTTCTTCACTTGTTGGGAGTGTGAGTATCAGTGCAGTGATTTGCCACTTTTTCAACTCCTTAAAATAGTCTTCACATTCCTGAGTCTAGAAAAACATTACTACCTTTTGTGTAAGCTTGTTCATTGGGTTTGTTAATCATGAAATTTATTTTACAAATTTTCTCTAATACCTAGTTAGACCAAAAAAAGCTACGGATCTCCATTACAGATGTTGGTCTATGTGACTCTTCAATTTCCTTTGTCATGAAAGGGTCCACATATATCCCTTTTATGGTGATGACATGTCCCATGAATGATACTTCCTCCTTCTAGAACAAACATTTACTTTACTTATCATGCAACTTATCCCTTTGCAAAGTCTTTAACACAGTATTCAAATGCTCCTCAGGTTCCTCCTTTCTCTTGGAGTATATCATAATATCATTAATAAAGACTACCACAAATTTGTCGAGGTAAACTCTAAAGACTTTATTAATTAAATCCATGCAAATTTATGGATAATTATTGAGTGTGAAGGGCATCACTATGAACTCAGAGTGTCTAGACCGCATTTTAAAGGTATTATTGGGAATATCTTGCTTCATCACCTTTAATTGGTGGTATCCCAACCGAAGGTCTGCCTTAGAGAAATAACTGGTCCCAGGAAGCTGATCGAACAAATCATCTATCTGTGGAAGTGGATACATGTTATTTATCATGATTTTATTTTTCTCACGATAATCAATGCCGAGAAGCATTGATCTGTCCTTCTTCTTGACAAAGAGGACTGACGTTCCCCACGATGAAGCACTCGGGCGTATAAAACCCTTCTTCAGATTCTCCTAAAACTTCTTCTTTAGCTCTTCCATCTCTATGATGGAAATTCGTTAGGGTTTCTTTGATATAGGAAGAAATCCAGGAATGAGTTCAATTGAGAACTCAACCTCTCAGTCTAGAGGAATTCCAATAAATTCTTCATGGAATACATTAGTGTAATCCCTCACTATAGAAATGTATTCAATCCTGGTTCTCTCCTTTTTTCAATCATTTGAGCTAGATTTTCTTATTCATAAGTAAAAAATATCCACACATGAGACGATGATTCAAAAGGTGATTCATATTTCTCCTTACACTTGTTGAGAATCGGAGGATGCTTCGGGATGTGAAGAGTGATATCCCTTTTCGGACAGTTGATATTTTCATTGTATAAAGATAGAAAAATCCATTCCCAAGATAGCATCAAACTCCACTAAAGGATGTATGAAGAGATTTGGTGGGAGGTTTTGTACACAAACATTAACTGGGGAGGATTTATAAACCATGAATGAAATTATTTCCCCATCTATTTCTCTCACAGATATCATGTCCTCTAAATTTTGAGGCGGTGTTTAAATAGTTCTACAAAACTTGCAAGATATTAAAGAATGTGTAGAACCAAAATCAAATAGTACATTCACTATTCTTGAATAAATAACTAGTTTACCTGTCACCACATCTTTTTTCGGCTCCACATTAGTAGTAGTGATAGAATAAGCCCTTCCTTTTTTCCTTGGAGGTTTTTGTCGATTGCCTCTGACAACCCTCGGCTTTCGGAATTTGATCTCATAATCTCATTCTCCTTGCAGTTGTAACACTACACCACTGGCTAAGCATTGATCTGAACCTTCCTTTATTCTTCCACATTAGCCGGATTTTTCATATCCCTTCAGTAGTTCTTGTCCACATGACCTAGAATTCCACATTTGACGTAATTCCTGGTTCCCTATAGATAGTTCATAGGATGCTTCATACCACAACCTTTACAAGTGGGATATTCGGGCTTCTTTCCATCATGGGATTTGTTTGTTGAACCACCCATGTTGTTCTCCATTTTCCAATTCTTGTCATCGGGCCCATGATACCACTGAGAGTCTCCAATCCCCATTTCCACCTTGAGGGAACAACAGAAAATCTACTCATAATTTTCAAAGTCTCAAATACCCAACACCTTCCGTAAACTCAGCTTTATCCTGCTAAAGAAGAGGTACACCTTGATTTTGGTGTTCATGAAAAAGCCAGAACCGTACCTTGAAAGTCCTGTAAATTTTTCTTCATATTCCCCGATGGAATCATCTTACATTTCTTGAGACTGAGGAACTCTCTTTCCATCTTGAGACGGAGGGTGCAAGGAAAATATTTGTTGAAAAACATCCTCCTGAATTCCTCCCAATCCATGGAATCAATTTCATCTTGGGGATTCTTATTCTTGATCAGTGTCCACCACTGATCTGCTTCCCACTAAAAACGATAGACCACTAGTAAAACATTCTCTTCTTCAGAGAACTGGAGGATGGATAATATCTTTCTATTGGAGTTAATCCACTATTCCATGGGGATGGTATCAGAAGATTCCCTAAACATGGGAGGACTTTACCACATGAAGGATTCTATGGAAACATCCTCTTTCCTTGGAGGAGGAGGTAGTTCCACATGATTCAAGTTATTGTTCATAACTTGACCCAATTGAGAAAGTACTGTAATAAAGTTTTTAGCACTCATTCCCATCTTATCTGGAATATCATTAAGTCATTCTTCACATTGCCTATCACATTGGTTATAGGAATGAGTTCTTCTATTTCCCTACATTAACAAAGAAAAATAACATACAATTATCGGGCTTGAATACTTCACTATTGAACATAAAAAAGGAAACTTTTAAACATAAAAGGATAAACTTTTAAAGGAGAAGTATATCCTAACTTGTGATTCCTTAGGTTTAAATCTACATTATCCTAAACATATTTCTTAACTTGAATTCTTATGGGCTTTTTTTTCCCTTAATAATGTTTTTTACTAAGCTCATGAATCTACCAAAGCATATCCCCCAGGAGTGTCAATACCAATAGTGTAGAAAGTACTGTTGTTGTTTACTAGGATAACCCATGTCAAGCTCGAAACTCCTTGTCATATTTTTCACTCCTAGGTACATCTGTGACATAGCTGCCACTACCTATTTTTATCTAGATAGGGACGTATTTTCGTGATAAACCACTTATTTTATACATACCAAAACTTAAGGGTGTTTTCTTGTACTTTGTCTCATACTTAATTTTCTCACTAAGGTACTCTATTCCTAATCTCTAAAAATAATTAAGCCATCCTCTGATACCAACTATAGAGACTGTATCCTCTTACATATAATAATACATGATTTTAATCATAATTATACATCAAAGTACAATCCAAGGATCATGAAGTCTAGTGTCTTGGAATACTAGGAACATAAAACTAGAAACGTGGAACTAAATAATACATTTATTTTTTTAGTATTCATATAAATCCCCTAACTTCCATTGTTCTCATAAGTCTTCATAGTATAACCTAGTGATTACATTAACAAAGGGATGAGCTAAAATACCAGTAAGGAAATAAGAATAAAAATAAATCCATAGCACATGGGTTAGGAACATGACATAATGAAATTAAAAGGCATGTAACATAAGGGATCATAAAATATAAACATGGTGTCATATAAACATGGAATCGTAGAAATGTGTAAAAAACATAAAACCTGAATTTAGTACGAGTTAAGGATAACCACCAATACCATTTACTATAGTATCCAAATCCAAGGCTAACAGCCAAGACTGTTGCACATAGTAGAACAAGCCAAGGATAACCATAGAGACTATCGCACATAATGTCTCTTGAGACTCAAATATACCCAATGCATTGGAGCACTATCTGGGTGAACATATATTACATTTCACAAATATTTTTCCACATAAATAATCTTACATAAACATAAGGGTTACCCATTGAAGGAATTGGGTACCACAATCATGACATAAAGAATAACCAATGGGCGTATCATGAAAGTGTACATGAAAAAAAGGAATTAGAACATAAATGGATTTTCATAAGGTAAAATAGGCATATATCATGGTATGTGATTTCAAACTGAATTTACAATATATAAGAAATGTATTTGATAAATTTTAGCATTAAAACATTTTTGTTCAGTTTTGAGGAAAATACTACAGAGCCTTTAAAATTGAAAAGAGAACAATATTTTATATAAAACCATAAGTGAACCAAGAAGTTTATCATAATAAAATGAATTATTTTATAAATAAAATTTTTCCTTAAAATAGATGATACAGTACACTTGAAATTTAGTAAAAAATTGGGAAGTTCCCTTAAAATGAGTTTGATTGTTATGAAGTATCAAGGAGGGAACCAAATAAAAGCATGTATATCCCAAAAAGATAATGAGGGATAGATCCTAAAACATTATTTTAGAGAATATAAAAATAATGTATAACTTTTACATAAAAATAAAAAGACAACTTCATTTGGGTAAAAATAATGATAGAGAAACCAAAAGGAATAAATGTGGTTCGGGTAGGATTCCTTACTGATTATCGGCATGGTATTGGGTGTACTTAAGAGGGATTATTTAGAGATAAAGTGGTTTCTAAACATATATAAATCATTATGGAAGTAGGTGGGATTTTTGAAATCATACCCCGTCAATAGGTATTGCACATAAAATGGAATAGCATTTAGCACATTCTTGAATAAAAGTGAAATTGAGAGGATCCCTTACCTTAAGTCTGTAGGTGTTCTCCACTTGTTATTAATGACCTTAATAAACAAATTATTTTTATTAATTAATACATACAGAACCTCTTCTATATTTAAAATATTTATTATTACCTTTTTATGTTCATTTTAGACCATTTTGATTGGTTATAAGGTTGTATTTCATTATTTTGGTCTGCTTGCTTCCTTAGTTTTAATGATCGGTTCATGTTCAGATAATTATGTATGATGAAGGTGGTTGTCCAGAATTGAAGTTATATTTTATTATTGAACTTCCAGATATTTATATGGTTGAAAATTTAATTTGGTTACATGAATTAAATTTGAATGATTACATAAAATTTAGTGACAACCTTTTTGGTTAATTGGCATTTTTGACCACAATGAACACATTTTGTTTTATAAACCAAAACCATGTTACCCAAAGGATTCAAGAACCATAGATCATGAATAATACATATATTATGGTTTGTTTCGACCATGAAATTGGTTTCATGACCATAATTTAAGACAGTATTGTAAATTGATAACTCGTCATCCTTGATTGTGCAAAATTATTACATCTCAAATGATCCTTCCATTTCCTTAAAATAAAAGATGGGTAATAGAGGGAGGATAATGAATTATCCCATTAGTATAATGTAATTCAATTACTTTTATGTTACTAGATTTCTCATACCATTTTGGTGAAGCTAGGTGAGGAACGAAAAAAGAAAATAAAACAACATAAAAGAAATAAAAAATTGGAAAGAGAAATTTACCTCTTGAGTTTAACTCCTTTGAAAGCCTATTAAGAAGAGGGGATCTGGTGAATTGAAGATAATAGGGGCTATTGTACTTTTCAATGTCACTTGGGAGGATATCTGGTCAGAATATTGGCATAAAAAGGCTTGAGAGGAGTGAAGAGAAGATGGAGTGAGGAGGGTTATAGTGGTGGAGAGGAGGGTTTTTCATAATTTTTTAATCATTAGTTTATTAATATCCTTAAAATCTAGAAATAGAGATGATTCCATGTCCAAAAATGGTAAATAGGTCATGTTTATTCGAACCAAGAGTGGTGACATCATCCATGATTCTATTAATAGTCTATTTATCTTATAATGTATATATACGGTAAATTGTCGTATTTTACTATTCATCAAAAAATTCAAATACTTTAGAACAATCTCAAAAACTCACCGTAACCATTTTTCAACATTTAGAATAAAAAAATGAAATCCAATTTTCAAAAATAATTTTCTAAATATTCTTAATTTAATATTTAATTAAAATCAAAATTTACTCGGAAAATAAAAATTTTAAAAAATTTATTTTCTAATTCCAAGATATGGGTATATCGTACTCCCACTTGAATCTTATTTTTATACTGTCATAGTTAAGTTTACTATTAATTAGGGAATTTCACTATTCATAAGGGTATGTTACTATTCACTAAAAATTATTTTGGTCATATTAGACTCCAAATAACTTACTGATCACAACCATGTATGTCATATTTTCGAAATTCAAATCACAGAAGTGACAAACTTGTGTTTAAAGGTCACATAGGACTTAGTAGTTCATTGTGATGTGATTTCATGTGATTATATGACATAATTATAAGAATTAAAGTTACATTGAAAAATATTGGGTCGTTACGATAATTATATTTTTGTTGTAGTGGATTTCCTTTTGAAATAAAAACATATCATTTATATTAGATAATGTTTCTCACTTGATTAGATTACTGGGTTATACATTAATTATGTCTGAAGGATTAATGTAGTACAACTCTCAATTGTATTTTATAGAAATTTGAGGATTACCATTATGTTTTTGATAATTATTCAATAAGAACTGAATACATATTTGAACTTTAACATTGCAAGTCATTATTAGACTGATGTTCAATATTAGAGTTCCCTTTTAATACTAGAATATATTTTTATAGAGCCTTCTCTAGATTTCAAAGGTGGTTGGGCTCAAGAACATTCCCTAATTGATTTTTCTTACAAAAATATCTTCCAATCAAGAATTCGGATAGCTCCTTATGATGTCAAATACAATAAAGTGCATAACTTCAATGTGTTGGGATAAATTTGGAGAACAAGATATCTTGGGAAATAATCTAGCTGAGTAAGTTATAGGGATGATTAGAGTCATTCAACAGAACATCAAGGAGCCTCAAAATATATAGAATATTTTTGTTAAAAAACATCACTAAGATCTGGAATTTGATGTTTTTGAAAAGGTATTTCAATGAATATGTCATTACAATAAATAAAGGAGATATGAAAAGAAGTTAAATATCATCCCTATATAGTGGACCCTCAAAAACTCTTCATCATATTAGGAAGGTTTCTTATTACTAGTTTCTTCTACTAAATCTATCTCAAGTACACAATGTGTTCCATGTATCTCTCTAGAGGAAGTACATAGGTAATTCTTCACAAATACATAGCTCATAGGTCAGAACACTAGAGAATAATATATCATATATGGAACAACTTTTTAAGATTCATGATCAGAGATATAAAGTGTTGTGGAACAAGATCACTCATCTGGTCAGTGTTTTGTGGTTAAAGCATAAATTTGAGGAAGCTACATGGTAACATGAGGATGTGGTGGGGTAGAAATATGCTCATTTATGTGTATTATAGTGATGGAATTAAATGGGATATATTCTTATAAGGGGGTATAATTTTACACCCTCATATTTATTATTTATTTATCTTTAAGAAAATTTGATGTCTTTGATATAATTCTATACATGCAACTCTGAGTTTTAACAAACTATGATATACTATTGAAATATAAAAATTAATTATGATATTTATAACCACACTTTCGTATTGGATGGTATTAATAGGACCATGAAAATTAGGAGAAAATATTTTTTACACATGTATAAAATGGCTTCATTATTTATCAATTGGTTATAAATGAAAATAAACGTATTTTAAAGTAAAAGTGATAATTTTTTGAAAAGCTAATTTGATGAACCTAATGTATTTTTTGTCATAAAAAATTAAATTAATCACTATTTATTATTTATTTTAATGAAATTTTTAAATAATATATTAAATTAAATATTTAAACATATATATGTAATGGTTTTTAATAGCAATGTAATGAGAATAAATTCAGATTGGTGTTTAACAATAAAATTTTCTAAAAACATTTTTTATTGTGCATCACATTATTATATTAAAATGAATTTATTAAACTTATAGTAATTTAATTTAATAAAAAATCCACATTTATATTCGGAATTTCTAAATTTAGTAATTAGTCCACTTTTAGTTTTGGTCATAATGAATTGTAACTGCAGAAAAAATTTGTTACCATGGTTAGGTAAAAAGGGAATGAAAAGTTGGATAAAGTAAAATATAAGGTTTAAAATATAACATAAACTTTCTTAAATTTTATATTTTGAATATATATATAATTTTAACTTATCTTATATTATAATTTGGGTTTCCTTGATTCCACTTTCACTTTAATATGGCATTATTATATTTTAATGTGTTACATATTTACATGTTTTCCAACCAGCTCACTTATATAAGGGAACAGCATATCCTATCTTCTTCACACATCTTTGAGAAATCTATTCTATCTGAGACAAACCCAAATATATTCTAAAACTACCTAGGCATATTTTAGAGGATCTGGTGCTCTTTAAATACCAACGCAAGGGACCTTAATAAGAGATTGTAATAATGTTTCTAAAAGGAGGGGAAATTATCTTCACGGAATACTTTTATGTTTATTTATGCTTATACCTCATCTAAATAACCTATAACCAAATTAATATGATGAAAATGTATCATTATTATATTAATCATTTTTATTTTAATGGTATATCCATTTTATACCATCATTCCATCCTATGGGAAATGATAATGTCATTCGTGTGAACATGTGGACTTACACCTCCACGAAGTGTTGTAATTAATTTTTCTTATCCCCCATACATGGACAGTAATATGGATTGGTTTAATTCATATATATTATATTATTATATGAAAAAGGTATTATATTATATATAATTCATTCATTCCATTAATTGAAAAATTAAAATATTACTCGTGTGTATGTACACACTACCGTCTTTATGAAGTGATGTAATTCATTTTTCATCACCACTATAAATGAATGGATATAAAAGGGTATAAAATGAATAAATACGGTACATATAATATGTATAATATTTTTCTAGATGATGATACCATTTCCAAAGATAAGTACCAGAACCGTGGAACAAAATCATGAATGGAAAATAAAATATTTCCCCCGAAATGAGGATTTTAATGAAAAATTGACAATAAATGGGTAATTATAAATTGAAATGGATTTTTAAATTGTTTGAATACTACCAATATTTTTCTATTATATATTAATGATAATATAAAAAATCTATTAAACATGGTTTTAAGAATGAGTTTGAATAAGTATAATACCACAGGTAAGCGTTCATGTTACAATTTCATTTCTTTTCAAGATCATTTATGTAAAATTTAATTTTAGGAAAATTATTTAATACTTATTCTTTAAACAATACATATTTTACTATCCTATGGTTTCTTAGGGGGTCTTCATTTTTTCATTTCAATATCCACACTTCAGAACAAAAAATGATTACTAAAAATATTAAGAAAAGTATACCTCATTTCCCCTTAGGTTAATGAAAGTTTTCTTCCATGTCCATTTTATTTACAATTATTTCAAGACAATTATTTTCTATGATAAAATTAATATTTTAGTTCATTTTTAAATACATTTGAATTAAATATTAATTTTTTAAAGGCTGTTTTTTTTTCAAAACAAGGTAGTGTTGGAGTTTTTACTAAAAGTGTAAAAGGAATATTTATTTTAACATTTACTTAATGAACAAATTTTCATGTTATCAAGTCCATTATTTTAATTGAAGTTCCATTTATAAATTTCCAATTTTTTAAATGAAAATACTTTTTTTAATATTTGATAAATTATTAGTTTTAATGTGGCCTAAGGAAAATGATATTTTCTCACGTTTTCAAAATATTGTTCAAAAGAACTTTTAATGGTGGTTTCCATGTATGTGAACATCCTTTAATGTATCTTATAATTCACTAAGGATATGATCTAATGAAACTATCCATGTTATTTTTCTAGATGGTTTATTATTATGTGTTAATGAAATTTTTATAAAATATTTTTTCTTTCATTGGTTATGCTATGATGAAGTGATGAATGTATTAATGATCTTAGGAAACGCATGTATATGATTATCATTATGTCATTGGTGGATCTGTTAAATCTCTCGATTGTATTGGTTAATGAGTGATATATTATGAAATAATATGAATTTTAATTGGGAGTGAACATAGTTTGGTAAAGGAATTTTTCTACTTTTATAGTCTTGGGAGTGAACCCTGATAAAGGAAATAATGGAATGGTGAGTAAAGTCAAACATCTATGGGACTTTTTCCACTATGATATTCTTGGTAATTATACAAAAATAATGTAATTATTTAATATTCTTTTTATTATTCCACGCAATTCCTATGAAATGTTCTTATGCGTATGATATTCTCTCAAGGATCATGATTTTTTAATAATGATTCCTAACTATTATGACTAACATCTTTTGAAATGATAAATACTTATTCCATGGGTCATGATTTATGATCTATGAGATATTTGGTATGAAATTATTTATATTATAATAATGATCTCAAAACCTTATGTGTATATTTTGTTTTCATATGGTCATCAATTTTTTCTCTCATGCTTATGCTTATTGATCGTCCAAGACCACCCCTTATAATGTTTCCATTTTCCAAGGTTTTGAAGAATGGTTTTATGTAATAAATTTCTAATAATAGTAAATTTAGTGAAAAAGTTTTGGTAGATATTGGATGTATACATTTAAATAAGATAATTATGTTTTTAGTAACAAAATATACATAAACATTATTATCCTAGGGCATTAATTATTATGGAATGTATTGAATATTCATCTAAATTGATGTAATGTATATGCATGTTATAATAAGGTTTAGTCAAGGTAGTGGGGGATATTTGGTTTTTATTAACGTGGATTGTTCCTTTTTTTCTTCATCATATGGTATAATCCTATTTAAGAGGTATATCCCATTGTCATGAGTGTTTATAGATGATGTTTTTTAAGATTATCATAGTCAAACTCTTGATTAGTTTTTTGGAAATAGGTTTGTTTTTCTATAGGTATATATTGAGAGTGTGTTTTAGTGGTATTCAATTCTTTATAGGCTTTGATCTAATTATTTTCTATGAGAATCATTTGCGAGTTATCTAATGTAATTTTAATGGGCTTTTCGGGTTCATTAAGTTGTGATTTTTTGGTGTTGAACTCATATGGAGGATGTTTGAGGTGGAAGTGGTCATGATAGAGCTAAATTAAAACTTTTGGATGAATTCATTGAGTGAATGATGTAACACACTATGAACATGACTTGGTATGATTTAGTGTAATTTTGATATGTGAATATTCATAGCATGAAGTCTAAAGTCACAGTTTGAATGATTTAACGGTTTCCAATATCCATGCATGGTTATTTTTTGTTGATTTTTTACTCAAATAATTAATGGCGTAAAATCCCTTATCGCACAATTATTGAAGTTTTATAGGACTAGAAATAAGTTCCATAACCCCTCTAATTTCCCTCATTATTCTTTTGTCTCTCTTTATTTTTTTAGAGAACCATAACAATATTTAGGTTTTATTCTATCCCATTTCATATGGATTTGTTCATTGGCTTAAATGTATTTATATTTTTTCATCCAGGGTAATTATTTCTCTTTCACCCTGGTTTGATTCTGTCTCTCCCATGAAATGCATGGGCAGTAGATCTGGTTCATGATGAGGTATTTTGGGATGTGATTTTTATGGGGGAATGATTATAGTTATGTTTTTCTATTTTCCTCTCATGTGAATTAGATCTAATAGAGTCCATATTCTCCTTTATCTCATCAATTTCAAAGATATTGTGAAGTAACAATTGAGGAAGAGGATTTTGAGACTTATCTTCTATCTTCTACAAATAATATTACTATTTTTATTATTTTGTTTTTCACCTAGTATTCTATAATAATTTATTTGGTTTTTTTTATGGGGAATGGGGGAGAACCTATGAAAACCCATTGTTAATGGTGAATGAAAATTAAATAATAATGGTAACACATTAAAAAGTGTTAAAAGGGGAAATGTGGTGTTTTATATGGTTTATGATATTAATTATATTTAAATGGGTTGATTTCTATTGATTTATATATTTTAAATTTGATTGTATTATTTTATTTTGAAACATAATAACTTTTTCACCACCATAAATAGAGAATTACTTAAACATTATAAATGATAAAGATGTTGGATGAAATATGTATTCTAGACTAAAAATGTTGATAATGATTGTTTATAAATGGTGAGTTATGGGTAAATTATTTTCCATTGATTGTTGATGAGGATATTTCATGGGTTAATTTAGGTAATGAAAAAACATAATAATTTCATTGTCAATAAGAATAATAAATTGTTAGGGAAACATATATTGGGAGGAAATAAATATATGGAAATTTGTTATAAATTTTTTATGTTATGAGTGGGTGAGTATGGATGAAATAATAATATTGGAATAGAAATTAATAGATTTGATAGTTTTGGGTCAAATTATTTGGTTTACTTATGTTAATTATTGACACAGTGAGTTTAATGATGTTGTCGAAACTATAAATGATATTATGTTACTAATATGGCGAATTTGAATTTTTGATTATGTGGAATTATTCCTTACTCATTTTTTGGTTTTTCTAGTTATGGTATTATTACATTTAAATTATTTCATACTCAATTTTTTTTTATATGATTGAGGTGGTGTTGATGATGTGATATAGGGAAAGGATAATTTATGCGATGGAAATTCATGGAATGATGATGATATATAGTGAGGGTCTTTCATAGTAGGGAGAGGGTAAAAGATTGAGGCCCAATTTGTTTATGATACACTACCACAAATGAGAGTATCTCTTGGTCAGTGATGTACATAGAAATAATAGGTCTTGATGTTGATATGCTTCAGGTTTACATTACCATACCAATGAATTTTTGGGAGGATATATATTGTTTGTTCTATATGATGACATGTGTGGTTAGTGTCATGGGATGATATGTGTTGTTGGTTCTAGAATATGATATGTGTAGTTAGTGATCCGCATTGTGGTATGTGGTTGGTTATAAGAGATACGATATATGGTTGGTGTTGTTATTGGTGTACTTTGATGGTAGTGGAATGTTAAATCTTGGTGGTAGATGATATGTTGTTTTTGTTATTTCAAACATGCATCCCTGCACATAGCAAGGAGGTGATCCAAATGACATAAAACCATTTTGAGTTGGATATCCCTTGCGATGGTATGTATGATTTGAGATAAATTCCATTCAATCTTGATGGTGTTGATAGTGCTGATGGAGGTTATAGAGTTGATAATATTCTTAGTGAAAATATTGGTGATAAAAGGATTAATGTTGGTGTAGTTAAAATGATAATGTTTCCTGTACCCATTATTCTTGTTTACCCACGTATATATGTTTGATTTTTTCTTACTTGGATGATATCACTCTTTCTAAATATTTCATATTCATTGAACATAGATTTTTATCAGTCTATAAGGATGATCCTACCAATTACTCCCATGTGATCACCCTAACATAGTTTTCTAGGGTGTTTAGGATGTTATGATAGTAATTAGAGATTATTTTTCGGTATAAAGGTGAGTGATGGATGATATTTAGATTATTATAGGTTTTCTTGCATATAAATTAGGTTTTTTCAATGGAATTTACTTGAAATTTAGGTTATGGTATTGAAGATTATAGATTTATAGTCTCTTTTTACTTATATTCATTTTTCTATGTGGTTGTTTATATCATATTTATTATGAATTAAGAGTTCAATTCCTCTAATTTGATTGTTTTTATACCCTTTATTCTAGTCACCAACTCGGGGCCTACTAGAGGATAGACTTGGCGTCACACTTTCTCATTATTTTGGGTCTGGGAGTGGTACCAGTAGGGGGGATTGTGAACAAAAATATAGTCACCAAAAAATATTACATATAGAATTATTGAATTGCACATCATGAATTTTATCAAAGTAACTCAACCACATAAGTTTTAATACAATAATTTTATTTTCTCAACAACTCTATAATAATACATATATTCATATCAAGTTATATTGTCTAATGCATTGGGATAATAGTATGTTATTATAGTTAACAAAAGAACCTCATGTTTTGTTCTCATGTTCTTTTATCAATCAATTTAAAAAAAGTATACCATTTGATAACCAGTGATTTGCATTCAAAAAACACATAAGAGGGACCAAAATCCAATGGTCTTATTTATTGAGTGAAAATTTCAATAGGGAAACTGAATACCTAAAATATAAAATAATATTAAAATTAAATGAAAATTTATTTTTAAATTTAATAAAATAATTACCATAACTATGATTTCAACCAAGCCAAGAACTCATTTCTATGAAAACCCTATCTCATTCTCAAAGTTAATGAATGAATAATTTGAAATATAATTTTTATGTTCTCTAAATTAAGAGATACCAAGATTTTAATACTAGTAAGTCAGTGAGGTGGGTGTGAAATTGATAGTGGATGTAAAGGAGGCAGTGGAAAAAGGGGAGATTAGGGTTTCAGGAACCACTAATAGAAAAATGTGAAATAGTGGACACCAAAAGATGTTTCTATTGGAATTGAGAGGACACCAAACAACCACTTGTAGTGGTCATAATTTATTTATCATTAATGGTAATTAGAGACTGCCACCAGTGGTCTCTAATGTAATTTATATAGAGACCCCGTTGGTGGTTTCTAATATTAAAATTAGTGACTGCCAAATGATGGAGATATGTGTTGTCAAAATTATATGTGTGTGGTTTTGAAACATTTTTTAAGAAATATTTAGTTAACAAAAATTCATCTTGAGGCACAAAATATACCATTATAGGATATCCAAACGAAACAAGGGTATTTTTCCTAAATGATTCCTTAAATAAAAATTTCATAGTGGTGAGATTAATTAGATTCCATGATATGGATCACATATCTAAAATATATCATGGGAAAGAGATATAACTTGATGAATTTATGACCTAGGATATAGAAGATTTGGAACATTAATAGATTTTATAGGACCCATATAAGAGGATGTTCTAGGGACACATGTACTGTGTTGGATTATAATGTAGGTTATAAAATTAAAACGATACAGTTTTATAGCCAATGGGGATGGTGACTCATTATTAGTTGAAAATAATGATCATGTAACCTACAAGGAAGAAGTATGTATTATATAAGATACTAAATGGAATGAATCCATGATTTATAAAATATATTCCATATACCAAAACCGATTTTATATTGTTATAGATCCTATAGATTATTTGAAGGCTATTAGTTACAAATGGGTATTCAAGAAGAAATTGTACATGGATGGACCTGTCAGTACCTGTAAGGCACGACTGGTTGTAAAGGGGTTTAAACAACATAAATTAATTGACTATGAATAAACTTTTTCACTAGTTTTTATGATTAAATCAACTAAAATTATTCTCACCATATTTTTATTTAATGATTATGAGGTTTGGTATATCTATGTCAAAACAGCCTTCCTTAACATGATATTTTTGGAAGATGTGTATCTGACACAACTAGAATGGTTTTGACCCCAAAAGGATTCCAAAAGGTAAGCAAGTTGTAGAGATCCATTTAGGGATTTTGTAAAGAATACATTTCATGCAATAATCATTTTGCTGAAGCCATAATAGAATTTGGTTTCATCAATAATGAATGTGATCCATGTGTATATAAGAGGTTTAGTGGGATTGTTTCCATTTTTATGATAGTTTAGAAAAAAATATTACTTATTATAGGAAAAATAAAAAACTTATGGTATATTAAATACTGGTTAAAAACTGCTTCCAAATAACAGAATTTGGATAACTAACCTACATTCTTGGTATTAAGTTTCATCATGATAGATCCAACATACTTCTTGGATTTTGTTAATATAGGTAAATTAAAAATTCACTGAAGATATTATGTATTGAACAATTCCAAAGGGGATTGGTGTTATTGTCACATGGAATTCATATCTAAAAGAAACTTTATCCACAAACACATAAGGAGAGACAAAATATGGATAGTATTCCATGAACATCAATGATTGGGTCATTATATTTTATGTTATATATAATGTAAGATGACACCTATGAATTAAGTGCAATGGGAATATATCAAGTGGACCTAGGTTACCACCATTGTATTGAATTCATTTCTATCCTTAGGTATTTTTGGTTTTCTATTATCTGGAAGATATGTGGATTTAGTCATCAGGGGATATGAAAATTCTATTTTCCAAACAGTTAAAGATGATCTGAAATCATATTTGCTATAAAATTTTACTCTCAATGGGGGGTTTGTGAGCTAGAATAGGTCAAAAAACAAAGGACATTGATTCTATAGTAGATTTATATTCAATTGTGGCTTATAAAGAAGCTAATTATGTTTTTTACACATAAAACTTCATCAGTGCCCTTTACGTATAACCTACGAAGTAAATCCCCATCACACTCTATTGTGATAATACTATAGTAGTGGATCTTGAAAGATCCAAGGTCACATTAGTAGATGAATCACATAGTTCATAAAAATCATAACATGAGGGATTCTTCATAGAGAGGTGAAGTAATAGAAAGAAATGTTTCCATAGTAAAAAACTTGGAGAACCAATTATCTAAAGTGTTGGATTAGAAAAAACATGATCATCATGTGAGATCTAGCATACTAGAGGTTGATAGAAGTGATATCTAATACAAATGAGAGTCGATTGGAGGTGTTGTTATAGATAAAACTATTTTTAATTTATATTGAATGAATATTGAATGAATCAAACCTTAATAAAATGTCTTATTACATGTTATTCATTATTATATGTGACTCTAATGTAATAAAATCTTAGATTATTTATCATAATGAAATCATCATAGTTGTTCAGTACTATAGGGAGAACGTTGAGATTCTATGCAATATTATTAATTATTTTTCTATAGTAGGATAAAATTGTATGATTGGACACATAGTTTAATGAATATTAGGTTCAAGTACATGATATTGGATGACACAGTGCTCCTGAACATTATAGTTGGTAATTTATAAGATGAGATATTATGAGAAGAGACCCAGTAGTATGAATTCCACATATTTTCATGTCATTGGATATTCCTATCTATGAGAGTGTGTAATGATCCTTATACTTTAAGGTTATTATTAATACCTATCAGTAATCACATAGTTTAATGTACTAGAAAAAAAATGTAACATCGTAAATTCACAAGTTTAATATGTTTAGTGTATCATGAATGATATATTACTAATGAGTATGTCAATGATTTGTGCCTTCCATCTTAATGGAAGATAATTTCTTCACTCTTTCATTGAAATGGGATAGTCACATTACACTCCATGGGTATCGTGTATATATGAGTTCCTCTTAGATATTCAAAGAAGGACATATGAAGCATATAGCCTAATGACAAGGGTGTGAAACCATATTGATGAGATATTGAGGAAAAGGGATTATATTACACATTGAGAAGTTGTTTTTGGTAGTTACCATTACGAAATATCTTCATCCTTTGTGGGTTCCATGACTCTTTTTTAGATAGTAATCATGGACTTTTGGAATGTGCATCTAATGCCACTAAGGAAGAGTCCTAAATGGTCACACAAAAATAGTTTTCATTGATCTTGTTTTAATGTTATTTATATTTTACTTTTGGGAAAAATACTGTTCTCTAAACAAATAAGTAATATTTATTAATGATTTATTAATTGATCACATATATTAAAGTAATATTTATTTTCAATTTAATTGTTTAATTATGTGATTATATAATATTTCTTTATCTCATGTTATTTACAAGGTAATTATATAATTATTTATTAAATGAATACATAATTTTTTTAGCTACAAAAATATTAAATAAATACTTTTTCATCAAAATTTGAATAAAATATTAATTTATTTTACTTAATGAATAATGATTATTTAAATACTTATTTGTGGATTCAATAAATGATAAAGAGAATGTATAGATCGAGTATCAATTCTAATGATAATTATTTTTTACGAGAATATAGAATAATATTTTTCATTACATGGTTTTGTGCACATCATAAGTAAAATAATAATATTATTATTATTTACCTGAAATGGAGTTAATTGGGAAATAATTCATGGTTAAGGGTCCTTGTGTAATTAATTACAATTAAACACTAGATTTAGGACTATTTATAGACTGATGTGTCAATCATAGAGAGGTAAATCGTTGTGTATAATTATTTCCTCCAATGAAATCTCTCATCCTCTTTCCTCTCAAGACCGAGAAAACAAGAGAGATTTCTTCAAGCTACAATGGACTTAAATCGATAAAGGAAATCAAGAGAAGATGATCAAATGGTCGTGGTAAAACCTAGAAATTCATCAGTATTCTTCAGATATAGAAGGATCACATGTGGATCACTAAGAGGGTGGAACTACATTGGGTCCTCGCTACACAATGACAACACACCTATCACATTTGAATGATAAACATCATCATCGAAGGAAGATCTCATGACCGAGGTAATATTTCTTCTTTTATTTTTAAATTAATTGTAAATAAAACTAAAAAGATACAATGTTGGTTCAGATGAAATCATTTTATTTTAATATTCATTTTAAAAAAATTCATCAAAATTGATATTCACGTCATGAACATTGTGGATTATATGTTGAAGATGATAGAATTAGAGTTTACAATAGGCCCAATAAGTGCTCATGCTATCTTTGAAACCTATAATTTATTGGTAGATAATTCTTATTGATTTTTTACATATTATAAAAATTTCATGAAAACCCAAAAAAACATATCATAAATATAATCAGAGCCAAATGACTCTTCCAATCAGTCATTGTTATATATATGATATAATAAAACAATAAATTTTAAGAAACTAATAAAATAATGTTTTAAATTATACCAATCCAATTTATTTGGTCTATATAGTGAGAGAATTTTATCCATTGTGGAATAGATAGACCATTATAAATACTTTGTAATTCAATAAAATAATACCAAGTCAATGTCAAATGTCTAATTGCACTATCTAATTAAATGTTTTTCAACTAATATTAATATTTAAAACAATCATTCAATCATAATGATAAATCATGGCATCAAATTGACCCATTGTTGATTTATATATGTAAAAAAAATTTCCAAAATAATTCTTCTAGTTTTTCACATCAATTGGAATTTTTTTTTCAGTTTTTTACCCCTGATGGGAGATATGTCATTTTAGTAAATGTATAATAGGTGAAATGATTTTTTCAATCCTATTTAGTATTTAGAGAATCTTTTGATGCATAGGTTTTTCATATAGAACATAAATTAGGCAATGATCATTCTATAATGATTCCATGTGAATAAAGATATGATTTATTGATTTTGACCCCTCTACCAGTTATCTATCATTTTAATCAAATCATAAAGGTAGAAATGTGATTTGAGTCATACCGAGAAATCCAAAAAATTTATTAACAAGCGGTTGAATCCTATATATAATAAATAAATTTAACATCACTCCAATATGTTTTTAGATCAATACAAGTGAATTTTCTTTGCTTTGACCACATGAACCATGATATACCATTTTGATCAAATTATAAATGTAAAAATGAACCATTAATCATATAGAGAAATATGATCATTTGATTAACCTATGATATATTCCTAAAAACAATAAATGAATTTATGATCTTACACTTATGTTTTAAATTAAAATCCACTATGCTTTCTTGGTTTCAACAACTTTTATGGGATTTTTCACTTTACAATAAATGTGAGGAAAAATAGTAATTTCAATAATACCAATAAATTTAAATATCATATTGATTTGTATGTTATTTTTAAAGATCAAAATTAACATAGAAATCATTTTACTATGTTTTTGCATCAATCTAAGCCTTTTTATTAGTTTTGACCCCATATGTGGGTGATTTGCCTATTTTTTACATCTATTAGTAATGTGAAATCATACTTTTCATCTTATAGATTATTCAATGAATTAGATTAATTAAAAGATAATTCCTATAGATAAAAAATGATTCATGTATTTTAATTCTAGATTTCCATATCAATAAGGACTTGTTTTCTTAGATTTGACCCATTAATAAGAGATATTTTATTTTAGTAAATGTATAAAAGGTGAAATGGTTTCTTCAATCCTAATGAAATGTTTAAGCATTAGATTGAAGAACAATTGATTCATATGGATCATAAATTACTCATTGATCATTATCTTATATTATTAGTTCAATATTGTAGTGGTTTATTAGTTTTGACCACTTTTATATGAATTGTCACATTAGTAAAAATGCAATGAACAAATGGATATATCGATCATAAAAACAAATGAGGGTATCTTATGGATATGAAGATAATTCCAATATAAGATATATGTATTATACCTAATTTTCCTACATTTTGACTTCAATATGATCTCAACTACTCAGTTTTGAACCCTATATAAGTGATTTTTCAGTTATTAACTACTGTTAATAATTTGATATCATTAATTACATCATACCAAGAAATTTTGTTATCAAATTAATCAATGGTTGATTCCAACATATCATAAATTATTCAACGATTTTTCTATTATGTTTTCAATTTAATCTAAACTTGTTTGCTTGATTTTGTCCCATGGAGGGAGATCTATCATTTTAATAAAGGTATAGCATGTTAAATAGTTTTTATATCATAACATTCAATCATAGAACACAATTGACATGTGGATGATTCCAATAGATAAAAAATGACTTCATGATCATTATCCTAATTTTTCAGGTCAATATATTGCTTTTTCTATGTTTTCAACATTTTATATCTTTCTTCACTATATTAAAAATGTGAAGGACAAATGAGACTTTTTATAATACTGAGAGATTTGTGTATTATATTGACGTGTACAAAATTCATATGGATCATAAATCCCTTAAACATAATTTCCTAAGTTTTTACATCAATATAAGCTCATTTTCTCATGTTTGACACTAACATGGGTGGTTTATCCATTATTAATTATTAATGCTGTAAAATCATAAATTCTATTATATTGAACAATGTTGGAATTGATTGAAACATGGTTGATTAATTCAAATAAAAATGATTTTAGGTTTTCTTTCCTAGGTTTTCACATCAATCAGAACTCATTTTCTTAGTTTTGACCCCCTAATGGGAGTTATTACATTTTAATAAATTTATAAATGTTGTTTTTTATAATACCATAAAATATAACATCTGATTGACACAATGCTAATTCCTATATATCATAAATGGCCTGATGAATATTATATTGAGTATTCTTGTAAATATAACTTTTTTTGGTTGGTTTTGACCACAGTTATGTTATTTTTTCACTTTAATACACATGAAAAGGAAAAACAAAACATTCATCCAAAATGAGAAATTAATTTATATGTTTGACTTGTAGATTATTTCTACATAACATAAATGACTTAATCATTATTTTTCTAACTTTGCACATCAATTGGAGCTCATTTTCGTGGTTTCGACCCCTAAATGGTTGATTTTTACATTACTAACAATATTGAATATTGCGAAATTATTTTTTACATTGTAGTAATAAATCTTGGAATAAGATTGTTGTGCAGTTGATTACTGAATATAAAAATGATATGATAATTTTTATTCTATGTTTTCACATCAATCGGATCTTTTTTTTCTCAATTTTGACACTTGGGGGAGGTATGTCATTTAAAAAAATATGTAAATTGTTAAATTTTATTTTTGATCATACTGAGAAATCCATGAATTTTATTAATAAACATTTTATTCTTGTAATTCATAATGAACTCTATTACAATTCTCCTTATTTTTATTGTCAATATAACTTTGTTTTCGTAGTTTTGAGTACTTTTACGTGACTTTTCACTTCACTACAAATGTGGAGGAAAAATGGAACATTCAATCATATACTATAATTCATATTTAGGATTAATGTTTAGATAATTAATAAATATAATAAATGACATAAAATTACATTTCCTAGGTTTCCATGTCAATGAGAGCACGTTTTCTTAGTTTTGACCCATATATAAGATATTTTTCCTTTTCTAAAAACTATTAATAATTTGAGATCATAATTTATGTCATACTGATTTATTTGAGTATTCAATTGATGTTCATGTTGATTTTAAAAGATAAAAAATAATTTATGGATTTTTATTCAATGTTTTGACATAAATTGGAACACATTCTCTTGCTTTTGACTACTAGATGGGAGATATGTCGTTTTAATCAAATTATAAAGATAAAAAAGTACTTAGAGATGTACCGAGAAATACGAACATACAAAATGTGTGTGGTTAACTCATGAGGATCATATATAACATTATGTTCGTTCTCGTAACTTTTAATGTGAATCCCACTGTGTTTACTATGTTTCTACCCCATTTATATAATATATCACTTTACCAAAAAATTAATTGGAAAAAAATTCTATCAGACCAAGAAATCCAATAATCAGATTGATATTTTGATAATTCCTATAGATCATAAATTACTTAAATATAATTTTATTAATTTTTCACATCAATACACACATGTGTGTTCAATTTTAACACATATACTGGTGAGTTTTTCCATTATTAACAATTTCTTATGATGTTAAATACTCTTCATTGTATTGATCAATAATGGTAGATAAATGATGAATCATTGACTCATAATGTTTAGAAAATTTTCAGGAATTTTTATACATGGGTTTCATGAGTATGTGAACTCATTTTCTATATTTTCACCCAGATATGGGTGATGTGTCATTTTAATCAAACTATAAAGGGGTAAATGAGCTTAGAGTCATACCAAACAATTCGAGTATTATATTTATACATATTTGACCCATAGAAATAATAAATCACTCAAAGATCATTTTAATAAATTTTCAAATAAATAAAATTTTTATCGTAGATTTAACCACTTAACCATTGATGTCACGACTTGTCCCCCGGGGCCCATGCTATGACTACCCCAAGTCTGCCTTCCATAGTCCATGGGCTGGTGACTAGAACCAAAGGCATAAATCCCTAAACTGAAAGGCATTGATTTTATAACATGAAAACGCACACAACAGAGTATGAGTTGGAAGCAAAACACTAAGTATAACTGTATACAAAAGAGTTCTAAGAAGTTAAAAGGGCCGGAAATACAAGACCAACTGTAAATTACAAGTACAATTGAAAAGGAAAAAAACTAAAAGGTGAAAAGCAGCTTCTGGATCATCCACCACGAATCCTACTTGAAGGGTAGGTACAAATAGCCTCCTCAATACTCTGTGCTTGTCGGTCTCCTCTTGGTACCAACTCATTGAGAGATCCACCTTCGAGTATGCTCCCGTCCTCATACACTCATCATCGGTCAACGTTGTCAGTCGTCTGCATCCAACACAACGAGGTGCGGGCATAGCCCGTGTAGGGGTGAGTATAACAATACTCAGTAGGGACCCCGAGACCACCAAGGTCTCTCAAAATCCACCTAGGATAAACCAAAGAGCGTGAAATCAACATATAGACATTAATTAGGTATATTACCATACATATATGTTAGTTACCAAGTAACCCATATCAATCAGAGGAAAACACAAAGATACTGAATCAGTTCACACAGGTATACCACTCTTGTAGAGAGATAGAGACTATCAGATGTATCCACTGAATCATCTATTCTGTCGAACCCACACATGATCTAGGAACAGAAGTCAGAACTATCAAACCTACACAGGATCCAGGAATAGTTATTCTTTTGAACCCACACAAGATCTAGGAATAGAAGTCCGAAATGTAGAACCCACATAGGATCCAAGAACAATAGTTAGAGCTATCAAACCCATACGGGATGCTGGAACAGTTAACAGTGCTGCCGAAGCCACACAGGATCTAGGAATAGTCGCCAGTGCTGTCGAACCCAAACAGGATCCAGGAATAGTCGTCAGTGCATAGCCAGCCACAGGGTTCCGCACAAAGAATGCTTGATTTTGGGAGATTCCACTTCTCAAGCCAAGTGTTGTTACTTTAACTTCCACGAAGTCCCATGTAGTATTATCTCAAAGATCTGCCACATCACAGGGGGAAAGTCCAAGCAATATGTTCCCAAGACATAGAGACTAGATGACCAATCCATTTTCAAAAAATTACACGGTGTGTTGGTATGGGTACACGCCGTGTCTTCAGACCTCGGGTACTGCCCGTGTACAATGGCCTGTTTCGAAGGGCTGGTCATCTAGAAAAGTATTTACATGGAGTGTGCTATGGATACACACCTTGTCCAACCATCTGGGGACGGCTCCGTGTAGGTCGTCCATGTGCTCGTACATGGCCTCAAGCCGTGTTCTCCAACCCGTGTATCTGGTACACGGGGTAGCTCGTTCTATTTTCCATGTCTGGCCGTGTGGTTGAGTACATTCCCATTTACTCCACCCTGTGTTCGTGTATCCCAGGGATACACGCTGAGTCTCGCGAAGCTGCTTCCGCCATTCTGCATAGAGAGTACACGTCGTGCCTCTTGGCCGTGTAATTTTTCCCATGTCTGTGTATTTCCCAGAATACACTCAATGCCTTGTGAATCCGCTTCTGCCATTCTGCGTAGAGAATACATGCCATGTTACCGGGGTCCCATGCCGTGTGTTACTTGCCCAACGTCTGAAACGCAAGACGCAGAACGCCCGTACTACACAGTGTGTTCGTCATAAGTACATTCTGTGTATTCTATAATTTTATAAAAACAGCACCTCCGGCCAGCGCGCCTCCCGTGAAGTCCATTATTTGTTCTTATTGTCCATTCATCAGGAAAATTCAGACACTAGGTCTCCCCGATGTCCCTTAGTCATCTTCAGTGGTTTCGGGCCTTCGATTGGCTCTGAAAAAACGATTTGATTCACCCGCTCAAAGAACAGTCGAGGAACGGTCTAGGAACCATCCTTCTCGTTCCGATCCAATCCATCACCCTCTATCATCGTTGCACCTCCACTTGGTCGTCGTGATGTTGGGTCTTCAATTTGGGATCATTGCATCACACAACGAACTCACAACGATCTGTTGTTCGTCACCTGTGATGAACACGAAGAACACACCAAACATTCACAATAATGGTGGAGGGATCGGCCTATGTTCGTTTGGCCCAGTCCTTCCACGTTAGTTTGGTAGCAAGTGGGTCAAGAGGAAAAATCATGGAAGGAGAAATAAACGTTGCCCAAATCAAAACACACCCCTACCTCAGATTCTATTCCGTCGAAAAGGAATATGAAGAAGTTCAGGATGACGTCGTCGGCATTCTTCAAGGACGGAACTTCCTCCCCTGTTCTGGTTGGAGATCAAAGAAGAATAAATTCACCGTTGGTGGTATAAGGACCCGACCTTAAACATTACCTATTCTTGAATTAAATGGATAATTCACATTGAGGAACTTTTCAGGTTTTGAGTTTTATAGAATTATGTCATAACATTTACATAACAACATGAATATTACATGTAGTCAATTCTACTCATTATCCATTTTTTCATAAAATAAAAACTCTTAAAAATGTCAGGTCTAGTTCCATGTTTTAGACAGCAAGACTTTTCCTTGGTCCCATCTTTAACCCTATTCATCTTTAAGTCCTTTGAAAAATATTTCAAAATGTGGGATGAGTATAAAAAGCTCAGTAAGGGTTATAAAATAATGAAAAGAAACATTATCACATCAATAAATTTAAATCAATGAACCTAAACTTTTTAATCATAGCAGACCATATGAAGTCATAAGATTTATGAAGAACCCACAAAAATAATAAATCATAAAGGTAAATTATGGTAGTCATAATATACATACATTGTAGCTATCACAGCTACATAGGGAGTCACATTTGGAATACCCATCATAGTATATTCCCTAAATCTCTTAGTAGAAACCTTAAAGCTTACCTCTGTCACGTTACCCAATGCATTGGAGAGCTATCTCGGGCTCACCCACCCTAGGTTTATCAAAGAACCACCTGAATACGTAAATAATTCCTAATAACCATAAAATATTCATAATATATAACACATGAATATAGAAAAGATAACATTATATCAAATCAAGGTATTTAAGTAAACAATGCTTTATGAAACAATTTTCAAAAACCATTTAAAACATTTAATAAAAATATTTTTTAATCAAAGTGTCCCATACCACATTGAAACTTTAAAAGGAATTATCATTTGAAAACATTAATTTCCATATAAGTAAATCCTAAAAACCATTTTGAAAACATGGATATTAATGATAAATATTTAGAAGAATAAATCTTTAAAACATTTAAAATGATATTTTCTTTAAAGAGTTTTTAACAAAATGAGAGATGCTTGAATAAAAATAATTGAGGAATAACATTTAATCAGAACTTTATAATATCCTGAGAATAAAGGGATTCATGATATAATGTTACAAATGATAGTATATACACCATATAAAAGTTAATTGGTGCATAATAATAATGAGGTCTTAATGGAATGTAAATTCGGGCGAGATCCCTAATAAAGACGGTATCCCTAGATTAATGACAATTCAATTACATAATTATGTGTGGTAAATATAAATAAACTCAATATGATTGGATATTTAGTGTAAAACAATCATAGTTAATTCACACATATTTATATCAAACTTGATCAACAAGTATAAGTTTAACCCAAAGAATTGAAATTGGGTTAAGAAGTTCCCTTACAAAAATTCGACAGCCTAACGGCTTCACTTTAAAATTAAGAAAATGAATTGATGAGATAAAAAATGGTATCTCATCACTTGTACATAAAATTTACATCAATAAGGATATATAATAACATATCCCAACATAATAAGATGTAAATTAAAAGACATAACAAAAAAAGTCTTTTAAAAAGAGGAGGCTGAAAGGTTCCCTTACCGATTTGGTAACTTTCAAAACATACACCACATTAAATAAGGATCATACAATGAAGATGTAAATACTCATGAAAGAAATTATATTACACAAATATTATAATCATGGTAAGTACATACACCACAGAAAAGTAAAAAGTGGCAAGTATAACACAAATCTCACGGGAATAAAAAATGAGATGAAACCCTTTACCACGTTGTGATCAATTGAGTCGTATGACCAAAAGTTAATAACCGCCAAATGAATCTCAGAATACCATGAATATAATGAGAATCATGATAATATATACCAAATGGTAGTACACAATACACCATATTAAATAAATAAGTGGCAAACAATGGAAATCTCAGGAAATTAAAAGTGATATTCGAAATCTCCTTACTACGTTGTAATCAATCGATTTGTATGACCAAAAGTTAATAACCACCAAATTAATCAAATAATACCATGAATATAAAGATAATAACGATAATATATATCAAATGGCAGTACACAATACACCACATTCAATAAATATGTGGCAAACAATGGAAATCTCACAGAATTAAAAGTCAGATAAGAAATCCCTGACCCTGTGTCCGACTTGGCTTGTTTGTTCCTTGTTATTCCTGAAAAATAAACTTAAGTTAATTTATACTTTTTTAAAAACCTTTTTCATGTTTATTATTCCTTTTATATCACTTATTACCATGTTATAAACATTATGTAATCACTTAATTTAATTACTTTCATTTTGTCGATATTTGGTACTTGAGTAAAATATTAACACCTTGTATTTACATGTTGTCCATGTGGTAAATAGTACATTATATCCATAATGATAGTCATTATTTAGATATCATATATATCCTATATATATATTATATATATATATTTATAATAGTAAATATCATTTGGAGATAAGACATTAAATGCACAGTTCATGGAGACGGTAATCCGTACGTAAGCATGAATGCTACTTTCATTTCTATTTCATATTTTAATTCAATTAAAACTTAACTATACATAGTTATATTATAATTACAGTATTATATAATATATAATATCACTAAATCTATCGTTTAGACATACCACGTATGGAATTAATGAGTCATATCACCTTAAGGGGGTGATAGTTCGCACTTCCTCAAAGGAAATTATTGCATTTACCCATAATGGAAATCATAAAGGTATGTTATATAAGAAAAATACAGAAGCATAAAGAAAAAATAAACATAATATATATCATATATAAATATAGTGTCATCTTCATGGCCACCATGATAGGTTTTAGGAGATAATCAAACAATCATCGTCTCGTGAGGCGTTAGTTTTTCATCCATAGAAACATTATGTTCTTCACCCATTAGATAGAGTTGTGTGTAAGTTTAGTTAGAATACTTATCAAAAAACATACTAGTATATTGAGGATACTATTTTTGTTACAATATAAATTAATAAAAACAGTTTAGGGTTTGTAGAAGTAAAATAAAAGAAAATAAGTTAAGAGAATCTATTACCATTAATTTGGGTAACTCCATTTGGTTTGAACCAAAAGGAGTTCTTGAAGTGACTTATGCATAAGGTAAGGCTCCTAGATAGAGGAGAGGTATGTAGGGAGCTTAATTGTGTAGAGTTTAGACGAGCCAAATAGCTTGAGATGTGTGAGGAATTGGTTAGAGGTGGTCTTCTTTTATAAGGGAGAGGAGGGGATCTTTAGGAAAGTGTGAAAGCATTGTTTTATTACAAACTTATCTTCAGTATAAAAAGGTCAAAAGCACATTCAAGCTGAAGATAAGATGACTAATATTAGAAATAAAATCATTCAATAAGAATTGTACAGGTTTTCGATATTGATTTAGTGTTTATAATCATTTTTATTTAAAACATTCATTAATGAGGTAAACACTACATCATTATTGTGTCATAAATAATTTAATTATGTGATGTCTAAAAATTATATAAAAATTCTATGATGTAGGAAATATTTTTATCTTTACAATGAAGATTTATAGTAGAAAATATAACTTATATAACCCTATGTAGAAATTAATTTACTAAAAGATATTTGATTATGTCATTTTTTCCTTTACATTAAATTAATTAATCTAAAGTGTCATTATCACTCATAAGTGGCTTCATGGGGACCCAAAATAGACCCAAGGATCCCCATGGTCGGCCATTAATCATAAAATAAGTTTAGGAAATGTGTTAAGGTAATTTTGAATAATTATAATATCCTTTTTACCTTGAATTACCCTATTTATCTTTTAACCGCGGTAAATAAAAGTCAAAAGTTACTATTCACAAAAAAATTAGTTTCATCTCATCGAACCAAATTTTACTTAATAATAACAACCATGTATGCTGTATTTTGGAAATTCAATTCATAGAAGTGGTAAAATTTCATTTAAATGAAAAGGTCAGTTTTTTAATTACTACAAAGTGGTTTCACTATTCATCAAAAATTGATGTTTTTCAGAAAAATACAAAAAAATAGCCTAATCTATATTTGATATTATGAATTTAAAAAGGATTTAAATTTTACTAAATTAAAAACATAGAATTTTCATTAATTAATTTACAATTATTTCCCATTGTCAAAACAAATAGCGTGTTTTTAAGAAATAATAACTATCAAAATATTGACACTTGTTTATGTCCAATTTCAAAGTAAAATTAATTCCAATGACCAACATTGGATTAAATGGTAATAATATATTATAATTATACTTTTAAAATAATTAAAAAGATAATATATCCATATAAATAAATTAAATTAAAAGGCAGTTTTGAATTAAAATACAATATTTTTCACTATTCATTAAAAAAATGAACTTTATCGGAAAAATTCCAAAAATTTACACAAAGTAAATTTTTATGTCCCCATTCTAAAGAATGATTTTATTTGTTCAAATAGAATATATTAAAGTGTCCAAAACTGTATTTAAAGAGGGTTCTCCATTAAAAGGGGTAAATCGGCCTTTTAATGTAAATTATGCTTAAAATTAGATTCATTCACATTTTAAGCCTCTAAATTTTATTGGATAAATTTAAATACATTTAACAAATATTTATAATCATATTGTAGTTATTTTTATTCATTCCTACTAATACAATGGCTTGGATTTAACTACCATTTAAAATAATAATATTGTATTATTAGTGTGCAACGTAAGATTTCAAAAAAACTCATTTTTGTGTATCGGGTATGCTATCAAACCTAGAAACCCCTTTAAAGTAAAATTAATATTTAATTAAAAAATAAAAATAAATATGAAAATTTTATATTATTTATTTACCTGAGATGTTACATCCTTCCCCCCTTTTGTTAATTGCGTCCTTGCAATTTTAAAATTGGTATTGGAAACATCATTGAAAGTCCCACATCAGAAAAAGAGCTAATAAACTATCACTTTAAAATAAAGAAAGATATATAAAAAGGTCACCCAAGACAATAGATACATGGATTCCATGAAAACATGGATATAGAAGAGAAACTAACTCTCATATATTGATAGAGAGTGATAGAGAACATGATCACAGAAAGTTAACCACCACAATACCATAAATTTGTTGTTGGGTAAAAGTCTAATGATTAAAGAGAGATTATAAAAAATTTACTTCAAGATCCTTTTCATATAGTTGATGAATTTTATTAATAAAAAGACTAAGATCATAAAGAAATATACTTTTCATGTAGAATATCATCCTTCAATAACATTCTACCACAAACTTATCTTTTCTCCAAATGGTAAGTATTCAAGATGACTTGATCACACCTGAAGTACTAGAATAAACTTCTAGAGTATCACATAATCTACAAAAGATGAACTGTATATTTTCACTATCATTAGACATCAAGAAAAACAAAAATTGGTTAGTAGAAGATCAGATAATCCCCAAAATGTTAATCTTTTACAAAAATAAAAACTACTCTTAATCTCCAAAATTTGTCAAACAAAACCCAAAGTTCAACAAAGACCATTCAATATACAATTGTCCTTAAAATTATTTAAAATAATCAAAACTAAACTTGAAACCCAAAACTCATAAGGATTTAAATAACATAATCCTCCACAGTAATTCTTAATATTTATCTCTAAAAACATTGAATACTCTTAAAGTCTCATACTGAAGAGTAATTAACCTAATCACATATTCTCCATGAATGGTTAATCATTTCTATAGATAACACAAAATCAACTTATTATTGATTAATAAAATCATCTAACTAAAAATAATTAGTCATACTAACTAGGGACTTCACGTAGTCCAGTGGTGGGTGACATATCCCAATCACACTTTGGTTGTTGGTTCGATTCCCACAGCTTTGTCTGATGTGATGGGTTGTCACGCGGTCTGTGTTTCGTCCTTTTTCGAAAATTATATAATTTTATAACATTCCCAAAAGGAGATAAATTCATCAAAAATAACCATAACATATTTTAACTGCAATTTTTATCTACAAAATTCATTTGGAATCCCAAAATGTATTAACCTATAATTGACTCAAATTCAAGGATCATATAAACCCAAATGGTTCTTTATAACTATATCCACCAAAGATAAGATAATTATTCCTTGAATAAAATTTTCATATATCAAACTGTAGGGTTACACATACTATAAAAAGTCTTATAATGTAATCCCATCATCAAAAGTGCCTTAATACTTTTAAGCATTTAACCATACTAAAATCTACCATAACTCTTGAATCCCTTATATGTTGACTACATACTCATTCAACATTATTCATGATCCATTAACCATTCCTTTCCAACTTAATCTCAAATACTTCATTCCTACAATCCAAATCATGAATCATATCCAAAGGTTCAATAATATCAAAACTTATGTTATGAAATAATCCATACCATTCATTAGTAATAGTCAGTTTCTTCATCCTCAATCGGAATGGAACTAGGTATTGGTAAAGATATATTTGTATGATCCTGGTGATCCCATTCCTGAAACATTTTCATAGGACATCTATTTGTATAATGACCATGAAAACCACATTTAAAACATTCAATTAATCCCTCATAAAGAACTTCTGCCCCTTTCCTAGAGTCAACAGGATGCTTCCTTTTTTCATGGAAGGTTCTTGCTTTATGACCTTCACTTCAACATCTATAGCATCTTCCCATAATTTTGAAACATTTTCCTATGTGTCTCTTTCCACATTCTTGACACATTGTTTTTTGAATATACTTACCTTTATGATTATTTCCTAAACATCCATGGGGATTTGTTTCTCTTATATATGATGCCTTATAAAAATCACCAAGGTTCAGGTGGTCAATCATGACTCCATATAGTTGGTTGAGAATAACCACAAGAGTCCTCATTGCAGCTCCCATTTCATTCAATTGATCATTCATAAAACCATCACAGTTTTCTTCACATCCATTGTTACTTTCATTCCTACTAGATCTAGACATTTACAGAAACCAAAAGGTAAGTGTGATTATATCAGAAAAATCATCGTATAATATCTTATGAGGAGGTTAAATACTAAGATATACTTATTCATGTTATCTTAAACTCATTCACTTTATCTAAAATAAATATAACTCTTTCTAAAGTCCTAACTATTATCGTAATGTCACTTATGCTTAAAGAACACCCTATCCTCTAAAATTATCTAAACCAACCTCTGATACCAACTATAAGGACCTGGCCTTAAACGTTATATATTCTTGAATTAAATGGATAATTCACATTGAAGATCTTTTCAGGTTTAGAGTTTTAGATAATTAGGTCATAACATTTACATAATAACATGAATATTACATGTATACAATTATACTCAATATCCATTTTTTCATAAAATAAAAACTCTTTAAAAAAATCATGTCTAGTTCTATATTTTAGACAGCAAGACTTTTTCTTGATCCCATACTTGACTGTATTCATTATTAAGTCCTGTGAAAAAAAATTCAAAACATGTTATGAGAATAAAAAGATCAGTAAGGGTTATAAAATAATGAAAAGAAACATTAGCACATCAATAAATACAAATTAATGAAACTATACTTTTCAATCATAACATACCTTACGAAGTTATAAGATTTATGAAGAAAACACACAAATCAAAAATAATAAAGGTAAATTATGGCATTCATAAAATACATACATTGTAGCTATGACAGCTATATAGGGAGTCACATTTGGAATACCCATCACAGTATATTCCCTAAATCTCTTAGGAGAAACTTTAATGTTTACCTCTGTCACGTTACCCAATGCATTGGAGAGCTATCTCGGGCTCACCCACCCTAGGTTTATCACAGAACCACCCGTATATTAAAACAATTCCCAATAAAGATAACATATTCATAACATATAATAGAAGAATAATGAAAAATAACATTATATCAAATCAAGATATTGAAGTAAACAACGCTTTATGAAACCATTTTCAAAAACCATTTAAAACATTTAATAAAGAGACTTTTTAATAAAAGTGTCCCATACCACTTTGAAACTTTTAAAGGAATTATCATTTGAAAACATTAATGTCCATATAAGTAAATCCTAAAAACCATTTTTAAAACATGGACATTAATGAGAAATATTTAGAAGAATAAATCTTTAAAACATTTAAAATGATATTTTTGTTAAAATGTTTTTAACAAAATGAGAGACGCTTGAATACAAATAATTAAGGAATAACATTTAATCGGAACATTATAATATCATGAGAATAAAGGGATTCAACATATAATGTGACAAAGGATATTATATACACCATATATAAGTGAATTGGTGTATAACAGCAATAAAGTCTTAATAGAATGTAAACTGAGACGAGATCCCTAATAAAGATGGTATCCTTAGATTAAGGAAAAACCAATTACATAATTATGTGTGAAAAATATAAATACACTCAATATGATTGGATATTCAGTGTAAAACAATCAGAGGTCATTCACACATATTTATAGCACGACATGATCAACAATTAGAAGTTTAGCTCAATGAATTGAAATTGGGTTAAGAAGTTCCCTTACAAAAATTCAAGAGCCCAATGGATTCACTTTAAAATTTAGAAAATGATTTGATGAGATAAAAAGGGCATATTATCACTTGTAAAAAAAATTACATCAATAAGAATATATAAGAACATATCCCAACATAATAAGATGTAAATTAAAAGACGTAACAAAAAGAATACTTTTAAAAAGAGGAGGGTGAAAGGTTCCCTTACCGATTTGGTAACTTTCAAAACATACACCACATTAAAGAAGGATCATACAATGAAGATGTAAATACCAAAAAAAGAAAGTATATTACACAAATATTACAATCATGGGCAGTACATAAACCATAGAAAAAGGAAAAATTGGCAAGTATAGCATGAATCTCATGGGTATAAAAAGTGAGATGAAACCCTTTACCACATTATAATCAGTTGAGTCATATGACCAAAAGTTAATAACCACCAAATGAATCCCAGAATAACATGAATATAATGAGAATAATGATAATATATATCAAAAGTCCGCACACAAAACACCACATTAAATTAATAAGGGGCGAACAATGGAAATCTCCCGGAATTAAGAGTGATATAAGAAATATGCTTACCACGTTGTAATCAATCGAGTTGTATGACCAAAAGTTAATTACCACAAAATGAATAACAGTATACCATGAATAGAAAGATAATAATGATAATTTATATCAAGTGGCAGTACACAATACACCACATGAAATAAATAAGTGGTGAACAATGGAAATCTCACAGAATTAAAAGTGAGATAAGAAATTTCTTACCTAGTGTCCGACTTGACTTGTGTGTTCCTTGTTCTTCCTGAATAATAAACTTAAGTTAATTTCTACTTTCTTAAAAAATTATTTCAAGTATATTATTCATTTTATATCACTTATTACCGTGTTATATACATTATTTAATGATTTAAGTTAATAATGTTCATTTTGTCAATATTTGGTACTTTAGTCAAAAATGAACACCCAATATTTACAAGTTGTCCATGTGTTAAATAGTCCATTATATCCAGAATTATAGTAATTATTTAGATATCATATATATATATAGGATATAAATATATTTATAACAGTACATATCATTTGGAGATAAGAAATTAAATTCACCATTCATGGAAACGGTAAGCCGTACGTACGCATGAACGCTACTTTCATTTCTATTTCTTATTTTAATTAAATTAAAACTTAAAAATACATAGGTATATTATAATTACAGTATAATATCATATATAATATCATTAAATCCATCTTTTATACGTACCACATATGGAATTAGTGAGTCATATCACATTGAGGGGGCGGTAGTCCGCACTTCCTCATATGAAATTATCGCATTTACCCATAATAAAAACCATAAAGGTATGCTATAAAAGAAAAATATAGAAGCATAAAGAAAATATAAACATTATATATATCACATATAAATATATTTTCATCTTAATGACCACCATGATAGGTGTTAGGAGATCATTGAACAATCATCGTCTCGTGAGGTGTTAGTTTGTAATCCACAGAAATAGTATGTTCTTCCCCAATTAGATGGAGTTTTGTGTAAGTCTAGTTCTAATAATTCTTATAAAAACATCCTAGTCTATTAAGGATACTATTTTTGTTACAATATAAATGAATAAAAACATTTTAGGGGTTGTAGAAGTAAAATAAAATAAAAGAAGTTAAGAGAACCTATTACCTTTAATTTGGGTAACTCCCTTTGGTTTGAAGAAAAAGGACTTTTTGATGTGACTTATGCCTAAGTTAAGGCTTCTAGGAGGAGGATAGGTATGTAGGGAGCTTAAATAGGCATATTTTGGATGATACAAAAGGCTTGAGAGGTGTGATTAATTGGTTAGAGGTGGTCTCTTTTATAAGGGAGAGGAGGGGCTCTTTAGGAAAGTCTGAAAAAATTATTTTATTATAAAATTATCTTCTGTTTCAAAGGGTCCAAAACAAATTAAATTAGAATATAAGATGACTCATATTAGAAATAAAATCATCCAATAAAAATTGGATAGGTTTTGGATATATTTTAGTCTTTATAATCTTATTTATTTTAATCATTTATTAATGAGGTAAATACTGCATTATTATTGTTTCATAAATAATTTTTTTTATTTGATGTCTAAAAATTATATAAAAAAATAATTTGATGTAGGAAATCCTTTTATTTTTCCAATGAATATTTATAGTCGAAAATATAACTTATATAACCCTATTTAAAATTAATTTACTAAAATATATTTGTTTATGTCATTTTGCCTTTACTTTGAGTTAATTAATCTAAAGTGTCATTATCACTCAAAAATGGCTCCATGGGGACCCAAAATCGACCAAAGGATTTCCATGGTCGGCCATTACTCATCAAAAAAGTTTAGGATAAGTGTTAAGGTAATTTAGTATAATTATAAGATCCTTCTTACCTTGAATTGCCCTATTTACCTTTTAATCGTGGTAAATAAAAGTCAAAAGTTACAATTCACCAAAAATTATTTTCATATATTTGAACCGCATTTTCTTTACTAATAACAACCATGTATGTCAGATTTTTGAAATTCAATTCATAGAAGCGGTAAAATTTCATTTAAATGAAAAAGTCTGTTTTTTAACTACTACTAAGTGGTTTCACTATTCATCAAAAATTGATGTTTTTCAGAAAAATACCAAAAACACAGCCTAAGAAATATTTGATATTCCAAATTGAAAAATTATGTCTATTTTACCAAATTCAAAACATAGAATTTTCATTAATTAATTTAAGATTATTTCCCTTTGTCAAAACAAATAGGGTGTTTTTAAGAAATAATAATTATCAAAATATTGACACTTGTTTATGTCCAATTTCAATGTGAAATTAATTCCAATGACTAAAATTGGATTAAATGGTAAAAATATATTCTAATTACACGTTAAAACAAATCAAAATGATAATCTATCCATATAAATAAATTAAATTAAAAGGCAGTTTTGAATTAAAATACAATATTTTCACTATTCATTAAAAAATATGAACTTTATCAGAATAATTTCAAAAATTTACACAAATTAATTTTTGAAGTCCCCATTCTAAATAAGGATTTTATTTTGTCAAATAAAACATATTAATGTTACCAAAACTATATTTAAAGAGTTTTCTCCATTAAAAGGTGGTAAATCGGCCTTTTAATGTAAATTATGCTTAAAATTAGATTCATTCAAATTTTAAGCCTCAAAATTTTATTGGATAAATGTAAATACATTTAAGAAAGATGTATAATCATATTGTATTTAGTTTTGTTCTTTCTTACCAATAGAACACCTAGGAGTTAACTACCATTTAAAATAACAATATTGTATTATTAGTGTGCAACGTAAGATTTCAATGAAACTCATTGTTGCGTATCAGGTATGCTATCGAACATAGAAACCCATTTAAAGTAAAATTAATATTTAATTAAATAATTATAATAAATATGAAAATTTCATATTCATTATTTACCTGGGATGTTACAGGCATAAGGATAGTTCTTTCTCCAAAGCTTCTTCCAACACCCAAATCACACATTTCCCGCAACTCCCAAAGGAGGGGAGTTAACACATGAATTTGAGGAGTCTCCCCCAAATCACGTCATTTAATGAAGGAGGGGGTTGGAAAGAATTAATGTGGGGGTTTATTTCGGGTGGAACCCACTTTAATTCATAAACAATTGAATAAAATATAATTTAAGTTAACAAATTTTATTTTATTCCCCCTTTTTTTATCCTCCATGAAAGGTTGGAAAACCAACATCCGTTCATGACCAAACGCAGCTCAGGTGAAGGTCCCCCTAAGAAATCACCAGCACTGCGAGTTCAATGGTGCCATAGGATTTGAATTCCGATAACTGGTTCTAAAGTTACCAAAACCTGCTCATACTTTTACTGAACGTACGTGAACAAAACTTTATAAATTGATTCTGGGCACACTGGGACTTGGAATCACATGTCGTCCGTTTTCACAGACTTGTAAAATTCCCATGTATTTAAGAAAAAAAAATCCCATAGAAATTTGGATTCTTTACATTATCCCCACTTCAGGGATATACGTCATCGTAAGCTATAACTCGAACTAAGGGAACAAATGGGCATACTGAACATGCATATGAGCCTCCCGCTCCCATGTGCTCTCCTGGAGGTACCCGTGCTACCAAAGAATGCGCATCAGAGGTATTTACCGTCCATAAAGGACCCGCTCCTGTCGATCCTCAATATCCATTGGAACCTCAGTAAAATTTGACCCATCATTGACGTCCAGCTACCCATGGTCGACGATATGAGAAGGGTCATGCATGTATCTCCTCAGCTAGGATACATGAAAGACGTCGTGCACCCGGTGCAACTAAGGTGGAAGACCTAATCAGTATGCCACCTCACCAAATCTGCTGAGGACCTGGAAAAGTCTGATGAAATGTGGAGATAACTTTCGGCCTTGGCCAAATCTCTGTAAACCTAATCGAAGTGAGACCGTAGAAAGATGTGGCCGCCATCCTCAAACTTTATAGGTCTCTATCTCTTGTATAAATACGACTTCTGCCTGCTCTGTGCAGTCTTTATCTGCTCATGGATGATCTGTACCTTCTCTATGGTAGCATGTACCATATCTGGCCCAACTAGTTCTGACTCCCCAGGGTTAGTCCAGCACAAGGGTGATCTGCAAGGTCGCCCATATAATGTCTTGAAAGGTGTCATCCCTATGGTGGAGTGATAGCTGTTGTTGTATGCAAACTCCACCAATGGTAGGTGATACTCCTAGCGGCGAACGAAGTTGAGGACACAAGCACGCAGCATGTCCTCAAGGTTCTGAATGGTCCGCTCAATTTGGTCATCCGTCTGAGGATGGAAGGTGTTTCTTAGACAAACTTGTGTCCCGAAAGCCTCCTGAAACCCCTTCCATAGCCGGGATGTAAACCATGAGTCATGATCGGAGACAATCATCGAGGGTACTCCGTGTAGCAGCACAATCTCCTACACATAGAGGCGTCTGATGCTCTCTACTGAACCCTGCTCTCTGATCGGTAGGAAGTGGGATGACTTGGTGAGTCGGTGAACGATCACCCAAATCGAGTTGTGACCCCAGGATGTATGTGGAAGACCCTTCACAATGTCCATGGATGTCCCATCTCACTTCCACTCTGGGACATCTAAATGTTGAACCAATCCTACTAGTACCAGATGCTCTACCTTCACTTGCTGAAGTGTGATGCATCGAGAGAAAAACTCTGCTACTTCCTTCTTCATACCTAGTCACTAGTGTTGTCATCAAATTTCATTTTACATATTCACCACTACTAGATGTAATGCTAGATGGGATGTGTGGAAATCCCTCAATACTTCCTCCTGAAGTGACACTAGCACTATAGTACGTCCTCTGAAGAGGATGACGTGCTCCCCACCTTCAGAAAATCCATTAGGTGCATGCCCTGTGGATATCTAAGCACGTCGTGTCCCGCAGTCGGTGTCTCCATATTGCACCTCCCTGACTCACTGTAGAAGTGGAGAAGTGACTGTAATAGACAGAAGGAAAGCTGCTTCATCTCGGTCTACAAAGGATATTTGTAAGGCAGCCAGCTGCTCTATCGCCTCGCCTAGCAGCTATATACCAAATCTCCTGCTAAGTGCATCTGCTATAACGTTCCCCTTTACAGGAGTATAGACTATCTCGAAGTCATAGTCCTGGAGGAACTCAAGACATCTCTGTTGTCTCAGGTTCAGGCCCTTCTGGGAGAAGATATACCTAAGACTCTTCTGATCAGAGTACACGGTAAATCGCTCGCACATCAGATAGTGTCACCACATCTCCAAGGCGAAGACCACTGCTATTAACTCCAGGTCATGGGTAGTGTAGTTATTCTCATTCTATCTCAGCTGATGAGAACCATAAGTGATCAATGCTCGCTCCTACATCAGGACACACCCGAGTCTGGTCCCTGATGCAACGCAGTAGACTACGTACCCAATTCCCTCCTCTGGATGCCTCAAGATGGGGGCACTAGTCAGCCTCTACCTCAGCTTCTAAAAGCTCTGTTGGAATTTCTCTGACCACACGAAGGGTTTCCCCTTCATCGTCAAGGATGACAGTGGTGATGCAACTCTGGATAAGTCTAGTACGAACCTTCGGTAATATCCTGCTAAACCCAAGAAACTTCGATCCTCCGCCACACTCTTGGGTGGCTCCCAAGCAAGTACTGCCTCAATATTCACTAGATCCACTGCAACTCCAGCCTCTGAGATGACATGTCCCAAAAATGGAACCTCTCAGAACCAAAACTGGAACTTCGATATTTTACCATAAATTTGGTGCTCTTGGAGTGTGTTCAGTACTACCTGCAAATGGTAGGCATGATCCTCCTTAGTAGTTGAGTGGATCAGAATGTCATCGGTGAAGACTACGACAAAGCAATCGAGGTATGGATGGAAAATCCAATTCATGAGTCCCATGAAAACTACTGGAGCGTTGGTTACGCCAAATGGCATAACCAAGAACTCGTAGTGGCCATACCAACATCTGAAGGTCACCTTCTTCACATCCTCATCTCGAACTATGAGCTGGTGATAGCCTAACTTGAGGTCTATCTTGGAGAACCACCATGCTCCCTTTAGTTGATCAAATAGGTCACCAATACTCGAGAGTGTGTACTTGTTCTTCATGGTCACCTGGTTCAAAAGATGGTAGTCGACACAAATCCTCAAGCTTCCATCCACCTTCTTGGAAAAATGAATCGGGGCTGCCTAGGGAGAAACACTAGGCCGGATGAATCTCTTCCCCTGTAAGTCCTCCAGCTATACATGTAGCTTACGAAGCTCAGTGAGAGCCATCTGATATGATGGCATAGATATTGGTGCCACCCCGAGGTACAGGTCAATGTAAATGTCCACCTCTCTATGAGGAGGTAGTCCTGGGACATCATTAGGGGAAACATCTGTGTACTGGTCCACCACTACAGGATACCTCAGACTCTCCACATCGACTACTATGTGGGTAAGCCAAGCCAACTGATGAGTGATCGGCTACACCCTCCTCTAATTATGTTTGTCCTACACTACAAAGGCTCCATTCTTTCCAGTGATGGTGATCCTGGTCCCATCTGTGCGGACACACCACACTTTTCGACTAATACAGTCGATCTGAGCATTGACTATAGATAACCATTCCATACCTAAGATGACATCGTAAGGCCTCAACACCTCTACGAGGAGATCCCAGCCAAAGCTCTGGCCTCCTAGAGTAAGCTCACACTATTGGCACCAGTGCGTAATCATCGAGTCTACTCCCGTAGGAGTCTCTAGCCTTAAGGATCGATCCAATGTCTCTATCAGAATCTCTGAGCTCCGAATGGGGCGGTGGAAATGAAAGAGTGACTAGAACATGTTTCTATAAGAACTACAGCCAAGGTGGAGTAGACACAGATCATACCTCGAATCATCTTTGGAGCACCATGATCATATGCCTCATCTTCCTTGAGTCGGGCTTTCACCTGTCCATCTGCTCCCGGAGGTCGGGGTGGACCTCCTGGTGGTGGTGTTGGTAACACCTCGTAACGTCATCCACCACCAGCTGCATGACCATCTCCTCGGCCACATTTTCTTGTACCCTACGGATCACCTCGATCGAACCTCTACCTTTGCCTAGGAGGACCCCCAACTGTCATTTGATCATTCAAACAGTGGTTCGTACAGTCATGAGTCATGTGACCCTACTCGCCGCATGTGAAGCACTACATGATCCATGAATGACTGGCTATGTATGGTGTGCCTCACACAACCAAACCCATGTCCTGAGGTCGTCCACCGGATGGTGTGGTCTGCTTGGACCTCTTCGACATTAGTCTGCTACCATCTTCATAAGACTCCGCTACATGATGCCCGTTGGCGGGTCTCGCTACTGGTGACTGCTCAGAAAGGAAACTCTCCACCAAGAGGGCTCTCTCCAACACCCCCACCGGCATCGGGATGCTGAGGGAGATCATTGAAGCCCTGATCTCCCGCCTGAGCCCCAGCTCTAATGTCCAGGACGTTAAGAATGGGTCTCGTACCATATCTGTAGAGTAGTGTGAGAGGTCGGTGAACCTTGATGAGTATTATGCCACCATCATGCTACCCTGCTGTAGATGAAGTAGCTCCTGTATTTGCACCGCACATAGGGTTTCTGGGACAAACTCCGCTCGAAATAAGCACTCGAAGTCTGCCCAGAGTAGTGTCGCCTCTTCATGCACCTGGAGCATCAGGCTCCACCATCTACCTTCTTATTCCTGAAGGAAACTCGCGACAAGGATCACCATAAGGTATTTTAGTGTCCCTACCAGTCTAAAGACTCTCACCACAGCCTCCAGCCAATCCTCAGCTACATGCGGGTCTGTCTCACCCCTGAACCTGGGCGACCTATAGTGCTGAAACTTGTGCAATGCGCTCAAGCGGCATGCACCATCTGCTGCTAGGGATGGTGGCATCGGTGGACCAGTGGGTAGAGGCACCACTGGAGACTCCACTGTGATAGGGCCCAACACTGAGGCCTCGTCACTCGATGGGATGCCATCTCGTACAAATCCAGGAATCCTGGCTAGCTATCTGCATGGAGTAATCTGTAAAGAAACAAGTGAAACATGGTCAATAAGTTATACCTGGGGAGATGACTCAAAATAGATCAGAAAGAAGACTCTTTAAAACACACACGCAATTAGTGTTTTCGTGCACTAAGTCGGAAATCAGAAGTCAGGGCCCTGGTGTATGGATACGTTGGTCGCTACACCCACACTGGACTCCTTGAACTGAAAACCACACTCACTACACTTAACACAATATCTTCACAGAAAAGATCAGAGTCCTATGTTCTGCGGTAGAAACAAATCCTTTGATACCAATTTGTTATGACCCGTCCCCCGGGGCCCGTGCCGTGACTACCCCAAGCCCTCCTTCTATAGGTCAGGGGCTGGTGACTAGCACCAAAGGCATAAATCCCTAAATTGGGAAGGAATTGTATTTATAACATGAAAACGCACACAACATAGTAAAAACTAGAATCAAAACACTACGTGAAACTATATACAAAAGAGTGCTCAGAAGTAAAAGGGGTCAGAAATACAAGCCCAACTGTAATGTACAAGTACAACTGAAAATGTCAAAGTATCTGAAAGGTGAAAATCATCTCCTGAATCGTCCACCCTGAATCCTACCATAAGGGTAGGTACAGATATCCTCCTCAGTACTCCATGATTTTCGGTCTACTCCGGGTACCAAATCATCGAGAGATCCACCTCCGGGTATCGTCCAGTCCTCGTACACTCAGCCTCAGTCAGTGTTGTCCGTCGTCTGCATCCAACCCAACGAGGTGCGGGCATAGCCCGTGTAGAGGTGAGTATAACAATAATCAGTAGGGACCCCGATACCACCATGGTATCTCAAAATACACCACGGATAAACCACAAAGTATAAAATCAACATATTTCCATTACATAGGTATCTACCCATACATATACCTAAGTTACCAAGAAACCCATCTCAATCATGAGGAAAACACAAAGTTACTGACTCAGCTCACACAGGTATACCACTCTTGTAGATTGATAGAGATGATCAGATGTAGCCACTGAATCATCTATTCCATCGAACCCACACAGGATCCAGGAACATAATTCGGAACAGTCGAACCCACACAGGATCGGGGAACAATTATTCTGTCAAACCCACACAAGATCCAGGAACAGAATTCAGAACTGTCGAACCCACACAGGATCCAGGAAAAGTTATCAGAGCTGTCAAACCCGTACGAGATCCAGGAACAGTCGTCAGTGCTATCAAACCCACACAGGATCCAGGAATAGTCTTCAGTGCTGTCAAAGCCACACAGGATCAAGGAATAGTCGTCAGTGCATAGCCAGCCACAGGATTTCACACAAAGAATGCTTGATTCCGGGAGAGTCTGCTCCTCAAGCCAAGATTCGTTACTTCAATAGCCATGAAGTCCCATGTAGAAGTATCTCAAAGATACTCCACGCCATAGGGGGGAAATCCAAGCAATATGTGTCCAAGAAACAAACACGAGATGACCAAGCCATTTTCCAAAAAAGTACACTGCGTGTTGGTATAGTTACACGCCATGTCTTCAGACCTCGGGTACTTCCCATGTACAATGGCTCATGTCGAAGGGTTGGTCATGTAGAAAAGTAAGTACACGGTGTGTGGTATGCTGACACACCGTGTCCAAGCATCTGGGGTCAGCTCCGTGTATGCCGTCCATGTGCCCGTACATGGCCTCAACCCGTGTTCGCCAACCCGTGTATCTGATATATGAGGTTGCTTGTGCCACTGGCCATGTTTGGACGTGTGGTGGAGTACATTCCCATGTACTCCACCCCATGTCCGTGTATCCTCAGGATACACACCGACTATCGCGAAGCTGCTTCTGCCATTCTGCGTAGAGAGTACACGTTGTGCCTCTTCGCTGTGTAATCCGGCATGTGTCCGTGTATTTCCCAGAATACACGCCAAGCCTCACGAAGCTGCTTCGGCCATTATTCATAGAGAATACACGCCATGTGACCAGGGACACATGCTGTGTGTTACTTTCCCAACATCTGAAACCCAAGCCACATAATTACCATACTACATGGCGTGTTCGTCAGAATTACACGCCATGTATTCTGGAATTTTCCAGAAACGACGCCTCTAGCTAGCGCGCCTCCCGTGAAGTCCTTTCATTGTTATTATGGTCTTTTTTCATGAAAATTTAGACACTAGGTCACCCCAATGTCCCATAGTTGTCTCTGGTGGTTTCTGGCCTCCGATCGACTCTGAAAACATGATTTGATTCACCCGCTCGAAGAACAGTTGAGCAACGGTCCTTCTTGTTCTGATCCGATCTATCACCCGCTATCATCTTTGCACCTCCTCTAGGTCATCATGATGTTGGGGATTCAATTTTAAATTTTTGTGTCTCCCAACGAACTCACAATGACCCATTGTTCGTCACCCATGAAGAACGCGAAGAACACACCAAACATTCACAAGAACGGTGGAGGGATCGGGTAGTGTTCATTTGGCCCAGTCCTTCCGTGTTAGTTTGGTTGCAAGCAGGTCTAGAGGAGCAATCATGGAAGGAATAATCAACATTTTCCAAATTAAAACACACCCCTACCTCGGATTCGCTGTTGTGAGGAAGGAAGATGAAGAAGTCGAGGATGATGTTGTCGGCGTTCTTCAAGGACGACGCTTCCTCCCTTGTTCCGGTTGGAGATCAAAGAAGAAGAAATTTACTGTTGGCAGAAGGAGAGTTCTTCCTCCAATGTTTCTTCCAACAGCAAAATCACACCTTTCCTACAACTCCCAAAGGAAGGGAGTTAGCACATGAATTTTAGGAGTCTCCCCCTAATCACTTCATTTAATAAAGTAGGGGTTGGAAAGAATTAAAGTGGGGGTTTATTTCGGGTGGACCCCACTATAATTCAAAATGATTTGAATAAAATCAAATATAAGTTAACAAATTTTATTTCATTCCCCATTTATTTATCCTTTTCAAAAGGTTGGAAAACCAACTTTTGTTCATGAACAAACGCAGCTGAGGTGAAGGTCCTACTAAGCAATCACCGGCAGTGTGAGTTCAAACGTGCCCTCAGATTTCAATTCCAAGCACTGGTTCTAATGTTACCAAAACCTTCTCATACGTTTACTGAACGTACCCAAACAAAACTTCAGAAATTGATTTCAAGCACACCAGGCCTCGGTATCATGTGCCGTCAGTTTTCGCGGACTCGTAAAATTCCCATGTATTTAAGAAAAAAAAATTCCATAGAAATTCTAGGTCTTTAAAACTGATATAACATTTTAATCAAATTATAAAGATAAAAATGAACATTAAATCATACTAAGAAATCTGAGCATTTGATTGACGTGTGGTTGAGTACTATATATCTTAAATGAATCAATGATTGTTCTAGTATGTTTTTATTCCAACCAACTATGTTTTCTTGGTTTTGGAACAATTTATATGATTTATCACTTCACCATAAATACAAAGGAAAAATAGATCTTTTGATCATTCTAGGAAATTTAGGAACTATATTAACTTGTAGATGATCCATGCAAATCATAAATGATATAAATGTCATTTTACTAATTTTATAAATAAATGAAAGCTTATTTAATCAGTTTTTTCCCCTACCTGGGTGATTTTTCCTTTATTAGATATTAATAATTTGAAATCATACTTTCCACTATAAAGATAAATCTTGGAATTAGATTGATGCATGGTTTATTCCTACATATTATAAATGAATCAATGATTTTTATCATATTTTTTAGTTAAATTGGTCACCTTTTCCTAGTTTTTAACCCTTGAAAAGAGATATGTCATTTTAATCAAATCATAAAGGTGAAGATGAGCTTTAAGACATACTGCTAAATTTGAGCATTTGATTTATGTGTGGTTGAGGCCTACAGATCCTAAGTGACATAATGATCATTCACCTAATTTTTCATCTAATACAAGTGTGTTTTCTCATCATTAAAACCATGTTTAGGATTTTTCATGATATATCAAATGTGATGGAAATATGACACTATAGATCACACCTTATAATATAAGCACGTTATCTGTGTTTTGAACATATAACTAGTGATATGTCATTTAAATAAAATTATAATGTTAATTTTCAATATTACTGAAAAACTAAAAGAAAATGAGAAATTTAATCTAAATAGGAAACCAAAAATATAAATTGAAACAAACATTAAAAATTTAATGCATCATGTAGGTCCATAGCTGCTACAAACATCTCTTTTGGCATGGTGGAATGACCCCCTCCCCCCAAATGGTACCCCTCCTGGGAAAGCAATTAGATAAGGGAGATGGTAACCACCTAAGACCTTCCATCAATAGGCCCCTAGTTTGATACTAGCATTGAGGGTATAATAAGCTTATATATGGGAGGAATTAACCTCTAAGAGAATATGAAGAAGAGAGATATATGATAGATATATCGAACAACACCTAGTGGGACATATATATAAACTAGGTCCCATGTGCATAAACATAATTTCATGGAGTATTAAAACAAATGAAACGAAGACTAATGTACCCAAAATGTAAATATGGAAGTAAACATGATGCCCAAAATAAATCAGAAAAACCCATAAACCTGTAATATCTAGCTAGATATCCAACCTTATCTAGCTAAACTGAAAAAAAAAATTATATATATGTAGGGTAAGAATAAAAGTATACTCAATAGGAACCTCCTCAAATCCTTTCATTTAAATATAAGAAAATAATAACAAATCCCAGTGAACAGTAGTGAACTAACCCATCACCAATACAGGTATGCTAAATTCCCAACCGCACAATTGAGACATCTAAAAAATTATCACATGAAAAAGAGAAAATTATATAGTAATTAAACATCAAGGGTACCTTTTTATGAAATCCCCACTAGTTTTACACTCTTCACCAACATCTTAATACTTGATTCATCTCTATAAAAAAGAAAACAATCTTGAACACCTGGGCTATCTATTTGGAAAAACATCCTTAAGGTAAGATTGCGACATTTTTATTTTGATTGTGTTCATTGAAAAAGATGGTTTACATGGTCAGTTGTGGAGTTACAACATGGTTGTAGACTATTTATTTTGAAAAATTTCCAAGATATAGGTATATATACCATGTAAGTGGTATAAGAAATTGTGTATACTAGGTGGTGGTGTTTCCCATTATTTGAAAAACAAATTATGGTCCAAAATTTGAAGGACGGATCAATCATTTTGAATGATTGATTTAAATGAATAACTCATAAAAATATTTAAAATTCCTGAGTTTCACTAAGATAAGAGTTTCACAATGGTATGTATCTTTGTGAAGGATTTTGGTGCAATGAAGGCTGAATTTTTCATATATTTTGAGCATCGTGAACTCGTGATGGAAAGACAGTAATCACAACAATTATGAGAATTGGAGCATTGTTAATGCATGAAGTGTTGATGGTAAATTTTTTCGGACTATGTGAAGCATCACAACTGGTAAATTTCTCTGGTGCTACATGAATACAAGTATCTTCATGAATGAGATTATAGAGGTTTTAAAAAAGGTCATGATGAGGACAGAAGCTTCTAGAAGGAGAGAAAATTCCAATAAATATGCCTATACCCACCCCACCCCCCATAAATGTGGAGAAATCCTTAATAAAAATATATATTCTATGAATTTCTAAAGGTGATTCAAGAAGTTTTTTCTTCTAAAAAACATCACGAATAAAGGATTATCACAAAGGTTATGAAATGAAATTCAAATTTTTATGAATCATGAAAGTATTGAAGTTGGAGAATGCAATAAAAAAATGAATGAAAGGTGTTAGATTTATGAAGGATAAGTGGGATTTGTGAAAGTGTTTAAGCTTTGTGAAAGGAGGATTATTCATAGAGGATGGTTGAGATTTAGTAAAGATGTGAGTTTCATGAAAGTTATGGTGTTAACGAAGGAATGAAATTAATGAGAATAATTGGGTTATTTCATGAAGGTTGTGTGAGATTTTCAAAGGCAATGAGCATCATGAACGTGTTCCAAAAGTATTTCAAAATAACTCTATGGTAAATTAGTATTCATCAAGTGGATGAAACTATAACCTAAAAAAAATATCTTCCTACAATTGACTATGTAATCATTATCTCTAATATAGGGACCTACATGTCCATAAACTGTGTGTGAATTATTTCCATTATAGCAACAAAATGAGAGGAAGAAGGTGATCATTTCCACTATTAGTATTCCATTGATGTAAATATTGAGGCAGTGTCCATTGGGAGGCAGTTAGAAATCCCTAAACAATGTAATGAAAATGATATTGGGTATAGAATTGATCTATCCCAAACCTCATGTTGGTAGGGATCTTTAGTGGATTTGGTACATCCTTACATTTTCATTATATGATCCCTTGAAATATCTATGTGAGGGTGAACTAAATGAAAAAAAATATTTCCTTGCCCTTTCTCTCCTATTTTCCATTCAACACATCATTTTCAGATAAATAATAAAACAATAATGTCATCATAAACACTTAAGAGAAAATAAAGTGAACTTTATAATAAGAAGCTCAAGATCCATTGGACCAAGAATAATTTTGAAAAGAATATCCACACCCTGATCACCCCTCCCCCCTCTCAGGGTATATAAGACCCTTTTGCACCTAAGAGTAAGTATCATAGCATACACCACTTACATCACTCATCACATCATCCCATATCATATCATCATATTGTAACTTGGTAGTTTCTAAGATCCACCATATCTTATTTGATGTGTATCATACAACAAGTATTATACTTCAATACATCACAACCCATACCCCGAGAAACATACCTCAAGACATAATATACTATACACATCATGCCTATAATAATCTTTTGGACACTATATCATAAGATACATTTTTGGAAAATAACCACAATATACTATAGACCTATAAACATATATATATAGGGAAACTAACTGTTGTGCATACAAATGCATAATACTACCAAGAGAAGAGAGTTGGGGCATAGGGGGTAGTTGGTTATCTATCTTCCCATGAGATTTTGGGGAGAACTCCCTCCCGGATTCCCCTCGGTTTCATTATCCCTTAATGACATGGGTGGGGAATCATATCAAATCCTATAATATACAGGATATTATATATATCAAAACCACACAATGGGTGTATCCTCTCCTTCAACTCAACTACAACTAATATCTCTCAGAATCTAGGGTTCCACTAATAAGACTCGATATCCTATAAGCACTAAAAAAATTTAAATAGCCATATTAAATTATTTTCATTTAATTGAAAAATTTACATTCCATTAATTAATTCATTATCCATTCATCTACATCAACATTAATCTACATTAAACATTATTATACATAAAATCGAAAATCCATGCCCTCCCTGCATCATCCAAACTCAGTCCAAAGTTTCTCTATAGCAACAACTCATTTGAATTCTAGCAACACCAGTCCCATGGGTTAATTAATTTATTAAAAATTGTTTATTTTTATAATATAGTCACTCTATGAAAACCATACTAAGATTCCATTAAGAGGAAACAATCAACCAAACACATACAACTACCTTAAGAAGAAGAGAAAGGAATGTAAATAAAATAAGAAACCTGACCATCAGCCATTAGACAGATCCATATCAATAAATAATCTAGCTATATAACATCAATAGGTAATCCTATCTTAAATCCATTCTATCATCTTTAGGTTCATACCCAACACCCACATGCATATCCCAATGCATCTTGACATCATAGAAGTCAACTGCTACCACATCAACTGGGCCTCCACACCACATATCCCATCAATCATCCTAGGCTCATCCATCCTTGGATAATATCACATCACAAGGAAATTATCACATCCATACAACGTCACAATGTATCAAGTAAATAGGCATATCCACCGGGGAAACTTGGGCCTAAAATAAGGCATTCATCCTTCACATGCAAACAATTACTCATGGACCACAACATAAAGAATTCATCCTTTTTAAGGAAATGGGTTCTCTCATCACTAATGATTTATCTTTAAAAAAACAACAATTTTTATTCCATATTGAATTAACATATTCATTATTAATAGGTTCCATGTATGGGAATTCTAAGATATCAGCTACAACAACCTTTTATTGAATTTAACATGCTCTTGGAATATATTATAGTTTGAAAAAACATAATGTAGTGTAATTATAATTTAAGATGAATTTTAATTTTGTCAATAAGTATTTACATGATTCAAAACCCATTCAAGTCCATTAACACATAGAATATTACATTCAACTAAACATGTGAATTTCATTAATTTTATTTCCATCAGATTACAAGGAACGCCATATTCATTTAAACATGCCTCTTTTTTAATTCAATTTAGAGTCAATTAAAAATTACCATCTTTATGTTCATTACTATTTTTCAATGATATAAACATGATAAAAAATGAATAAAGACTTTTTAATAATGAATAGAATATATATCACACTATATATCGACTTAAGTGGAAAACTATTATCACAATATAAAACATTGATATGTTGTCACCAACCAATTTATTATTTTATACAATTAAATCATTATTATATTTATTTAAATTTATTAAAATGTATAAAACATTATAAATTTACAATTTAATGTTAATATATTGGATAAGAAAAAAATCCCCTACTTCTAATGCATCAACATTCATCACATGAAAATGGAAGAATGTCGTATATCATGGTCACTTAACCTACAAGAAGGAAAAATCCTTCTAAGGAAACCACACCACATCCACACCAAAAATAAGAAAACTAAATTAGAATATTTAGAAGTAACCATAACCATATGAAAATGTAACGCATGAGGAACTATATTGAAGAACCAGAAGAGAATAAGTAAAAAATACCTTGTATTTACATGGATCAAAGATGGAAGGTCAATATCAATCCCCTTCAAAGGGTTAAAAATCACATGAATAATTTTTTTAGTTCCTTAGAGCCTTAGTAGAGAAAACTCAAGGATTCAGTTGAGTGGAGGGAACTATATATTTTATATCTCATTTAGAGGCATTTTTTATGACGTGAATGTTTCATTTACATTATAAATGGAAAATGTTTTAAGTTCCTCTAAAAAATCTTCAAACTACAAGGCTTGTATTAAATAAACATTTAAAATATCATATTTACAATTTTTCTCTGTTTAAAATATATTTATTGCGTGAAAGGATCAGAATTTTTATAATGTAAATTTAAGTTACATGCCATTAATTTTTCAACCTACAAATTTTCCTATACAAGCCTCAAACTCCCTTTTTTAGTTTGTAAATATCATTTATGATATAGCCCTTACGTTAAATCATAAATTCTACTTTATTCCATCTTTTTATAGACAAGCACCTCTACATCCCCTCTAAGCCTCCTCTGAGCCCCACAGGCATCAGAAATGGACAAAGGAATAACCTAGATGGATCCAATGCCTTACACCAAATACCTCTCAAAAAATTCTCATCCTCAAGAATCCAAAACCAAACCTGAAGTTAATGAATGAGAAAATTTGGTTGTAGTAATATCCACCCTGTTAAATACCTCTCATCAATATCACCATCACAGGAGCTTCCCCATTTCATTAGAGGAATAAGGAAAAAACCACATAACTACAATCAAAAATGAAGTTTGAGTACTCTCCACACCTTCGAGTTAAAATAAGGATATCAATTAGATATGATCATCCTATAGACTCCCTAAAAAAACCAATGTATGGAGTAAACCATTGGGAAAATAGTGATTGGACTTTACCTTTTAGCATACCAAAAATCAAGACACAAACTCTGAAGCTACACGCCTCAAACAAGGCCACCAAAACAGACCTCTCAGATCTTGTTACATCTTCCTCATACTAGGATATTTCACAAAGAGTGAGATATGGAACTCATGAAGAACCATGTCATGAAAATTCAAAGGGATGAAAATCCTCCCCTATAATAACACCCATTGTTATCTATATTTAGATAGATCATTAGGGTAATTTCCAAGGACAAATTGGTCTCCCCAGACCACTGCCTCGATCTCCCCAAGTTGGGAATCCTCCACCTACTACACCAAACATGACTGAAATTTCATATGGAAAAAGAAAATATATTCCTCTAGCCTCCCCCATATATAGATGAAACATTATGAGATCTTCCATAACTCTTTGAGAATCTCTAGATTCAATCTTGAAATCAATAGATGAATTCATACATAGCACATCAACTAAAAAATTTACCTTGTACGGTGTATATGGAATCTCAAAGTCATAATCCTGTATGAATTCCATCCACTATCATTGATGAAATTTCTATCCATGTTGGGATAAGATATACCTTAGTCTCTTATGATCAGTGAAAACCAGAAAATTATCACTAATGAGGTAATGTCACCAGCACATCAAGGAAAACTTGAATTAAATAGACTCAACATCATGGGTGGCATAATTATACTAATTGGGACATAACATCTGAGAACCATAAGAAACAACCAATATTTTCTATATTATAAAAAATCCCAACCAAATATGTGATGCATTATTGGAAACTGAAAACTAAAATTCTTCTACTAGAAAACAAAGGACTGGAGTTCTAAGAAACTTCTCCATTTGGTACTCAAAAGATTCCTGAAATTGAATGAATGGTCCTTTCTGGTCAAGGATACAAGAGGTGTCACAACACACTAAAAATTGACTAAAAATATCTTATAATATCCTATAAGATCAAGGAAACATCATACCTCTATAAAATTCTTAGGGACTTAAAAAGAAACAATTTCCACTATCTTTGAAGGATCTAAAACCAGTCATTATTGGGATACCACATGACCCAAAGAAGAAACAATTTGTATCCCAAAACTCACAATTTGACAAATTCTGAAACAACTTATGATGATGAAGAACTCACAAAAAATAAAGAATATTATCTTCATTATTCTCCTCATATGTGACGTAAACATGGATTTTTTCAATAAAAACCACCAAAAACATATTGAGAAAATCTCAGAACCCTACATTAATCATCCCCTTGAACACAACTGGGGTGTTCATCACACCAAATGGAATCACAAAGATCACATAATGGCCATGATAAAATTGGGAAGTTTGTTTCAGAATATCCTCATCATTAAGACACATATGATGATATCTTGATTGTAGACTGATGTTTGAGAACCAAATTTCTAACTTCAATTGTTGAATAAATCATCAATTTACAGAAGACGATAGTGGTTCATCACTGTCACCTAATACAAGAAATGATAATTGATTTAAAGATAAAAACAACCATCATACTTCTTTATGAACAAAACTAATGCACACCAATTTGAAATTCTCATCCAAATGAAACCTCGTTGCAACAGGTCATCAAGCTATAATCACAAATCTCGCTACTCAGAATGCACTATCCAATATAGAGAAATCAAAATATCAAACATTCATAGCTGTAACTTGATCACTAATTAATGGGGTAATGCAACAAAATCATAGGGAAAGAAATCAGGGTACTCTTATATGTCCCTAGGAAACACCATCATCTAAGACTTTGATGAGATAAGTATAATATCATCCATAAAGGATGATAAGGGCTGAACATGCCTCTAACCCTTCGGAGTATCCCTCTCAATAATGAACATTGCCAGCTCTCCGTTAGCATCATTATATATCACCTGCCTTTAGAATCAATCCAAAATATCTAAAACTAAATACAACTAATCCATTCCAAGTATTATTTCATATAGTTGTATCCATAAACAGTAGAAGTCTCGCTATGAGTTGTGCTTCCCTAGAATTTGGTCAATGTTTTTATATACTTCATACAATACTAGACCTCCATATAGCATAGTTAAATCCAACGGCACTAGAATCCTCTCTACCTCAATTCCAAAAGTATGTAATATGGTAGGTGATACGAAGGAGTGTGTATCTCCCAAAACAAACAAATCACGAACTCATGTGTAAAACAATAAAAGGGTACCTTTAATGAAATTTCGATCTCCTAGTTCTTGAAATGGAAAAGAATAAAACTAAAAAAACATGGTTCATTTCCCCTATGACCCTAATTATGAAAACCTCCATGGTTGATCTCTTCTTTTTGGGTAGGAGGATCATCTTGGAGCAATCCTCTTACAACCGCATCTCCTCTCTGCTAATCTAAAACTAGAAAATCTTACTATTTTTTCCTTGGATAAAACATTGAAAATGGAGGAACATGAAGGGGAAAACCAGGAGCATGCTAAATTATCAAAAAGGTAAGTCACAATCATCATTGATGACCTCAGCCTCCATAACAAAAAATAATGTTTGAACTCTTGGAAAAGGTCTGAGAGCCACCACCCCCGATGAAACGAGGGGATGAGGGGTAGGACATTCCCTCAACTGACTAAAAGCTCATTTACGTTGGAAATTGTAAATTAAATACTACATATCTACATTATAAGGAATCTTAATTACTCCCCTCTCATGAAAATAACATTCTAGACATCATTATATCATTGACCATTACTCTCTCTATAACCTCAATATATGTCAAATACATGAATGGGGTGACCTAGGGATAGATCTCTGGATAAAATGCCTCTTTTAAATACCATTACCTAGCCTCCTCATTTGGAAAAAGGTATGAAGCATAATGTAGAAGGTTCCTGGAATATATCTCAAACTCTAATACACTGGAACATCCCTATCAAAGGGTACGAATCTCATGGTTAATGTCTGAATTAGTGGCCAAATAAAGAAACAATACTCAAAATTGGTCCCCAAAATTATCCCACAAGGCATACAAATATTTTCAATCCATGAGGAACAAGAACCACCACTACCACACTCCCCAACATAGAATCATTACATCTAATGAAACCCAATGCTCTTTTTGAGCATAGATTGAACTAAAGGTTTTATCATCCTTTTTTGACCATTATTCTATGACTGAATTTGAAACAAATCCATCAAGATTATGTAGAATATGGAACTAAAATACTAATAGTTTCCTCCTCCATGGGTAATTATCATTGAAATTTACTCTGTAGTGATCATATGGAACATCCTACTGAACATCTTCTATATAAATCGGTTGAGTACGTCGACCTATATCCAGGATTCCAAAATAAAAACTAGTTATACTCCTTAACATATAATATGGAATAGTTAAATATTTTCTATTTGTTTATGTATTTCATTAAATTTTATGATTTATCCAATAACAAGGTCTATACATTTCAAACAAAATCACAATGAAGAGTGATGCATGATCCCCTCCTTGGTCGCTACACCGCTACCAATATCACTTCATTTAGTAGTCTTAGTAAACATTAAGGTTCGTGTATCAAATCATATGGGGTTATAAATACTCATCTATTAGCTAGTCTCCCATTTTGATATCACATATTGAACTTAACTGATAATGTTTCCCTATAATCCCATTCTATCTCACATGTGACTAACTCTAAACTTTATCATATTCCTCAACCTAAACCATTGATATTAACCTATCATGAACCCCTCCCCGCAAAGGGTATACATTCTAGGATGGAAATGAGAAAAGGTAGATGTTGACCACTCAAGTCCTAGCCCCAGTAGGTCCTAGGTTGGTGACTAGCACCGATGGAATAATAATCTTACATATAGGAAGAATTTATCTCGAAGGGAACATGAAAAATAGAGAGAAAATATAGACACAATAATATAAAATTTTTAGACATGTTTATATATATACCAAGTTCCTACTTTTAATTTCATACAGTTCTAAAACAATTGAAAGGGAAACTATAGGTACCCCAAAGGAAAACATAGTATTGACCACGATGCCCAAACGGCTCCAAAAAACCTCAATCTAGTATTATCCATCCATATTTCCAACCTAAACCTCCTAAACTAAAGTCATTTTATATATATGTGGGTTGATCATAAAATTATACTTAGTAGGATCCTCTCTGAATCCACTCTAGAAAAAATAAATATATCTTGATAGAGAACAGTGAACAACATTGAAACTAACTCATCAAGTAAACATGTATACTAATTTCCTAGCCTAAATATTACATACTCTCACCATGAATTGCATACAATAGGGAATATAATATAGTAATTAAACATCAAGGGTACCCCACTAATTCTTCCCCATTAGTTTGTCACACTATCCCAACATCGCGCATCTATATCCAACTCTCTCCAAAATTAAGACAGCCTAAAAACACCTGTCCTAAGTATCACAACATGAAACATGTGTATCACATCATCACATCATTTTGTGACACATAATCATATATTAACCAAGTTGTTTTCAATATGCACCACAACTCATATGATGTTTATTATACATCGGGTATTATACCTCATGTTGTCACAACACCTACACCGAGTAAGGTACCTCAATCCATCACAACCTATAAACATCATACCTATAATAATCCATTACATACAATATCTAAATATACATGTGTCTGAAATAACCATAAGCTATCACATCCCTCTAGACACACACATTTATATATATAAGTAAGCTGAATTTCACGCATACTAGCGCATAATAATACCAAGATAAGAGAGTGGCGTCATAGGGGTACTCATTCTTCCATCCTCCCACTGAGATGTTGGAAAAACACCCTCCCAAAGTCCACTGGGTGTCATTACCCTTAATATACGTTGGTGGGGAAGTGTATAAAATCATAGAATATATAGGATATAATATATATCACAACACAACTATGAGTATAACATAGTATTCTACTTAACTACAGCTAATGTCACTTGGTCTGCTAGTTGCCACTACTAAGACTAGATATCCCAAAAGCACACCATCATTTTAAAGAGATACATTAAATTAATTTATTTTCATTGAAAAATTTATGTTATGATATTTAATTCACTTTTCATTAAGTAACTATCAAAATTATTCAATATTAAACATTATTATCCATAAAATCCTAATTCCATGGCCTCTAGGAATAATAAAAAAGTCTATGTTTTCTCAGTAGTAACATGTCATTTGAATTATAGAAACACCAAACCCATAGGTTATATAATTTTTTAAACACTATTACTTTAAATAATCCAGGTACTCTAGGAAAACCATCCTAAGCTACCACCAACAAGATAAATGTTACCATTAACATTCATCTACCTCTAGATATGGGTAATGTAATTTAGATAAAATAAGAAACTGGATCATCATCCATTAAATAGATTAATTTCAAGAAAGAATACAACATTATCACATAGATGGGTAAGCCTATCTTTAACCCCTTTGATCATCTCACATGTCATCCCTCACACCTACATTCATATCCTGTTTCATCTCAGTATCACATGCATCAAATACCATCACACCATTTTGGCCTCCCAGCCTTGTATCATATAATCCATCAGAGGAAAATCTATCCTCATCTCATATCACCTCAAATAGAAAGGCTATCATCCATATCACATCATATGGCAGAAAAAAACAAGAATAATCAACTTGGAAACTTCACCCTAAAACAAGGAATTCACCCATAACATGCATACAAATTCTCACAACTCCCAACACAAGGTATTCATCCTTTACATGTAAATAGGAAGTCTCAACCCCAATGATTTATATTTAACAAACTATTGGTTTTTATTCTAATTTGAATTAGCCAATTCATTATTCATAGGTTCCAACTATAGGAAACCTAAGGAATCATCCATTATAAGATATCAAAGTTATAACATTATCTTTGTATCAATTCTAGTTTCATCAATCATAGAGAAGTATCTTTATCATTTAATATGACTTTTTATTTTTTTCAATAAGCATTTACATGCTTCACATTACTATAAATTCTATTAACACATTGAAGAAAATATTCAATTAAAAATTTTCATTTCATATATTTGATTACCATAAAATTACAAGGAACAAAAAATTCATTTGAACAATCCACATCTTTAATTTTTTATACATCCAATTAAAAATTAGCATAATTATGTTCTTTACTAGTTTTCAATGATTGAAACTAGCTAAACCAAGATTAACAGCATACTTACAAGGAATATAAGAGATATCACACTACCTAAAAAATCATGAGGAAAAACATTATCATGGTATAAAACATTGATATGTGATTGCTAACCAATTTCATCTCTAATCATATTAAATAATTACTAGGTTAATTTCATTTCCATCCTAAGGGATAATAAATGGTATCCTTATGATTTTACATAAATAATTATAAGTATAAATGAATCCCTTTCATCTATGGAGTCAATTTTCTTCACATGAGAATGGACCAACTTCATAGATCCAGGTCACCTCTCCGACAAGAGGATTTCATCCCATTATGGAGGTGATGCCACAACCACACCGACAACATGAATAATCCATTATAACATAGAGTGGAAATATCCATAGTAGGAAAGATAACTTGGGATGAACAAGACTGAAGAACCACACTAGAATAGGTAGAATATAACAGGGAATGTCAATGATCAAATAGGGAAGGATGGGATCAATCCCCTCAAAGGGATCTGAATCCCTTGAAACAAAATTGGTTGCATGGATTATTTGTATAGAAAATATAGGGTTTGAGTCAAGTGTAGGTTGTTGTATGATTCGTATCATATTTTGAAGAATTAATTTTTCTAGATTAATGAGTCATTTATGTCATAAATGTCCCATATTTTATGTTCTCTAAACAAATGTGTCGCCTCAAACCACATGTCTTGTATTTAATTCATATAGAAAATTTCATATTTTCATTTTGATATTAACACAACAAAACTTCTGGAGTGTAAGGTTTCACATATTTATGGTGTAAATATTAATTATAGATCATATATTATCACTCTATGAATCTCCCTACACAAGCCAAAAAACCCTTTTTAAACCTTAAAACTCATTTACGATGTAACCCTTCATTTATGCTATAAGTTCTCCCAGATTCCAACATTTAGCATCCAAACACCTTAACAACTACACTAATCTTCCTCCAAGCACCATGGTCTTTGAAAAAATGAAAAGGGATGAACTAGATGGATCGAATCCCTTATATAAGGTCCTGTAAAATATTAATATTATTAGGTTAAAAATAATGAATTTCATATAAAATGAAAAAAATTATATGAAGGGGATTGATCCCATCCTTCCCTATTTATCTTCTTAATTACTTTAATTTTTTTATAAATTGGTGACCGCCAATCGCAAATGCTGTCATTTTATAAGAAATGAATAAAAAAAAATTTACATATAAATGATTTTAATATTATTTTATTTTTATATATTTCAATAAATATTTTATTCATGCCTCACTCCTAAATCCAAAAAAACATCATCCTTTGTGGTATGTTTTTTTAGAAATTATTTTTTTTTAATTTGGTATTCATTTTTATTATAATTTTTTTTGTTAACAAAATATTAATATTTTAATTTATATCCTATTTTGAAATATATTTTAATGTTTTGAAATATGTACTTTTATATTTTAATATCTTTGAGAGTAATTCCAATATTAGTAAAAATTATTTTTTTAGTAATTTTTTTGAAAAATTGACTCATAAATCCATATCTTTATATTGTGCATAATCATGTTAAAAAGATTCATTTAAAAATAAATTAGTTCTTATAAATAAATTATTTTATTTAAATAATTATCCATTAATGTATACTTATAACATTTTTTATTTTATGTGAGATAAAAATATGTTATAGACTTTTACTTTTTATGTAAAAAATTATATGTTATGTGTTTAAACACTACCAAAAAAAGAGTGCATTAGCGGCGGTTTTTTCTTGAAATGGTTGCGGTTAAAACTGCTGACCAATGGTATAGATAATGTTATCAAAAATTGTCACATATTTCAAGGTCACTAGTCATTTATCAGAAGTTCCTTTAATTTAGTTTTTGTTTCAGTAAGTGTCGTTTTTTGGAGAATTTAGCGACAACTTCATTTTTATTTAGTGGTGGTTCTTTTTTTAAAAAGAGTTACCTGAAATAAAAAAAATTCTTGAAACTAACCACCACTATTTTATTTAGAGGTAGTTATATTTAGATTTGGTCAAGGGTAACCACCACTAATTATGATTTTAATTATGTTACTTTGTAGTGGTTATAAAAACTAATTCTAAATATTAAAATTATTTTTTTTAAAATATATATATTAAAAAACTTCAAATACAAAAATATGGACTAAAATAAAATAAAACAAAATTTTGTGATAAACCCATCATAAATAATCATACATCCACATTCATATATAAAAATATCCTAATTCATGTTAACCTCATTCAACATATACCTCAATCAACCCATACCTCAGTCAACACATACCCTAGTCATAAATATATATGTACAAAATATGTCCCACCATATGCCAAATATATATCCATGCCACGACCACCACTACATCAACCTTCCGAAACATGATATAATCAATTGAAACTGACCACATCATCTCATCAACTATAACAAAAAAGAAAATAAAAATTAAAACTAAACATAATTAATCATAATTACAGTAGATTCATTTATAAAATTTAAACATACCAAGGAAACTAAGAACCATCATTACTACCTTATTATGTTTTCATCAATCGGAATGATCAGCACCTTGCCTACTGCTAGAATTTTCACTTACAATAAAATAGGAACATTTAAGAAAATAAATGAAAAATTGAGATGATAGAAAATATATTCAAAAAAATTCACATAAAATTTGTTATCATGTTAGTAAAACATAATACATTTTAACATAAAACAAATTATATATACTAAAAAACACATTGAAAACACCAACATAAATATTTATGATATGATTCAAAACATGAAACTAAAAATGGATAAGTAAATATTTTAATTTTTTTTTAATTTGATGTGCGGTGTGTTTGAAATTTACATAATATACAAATTTTAAATACTTTTATTTCACATCATGTCCTATAGTTCAAAAATAACACAAAGGTGTGTTTATCATGATTTCATGTCAATATGAGCTCTTTTTATATGATTTTGACCATTACACGTGCATTTTAGTGTTTCAAAACACTAAAAACATGTTTAGGACATCTCGAGAAAGCTACAACTCTAAATGATTTGTAGTTAGTTCCTGAATTTCACAAGTCAATATACAATCATTTTCATCTGATTTCATGGTAATCCAACATTTTTTCCTAGTTTTGACCCCCTAGCACAAGTTTTTAACGGCTTTGGTACTTTTAGAAATTGTTTACTAAGACATTATAACCACACCATATGTCGTATTGATATGTAGTGTATACATATATGTTAAAAATAACTCAACAGGAGTTTTACCATGATTCGATTTCAATCTGAGGTCATTTTCTATGGTTTTGACTATTCCATGCATATTTTTGTGTTTCAAATCACTAAAAATGTATTTACAGTCATTCCAAGAAATCCATAACTCAGAATGAAATTTCATCAGCTCATACATTTAAAAAATCAGTCTATGTTATTTTTCCTTTAATTTTAGGGAAATATGATGTCTTTTTCCATGTTTTAAACCCCCTAACACATGTTTTTAAAGGCTTTAGTGCCATTAAAAAATGTTTATCGAGTCATTTTACCAACACCTCGCATCATATTGACGTGTTGTTTTAACATACACATAAAAAATTACAACAAAGTGGTTTTCACAAGAATTAAAATCAATACAAGGTTGTTTTCTATGGTTTTTACTATTACGCGCAAGTTTTAGGGTTTTCAAATACTAAAAATGTGTTTACGACTGACCTGTACTATCATTGAAGTCAGTCAAAGTTTAAAATTTATATTTCTACTAACAAATTTATATGTGGAAAGTAGGTTTCAACCTAGAGGGAAGGTGATTATGACCATTATTCTTCTAAAAACTATCAAAAACACCCCATTGTTGTCAACATAAGGGTAGATTTTCTATTTCTTTTGCATTTTATATATTTTTTATTTTATTATTAAGCAATAAAGTGACTAAACATTTCATTATTTTTATCTAAACTAAATTAAAGTAAGAAATAGTTGAAAACATAAAGAAACAGAGATATAGAATGCTGATAAATGAAGACTCTAATAAAACACTCAGGAAGAAAATATCTATTCTACTGGTTGTAAAAGTATTTCAATTCACATTAAGGTTATTGCAGAGTACCACCATTTCAAGAGAGTGACTTACTTCCCTCTCTAAGTTAAGTCTAACAGATTGATCAAGAATAGAATTCTCCACTCTAAAAATATCAACTAAGAACGTCATTATTTGAAAATAATAACAGGAATAAATCACTATAAGTCCTAAAGTATTTTGAATTTATTAACTTTTGAAAAGTGTTTCCACAATCAATCTCACCAATTGACTGTGAAATTTTGAAATTACGTTCTAGTGGTACAAGCAATTGAACGAATTCAATATTTATCTCACCGATCAATACTGAACACATCAAAATGATAAAGTGAGAATGAAAATAAAATGATAACCAGTGGAACTAAAATTTATCCCCAAACTAAAAAATTAAGCTAAAAATTATCTCTATTATCAATTTCGTGACTAGAAACATACTAAATCAGAGTATAAAATGTTCAGTAATGAGCAAAGAGGAACTCCCTAAATGATGTGCTCTGCTCACCGGATCTCTCTGATCTGATGAGAGAGAATATATTGAATCTCTAATGGTTCTCTTGCTCCATAATCTCCCCCTATGAACTTTATAAATTCTTTATTTAATGTACCCACTCTCTTCTTCTGCTCGTCACTGGCACTTTTCACCGACTTGAATTCATCTTTTACTGTTGCATTGTACACGTGCATTTTTTCGCGACTAACACGTCACGCTAACATTACCCTTGTAACTAACTCCGGATGAGTTAGTTGAATGCACCTAGACTCCTTTAAGACCTTGATGTGAACTTTCAAGGTAAAGAACAAATGAAAAAATTTATAGCTTTTAAAACACGATAATGAAACAATTGAAAAAATAGATAATTAACGTAATAATTATTAGCTAGATTTTTTATTTATTTAATTCATAAATCAAATTATTAATTATTAAATAATATTTTTAAGTAATTAAGGAATTAAATTATTTAATTTAATATATTTATTAATGTTAATTTTAGTTATTAATAAAGAAATATATTTATTCATTAATGAATTAATTTAAGTTACTTTATTTATACTAATAAGTTGTTACAAATTTAGTTCTAAATATTAAATTAAATAGTTTTGTTGATATTTATGATTAATTATTATTAATAATGTTAACTAATAAATTAATTATAATTTTGAACATTAAATTTTTATTTATTTATATATTTTATTTTATTCTAATTTTATTTATAAATTATTATTGGTAGTTTATACATTTTATTAAAAATTAATTATTTAATATGCAACATTAAATAATATTTTATTTAAATTAAATTTATAAGATTAGTTAATTTAGTTTAATAAATTCTTACTTAAGTTAGTTAAATTAGAAAATTCTATTTATAAATATTCAAAATCTCATATTTAACAAATGTTTATAATTAATAACATTTTGATTTAATTATTATTTTTATTTTAGATTTAATTTTAGTTTTTTTTACTTTTTTTATCTATTTTTATTTTTATTTATTTTTATATAAACTTATTCTCCCACAAATCATGGCGTAGTAGTAGGGGAGGTCTTCTTCTCTAGAAAACTCAAGCGGCGGCCCAACCTCCTGCAGACACGAAGGCTCTAGCTCAGCTTTGAAGTGTAGGATAGGTTGAAAGAGGCTCCATCAACATCCTCTCATCCTCCCAGCTCGGCACATGCCTCCTCTATCAGCGTCAAACCTCCCTTTTGACCTGAAAATCCAACAGCGACAACCCGAAATTACTTACTCCAACGACTTTGGTAGGGTCGTTTACCAAACAACCATTGGGTTTCATATATACTTCCACATCTCTGTTCATCCAATAAAGTCACCTAATTCATTATCCTTTATAAAAAATTATAAATGAGTTTGAAAAATCCTTGACTTATAATAATGTGATATAAATAATAATGAATAAAATAAAAACAAAAATTATTCATTTTCTCAAAAAAAAACTCTGAGTCCCATTGATATGAGGAATGACTTGATTCTTGTATTTCATAGTATTTTTTAAGATATTCCTACAAAAAATAACAAAATTAATAAAAATTATAATTTTATTGTGTTCATGCTATTATGAGAATGTAAAATATGTAGTTTTCTCATTAGGTGAATATTTTTTAATATTGAAAAACATCATCTATTTACCATGATAAATGCCTTTAGGCACTTTCTCATACATCTATCATGAGATCAAATATGATTAATTAAAGACAATCCATAGTCTCTATTTAAAAGCTCTCCATTTATTCCTCAAAATTGTCAATGTCCATGGTTATGATACAGAGTTAGGGACATGAAAATGAAAAAAATCTACAAATAAAAAACATAACTCATTTTAGGTATATTAAAAAATTACTCATGACTTTAAAATTAGTTATTAATGAATATTAAATTAATATTACCTTTACGTGAGAATCAAATTCCTCATTTTTTCATGTTGTAGGATTATGAGTCCAATAATTATAATAAATGGGAAATCACACCATCTCCCAAGAAAGATTCCCAAGAATCCTCCCATAGATTCTGATAACATCACTAGTAAGCACCACAAATTCATCAAATGGAATGATAATATTGAATTCCTTCATGTCCCTGATATATTCAATGGTTATATCCCTTTTATGGTTTCCTTTATCTATTTGAAAAATTAATTAAACAATTAATAAAATATATTGTTTTTATTATAAAATGACATACAAACCAGTAACAGTAACTCACAAAAAATCCCTAGATTGTGGGGTTACCAACTAATCCATGGCTAGAGGTGAATAAGATGGTGGGATACCAACATCATCTAGGGAAATGCCTGGCTCACTAGTAATCGTCAGCATAACAGAATCACTCAGATCCACTAATGTTGATGGTAGTGGTGGAATTCTCTGAGATTCTAATCAGTAAGGATCCAAATGTTTTTTATTATCAGTATTCGTGCAATTTAAATGGTTCATATATACTAAATGTATAAAAATTGAAAAAATACCAAAAAAAACTAGAACAAACTATATATGTACGAAACACTTATCAATGAGAAATTGTAATTTATTTTCATTATAATTGATTAAATTTAATCATCTTCATATTCATTGTCTTCATTATTAATGACCTTTATTTCCATGAGTGCATCATTTCACCCTCTCCTACAAGTTCTATTGTTTTTATTTTTTTAGGAAAAAATTGTTCAATGTTTTGTGGTTGTTGATGTTCAATGTCATAAAGTAGCAATTGATATTCATATCCCATATTATATAAGTCTCTCTACATTATGTGTACAAGAACACTCCACCCTCCATATATTTCATCATCCACATAATAAACCATCATCTCTTTTTAATCAAAGATAAATGGACCATGCTTTACATGGTCATCATAATGGATCAACTAAGAGAAGTTGATATAAGTAAAATGTAATGAATCGTTCATTATAAGCCTATCCATGTTGACCCACTTGCATATGAATAAGATAACTAAAAATTCACCATAATAGTTTAATTCAATTATATCATTGATATTTCCATAGTATCCCGCCTCTTTAAGATTAAATACACCACAATTTTTTGTTTTCAAGTCTTCTACATGATAAATTGTACAAAACCATAATCCATGAATATTTTAAGAATTGAATATTTTATAATTCCATAGAAGATATTGGAAAAAAACATCTAATCATTTGATATTTTATCTTGATTTAAACATTCGTTATCTACAAAAATATATATATAGGGTTTTAGTTATAATATATAAAAAATATTTACACTTCAATATATGAATATGAGTTTATACTTACAAAATGGGCGAACAATTGTACAATCTCTTTATTAATAGATGTTGTTAATGAAGCTCATTTGGATCTTGACCCCTTAGTTTCCTATTTGTTTGAAATATAAATTACTCAATAAATGTATATATAATATGAATATTGAATATCACATATCTATGTTCTTTTAGGAACTTCATTTCAGTCATTGTAAAATTTAAACCCTTTCCAATTGGTCTTCTAATAGTTGGAAATACCGATGACTGGTTTTCTGAATGAGAATTAGTGGATATGTCTTCTTCACATCATCCACAATTTATTCAAGGCTTCTTATCATCCAAATACCTAAAACATAAGTTCAATCACTCATTGAATATGTAACCTCCAGTAATAGAGGCTTCTGGTTGATATTTATGTATCACATATGATTTCAAATGACCTAAGTACCTGGTGATAAAAATAAAAATATATTAAAAAAATTTACACCATTATTTGATAAAATTGAATACACCATTAAAACAAAAAATAATGTCAATGTACCTCTGAATAGGAAATATAAATTTGTAGTGTAATTGTCTGCCAGTTTTATCTTCTTTAACAAAATTAATAGTCAAATAAATCATGACTATGAAGAATAATTGGGGAAATAACATCCTTAAATGAAAAAGTCTCAAATAAATTATTTCATGAAGTTTTTCAACCTCAGTTGGATTTAGTGTTTTTTCATGAAGATCTCTGAAAAATGAACTAAACTCAACTAGAACAACATTTACATTTTTAGGTAATGTATTGCACAATTTTAAGGGCAACAATTGCTCTATCAGAATATGTGAGTCATGAATTCTCAATCCATTTAACTTCTGATGTTTTAATTCAACAAACCTTGATATGTTACTTGAATATATATCTAGATATTTTTTATTTTTTAATGTCCTAATGAATATGAATTTATCTTGATTATTCATTGTAAAAATATCCAAGGGATACTTCTCATTCTCATTTTCCAACAAACCATGATTTATATTCGTTGACTCCAAATCCTTATGGGCATTTAGCTTATCCTTTGATTTACCCTACTCATTAACCAATGTTAAAATTACATTTTCATATATGTTATTCTCTTTAAGAAATGTGAAAAATATACTCTTTTTATCTATTTTTTGTTCCAACCACTTTGGTTATTTTACCTCATACCATTTCCCCCCTTCTCTAAAATAATTAAATTTTCTAAATTCTTCAGTGACATTCACTGATTATACCAATATTTATGAAACAGATAACACCTTAGGTGGCTTTATCAATTCTATATATCCATTTAATTGTGTCTTGTTAACATGAATTTATGTCAAGCATCAATAAATTGATGATGAAACATAAAACACCATTTTATGTTGTGAGGTAATCATTGATTTCAAAAATGAAAATTAAAAACTAGGAAAACCATACCAGTATGAGTGTACCAACTAGATAAATTTCCTAGTACATGAAACTCAATAAATTTCCACATTAAATAATCATGAATTTTGAATAGTTTTTTTCATCATGAATCATATGTTTCCATGCCATCATCCCCTAATTCTAATAATTCATTGATTGGAGGTTTTAGGTATACATTAATTTCATTTTCATAAATTTTATTTCTTGTAATAATCATTGAAATAATGAAATATTTATTCTTCATACACATCTATAGAGGTAGTTTATAGGGGATCAAAACAACTTTACAAATAATATAATTAGTACTTAATATACCAAAAGTGTTAAAAGCATCAGAATCCATTCCCAGACATACATTCCTAGGATCTGAAGAAAAATATTGATATAATCAATCAAACATATTCCATGATTTTGAATCTTTTGGTTGTCTCATAAAATCATAATTATTATCTTAAGCATGCCCCTTCATGTCCTACGTAGTCTTAGACAAATTGAATAATTTTTTCAAGTGTGGTTTCAGAGAAAAGTAATCAATATCCTTGCTCGATTTTTCTTCTTCCTTTTCTTCTTAGGTTGCATTGATTTATACTCTCTTCTTTTCATTGAATTACATCTTCTATTATGACATCTTATGAATTTTTATTTATCAGAATACTATCCATAGTAAAACATGAAATCATTAGGGCATGCATATATCATTGTATAATCAAGTCCTTATTTGTTGATGGCCTTCTTTTTCTCATAGAATGATTCAAGATATTAGCTTCACTAAATGAATCACAAAGAAACTCTCAAATCATTGATATTTTTTCAATTATTCCATATAGAAACTTGATATGATACAACTCAAGAATAAAATACAACATTGAATACTTGGTACACCCTTAAAAAAATTCATGTTTCATATATTCAACTAATTTATAAAAACCATTTTTTCATCGCTAATGTTTTGAGAAATATTAATCTACTCAGCATCAACTTAAGGTTCTGTTGACCAATTAAAATCTTTCGCATTGTATCTTGTGAATAAAAATGTGTCATTTATCAAATTTGGAACCAAATTATTTTCAGTGGGTCACTTTGTATTTCATTGGTCGATTTTCATTGATTTTAATTTCCATATAATTCAATTCACAATGAAAAATATAGCATACATACTAATCAGGAAGTTTTTTTAATATCAAATGCACATATACTATTTTCATATTCAAACATTGCTTGAATTTGCAATCAGGGCACATACATTTTTTTTCTACAATCCATTGACCGATTTGAAATTTCATAATCTAAAAATTCATTAAAACCCTTGGCATACTGGGGTGTGGTTCATGGTAAATAAATCCAAAATTTATTCATAGTTATTGGATTTTCACTCTTCTCTCTCTACATTCAGATATAAAGATATAAATTTTCAATCAAACAAGTACAATCAAAACTAAACGTCACCCAACTTCATCTATATTGATAACCAACCCTATACTATAATTCTATAAATATAGTATATAAAAACATGGTGAACATACAAGTATACAATTGTTGGATCACATATAACATATCTTTCATCATCCACTGAATATTGAATATTTTAAAAATATATCATTTAAAAATAAAAAAAATAATATATCAGTTTAAATACATATCAATACTTCTAAAATGAAAAAAAAATAAAAATAAAAAGCATGATTATAAATTCTAAAATAAAAATACTCAATTATATAATATTAAAAAATGGAAAAAATATAAATCATAATAAATTACATAATCATGATAGAAAAATTATTAGATCTCATGAAACAGTTTTTTAATATTAAAATCAAACAATATATGCCTCTAATTTTAATGTTTGGAAAATAAAAATTATAAATCCTAATCCTAATAATAAATTAAAAATATAAAAATTAAACTTATACCTTCCAATTGGGGATTGAACTCATTAGGGAAAAGAGAAAAGGGGCCATCATTTGGGATCATCATCAAAGAGATTGGGTTTGGAGTCACAATTTTTGAATATAGGGTGTTGAGGTAATGATAGTAGCCAATAGGGGGTCAGTGTCATGGTGGTCATTGCCAGGGGGGTTAGGAACATAGTTCTCACTGATAGGGGGTTGAGCTCACAGCGGTCACCAGCAATGGGTCAACATCACAGAAGTATCTGACATGGGGTGTTCAAGTTCTTGATGATAACCAATAAGTGGGTGGTTTGAGGGTTTTTGGTAGGGGGGAGGGGGTTTGGGGGGCATCGAGGATATAAGGAGGTGTTAAGGGTCACCGGAAGGTTAGGGGAGGGGGAGGGGATCAGTAATAGGGGAGGGAAAGGGGGATGTGGTTACCAACATGGGGTTCGGGTTGAAGTTCTCTAGTAGGGGGTCATGATTGGGGGTCTTTGAGTTGAATGGGAGGGGTAGAGTGTTTGGCTGGGGTTTCTGAGGGGATCAGGAGGGGCATGGGAGGGTTCTTGTGTTTTAACCATGGTTTTAATTAAGGAACCCTTTATTTATTTCATGTTTCTAAAATGGTTGGGAAATGTTTGGGAAGGTTTAGAGGGATTTTTTAATATTTTTTTGGAATTTTCATGTGTCATGCAGTTTGATCATGGTTAGTAGAAATCATGAAACTCCTACAAGAAACCGTGTAAAGTTAGATAAATGCTACCTGGTTGGTGGAGAGTTAGGCTCATGGTTTAGCCAAAAAATTTAGCCACCTAGGATTAACAATGTAAATTGGAAAATAAAAAGGAATACATTAATGGTTCATGGTTTCTTTAACCTTTTTATCCTACAATGCGATGTGTGTTTGGAGCCAATGGCTGGTGCACAGTTTTCACACTGTTTTCCTAACCATGCTCATAAACCATGCACGATTAAAAATTAGATCCTTAAAAACTGTATCTCACTCGGTATTACATCTAAACATCCAATTTCCACTTATTTCTATCCTAACATGGTTTTATCTCCTCCAAAATCCTTTGAAGAATATTCCCTTCAACCCATGAGTTATTCATAGGCAAATCATGATGCATTGAAGTCCGTATTTCTTGGTAAGTCTATGTTCTTGGTTTTTTCCTTAAATCTCTTCGGATTCACACTCATATATTCATATATATATATATAATATTTTGGCGATATATATATATATATGATAGTTTATTTCAATGATTTTGAGATATGGTTGTATTGATGTTAGGGATTGAGATCTAAGGTGGTCTTTTGGTGATTCATCATGGTTTTGTTGATGAATTTGTGTCGTTCTTCATTTTAGCCATATTTTAGGAGGTATATTGATGCACTCTTGACTCCACTTATTAGAACATGAAGTCTTATTTCAAATTGTTTAAATTTATTGAAATTTCTTGTGAATTTGATGATCAATGGTTTTTAGAAACTCTATTAAGTGATGGTTTGTAAAATTGTGGAAATTAGATGTAAAAAGATCTTTGTTTAATTAATTTTAAAATGTTTATTTTAAAATATGGATTTTTTGAATTATGGAATTGATTTTTTAGAAAATTGATCAAAAAAATAACTATTTTATTTACATGGTTGAAATGGATGATTTGGAATTGATTTTTTGCATAATGGTTGATGTGTGTGTTCATGTGCATTCTAGATGGATAAGGGTGTGAAGTTTCCCCTATCATTTGTGGAATGGATAAGGGTATTATATTTACCCCATCAAAATGGTTCACCAAGTAACGTCTTGGTGAATATATGACTCACCAATCCTGAGTATTGCGAGTTCCATGGATTCATGCATGGTTGGATGTGTAGATATGTGGAATGGAATAGATTATGACAAATGGCTTTGTGAAATGTATTAAAATATTTGTTTGGTTTCATTCCTTCAAAACAATTTCTATTAGAAATTTGTTTTGTATAAAACATATTTGATTTGATATAAATGGTTTAAATGTTTTAAATTTCATTATATAAATTGTATTATATAAATGTGTGAACATGTTATATTCTAGTGTCATGATAAGGAAAGTCATTTGTGGAAAACTCATCCCCTACTTGGGAACTTTTGTACATTTTTAGATATCAATTATCATGACACAGCTAAAGGGAAAGTGTCACATTTCTTTAGTGGTGATTCATGATACATTGGAATGGATTACGCAGTTTCATCTTAGAGATTTTTGGGTGTTTTAGAGTGGTGTCTTTGGGTTTTTTTGGTTTTATCTTCCACTTTATACTCTGATATTATTATTGGTTTTATTATTGTAATCTAGTATGGTATGTTGTTGGTTTGGTTACTTATTAATTTTTTATATTGTTTTTATTCATCATTTATTGGTTTTTTGGTTAGTTTATACAATATTTAGTTTTTTTAGTTTTAAAGGGAAAATCATCCCCCTAACTGATTATGAATCCCTTAGAATTTATTGCTAGAATTTCTTGTCTCGGAGATGTCACATAATGCCAAGTTTGAATTCCACCTCGACTCAAGCCAATGATAATGGTTGGGATGTTACAAATGGTATCAGTCCTGGCCATTCAACCATTCATTTTGTGAAAAATGGTATTATTTTTTCGGTTTGGAGATGAAATTCATTCATGTTAGTCCTTGAGTTGGGATGGTAGAAAGTATTAGGATTTTTTGGAATTAAAATGTAGAGAATAAAAATATGTTTCTAACCTATTTATTATGAACTTCATGTTACCAAGGATTTGGTTACATAAATTTTTTGGAGAAAATTATAAGAGTTTTAATCTCATTTTCATGGGTTTATCCAATGAGAAGAGCCTAACATGCTTTGATAGAAATTACTTCCCACTAGGAATGAATATTTAATTTTTTTGTAATTATTTATGAATTAGTGAAATTTTGTTGATATTTTAAAAATATTGATATTGTTTCAAATGTGATATTTTGAAAAAGGGCCTAGTTTTGGTATTTTTAAAATGGTTTTATTTTTAATAGCATGGTGGATTTTTAGAAAATTGTTTAATGGGGAAAATTTTGAATTTTGGAAACCCATGTTGTGATATATAATTTTTTATAATTTTGACTCAATAAGAATTCAGTTTCTATAGAGTGAGAATTTTGGTATTTTGTATGTTACAGAAAATAGAACTTGGTAGGTGACATGGAAACAAACCGAAAGTGGCTACTAAGAATTTGGTTTCACCTGAGCCGTGGGAGAACCAGCAGTTTGTTTAGAGTATTGTTCGGGCTTTTCAGGCCACATATAGAGGGAACTAAAGCAATGAACCAATGAAAGTGGATCATTCTATTCATTTCCCGAAGCAGAATCCCCCCATTATTTGGGGTGATTCAAAACCAGAGAAGGCAGAGGTGTTCTTGAATATAATTAATAGAATTATTTATTTCCATAGCACACCATCAGAGTTAAAAGTCAATATGGAAATGTATATGTTGGATGATATTTCACTCCAATGGTTGGATTTAGCAGTCAAGACAAAATTAGACTAAGTCATGTCATGTGGAGATTTTAAAGAATTTTTCAACAAACTATTCTATCCTCAAACAATTATGATTTCAAGAATGAAAAACCTTTTCATCTTGAAGCATGAGAATATATTATTAATATATAATGTTTTGAAATTTATTAATTTAGTTTCCTTTTAACCCTAAATTTCATTATGTGGGTCCAAGAAAGAAAATATTTTTTAACTGGGGATGAGAAAATATATTTTCTTAAAAAATTTCATGCTTTGTATAATAGATTATAGATATATAGATAATATAGTGATGGTGGTATAATGGAATATCTCAGGTAATATTGGTGGAGGAATGGTGTTGATACATATGGAAAATGGTGGAAACCCTAATGCATGGAAAAATGGAAGAGGGACACCATTTACAATGTAGTGGAATGACTCAAAATCAAAGAGATGGATCAATCAATCTTCCTCCAAAACAAAAGAGTATGCCTGGGTGTTTTCAATTTTGTTTATTCGACCACATGAAGTGAGGTTGTATATAACCACTGATATAATACCAAAGTTGCAATCAGATGGAACTTCTTATGCGCTATTTTCGTTGTTCTACAAGGTCGATTAATTGTAACAACTCACATGTTTCACAAAGGTTGTATGCTTAGATAGGATGAGGGTAGATAAATATGTCTCATCAGTAGAATTTATCTATCCATAGTGATTCTATGATTACCATGACTACTCATCTAGTCAATATTGATAGGGAAATAAAGAAAAAAGTGTTGCAAGTAAGAAATTATATATTGTCGAGAAAGTTATTGGGGATGATAAATCCTGACCATCAATGGTGAGATGTATGATTATTTTGAATTATACACTTATGTGATATTTTTTTATATGGGTTCATCACATTATTTTATTTCTTCTCATATTTTCTGTTTATTGGGTTTTCATGTTTAGATGATGCCTTCTTTTTTGAAACATCAAACTCCTCTTTGTCAGGGAATGTGGAGGCTTTATGTGTAGAGAAATTTCTATATCTATTTATAGAGTTGAGGTGATATAGAATTTCTCTATTATTTATATGGATTCCTATGAAATAATACTCAGTATGGATTGGTTGAAAATGTTTGAGGATTAAATAAATTTTTATACCAGGAGGGTTTGTTTTCTGACTAATAATGATGTTAGGAATCTATTTAAAGAGACTATAATGTAAATTAAGGTGAAATTTGATTGAATGGAACAATATTTTGGAAAATATAATATCATTTTGAAGTTTTGGCTTTAGTATTGTTGTAACAGATTGAGAATAGCTATTTTCCTATGATTTTTTGATCAGTTTAGGGTGTTTTCTGGAAAATTTCTCAGAGTTTCTACCCACAAGAGAAGTGGAATTTACGATTGATATCCTCCCATATACCATTCTTATATCCCTTAAATATTATTTTAAAGAACCAATAGAATTAATTGAATTGAAATTACAGTTGTGAGAGATGGAAAGAAAAATGTTCATTCGGACTAACACATCTCTATGGGCATCATTGGTGTTGTTTTCCAATAAGGAGGATAGAAATCTTTAGTTGTGTGTGGTTTATTGTAATCATATCCAAGTTATGATAAAGAATAAATATGTAAATCCATGAATTTATGATATATTCGGTCAATTTAGGGGATCCCAGGGGATCTCTAAAATTGAATGCAATTAGGATATAACCAATTGCAGGTTTGGAAGGCCGATATTTCAAAAAAAAAATCAAAAGTATATATGGACATTATGAGTAATTGGATATGCCTTTTTGTCTTAATAATGAAACAATTGTCTTTTTGGTATTGATTTATTTTCTATTTTATAGATCACTATATTTTTTAGTGGTTTCTATGGATGACATATTAGTAGATTCATGGAAAAGTGTGGAGTATGGGAAACACTTGGCAATAATGTTTGAAATATTCAGAGAACATTGTATCTAAGAAAATGTATAAAATTTTATTTTTTGGATATAATAAGTACACTTCCATTTCTATATTATATATGAAAGAGGTGTTTTAAGGATCCAGGAAAGATAGAGGCTCTTGTCTATTGGAAACCAAAAAATAATTTCTTTCAGATATGTAGTTTTTTCGATTAGATGTATATTATTGACTTTTTGGGATTTTTTCATGACTATATTCACCTTTGAAATCATTAATATGAAATAGTTTTTAATTTCAATGAAATGATGAATGTAAGAAGACTTTTATAAAGCTAAATCTTCACGTTACAACAACTCTGATATTTATATTGATGGAGTCTGGTCCAATGTATGTGGTGTCTTTTGAAGATTCTAGATTTGGGTTTGGATTTGTTATTATGAATAGAGATCATGTTTTTTCTTATGTCTCATAGTAGATATAGTTTCATGAGAACAAAATACCCAATACATGATTTGGAGTTAGTTATCATCGTCAATTCTATGAAGACTTGGCATCATTACCTATTTTGGAAAAAATTACACTTTTTACGGATCTTATGTTCATGAAACATATTTTATCACAATAGGATATAAACCTAAGATAATGAATATGGATAGGGTACCTCCAAATTTTTGGATTTTCGTTGATATATACACTGGGAAAACAAAATTCAGTGGTAGATTCATTAAGTATAATGTAATATATTGAGATGAAAAAATAGTCTTCACATCAATGGTAGTTGATATTAGTCATAGCCAAGATGTACTTAGATTATGTAGATCTAGGTAGTGTGAAAATTTTCTTCTCGGTTTCTTTTTTCCTTATTTGGTGGAGATTGTTAAAGGGGAATATACATTCAATTCAAAATATGTTTCTAGGAGGTCAGAACTCAATGATGGGGATTCCATTGAGGGGTGTAAGATGGATGTGAGTTCTGTTTTGTGGGTTCAAAATCGGATGTTCTTGCTTATGTCTTTTCAGGAACAAATTCTTCATGCTTACCCCCATTAGATATGGGTTGTTCATCCTAGTATATAGAAGATTTATAAGTCACTGAAAGAAAATTTTAAGTGGGTTGTCATGAAAAAGAATGTTTTTGAGTTTGTCTTGAGATGTCTAAATTGTCAAGTAGTTAAGACAAAGGACCATCATCTAGTAGGTATGTTGTAGTCTTTACCTATTCCTATTTGGAAATGAGAGAAAATAAATATTTATTTTGTAACAGGTCACCCAAGAATGGTTTAAAAACACAATGCCATATGTGTGATAGTGGATCGGTTCACTATGTATGCCCATTTCATCCATATTCATGAATATCATATGGTAGAGTACTAGTCCAAAATCTATATTAGTGAACTAGTAAACCAGAAATGCATACCGGTTTTCATAGTATCAGACAAAGATAGTCGGTTTAAGTCGCATTTCTATAAATTTTTACAATAATCCATCAGGACTCAGTTGACTATGAGTACGATTTATCATCCTCAAATGTATGGAAAATCCAAATTTATGATACCAAAATTTTACCACATGTTTTGGGATTATGTAATAGATTATGGTGACTCTTAGGTTGATCAAAAACTATTACTGGAGTTCCCATATAACAACTGTCATTAGGCCTCGATACATATTGATCCTTTTGAAGCATTGTATGGGAAACATTGTAGTTCTCCATTTTGTTGGGTGAAAATAAGTGATACTTTATTAGTTGGAAAGATACTTGTTTAAGATAAAATAGATAAGATTAAGTTGATTAGGTAATGGATGGGAAGGACATAGTGTCATTAGAATTCCTATGTGTTTCATCACAGACAGTCGTTGTCATTCTAGATGAGTGATCATGTGTTCTTGAGAATCTGTCCAAAGCTTGAGCATAATATTTTTTAAAGAAATTAATGTCATATCCTCGATACATATTCCCTTTTTGGATATGTGAATGGGTTGGTGAGGTCGTATATAGGTTGGATTTTCCACCAGAGGCCAGTGAAGTGCATAATGTGTTTCATGTATCTCAGTTGAAAAAGTATCATCCTAATCCAAACCATGTGATTTTATGGGATCACATTTACTTATATATGGATGCTTCATTGGTTCATATCCTGATACGGATTGTGGATAAGAAAGAGAATTTATTGCATGGGAAAATCATTATCCTAGTGAAGATTTTTTTGGCAACATGGATGGATTCAAAAATGAATCTTGGGAATGGGAGAAGGAAATTCTCGAGCAATGTCCTAAACTATTATAGGAAAATGGTGGTGTTCAACTTTCGGACACCGTAAGGTCTAATTTTGGGGATAATGTTTCACTGTCCAATTAAATTAAGTAACCCTTTATTTATTTATTTTAAAATTTCCAAGTTTTTGGGTGATGTTTGGGATGGTTTGGAGGTCATTTGGAATATTTTTGGGGCTTTTGTTGAGGTTAACGGTTTGATAATGGTTTGTGGAAATAGTGAAACTACTATAAGAAATATGTTATATTGAGTCAAAATCTCCTACGTAGGAACACATTTAGGCACATGTATTGGCCAAACCATGAATACACCAAATAGTGACTATGAAAATTGGAATGGTAGTAAAAACATAGTTGGAGTGATTTTTTCTAACCGTGTGAGCTAGCCATGTGAAGGGTGTTTAGAGGCAGTGGTTGGCACATAGTTTTCTTAACTTTGTGTCTAAACCATGCACAATTAAAAATGAGATCCTTAAAAAATTTATCACACTAGGGATCACCTATAAACCTCTCATTTTAACTTATATTTACTCTAAATTAATTTTCAATATTCCCAATGACTATGGAGACTCTTACTTTAAATGTGAGAGTTATCTGTTTTGAAAATCATGGTATGTTGTAGGCCAGATTTCTTAGTTATTCTATGTTATTGGTTGTATTCCTAAGATCAATTTTTTCCCTCAACTACATTCATAGATTTAGTCTATTAGGGATAGTTCTAGGATAGTTGAGTCCAATAATGATGATACATGGTTGTGTTGATGTTAGGGAATGATATCAAAGGTTGGTTTTTTGAGATTCAACCAAGTTTTGTTGAATAATTCATGTTGTTCTTCATTTTGGCCTTATTTTAAAAGGTAAGTGGCTTCACTCTTGACTCCTTGTATTATAACATTATTTATTAGTTTCAAATTTTTAAAATTTATTGAAATTTATTGTGAAATTGATTTGAAAATATTGGTATAAACTCTCTTTGGTGATGGTTTATGAAATTGTGGAAATTGGTTTTGGAATGTGTTTTTTCCCAAATTTTAAAATGTTGATTTTGAAATATAGAACTTTTGGATTTATGTAAATGTATTTTTAAAAAGGTTTTCAATAAAATTATTGTTTTATTTAAATGGTTGAAATTGATTATTTAGAATTAGTGTTTTAAAAAATGGTTTGTTTTTGTTCATATTCATTCAGGAAGGATAAGGATTTGACGTTTCCCACATTATTTTCCGGATGGATAAGGGTATGAACTTTCCCCTATTAAAATGGTTCACTAAGTGATTCCTTTGTGAAAGGATGACTCACCACTCATGAATATAAAGAGGTATATGGTTTCATGTATGGTTGGATGTGTGGATATGTGTAATGGGATGGATTATGCCTAATGGATTTATAAACTTGTTTGGAAGACATGTTTGGTTTCTTTGCTTCAAAAATATTTTTTTGGAAAATAGTTTTGGGGTGAAACTTCTTGTCTTTGATATAAAATTTAAAAATGTTTTAATGTGTTTTACATAAACTATTTTATATAAATTTTCTAACATTTCTTATCTCAGTGGAATGATTATGGATGTAATTTGGGGAAAAACTATTGAGTTTCATTACATTCCCCCTTCTTGGGCATATTGGTGAATTTTTTGATATTTTTTATTGGGACGCGGGTAAAGCGAATGTATCACATTTATTTTTATAGGCTTCATGATACATGGGCCTAGATTTTGGAGTTGGAGCTCAGATATTGTTGGGAGTTGCAGAGTGGTGTCTTTGATTTTTTTAGTGTCATCATTCACTTTATCCTATGATATTGGTTTTGGTTTCCTAATTTCACTCTAGTATGGTTTGTTTTTAATTTGTTTAGTTTTGAGTGGTATACATTTTTCTCATGCATAATTTAGTGGATGTTTGGTTAGTGTATATATGGTTTTGTTGTTTTAGTTTCAAATAGAAAATCATCCCCAAATATTTTTTGAATCCCTTGGTATTTATTGTAATACTTTTTCATCTTGGGGATTTAACCTAAGTACATGTTTCAATTTCACCTTGAATCAATCCAATGAGGAGGGGAATGATGATAAATCAGGGGTCACCGATAGGGGGTCATGGTCGGGGGTCACCAAGGGGATGAAGGGGGTTGGAAGTCACTGGTATGGGGTTGCGTTTGGGGCTCACCAGAATTTGAGGGAGAGGGGGTCATAGTTCACTAGAAGGGGGGTTGGGTTAGGGGATAATCAGAATTGGAGGGGTAGGGGGAGGGGGTAACCTTGGGTTGTGAGATTGGGGTGGGTCAGTTCAAGGTTGTGAAGGAAAAAAGGAAACATGTTGCGTCACGGAGGTCATAGTCCACAAAACACATGAAAGGAGATTCCATTTTTCTTAAAGGAAAGAGGTAAGGTTTTTAGGGTTTATTTAAAATATATAAAATTAAGTATTATATAAATAAATCCTTCATTTAATATTGAGAAAATTAAAAACTAAATTGGAAAGATAAAATGAAAATAAATTAGATAATATACTGAACTTATGTTGAGAACATTGTTTTTATCTTAAAGGATTCCTTATAATTGAAGGTATTATGATAGTATCTTATGTTAAAAATCATATGATACAGATTTTATAATAGTTACACGCATGTTTTTTATAATTTTTCAATCCCTTTACCCCTTATATTATTACTTTTACCTTTTTAGCTTTTACTATCGTAACTAGATTTTACATAAGGTTTCTAATATTTATGCCTAAAAAAAGTGGTTATTAATAGATAATTTAAACATGATGATTCTAAATTTTAAATCCATTTATTATGATTTAATTTATATAAGATTTATAAAAAATTTAAAATAAAAATTTAAAATATAATAAAATAATTGTTTCAAAAATTGTTTGTTGAATTTTTAAAATATCAATTATATGTCTATAAAGTATAATCAATATTTTAACATGTATAATATTTATTATAAAATACAAAAAAAATTCATTAAAAGGGTTTCATAAATTTTTAAGTTCTAAGCATATACTAATAACAGCATAAAAGCTAATGTATTTGTAAAAATGATATATTTTATCTATTTACCTAAATATCAAATTTTTTATTAAAAACAAAAAATGTAATCTTAAGATAATATCATTAAGAATGATTCAAAAATAGATTTTATTTTTAAAAATAAAATTTGAACATTCATAAATGAAACTTTTAAAATAGCTCATGAATAAATTTTCTTTAGAGTGTGATAGTCTAAGATATGGTTTTTACATGCTATAGTAGAGTATTGTGTACTGCATCTTGCTACCATAAATAGTTTCATAATTGAAATTGGGGTATATTTTAGTTATTTCACATATGGGGATATTCCTTCCTCGTAGTTTCTTCAGGCTCCCATGGTTCCTTTCCTAGTTTTTTATTTCTCAAAAGGACTTTCACCAATCGAGTTATCTAATTTTGCTACACCTATTCTCTAGTGTATCATATCGGTATAAGATCTTAATTATGAAACATGTTAGTATCTAATTATATTCAATAGTTTTTGAGATAATGGATTGGATGTAGCCTTTATTTCTTTAGTATTGAAACAATGAAGATGTAACACCACTAATTTCTGGTAATTTACCATTATATTATATAATTTAACATTATTTAATGCTTGAGTTAAGTTTTGAGAGTTCCTAGATGGTTTTGAAGTGTTTTGGAACGGTTTTTGGAGGTTTAAAATGTGCAAAGTTATAAGAAACTATGTACTATCTCAAAGAAAGTATGGAAGGTTACGCTTGGAGCCACAGAGCAGTCACATGAACGGTCTGTTCAAACCATTCACATTCCATGGGAAACTATATGGGCTAAGATAGTGGGAGATGTACGTTTGGTGCAAGGATTGTAAAATTGTGCATGAAAATCATGTGGATAGATATACTTGAGAAATAATCACAACACAATTTTCACATGGTTTCAAAATTTTATGGCCTGACTGTGTGGCTACATAGGAGTTGTCCAATAGTCTGTACATTTTAGGTTCACGCTTTTCTAAATTCTGAGAACTAACCAACAAAGGAAATATTAATTACCCAAAAAATTAATTTTAAATGTAGTTTACAACATGGAACTCGATTTTTCTTCTATTCTTATAGTCTTTCAAAGTCCCTTTCTCTCTGAGGATCCCAAGGTAATTCCTTTTGATCTAGAAGAAAATTTTGGATGATTTGAAGTGAATTAGATATCTATAATCAATAGAAAGTCCTTTTACTTACTTTTTCTTCTTATATATAATCTTCTGTTTTTAATCAAGGACATGTATCTACCCTATTATAGATTGATCTATATGTTATGATATGATTATTGAGGAGATGTTATTATATTGAATAAATGGAAGGTTTTTTGATCCTAGATCTATAATATAATAATGTTTCACATTTTCCCCCATTCATTTAGATGTAAGTGGGTTCTCTCTCATCTCTAATTATTTTTAACATGAATTATTATTTTTAATAAATGGTTGTTCTTTGATTTTCTATGACATCATTGTGTGATTTCTTAAAGGAATCAATTTTATTGTACATTTTGGAGTTATGAAAAATTGAATGGAGTTTGGAAAACGCTTTATTTTTATATTTTTATAAAGATGATTCTAAAACTAATGAATTGTTTTAATAAAATTATTTCTTTTGGTGAAATGTATTCAATGGAAATTTTTTCTATAGAATTAATTTCCATTTAATTTATCATAATTTGGTCGATATATGTTCAAAGTGGAAAATGTTTGGATGAAAGTGAAACCATCATGGTTGGATAGATTATAGTCATGGATTACCACTATCATTTTGCGAAATCATGATTTTTTTTATTGACGTGTGTATAGTTATGTATGAACATGGGAATGGTTATACCAATTATTTAATAATGGTAATGACTTTTCTATGATTTTCTCTAAGGTATTTGACTTATGGATTTATGTAAATTGTTTAAATTAATTTCAAATATTTTTAATGAAATTTTCTAACTAGTTATTATCTGTGTGGCTTGTGTTGGTTAGAATCTCGGGATTCCTATTGAGTTTATACTCACCCCCCCCCCCCCCCCCCCTTCTTGAGCACCATGGTGTATTTTTAGATTTCGTACACCAAGACATAGTTATCTGAAAGGTATATTTTGTATTTAGTGATGTATCATGATATCATGGGAATGACAGGTGTCATTGGAGCTAGTTTGTGTGGTACCTAGTATCAAGTCACCTTGATGTACGGATTCATGTTGTTCTTTTGTTTTCATAGTTGATATTACATGTTTCATTGTCACTTTGATATTTTATTTTATAAGTTTTATTCCATGGTTGTGTTACTTAATTTCTTGCGTCATATTAGAGGATTTGATGTTTATATTTTATATTTTTCATATTTTTTTATCTCAAAAGGATAAATCATCCACCAAATGATTTCCCAAGTCCTTGGAATTTATTACACCCTTTTTTATGGGGATGTCACAAAAGGTTTGTGGCACTATGTATCTTATCAATCTAATGAGTTGGGGTAGGATGTTTCAAATTGTTTTAGTCTTGCTCAGTCAATTTGTCTTTTGGGATGTTAGAAAGGAGAAAGGAATTTTAGAACTTGATATGTATATCTTAAAATTAAAAAGGTAACATTTTATGCTAAACACCATGTCACCAGGTTCTCTAGGTAAAAAATGGTTCTAATAAAATTCTTAAAATTTGTTCATCTCATCATCATGGGACTAACTAATGATTTATGCATAACATGAATTTTTAGGGAGAGTTCTCACTAGGACTGTATTGTTCATTAAGATTTTGATTGTTTAAGTAAATGATTAAAATGGTTGATTTTGTTAAAGAATGGTTATTTCATGATTCTTACAGTGATTATGAATTTTATGAGAATTAATATTCTAGTGCGGAATGGCTAATTAAATTTTTTTCTAGTTATATAAAATAGAATTAGATAGAAATCACAAGAATTAGCAAGAAGAGGATATTGAAAATGTGTTTCACCATAAGAAAAAATTGAAAAAAGAACTTTTCCGAATAATCATTCATGATTTTAGAGCCGTATATAGGGAAAATAAAAATAATGAGCTCTTAAAATTTGATCACTTTGTATAGTTTCAAAAGAAAAATCCACCAATAATTCAGGGGGATTTGGATCCTAAAAATTCAAGGTTTGGATTAATATAATGAACAAAATATTTGAATTCCTGGGTAAACCATATAAGATTAATGTTCAGTTGAAAAACTATATGTTGTAGGATCTCTAAAACCAATTTTGGGATTTGGTTATCTAAGATAAATTTTATAACGAAATTTCATGTGTGAAATTTTAATAATTTCTCTATAAATAATTCTATCCTCACACATTCATGATCTTATGTAAAATAGATTTCATCATCTTAAAATAATAGAATCTATTATTGTCATTGTGTGAAACTAAGTTTATGAACCTATTCCACTTTTCAAAAAAAAATTGTACTATTGATTACTTGAAGGAACACATATTTGATTTTGGGATAAAATTTAAAAATCACCATAATATAGCTATTTTTTGTATTAAATATTATACAAAGATAGTAAATCGAGTGATGATGGTGGATAGAGATATATTTGTAAATATAGGTGGCGGGAGTATATTTATCTCCATGGAAGTTGGTGAGAAAAAAATATTGTGTATGAATGAAAAAGGAACACATACTTCCATAGTGATTGAGTATCCCATAATCAAACCATGTGATCAGTTAAATTCCCACCATGACCCAATATAATTATTAGTTATATCCCATGTGGATATACTTATTATAACAATAAATATTGTACTAATCCACCTAGAGAATTCCACAACTAAAATTATACGGTTAATCTCCATCATTATTATCATAAAAATCCAAATTTTTATGTTTGACATATATCCCATGTTTCCCATACATCATATGATTTGAGGGGGTGATCACATCAGAATAACTCTTACCCTCATAACCAAGTGATCCACGATGATTCCAAGAAAACCATGACACCTCATGTTATGAAATCTCAGAAAGGAAGTAAGGATCTGATATGATATAGTAAGAATTTTTGTGATGTCACGTAGATATTCATGGAAGATCAATTTGTACATTTTATGGTGAAAGTCATGATTCTTTTTTATTTCTAACCTCATGAAATCCTTTTTCATAACAAGTTCATCCCACTATTTTTAATATTTCTTATGTTAAGAATCATATGGGTTTACATGTTAAGATAATTCATTCTATTTTAAATCTTCAAACACCTCTGAGAATATGGGAGTATCAAGATTATAAGTGCATAGTTTTATTTATAACACTAATGGGGAAAAATTGTTTTGGGGTTTTTCAGTTCTCAATATGGATATCTATGACGGAATTTTTGGAATGGATTAGTTGAAATCGTTCAATGACCACATATATTTTTATTCCCATAAATTTATTTTCACATCTTTTTATAGACTAAATCATATCTTTAAATAACAATAGGATGATAAAGAAAACCCGAAAGGACCTTTAGTACAAGTGGTTGGGATTATATCTTATAAGAAGGTAAAATTTACTTTAGAATTTCTAAATGAAATCATAAATAAATATTTTTTAACGATATTTAAACAATTTCCTAATGTATTTCCTGATAATTTATATGGGTTTCCATCCAAAATAGATGTTGAATTTAAGATTACTCTTCCATTAGGGATGTCACGAACTAGCCTAGACACCCTAAAACCTTGTTACCCATGCCACCTTTTCCATAGCCTGAAGGGAACTCATAGTCCCCATGGATTGGTGATAACCACATGGAATCATAAAATAAATAGAATTGAACAATTATTCTAAAAAAAATATAGAATGGATCAAGTACGTATGATCAACATGCATTAAAGAGAATGCACTAGAAAAAATATTTAAAACTATCAAAAATAATACACCATCAAAATAATCAACATATAAAAAAATAAAATCAAAAAAACTTATTCTTGACGTGTATAAAATCTTCATAGTTCACCTCTATCACTTTAGGTCCTAAGTATCATGAATATCCACCTCCTCCTGGTAGTTCCTTCCATTTATATAGACCTTAAAAAGATAGTCTACAAACATCTGAAGTCAAAGGTACGGTTTCCCATAAACATCCTAGTAGGGTAGCACTAATATATCCATAAAATGTACCATAAAAATAAACTAATTGTGATTTAAATTTCAACTAAAAAGGCATGGAAAATCATTTTCATATTTAATAAAAACATTCTATCAAAGAAAAAGATAGAATACATGTCAAAAAATAATTAAATGAACATTTTATATAAAAATGTTTATATAAAATAATCGGCATTAGTAAAATAACTAAATATTAAAATATCACATATCAAAATAAATATATGTATGTAATTATATCAACATTCCATTAGGGGATCCCATTTTAGGAAATCAAACTACACCCCATTTAGGGATCTCATATTTTGAAATCAAAAAACACCCCACGGATCCCAGATAGTGTAATAAATTTTTACAAAATTAGGGGATCCCATATTGGTAAATTAGCCTAAACCCCATTAGGGAATAACATTAATGGTTATAAAACAACTAATAAATTCTAGGAAAATCAATAATTTCAAATCAATTTAAAATAAAATATCACATATTTAGTTTTCAACGTGCCTTTTTCATTTCAGAACCAGATCACAGTACTAAAAAATATCATTCCCGTTCAAATCATCATTAAGTTTAATATATTTATATTAAGTATCAACATAAAATAAATATCTTCAAATTAGATTTTAAATAATTCCATAAATTTTCTCAAATTCTTCCAATAGTTTCAATTCCATTGAAATTTGGGTTTTTTTGTAAATTTTTTACCAATATCAAATTCAAATATCAACAATATAAAATAAATGTTTTTAATATCAATTAAAATATAATTTTGATTTAATTAATAAATTAAGCGTTCCAAGTGAAGCGTAAATCCTTATAGAACCACCTACCTTTACTCACTAAATAAAATCAACACAACACCCACAGTGGGATCCTCCAATGAAAAATGATGGTGTAGGATATTATGAAACATAACCTAGAAACAAGATCCATAAAACATATACTATAACCATAAATAACATGATGATCTACTGATATCTATGGAGGAAAAATGATTATATTAGAATAAAAAACATGGTAGGAGATCTACTAACCTAAAGGATACCAAATGAGATCAATCGCACATTCATCTTTCAAGAGATGGGGTTAGATGAGTCGAAATCACTTCTTGAGAGCCTTCAAGGATAATGAATCTGATTAGGGTTGAGTGGGGGTCGATTAAGGGTTCAATTGGGGTTATCAATATTTTTTAATATAATTAGTGGATTAAAGTCCTACATGAACTATTTTCTAGAGTGGTTCGTACAGTTATACTAACATTTCACCATAACTATGAACCCTTATTGTTTAGGTTGAATGGTTTCTCCTAGGTTGGTAAATGGTTTTTGTACCCATAATCCATCAATGAAAATCCCACTATCCATAGGCTTCATGATTTGTAGTTTCTAGATGAATGAACTTCTAGAGACAACACACCTCCCTCTAGTGTAACATTATATGGAACTTGGTTTGTTGGTCCAAACCGCATGATTTCACCTAGCCGTGTGCCAATTATGAACTGACCCTTGGGCCTCTAAATTTTTTCAAATTTCACCCAAAAAATATTAAAAGAACCCCAAGTAAGGTAAGAAAAAAAAAGGTCACAAAGAACTTGTTAGAAGGTAATATGATGTTACATCCTCCCCATCGTATGAACTTTATGTCCCTAAAAATAATTTCAAGATGATTTGATATCAAAGAGTTGAGGAAACTAATCTCTCCTCATTGCCTTGAACTCCCATGTCTCAGGTGAATTAGTTCCATCTTTCCATATCACACTAACCTAAGGTATCACCCTCTTATGAAGTACCTCAATCTCAAATTCACAAATACAATCTATAAGCTTAGCCATAGATAAATCGGGCTGTACATTAAGATCATCACAGCTCAAAACATGTGACAGTTCAAAAAAAATTCAAATCTGAAAACAAGAAAAACATATTTTGGATCGAAGTCAACTGTTGTGGATGCGCTAAATTGTACTCCACCTTCTCTAACTTCTCAACAATCTCAAAAGGACTAAAAAACCTTGGCACAAAATTTCCCTATTTCCCAAGACTTCATCAACCCAAATGAGGAGAAGCTCAAAATAACACCTGTTCACCAACTGAAAACCACAATTTTTATCAAAACTATCATTATAGGATTTATACTATCATTTTTTCATAACAATTCTCTGAAAAATCAACGAGAAGTTCATTTTCTTCTCTTAGACCAAACTCAGTCTAACTAATAATATTCACCATTCTATGACCAACACAACATATATTTACATATTCATTCATACAAGACCTCAAAAAGATCCATATGAATTTCTTATTGGTAAATTTTATTATAATTAAATTCAAACTATCCCATGTGGACATCACAAGCTCCATCAATGTCATTAAATAAATCATATAACATATAATCCAATATCTTTACAACTATTTATTTCTATCTATCCATATGTGGATGATACACCATGTTCAAATGCACCTGAGATTCCAGTTTATTTTAGTGGCCCCTTCAAAATTGATAGGTAAATATTGGACCCCTATTAGAGAATATAATAGAAACAATTATATACAATCTTATAATCCCCTTCACATAGAAGTATCCTAATTCATCAACTTTTGTTATATATTTAATGGGAATAATGTGAGCTGATTTTATAGTGACCTAGGATAAACGTACATGGATATTACATCATTTTAGATGAATATTGATCACATTGAGAACTATATTCTTTTAGGGAAATAATATTTCAGTGTCTTTGGAAATGCGGTACAAAATATTCTAACATGGTAAATGATATTCAATTTTCCCATAAAGATGTTCCCATTAAACACTCTTACTTAAAACAATTATTTATAACCTGGGGAAAGGAAACATAAGAAATCATGATCTCAGATTCTTAGTAAGGTTTAATAAAGGAGATACGTAATCATAACATGAGTATAAGGGTATGAGAAACTAAGAATAACATTTCAATATCATACCCTTCATATCAAAGATCATATAAATGAGTAAAGTCATAATGATTGAGAATACAGAAGACATAAATCATAAATAAATCAAGATAATATGCCATGAAATCATAACATGGGAATAAGAAATGGAATTTTGGAAGACACATAAACATACAAAATGATTTCCATAATATTAAAGGCATACTTCTAAGGCCATCTTAGTCGAGTGGGTTCACTCTCGGAACCATCTTAGTAGTCAAGGTTCACTCCCAAGACCATCTTTGTGGAAAAAGTATTTTACTGAATTGGGTTCACTCTCTATTCCAGCATTGTATTACTGAACCTAGTTAACTCCTTATTCTAGCCTTGTATTACTAAACTGAGTTCACTCCTCATTCCATCAATGTATTATTGAACCGAGTTCACTGCTCAATCCATCCATGTATTACTGAACCAATTTCACTCCTCATTACAAGCATTTTTTAATCACCAAAGTTCACTTCAAATTCCAAAACATTATTACTGAACTGAATTTACTCCTCATTCTATCCCTTTATTACTGAATTGAGTTCAATCTTTGTTCTAGTCCTGTATTTTTTAAACGAGTTCACTCCTCATTCCATCCTCGTATTGCTTAAACGAGTTCACACCTCATTCCAACTATGTATTATTGATCCATTATCACTCCTCATTACATAACTATATATATCATAAGACATAAATCATTACCCAATGAACTAGAGGAAGATATATGCCCAACCCATCATGTAATGAAATCATACATATGTATTCCACAAGAGAATAAAATATTCATCATATCATGACCCAAAAAAATACATGGGTTTTATAAACATCATATCATAACCCATGAAATAAAATGTGTATCATTAAAAGTTTGTCATATCATAACCTATAAAAAAGTGATAGTTTTCATAATCATTTAATCCTAGAATAACCTTTGAAAATAAGCGGGTTTCATAAGTGTTTTGTCATGGTATAACCCTCGGAAGAGAAATTGGTTTTATAAAAAACATATCATCGTAAACATAAATCATTCAAACAAATAATAATAATGGTTTCCTTGTATCATATCCTCAATAAATCATAAACTCTGTCAAATGATTCCATCTTATATATATAAGGGTTTTAAAAGATAACATTGTGAATTTCTAAAGGAAAATAACCTTTCTTTGAAAATCATTTTATTAAGGAATTAAACATTTTTAAAATCCCTTTCATTAAAAACAACTTTTGAAAACATATCAAGAAATATTTTAAAAACATTTATACATTTATTGAGTAAAATACCCTTTCCTATTTGTACAAAAAAAATTTATGTCATAATATATTTCAAAAAACTTTTTCCTTGAAAATAAAAGTGAAAACATATAAATGACGATTTGAAGACCATTTTAAACATTTTTCTAAAAAAAATTATAATTATTTTCCTATAAAATATTCTTCAAATTTCATTTAAAAACAATTTTTAACACATTTTTAAAAAACATTCTTAATTAATAAAATAGATTTCTGCCTGAATATAGTAATAAATTTGAATTTTCCTAAATTTTTTTTAAAATTATGTTAAGTACCAAAGAATGGAAAAATATTAATATTTCAAAGATATACCAAGAATAACAAGTGTAGAATAATATTTCTGTTTTTTCTTAAGAAATTTATCATAACATTTCATCAAAGGAAGTGTAATGCTATGCAATCCCGATAAACAATTAGATTGTAGCAATAAACTCTAACCACTTTGGAAACATTGAATAATAATTACAATGAGAGAATAAAATTACATGATTCTTAAAATATCCTAAAAATAATTATATTCATGATAAAAAATTTAAAAGAAAATTATATACATCTCTTAGAATAATTTTGGTGCATACATTTATATGTGTCTCAAGGAAGGAAAATTGAGACAAAATTACCTTACTGATTTGGAAACTTTTGAAAAGTAAATCCCATGAAAGAGATATAATAAAATGGATATTGAAATAAATATAAATTTAAGTATAATATTATTATTATTAATTAATGGGAATTATATACACTACATAAAAGGAAACTAGTAGTTAATATGGAATAAGTCTCACAAAAATAAAAGTGATTCTAGAAATCACCTTACTACTTTTGTAACTTTTGAATTCTGAGATCTGTGAAAGAATAAAATCAATTGAAAATTTTATTATAGTTAATTCAATGATTTTCAAGAAATAACTTGCAATATTTTAGTATATACACCATAAAAACAAATTAGTGATGAATATTTCATAACTCTCATAAAAATAAAACTGAGACTAGATATCCCCTTAATACTTGAGTAACATTTGAATCATGAGATCCATGAAATAATAACATAAATTTAAACATTTAATATCATTAATTACATTAGATTCATGAAATAAAATTTCATATTAACTTATATAGACTACAAAAAAAAATCAGTGTTCAATATGGCATAAGTCTCATAGAAATAAAAGTTAGACAAGAAATCCCCATACTAATTGAGTGAATTTTGAATCAGGAGATCCATGAATGAATTACATAGATTTAATATTTTAATTTCATGATTTAAATTAAATTAATGAAATAAATTTCATATGGTAGTATATACACCACACAAAATAGAGGAGTGGTGAATATTGAATAAGTCTCAAATAATTAAAAGTGCGGGTAGAAATGCCCTAACCTTAAGTCTTGACTCTCACCATACTTGTTCAAAACTCTTGTATAATGGATTAAATTTTATTAAAAATCTATCACAGAACCATATTAATATATATAATACAATATATTATGTACTTATGACTTTATATCACCCATTTATTATCAATTCCATGTTAATGTTTTGTTTCGGGGAATAACTACATTGTTTTCTAACATGTTTTCACTTGTTATTATTTGTCATTTTTCTTATATCGTGATTTCCTTATTTATAGAATCTAAAATACCATATAAATATCATATTTATTCAGTATAAAATTATTTATTATAGTCTATGGAATATATAAATAAGAAATTAAATACACAATTCATGGAGACGGTAGGTCATACATACACATGAATGTTGTTTCCATTTTCTTGTCATATTGAAAGATAGAAAAGTTAATTATATATATATATATATAATCATTACATTCAAATTATTATTTCATAAATATCACATTTTTTTAATAAACCAATTTTGAATACATCCCATATAATGCATGAACGAATCACATCCCTTTGAGGAGGCGGTTTACCACATGTCCAAAAATTTTGCTGCCATATTCCAAGAAAATGGAAAATATGAAGGTATGTGATATATAATAATTAAAGAATAAAAAATAGATAATATATATCATATAAAATTAGTATTCGAATCATTATTAAAAACCTTGATAGGTGGTAATCGAATAACGAACAACATCGGTTTGCATGGCGGCAGTTCACTACACACACTAAGGATGATTGCATATCCCATTTGATAGAAGTGTGTGATATTTTAGGGTGTCCCATTTACATAAAAAAATGTAAAAATAATTAATATGGTGTGTTTATTATATAATCATTATATTATATAAATTTAGTGGGTGGAGAAAAAAATAATACAAAAGTTCATGTTGAAAAATGTTTCCCCATCTTCATATAACTCCATTTTTGTTTACACCAAAGAACATTTGTGGGTCACTTTATTCTCAAATTTAAGATTCTAGGATGATATTAGGGATTTTTTTTGAGTTTATTTGGGATGATTTTTATGATTTAAATGTCTTTAGAGGTGTAAATACATTGGGAGTTGTGGTGGCCTTTTATAAGGTAGGTGAGTGGGACCTAGAAAATTCCAAGTAATTTTTTTTAAATTATTTGGGATTACAAAGAGTATGTGAAAATTTACACCGTGTGATTTTGAGTCCCGGTGTGCTTGAAATTAGTTTTTTAACATTTTTTAAGGTATGTTCAGTAAATTATTGAGCGGCGTTTTCTATCTTTTGAACTTGTGCTTAAATTAAAAATCTGAGAGCACAATTGAATTTGCGGTGCCGGGATTCTCTTAAGGGAGGCTTAACTTCGACCACAGTTGGTTGGGTGAAAAAGTTAGATTTTAAAGATTTTTAATGAAATAATAAAATAACATAGGAATTGTTATTTTTTTTTCTACAACCTGTTGAGCGGAGGTGGTAGGGACCACTGAGTTGATCAGACTTTTATATATGGGATATTAATTTCCTTATTACACATTGGTTGTGTAACCACCCCTCATGTAATTAATGTGGCACATTAATTATGTCAATTAATGAATCTCATTAATTCCCCAGTGCATTACTCACCCCTTTCCCCACTATTTAAATGGGGCTCGGGGTATAGTTTTTGACAAGGCTTCAACAAACGAGGAATCTCTGGAGAAGTGACATGACGCCTTCCACTGACGGAGATGGAGGCCTGGGCAGCAACAAACTAGGAGCGAAAAATGCCGGAGGCTTCATCAAAGCGCGGATTATCCATCCACCATTGTGATGGCTCCAATAATTCATGAGGTAGGGGTTGTCATTTAATTTAAAAAATTCCCATAATTCTTCTCCTCGTTCTTTAATTTGTGGGTGGTCATTGGGGGGTGGATTTGAACGAGGTTTGTCATTATTTTTAAAGTGATGTATAAATCACTCTCATTTTTTATAATGCTAATTCGTGGGGCACATGCCAAAAAAAAGGCTCGGACCCTCTACCGCTTGATTTTCATTGCGTTCTTCATAGGCGCATTTTTCCAACTTGACAGAACCTTGAAATTGGGAGGTTCCCAATGACGGTGGCATCCTGGGAGGAGCATAGGCACGTCCAAAAAAAAGAAAGGACCACCATAGATAACTTGGTGGCCCACGAAAGGATCCTCTTGCGCGATACCGGCGTGGCGGCATCAGCGACCAGTGCCGACGGTGGAGGCAGCGGCCGGTGCCGACGGTGGAGGCAGTGGCCGGTACCGGCAGTGGCCATTGCTCGCTGACCGCGGATGAGGACAGCGTCGCTCGGTGTTTCGGAAGTCGGAAAAGTGGACAGAAACATTACACCGTGAAGCCGAGAGGTGGTCCACCATCGTGCGCCGCGGTGATTGGGTCGCGGCTACGAAGTTTCTGTGAAGGCCGAGACCAGCTCCCTGTAGGTCCCGCGGGTGACAAGGTGGCGCCACCTAGTGCAGACCTTTAATAAACTGAATGACTCTTTGAGTCTTTTGAAAGGCAGACCGCACGACCCCCGTGTGGGTCACGCCAGCCAACTAGTCAGACTGCCCAGCAGGTCGTGCCTTTCCATCAGGCCTGGCCGAGTCTGACCTAGACCGGGTCGGGTTGGGCCAGACATGGACCAGGTCGGGTCGGGACAGACCCAGACCGTATCGGGTCGGTTCGGACCCAGACCGGGTTGGGTCGGGCCGGTTTGGACCCGGACCGGGTGGGGTCGGGCCGGGTCGGACCCGAACAGGGGCGGGTCGCCCAAAACTCGGACCCCTCTAGGGCCCAGAAATGCTTCAAAGGTCGTATCATGTGAACCGAATGTCCTTTTGATGAACCGTCTATGAAGTTGAGATCCTTGGAGCGTGACGGACCTTTTGAGATACTCCATGAGAGTTTTGGAGAAAGTTGAAGTAAGTCCGTGTTGGATCGACCCTGAATCCAACCGGGCCCTCATAACTAATATAACAATAACATAGAGACCTGACGTCTGGTTGACGTGCCATATATAGCGTTGGAACCCTTATGACGTGACATATCATTGGGTAACTTCTACATGGGACTTCATGCCGGTTGAAATACAATATATGCCTTGAGGAGTCGTTTCTCCCAGAAACAAGCATACTATGAGTAGGAATCCTACGTATGGTTGAGGCGTGAAGAATGAAGAGTGATTCTGTAGGAATCAGCACCCATCGATTCTGTGTGAATCAGCACCCAACCATTCTGCATGAATTAGCTCCTAGAGATTTTGGGTGAATCAGCACCCAGTGATTCTCTATGAATCAAAACCCCGCTATTCTATGTGAATCAGCACCTAGTGATTTAGTGTGAATCAGCACCTAGTTATTCTGTGTGAATCAGTAGCAAGCGATTCTGGTTGAATCAGCATCGAGTGATTCTGTCTGAATCAGCACCCAATGATTATGTGTGAATCAGCACCTATTGATCCTGTGTGGGTCTTGTGGGGGTTAGTACCTATCGATCCTGTGTAGGTCTGCAGCTACGCCTCTTGATAGAGTAAGATGATCTAGCCTTACAACTAATCATCTATACTACTGTACTTTGTTATACCTAGTTTGAGTTGTGACTTTTTCATTGTACTTTTTGATTGAGATCATGCTTGTGGTTTTCCTTTGTGGAATTATGAGAGACCTTCGACGGTCTTTGGGTTCCTAATGGGTATTGTTACACTCACCCCTACATAGGCTTCACCTGCACCTTTTTTGTCTTGTGTAGACTAAGGTAAGCCTTGAGTGAGACTCAGGAGCTAGGACCTGATGGTGGACGACGGTGATGGTTAATGTGGAGAGCTGTGGAAACAAGTTGTACCTACCCTTCAGTTAGGATCCCCAGTGTAACACCCCAAGCTTCCACAGTACGCTTCCCTTTGAATAATACATTAGCGGGTGTTGTACGCAACTTCGAGTTCTAACACACAGCACAACCAATCAAACTAGCCATTATAAATAGTAATACCCACTTTTTAAAATTTTATAAATTTTATCTTTCAAAATGGACTTCATTTTTGGATTTGGAATATCGAAATTAACCTAGGGTAAATTTTTGGTAATTTTCTGAAATGTTCAATTTTTTATGAATAGTTAAAAACACTGAGTTATAGTTTAAAACCGAATTTTTATTTAAATAATTATTTATTTTATTTAAATTTATTTTAGGTCAAAATAGATACATAATACCTATATGATTTCAATGTAATTCATTGAATTCAATTTATAATAATTTTAGATATATAAAAATTTTATTGAACTTTTCACCGTCTTTTACCCATCTCCTAGGAGAATTTGAAAATTCACATAAAACATAATTTTACCTCTTCTGTGAATGGAATTTCAAAAATATGAGAGACACGGTTAATATCAAGGAGTAAAATGTGGTTCAATAAGATAAAAATATTTTTTGGTGAATAGTAACCTTTTACTTTTATTTACCACGGTTAAAAGTAAATAGGGTAATTAAGGGTAAAAATGATATTATTATTACCCTAACACATATCCTAATTCTATTGGCTAATTATAATTCGACAAAAAACTATATTAGGAATAAAATATGAACCTATTTGGCCCACTTGGATTAGATTAGGACATTTATTATTATTTAATTCAAAGAAGAGTTAAAAGAGTTAAAATCATAGTTTAATAACTAAATCATTTTTAATATAAGGTTATACATAAGATAAATTCAATTATAAATATTCATTAGAAAGCTAAAACGATTTCCTAAATAATGGTATTTTATATAAAATTTTCAGATATTAAATAATTTAATTTACTTATGACACAATGGTGATGTAGTAATTACCTAATTAATGAAATATTAAAATAATTGATATTATAAATATCCAAATAAATGTAATTTGAGACTTTTTATGAATTACACAAATTTTATAAGTTAATATGACATGTCATTTTTGCTTAAATGAATTTATTTCTAATTAATAAAGTTTTTAGGACTTTAAAAAAATTCAATTATTAAATAGTGTCAAAATTGACATAAAGGAGTATTTAAAACAAATATTATATTATTAATTGATTATCTATTCCTAAAAATCTAAGGTTCTGCCAAAAGGATTATATAATGATAGGTGTATCATTAATGGACCATTTGGGGGGTCTCTTATAAGTATATAGTAAGTTTATTAACCATATAATATAAAAATACAAAGAGACATGGTAAATGTAAAACTATTTAACTAAGAGTTAAATATAAATGATAAGGTTAATATAGTGACCCAAACCTATCTAAAATATATTGGATGAAAGGATTTCAACCCATCCCCATCTTATACTCGAAATAAGTCACTTTGGAGCCATTATAAACTGAATATGAATTTATTATAAAATAATATTTTAATTTTTTTCTAAGGTTCCCCTCACCCTTCTTATAAAAGGGCACTCCCCCTTATCTCTAATTCACTCCTTCAAAGACTTTTGGTTCGGCCAACCCCTGCCCAAATATCCTCTCAACATCCCTCACTTCATCCTAAAGTCCTTCCTTTAGTCATAAAGCCAACTTATGGAGCCCTTTTGATCAAATCAAAAGGAATAACCTGAAGAAGAGGTAATAATTTCACCACCCTCTTTCAAGTTCCATACTTTGAATGACATGTCACCATACGTGCGTACGTATGGCTTACCGTCTCCACGTCGTGGTGTAATTGTTATTCAAAACATTATTATTTGGATTTGTATGATAATGATGTGTAATTGAAGTAAATAATAAATATAACATTATAATGATTCTGTATATATGATATACCATCCAATTATATATTATTTTAATATCAAAAGAATGATATTGTCGTTCGTGCGTATGTATGGACTACCATCTCCACAAACGCGATGAGATTCATTCCCAATAATATCCATTCAAGTCTAATTCTCATTTGATGATTAAAAATAATATTCAAGTACTTGATATCATTCTGGATATGAATAAGATACAACATATCCATAACAAACACTGCTTAGTTAACAAAACATATAAAATAAAACGAGTAAGTTAACACCCGAAATAATGATAATACTTAGATATTATTAACAAAGAAATGTTAAAAGATCATATATGATATCATATTAATTTATATGATTCTTTTATAATTTAATGACAATTATTTCACCATTATACAGGAGGTTAACCTACCTTCGACCAAGGAAAAGTACAAGGAAAGGGTTAATTTCACAATCTCTTTTTTATCCGAGGTTGTTTTTACGTAAGTATCTACTGGTACCTCTTTATCATCCACATCAATTTTTCTTAAAAATTTATTTCAAATCATTCTTACTATTTTACATACTATGGGTTAAAGTCATTTATACCCTTGTATGAAAGTTTATAAGATGTTTATAAAGGAATCTTTCCATCGTTTTCCAAACAAGGTCCTTTTTAACCTTTTCGAAATAATTAAGGTAAGAGAGTCTTTTTTAAACTTATAGTGCGGGTGCGGCTATTTTCCACCATTATAAAATCATTGAATATTTCCTTAAAAGCTTATAAGAAAATTTTCAAAGTAAATGTTTCCTTTTATAATTATGTGACTTTTAAATGATTTCAAAAAAAGAGATATTTCTCTCAAATAGTTTTGATTTCATCTATGTCAACATCCTTTGTTGTATTTTAAGCTTATTTGAAGTTGATTTATTATGATACAAAACATCCATATAGTATTGAAGGTTTTGTGATATGTTTGACTGTGGATGTGTAATTTTTATACCAGTCATGGTTTATTGATAAAGTATTGACATTTTGTATGCTAGTTTTATACGAATGTTTATATTATGTTTAAACATGTTCATATGAAGAATGCATTGGACTTAATAGGTGACGGGTGGAGCCCGCTATATCTCCTTGATGCATCAGTATGTCTCATGAGACAAACTAGTGTCTTAGCACAAGGCCTTGCCAAAATCTTATTTGTAGTTTTGGCACAAGGCCTTGACTATGTGGTTATGATAGTCTGTCATTATGCATTACATCATTATGAAAGTGTTTATTGATATTGCATGTGATTATTTGATTAGTAGAACATCCATGTGAATAAATGGAATTATTTTATTTTATTTCTACCATATTATGCTGAAGTTCAAGTTTAAAAAGCTTTTTTTTAGTTATACATTGCCTTAAATTTTTATGCTTATTTCTGAAAGTTTCTGCTATATTGTTATCCTTACTAGGCATATGAGCTCACCCCTTTCTATGTTTTATTTTTTCAAGGATGTGAAGAAGTATTTTATTAATGAACTGTAGGGATATTATGAGGGGATATGAGTGTGGTCTATGGATACAAGATGTTGTTGTAGTTTTTCATTTTTTGATGTAATGTAAACTTCATGAATGTATCTAGTAAATCCAAGACAACTAAAATAATCGGTCTTTCGAGACTTGATCTTTTGTGATCATGCCAATGTTATGTAATAATGCATAGACTCTGGGTAACTAGGGTCGGGGCGTTACAGTTGGTATCAGAGAAAGTTTAGTACAAACCTTGAAATCTAGATTTAGATAAACTCTGATTAGAGAACATAGACCTAAGATGGACTTTGAGGATTAGTATAGAAGAAAATCCTAGAATTCTAGTATTGTAGAGATTTTGTGAGTCTTCCGACCAATACATCCATGTTTGGATATCATCAGGTAGAGGCAGCTCTGGAATAGATGTACCTAGGGGTAAAACATCAAAAAACCCACTTTGATCTAGACCCGAACGGGAACTGGTGCACGACAACGGGTCTTGCTGCACTCTTGGTTACGTCACTCCCAGGTGATAGGCTTAGGATAATTCTCATTTTCTTTACAAACCATAATTAAGGGTTTATGAGTATATACTTCCTCAAATAAAACATTTTTTTGATTATGGATTATATCCATAAACTATTCAATTCATGTTAAGTGTTTTAAAAGTTTGGATTTCTGTATTGTGATTCAAAAACTAATCTAGTGTATGCCATTGTTTAGAAATGGAACCTAATGGAAAAAATGGAAACTGTATCAATGCACACACTCCATGTAGGGATTTCCCTCATACTTAGGATTATTATACAAGAGCTAGTGATGCAATTGGTGTTGATCAGCTAATCACCATACTGGGACAACTCACTCAGGATATGAATTATAACCTTACCCGTAAGGAGCACCCTGATCCATAACATGGAGGATCAATGTTAGACCGCTTCATGAGGAAACAACCACTAACATTCAATGTGAGAACAAATCCATTGGTATCTGAGCAATGGATAAGTTCTTTAGAGAAAATATTCCATGCCTTGGGAAGTAGTGAAAGGTAAAAAGATATCATGGCAATTTACAACCTCACGGGAGATGCTGACCAATGGTGGTCATTGATTTAAAACACAAAGGATGATGATAAAGTATCAAATATGGAATGGAGGGTGTTCAAAGAGCTTTTCTTAGAAAAATACATTCCTCATGACCATCGAGCACATATGGAAAGGCAATTTCTGAGTCTGAGACAAAAGGAGGATGACAATGTCGCAAAGTATGAGGCTAACTTTACAAGGTTAGCGAGGCATGCAGCAGATTATATATGTAACCAAAGAAGTAAGATTTTTTGTTTCTTTTATGGGTTAAAACCATTTCTCCATCGATCATTAGTCTCAAAATCCTTCTCTTCGTACGAAGAAGTTTTCTCATGTGCTATCAAGACAGAAAAGGAATTCTCTAAGTCTTATGACTTTAAAGAAAACCAAGAGAAGAAGAGATCTACTGATCACTCTGGGAATGAAAATAATGGGAATAAGGGAAAGGTTTAACATCCATCCTGCATTAAATGTGGGAAGAAACACCTCGGTACTTTCTTGAAGGGAATGGGAATCTATTACAAGTGTGGTGAAAAATTCCACCAAGCTCGTGATTGGAAGGGGAAGTAAAAAAGCTATTGATGTTCAATGTTACAACTGCAGGGAGATGGGATATTATTCAAATTAATTTCCTAAGCGTTAGGGGAACTTACCTCATAAAAGGCCAAGGGATCAAGGCCAAGATTATGTTATCACTACTACTGAAGTAGAAGGTCCGAAAGACATGGTGGAAGGTAATTTAATGGTTTCCTCAAGTTTCAAAAATGCTTTATTTTATTATGGATCATCACATTGTTTGATATCTTCCCATTTTTCTAACAAAATTAGATATTTACAATTTGATTTAACAAGTAAGTTGTCGGTCAAAACTCTTAAGGTATGTATCATTGCTACAAAGTTCTGTAAATCAGTTCCCATTAGAGCATATAAATGTTCCTTATCTGTTGATCTCATCATCATACCTATGATTGAGTTTGATATAATCCTCAGTATGGATTGTATTTCGGACCATGATTTGAAAGTTTTTTTATAAGAAGAATGAGGTTACGATTTTTGATGATGACGATAAATAACACCTTATCTTAAGAGAAGAATCGTCACCACCTTATTCTTATCTAGATCCACCCCTAGTAGCTCAACTAAATTCAATTATCAGGGAGGAAGAGAATGAAATAATTGTGGGTGAGGAAAGAAATGTTCAAATAAAGGATTTACATATTTTGAAATAATATGTAGATGTGTTTCCAGAAGATTTTCCTAGACATCCTCCAGAATGAGAAATTGAGTTTTCCATTGACTGAATTCCTGGTTCAAGGCCTATATCAAAGACCCCTTATAGAATTTCCACTATAGAATTAGTTGAAATAAAGAAAAAAACTAGAGTAATTGAGTAATAAGGGATTTATTCTCCCTAGTGTTTCTCCATGGGGAGCCCCTGTCCTTTTTGCTAAAAAGAAAGATGGATCTATGAGGTTTTGTATCAACTACAGGGAGATCAATGTTATAACAATAAAGAAGAAGTATCCCCTACCTTGCATTGATTATTTATTGGACCAACTTCATGGAGCACAATACTTCTGAAAGATTGATCTTCAATCTGGATATCATCAGTTGTGTGTGAAGAAGGAAGACATTCCGAAGACAGCATTTTGAACCCGGTATAGGCATTATGAGTTTATAGTAATGCATTTTGTATTGACTAATGCACCCTTTGTATTCATGGATATAATAAACAGAGTTTTCAAGGAATATCTCAATGATTTTTTAGTGGTATTTATTGATGATATCTTAGTATACTCCAAAATCTATGAAAATCATGAAAATCACTTGCGCATTATCCTGAAGACTCTTATAAGACATGAATTATATTGGAAGTTTAGAAAATTTGAATTATGGACTCAAGATATTTCTTTTCTTGGCCATATTGTCTCTAAGGATGGAATTTCCATTGATCCTTCTAAGACAAGAGAAATCCAGGAATGGACAGCACCAACAAATATAACTGAGTTATGCAGTTTTATTGGTTTAGTAGGTTATTATCAGCGTTTCATCCAGAATTTTGCTCGATTGGCTAACCCATTAACAAAGCTCACACATAAATGGGATGAATTTGTTTGGACAAAAGAGTGTGAAGATTTTTTTCAAGAACTGAAGAGAATATTATTCAATTCTTTTATATTTACTCTACCATCGGGGAATGATGGGTTTGTTATTTATAGAGATGCTTCAAATAAAGGACTTGGTTGTGTCCTTATGCAGAATGATAGGGTTATTGCCTATGCATCACGACAGCTGAAAATTCATGAGTAAAACTATCCTACTCATGATCTTGAGTTAGATTCTGTAATCTTTACTTTGAAGATATGGATACATTATCTCTATGGTGAAAAATGTGAGATATATATCAATCCCAAGAGTTTGAAGTATATTTTCTCACCGAAAGAACTCAACATGAGGCAAAGGTGATGGCTTGGACTACTCAAGGATTATGATTTCACGATACACAATCTCCCAGGGAAGGAAAATAAGGTGCCAGATGATTTGAACAGAAGGGATCATGGAGTTTTGAACGTGATGAGAATTGAAAGGGATCATATTTTCATGGATCTAGTGAAGATGGATATGGGAATTACAATGGAAGGAGAAACATCGATACTTTTTAAAATAGTTGCCAAACCATCTTTACTAGAAAGGATAAAGAGTTCTCAAACCGATGATAAAGAGTTTCAAAATAAGATTAATGCTGCGAAGGATGGGAGATCGAGTGACTTTGTGTATCAAGATGGAATTTTGAAATTTGGGAAGAGACATTGTGTTCCTGATATACTTGATCTAAAAAGGGAATTGTTGGAAGATTCTCATAGTTCCAATTTCTCTATACACCCTAGGAGCACCAAAGTGTATAGGGATTTGAAGGAACATTTTTGGTGGGACAACATAAAGAGGGAGATTGCTGATTTTGTGTCAAGATGTATGGTTTTTCAACAAGGAAACAGCTTGGAGGGGACATGCAACCTCTTCCAATACTTGAGTAGAAATGGTATAATATTATGATTGACATCGCCATGGGGCTACCAAAGACTCCTAGAAAGAACAATGAAGTATGGGTCATTGTTGACCATCTTACCAAGTTAGCACACTTTCTTTCTATAAGATAACATCTACCACTTGAACGTCTAACAAGACTATATATTTAAGAAGTTGTGAGACTTCATGGAGTACCCCTATCGATTGTTTCTGGTCCTGATCTCCATTTTACTTCAAGATTCTGGAAGTGCCTTTAGAAGGCCATGGATACTGAACTCCGTTTGAGCACTGCCTACCACCCTCAAACAGATTGACAACTAGAATGGACTATTCAAACCTTAGAAGACATGTTTAGATCTTTCTCACTTGACTTTCAGGGTATGTGGGATCAATATTTACCTAGGGTAGAATTTTCCTATATCAATAGCTTTCATTCAAGTATTTATATGGCACTATATGAAGCGTTATACAGAAAGAGATGTCACACACCAACCTGTTGGGATGATGTTGGTGAAAGAAAACTCGTAGGCCCAGAACTGGTGGATGAAACGATGGAAAAGGTGAAGGTAATCCAAAACCACATCAATGCAGCTCAAAGTAGGCAGAAGAGCTATGCCAATAACCGAACGAATGATTTTGAATTTTAGGTAGGAGATCATGTTTTCTTAAAGGTATCTCCATGGAAGGGAGTTATACGTTTCGGTAATAAAGGTAAATTGAGTCCCTGGTATGTATGACCTTTCGAAATTCTAGAACGAATTGGGGGTGTAGCTTATGGTTTGGAAATGCTGCCAAATCTCTCCAAAGTTCACGATGTGTTTCACGTATCACCACTGAGAAAATACATGCCTGAACCAACACATGTACATAATTATTAAGAAGTAGATCTTGAACCCAATCTATCTTATTGAGAAGAGACTATCAGAATTCTTGATACTAGAGAACAAGTGTTGAGAAACCGGACGACTTTTTTGGTAAAAGTTCTATGGAGAAACCATAAGATGGAAGAGGCAACGTGGGAACCCAAGGAACTTATGATGAATAACCACACGAGACTTTTCATGCGGTAGTATTCTAGAAATTTCGAGGATGAAATTATTTGAAGGAGGGGAGAATGTAACACCCCAAGCTTCCACGATATGCTTCTCTTTGAATAATACAGTAGTGTGTGTTGTACGCAACTTCAAGTTCTAACACACACCACAACCAATCAAACTAGCCGTTATGAATAGTAATACACACTTTTTAAAATTTTATAAATTTTTACTTTCAAAATGGACTTCATTTTTTGATTCGAAATATCGAAATTAGCCTAGGGTGAATTTTTGGTATTTTTCTGATAAGTTTCAATTTTTGATGAATAGATAAAAACACTGAGTTATAGTTTAAAACCAATTTTTTTTTAAATAATTGTTTATTTTATTTAAATTTATATTAGATCAAAATATATACATAACAACTATATAAATTCAATGTAATTCATTGGATTCAGTTTATAATAATTTTATATATATATATAAATTTTATTGAACTTTTCACCGTCTTTTACCCTTCTCCAAAGAGAATTTGAAAATTCACATAAAACTTACTTCTACCGCTTCTATGAGTGGAATTTCAATAATCTGAGAGACACTATTAATATCAAGGAGTAAAATGTGGTTAAATAAGATAAAAATAATTTTTTTGTGAATAGTAACTTTTTACGTTTATTTACCACGATTAAAAGTAAATATGGTAGTTAAGGGTAAAAATGATATTATTATTACCCTTACATCTGTCCTAATTCTATTGGATAAGTATAATTCGACCAAAAACAACCTTAGGAATAAAATATGAACCTCTTTGGTCCACTTGGAATAGATTAGGACATTTATTATTATTTAATACAAAGAAGAGTTAAAATAGTTAAAATCAAAGTTTAATAACTAAAACATTTTTAATATAGGGTTATACATAAGATAAATTCGATTATAAATATTCATTATAAATATAAAAATATTACCTACATAATAGAATTTTATTTATAATTTTTAGATATTAAATAGTTTAATTTATTTATGACACAATGGTGATACGGTAATTACCTAATTAATGAAATATTAAAATAATTGATATTATAAATATTCAAATTAATGTAATTTGATAATTTTTATGAATTCCACTAATTTTATAGGTTAATATGACATGTTGGGATTTCTTAAATGAATTTATTTCGAATTAATAAAGTTTTTAGGACTTTAAAAAAATCAATTATTAAATAGTGTCAAAATTGACATAACAGAGTATTTTAAACAAATATTATACTATTAATTGATATTATATTCCTAAAAATCTAATATTCATCCAAAAGACTTATATAATGATAGGTGTATCATTAATGGACCACTTGGGGATTTCTTGTAAGTATATAGTATGTTTATTAACCATATAATATAAAAATACAAAGAGACATGGAAAATGTCAAACTATTTAACTAAGAGTTAAATATAAATGATAATGTTAATATAGTGACTCAAACCTATCTAAAATCTTTTTCATGGAAGGATTTAGACCCATACACACCTTATCCTAGAAATAAGTCACTTTGGAGCCATTATAAACCGAATATGAATTTATTATAAAATAATATTTTTTGTTTTTCCTAAGGTGCCCCTCACCCCTCTTATAAAAGGGCACTCCCCATTCTCTCAAATTCACACTTTCAAAGCCTTTTGGTTCGTCCAACCCCTACCAAAATTTACCATAAACTTCCCTCACTTCATTATAAAGTCCTTCCTTTAGTCATAAATCTAGCTTAAGGATCCCTTATGATCAAATCAAAAGGAAGAACCCAAAGAAGAGATAATAATTTCACCACCCTCTTTCAAGTTCCTTTCTTCTTCCACTTCTTATTTCTTTGTTATTTCCATTATAAAATAATAACTCCAGTATCTTATATATACTGTGATTTTATTATAAATATGATACAACCATATTCAGTATTCTATCCATCCTTTAAATGACATGTCACCACATGTGCATACGCACGGCGTACCGTCTCCACGTCGTGGTGTAATTGTTATTCAAAACATTATTATTTGGATGGGTATGATAATGATGTGTAACTGAAGTAAATAATAAATATAAGATTATAATTATTCTTTTATATTTGATATACCATCCAGTTATATATTATTTTAATATCAAAAAAATGATATTGTCGCTTGTGCGTACGTACGGACTACTGTCTCCACGAACGTGATGAGATTCATTCCCAATCATATACATTCAAGTCTAATTCACATTTGATTATTAAAAATAATGTTTAAGGACTTGATATCATTCTATATATGAATAATATACAACAAATCCATAACAAACATGGCTTATGTAACAAAACATATAAAAGAAAACGAGTAAGTTAACACTCAAAACGACGTTAATACTAAGATATTATTAACAAAGAAATGTTAAAAGATCATATATGATTTCATATTAATTTATATGATTCATGAATAATTTAATAATTATTATTTCACCATTATACAGGAGTTTAACCTACCCTCGACCAAGGAAAAGTACAGGTTAAGGGTTAATTTCACAATCTCTTTATTATCTGATGTTGGTTTTACTTAAGTATATACTAGGACCTCTTTATCAAACACATCCATGTTTCTTAAAAATGTATTTCAAATAATTCTTACTATTTTAAAGAATATTGGTTAAATTCATTTATACCCTTGTTTGAATTTTTATAATATGTGTATAAAAAAAAATTTCATCATTTTCCAAACAAGGTCATTTTTATCCTTTTCGATAGAATTAAGGTAAGAGTGCCTTTTTTAAACTTATACAGCGGGTGAGGCTATTTTTCACCGTTATAAAATTGTCGAAGATTTCCTTAAAAGCTTATAAGAATATTTTCAAAGTAAATTTTTCCTTTTATAATTATGTGACTTTTAAATGATTTCAAAAAAAAGAGATATTTCTCTCAAATAGTTTTGATTTCATCTATGTCAACATCCTTTGTTGAATTTTAAGCTTATTTGAAGTTGATTTATTATGATACAAAACTTCCATATAGTATTGAAGGTTTTGTGATATTTTTGACTATGGATGTGTTATTTTTATACCGTTCAAGGTTTATGGATAAAGTATTGACATTTCGTATGCATGTTTTATAAGAATGTTTATGTTATGTTTAAACCTGTTCAAATGAGGAATGCAGTGGACTTAATAAGTGACGGGTGGAGCCTGCTATAGCTCCTCGATACATCGGTAGGTCTCATGAGACAAACTAGTGTCTTAGCATAAGGCCTTGACAAAATCTTATTTGTAGTCTTGGCACAAGGCCTTGACTATGTGGTTATGATAGTCTGGAAGTATGCATTCCATCATTATGAAAGTGGTTATTGATATTGAATGTGATTATTCGATTATTAGAATATCCATTTGAATAAGTAAATGGAATTATTTCATTTTCTTTCTTCCATATTATGCTGAAGTTCAAGTTTAAAAGGATTTTGTTTTAGGTATACATTGCCTTAAATTTTTATGCTTATTTATGAAAGTTTCTTCTATATTGTTATCCTTACAGGGCATCAGAGCTCACCCCTTTCTATGTTTTATTTTTCCCAGTATGTGAAGAAGTATTTTATGAATGACCTGCAGGGATAGTATGAGGGGATATGAGTGTGGTCTATGGAGACAAGATGTTGTTGCAGTTTTTCATTTTATGATGTAATGTAAACTTTATGAATGCATCTTGTGAATCCAAGGCTATTAAACTAATCGGTATTTTGAGAATTGATCTTTTGTGATCATGCTAATGTTATGTAATAATTCCCCGACTCTCGGTAACTGGGTTCGGGGCGTTACACCCAGTGGATGATCTCAGGATCTATTTTCAATTTTCATTTATAGTTGTATCCTTCCAGTTGGGCTTATATTCCGACCCCTTATGTTTGGTAAACACTTTTACTGCAACAGTTTTACTTCGTGGTTGTATCTTGTTTCATTGTAGTCTGTTTGTTTGTATAGGTTTAAATCCAATGCCTTCCTATTTTAAGGATACGCCTTTCTCGTTCTAGTCACCAACCCCTGGCCTATGGAAGGTGGGCATGGGGTAATCACGGCATGGGCCCCGTGGGACATGTCGTGACAAAGTGGTATCAGAGGAGTTGATTCTACCAAAGAACTTGCACTCTGATATTTTTTAATGGGGAAATATGTTAAGTGTTTTGAGTATGGTTTTCAGTTCGGGGAGTCCACTGTTGGTGTGGCAGCCAACATATAAATACACAAGGACCCTGAATTCTGATTTCTGACTTGGTGCATGAAAACACTGATTGCATGTGTTTTGGAAATGTTTTTACTTTGATCTATTTGAGTCAGCTCACCAGGTATAACTTATTGACCATGGAAAAACTATTTCTTTTCATGATGTTGCCACATAGACATCCATCTAGTATTCCCAAGAGAGTACACAATGATGTCCCACTGAGCAACGAGGATTCGGTGCAGGTCCTTCTTACTGTGTTGGCACCTTCAGGTGGTGTACTAGTAGCACCACCACTCGGAGGGTATCAGTTGGCACAATCCCCACTAGCGAATGGTGAACACTGACTAAATGTGTTGCACGAGTTCCAGTGACAGTGGCCTCTGAGGTATTGAGGCAAGTCAGATCCCTAGGTAGCTGAGGATTGGTTGGAAGTTGTGGAACATGTTTTCTGCCTAGTTGGGACACCAACAGAGCATATGGTGATCCTAGCTGCTAGTCTTTTCCTAGTCATGACTGGAAGATATAGGATCTTGACACTCTAGTTACATGATGAGGTTACCCTTACCTGGGAGGACTTTGAGAGCCTCTTTAGGGAGGATTTCGTCCTAGCGAAACTACGCTCTGTGCGTATTCAGGAGCTGCTGCACTTACATCAAGGCAGCTTATCAGTGGCCCAGTACTATGTGAGATTCACTGACCTATCGCGCTACTCCACTGAAATGGTGTGTGACCCATTCTTCAGGGTCTAGACCATTGAGAAGGGTCTTTGGTAGGAGATCAGATCATCGATGATATCGCTCAATATCCCGACGCAAGCTAGAGTTCTCGAGCGAGAATTATTGGTGGAGAGCTTCTTAGTGGAGTAGGCACTAGCAGTGAGAGCCACCACCGGACGACATGTAGCCGAGTCATCTGCAGCATGCAGTAGGCAGATAACGCAGAGGTCCAAGTAGACCAGACCTTCTGGAGGGAAACCCTAGGATGTAGGATCGGAGGTGCGGAACTCGTGAGGAAGAGGGGGTTAGCAGAGGAGAAGACTGTGCTTCGTGTGCGGCGGGCAAGGCCACATGGCTCGTGACTGCCCGACCCTCCGTATCGAAGTTCATTAGACGGTCGAGGAACCACTGAGGTAGCGACCGAGGTTCATGTGAGGAGGTTCGTAGGGCAGCGGATGTGGTAGGGTAGTTGGTCATGCAGCAGGTGGTGGATGACAGTTTCAGGTTCTACCACCCCCTAGGTGGTCCACCCCGACCACAGGGAGCAGGTGGACAGGGGTGAGCACAGCTACAGGCAGCAGAGGCCTACGACCACGATGCTCTGAAGATTATTAAAGGTACAATCTGTGTCTATTCCACCATATTAGCAGTACTTATAGACACAGGATCCAGTCACTATTTCATTCCCACAACACTTGTTCATGGCTCAGAGATTCTGATGCAGTTTTTATCTCGATCATTTCAATTAGATACTTCTATAGGATAATATTCAATGATTACATACTAGTTCGGTAGTGTGAGATCACTCTATGAGGTGAGAGATTCAGTTGGGATTTCCTAGTAGCATCGTCGAGGCCTTACGACATCATCTTTGGTATGGACTGGCTATCCAAAGTCCAAGCATAGATTGACTATTTTAGGCGCAAAGTTATATGTTTCCATGAGGATAGGATCAGGTTTACCTTCGCCGCTGAGGAGGAAAACTTTACAGAACAAGATGGACTATCTTGGAGGAGGGTTCAGCCGATTACTAATCAGTTGGCTAGCCTCACCCTCAGAGCAGTTGGCCTGAGATGTTTGAGTTATCCTATAGTGGTGGACCAATATGTTGTTGTCTTCCCTGATGATGTTTCAGGACAACCTCCTCATAGAGAGGTAGACTTTCACATCGACCAGTACCCCCGGACGACACCGATATCTACACCAACATATTGGATGGCTCCCATGGAGCTTCGTGAGCTGAGGGTACAATTGGAGGACTTTAATATAAAGGGGATCGTAAAGCTTAGTGTTTCTCTATGGGAATCCATGATCTTGTTTTCCAAGAATCCAGATGGGAGCTTGAGGATTTATGTGCACTATTGGTGCCTAAACCTAGTGACTGTGAGGAATAGGTATCCTCTGCTGATGATCGATGATCTCTTCGACCAGCTGAATAGAGCTCGTTGGTTTTTGAAGATAGACCTTGGATTCTGCTCAAGGTATGAGACGAGGACGTACCAAAGAAAACCTTCAGATGTCGGTATGGCCATTAAGAGTTCTTGGTGATGCCTTTCAGCATAACCAATGCTTCAGTTGTGTTAGTGGGGATCGTGAATAGGAACTTCAATCCATGCATCAATCGCTTCACGGTGGCCTTCATTGACGACATCTTGATATACTCGACGTCGGAGTAGGAGCACATCACGCACATGCAGATAGTTCTAGATACACTCTAGGAGAACCATATTTATGGAATTCTCTCTAAGATCCAGTTCTGGAAATGGGAAGTCCACTTCCTAGGGAACGTTATCATGAAGGCTACAGTCGAAGTAGATCTGGTGAAGATAGAGGCAGTTCTTTCTTGGGTTCCAACCTAAAGTGTGACTAAGGTGTGGAGTTTCTTGGGATTGACTGGGTACTACAAGAGATTTTTACCTGACTTCTCTAGGAAAGTGGAACCCTTTTCAGCCTTGATGGAGAAGGGAAGCATTTATTGTGGATAGATAAGTTCCAGTAGAGTTTTTCAGAGCTGAGGCAGAGACTAATGAGTTCCCCCATCTTGAGGCTACCAGAAGAGGGTGTTAGGTATGTAGTCAATTGTGATGCATCAGAGACTAGACTGGGTTGTGTCCTAATGGAGGAGAGAGCAGTGATCACCTATAGCTCATGATAGTTGAGACAACATGAGCATAACTACTCTACCCATGACCTGGAGTTAGCAGTAGTGGTCTTTGTGTTGATGATGTGGTGGCACTACTTGATGGGAGAACATTTTATAGTCTACTCTGATCACAAGAGTCTCTGGTATATCTTCTTATAGAAGGACCTGAACTTGAGACAATGACAATGGCTAGAGTTTCTCTAGGACTATGACTTTGAGAAAGTCTATACTCCTTGGAAGGGGAATGTTGTAGCATACGCACTCAACAGAATATCTGGTATACAACTACTGAGTGAGGTGACAGAGCAGCTAGTCACGTTGCAGATATCCTTCATGGATAGAGGTGGATCAGCTTACCTATAGTCTATGACTGTCACTTCCCCTCATCTTCAGTGAGTTCAGGAGGCACAACTTTGGAACGTTTACTGCAAGGCCCGGCATGCTCGGATATCTGTATGATGGTCCCCTTAAGGATTTTATGAAGTTTGGGAGCACACCATTCTCTTCAGAGGATGAACCATTGTACCATTGATTCTATAGTAGGAGGTGTTGAGGGAGCTTCATACACCCCCTTTAGCGGTACATCATGGAGTGGCGAAGTTGTACCAGGACCTCTGGCATTAGTATTGGTGGCCAGGGGTGAAGAATGTAGTGGCAAATTTTGTATCCTGATGCCTCACTTGTCAACAAGTGATGGCCGAGCATCAGGTACCAGCAGGCCTAGATCAACCACTTGAGGTACTGGAGTGGAATTGGGATGGAATATCCATGGACTTACTGATAGGGCAACTATGTATGTCCAGGGGCCACGATTCTATCTGGGTGATCGTTGACCAACTCACCAAGTTGGCCCACTTCCTACCCATCAGAGTGTAGGGATTAGTAGAGGGATTGGGATGCCTCTACATGCAGGATATTGTGTGACTTCACGGAGTTTCATCGATGATCATCTCAGATCGTGACACACGTTTTACATCCCACATGTGGAAGTGGTTATAGGAGGCATTCGTGAGTCATTTATGCTTGAGCACCGCCTTTCACCCCCAGACAGATGGTCAGACGAAGCAGACCATACAGAAACTCAAGGACATGCTTTGTGATTGTGTCCTCAATTTTGGCCGCAGATGGGAGGACCAAATTCTACTAGTGGAGTTCTCATAAAACAACATTTATCACTCCACCATTGGCATGGCTCCATTTGAGTCCTTTGTGCAGACGACCTTGAATATCACCTCTTTTCTAGACATACCTAGGGGAGTCAGCACTTATGGGTCCTGAGATGGTGTAGGCCACCATAGAAAAGGTACAGATCATCCAGGAGTGGATGAAAACTGCGCAAATCCCACATAACTCTTATGCCAACAGGAGACGGAGACCCTTAGAGTTTGAAAATGGAGACCATGTCTTCCTATGGGTCTCACCCCGACGAGGATTACAAAGGTTTGGCTAGGGAGGAAAGCAATCTCTGAGGTTCATCAGACCTTTCCAGATCCTTAGCAGAGTTGGAAAGATGGTGTACCATCTAGATCTTGCCCCAAATATGTAAAAGGTGCATAATGTTTTCCACATGTCATAGTTGAGGAGATACGTTCATGATCCATCACACATTATTTACTTGGGTGAGATGGGAATCAATAATGGGGCGATGTTTGCAGAGTTCCCAATGGAGATTGAGGATAGACAGGAGTGGGTCCTTCATGGGTGGTCGATTTCACTTGTGTGAGTTCGTTGGTAGCATGGGAATCTCCAGGATATCACATGGGAGTGGGCGGTTCAGATACATGCTTAGTATCCCCATTTATTCCCCTATTTATGTGGTAGCTTTTGGGGAAGACAATACCTATGGTGGGGAGAATGTAAAGACCCAAAAAAATTCCTTGTATTTTTTTAAATTATTTGGGATTATTACAAGTCTGTGAAAATTTACAGCATGTGATTCTGAGGTCTGGTGTGCCCGGAATGAATATTTGATTTTTTAAAAGGTACATTCAGTAAACGTATGGGTGGCTTTTCCTATCTATTGTACTGGTGCTCGGATTAAAAATATGAGGGCACCATTGAAAGTATAGTTTTGATATTCTCTTAAGGTTGGCTTAACATCGACCATAGTTGGTCGGGAGAAAAAAAAAATTTTATGAATTTTTATATAAATAATAAAATAACACAGGAATTGTTATTTTATTTCCTGTTTTTCCTACCACCTATTGAGTGGTGGTGGCGGGGACCACAGAGGTGGTCAGACTTTTAAATATGGGATATTAATTTCATGGTTACACTTTGGTTGTGTAACCACCCCTCATGTAATTAATGTGGCACATTAATTATGCCAATTAATGAATCTCATTAATTCCTCGATTCTTTACTCACCAATTTCCCCCTCTATTTAAATGGGGCTTGGGGTAAAGTTTTTGAGACGACATCATCAAGAGAGGAACCTCTGGCGAGGTGACACGACACCTTCCACCGACAGAGACAGAAGCTTTGGCAGTAATGAACCGGGAGCGACGAATGTTGGCGACTTCACCAAAGCGCGGATTCTCCTTCCACCACCATGATGACTCCAATGATTCTAGAGGTTGGGGTTGTTATTTAATTCAGGAAATTTCCACAATTCTTCTACTTGTTCTTGAATTTCTGGGTGGTTATTGTGGGGGGATTTGAATGGGGTATATCCTTATTTTCAATGTGAGGTATAAATTTCTCCCACTTTTTACAATGCTAACGCGGAGGGCGTGGGCCAAACGAACAAGGAATGGAACCTCCACCGCTTGATTTTCATTGCCTTCTTCAGAGGCGGGGTTTTCCAACTTTACGGAACCTTGAAACTAGGAGAAGCGCCACAATGGTGGCATCTAGGGAGGATCATAGGCATGTCCAGAAGGAAGAACGGACCACCATAGCTAACCCGGTGGGCCGCAGAATGATCTACCAATGTAGAACCAGCATTGTGGAACTGATGAACGACATAGATGGTGGAGACGAAATCTGGTGCTAACTGGTCGCGGATGAGGGAGGCGCCGCATGGCATCGCGGCGGTCAGACAGGCGGTCGGCAACAGACAACCACGGAGGCGGGAGGTGGCATGCCATCGGGCACTGCGGTGAATAGGTCGTGGCTATGAAGATGCGGTGAAGGCTGAGACCCGATCCCAGTGGGTCCCACTAGTGACGAAGTGAGGCCTCCCTTTAATAAACTGAATGGCTCTTTGAGCCATTAGGGAGGTGGACCGCACGCCCCCCACACGGGTCACACCAGCCAGTGAGCTGAACTTCCCAGCCATCCATGCCCGGCCTGCGAGCTGGGCCAGGTCAGACTTGGACTGGGTCTGGTTGGGCCGGACTGGGTCAGGCTGGGTTGGACTAGACTCGGACCCCTCTCGGGCATAGAAATGCATAGATGGTTGTATCTTGCAAACCGCACGTCCGTTTGATGAACCGTCTGTGGCGCTAGGATCTTTGGAAAGAAACATACCTTTTGAGATAATTCACGAGAGTTTTGGAGAATATTGGAGTAAGGCTGGGTTGGATCCACCTTGAATCCAACCGGGCCCTCGGAATTAAATTACCAATAACTTACAGACTAGGCATATGTTTGATGCATCGTCTATTTCATTGGAACCCTTATGACGTGATGGATCATTCATTAACTTCTAAGTGGGACTTGGTACAAGTTGAAATACGACTGATGGATTGAGGAGCAGTTTATCCCAGAAAGAAGCATACTATGATTGGGAATCATGTGTCTAACTGAGACGTGAAGAATGAAGAGAGATTTTGTGTGAATCATCACCCAATGATTCTGTGTGAATCAGCACCCAGTGATTCTATGTGAATCAGCACCCAGTGATTCTCTGTGAAGTAGCACCCAACAATTCTCTGGGAATCAACACCTATCGATCCAATTTGGGTCTTGCGGGGTTAGTACCTATTGATCCTTTGTGGTTCAATATCAGTGCCTCTTGACAGAGTAAAATGATCTAGCCTTACTACTAATCATATATACTATTGTACTTTGTTATACCTGGTTTGAGTTGTGTATTTTTTTTGTGATTTTTGATTGAGATAATGCTTCTGGTTTTCTATTTTGGAATTTTGAGAGACCTTTGGGGGTCCCGGGGTCCCTACTGGGTATTTTTATACTCACCCATACTCGGGATTTTCCCACACCTTATTATGTCTTGTGCAGATGACGGGCAGCCTTGACAGAGACATGGGAGCTAGGACCTGACGGTGGACGATGGTGACAGTTACAGTGGAGAGCTGTGGGGACAATTCATACCTACCCTTCATGTAGGATCCCCGATGGACGATCTCAGTTGTTGTTTTCTATTTTCAGTTGTAGTTGTATCTTTCCAGTTGGGATTGTATTTATGCCCCTTACATTCAGTACACACTTTTACTACAAAAGTTTTACTTCTTGGTTGCATCTTGTTGCGTTCTAGTTTGTTTGTTTGAACAGGTTTAAAGGAAATTCCTTCCCATTTTAGGGATACACCGTTCCGCTAATAGTCGCCAACCCCTGGCCTATGGAAGGTGGGCTTGGGGTAGTCACGGCACGGGCCCTGGGGGATGGTTCATGAAAAAGTAGTATCAGAGGATTCTATTCTACAGAAGAACTAGGACTCTTATCTTTTTTTAATTGAGCAATAGTGCTAAGTGTTTTGAGTGTGGTTTTCAGTTTGGGGAGTCTAGTGTTGGTGTGGTGGCCAACGAATACATACACTAGCACCCTGAAATCTGATTTCTGACTCGGTACATGAAGACACTGATTACATGTGTTTTGGAAATGTTTTTACTTTGATCTCTTTGAGTCATCTAACCAGGTATAACTTATTGACCGTGACACACCTATTTCATTTTAGGATTCTGTCACATAGAGAGAGAGCCAGGATTCTCGAGAGAGTATACAATGACGACCCACTGAGCAACGAGTCTTCGGTGTAGGGCCCTCTTACTATGATCGCACCTTTGTGTGCTGTACCAACAGCACCAACACTTAGAGGGAAGCAGTTTCCACTAGCCCCACTAGCGAACAGTGCATGTTGAATGAACACATTGCACGAGTTCCAGTGGTAGTAGCCTCTGAGGTTTCGAGGTCAGACAAATACCCAGGCAGCTGAGGAATGGCTGAAGGTTGTGGCATGAGTTTTCCTCCTAGTTGGGACACTAGCAGAGAAGATGTTGATCCTAGCTACTAGTCTTTTCCTAGGCATGACAGGAAGATGGCGGATCTTGATGCTCCAGTTATATCACGAGGTGACCCTCACCTGGGTGGATTTTGAGATCCTCTTCATGGAAGAGTTCATCCCAGCGACACTATTCTCTGTTCATATTCAAAATCTTCTGCAATTACAATAGTGTAGCTTATCAGTGGTCCAGTACTCAGTGAGATTCACTAACCTCTTGTGTTACTCCATCGACATGGTATGTGACCCATTCTTCAGGTCCCGGACCTTTCAGTGGGATGTTTGGTGGGAGATCAGAGCATCGATGATATCACTCAATATCCTGACACAGGCTGGAGTGCTCAAGCAAGAATTATGGGTGGAGAGCTTCTTAGCGGAGCAGGAACCAGTGGTGAGAGCCACTAAAGGACGACAGGTAGCCGAGTCATCTATAGTAGGCAGTAGGAAGATGATGCAGAGGTCGAAGCGAACCAGACCTTCCAGAGGGAGACCCCATGAGGTAGAGTCGGAGGTGCGAAGCTCGCGAAGAAGAGTGGTTCATTAGTGGAAAATATTGTACTACTCGTGCGGTAGGCAGGGCCAGATGGTTCACGGCTGCCTGACCCACCGTACTAACGATCATCAGTCAGTCGAGGAACCACCGAGGCACTGGCCGAAGTTCAAGCGAGGAGGTCCATAGGGTGACGGACGTGGTAGAGGAGGTCCGTAAATCTGTTTTATATTTTCATTTGTAGTTGTATCTTCCCTTTTAGTCTTTTAATCGATCCCCTTACATTTAGTACACACTTTTACTACTGCAGTTTTACCTCATGGTTGCATCTTGTTGTGTTATAGTCTGTGTGTTTTTACATGTTTAAAGGAAATTCCCTCTCATTTTAGGGATATGCATTTCCAGTGATAGTCATCAACCCATGGCCTATGGAAGGAGGGCTATGGGTAGTCACGGCATGGGCCCTGGGGGACATGTCATGACAGAAAAACATGGAAATACCAAAAAGGTAAACACTATTGTGAGGTCCCCCTTATATAGTGTACCTCAAATAGTAAAAAAAACATCAATAAAATAGAAAATCTGGTCGAATTTTGGAAATATAATGTGTTTTTACATGTTTCTAGGTTTTTTTGATACATATATTAATGTTTATTCCCTTGGTAAACTCATTTTTCTCTTACTCATATTTGCTCTATAATAATTTTGGTCAAAATTCAAGTTAAACTTTTTATACAGAAGAAATTATTCTGATTGAAAATATTGAATCAATTCCTCCAAATTCAATCACATATTTTTCAGGAACTAATTTAAAATTAATCCCACAGATGGGATGAAACAATGGGGTTTTAATGTAAAAATGTTCAAAAGTTTGAAATGTTTTTTAAATCAAATTTTATTGTTAAATTGTTTAAAATGAACTAAATTGGACATATTTATGTATAATTGGAATAATTATACTTTAAAACCAAATTAAAATATAATTTAACTATATAAATATATTCAATGAAAATACAGTTTTTAATTAAAATTCAATATTTTTCGTCATTCATAAAAAATAAACTTCTCAGAAAAAATTCCCAAATTCACCCTAAGATAACATTGAAATTTAAAATTCAAAAAAATAAGTTCATTTTGTCAAATAAAATTCATAAAAGTTTTAAAATTTAGTTTAAAAAGAAGTGTTCCATTAAAATGTTGTAAAATCACCTTTTAGAAAAATATATTATTTTTATTACAAAAATTGGATTTATTCTTATCTATTGTCTAGAAAAGAAAGAATATGAATAGTAAATATTTTATTGAATATATCATATAGGTATTTCATTTAAATAATTAATCAAAAGTGGGTTTATAAATTTATTAATATAAAACATGTTTTTACATTGAAAAATGGTTTTATCAGAATGGAATTTCTTCATTTTCAAATAGTTCTTACATTAATTTCAAATTAATTAGTTACCAAAGGATTCATTTTAAAACCATACCTAAAAAATATTTTCATAATGTATTTAATCCATTTTATACCCATCATTCCATGGGCCAGGTGATGACTATAATTACTTTTTAATAATAATATTAATAGTATATTGTAGTTCAGTAAAACAAAGTCTTAGGTGTAGCACAAGATATCGAAGGAACTTGGTATTGTGTGTAATATAACACAAACATATAGTTTCATGTACATAAATCTAAAATAAGTGTTTTTTGTATCACAATATTAACATGGTGTTGTGTATTAAGAAAGCATAACTTGGTGAAGTGTGAAATGTAAGCCATCAATGAAGTTTAATTTCTTCTAAAAAATTAATTCATAAAAACAAAGGGTGTTATGGATTTTTTCATCCTATCAATAATAGACCATATTGTACTCTTTCCCCAATGTGTACACTAAAATCCAACTACAAATTCCATGTATATCTCATATGACTTCCAAATTAGCATTGGAAGTGGCTAAATCAAACCCGAAGGTCTTTGGTGCTCGTCTTTGACCTATTGGAATGTGTTATAATGAGAAAAAACAAAGTACATCTTGTCTCATATCTAGACTCCATATTTATCGCCTAATATCATAGAATATCTTTGTGGTGCCTGGGTGCACCGCCCACTAGGAATTAATGTAATCCCCATTACAACTTTTCTCATAGGTAATGGCACAATAATCCAAATTCGGAAAGATAGGATACCATATACAGAGAACATCCACTCACCAATGGTCTCCCCGAAATAAAGAGATTACCTTAATGTATTGAATTCATCATCAAGTTTTTACTCATGATAAATCTACTCCTAAGAGTGAAGGTCTACCAAATACTTGAAAGTACAACCTTATCAACTTCTTCTTCAAATACCAAATGAAATTGAGAAGAAATAGCCATAAAGTTCCACTCATCTAATGATTCTTTCATGTCTTGGGTCATACGTTTATTTTTCAATGTGGTCATAATGACATCCCCCTTATTCAGGGTGTAGAAAATATTGATGTCAAAAGACAAGGAGTAATCCACCCAACACCTCTATTAGAAGTTAAATTTTTTGAGAGAATGTATAACTCAATATTTTGATGTTAGAATTAATGGTAAACAATTCCCTAAAAATGAAATGCCTCCAACTCTTAAGATAGTGCATCATAGCATTGAGTTCTATATCATTGGTTGGGTAAATATTATCATGTTGATTAAGCTTCCTAAATCTATAGTCTACCACATGATCACTCTATATAAGAACATAACCCAAAAATAAACCTGATGTATCATAGAAAACCACATAGACTTGACTAACCACTAAAAGAGTCAACACTAGAACAAAATTTAAAATTCATTTCAAAACAACAATATAACCCTACCATTTTTTATTCCACAGTAACTTCACTCCCTTCTAAGTAAGAAAAGTCAATGGAAAATAAATATTGAAAAAATCTTTATCAAAACTATAAAAATACACCACAAATCCCAATAATCTTTCTTATCTCAAAAACATTATGTTTTTCTCCCTTTTCATAACTTCCATAACCTTTTCAGGTTTTACTGAGAAGTCATGTTCTGAGACTAGGTGTACCAAGAACTTCACTTCCCATATCAAGAAATTTCATTTTGAATGATTCATGTAAAGTATTTGATATCTAATGATTTTTATGACTACTATAAAATGACACACATGATCCTCCATGGGTTTGTAGTAATTAAAATATCATTCACAAATACCACTTAAAAATAATTGAATTACTCAGGGGATATTATGCTCATAAAATCCGTAAAGACTATAGGAGCATTGGATTGGAAAAAAGTTCTAAAAGATTACTTAAAGTGGCCATACTATATCCTAAATGTAGTATTTGGAATGTCATATTCTTTAATTCCCAATAGGTGTTAACTAGACTGAATATCAATCTCATAGAACCATGTTTACCCTTTCAAAAATCCAAGAAGATCATTAATTTGTGGTAATTGATATTTATTCTTTACTATAACTTGATTTTTTTCCAGTAATCAACATAGATGGAAAGTCTTCCATAAGATTTTTAGGAATGTGTAACAGGCTCAACCCAAGTAGAAAAACTAAGGTGTATAATCCTTTCTATTGGAGATCATCCAATAAGTATTTAATTCTTTAAACATTACCACTGTCATATGGTATGAAGGAATGCATACTAGCTATGTACCTGGTACTAAATCAACAGAGAAAACTACCTCTCTTACCAATGAAAACCTAAAGTAATCATAAGTAGAAAATTTAGGAAACACCATGATGATTGTATGGATATAATCACTAAAAGTTTCTCACTCCATGTCAAAATCATAAACCAATATTACCCTAATCTACTCTAGAAATGTTGTTCTGACTCTACTTAACCTCACGTCTAATTCCCCCTAAAATACATAGAACACCCCATTTGGTACAGTAAAGGAGACCCATAAAATATAACCATCAATTTGGGCCTAAATAGAAATTAAAAAATCCATCTTAAGGATGAAACTAATATTCTTTATGATAGGAACTATAAAACACCACATAATTTCAAAATCTAATAAGGAGAAAACACAAGCTAGACATCGAATACTAAGCTTTCTCTTCATTTTGAGGTCCATAGTAATAAACATCAAATAAGATAAAATCTCCATAGGAAGATTTATAAATTTCACAACACAATTTGTTATAAATGAGTGAGATTCACCAGTATCGAATAATTTACTCACTAATAATAAAGATACAGTGATGGTACCTCACAAAACCACTAGACTTGCATCCACTTCCTCTAGAGACTCATCCACTGTATGAGGAAGCATAGTTCTGAATGCCTGTGGAAGGAACTCATTAGTTCATGAATCATAAAATTGAAATGTGGTACTCTTAGGTGCTGATGATCCCATTCCACTATGAAGATTAGAAAAGATACGACAAAACTTTTTAAAGTGGCCTAAATGATTTCAAAAACTACAGATCATAGGTGCCTCTATTGTAGCCTATTTCGAATTATTGACCTTCACGCACTAAAATAAAGTCATCTGGGTACTACCAGGAACTAAAAGTGGTTCATAAGATGCATTGTATATTAATACACCACATGAAACATCCCTATTTCTCGTTCCCATAAAGAAACACCCTTGAATGCCACTAGATGAAAAGGATACTCTCGCTAACCCTGACTTACCCAAAAAATCAAGCTCATTCATCAAACCTATATCCAATAATGTAAAATAAGAATTGAGCTTCTACAAGATTACATGATATTGGATTTCATCATTAATACCCATCTAAAATATTCAATCCTTCATTCATTAATTATCACTACCTTAGGAGAAATCTGTACAAACTCATCAAAATGGTTTCTATACCAATTCACGATCTTTTCACCTTACTAGAGTTTGATAAATAACATAAAAATTAAAAATACTATAAAATTTTCATAGAATTAATCATTTAAAGGAACTCTAAATTATTTCCACTCTATGTATTCATGCTTCTTCACATTCACCATTAGATCCCACCACCTCTGAGTAAGTCCTTCCAACTTAAAGGTAGCAGACATTATCTTAATCAAATCATGAATTTACAAGAAATAAAAAGGAATCTAGATATTTTTCAACCATTCATGAGCCTCATGATGATTATTAGAGACTTGTAAAGTAGGTGGATTCTGATGAGGAAACTCTCATGCATGATTCCAAGATTCATCCCTTTGAGGTTCCACAACTAGATATTGAAGAGGGAATGGTGTGAGTGCCTATCCCAATGATTGTTTACCTTTCACTACTATGCCAGCATGATTCTAGTCCAATGGAGTATTATCTCTATATGTTTCACTTGAAGCTTTTTCCTAGGTACTATTGAAACATCTTCTTGATGTGACATAATGTAACATCTTGACCCGGGGAAACTTAAACCATGTTTCAAGTTGGTGGGGCCCATGGCCTCAAGCACACATCCTCGAATTCCAGAGACCACCGACTAGCAGTGAGGGTGTAATTTTTGTATAGTGGGGATACTATTACTTCTTATAAGAGTGGCATAATGGATACATAAATAAACATATGACAAAATAAGTATATGTAAATGGATATAATTATTATGCATCAGAATAATAAATAAAATTAAACAATTGATAATAATAAAAAATACACTTAGGCAGTTTCAATACATGGATGCATGGTATGTTGGTTTACAAAAGGGGAACATGGGACATGCATAAAATCATGCTATAGAAAAAGTACAAAAAGTACAAAAGGTTATTCTACTAGAATCTAGAGCGAATTATTGGTTCTCTTATCCTAAGCTCCATCTATTATTAAAAATTAGCAACAACCTATAGCATGTAATTTTCGATTATCCAAACCTAAAGATAGATAATATTCTCAGGTACCAGTGGAAACCTGAGTAGGGTTCGAGGTAAAAATCCCAGTATGCCACCACCAATGGTGTTTATAAGTATTCAAAGAAGTTATCATAACTAAAAAATGTATAGGTATAAATGAAATAATAGACAATGATTAATAAATAAAGAATAGTCCTATCAGGTTCCTACAAAACACCCAGATGATCTACTTTCTTCAGATCATAGCCGATATGTATGTCTGATCAGTGACTATATATATTTTAATTATTTATTTCATAAACCTATTTGAACCAAGTTAGTGCGGATGTGAGTGGCCATATACCTATAATATTAGTTGCTATCTAGACTAGGGTGTAACTCAGACATCCATAACCAGTCTAAAAAACCTATAATCTCAAGAAATAGGGTATATTCCCTACATCCTAATAATATTGTGAGATTTCATGCATGACAGTCGGGTGGTGAGTGAGATATTATGTCACCCCTCGTAACTATGGAATGTGGGGCATCAATCCAAACATCTTAATTGTGTCAATGGTGTGAGATTTTTTTTCTTAATATCCAATTTAAGGGAGCATGATACTGTCATTATCAATAGAACCCTTACCAGCATATCTCAGCCTATGGCGAGTCCTAGTTATATTTATAACATTTATCATGAATAAATACCTCTCATGAATACCAATAGTCACGACCATTATAAGTAATGGATTTCAATTCACATAATCATGTTCAATATTACCAAAGATGAGTTCTGGCCTTTCCACCCTCAATTTATTTCATTTAACCCATTTAAGTCATTAAGGAAAATAAATCCACCATTTAATAGCCATCCAACATAACCAAAACCATTTAAATCTATAAAAGGAAATTTCAATTTATAAGGATCATTCAGTCATTTTGGAGGTCACATGGTAAAATGAGGCAACTGCATACAAGGGATATTTCAATCATATTTGGTCCAAGAACATAAGATATTCCTTAGGTTCCATTAAAATTTCATATAATGAGGTAAAATACACTTTAATACTAATCTAAATTCTTAAGAGACGATCTTGGAAAATAAACATCTAACCATATGGGGGATTTCAACCTGGCACCCCCAAGGGGTGTCCATAGATGGGGTAACCATCCTATATACTAATACACAAGGGTCAAAGGGAGTGTATCTAAGAGATTGGATCAATTTAATTTGATGAAATCAATTAAAAGTTGATGCTCAAAAAATATGATGGGCGGCACAATGACATGGATATGAAGCATAAAAAACTCATGGGGAAATGAAGAAAACACCTACCTCAAGGCCTTAGATGACTCCTCACTCGATATCAGCCTCAAATTCAATGAAGGTTGGAATTGATCTAAAAAATAGTCCAATTCCCAGAAAATTGGGCAAATGATCTTGCACCTAAATAGCACGATGGATCTAGAAATAAACATATATAGAAGGTCAGAAAATATAAGAGATTACCGAGTATAAATTAATGCATCTAAAAGATCATGATTTGGACACTGGAATAGAGAGATAGCTTAAATATTATATTGAGGAGTTTAGAAAGATACATGAGTTGGTTCCAGGCCTAGCGGAAGCACGGGAGGGAAGTTACCCAATTTCAATTTTCTCCATAATCGATGATAAATACGGTTTCAATATGACAATGAATGATACTATCCACAGAATTGAATCAAGGATTTAGACAAAGAATAATTTCCCCAGGAACCAAGAGTGAGGATGAGCATATTTTTTTATAATTAATTTAATTAAATTAAAATTACCTCCAAGGTGATTCTTTCTTAATTGATGCACCATGCCATAGATATTCATTGAGATGTTGTTTCATTGTATAATTAAAGTGTAAGATTCATCTAGCAGTTCACGTGTTCTATATATATCTAGACGTCTCTGATGGATTCTTCATTCGCTAGTATGGAAGATCCTTGTGCTTGTGATTTCTAAATTTGATCGCCTTGAGAACTGCTTTCAAAGCAATATCTTTAATCTGATGGAGGAGGATCACTCTTATTCATGAGAGAGTTCTTGGAGAGGGAAGAGCTATCTAGGCTCAATAGGTTCTCTCCAATTCATTGTACACAACACAGTAAGCGTTGCTTGGATATCACTTAGATATTAAGAGAATAATATAACCAGTCCTTTAATTCACTTGGGTAATAATAAATAAATTTCACAACTTATTTAATTTTTTTATTAATCTATGAGAAACCCCCTTGTCAAAAAAAACAGCAGCCTTTTTATTTCCAGACATGCGATTATCCTTAGAGTTATAAAAAATATTATTTAATCAAATAATAGTTTATATTTTTATTTCTCACTAGACCCTATACTAGGACCACCAATCCTCCACCATATTTATTGAAACTTGAATAATGACTATTTATTTATTAAATAAATATCATTATATTATTCATTAATAAATTTATAAATATTATATTCACTAAATAGAAAATAAATATTTATTAATTATTCCTCCCACAATATATTCTCTCGAATAACTAGTGTTGAAATAAATGTGATCAATAATCAATGAATAATTATTAAACCACAACTAGGAATAATATTTATATAACTTGGAAAAAAAAATAATATATTATATAACTAAGATACTGGACACACTTAATGTGTGGCAATCTAGGCCTCTTTCTCAATGGAATTAGGTGGAGAAGACCAAATCCAAGTTTAGTATCTAGTAATATTCCAAGGCACCCACTGAGAAATAAGTTAATTCTGCAAAGACATGTCACCTCATAGAAATTCTTACCATGTAATATAATACCTTTGTCTCAATATCTATAATCAGGTGGGTTTCATGAAAGTGCCATTGACCCATGTGCTCAATTTCTCATTATTTGACTTCCTAGAAATTGATCTTTCCAATAGAACACCATGGACATGGATTTATTTAGGCTATATCATTTCCATAAAGGTCCTAATATATAAACTTCTATTATGGAACATAAGGGAAAAATCTTTCTCGCATTATTCATTAATTCAGTATTACTCGTGATGCAGAAAACATATCATAACTCACCATAAACATATGTCATCATGGTTTTCACCAATACATCTGAGTGTGAAGGTCTTAATACCCATTAATAATAATCATAATGTATAAGGACCAATACACACATCTGCAGATAGAAACATCCAATGAATATTCTAAATGTGGATTTCCTACTGGTAGGTCTCATTCTCATAATATCCTCCTAGACATTACCAAGGGAATACACCATGAGAATGATCCTCAAAGTCCTATGAGTCTCTACCCCTAATAGCTTGAATCATTTGTGTCCCTTAAAATGATATCATCTAACTCTAGATATATATTCAAGAATATTATCACGACACTTCTAGTTTCTCATCATAGTAGGGATATCCTATAACCATTTAGTGTGACAGCCACTCTTAGGACATTATCACATACAATGTCATGGAGAAGAACAATCTTGATGTGATATTGAGCTTACTAATATTCATCCAATGAAAAAAAATTATCATAAATTACAAAGAAGATGGTTCTAGGGAACCAAATCCAACAGACTCCCACTTCCACTAGATCCAACTACTAACAATATTTAGTTCGCTAGCCCTCACATTATATTCATGCTTCGGCTGAGATAGGACTTTAGTAAAGGGGTACACAATCTTCTATTCAATGGATAATCTTGTCACTACAACTTCTCCCCTTTGATAGGAATCCCTCAAGAGGTGATACTTCTAGAGTATGTGTTTTGTCCATTGATGTGACCTTGGCTCTTTTGCAAGAGTCGATGCTACTGTATTATCATAATACAATGTGATAGGGTCTTTAATGATAGGTACCAAGTAAATATCCTATACAATGATCTGAATCCATATGGATACCTTTTCATCATTAGAATATGTTATATGCTCAGACTCCACTATAGAATCAGTGACAACTGGATGCTTTTAACTATTCTAACTCACAACTCCTCTATTGAGATAGAAAACATATCCTGATTGTGACTTCAGATCATTTTGATCTGTCTAAAAACCATCATCACCATACCCTCTCTGGAAAAGATCCTCATATCCTCCATACACCAGTAACATATCCTTAGTTCTTCTAAGATACTTAAGGATATTCTTAACAACATTCCAAAGTTTTTCTCCAAGATCTTCTTGATATCTTCCTACCATGATCAATTCATAGGAAACATCATGTCTAGTATATTAAATAGAATATATGATATATCCTATCACTGATGTGTATGGAATCTTACTCATTATATATTTCTCCAATTGTGTCTAGGGACACATATTCTTAGAAATATGTAAACCATGTAAATTTGGATCCAATACCCTCTTGTATTTTTTCATACTAAATCTATTTAGTATCTGGTCAATATATGTACTTTGAATTAGTCAAAGACGCCTCTTAGATCTATCAAGAATGATCTTGATCCCTATAATTCAAGCAACATAGCTTAAGTCCATCAAGGAGAAAAACATGTTCATCGAGTCTTTAACTTACTGTAATACTGGTATGTTATTTCCATTAAGTAATATGTCGTCAACATATACTACTATGATAACGATTTCATTCCCATTAAACCTTTTGTAAACACATGGATCACATTCATTCCTAATGAAACCAAATTCCATTATGGCTTCATCAAATAAAATATTTTAATACCTAAATGCTTTCTTCAATCCATAAATCGACCTTTGTATCTTGTAAACCCTTTTAGAATCTCCTAGTGTCACAAAACCATGTGGTTGTATCATATAGACATCTTCCTTCAGGTTCCTACTAGGGAATTCAGTTTTGAAATCTTGTTTCCAAATCTCAAAGTCATGGTAAGCTATTATGGAAAGTATGATTCTTATGGATTTAAACATGGAAACTGGTGAAAAGGTTTCATCATAGTAAATTCCTTGATGTTTTTTAAAACCTTTAGCCACTATCATATCTTTATAGGTACTTACTTTCCATTTCATGTCCAATTTCTTCTTCTATACACATTTACACCCAACAAGCTTTACATGAACTGGCGCATCAAAAAGAACCAAAACATGGTTCTGATACATGGAATCCATCTCAAAATTCATAGCATCTAGCCATCTTGCAGGTTCTCATCTCTTTACTACCTTTTTGTAAGAGATAAGTTCATTATTTTCAAATAATAATCAGTCAACATCCTTGGTGAAAAGAAAACCAAATATCTCGGGTTCCCATACCTCTCTTACACTCCTACGTAGTACATGTCTTTCAGAAACCACTTATTCCATAGGGAACTATGGAACTTGTTCCTAGAAAAAATCCTATTTATCCTGAGCATCAACTTTATCAATGTCAATCATGCTCCCACTATTCTTTTTGTGGACATGTCCCTATTAATAAAGATAGCTTTTCTGGAGACCATCACTTTCTTGTATGTGGGTTTCTATAGGTTGTATCCCTTTATTACTTTGGGATACCCAATAAAGATACAATTCATGAATCGGGGTTTTAGTTTGTTTCCTAAGGAAGACTTAGCAAACCCCCATATCCTCATACACATTTATATGATAATACAAGTTTCTTTCCACTATACATGTCAAAGGGAATTATTTTTTACACTTTAGTTGGAACTCAGTTTAATGTGCATTCCATAGTTTGTAATGCATATCCACAAAAGGATAATGAAAGATCTATATGAATCGTCATCAACCTTAACAGGTCTAACAAGGTTTGGCTACTCCCTTCACTAACACCATTCCACTATGGTGTATAAAGTGGAGTGAGTTGGGATAGAATCCCAAACTCTCATATAAAGTCGATGAATCCTTGCTTAAAATATTCTCCACCTCAATCTAATCGAAACATCATTATTTTCTAATAAATATGAATCTACACTTCATTATAAATCCATTGAATTTCTCAAAGGACCCTAAATTATTCCTCATAAATTAAATAAATCCAAATCTCATCAAGTCAACAATAAATGTTATGAAGAAAGAATATCCACCTCTATACTTGATTATAAATGGTCCACACACATTAGTGTTTACCAATCCTAGAAGCTCTATGGCCCTTTCACCATATCCCCCAAATGGTGATTTGGTCATTTTCCCTAGTAAACAAGAGTGACATCTATCAAGTGTTTTTAGCTCAGAAGAGTCTAAATTACGATCTTGACATATCTTTTTCAAGGGCTTCTCATTTACATGACCTAGATAGTGATGCCGCAACTGGTTGTTGTATGAGTCATATGAACTTTATTTTTTTATCTATTTAAAAACATGGTTTTCATAATTTAATACATAAAAACCATTATTTAAATGTACCATACCATAACATATGTTTTCTTTATAAAAGAATCAAATTTTATTTCTGAATTTGAAAATAAACCCATATGTATATAAACTTTATTATGAAATTATGTTCTTGGTAACACTTGGTACATAATAACTATAATTTGAAACAAAAATAATCTTTGTTGGCAATGAAAGGTGGTAGTCACCGATGGAAATAACATCCAACCTCAAACCATTGGAAGCTCATAGATCCACCTCTCCTTTGGAAAGTTTCCAAAATCTACTTGGTTCTATAATTTGAATACACATGTGAGCACAAAAAATTGTATCAAATACACAATGAGTATAAATGGAAAGATTTAACTTGATAACATTTGAACCTTTGGATTCCCCTTGCCTCTAGGTGTATTTCCTCTTCCAATGGCCTGACTTTCCACATGAAAAACATACTGCCTCCTTTACCTTTCCATGCTTTTGTATTTTATTCTTCTTGGTCGGATGGTGCGCAGGGGATTTAGACTATTTATAATTCTTATTCCCCATTACATTGTCCTTCCTATTTCTATTCACCATAATGACTTCTAGTTTTTCACGCCCCATGTCATAATCCATATGGTGAATCAAGGCCATAATTTCAGATAGACTCTTGTCATTTTTTATCATATTATAATTCACAATAAAACTAGACAAGATCATGGAAAGTGATGATAGTATGAGATCTGTACACATATCATCTGGAAATTTAGTCCCTAATATGTCTATATTCTCAATTTAGACAATAATGTTGACTACATGTGGCCCCACTGGCACATACTCTCCAAGATTTGTGGTAAAAAAATAATTTGAGATCGCATACCTCTCTTGTATGGCATTCTCTTGATAGGGATCTCAAAGGTAAGAAATCATGTTATAGGTATCCATTTCCTCACATTTCTTTAAGATCACATTTTGTCATGGATAATAGCATTAGTCGGTGAACATCTATAGAATAATTCATATGTTTCTCATACACATAGAGATCCTCATCACTCACCTCATTTGCAGGTACAACTAGTAAAGGTTCTTCTAGTGCATATAGTTTCCTTTTATGGTGAAGGATGAACTGACGATGCCTTTTCCACACCTAGAAATTAGTGTCGGTGAGAAGGTTTTCCATATCGAGTATAGAGTGCAATGATATGTTTGATGTCATTTTTAATTTTGTTTCTACAAATAATGTGAATAGAGTTTTAGTACTTTATCTGATAAAATTAAGACCAATAAATAAATAAATATTCATTAGTCTCCCACTATTTTATCCAAACCCAATATCCCTCACCATTGACTTCAAAATATCCCGTTTCTTTGATATTCTTGTGGAAATGATCCATATTTCCATTTTCATTACCCTAAATTTGGATGGTTAAGAAATTTGAATGGTTTTTGGTAGGAATTACAAATTCCATCGGCATTAACTTGCAGCTCCTTGATCTGTTATGTGGACTCCTCAATACTAAAATCTAAAATTTTGAATTTCCTCAAACTTTGCCTCTCAGTTACACAAATTCATACATTGGCCGTCAACACTTGATGTAAACTAAGTCCATTAAACCCAAAACATAAAATTATAATTCCCCAATAATTGAAAGCACCCCAACTTTGGCTGGTCAGGCACTTTGAACTATAGTTCGATTCTAACCAAAGTAATGGAAGGCTACACCGACTTAATATTTTATTGAGGGATTTTATCCTTTATAGAAAAATTTCCATTTATTATATTTTCACATGATTTTTATTAAAGTAGGATAAGCTTAAGTGGTTCACCATGAATTAGATAATATTTATGCATAAGATAGTTTATTTTAGTTCCATCTTCCATGCTTGTTAATTTGTTGATTATGTGATCACGAAAAAACAACCCTAATGAATATCAATACATCTGACATAAATAAAATAAATGGTATGATCATGATCTTGTTCTAATGTTTAATTTATGTAGTGGTTCATAAAATAATTACTGACCTAGGGGAGAAACATATTGAATAAATTAGGTTCGTGTTTGCATCTTTACACCTGTCCACCTTCCTATCTACTTAGATTTGATTCACCTCAGCTCCTAACTTGAACTACCTTCACTATATTGAGAGCTCCATCCATTACATATAATTTTAATCACATTAAAGTGAAGTATAAAATGGGTTTTACATAAAATAAACCTTGTCAATGTAATCCCTACATATTAATGAGGAGATAATGAATTCCTCCAATAATTTAATTTAATAAATTAAAAGGAAACCAGTCACACACAAAATGTCTGGTCTAGCTCAAGACCAACAATAATCATGAAATGAATTTACGCATTTAATAAAACTAGCATTCAGTTATTTAATTGTTCTTTTTTAAGATAACTCTCTATCAAATCGATTAATTATAATTTTTAATTAATCAATCCATTTATCTTAATAATTTTTTGGAATGTATATGAGATTCTCATCCATTATAATTTTAAACAAATTAGAATTCAATTAAAATTATCTTTTTACAAAACTTGTACCTTGGAGGTAACCTATTTAATACTCGTCCAAACCTACCCAACATGTTTTAATCTCGTATATTGTTTTACTCTTGTGACATATGGAATAAATGACATATCACGTACTATCTTGACTTTTACTTCATGGAAGATTATAAATATTACATGAATTTTCATCCACATTTTATACTTCAATTCACTTAGAGTAAAAACAAGTAATACAACTTATACATGATATGAATATTTGAAAATTATTCAAATATGAAAGTTTTAATTCTTCATAATTTGGTAAAGTGCACGGTGTGTAGATATGATCTACATGGCTTGTACTACCTTCACCATATATCTGAAGTACATTCCTATGGACTCGGAGTGTGAGGTGTAGTTTTGCAATTTCGGAGTACATGATGTGTCCAGTGAGCCACAAGCTAGGATGAATCTGTGTTACATAGTCATCGGTTAGCTAAGTCATGTCTAAGATACACATCCCAACCCTAACCCAAATGGGACTACACACTGTGTCTAGTGGTCCACAATGCATGTAGTCCGACTGACCATGAAACAGTTTTTCCTAGTCAACATGTGGTGTAAGAATTATCTACACCATGTGTCATTAATGCGCACATGTTGAGTAATTTATGAACTACATCTGATGCATTAAACACAAATAAATGTCTTGTACTTTCGATTACATGGAATGTTCTGTAGTGTTACCTAGAAATAATGTTGGGCAACTCTGGATGAGTTCCTCAATTGTATTTTATTCAAAAAATTGAACATTTTGTCAGATATTTGAGAAATGATATAGGAAGACATGGATCTCCCCATTCATATTAAAAAGAACGATTAAATTTGACCAAAAAAACTAAATTATAAATGCAAAATTTACCAATGATTATTAAATAATTATAAAAAATAATGTTCCCACTCTAATACCATTTGTAGGTTTTAGGCATAGTGGAAGAACGAGAGTGATGTTTCCGAACATTAATTTTGTCCATAATCGATGATCAATGTGGGATCAGTATAATGATGAACACTAGTATCCACAAAATTTAATCAAGGATTTAGACAAAGAATAATTTCCCTAGTAACCAAGAGAGAGGATTGAAATATTTTTTTTACAATTAATTTAATTAAATAATAATTACATACAAGGTGAATCTTTCTTCATTAATGTGTATAACCATATATATTTAGTGATCCATTGTTGCATTGTATAATCCAAGTGTTGAATTCCTTTAGCGGTGATCCACACATGTTCCATGTATCTCCATACTTCACCAAAGGAGTCTCTGAGTTATAGGACAAAAAGATCCTTATGCTTGTGAAGTCCACATTCGATCGCCTTTAGAACTACTTCCAAAGCGTTCTCCTTGTTCAAGTGGAGTAGGATCACTATAATTATTGAGAGTGTTCTTTGAGAGGGAATAAATCTCAAGGATCAAGAGGTTTTATTAAATTTGTTGTTCACAACACCCTAAGCATCGCTTTGCTAGTGCTTGGATAATAAGAGAATAATATCACCATAAATTAAATTCACTAGGGTAATAATAAATAGTTTCCCCAAGTGGATTAATTATTTTATTAATGTTAGAGAAATAACCATGCCAAATAATAACAACATCATTATTATTTCATGACATGCACATAACTTGCGAGTTATAATTAAATATTATTTAATAAAATAATATTCTATATTATTATTTCTCATTGGACCCTTAGCATGATTCACCAATCCTCCACCATATTTATTGAACCTTGAATAATGACTATTTATTTATTAAATAAATATCACTACATTATTTTCCAATAAATATATAAATATTATATTCACTAAATATTAAATAAATATTTATTAATTATTCCACGAATAATATATTCTCTTGAATAACTAGTGACGAAATAAATGTGATCAGGATCCATGAATAATTATTAAACCCAAACTGGAAATAATCGTCATTCATCTTGTTAAATAATAAATAATATATTATTTAACTGAGATGGAGGATATACTTAGTGTGTAACCCTCTAGTCCTCTTTATCAGTAGAATTAGGTGGAGCAGCCCAAAGTCTAATGTTAGAGTATAGAAATGCGCTAAAGAATGCATAGAGAAAGAAGTTAATGCCGCAACAAGATGTCACCATATACGAATACTTACTTTGTAATATAATCCATTTGTCTCGATATCTCTAAAAAAGATGGTTTCATTGATGTTCCATCAACCCATGTGATCGATTTTTCATTCTTTGAATTTCTAGAAATTGAAATTTCCTATAGAACACAATGGATATAGATTTATTTAGGATATATCATTTCCATCAAAGGGCCTGAGAGACAAACATTTATTATGGAACTAAAGGGAAAAATCCTTTCTTGCATTATTCATTAATGTAGAATTAATCGTGACACATCCAACATATCCTACCTAACCATGATCATATGTCATCAAAGATTTCACAAATACATCTATGTTCATGAGTCATAATACCCATTAATAGTAATCTCAAATTCTAAGTACCAATACACAGGTCTGCATATATGAACATCCAATGACACTAATAAATGTGGTTTTCGTACTGTCAGGTCTCATTTTCATAATATCCACCTAGACATTGCCAAGGGCATAAACCATGAGAAGGTTCTTCAATGTCTTATGCGTCTCCACCCCTGATATCCTATAACATTTGTGTACCTTCAAATAATATCATCCGGCTATAGAACATATATTCAATAATAGTTTCATGGAACTTCCAGGTTATGATCATAGCAGGGATTTTCCATGACCTTTTAGTGTAACAACCACTCTAAAAAAATTATCACATACAATTTCATGAAGAATAAAAAACATGATGGGATAAGGATTTTATTAGTATTTATCCAATGAATACATGTTTATCATAATGTAAAAAGAAGTTGGTTCCAGGGCACCAACTCCAACAACATGAGGAGAAACCCACTCACAGCTGCTAGAAATGATGGAGAGGAAGAGAGGGTTTAGAAATTTGGTTCATTAAGAAAAATTTGTTCAATTATCCCTCTATATAAGGGGTTCACTATTAGTACCCATGGTTTGTCCAAACCATGTAGTGATTGTGCTATGTTCACTGATTAAGGATATACCTCATATGGTTAAGGTGAACGGTTCTCCAAACCCATGAACAAGCTTCTATAAAACCATATATTAAAAAACTATATAGTCAATCCAGGTTATGTTCCTAGAGTTTCATGGTTTCCGATAAATCGGGAATCCCCTAGGTTCACATTGTCTTCAACCACACTGTTTAAGGAAACTGTATAGGTTGGGTTACATGGTTTCCCCAAACCCTATGGCCTAGTCTTTTTTCCCATTTCAGGGCTCTAAGCTCTAAATGATACCTGGATGAACCCAAGACTCCCTTGAATTGATTAGGAATCATTATTAGGGTAATTTAAAGGAATTTAAACCAAAACAACACATTCCATACCATCATAAAAGGACATGTCAATACAAGATCCTCTCTTTAAGGAAACGTATCCTCAAGTTTTCTTTGTAAGGGTAAATAGGTATAGTTAGTGAAGAGTTCCAGTCACTAAGATTTCACATTAGAGTATCATTGTTAGGACACATTTTATACTCATTCAGATTCTATAGCACCGAAACAAAAGGAAATAACCTACCTCATACAATTTTCTTTCCCTGATCAATAATAAGAATGGGATACTCTGCGAAGAAAGAATCTACATCCAATTCAACCTCATATGGATGAAAGACAAGTGATGGGTCTGAATATTATTGATGAAGTTGAGATACAAAAAAGACATCATGCATGGACCAATACCTTTCAGGAAGCTGCAACTGGTAAGGCATCGTTTTGACCCGTTTCAAGACCATGAAGGCTCCAACGAACCTCGATGAGAGTTTACCCTGGATCTGAATACATCTACGACCTAACCTGGGTGAAACTCGCAAGAAAACACAGTCTATGACCTTGAACTCAAGTGGTATCTAGCGCCTGTTAGTATATGACTGATGTTTGGACTATGCTACCATCAGGTGCTTTATGAACAACTAAACCTACTATGTAGTCTCCTGCACGATACATGGTCCAAGCATAGATGAATCCCCTGCCTCTTTCCACCAAAGAGGTGATTGGAAAGGCCTATCATATAAGGCTTTTAAATAATACATCTTTATGGAATCCTAAAATATGTTATTATAACAGATCATAAGAGGGGATTTGATTCTTCTAAGAAACCCCAAATTCATAGAAACATGAATAGAGCATTCCCTCTAACACCGGAAAATTTTGCTCTATTTTTCCATCAGTTTGTGGGTGATAGGAAATGCTCCAGAGAACTAGTGTGCCCAATGTATTCTACCACCATTTCCAAAACCATGAAGTAAAGTGAGAATTTGTATCAGAAATGATAGAAACTGGAGCTCCATGAAGATGTTTAACCTCCATGATGTACATCCTTCCTAGATCACCTACCAGGTAGGTCTCTCACACTAGTAATAATTGTGTGTCCTTCACAAAATGATCAATGAAAACCCACACTGTATCATTTAAACGAGGTGATATAGGTATAATAGTCATGAAATCCATCGAAACATCATCCGATTTCCATTTAGGAATGGACAACAGCTATAAAACCCCTATCAGATGATAATGTTCCACCGTAACCTATTGATAGGTGGAACATCAATTGATGAAGTATGCAATATCATGCTTTATACAAGGACACCAATACTGGCACTGTATATCTCAATAAATCTTGGTGACACCAGGGTGAACCACCCATGCCGAGGCATGTAATTCCCATATCAAATCCTCTCAAATGTCTGTTGGGACCCATACACACCCATGAAAAAGTACAGTTTCATCCCCATTTATTTTCCATCCTAAAGATGTATCATCATCTAATATTATTTCCCTTAGGATAAGGCCATTGATAATAGACAGTTTCATCATTCACACCCATTAAAAAATATTAGATGCCACTTCAAAGGCTGAGAGGATAGCCTTACCATGGTTCTCATGAATCTCAATATTAATCCCTGAGAAAAATTCCATGAAATTCCATTTTACATTGGATTCATAAACCCCCTGTGTATGAGCCATCCATCTTAGAACATTAGCTACATTATTTCCTTTACCACATGTGTAGGAAAGCTAAAAATAAAATGATTGTAGGTAGTCAACCCACCTGTGCTGCCTAAGATTGAGATCACACTGTGTAAATATGTACTTGTGACTTTTTTGATCATTAAATACCAAGAAATTATCTCCAAGTAGACAATTTATTGAATATCATAAGGCGTGAAAAATAGTAGTTAGTTTGAGGTCATGCATCAGGTAATTCTCCTCGTGAGGCCTCAACTGACAAGACTCATACTCGAAAACTCAATTGTCTTCATCATAACTGCTCCAACCTAGATACCTGATGTGTCAGAGTATAAAATATAACTCCTTCATGGATATAGTAGAATCAGTATCAGGGGTGACGTCAAATGGCCCTTTGACTCTTGAAAGGATGCTTCACAAGCATCTGACCATATTAATTTAACACCTTTCTTTTTCAAGCCCATAAGTAACATTGCATGATGTGAGAAATCATGGATGAAGCTTTTGTAATATCAAATTACCCTAAGAAACATTGAATGTAAAATAAATTCTTGGGAATATCCTAGGAAACTATAGCTATAAATTTTTCTATGTCTAATAAAAATTATGACTCTGAGATGATATGACCCAGGATGTGAACTTTGTCGATCCAAAAGATTCATTTACAGTGCTTTTCATAGAGATGGTGATATCTATGTGTATTCCACGTGATCTCAAGATAATTTTCATGTTCATTTATAGAGATTTAATAAACTATGAAATCATTAAAAAATACTACCATTAATGAATCTAGATACATGTGGAAAACCCAATTCAAAAGTCATGAAAACTGCAGGTGTGTTTGTGAGTCCAAATTCCATAACCAGGTACATATATAGACTCTAACTGCTCCTGAAATCTATGTGAGGTATGTATAAGGACCAGACACACCCCTAGTGATATCCTCAACAAAAATATATATTTTATAAAACTCCCACTCCTCAAATCTGATCAAAGAGTTCATCTATTCAAGGTAATGGATATAGATTATTTACCCTAAGCTGGTTCAATTTATAGTAATCCACAAAAACACCTAAGGGTTGCATCCTCCTTGGAAAAAAGGACTACTGAACCACATGGATAAGTTATGGGGTGTATAAAGTATTTAGGCTTCAGATCCTCCAACTTCTTCTTGTGTTCAAAAATCTCCTCAAGTTTCATCCTATAAAGAGTAATGGTCCCTAGTTTTCTCTTGGAACAAGATTAATGGTAAAATATACCTATTACAATGGAGGTATACTAAAGAATTATTCAGAAAATACATCCCTAAAATTCTGCACTACATGAGGAAGTACAATGAGTCATAACCCCTATTCGTCTAGGAAAAGACTGGAGATCTGAGATATTACACTACCTAACCTCTTCTACTCGGGTCCAGATTGCATAGCATTGACATCCTATTCCACCTTATGAATTTTCCAAACGCCCTATACTTATGTAAATATCACACATCAGTGATAGAAGTATAAAAGGGTTCATTAGAGAACAAACCATCCCATCTCAATTATTATGTCAAGGGTCTATCATGACGAGGATGAAAATATTCCATACAAAAGGGTATCCACCTATCTCAAGGGTACAGTCCTTACAATGGTGAACGCCCTTTAATCAGATACCTAATGGGGCATCCAACATCATAGCACCATGAAATTGTTTGATCTAGATACCTATACTTATCATAATGGTCTCAGATATAAAAGACTAAAATTTTCCTATGTCAAATAAAGAAGACACTAAAGTGGATGCTACTAGAATATCACCTCATACAGTAGAAGTTTTTCCACTCTTCTCCTCTTGTGTAGGCTGGACTACATGAAACCGGCATGTACCACATCCCTAAGTCACTACCTAAATTTCAAAAGAAAGATTTACCTCTTGGTGCTATGTTTCATAATTCTGAGTACTTATTCCTCAATCACCACCTCATCCTGATCAGCCTGTGGTATTCTAGTTTCCCACCTAAAATTATCCTACTGGCCCCGATCTTGATCAAGGAGTATGTGTAGATCCCTACTCACTAGTAACTGAATGTAATGTCCTGCATAAGTGCTGGGTATTCCCCATCCTTCCAGAACATCTACAATCTACTGGATCACACAAGAATTGAGGTTTTCTGTGTCACAGCTTCCTGAACTAGTTACATATTAGGAAGATATTAGCATGAGGAACCTGACTACTACTACCTCCAAAAGAAGCATCAAAACTTCTATTTTTCCTAGAAGAAGATTAACTGATAGATCTAGGTGTTGAACTACCATGACTCATACCATTATCAACCCTCAAGTTTCGCTCAGTAATAACAATCTAGTTGAAAATTTTAGAGATATTGGTTGGCCTAAATACGTCAAACTATTATCAGATAGAATAAACCAACCCATCCTTGAATCTCCGAGAAGTCATAAGACCATCACCCACTGGAGTAGGAGTGAACCACCTCAGCTCAATAAAATGAGTAGATTATTCCATACAGGTTCATTAATTCTATAGATCTATCATCCCTTGAAGTCTAGTGAAATAAATAGTCATAGAATATCATCTGGAAATCTTCCCAGATCATATCTCTATGATGATCTTCTTGGGTGATAACATCCCACCACTAATTGGTAGAATCGCATAGCATATACCGAGAAATATTGACCCTCCACTCTTCATACATATGTAGTTTCTTGAATATAGAATTAATGGATTCGATCCGAGACTCAACATAATGTGGTCCTCCTTCCCCCAAAAAGGAGGGAGAATGTTTCTACTAGAATTCCCTAGTCCAATGTTCCATAATAGGTGTAGGTGGAACAACACATTGCATAGAATGAAACATATGTTGAAATACCACTTGAAATTGGGAATCATTTTTCATATCAGGAACATGAAGAGGTTCCGTAGGTGGGACTGGGGGAGGAAACACTAGATGTAACACTCGAATGTTTTTAGGAAATATTTTCTATAAATAATTTTAATTATTCAATAGGTTTCATCGCACATAATCGTGAGTTTAAATGATCCATGAGATGACCATAGTATAAAATGACCATTTTAACCTTGCCTTTAGGTTAACAGGAATAAATATAACTAACTTTTGAAAATTTATGGTGAATTCATTCGCTACCAATTATTTATGAAAAATATAAATCAATATTATATTTTTATTTTTTTAATTAATTGAGTGAATTACAATTAGTAAATTAAATTAATGAAATATATATTATATACTTAATAAAAAAATTATATTCATCCAAAAGATATTTTTTCATAGGGTATGAATACACCCTATTTTATATTTAAAACCATATATTTTTCAAAAGAGTTATTTTGCACCTTTTAATGGATTCGACTACAGGATTAATTTTAAATAAATTACTGTAACATATGTGTTTTGATTTTTGAAAAATTGATTCCATATATAGAATTAGTAGGTTGAAATTATGTAAATTTATTTATTTTATTTTTTAGATTTATGAAAAGTAACTTCAGTAATTTTTATTAATACCATAAAAGGGTCAATTAGGTAATTAAGTGTAAGAATACTATAATGTTACCCTAACACTTTTATTAATATCATTAGATGATTGTGTTGTGACCTAAACCAGATTTGGGTCAAAATTTTGTCCTTTTAAAGCCACTTGGATTAGATTAGGACATTTAATTTATTTTATTTAAAAAAATTAATCATATCTTACTCAAATTTTAAAGATTATATAATTTTTTATATAATATTGTAATGAAGATAAATTGGATTATAAACACTAATTTGAAATGAAAAATATTTATCTTTATCATGGTAATTTTTATATAATTTTTGGGAAATAAAAAATTACCTTAAAAACATATATTTTTCTGATGTAAAAATTAATTAATTGATGAGAAATCAATAAAAAAATATTAAAATTATAATAACCATAAAACGACCTAAAAAATTGACCAAATTCTATTTGTCGAGTATATATCCACCATAACCATCCAAGGGTCGAGTTAGTGACCTTTTGGAGCCTTATATAATAATTTTGAAACTTATATTATTTTTTAAGGTGATGTTAAAGTTGTCACATTCATAATCTTATAATTATAACATTTTAAATGCCAGATTTTTTATAAGATCAATTCAATTAAAAATATTCTTCTGAAATATAGTATATTTATCTTCATCATAGTATTTTATTTTAAATTTTTATTCCATAGATAAGTATATTAAATACTTACACAATATTTACGTAGTAATTATTTTATTAATAGAGATAACAAATAAATGGTATTAAAAATATTAAAATAAATATATTATTGGATAATTAATATGTAAAATGAATTTTATATATTCCCTTGATGTGTTCTAAATATAATAAAATACTTGGTTCAATGATAACTTTTTATCTTAATATTTTTATGGATCAATGAATTCAATAGTGTCAAAATTCACACCATTGATTGTTTATTAATAAAATGTTATATTAAATTATTTAAAAATCATAAAAAAATTAAAATAATTTAGAATAAATATTATATGTTCTAAATTTTTCTAAGGTATTTATTTATGGTCTAATTGACATCAAATAATTAAATATATCACCCTTTTAATATTGAAATATTTGTTACCCTAGTTAAAAATTAAATAGAATGACTTAGAGTTAATTAAGATGATAAGGTTTAAATTGATAGAAAAACTTGTCTAAAATATATTTTTTGATGATATATCAACCATATATAATATAAAAATTGAAATTGGGACATTTTTGAGGTTTTTGAATGGTGTTTGATTTTATTATAAATTAATATTTTTTAAGATCCCAAAATTACCCCTCACCTCAATTATAAAATGGTGCCTCCTCCCTCACCTATTCACTTCACATTGAGACTTAATGAACATCCATACAATTAAATTATCATTATCAAAATCCCTAGATACATTCTAGAGTTTCTGGTATTATTCAATGACCAAATTTAGTGCTTTAAGAGAAGATTTAGATGAAGCACGTCGAGGAAGAGGCAATCTCTTCTACCGATTCTTTCAAATTTCTTTCTTATTATAATTTAATTTAGTGATTTATTTAATTATAAAGTAATAAATCCAAAATAAATTATATATTGAAATGTTGTTATGATTATGGACCAATAATATTCCACTTTCTATCCATCCTATGAAAAATGAAATCACAATGTGTGCGTACATACAACTTATGTCTCCATGCCGTGGTGTAATATGTTTATCCCCACCACCTTACCTGGATAGGTATAATGATTAATCTAATAAATATATATATTATTATAACATTATATTTATTTTTATATATTATACACTATTCACTTCAATACCATTCAATAATTATGGTAATGATATCATCGCTTATGTGTACATACGGTGTACCATCTCCACAGTGTGATGTGAATCATTATAAATTATATTCAATAAATAATGATTGTATAAAGGTAAAGAATGAATAAATATGATATATATTTTGTTAATATCATTTTTGACTAATATAACTATGACCTAATAAGGAGAACCAGAACTTATTCGACAAAACATGCACAATAAAATGAAGTAGTTAATACTCGCATAACAAGTAATAATGAAAAGTTATTAACAAATGGATGATAATATGATCATATAGGATATCATAAAAATTTATATGATTCTATAATAATTCTATTAATTTATTTAAATCATTATACATGAGTTTTGAATATATATGAATTATATCGTACCTAATGTAAGGGATAATTTTGCAACCTCAATACTTTTCCGAGATTTTTTATATATAAGTATTTACTGAAGAATATTTATCATCCACTTCAATGTTTCCTAAATCAATAAGATTATTTCTATTCATATAAAAAAATTTAATTCCATTTTACTGATTGGGGTATTTTTATTAAATGGTATGAAAGGAATGTTTTCTCATTATTTCATATGAGGTAAGTTTTTAGTTTTCCAGTAAAAGTACGAGGAGAATGTTTTTTTAAACATATACATCATGAAAGGATTTTTATTAATTCATAAAACCATATTTCCAGGAATATTATTTTACCAGATTTTTATTGATTAAATTATTTTCTTTTAAAATTTAATGTCATTTTAAAAAAATATAAAAAATTGATGAAAAAAGGATATTTTCCTCACGATTTAATTTCAAGTGTTTTACAAAAATTATTTCCCATATATGATGGCATTTTATAAATAGGGTTATGTTTCTAACACAATTATTACAGTGATTTTATAGTGTTTATGATGTAATGATATTTATGAAATACTTTTGTTTTATCTGTATTATGGTGGAATGATGTTTAAGAAACCCATTTTATTCCTTCAGTTATTCTATGATGAATGATTTGTGTTTTTATAGCACATGTACGAATGATTTCATTATTAGATGGGTTAGACCTATATATCCCTCCAATGCAATGGTGACAGATTTATATCCCATGATATAGACAAGTCTAGATCCAGAAATGATCTTGATTCAGTAATACTAGGATGGAACGAGGAGTGAACTTGTTTCAGTAACGGACTTCTTCCGCTATGATGGTCTTTGAAATGAGACATGGATAACATGAAATGATTTTCTAGGCTAATGAGTATTCCAAAAAACATCATGTACTATTTTATGACTTTTGGGATCACATTCAATGGTTTTTATTAACTTTCATGATGTATCCCATGGAATGATATCACAATCCTTCATTTGCAAGTTAATAATTTCACATGTTTTGTTCTTATGTCTTAATATTATGATATGATTGAAATCAAAATTTTTTACCCTTACTGAGAATCATAGATCACTCTTTCATATGATTCTTTTCCTATGGTCATGAAGAATGGTATTATGTAAAATATGTCAAAAGGGGTCTAGTTATGACGAAATGGTGGGACATAATGAAGATGTCGTATGGACCAGTTGCTTATGTTTCTCATTTTCTAATTACACTATACCTATATGGTAATGTCGTGTTTTTGCTATATTTTGTGATGAATATTCTTCATCTTTGAAGTAAAATCAATCTATGTAAATTATGGTTCATTATAGTTCGTATCAGAGGAAAGGTATAGTCATCATTTGGAAAATAGGATGAAAAAACCCTAGTCAAAACCTAATGGATATTTCAAAATATATGTTTCAGTCATATTGGTTTATAAATGATCATGAATAAACTAGTATAAAACATAATGTGTCTTAAATTGATGTTTTTTCTTGATTACTTGGTTTTCCCATTATGATAAGTGTGTCTCACACTTTGCTTCTTGGTTTTACTCAATGGGTAGAACTGAAAGAATCACGTTAATGATGAATGTGACAAGAAATGCAATGATTTTCCTCTTGAGAAACAAAATGTTATGGGTGATGGAATGAAAAATATTTTAGCTATGATTCCACCACATTCTCAATATATTAATCATGCAACACTTCTAAATGAGAAAATTAGGGAACAATATTCTATTGAGTCCTTCCTGAGAAAGCATCCAACTTCATTCCGTTGGTCTTATGATCCATTAGTGGATGCATAAATGATTAGTACGACTGAAAAGATATTTTTAGTTATCCAATGTTTATAACATGATAAATTCATCATTATAGTCTATAGATTGGAAGGTTAAGTTGATCAATAGAGTAGACTTATGAAGAATACTAGGCAATGAGAAGAAATTGAATCCATGGAATGGGATGATTTCAAGAGATTATTTTTCAATAAGTACATTCCTCATATTCTTTAAACAAATATGGGGAAGGAGTTTGTTGATCATAATAAAAACTATGATGAAGTTGATACCTTTAATGAAAATTTTATAATATTTACAAGGTACACTTCTGTAATTATTATCCAACATGTGAGTAAAACTAAATGATTCTTTAGTGTCCTAAAATCAAGTCTCTAAAGGAAATTATCCAAAAGAGACTTCAATAGCTATGAATAAATCATTTGATGTGCTCTCAAGGATGATATAGATATTTGACTAACCCATCAGCCCTATGGGTTTTATAAGAAGATAAAAATGGAATTCAAGGAAAAATCTAAATAGCACACTAAAAAGAGTATGATTTCCCCTTATATTCTAAGTGTGGAAAGAAACATGGAGGAAATTTTCTTAAAGGGACTACTAAATGTTTTAAGAGTGGAAAAGAAGGTCACTGGGTAGTTGAATGCTGATGTAATGGGAAAAATATGTCTAATTAGAAGAATAGAAAAAAGGATACTCTGAATTAACCTCCTACACTTCAATGTTTCATGTTCAAGGAAATGGGGGCTTATGCCAATTAATTACCTAATCTAAGGGTTATTAATGATGACTGAAATCAGAAAACTCTCAAGGACAAACACAATGGCAAGTCACATACGATCACTATCGGGGATGTGGAGTATGATAATGAAGTGGTGAAAGATATACTAACCATCCACTCTAAAGTAGTGAATGTTTTATTTGATTTTGGATCCACCCACTGTTTTATTTCTAAATAATTTTCTAAGTGAATCTCTATATTACCACAAAAATTTGATGTTGAGTTAGCTGTTACAACTGCTAATTGGTTAATGGCTATATTAAAAGTTTATAATTATTCTCTAGTTTATGTTTCTGGGAAAGTTCATACTAAAAATCTTATGATCAATCCTATAGTGGAATTTTATGTCATTCTGAGTGTGGATTAGATTTCTCTATATTTATATCATTACAATTACCAAAGATCAGAAATCACATTTCATATTCGAGATCAATCTATGATCATCTATTGATGTAAGGATGAATATAACCTTCCAGTATAAATTTCTTCCATATTACGGTTCTTTATCCTTATAAATGAAGTTTATATATCTCAAATGGTTGGGTAGAAACTCATAATTAAGAATTCACCCATTTTAGGAGAGTTTGATGATGTCTTTCTGGAATAATTTCCAGGTATTTCACCAAATCCTAAAGTTGATATTTCAATAGAACTCATACTGGGTGCATTTACTATTTCAAAGATGCTTTATAGAATGGATCCAATTGAGTTTTGGGCATTTAATAATAAAATCCAAGAGAATCGTGATAAGGGATTCATATGCCCTATTACATCACCTTAGGGTGCACCAGTTCTATTTGTTAAGAAGTAAGATGGATCAACAAGACTGTACATTGATTATTGAGAACATAACAAGATAAATATCAAGAACAAATATACTCTTCCCTACATTGATGACTTATTCGAACAATTATGTGGAGCTCAATAATATTTTAAGATTGATCTTTGTTCAGGATATCATTAATTATGGGTCATGATGGTGGATATACCCATAATGGAATCCCATAAAAGTTATGGACTCTTGGAATTTATAGTGATGTCTTTCGGTCTTACTAATGCCCCTAATATCTTCATTTATCTAATGAATATAGTATTTAGAGACTATCTTGATCAGTTTTTGGTATCCTTTATAGATGATATTCTTGTCTACTCGAAGTGCAAGGAAGAACATGAAGATCACTTGATAATTTTACTGAAGACCCTGACAAAGGGGAAGCTTTATGAAAAAATTAAAAATTGTGAATTTTGGATTTATAAAGTTTCATTTTTGGGTCACATAATCTCAAAAGAGGGGATATCTATGGATCCAACAAAAACAGAAGTTTTTGAATGTTGGACGAGACCAACAATGGTAAATGAGATCCAATGTTTTCTTGGTTTGGATGGATATTATCAATGTTTTGTGAAATAATTTTCAATATTTTCTAATACACACTCCATATTAACTCCTAAAGGAGTTATGTTCTTGTGGATGGAGGAATGTGAAGATAATTTCAAAGATCTCAAAATAATTTTGGCCATTTCACATACGGTCACACTACCTTGTAGTAGAGAAAGTTTTGTAATCTATAGTGATGCATCCAAAAATAGTTTGGGATGTGTTATCTTGAAAGAATGATGTGGTGATAGATTATGCCTCGTGAAAATTGAAAATACATGAGTAAAATTACCCAATACACGATTTGGAGTTAGCTATGGTAATCTTTTCATTAAATATATGGAGGCATTATCTTTATGGTAAATGGTGTGATATTTATACTGATCATAAAAGTTTAAAGTAAATTTTCACACAAAAGGAGTTGAGTATGAGACAAAGAATAGGTTTTGATTTGATTGAAGATTATAAATGCTCAATACATTACCACCCTGGGAATGAGAACAAGGTGGAAGATGCTTTGAGTCGAAAGGACCATGATATATTATCCATGATAAAGATCACAAAAGATCCAATATTTATGGATTTTCAAATGATGTATCTCGAATTTTAAAAGGGGAGAAATATTATCTTTCTCAAGTGAATGTTTGACCATCTATACATGTGAAGATTATAGAGGTACATAAGGAAGATATAGAGATATAGTAGAATGTGGGGAATGTTCCATAATCCAACCTTGATTGTGATGGAATAAAAAGGTTCGTGAATCAGGTTTTTATTCCTCCCATACCAGAATTAAAGAAGGGGATATTAGATGAAACTAATAGTTCTTCATTCTCTATTCACCCTAGAATAAAAAAGATTTATGGGGACCTGAAAGAGTATTTCTTGTTGGATGACATGAAAAAATATTTTTCCAAATATGTATCCCAGTGCTTTGTTTGTTAGCAAGTTAAGGTTGAGATACAAAATTCTAAGGGGATGATACAACCATTACCCATACCATACTGAAAATTAGAGAAATCAATATGGAATTTGTCATTAGACTTCCCAAAACATCTAATGGCCATAATTCTATATGAGTTATAGTTGGTCACCTTATGAAGTTGTCAAACTTCATTTCTGTGAGAGAATATTTCAATCTTAATCAGTTTGTCATGATATATGTAAAGGAAGAGGTAAGATTTCATGGAGTACCACTTTCCATTATATCTGATTGGGATCATAGTTTTACCTCAATGTTCTTGAAATGTCTTAAATAGGATCTGGATACATAGTTATATTTTATGACTGATTATCATCCTCATAGAGACGTTCAGTGTGAGGGGACAATTCAAACTCTATAAGACATGTTGAGTGATTTCTATAAATACTTGAATGGTTATTAGGATCAATACATACCATTGGTGGAATTTCTTACAACAATATATTTAACTCCAGTATTCAAATGGATTCTTATGAATAACTCTATGGAAATAAGTGCAGAACTCTTACATTCTAGGATGATGTTGGGGAAAGAAATCTATTAGGACCTAATCATGATGATGAAATGGAAGAAAAGGTTAGATCTATTCAACAACACATAAGACCATCTCAGAGTTGCTAAAAATTGTATTCTTACAACCGAAGGAAATACCTAAAGTTTGAAGTGGGTGAAAATGTGTTTCTATGAATATCTCCCTATAATAGATTGATGATATTTAGAAATAATGGAAAGTTGAGCCCCAGTTTTTTTAGTATTTTTGAAATTTTGGATCGTGTTGTTAATGTTGCTTACCAATTAGAACTTCCACCAAATGTATCTCAAGTTCATAATGTGTTCCTTGTATCTCTATTGAGAAAATAAAAACTTGATCCTTCACATGTACAAAACGCAGATTTCATACCATAAGAGAAAGATATTTGTTATGGTGAACAACAAAGAGAGAATATGGATCATAGAAAAAAAGTCTTGCGGAACCAGACCACTCATTTGGTTAAAGGTTTACAGAAGAACCACCAATTTGGGGAAGTTACGTTGGAACTTGAGGATTTGATGAGGGATAAATATCATCATCTATTTGTATCCAAATGATGAATTTTGAGGGAAAAATTTAGTTTAAGTGTGGTAGAATGTAAAACATGGATGTGTTTACAAAATATTTTATCTAAATAATATTAATTCTTCAATAGCCTGCATTTCATGAAATCATGATTTTAAATGAAACAAAAGTTCCCCTTAGTATAAAATGAGAATTTTAACCTAGCTGTTAGTTTATAAGGATTAAATATAACTATGTTATGAAATTGTATGGTGAAGTAATTCACGACCAATTATTTATGAAAAATATAAATAAATTTTATATCTGTACTTCTTAGTATATTGAGTGAATTTCTATTAGTAAATTAAATTATTGAAATATATATATTATATAATTAATAAAATATTATTTATATTAATCCAATATATAATTTTTTCATAGGGTTTGAATAAACCCTATTTGATGTATAAAAACCTATATTTTTCAGAAGGGTAAGTTTCCACCTTTTAATGGAGAACCCATTTTAAATTAAGATTATGAGAAATTAATAATTTTTATATGACAACATAAAAAAATTCTTTGGAATCAAGATATAAAAATTTACTTTGGATTAATTTTAAATATTTTTCTGATAACTTTTAGGTTTTGATAAATTGTAAAAATACTCTAAATTTTAATTGAATTTTTTTTCATCAAATAAATATATATGGTTAAATTATGATGTTGAATGGTTTAAATGTATAAATATAATATATTTTTATCATTCAGTTTAATTTATTTCGTTAACATTAATTTTACATTTAATTCATATGTGAAAACATTTCAATCTTTATTAATGTTACAACTTTTCAAACCCATTCTCACTTTCCAAAAATGGGATTAATTTTTAATTAATTACTGTAAATTATATGTTTTGAATTTTTAAAAATGGGTTCCATATTTGTAATCAGTAGTTCCAAATTATGTAAATAAATTTATTTTATTTTTTGGAATTAGCAATTGTAACTTTGGTAATTTTTATTAATATGGTAAAAGGGTAAATCATGTAATTAAGGGTAAGAATACTATAATAAAGTTACACTAAAACTTTTATCAATATCATTGTATGAGTTTTTTTACCTAAAGAATCATTAGTTCGAAATGGTGTCCTTTGGAAGACACTTGGATGAGATTAGGACATTTAATTTATTTTACTTCAGGAAAAATTAAATCTGGCTTGCTCAAATTTTAACAACTGTATAATTTTTTATATAAGGTTAGATAGAAGATAAATTGGATTATAAATACTCATTTTAAATTTAAAATGTTTTTATTTATCATGGTAATTTATTTTAAATTTTTAAGAATTACATAATTACCATACAATCATATACTTTGATGATGTAAAAAATAATTAATTGATGAGAAATCAATAAAAAAATTGTTATTAAAATTCTAATAACCATAAAAATACCCATAAACAAGACCAAATATTATTGGTTGAGTATATATATACTTTAACCACCCATGGGTTGACTAAGTGACCTTTTGGAGCCTTATAGAATATATTGTGACACTTATATTATTTTATTTAAAGTGATGTTATAGTTGTCACATTCATAATCTAATAAGTATAAAATTTTAAATGTTAGATTTTATATAATATAAATTCTACTAAAAATATTATTCTGAAATATAGTATATTTATCTTCATAATATTATTTTATTTTTAATTTTTATTTAAAAAATAATTATATTAAATAATATCACAATATTAATGTAGTAATTATTTTATTATTAGAGAAAACAATAAATGCGGTAAAAAATATTAAAATAAATATATTTTGCGTTAATTAATATGTATAATTAAAATTAATATATTTCCTTTACCTACTAAGAATATAATAAAATAATTTTTTCATAGTTAACTTATTATCTTAATATTTTTGAAAATCAATGAATTGAATAATGGAAAAATTGACACCATTGATTGTTTATAAACAAATGATTATTAAATTATTTAAAAATAATAAATAATTTTTTAAAATTTTGAATAATTATTATATGGTCTAAATTTCTCTAGTTTATTTATTTATAGTCTAATTTATATCAAATTGGTATGTATTTTACCCTTTTAATATTAAAATATGTGTTACCCAAGTTAAAAATTAAATAGAATAACTAAGTGTCAATTAAAATTATAAGGTATAAATTGATATAAAACTTGTCTAAATATATTTTTTTATTAAATTTAAACCCCTATCTCATATAATCATATAAATTTGGACATTTTGGAGGTTTTTTTGAAGGGGTTTTATTTTATTATAAATTAATATTTATGGATATCCCAAAAGTGCCCCTCGCCTCAGTTATAAAAGGAAACCTCCTTCCTGACCTATTAACTTCACTTTGATCCTTAAATCTCGTCCATAATCTGAAATTATACCTTAATAACATACTTATTTACATTATAGAGGTTTTTTTCTTCTTTAATGACCAAATCCAGTGCTCTAAGAAGAGATTTAGAGGTAGCATGTCGAAGAAGAGGTAATCTCCTCTACCAATTCCTTCAAACTTATTTCTTCTTCTACATACTCTTCATGAGTTTTATTATTATAAAGTAACAAATATATTATCACATATATACTGAGATTTTATTATTATTATTTAAAAAAAATATTTCACTTTCTATTCGTCCTACGAAAACAAAATCACCACGCATGTGTACGTATGGCTTACCATCTCCACGTCGTGGTGTAATATGATTTTCACTACCACCTTACTTGGATGGGTATAATGATGGAAATAATAACTAAAATTATTATTATAACATGATATTGATTCTAAAATATTAATCACCTTACACTTAAATACCATTCAACAATTATGGGATTGATATCGTTGCCCGTGGGTATATACATCCTACCATCTCCACGATGTGATGTGATGCATTATACATGATCTTTATTAAATCAATATTATATAAATTTATATAATGAATAAATATGATATAAATTATGTTCATATTATTTTTAATGATATAATTATGACCTAATAAGGGGAACCAGAACTTATCTGAAAAAACATGCAGAAGAAAATGGAGCAGTTAATACCTGAATAACAAGTAATAATGAAATGTTATTAATAAACAGTTGATAATATGATCATATATGATATAATAAAAATTACTATGATTCTATAATAATTCAATTAGGTCATTTAAATCATTATATAAGAGTTTTTTATATATACGAAGGATATCAGACCTAAGGTAATGGATAATTTTTCAATCTCTTTATTATCTTATATTGTTTATACATAAGTATTTACTGATATATATTTATCATACACATCCATGTTTAATAAATATTAAATATTATTTCTATTCATCTAAAAAAATTTAAATTCAATTTTACCCGTGTGTGTATTTATGTAACACAATATATAATGAATATTTTTTTATTATTTGATATGAGGTGCTTTTTGACTTTTCTTGAAAATGTATGAGGAGATTGTTTTTTTACTTATACAGAACAAATAGATTTTTAAGCTTTCATAATGCCTTATTTACATGAATCTTATTTTAAAATATTTCATATTTATTTTCAATTAAATTATTTTCTTTTAAAATTGGACAACATTTTGAGAAAATAAATTTTTTTTAAGAAGAGTGTATATTTTCCTCAATAATTAATTTCAAGCATTTATCAAAATTATTTTCCATATATAATGAAAGTATAAAAAAAGGTCTATGTTTCTATCCCTATTATTACTATGATTTTATTATGTTTATGATGGAAAATTATTTATGAAACCCATTTGTTTTATATGGATTATGGTGGATAGATGTTTAAGAAATGAATTTTATCCCTTGGATTTTACTATGTTGAATGATTTATGTTTTTCTGGAACATGTAAGAATGATTTAATTATGAGATGGGTGAGAACTATATCACCCTCCAATGCATTGGAAAAAGATTTATATCTCATTATATAGACAAGGATAGAATAAAAAATGATATCAGTTTAGTAATATAGGGCTGGAACGAGGAGTGAACTCAGTTCAGTAATGGACTTTTTCCTCTATGATGGTCTTTGAAATGAGCCTTGACTAATATGAAAAGATTTTCTATACTTATTTTTTTTCCAAAAAACATCATTTCTTATGTTATGAATTTTGGGATTACGTTCATTAATTTTTACGAAATTTCATGATTTATCCCATGGAATGATATCACAATCTTTCATAGGTGGGATATCATTTTCAAATGTTATGTTCTTATATCTTTTTATTATTACATGATTGATATATCCCTTTTTACCATTAATGATCATCTGATCACACCCTTTCATATTTTTATTTTCCCCATGTCATGTATAAGGGTATTAAGTAAGATATGTCAAAAAGGGGTCTAGTTACGACAAAATAAGTGGGATACAATGAAGATGTCTTATGAACAAGTTGTTTATGTTTTCCAGTTTCTAAAGACACTATACCAATATTGTCCTATCATGGATTTTTATATTTTTTAATTAATATTCTTCAAATTTGAAATAATATCAATGTAAGTAAAGTATGGGTCCTTATAATTGAGTCTCAAGGCCCACCACCTTAAGTATGTGGCCATCACCATCTTTAGGGTGTGCGACTAGAGGAAATAATTGTGGCTTAATGATACAATTCCAAACATGTTTCTTAGAATAGATTTAACAATTTAGAATGTTGCAAAATAGAAAACTAGGGTATGTTCATAATCCTCATATAGAAACATTCACTCCTCTTTACATGCTCCAAAATCCCAGACTAGGTGGTAGAAGAGACCATAATGTCTATATGAATACCAGAGATACCCCACTACCCACTACTAAGGTCAGGCTCGGCTCTATGTTTTTATTTCACATGTATAGGATAAATAATTTCACTTTATAAGTCATATTCATTTTAAAATTTTGTTTGTTAAAATATTTAAATTAATTTAAAGTTGTTTAATTATATTTATTACCATCCTTGATCCATATGGGTTCATTATCTATATGAACCGAAATATGGAATCCAAATAATCCACACCATAACATGTTCCAGAACATTCGACCAATGGTCTATGGATCAACATTCAACAATTGACTGCTTAATGTGTCTTCTTTAACCTATTCAAAATCACTATTTGGTTAAGGAAGGATATTTAAGTATCAATTATGTTTTATAATCCATACAATAAGATTCAGTATAATTAAATACATATTCAAGGCACTATCAATGTGAAACAAGAAAATTCATGATGAAATTCAGGGAAAATTGCATGGAATATTAGTTCTATTGAGCTAATGATGATGCATGTACTAATTAAAAGCCCTAATTTCATTAGTCCTGGGTAATAAAATAATCATTCCAATAATACCATTATCAATAACATCATAAGAAATTTGTGTCATCCAATTGTGAATTCATATCAACATTAAATGGCATAATAAGTAATAACAATTTCGCATCCTAGGTAATTTGGGTTTCCGCTATATGTGGGTAAGCTACATCTAGGCACAATGTCAATTCCAAATTCCTTTAAATTGTAATCTTCTAACTAATACTCAAATAGTATGACAAAATATTAAATAAATTCTATGATATCACTTTGTAACATCCTGAATCGGGGCCACTTAGATGGATCACATTCTAGTGGGTCACATGGCCTCAAGTGCGCCTCCCCATATCTCAGAGGCTACCAACTAGAAGCGAGGGAGTAATGGTGGTATGGTGGGGAGAATATACCCTTATATCAAAGTGTAACATCATATACAATAGTAAACATACAACAGTTGAATCATATATAAAAATACATAATAATTAATAAGTTGAAGAATAAATATAATTGAACAACTTATAATAATAAAAAAAACCCACTAATGTAGTGTCAATACATGGATGAATGGCATGCTAGTTTACAAAAGAGGAACCTGGGAGAGGAATAAAATAATTCTATACAAAAATTACAAAAAACAACCAAAAAAACTCCACTAGTTCATGGATTGAATGCTCTACCCTTTTCTCTTAAGCTCTATCTATAATTAAAAAGTATCAACAACCTATAGAAGGTCCTTTTACCTTATCTGAACCTGCATATAGATAATTTTCTCAGGTACCAATGGCTTCCCGAGTAGGTTGTGAGATAAATATATCAACAGTCCTCAACCAATGGTTTCAAAATGTAATACAACTAGTACTCACAACTAAATAGTGTGTAGGTATAGATGAAATTAGAGGTAATGTTGAATAAATAAATAATAGACTGCTTTGGTTCCAACAGGACCCCTTACGGATCTACCTTCTTTGGCTCATAACTGGGATGTATGTCTAATTAGTCACTATATATATAGTAATAATATATATATATATAGTATAATTATTTGTTGAATCCACCTATATAAACTGATTATGTGTGGACGTAAGTGGTTATACACCTGGAATACTGGTTTTTGGATGGACTAGGGTGTAAATCAGAAATATATAACTAGACTAATGAGACTATAATCTCATGAAATAGGTTACATTCCCTAAATATCAATAAGAGTGTGATGAATCATGAATGACACTCATTATGGTGAGTGAGACATCATTTCATCACTCATAACCAAGGAATGTGGCACGTTAATCCCAACATTCTATCAGTGTCAATGGATTGATACATCTTTCTCAACACCTGATGTAAGGAAGCATGATATTGTCATTCTTAATATAACCCTTACCATATTATATCAACCTATTTCAAGGTGTAATTATATTTATAAAATTTTTCATTAGGAAATACCTCTCATGAATATAAATAGTGAATCCCATTATAAGCAAGGGATTTCAATTTATATAATCAAGTTCACTGTTATCAAAGATGAGGTGTGGCCTTTCCACCCTTATAATTCAATCCATTTAACCCATTTATTTCATTTAAGGAAAATAAAACCATCATTTAATAGCCATCCCACATAACAAAAATCATTTTATTCTCTAAACATGGAATTTCAATTTATAAGGCTCATAGGGTCACTTAGGTGGTCAAATTGTCAAATTAGGAAATTTCCTACAAGGGAAATTCCAATTAAAGGTGTTCCATGAAATTTAGTAGATCCTTCAGTTCAATTATATGATCATATAATGAGGTAAATTACACTTTAAAACAAATCTAAATTCATAGGAGGTGATACGGACATATGTACATTTAACCACAAGGGTAAATTCAACTTTTCACAACCATGGGGTGTCCATATATGGGGTAACCATCCTCTAAACTACTAAACCATGATAAAATGGAGTGTATCTAGGTATTTTTATCAATTTGATATGAGGAACTCAATTAAAAGAGAAACTTGAAGAAATATGGTGTGAGACATAATGGCATAGCTACTAATCATCAAAACTCATGAGGAAAATGGTGAGACCACCTATGTCAAGGATTTAGATGACCCCTCGCTCGATGTCAGCCTCATATTTGTAGTATGTTGAAGATATGTATGAAATGGTCCAACACCTTGAAAATAGGGAAACTATCTTGAAAGTAAATAGTGTTATGGATCCTAAAATAAACTTAGATAAAATTTTAGATACAAGAAGATCATTCTGAGATGGATATGATGATTTTGATGGATTGTGATTTGGACACCGGATGTGGATGATAGCTTAAAATCCTAATTGAGTAGTTTAGAGAGCTATGGGAGGAAGAACCCATGAATAGACAATGTAAATTAAGGGAAGGAAGAGATGATTTATAAATTGGTTTCATTAAGGGAAATTTGTTCAACTGTCCCTCCAAATAGAGGGAAAATGGGTTGGTTTCATGGTTTGTCTAAATCATGCACAAATCGTGAAAACGTCATTTCTTAAGGATATTCCTTGCTTAGTTAAGGAACAAAATTTTCCAAACCAACTAAAAAAATGATAAACCCCCTATCAAGATTATATTCATTCATGAATGGCCATGTGTTCAGAGTCACAGGGTTGTAGACAAACTATGTGTCCCCAAGGGTCCCACTGTTTGTAACCAGACGGTTTAGGGAAACTGTGTGGGCTAGGAAACATGAGTTCTCATAATGGTGTGACCTTTTCTTTTCTTCCCATCTCATTATTTGAGCTCCAAACAAGACTTAGATGTACTTAATACCTCATTTACTGGATTGGACATCATTATTATGGATACTTAATTGAATTTAAACCAAAAAAATTAATCCTCAAATTCATGAAAATACATGTCATTACACACAACATAAATATTCCACATTGGAAGAATAAAGAAAATTACAAATATAAAGGATGCATAGATTAAAGGTATAATAATACCAACCCACCAAACAAAATTATAGATTGGGATTTCAATAAACTCAAGTAAATTGTAGGAAAACGTCTAGAATCAGATCAAAAAATTACTCAAGATGGTTTTCCCAAACATTTGTTGTGAATTAAGGCCTATTATGATGGGAGTTGGCCTGTCACTCACTCACAACTACCTCCTAAGTCCCAAATATCATATCTTATGTCTTCCAGAACATACCAACTACATGCTGACATCAATAAAATTTTAAAAAATTCAAAACCCTAATACAATTTTTTCAAAAACATTCTCGGATACCCTATTAGCATGATAACCAATCCAAATATATCATGGAATAAATGGTGTTCCTAATCCATACATGTTGGTGACTAGAACCTAAAATCATATAAGAAATATAAGGGACTTTTTTAACTACAAAAAGTGGAGGATAATAAATATAATTCAGTATGATCAATAATCTTCAAAGAGAACATACCAAAAACAAATAAGTAAAACAAACCCAAAACCACACATCATAAACATACTCAACATCTTCTAAGACAAAATCTCAAAAATCTAGGAAATATGTGGATTCCATATCCACTGTTCGCATATATGACACCATGTATCAAGTATCAAGAACATCCACCACCTCTAAGTGGCTCTTTCACATTAATCTAACCTATAAAAATATAATCTACAAATTAATGAAGTCAAAGGTCGAGTGTGAGATAAACATCCCAATAAAGTATAACCAAGTGTTCCATAAAAAATACCTTCAAAAAAAACCAATTATGATATCAATTTCAATAAAAAATTCATGGAAAATCATTTTCATATTTTCAAAAAAACATGATTTTATGTAAAAAGATGGAAGACGTCTCAAAACAGTCTAAATTGGACATTTTTTATAAAAAGTTTATATAAAACATTTGGTATGAATAAAACAATTCTATAATCAAATTTCAAAGATCAAAAAACATATAAGTACACACACATATCAATTCCCCATTAGGGGATCCCATTTATGGAAATTAAACTTCACCCCAATAGGGGATCCAATATTGGGAAATCAAACTATGCCTCATTAGGGGATCCCATGTTCGTTAATCAATCTACACCTCATTAAGATATTCTATATTAAGGAATATTTCTACAACCCATTAGGGGATCCCATTATGGGAAATCAATTTAGAAATCAACTATGGGAAAATAAATAATTTCAAATCTATTTAAAATAAAATTTCCCAATTATAGATTTCAACATTCCATTTTAATTTCAAATACAAATCATAGTTTTCACCAAATTCATGTATTTCCAAATAATCATTCAATTTAATATATTTTCTTCATAGATAAATGTAAAATCAACTTCCTGAAATCAATTTTAAAATATTTCCATCCATTTTCTCAAATTCCCCATCAATTTCAATTTCATTGAAATTGGGTGTATTTCATAAATTTTGTGCCAATCTCAAAGTAAAATGTCAACCATCTCAGATCATAGTTTTAAAAAAAATTAGAAAAACTCATTTTATTTTAATCATGAAATTAAAGGTTTCAATTTACATTTAATGCCTTACATAACTGGCTACTATTAATCATGGAATTGAATCAATACGACACCCCTAGTGGGATCCTCTAATGAAGAATGGAGGTGTTGAAGATCAAGAAACACAACATGGAATCTAGATCAATGAAAATAGAGATTATTTCCATCAATAATTTGAAAATATATCAATCTCTATATAGGAAAAATAGAAGATCATAAGAAACTAAATGATAGGAGATCTACTTGCTAGAAGGATAACAAATGAGATAAACTATGCATAGATCAACTAGGATAAGGGTTTGGTTTAGTCAAAAATAGATTATTGAGAGCTTCAAAGTTTAAGTACTTCAATTAGGGTCGATTAGGAGTCAATTAGTGGATAAACCGAGGGTCTTGGTATTTTTTTTTAAAAATTACTGAGTAAAATATCATTTGAATGGTTTTTGGAAGGGGGGTACATGGATATACCAATCATGAATCCTAATAAAGTTCCCCAACTATTTTTGGTGCACCTTTTCTCCTCTGTGGTTGAACGGTTAGTGTAACTGTGTGCCATGTAAGATCCTGGTTTTTTCTTATCATATGTTTTTGTTTATATTTCAGTTTTAGTCATTTATCTTGGTTAAATAAGTGTTTTACCATCCACATATGAATGGTTGGGTGTTCTTGGGGTTTGGATAATGAAAGAGATGGAAAAAAGAAGTTTTATGGGCATGTTTCATGGTTTTCACACAGTTAGTTCATACCGTACGGAGCATCCTAGGTAACCGTGCAACCTTGGATAAAATTTGTCAAAAAGTTATTTCATAGTTAAGATAATGGTGTGAAATTCTTAGGAGACCATGTGGAATTGGTATTTTAGGACAGTATCTCTTACATGGTTTGTAAAATCGTTCACATAAACTGTGGATCCCAATAAAGTTGATAAATTTAAAAAATTACACTCTAGGATTTTAAATCCTTAGTGGGGATTTTTCTCCTTTCATATCCCATAAACCCTAGTGTAGAACTAAAGCTCCAAAGAACTACCAAGGGTGTTTCTCCTTCATTCATTGGTCATTTGGTGTGCATTCAGTTGTGGATCGAAGCTTTGGGTAAGTCTAATCTCCTCCTTTCTTCCACATCTCAATTTGGATTTTCATCTTTCTAACTTATCATTCTAAATCTCTTAAACCCTCATTTTCCTAGTGAGATCTAGGTTGAGTCTCCTAGGATTGGCTGAATCGAGATCTAAGGCATCAATTAGGGGATAATTCTTCAACAGATTCAAGGTAGATGATCTTTAAGTAATATCCCATAGTTTTGTTACAGATTTTTGCATTTCTAGCATTGTTCATTGTCACTTATTGTTTTGATTTTGAAACCCTTTGTAATATTTTCCAATTTGGGTGTCTAAATAATAAGTAGGAACCCGCATGGTTCCGAAGGGACACATCAATGATTATTTGACCCATTTAAGTTCATCTATAGGGTGAACTGATACTTTTCGGACCTAGAATTAGCTATTTAAGTTCAAGATTATTGTGTGATCATGTAGATCACTTATTGAGTATGTTGATATTAGTAATGGAAGTTCAAATTATGTATTGGTTAATTGGGGTTGATGTAAGAGGGTTATGAAGTATTTTAGATATACCTAATAAATTTAGTGCATGTGAAGTGGTGAATATGAAAAATTGATTATGGTATGAGGAATGGGATTTGAGAAAAATGGAATAAGTGGTATGAATGGAAAATTTGTTAATAGGTTATGGCACAATATGATTGACCATGTCCATTGTTATGGATTATTATTGTTGTATGTATTTGTTGTGTTCGGTTTTGATATGGTTTTTGTGTTGTGAATGGATGGATAAGAATGTGAAAATGGATTGAGGTGAGGGATAAAGGATTGAGGATCCTCCCATGGGTCGAGTTGGACTGATGCTCTAACACCACCCACAATGCATGGGTTATGGAAGGGGATAGAGCTCTATTGCCCTAATAGTTTCATTCCACTCAGACTGAGGCTTTGAGGTGAGGATATTGTGATGTTGTGATATGTTTTACCTAGTGAGTTAGGTACTTACTTATTACCTTATCAAATAATGAATTCCAGGAACCTTGTGTGATTGATAATGAACTAGTAATAAAAGAGACATAATGAATTGGCTTCATGGTTAGTATAGTTATGTAGATATTGTTAATTAGTGGCCCCAAATTGTCTCTCCTTTTCTTATTATTTATTTATACTTTCATGAACTATATGTTAGACTGGATATTTGTAGACACCATTGGTGGTGGCCTACTGATTTGTACTAACACCCTGATCAAGCCACCGTTGGGTACCTGAGTAGATTTCATTATTGTAGTTCAACACAAGTAAAGGAGACCTATTCTATGGAGTGGAGTTGGACATGGGACATGCATGGATGAGGTTCCAGACTTAGAGTCAGGACTTTTTTTGGGATTCCATTGTTTATCTTTAGTTTGGGTTTTTTTCACTTTCCATTGTAGAATGATATGGCATATTTACTATTACTTTTAGAATGTACCCAGTTTGGGAGATGTTTGACTATGAATGTTATTGGTAGTTTCCTATTGTTTCCTCTATTTATATTTTGTTCTGTTGTGGATTACTCTGATAAAAAGGTTATATTCTCCCAACATGACCTATTAAACCCTCACTGCAAGATAGGAATCTCTTGTGTATGGGGAGGCATTCCTGAGGTCAAGTGAAAACCCAGCTTGTGGAACCGATTTAGTGTCACCCAAGTTAGGGATTTTACAAAGTTGTATTAGAAGATTTATTTTCACTTCATTACTATTTAGGGATGGTAGAAGGGAGATTAGGATAGTGTCGGGCTATGGTATTGAGTGTGTTCCTAGGATTCATTAACCCAAGTACAAGGGAATATCCATGTCACTCTTGGTGTGAATTTTTATTCTTGTTTTGTATTGCTACATTTGATTATATTTAACCATTGAGTGATGCACATGTGGTGTGATGTGAAAGTTTTATGAAATTTTTCTCTTAGATGGAATGGAAGGAGTTTGGGCATTCATACATAATTCTATGTACCTATTAATATAATTGTCATGCATTATAATAGGAAGACATACATGGGATGAGTGTGTGGGACATAGAGGGTAGAATGCATCTAACCTTCTTCAAAATTGTGGAAATTGGGGCTAACGAAACAATATGAATCAGTTGAAAAGGGGAGAAAAAATGATAAATGATAATTAAGGTGTTATAGATGATAAGGGGTGGTATGTGAAATAAAATTTTATTGCATAATGTTGTGATGTGAGAATAGTTTTGAAATGGTATAGAAGGTTAGGCTTATAGTTGTGTGAGTTAGTTACCTCAAGTTATCCATGACCTTGTTGGGGGTGGTTGAGCATAGTGTGTGGGTATGATCAGACCTTTTTGTGGTATAAATGAAATGTTTTTCTATTTTCTAATGAAGATACTTACTTTATACTTGTGTAAGCTTTATGGATTGTGTTCTAAATCACATGTTTAGAATTTTAAAGAAATTCCTTCATAGAGATGTGTTCCAGTTGGGAGACATGAGGAAGTTGATGAGAATGCTCCTCCAGTAGTGGCGAAAAAGGATATGGTGGTTCAAGATAATAGGGAAGATAAGTTTCATTAGAATATTTCAAAATTTGTGAAGATGATAGAATGGGACTAATGGTGGGTTGTGTCGAGTATGTTAGAGTTGGCCAGGGAGTTTTAGTTGTAGCATCGTCCACCCTTTACTGAAGAGGGTGGGATATAGGAAGTAGAGTTTTGGATAGAGTCTATCCAGACTATTCTTGATCATCTGGAGACTCCTCTTGAGAAGTGATTCAATTTAGCAGCCTACATGTTAATAGTGAATTCCAGGTATTGGTGGGATTTTATGGTTCAAATGGAGTAGGATAAAGGAATGGCATGGAAGGACTTCCAAGAGAAGTTTCTGGAAAATTTTTACTAAGAAACCTTGATGCAGGAGAAGGTTATAGAGTTTATGAGTTTGACTCAGGGGGTCTGAGTTAGTAGTGGATTATGATATACATTTCATGGACTTGCACCGATTCATCCCAATTAGGGATATAGATGATGTGAAGATTGAAAAATTATTCCAAGATGGTCTTATTCATGATATTAAGTCCCATGTGAACATTATCTGTCTGAAGAGGTGTGTAGAGGTAGTAGACCAATCCCTTATCTCATATGGGAACCTGAAGGAAGCTTCAGGAGGTGGACTTGTGGAACTAACTGGGTAGTCATGTGGTATTTTTCCAACATGGTGAGAGTGTGTAGAATAGTTAGAAGAGAGGGGAAGCTTCTCAGGGTGGTGATCAGGTGTTTTCTATCAGTGTAGAAGGTCAGGTCACATGTGGGGTCTGTGTCCGTGACCACCAGTTGAGTGATGGTACGCTGGTAGGTTATGACATATATAAAGGTTCTTCATGAACCCTCGGCAGTTGGGAATGTATGGGATTCAGAGGCAGATACTAAGTGCGGGCAGGGGATCAATTACCCCATATTAGGCAGGTCGTTGGAGCTCCACATGTTGTATCGATAATGGTGGTGGATGTGGAACTCTAGGATTTTACCATCCACACTAGCCGGGAAATTAAGTGCAGGGTACTTAGGATTGATCCTAGGGTAGATGGGTAGGCCATCTTCACACAGTTCATTTTACACCATGAGGTGGCATGGTTGGATCTTCTACCATTTGAGTTACGATTAATGTAGCCTCCACACTTTCAAATGATATATTTTACATTGGTTCCACACACTCTTTTTTCTAGACACAATTTGTGGTGGTGTAGGGACTATCCATGGAACATGTGTGTGGGGTTATGTTGATTTTTACTCCACTGGGTGTGTGAGTTGAGCATATCAGACAATGTAGAGGTTGTTATTTAGAGGTTAGTGGTTATCATTTTCTATGGAACCTATTTTTCCTCGAGATGTCATGTTTTGACTAGGTCTTTTTTATGGACTGACTAGTGTTGTATTAGGCCCATATCAATTCTTACCATCATATGGTAACATTCACATATCCAGATTGAGAGACTTAATTCTTTCATGGTGAGTGGGATGTTCGAGCAGGCCGCATGGGGCAAAGTTTTTAGTAGTTGGGAGAACTCATAGTCCACGTGGCATGCCTTATCCTTAATGATGGTGGGGTGGATCAACATGTCTTTCCTCATGTGGTGTATTAGTTCTAGGATGTGTTTCTGAGTGATTTCTTAGGAATACCACCCTAAAGGTATGTGGAGTTCACAATCGAGTTGCTTCCAGGGGTAAAACGAGTTTATATTCCACCATTTCAAATGGTGCTGGCAGAACTCCAGGAGATTAAGGCTCTGATGGAAGAGTTGGAGTGGAAGGGATTCATTCGACTTGGTATGTCTCCATGGGGATCACTTGCGTGGTTTAATAAGAAGGATGATGGGTCATTAAGGTTGTGTGTCGATTACAAGAAGTTGAATCAGATGATGTTTAAGAACCGAAACCCAGTTCCTAGAATTGATTACCTTTTTTTCAACTGAGGGGTGCATCATTATTCTCTAAGATCTATTTGAGATCAGTATACCCTCAGTTGAGGGTGATACCTTCTAACGTAATGTGCATAACTCTATATAATATGTACGGGTTGTATGATTTTTTGGTGATGTCGTTCAGGTAGACTAATGCACCAGCTGTGTTTATGGTGCTAATGAACTGGATATTTCAACCCTATTTGGATTAGTTCTCGGATTTCTTTATTGATGACATATTTGTGTACTCACGGAATCTTTACAATCATTCCAAACATATTGAAATTGATTTGAGTACAATAAGTGATAATAGTCTTCACACCAAGATACAAAATGTTAGTTCTTGATTGATAATGTTATTTTTTCAGGACACATCAATTCTGAGATAGGTGTGTTGGTAGATTATGAGAAGGTGCAGGTTGTTGTGTCTTGGGAGCAGCCTAAGAAGTTTTCTATGTTCATATTTTTCTAGGATCGTATGTTTATTAAAATAGGTTCATTAGGGATTTATCTCGTTTGAAAGCACCAATAAAAAGATTAACCAAGAAAGGTGTTATGTTTGAGTGGTCAATGGAATGAAAAACTTATTTTCAAGAATTGAAGAAGTGCTTGAATACCACAACGATTCTGATCTTACCTGAACCTAGTAAGAAGTACACTTTGTTATATGAGTCTGTTGTTGAGCATGGGGCAGTGTTGATCCATGATGGTCAGGTTATGGCTTATTGGTCAAGGTAGTTAAGACCACATGATAGAAATTACCCTACTAAGGATCTTGAGCTAGCTTCTATGGGTTATGAATTAATGTTTTGGAGGCATTACTTTTGGGGGGGGATGATTCATATTGTTTACCGATCATAAATGTATTAGCTACATCTTCTATCAGTTGTATAGGAATATTCAATAGTGATGGTTGGTTTTGTAACTAAAATCCTTCGATTTTGAGTTGGTTTATACACCCGAGAATGGGAGTAGTGTTGCGGATGTGCTGATCTAGAAGAGAAAGAATCATGTGGTTCAGGAATCCAAATCTAAATAGAAAATGATAGATTTATTTAATGAGATGAACCTGGAGGTTCAAGATAGTCATAGAAAAATGACCCTTTCATCTACAGCATTTGAGTATATGTTTTTGAGATGGTTCAAGGAAATTCAGCTAGAATATATAGAGTGTTCTTCCATGAAGAAAAGTCTTAATAGTGGATAGTCACCTTCTAGTAGGGTTATTGGTGCTGAAGGATTTGTTTATGATCAGGTTCGTGTTGTTGTACTGGCGGGCGCACATGAAGAGTTGATGTGTGAGTTCTTTTAATTGAAGTGAGAAGTAAATCCTATCATGACTAAAATGTATTGTGATCTTCATCGAAAATATTGGTGACCTGGAATGATGAAAGAGGTTGTGGGTTTTGTGGTGAGATGCCTTAACTATCTACAGGTGAAGGATGATCATCAGCATTCAGGTGGTTTGTTATAGTCATTTACCATTTTGAAATGGAAGTGGAATGATGTAGTGTTGGATTTTGTAATGGGACTTTTGAGGAAACCTTGAAATAATGATATAGACTGCGTCATTGTGGATCAGTTGAATAAGGTATACCATTTCATACCAATCTAAGAAACTTATACAGTTGACCAGTTCGGTGAGTTATATGTTCGAGAGATAGTGAAATTGCATGGTGTTCCAAGAACCATAGTTTTGGATTGTGATCCGTGTTTCACATTGTTCTTTTGGCAAGTATTATAGAAGGTTATTGGTACCCAGGTGTTTTTGAATATCGTATATCACCCATAGATGGACAGGTAGTTTGATCATACGATTCAGGTATTATAGGAAATTTTGAGATCATGTGTTATGGATTTTTGTGGTTTTTAGTAAAATCACTTGCCGCTTATTGAGTTTTATTACATCAATAGGTTTTAGGCTAATATTCAGATGGTTCCTTTTGAGGAACTTTATGGGAGGCCATGTAGATCTCCACTGTGTTGGTTGGAAGATGGGGAGCCTAATCAATTAGGACCAAGTCTTGTAAAGGAGACTTCGAAGAAGGTTCAGTTGACTAAAAAGTGTATGTAAAAATCATAGAGTAGATAGATGTCATATATATATCGACGTCATAGACCTATTTAGTTCTCGAAATGTGATTTTGTTTTTATTTGGGTGTCTCCAAGGTTGGCCCACCATCTAATTCAGAAGAAAGGCAAGTTGGCCCCTAGGTATGTGGGGTTGTTTGAGATTGTAGAGAGGATCGGACCAATGGCATATCAATTGTCTCTTCTTCAATGGTATGGTGAAATCCATGATGTTTTTCAAGTCGTGAAACTATGATAGTGTCAACCTGATCTATATCATATGATAAATTTTGATGATATTGATCTTGAGAAAGATGTGTCCTTTGAGAATCATCTAGTTCGTATTGTGTTTTATAATGAGAAGGTATTGTGGGGAAAGGTTGTGAATTTGGTTCAAGTTTTATGGCATCATGGAAATTTCCAGGAAGACACCTAGGAAAAATAATAATATATGTGGGATTGGTTGCCTGATCTCTTGGATTTATAACCTCAATGATGCTCGGGAAGAGCGGCTCGAAGACAGGTCATCCTAAGGTGGGGAGGTTGTAAGATCCGAAATTATTCTAAAGGTATTTTTTTATTATTTATTTTAAGTCTGTTATTTTGGTTAAATAAGTTTTCCCCCAATTTCATTTGAAGGAGCGGGAGTGTTCTGGAGGTTTAGAGCATGAAATAGGAGTAAAAATGAGTTTTCTAGGCATGTTGCATAGTTTTCCCATGATTAGTGCAAACTGTGCGGAGAATCCCAGGTACCATGAAGTCTTAGACAGAGGTTTTCACATGGTTATCACACGGTTAAGATAACCTTTAGGAATTACCAAAAAACCATGAAAAATGTGTTTTTTGGGATAGCATCTCTCGAACGATTTTCACACGATTTGGAAAACCTAGCGGGTAAACCATGAATCCCATTAAAGTTTCCAAATTTACAAAAACAAATCACTCTATGATTTTAAAGCCTCACTTGAAATTTTCCTCATTTCTTATCCCCTAAACCCTATTAATGAACAAAATCCCCCAAGAGATCCCAATGGTGTTTCCCCTTCATTTCTAGGTTTTTTTGAGTGCCTTGTATTGTGAATTTATGAACTAGGTAAGTCTAATCTCTTCCTTTCTTTCTCTTCTCGATTAGGGTTTTCATCTCTCTTCCATATCCTTCCAAAGCACTAACACCCTATTTTTCATGTGAGATCCTGGTTGAGGCTTCAAGGTTTGGTTAAATAGGGATATAAGGATTCAATTTAGGGAGAATTAATCAACAGATTCATGGTAGGTGGTCTACAAGTTATATCCCATATTTTTGTTGTAGATTTTTGCATGTTTGAATTTTTTCTTTGTCACTTCTTGTTTTTATTTTTAAACACTTGGTAAGATTAGACCATTTGGGTATCTTAATGATAAGTAAGAACCCTCATGGTACCATAGGTATGTATCGAGGATTATTTCACCCATTTAAGACCATTTGTGGGGTGTGTCAATACTTTCCAAACCTATAATTAGGTAAGTAAGTTTGAGGTTGTTGTGTGATCATGTAGAGCCATTATTGAGTATGTTTATATTCTTAATGGAAGTCCAAATGAGATTTTGGTTCATTGGGATTGAAGGAAGATGCTTATAAAATATGATAGATATGCCTAATAAAGTTAGTGCATGTGAAATGGTGAATATGTTAAATTGATAATGGTATGAGGAATGGGATTCGAGCTAAATGGGTTAAGTAATGTGAATGGAAAATGCATTAATGGGTTATGGAATAGTATGATTGACCATATTGATAATTATGGATTAATATTGTTTTATGTATTGATTGTATTTTGTTTTCATATGGTTTTTGTATTGTGAAAGGATGGATAAGAATGTGAACATGGAATGATGTGTGGGAGAAAGGACTGAGCCTCTTCTCACAGGTCGAGTTGGACGGATTCTCTAACTCCACCTGCAATGCACGAGGTAGGGATGGGAAAAGAGCTCTATTCCCCTAATGGTTTCATTCCACCTGGACTAAGGCTTCGCGGTGAGGACATAATGATGTTGTGATATGTTATCCCTAGTAAGTAAGGGACTTACTTATTCCCTTATGCAATGATGAATTCCATAAACATTGTGTGATTGACAATGAACTAGTAACAAAAGAGATCTAATGAATTGGAAACATCGTTAGAATAGGTAAGTATAGATTGTTAACTAGTGGCCCCAAATTTTCTATCCTTTTATTATTATTTATTTTTACATGCATGCACTATCTATTAGACTGGATATTTGTAGACACTATTGGTGGTGGCCTACTGAGTTGTACTCACACCATGCTCAGGCCACCTTTGGGTACCCAAGAAGACTTCTTGCTTGTAGTTCAAGATAATGGAAAGGGCCCCATGATGGGGAGTTGAGTTGGACATGGTACAAGCATGGATGAAGTTTCATATATGGAGTCAAGTGTGTTTTGGGGATTCTATTGTTTTTCTTTATTTTGGATATTTTTCACATGTAATTGTAGAAGGACATGACGTATTTACTATTGCTTGTGGATTGTACCAATTTTGGGAGATGTTTCACTATGCATGTAATTGGTTTTTTCCTATTATTTTCACTATTTATATTGTGTTCTGAAGTGTCTTACTCTAGTAAAGAGAATATAGTCTCCCCACATGACCTATTAGACCCTCACTGTTAGTCGAGAACCTCTAGCATATGGGGAGGCATTCCTAAGTTCATGTTACGACCTAGATCAGGGCACCAATTTAGTGACACATGGGTTGGGGATGTTACACACCAACCTTGAAAATACAACTTTACATATGACATATGCTTTGGAGGGATTGGATGTGTAGTTTGGAAAAACCATGTGCATCCCTCTAGTGAACTATCATAGGGTGAATGATTTCTTGGTCCAAACCACATAGCTTCCCTTAATAAATTCCATTGGGGAATTACCCATTATGCCTAAAATTTTTTCAAATTTCACCCAAAACAACCCAAAACAAACATCGGCTAAAGTAAAACCAAAATACGAGTCAAGAAGTGTCTGTAAGAAGGTAACAAGATTTTTAAGGGTTTATTATTACTTCACTTCTATCTTATAGGATGAAACCCATGGAATTGAAAGAATTGAAACTCTATGTGGAAGAGTTGGAAGGAAAATGGTTCATTTAACTGATCACATCTCAGTGGGTATCACCAATTCATTTTTTTAAGAAGGAGAATATAAACCTTAGGATTTGTGTGGATTGGCATACGCTCAACCACGTTATGACAATGAATCAGTATCCCCTATCATGAATTGAAGATCTTTTTTATCAATTTAAGGGAGCCCAGTGGTTCTCTTAAATTGAATTTTGATTAAGATATCACCAATAATGAGTTCATAAGGAGGATTTTATGATTATTTCATTTAGGATCCATTATGACCATTATAAGTGTGTGGTTATACCCTTTGGCCTTATGAATTCATCATCAATGTTTATGGAATTTATGAATTAGATATTTTAAAGGTAACATGATTAATTTTTAGTGGTAATCATTGATGACATAATGGTGTATTCTTGGAATATGGTTAATCATAAAAAAACATGGCTATAGTTTTGGGTATCTTGTAGGAACATATTTTTTATTCCATACTTTCAATGTTTGATTTATGGATAAAATAAGTATATTTCCTTAGAAATTTATTTTCAAAAAGAGGGGTTTCTATAAATCCTAAAATGATAGAAGATATTCTCTCTTGTAAACCACTAAATAAATTTTTTAGATAAACAGTTTCCTTGGATTATCATGATATTACCAATGCTTTGTTCATGATTATGTGTGACATGCCTATATAATGGAAACCTTGACTAGGAAAGGATTTACTTTCCAATATATTGATATGTTCTAGAAATATTTCCAATAAATTAATATTTAGATTACATCAGCACTTATCCTTAGATTTATAGAGTTTTGATAGGGTTATTTAGTCTACTGTGATGTATCTGGATCTAGTTTGGGATGTGTGTTCATGAAGGGAGATCATATTATTTCTTACGGATCGTGATAATTACTAGTGCATGAGAAAAAATACCCACCACATGATTTGTAATTTATTTTTTTAATTCTTTCCACAAAATATTGGAATCATTATCTTTTTTTTGGGAGAAATTTACCATGTTCCTGGATCATAATATTTTGAAGAACATTTTATCATAGAGTTAATTAAATATAAGGTGATGAAGATAGATTAGATATCATTATATGTTTAATTTCAACTTGATATATACCGAGATAAAATGAAATTTTATAACTTATACATTGATTATGAAGTCATATAATTAGTTATCTAAAGAAGATTCAGATCAATGGTAGCCAATCCTTGTTATGATTGATATGCATCTGGATTGTACTTAGAACAATGATGTTGAGGTTTTCATTCTAATTTATACTATTCCTGATTTCGTTGAGAATATAAAATATTCCATGTTTTTTAATCCTAAATGTTTAAATAAGAATTCAAAACACAATTTTATGGAGACCATTAATGGATTGAAGCATGATGGTAGATTTATCATGCATTTTAGAGAATAGATTTTGGTTCCACCAACCCACCATGAACAAATTTTTTCTAACTACCACCATTCGAGATGGGTTTTTAATCTTATAATTCATAATCTATATAATGAATAGATAACATAGTTTCTGTAGGATGGAAGTAAGAATAATGTTGAAGTGTTTTTCTCAAGATGCCGCACCTATCACTAGGTTAAGGAAAAGTACCAGTGACAAACTGGTATGTTTCATTCTACACAAATTTCCACTTTGAAATGTAAGAAAATACCATTGGATTTTGTCAAATTTCAATAATGAACGGTTAGGAAACACGATTCCATATGGATAATGGTGGATCTTCTCATGAATCCATCTCACTTAATCTTTATTCATGAATCTAATACAATTAATGACTTTTCAAAAATATATATTCTAAAATTTGCAAAGTTTCATGGAATTTTAGTTTTGATTGTGTCTAACCAGGACCATAGGATTACATATCAGTTTGGGAAGTCCTTGTTGTAATCCATTGGAGCCCAGATGACAATGATCAAATATCATCATCATAAAACAGTTGGAAAATCCAAATGGATTATCCAAACATTTTAAGAGATGTGTAGATATTGTGTGATTGAATTTTAAGGCTCATGGGAGGACCATATCATGTTAGTGGAGTTCTCATAAAATAAAAGTTACTAGGTTTATATGAATATGGATTATTTTGAATCATTATATGTCAATATTTTTTATTCTTACCTTTTATGGGTGGAAATAGGTTATACTTAAATTGTTGGACATAACCTTGTACAAGAGAAAACAGATAAGATTCAGATGATCTGAAAGATGGTGGTGATGAGTCGAAGTCATCAGAAATCATATACAGATCATCATCAATGGCCATTATCATTTGAAGTGGATGATCATGTTTTCAAGTGAATCAATACAAGTCTTGGGATTTTTTTTGTAGAATTCAAGAAATTTTTTCCCATTGATACATTTTTCCTTTTGAGAAATTTGAAAGATTGGGTGATGTGTCCTATCAATTAGAATTACCACCGTTTTTTAGTTCAATTCATAATGTGTTTTATGTATCTCAATTGAATAAGTCTATACTTGATCCTAACCTTGTTATTTGAGGGGACAATGTTGATCTTTAACTGGATGCTATGTTGAATAATGTTCCAATATAGAATATAGATATGAAAGAGAATCTCTTTTATTGTAAAATCATTATTTTTTATGAATTTTATGATAGCGTGGTTAGATTCTTGTATATTCATGCGAATGTGAAAAAGAAATTCTAGATAAATGGATGGATCTCTAACAAATAAACACCAACCTCTCACTATACAGGGATTCAAATACCACAATTAGATAGAATATTACACCCATATTTTCAGTAAATTTACTCTTTTTTTATATACCTTCATGTTTTTTAATTATTGGGTTATGTTTTTGGAGTTTTTTGAAAGGTTTGGACTATTTTGGAAATGTTTTTAGAGGTCCATTGTACGATAACTGTAAGTACAAAACATGAACTAAATCTACGGAAATGTGAAAGGTAAATTCATGAGTCACATATTAGGTTCATAGTTAGAGTATGATTTTTACAAACTGTTTTCATGACTGGGGAAATTTTTTCGGCCAAAACAGTGGGAGAAGCACGGTTGGAACATGGTTTTTCAAACCGAGTGAGACAACCATGTGGGGTGATGGTTTGGATATGGTATCAATGCATGGTTGGTGCATTTGTTTCTAAGAAGTTCAGCCTTACTATGCATTTAACAGGGAGATATCTAGTCATGTGTGAACTGTTGGTGCAAATATAGTTAAACGGTGTGACCTAACTATTATATAAACATTAAATGCTATAAAATTATGTTTAAATGAGGGTTAAGTCCCTAAAACACTCTTTTTCTCCTATTCATCCTAGGTATCAAACTCCACTCCTCTTTTAGGTTCCCAAGGCAATTACTTTTGATTCTGGAGATACTTTGGGATGAATCAATGTGCAGTAGAGATCTTGAATCAATATTAATGTCCTTTTTATTCCCATTTTTTCTTGTATTTACTATTATTCTCTCACTCAATGCCATAGATCTACCATGTTAATGATTGATCATTGTGTTTTTTATATGAATCTTGTTAGATACATTGAAGGGAAGGTGTTGTGATCTCAAATCTAGAATATCATAGTGTCATTCAACATTTTCACAATTTGTTGAGATGTTTCTATATTATTTATCATCTCCACTTATTCAATAACTATAAGTCTTAGTTTTATTAAATAAATTTGGTTGTATTTTCTTCTGTATCATTGTGTTATTTCTTAAAGGAAGACATTTGTGTGTGTATTTTTTAGTTATGGAAAATCGAATGTCTTTTGGAAAGAATTCATTGTTAATAGTTTTAAAATGATGATTTTATAATTATGGAATGGTTTTGATGTAGGAAATGTATTTGATGAAATGTTTTCATAGGAAACATTATTTTGTGAAAAAAAATTAGTAAGTAATTTTACATAATTTGATTGGTGTATGTTCGATGTGGATTATGCTCAGAAGTTCCACTATCAATATTGGATAGATTATGGACATGGGTCATCATCATTAATGTGTGACACTAATATTTTGTGTATGGATGTGTGTGTGGGTGTGTTCAAACATGGGAATGGTTGTTCCAAATATTGATGAATGGTAATGAAACTTTTATTTTCTTTTATAGGGATTTCACTTATGTATTTAAGTAAATATTTTAAAATTTGTTCAATTGTTTTATATGAAATTTGATAACCTATTCTTGTCTTATCATAATATTTTTGGAAGTCTCTGGGGATTTCCTAATATGTTCATACTCACCCCCTTCTTGGGTACTTTGTTGCATTTTCAAATGTCATACACCGAGATATTAGTAAGTGAAAGGTATCATATTTCTCGAATGATGCATCATGATACTATCGGCATGACAGGTGGTGTTGGAGCAGAGATCTTGTTTAGGTGGAACCTGGGATCATGTTTCTTTGATTTCTTGAGTCATTTTTTCCTTTTTTTTATTGGTTAATATTCTTTATTCCTTTTTCACTGTGATATTTTAGTTTTGACGGTTTTAGGTTTGGGTTTTATTACTTATTCTAATGAATCATATAGGAGGATTGAATTTTTATATTTTACATTGTCGAGTAGTTTTATCATTAATGGTAAAATCACCCCACAAATGTTTTCATAAGCCCTTGTTATTTATCATTGGACTTTAGTGTCTTTGGGACATTACCTAAGGTCAGTGGAACTCCCTCTCTTCTCAATCCAATGAGTCAGTGAATTATGTTAAAAATTTCAATATGTACTTTAGAAATATTTGGTAGTATTTCCAATCAGAGTGTTATAACTCTAATTACATCATGTATTTCAAAAGGCACAGTGTACCTGAAGATTAGATTTCCCTTTTTACCAAATCTTATAACTCCCTTCCATAGTGAAAGCATCAAAATTTCATGATCCCTAACATGAAAGTCCATATCTTTCCTTTAATTATTAGAATATACCTTTTGAATTTTATTCATTACATTAATATGATCTTGAATGTCCTGTAATCTAACAGTATTCCCCTCTAAAATATCTACACCAACTATCTTTCTTTCTTAAACATCTTCCCAACAGTTTGGATTAAGACAGCTATTTCTATACAATACTTCATATGGTGCTATCTGGATCGTCAAATAGAAGAACTTATTTTCGAAAAATTACACCAAAGGATGATAATGATCCCAAAAACCTTAGAAATCAAGAGAACATATTTCATATTTTCAGTTGAATTCTAAAAAACCCTTTTAGATTACCCATCGGTTGTGGTATGATAGGTGGTGCTTAAATTTATCTCAATGTTGAGTGCCCTTTATAGACTCTTAGATAATTTTGAGGTGAATCAAGGGTCATGATCAGATACTATCGATAGTGGTTCCCCATGAAGTCTTATGATTTCATTAATATAGAGCATGGAAATGTGCTCAAGGGGTAGAACTTATCTTATTACTAATAAATGAATATATTTAGTAAGGTGATCAATGATGACCTATATAGCATAGTTCTTCCATCATGTATTTGAGTGTCTAGTGACAAAGTCCACTATAATATTTTACCACTTTCATATAGGTATTTACAAAGGTTTTATGACTCCCTTAGCATATTTTCTTATATCCTTTACCTACTATAATACTAAGAATCTGGATATATAGTCCATAAATTTTATTCTTCAGACCATCCCACAAAAGAAATTTTTTTAAATATATATACATATTTTTGTTACCAGGGTGTATAAATAAATTTGAACTACGTGTTTCATCAAGTAGTTTCCTCTTCTACACTGGTATAGATAGAATACATAACATATTCTCAAACATCAACACTCCTAATCCAGAGATAAATAATGTTTATTAACCAATATTTAATCCTTTAATCATCCTTTGAAGGTCCTTTTAATCCTACCAGGATATCTATCTCTATTATAAAAATGATGGTTTATAAGTTTCTTGGAAATGGAATGATGTCCCCCATTGCCTAAAAATCATTATGTCAATCTTTACTAGAAGTATTTATATAGGATCATTGTTAATCCTCCATATGGTTAGAGATCTATGATCCCTCTTACTCAATGCATAAAATACCTTTTTTTCTTTCCCATTGTGGTAGTGTATCATGAAATCATAGTCCATGAGTAGTTCTAGCTATCTTCTTTGCCTCATTTTGATGTATATCTAAGAGAATTTATACCCCAAAATATTTTGTTCTATATATATATATCACATCTTTCACCAAAGATGTGGTTTATCTATATTTTTAATGACAATATTATAGATTCCAACTCATGTTAATGGGTTACATAGTTCTTTAAATGGATTTTCAATTTCCTTGATTCATAGTAAATCAGACTATCATTTTACAGAAGGACACTGATAAGTACATTCTTTAATGAAACACTATATATTAGAAATACTTCCTTAGATAATGGTAGGTTAACACTAGTGAATCAATCAATCTCCTGATCAGATCTTCAAAACATTCCTCATATTCCATGACCATATGAATTTAACCCTTTTATGTGTTAACATGGTCAACGAGTTGGCCAATTGAGAAATATCTTGAAAACCCCACTAATAAAATCCTAATAAACCCAAGAAAATTTGGATCCTAGTTATTTTTATCATTTTTAGAAATTATTTGACTACCTTTATCATTAAATGGTCAATAAATATTCCATACATAGAGATTATATTTCAATTAAAAGAAACATAGTTAGAATAAAATTCACACTTTTTATATTTTCTATATAATTTTTTTTAAGGGTCTCCTGAATTATTTGTTGATGACTGCCTTGCTATTCATAGATCAAAAATTATATCAAGATATCATCAATGAAACCAAAAAAAGCTATCTAGATATTCCTTGAACACTATATTCATCAAATACATAAAGGAATAAGGTGAGTTAGTCTATCAAAAAGGCATTACCATGAAATCATTTTGTCTATACGTTATTCAAAAATTCGTCTTCGTTATATCATCCATATTCACCCATATATGATGATTAATAGAGATAAGATTGATCTTTGAACAACATTGGTATCTATAAAGTTGATCAAATAATTCATTAGTGATTGGTAAATACAACTTATTCATTATATTAATGACATTTATCTCCCTATAAATGATGATAAATATCATATACCCATCCTTCTATCTTACAAATAAAACATCGGTTCCCTATGGTGAAACACTATGGAATATAAATCAATTAACCCAAAACTTAAAATTTTCATCAACTCCACCAACTGTACTAGTGACCTTTTAGAGTGATTTTAAAATAGATTCCTTTATTAAGAATGAGTTCAATGGAGAACTCAACTTCACACACTGGTGGATGACCAAGTAAATCTTTTGAAAAAACATCGATTAATTTTTATACCATGGATACATCCTCTATTCATAGGATATATTATTTATCCATACATGACACTTAATATCCCTCCCTTACTGTAATTTAATTATGTAAATTTACTAGGGGAGGATCTAAACATGATTTATAAAATGATTTATCCCCTCTAAAGACAAAAGATTCCACCTCACCTTCACAAATCATTATGTCTTTCTCGAGGGAATAAATTTTCCCACATTAAATTTAACGTAAATCCATACCATTAATCAGATAAAATTCAACCATAGGTATGCTAAACATGTATGGAAATATGATACACTCATGAATCATAATTGTAAATATATTACACATCATTTTTGAAATAGGATTCTCACTTAGTGTCATAATTGATAACACCCTTACTACAGTTATAGGTAAACATCTTCTGTTTTCTGAAGATAGTAAATACATAAAAGATTAAAAATATTGAGAATAAAAAAACATGATCTAACTTTGATTATATTATTAAAGTACCTTCCATGATATCATTAAGGAAATTTGACTTCAGCTATGGTAATCTCATAAGCGTAGCCTTACTTAATTTTACTTTTCTAAGGTAAATTACCTTAATGTTTGGGTAATTGGTTCACTTAATATACCTTATCCATAAAGATAAATTATCAATAATTAATAATTTATGCCCTTACTTTTCATTCATGATATTGATATACATTTTCTACAAACTTTTAATAAACTCATGTTACCTTTATGTAATCCCCATGGTGTTTCATCTCATCGTTTTCACATGTGGAATATCCCGATAGGATTCCATGACACACTAAGAGGGGAGGGAAGAATTAGGGTGTTAAATTTTTCATATAATGTGATTTATATTTTTCCCATGTTGGTAGGAACTTATTAAACTTATCTACTAGAATTGTGTAGTAACTCAACACTCACATGTAGAAAGACAACACACTAGTTTTACATGGCCCACCACTAAGGGCTAGTTCATAGAGAATACATCGATAGTGTGCTAGTTATACCTAAATACACTAAGATTAACTAGTTAATGTGAAATACATAAGATCAGTCATAGTAACTCTACGTCAAGGAATATACCTTTATAATAATTTTAGGAATAGAAAAATACCTCCTTTAGAACCTTCTATCGACCCTTCTAGCTCACAGCCTCGGGTGAACTCTTACTCAGTTTAATGACTTTAAGGTCACTTCAAGAGTTTATGAAATTAATAATTTTTTACTTGATTTGATAAATACACTACTTGAACTATAGTACTTAATTGATTCACTTGAGATAATTAATCAATAAAATAAGATATTTAAATCATCATAGTTATGTAACTCAAAAACTTATATGCAACACTTGTAGTTTCACACAACTTTTTGATTTTTTTCATTAAAGTTTAAATTTTTTGAAACTCTAACTTTCATGAAAATAGATCAAGAATTTCACTTGGTCTTCATGTACACACAGATAATTCTACATGAAATTCTACTTCATGTAATTTTTCTTCATGGAAGTCTTTTATATGGAAAAGGCATCAGATCATCATTGGAAAAGATACTTTATATAAAGACGGTACCTGCCTATTTATAAACATGTTCAACCCTGTGCACAAGTTTCCTTTTCGCCTCCCACTATGCTCACAACTTTAATCTTAGAATAAACTTCTTATTTTGAAATCTCCTTCATTTCACAAGTTCATTATGCTGCTTCCATGATGCGCACAACTTTCGTCTATTGTGCAAGACCATCTTTCACAAAATTATAATCTTGTTCCCAACTATTTCCCTCATTTTTTCTGATGTAATGCTCATGTAACATCACTTCTGTGAAAGTTTGGAAACCACCTTTAACCGTGAATGAAATTTGTTTCCTTTATATGTAAATACATCCATTACCAAAAACAAATTTCTCCATCCTCTAAATTTTGGACCCCAAAAAATTGGCAGAAATTGGAAAATAACACAATCATCAACACTGAATCCACCTGAACAATAAATCCATGATTCATTCAAACACCATGATTAATCTTTTTTGGATTAAAAAAACACAAAAACATCTAATTCCCATCATTAAAAAACCTTGATTCAATCAATCTACACCTTTGTTTTTGTTGTAAATCTATAGATAAATTCAATAAAAAGACCATATTTGATCAAAGTATAGATAAGAAAACTCTTCCATCACTCTAATTATATGTGATAAAATATCTATATAGAAAAAAATAGTGTAAAAAGATAATTTCATTCCACCATAGACCCATGACAACTCCTACAAGCAAATACTCATTGAATTTCACATATCTTGTTCATTAAAAATAAACCCAAAAAAATCATTTGTACTTTGTTCTCAACAAAAGAAACTCATGGATTGTATCTCCCCTCTAATCCTACATCACTTCCACATGTAGATTAAAATAGTTAAAAAATTGGGATAGGGAAGAAATCATAACCTCCTCATGAACTGGAAGGTGGATGAACACTAAGGTTCGACTGATATTTCTCCAACATATGTGTTTCCAATTTCTTAGTCATAATTTCAGCCACATGGTCATCAGTTCCAACATTGTCCATTTTAATCGCACCATGTTCAAATTTTTCATTAATGAAGTGATATTTGATCCCAATATGTTAGGTATGAGGGTGCTGAATCAGATTCATTGTAAGATCTATTGTATTCTTATTGTCATAGTCAATCACCATCGGTTGTTTCACCTCATCACCAATATCATTCAGATGTTTTTATCCATAATATTTGATTACATGTCTTTATAACATATATATATTCTTCTTTAATTGTACTAAGAGAAGTTATTTCTTGTTTCCTTATCAACCATATCACACATTTTTTTACAATAATTAATGCAAAACAACTTTTGACCTTTCTATCCACTACATCTATAGTTGATTCAGCGTAAAAAATTATTGATAATTCATTATCTCTTACTATTGTAATGCATATACCAAAATTGATTGTACCTTGAATATAACTCATAATTCTTTTAATTTCTACCAAATTCTCTTACTTTGGAATACTTTGGGGGGTCCACTACCCATTTCTAAAAGATGATATATTTACTTGTTGTAGTCAAGTATAAAAACTTCAAATGATTCTCATGTACATGGTGGGATCCACAAATATCTCATTCCCATTCATTCCAATTTTTATCCCAACCACAATCTGAGGCTACATTAGTTTTGAGTCATGCATTTTGAATTTTTTATAAGGTCACTTATATGTTTTACCTTTGAAATTAAGGAGTAATAATTCTATTGAACCACCTTCACCCCCAATAATTATGAAATTTCACAAATCATGGACATTTGAAATTCTGACATCATGTGATTAGAAAATTCTTCCACTGTCCCTACCTTCTTCCACTAAAAATAATATCATCCACCTACACAAGAACCATAAATTGGTCTTTCTAAGAACTCTTTACATAGAGTTTATGGTTGACACATCCTATTTTAAATTATGGATTATCTATATAAGCATCCAATTAATAATACCATTCTCTTGGTGCCTATTTCTGACCACAGAGATCCTTATTTAATCTACAACCCTTCATCTCATCATTTTCAATAATAAAAATTCCCATATATTGTTCATGGTAGAATTATTATTAAAAAAACAATTTAAGAATACCATTTTTACATCAATTTGGAAAACATTATACCCTATTTTAATTGAAATGGAATGAATGAGCCTGATTGACTCCATTCTATCCACTGGTGAAAATTTCAAATCAATTTCAATGCCTTGAATCTGTGTATAGCCTTTAAATTATAAGTGTTACCTATCTTCTGATCAAATTTACATGCTAATAAAATTTGTTTTTAAATATCCACTTTCTTCCAAAACATTATGTTTTTTAGGTATCATAAAAATATCACATGTTTGGTTCTTTTCAATATGATATAGTTCTTCATTTATGGCCCTAACCCATGATTTATCCATCATTTTTTCTTCAAACTGGGTTGGTTCCATAATTTATAGGAAGGAATATTGATCATCATTACTCATTATCTTTGTATGTGTAGGTGCATTAAAATCCCCAATGTTGTTGGATTGGTCAATTTCTGTATTTTTATTTATCTTATGAGGTTTAGATGAAGTTTCTTCAACACTGGTTTCCACTTTTGATTCTTCTTCTGAATAATAATCATATTTTCATCCCTGAATGTTTTTTAAACCTCCCACGTTTACTGTATTTAAATATGTCCATTTTCCACATTCCTCTTCATATTCAATAATATCAATATATGATCCCCTTGAGGTATTTATGGTTTTATCCTAAATAATCTTGACATCACTTCTTTCCATAATTTTCTAAGATGATTTTTTTATCATTTGTAGGATTTAAGTTTAATTAAATATCCAAGTAATATTCCCTCATCTGTAGAATCGCAATATTTCCCCTAATTGCCTTTTTTTGTTCAAATTAATCATTTAATTATAAAAATATGAAAGTAATTCATAGAGGTATTCTTTCTATACCATATCTCATATGGTGTCCTATATTCTCCTATAAATATACATGTTTGATTTTGTGTGTACATAACTACTTGAAAATACTATTTCTAATATTGATGAGAGGAATGACTCTTAATCTTCATTCTTATTTATATATTGATCTTATTTCCATTTATGCATTAAAAAAACACATATTGTTAAGGGTTTATCACTATATACACATAATGATTTATCCCATATTTTTCAAGGTTGTTTTAAAATTAAATGGATGTTTATTCTCTTATTTTTTTAGATTGTATAATCTTGATCGTGTGGCCAGTTTCATTATCATCTCTTTTATGATATCTCTCCATGCAATCAATCACTTAACATTCCCTCTATATAAACATCACACAATCCATTATAATATGATTATCAATAAAAATAATGAAATACCTCTCTTTATATGTTCCATCGACATTTATTGGACCACATATGTTCAGTATTGATGAGATCAACAAATTTTTATTCCCTTTTATTCATTATTTGATATGAACTCTTGACCATATTTCCCCACATTAATGAATCACATGTCTTTTATAGATCACTAATTAGATTGGGAATATTGAAAACTATTTTATGCTTATATATTTATTCCATTATAAGTTGATTAATGTGAAAAACCTCTGATTACCCATGTTGTTTTCTTCTTCAAATCTTATGTAACAAGTGTTCTCTTAACTGTTAACTTGGTAAAAATATCCATATGTTCTGTATACATTCATGAAATAATTACCTATATTTCCTTTTATTATGTTCCCTTTCTAATTAAATGTCATTATCTGGTTTGATTAATAGAGTTTAATCACACTCAATAGATTGTGATAAAAACTCTCTATGTAGAGAACATTAGTTTTCCTTATCTCGTCATTTTCCAATTATTTATTTCCACTTCCTTTGATCCTTAAAGTACTGTTATTGTAGAATCACATTATTCTATCAACCCTTTTCTTAATAATATTAATAAAATATTCATTTATTGTCATGTGGAATGGGAATCCACTATCAATAATCTAGGTGCTAATATTATTTATATATTTGGAAGCTAATTCAATATGGTTGGATTTCATGATTTTCTTATTTTCCATCCACGAGATACCTTATTGAGTAGTGGAAAAAGATATAATTTCCAATATATTTTCAATATTAATGGGTTCATCATTCTTATACTTCTTTTATAGAGGATAATACCTATTTTTAAGGGTAATTCGACTTGTTTTACAGGTATTGACTCACCTATGAGTTCTATAGTTATTTCTCCCTCCTTTCCTCTACTAGAAATGAATTTCTTTATGGCCATAATTAGAATAGTGAAAATAATATCCATAGAAACTTTTCAATATATTTGATGAATGATGTGGCATCATTCTCCTTTTTGATTTCTAGGCACTTACCCATTTATATACATCCTTTCCTCTTCATAGTAAGACAAGGTTTGTCCTATAAATCCATATAATTGACACTTCATAAGGGGAAAATCATATCGCTTCAATTCCTTTAAATGTATCCTTCTTTTGTAATGGTATTTGACTACTAATCCTTTTTGGATTCTTGAGGATTATTTTCATTTATCCTTCCTATTTTTTAAAAGATTTCTTTATGGGGATATAAGGCACCTTTGTGATATGTGTAACTTTCTTATTCCCTTTATTTTTTCTTATCTTGTTTCTAGTCTTTGATATTTATACATCATGGATAATTCTAATTTTTCCCATACATGTGGATCTCTGATCATCCATGTACTACTATACTCTTTCATAACAATGTCTAACTATTTCTAACACATATACATCTAAGAATCTCCTAAAATGTAATTTCTTCTTTGATTACCTTGATTTTTTATTTAGTTTCATGTTAACCCCTAAAATTAAAAACTTCTTCTTCAATCCCCTCAAAAATCATAGCCTTCTTCTCTATCCTTGATGTAATTTCATTAATATATTTTTCCTAGTCTTTAATCTTGAGTTTAAATTCCACAACCTCTACTCAGTTGTTAGGAGATGCAAAATGGTCTTCTTATTCTCCTTATGGTTGATCAATTTATACTACAATCCGATCAACATACTCTAATGAATATTTCAACACAGATCTCATATTTATATTTCTATTTATTTTATTTCTAATCTCATTAAGAGAACCATTAACTTCCAACTTGAGATCAATAACACAAATCAACTTAGTATCTTCATATTTTGTAGGTTATACCTTTTCAACATTAGCCATCATGGATGCTTCATGTTCATATTTAAAATAGGGTTATACATCCTCTAAAAATTCATTTTCCTCTTATTCATATTTGTAGAACAATCTATTTCTAGGAAATTTATTCCCTGATTTGAAGTATCCTTTTCTATATAACCTCTTCTAAGGATTTTACATGATTTTTTATTCAATATCAATATCATCAAATTTCCTTAGACATTTAGAGTCAATGTCCCCTACTTTACCATACTAAAAATAAGATAATGGAAGCTTTCCTTCAAATATCCCTATTCCATTCTTTAATTTCATTGAAAATCAAGAAAGAATATCTTCTTCCTCAAAATCACTAACTTTTGAAATCTGATGTCCTTTTACAGCTTTGAATTCCATTTCATTTCTTACTCGAGTGGACTAATCTTTTTATTTGAATCTAATTTCATAAGCCACTAGACCTCTTAGAATATCATCAAGACAGAGATTAGACAAATCACTTTCCTCAAGAGTTGAAACTTTTGGACTGTACAAATGTGGAAGACATCTCATAATTTTCTTCACAATTTCAATGTCTTTAATTTCTTCCCCAATCCTAAAATAGCTTCAACAACTTCAGTATGAAGCTATCTACATTTTAATCTGGATTCATTGTTAGATCATTGAACTGATTGTTCAAGACATGAAGCTTGAACTCCATTACATTTTTATAACATTCATATGTATTTTCCAATTTTTACCACATGGATCAGGTTGCGGTGCAACTAACCACCTTAAAATGGATTTAATTAGAATGTGATACAGTATGATCATTTCATGCTTTTGAATCTGTATCAAGCATTTCCCTATCAATTTATGTCATAGAAATACTTATTTTATCATTGAACTAAATCCCCGGAGTAGTAGAAAAATGATCATTCATCCTATGGGATCTTAGATAAGATCTTATCCTGTTATTCCAATTTTGAATGTTGCTTCCATCAGAGAGATGGACTCCCCTAATATTCACTGAATTATCTATTCAAACAACAAAGGAAAAATTTAAATTTAATAATTTGTATTCTTTATTACCACTTGTAGGACCCCAAACTACAATAATAGATGCCTTTAATAGTGCTACAATATTCCTTTATCAGCGCTTAAAATGCACTGACAACCAGAGCATGGTTAAAATCCCAAAGTGGTTATCATCACTTTTTAGTGATAATAAAGGCAATGTTGTCAAAGGGGTTAAATTATATTTTTTGGTGGTCCATGAGCCCAAACCCTTTATCAGTGCTTCCATGACACCATAAACAATGATCCCCCACCATTATGAGTGTTTTTACCCCACCACCGCTTTTATTAATGCATTTTAAATTTCTAGCATCAAGCATGCCTAGCTGAATTTGAACCATGAACCTCTCCATCAAAGATGGAACGCCTTTTCCACTACACCATGTTGTTTTTTTATCATTTTAATGATATTTTTGTTTATATATATATATATATTTATTTATTTACATATATATTTTTTATTAATATATTTATATAATTATTTTTAAATGCATTTATACAATATATGTGTGTGTGATATATATACTTTTATTTCATTAAATATATTTTATATTATAAAAAATTAAACTTACTAGAATATAATATAAATATATATCTATTTATTAATACACACATATAAGTATATATAAAAATTATAAATATATTTGTATAATGTAAAAAAATTAGATCTTATTTTAAATACATTTTTAGAATATTTATTTTTCTACATATATTATAATAAACAATTTTATTTAAAAATGTGGATATATGTATTTATATGACTGATTTATTATAATTAAATATAAGAAAATATAGATTCATTTAATTATAAATAAAATTAAGTTGTGAAAAATGATAAAATTTCAAAAAAATAATATAAATATGAATGTAATCCCTAGAAAATAATTCAGTATCCACCAAAAAAGAAAACAATATCACCTTAAATGAGGCTAAAAATCCATCGAATGTTAAAAAATTAGGGTTCTCCAGCTAAAAACACAATTTTAAAGCCCTTATAGTATTTTTTGGGCTAAAAAAATCTGACATAGGTATAACTATATCACTTAGGGTCTATAGAACTTCACAAGCTTTGATTTGATATGTGGTGGAGCCCAAATAGACACCCGGATCAAAAGTTATGGATGTTTTAATTTCAAGTTATGTTTTCAACTTATTTTAGATATTTTATTTATTTGTTGGTATTCAATTTGATATAAAATGTCTATTAATTAGTTATAATAATAAAATTAGTAATAAAAATTATTTTTTAAATTATTTTATAAGCCAATTTCACTAAATATCATATATATTAACTCTAAATTACTTTTTACCTTATCTAAAACATATTTTAAAACAAATATACTACATTATTTAAATAAAAATATATTTATATATTAATATATTATTCTTAATGAAATATTTTTATTTTGAAATATACCATTATCCATGCTTCTACAACAATACTGATAATGTGGGTCTTTATTACCACTTCTAAAAAAGTGTTGATAGCCCCCCTATTATCAGTGCTTTTTTTCAAGTGATGATAAAATACCCCATTTATCAACACTTGTTGGAAAGCACTAATAAATTACTCCCTTTAAAAGTGCTGAAAAATTTGGTTTTTAATAGCACTTTTAGCTAGAGATGTTAAAGCTCTAGCACTGGATAAACCCAATATTGTAGTAGTGCCAGAAGACCCTAAGAGGGGAGGCATGAATAAGGGTGCTAATATTTTTTTATAAAGTGAAGGATATTGTTCCCATATTGGTAGGAACTTGTTAAACCTTTATAATGGAATAATGTAGTAATTATAAATTCACATTCATATAAAGAGCACAATAGTTTTACAAGGTTCGCCACAAAGGGTTAGTTCAAAAATTATACACTGATATTATTTCAGTCTTACCTAAATCCACTAAGATTCACTAGTTAAGGTGGAATAGAAAATATTATCCAGAATAACATTGTTATAGGACCACTACCTTTAGATGAATTTTATAAATATCACATTATCTCCCTCGAAACACTTCTGTCAACTCCCCCTAGATCACAGCTTTGGGTGAAGTCTTACTTAGTTTAATGACATGAAGGTTTCTTCAATATTTTTGTAATTTATGTCTTTTTCCATGACTACTATGAGACACTTATTTCACCATAGTCTTGAATTGATGACCAAGAAATAACTCATCAATAAAACCAGATATTTAAAACCCCTGATCCGTGAAACTCAAACACTTGCACACAACACTTATACATGCACACAACTTATTGATTTTGACGTGAAATTTTATCTTCCACAAAACTCTAAAATTCATTAAAAAAATCATGAGTTTCACTTGGTCTTTATAGGAATAGGTAAAAAAATTGTGCAAGTCTACTGTAACACCCCGACCCCAGTTACCCAACATTGGTGCATTATTACGTAACATTGGCATGATCACAAAGATCAAGTCTCGAAAGACTGATTAGTTTAGTATCCTTTTAACACTAGATACATTCATAAGTTTTACATTACATCATAAAGTAATACAAAACTACAAAAACATCTTGTCTTCATATCCCCTCATATTATCCCTTCAGGTCATTCAAAAAATACTTCTTCATATCCTGGAAAAATTAAAACATTGAAAGGGGTGAGCTCAGATGCTCAGTAAGGATAACAATATAGCGGAAGCCTTCATAAATAAACATAAACATTTAAGGAAATGTATAACTAAAACAAAAGCCTTTTAAAATTTAACTTTATCATAATATGGAAAAAGTAAAATGAGATAATGTCATTTACTTACACACATGGATATTCTACTAGTCGAATAATCACATGTAATATCAATAACCACTTTCATAATGATGGAATGCATAATGCCAGACTATCATAACCACGTAGCCAAGGCCTCATGCCAAGACTACAAATAAGATTTTGTCAAGGCCTCGTGCCAAGATACTAGTTTGTCTCATGAGACATGTCGATGCATCGAGGAGCTATAGCAGGCTCCACCTGTCACTTATTAATTCCAATGCAGTCCTCATATGAATAGGTTTAAACATATCATAAATCATAACATAATCGTATCACATAAAACATGCATAAAGGAAACATAAAATTTCGACATTTCAATCACAAGATATCAATACAACACATTGATATAAAAAAACAGTTTCAAACCCATTTTCAATACCAAAATAAAAGAAAAGTAAAACATGGTATTTATTTTTCATTTTTTTTTAAAAAAAGTTATGGCTTGTAGAGGAAGTCGAAACTCAAATAATGGTCACGGCGGCGGAGAAGTCATTGTCACCGCATACGTACGAAAAAACACAATACCTTTTGTCGTTTAGTAAAACTCTTCGTATAAAAAGATTCCTTTTGAAAAAAAGTCAAAGTCAAAGGGGTTTATACACCGTATAAAGGAAAGTTGTGTATAAAACAAAAAATATGCCTCAATGAAAGGAGATTGAGACGAAGTCCCTTAAAAATATCATTTTGTAAATAAAAGTTATCTATTATGTGTATTAACTATAAGTACACATAAATAAAGTACAAATACAAGATAGGACATAATAATATCATCACACAATTTGAAAGTAGGATATTAACCCAAAGAATGGAAATTGGGTTAAGAAGTTCCCTTACCTCGTGTCCGACTTGACTCGACCGTTCTTTAACCTCCTGAATAATAAACTAGAGTTAATTTATAATTTCTTAAGAACATTTTTCAAGTTTATTATTCCTTTTATATCACTTATTACCATGTTATGAACATTATGTAATTATTTATGTTAATGACGGTCATTTTGTCGGTCTTTGGTACTTGAGTAAAAAATAAACTTCTTATAATTACAAGTTGTTCATGTGGTAAAATATCCATTATATCCAGAATTATATTCATGATGTAGATATCATATATATCATATATATCTAGTATATACATTCATTAATAATATTACGTAACTGTTGGTCGGAGTGGTTTACTCAAGAGGGGGGTGAATTGAGTACCAATTAAAATTTCTATATTTAAAAGCAGTGTCTTAAAGACCCCCAAATAAAATAATAAATTAAACTGTAGTGAATTTATATTAATGTAGAGATTCTGTTAGGTTCTCAAGGGATTGATTAATTCCCAGTTAATCAACACAGGAGTGTGTGATTATCTTTTGAAACTAACTTACTAATCTACACTTAACATAAACACTTGCAAATTTAATTATCAAAGTAACTTTTAAAACAGTATTGGTTTTAAGGTGATTAGCAGCGGAATAAAACTTTGAAATAGATGGCACAACAATGTAACCAAGAGGTTCAGTCTCAAGCCGAGACTTAGTCCTCTCAAAAGTTTATATAAAAATGATCCACACCCTGGATCGGGGTTCAACAGTTTACAACTGTCCAGGTCCAAGACCTCTACCACTGTTCTTCGTGGGAAACAGTACAACAGCAACCAGCTGTCCAGGTCACACACGACCTCTACCACAGTTCTTCGTGGGAAAGAAAGAATAAAAGAGTTTTGTAAGGATTTACAGATCCTTCAGTTTGAGTACAGGAGACAGTGTATGTGTTAGATATAGCAGATAACACACACTGCTCGAAATGAATGGTAATAAATCACAGAACAAGAGATATAGAGTTTAGAGATTGTTCTGGTGATTTCATTATAGCTTTGGAATCCTTTGAATTTGATTAGAAGTAAGTCTGAGTCCTCTTCTTGTTTCTGTTGAGAAACAGAGTGTCGTATGCTCCAGGTTCACAGGTGGTGAGAATGTAGTCGATGAAGTTCTTCTTGTATGCACAGAACAATCCTCGAGTATGCTTGATTGTCTATGAGCTTCTCTGTGTTCCTCTTGTGCTTGTGTCGTTTTTGGTATATTGGATGCACCGCACTTTTCTGGTTCACTTCTTGTTGTTTGTATTCTTCACACGTTCGCTTCTGTTTCTGGTATGTAGTCTTCTCGTATTTATCTCCCATCAGGGGACAGAAAAGATTTCTTTTCAGCAGGTACGAGGTACGGGTTCCTGACATCCGACAACCTTTATCAGATATTTGACAAAACATTAAAATGTGTGATATGACCGTTAGATAGATTAAATATAGGAAATAAAGAAATTCAAACAGTGAGTTGAGTGATCGGTAGGTAATCAGCATCGGTAGCTTGAACATCGGTAGCTTGAACATCGGTAGCCTGAACATCGGTAGCTTGAACATCGGTAGCTTGAACATCGGTAGCTCAATGTCATTAGTTGCTTTGACTCTATTGGTGGCTCTATGCGTCGGTTGGTACATGCATCGGTAGCTCCATGCGTCGGTAGGTACATGCATCGGTAGCTCCATGCGTTGGTGGCTGTGAGTCTATCGGTAGCTTTGTCCATCGGTGACTCTTATTCCATCGGTAGCTATTTATACTTACACCGGTAGCTCTACGTTTGTATCGGTAGCTGTATTTATAAGTACATCGGTAACTCTGTGTTAAGTCTATCGTTAGCTGTCTGTCGGTAGACTAAGTCTATCGGTATACTGGTTACCGGTAGCTCTTTATCAGTAGCAATAGGCAGATTACTTATCTGTTTTATGCAGAACACATCCGATTGTGTTAGAATCAATTTATAACTTGTATGAACATGGATAAATGATGATTAACATATTCCAAAGACTTATTTCAAAAAGGTGTTATTGGTTTGATCATAGATTTAAAATAATTAAAGTATAGATCAACAATACTTAACAATATCATAGAGAATGAAGACATAATTGGGATTTTCAACACAAATAAATACATGATTGAGATTATCAAAACAGGTGAGGTCAACAATCTCCCCCTTTTTGATAATCACAATTTATGATATTGGCATTTAACATAGTGAAAATATAATAGTAAAGAGTATAATATTGAATTCAATTTTCTCAGAGAAAACAACATCATAGATAATAGAAATAGAATGATATAGACATAAGTTATCAGAGGTAAAAATAATAAGGTACTATATAGACATAAGGTATCAGAGATAAAAAATGGAAACAAAACAAAGGATAATGTGTTTCCCCTTATTCCTTATTTTTCTCCATTGAAAATATTTCTCATTTTGTTCTCCTCCTTATTCGCTCATAAAAAGTTTCTCCCCCTCTCTTATTGTTCTCCCCCTTTGTGATAATCAAAAAGTGGGAAAGCATATATATATATATATATATATAGGAGAGAAATAAAACAAAGAGAAGTAAAAAGTGGTCTGTATTATAGTTAGTCAAAAAGTACAACAAAAACAGATTACAAAGGAATTCCTATCAAAAAGCTTGACCACTGGTTCAATCCGCATCTGCAATGTGAGATTTTCCTTTGGGATCAGAAGGATGCTCGGGTGGTGAGGATTCAGGTGAAGGTTTGGGAATGCCAGAAAGGAACAAAGGAGGCTGGGCCACTGACACAGAGTCAGGCTTGTAGGTTGAAGATTTTTGGGTAATCATCGGTTTGAGGCTTTGAATGGCTTGAACAGGAGTCAGCTGGACTGAGGAAGCAGCTGAGGCAGAAGCAGGCAAAGCAGGAGGGATGATGACTGGCCTAGCATCAACATGCAAGAAGGGCAGCAGCAGATTTCTAAAATCCATAATAATTCCTCCTCCTCTTTCCATAGCAGAGATGAAATCATCTTTGTTCTCCATGAATTTCTCTAAGGCAGGAGTCAGTTCTCTCAGCTTGCTCACTTGTTCTTTGAAAGCTTGGGTGACTGGAGGGAGCTTCATGTGTTCCAACATTAGCTTGAAGTGGTGTTCGAGTTGATGCTTGGTGAAAATTTTGGAGAAGTAGTAGTCCACTTTGCTTTTTATGGCTTCTTGAGAGGCAGAGGCTTCTCTCATAAAATCTTGAACTATCTTCATGATTTCTCTGGCAGAATCCCTTGTAGAGAGCACCACTCGGCTTAACTCTGATGAGTCCCCAGAGCCACTGGTTGAAATAGAACCAATCTCCTCCTTCAGTATTGCTCGAACTGAGTTCATATCAACTGATGGTTTTGATGTGAGAGGGCCAAGAGAGAAAGAAACAGTTTCTTTAAAACTCTTTGACAAACCACTGATTAGGCTTTGAACTTGAGAGTCTTGTAATTGAACATGATCCTTCACTGAGGTTTTGAAACTTTCAAACACTGAGACAAACTGGCTGACTACACTCTTCACATAGGCTAGGTCCTTGTCAGCTTGAGACTTGGAGCTCATATAGGAATCCAAAGCAACAACTGATGTCTTGAGAGCTTCCAGATCAGCTTCGATTCTTGAAGACTGAGTCTGGCATTCTTTCACTTCTTCCAAAATCTCAGACATAAAGGAAGATAAATTACAAGCCAGAGATAGCTCGAAGGATCTCTCTAGAATTTTCATTTCTTCATAAAAGCTTTCCTTCATCTCAGCAACTGAAGCACTGAATGATTCTTTTATCTCATTCTTCATGGATTCAAGATCTGATTTGGAAACAAAATCACTTGAGACAACTGCAGCAGATCCCCTTGCTGAGGCCAAATTAACTACAGAAGTAGTCATTATTGAATTAATTGAGGATGCAAGAGAGGTTTCAATTAGCTTCACTTCTTCAACAAAACTGGATTTGAGGTCCTCTTTCAGCTTACTCAAATCATGAAATCTGACTACATCGTCTGGCAACAACTCAGCAGCAAGATCATAATTGGTCTTTGGTCTATCCACAGACATCTCATTGTCAGAATCTGGATAATCCAATCCACAGACTATAAACCCTGGGTCTTCTACCCAGTCTCCAAGCTCAACAGCTACTGTAACATTTCCAAGCACAGACTGATGCTCCCCCTCAATGGGTGCATTCTCATGTATCACAACAGCCTTTGCTGCTGGCCGTTCTTCATCAGAATCTTCTACCACAAGTTCTACAGGTGCAGCATCTAGAAGATCTTCTGATACAGGTACAGCTTCTTCTCTATCTCTTTCTTCTTCAGCAGCAGGTATAGCTGAGTTTCCAATTAAGGGACTCATACTTAACCTACCAGAAGCAGGCGATTCAAATGCATTCTCCTTTTCCTCTTCTTCTTGGTGAGGTACAGACTGGTCTTCCTCATAAGTAGGCAAAACTTCCTCTACTTTTCCTTTCCTAGAATAAACCAATTCTGCAACAGGACTTGGGGGCAAGTCTGGATCTCCTCCAACATCCATAGGAGTTTCTTCTTCTTCTTCTTCTTCTGTCTCATCACTATAAGCAGGTTCCTCTTCATCAGGTCTTAGACTCGGATCTCTCATATCCTTTGGTCTTGAGGGATAATCCACAGGATTAAACCTATCATAGATTTTCTGATCATCACTGACCCATTCTCCCTTCCATGGGTTCCAGTTAATTTTCATATACTTGCAAACAGTCGAGGTGATGCAGAAATTGTTCTTGACTACAACTGTCTCATCCTGAGACTCAGCTATTTCTTTCACTTTTATCATCACTGAAATCAGCTTGGCAAAGAACAAAGCATTGGTCTTTGACTTTGGTCTAATCATGTCTTCCATTTGAAGCATCAACAATCTGCACAGATTGACTTTTACACCATGTATTAGCAAATGAAGAAGATAGATATCTTGATATCTCAGATTTGCAAAATCTCCTCTCCTTGGTATCAACACATGCTGAACAAATTTGAAAAGCAGTCGATTCTCTCCATCCATTTCAGCAGCTACCACTTGCCTTTGATTTCCATTCCCAGTCAGCTCTTGTAAGGCAGTCTCATAATCAAAAATGTCACTACTAGGTGGCATTGCTCTTGATACATACCCAGAGACACCTTCATGTGGTACTTTTAAACTCTCAGCCCACTCTACTGAAGAAAAAGACATCTCTTTTCCATTTACAAAAGAGCTTACCCGATTCTCATTCTCAGACTTCTCAAAGGTTACAAACTCATAGAACTGCTTTACCAATTTCGGGTAGTATGGGCCATTGTTATTCGAGAAACAATCCACCCATTTTTGGTCTTCCAGAATCTCGAGCACTAAGGATTTGCTAGGCAGTAGCCATTCCACGCACAATTCCTTCTCGATTACTATATCTCTATTCTGCAAGTGAGGATTCACTGGTCGCCTTCCCGATCTAGTTTTGACTTCACTAACACTGGCTTTATGCTGTGTCTTCTGCTTCTTAGCATTTGGTTCTGCACTTTCATCTCTGATGATAGGAAGCTTGGTTTTTGCCATCACGGGTTTAGGGTTCTTGGTCGATTTGGGTGCTAAGGTTCGAAGGTGAGAGATTTTGAGCTCGATGAGGTAAGAAGTGGCTTAGACTTAGTTTTATCATTTAGGAATTCCAAATAAACGATTAAAATAGAGTAATAAAATAAAATAAAACGATTCGTATTCTTGGCGGCAGACAGAAGTTTTAAACTTTGCATCGGTGTGAGTTAATCATCGGTGAGAAAAACAAATCGGTGAGAGTTGTACATCGGTGGGAATTTCTACGTCGGTGAGAAACTTACATCGGTGAGCATTTTCACATCAGTGAGAATTTCACATCGGTGAGAATTTCCACGTCGGTGAGAATTTCACATCAGTGAGAATTTTCACATCGGTGAGAATTTCCACGTCGGTGAGAATTTCACATCAGTGAGAATTTTCACACCGGTTGTGATTAAACATTCCCAGTTCATGTCTTATGAAACTTAGCCTATCCGAACTTAAAGGTTTAGTGAAAATATCAGCCAATTGATGTTCAGTGCTAATAAATTCAAGAGAAATGTCACCTTTTTGATAGTGATCTCTTAGGAAATGGTGTCTTACATCTATGTGTTTGGTTCTAGAGTGAGATACAGGATTCTTAGAGATGTTTATTGCACTGGTGTTATCACAGTTGATTGAAACATGTTTAAAAACGTATCCATAGTCCAAAAGAGTGTGTTTCATCCACAGAATTTGTGCACAGCAACTACCAGCAGCTATATATTCTGCTTCGGCAGTAGATAATGCAACCGAGTTCTGTTTCTTACTACACCAAGAAACTAAGGATTTTCCAAGCAAATGACATGTTCCTGATGTGCTTTTTCTATCTAACTTACAACCAGCAAAGTCAGTATCTGAATAACTCATTAACTCAAAGGATTGTCCTTTTGGGTAAAACAAACCTAAGTTAACCGTGTGTTTGAGATATTTAAAAATTCTTTTAACAGCAAGCAAATGAGATTCCTTTGGGTTAGCTTGAAATCTAGCACACATACACACACTAAACATAATATCAGGTCGACTAGCAGTAAGATAAAGTAAACTACCAATCATACCTCTGTAATTTGTTTGATCAACTGGTTTCCCAGTTTCATCTGCATCCAATTTACAGGTAGTACTCATAGGAGTTTCACTTTCCTTGATACTATTCAGACCAAAACGTTTTAAAAGATCCTTTTTATATTTACTTTGATTCAAAATAATACCATTTTCATTTTGAAATACTTGAAATCCAAGAAAGTACTTAAGCTCTCCCATTAAGCTCATTTCGAATTCATTTTGCATACTTTTTGAAAAATCAGTACATAAAGAGTGTTTAGAAGATCCAAAAATAATATCATCAACATATATTTGTACAACTAAAACATCTTTAGAAATTCTTTTAATGAAAAGAGTTGGATCAGCAATCCCTTTAGTAAAACCTTTTGAAATAAGGAAATTGCTAAGTCTATCATACCAAGCTCTTGGAGCTTGTTTTAAACCATACAAAGCTTTAGAAAGTTTAAAAACTTGATTTGGAAAATGGGGGTTAGCAAATCCAGGTGGTTGTTCTACAAAAACATCTTCAATTATAAAACCATTTAGAAATGCACTTTTTACATCCATTTGATATAACTTGAAATCCAGATGTGCAGCATATGCAAGTAAGATCCTAATGGCTTCTAGTCTGGCTACAGGTGCAAAAGTTTCCTCATAGTCTATGCCTTCTTCTTGACTATATCCTTGTGCAACTAGTCTAGCTTTGTTTCTAACTATATTTCCAGATTCATCTACTTTATTTCTAAAAACCCATTTTGTGCCTATTGTCAAAGTGTCCTTGGGTCTGTCAACTAATTCCCAGACTTTGTTTCTTTCAAACTGATTTAATTCTTCCTGCATAGCTATTACCCAGAATTCATCATTGATAGCATCATTGATATTTTTGGGTTCCAGCTTTGAAAGAAAGGCTTGATGTTCAACCTGGTTTCTTAGAGAAGCTCTAGTTTGTTTTCCTCTATCAAGATTGCCAACAACAGCTTCTAAAGGATGATTCCTTAGAATCCTCGTTGATCTAGTAAAAGTTGGACTAGAAATTTAAGGTTCATCTATAGGTTCGGGTTCAACAGAAGTAGATTCTGGAGAAAGTCCAGAACTGGATACTTTTATAACAGGTTCTTTAGATTTATCATTAAGGTCCAGAATAGATAAGTCTTCTTCAAGATTTTCAAGAGAGGTTTTAGGCTCATGTGGATCAGTTTCATCAAATTTGATGTGAACAGATTCTTCCACACATTTGGTTTTCTTATTGAATACTCTATAGGCTTTACTTGAAATAGAGCAACCCAGAAAAATTCCTTCATCACTTTTGGAAGCAAACTTATCCAGATTATCTTTAGTATTCAGAATAAATACTTTGCAACCAAAAACTTTAAAGTAATTAACCTTAGGCTTTCTATTGTTCCACAATTCATAAGGGGTTTTCTTAAGAACTGGTCTAATCAAAACTCTATTAATAACATAAAAAGCTGTATTTACAGCTTCAGCCCAAAAATAAATAGGCAGGTCATATTCATTGAGCATGGTTCTAGCAATTTCTTGAAGAGTTCGGTTTCTTCTTTCTACTACACCATTCTGTTGGGGTGTTCTAGGGGAAGAGAAGTTATGAGTATAGCCATTGTGTGAGCAATAAGATTCAAAATCTTGATTTTCAAACTCACGACCATGATCACTTCTCAGGGTCTTAATCTTGAGTCCACTAAAATTTTCTACAGACTTGGAGTATTTAACAAAGTAAGAACAAGCTTCACTTTTGTGAGCTAGAAAATATACCCAAGTATATCTAGAAAAGTCATCTACAAGAACATAAACATAGTGCTTCCCATTTAAACTAGAAACTCTTGATGGTCCAAACAAATCCATGTGAACCAATTCAAGTGGTTGAGAAGTTGAAACTTCTTTCTTTGATTTAAAAGAAACTTTGTGTTGTTTTCCCTTTTGACAGGGGTTACACACTCTATCATTTGAGAATTCTAACTTAGGTAGGTCTCTAACTAGGTTTTTCCTAGAAAGTTTTCTAAGTGAGTGAATGTTGCAATGTCCTAATCTTCTGTGCCATAGCCAAGATTCTTTATGAAAAGCATTCAAACAATTAATATTCTGCTTAGCTAAAGAATTCAGATTAACAGCATAAAAATTTTCATTTCTTAAGGCAGAAAATACCAAAACATTCTTAGAATCAAAAACTTTGCAAGAATCATTTTCAAATTTAACATGAAAACCATCATCACATAACTGAGAAATACATAATAAATTGTATTTAAGGCCATCAACAAATAAAACTTTAGAAATCAAAATTGAATCAGTGTTACCAATCTGGCCTAGGCCGATGATTTTTCCTTTTGAGTTATCACCAAAGGTGACAAAGCCTCCATCAACTTTTATTAAACTCTTGAAACAAGAGAAGTCTCCTGACATATGTCTTGAACATCCACTGTCCAAATACCACGTCTCTTTACAGGAGCTCTTTAAGCAAGTTCCCTACAAAACAGATTTAGATGGGAGATGATATTGGTACCCAGATTTTCTTGGGTCCAGACAGGTTATCCAATAACACTTTAGGTACCCATATTTGTCTAATGGGTCTCATATAATTTGTATAATTGACATGCTTTGAAAGATAAACTTTATTAGATCCATAGCTATGTATATAACTGGTTGAAACATATGAAGTTCCAAAATTACCTTCATTCTGTCCAGATTTAGAAATGAATCTAGTTTTAGCAATTTTCCTTTGTCCAGGTTGGTATCCTATACCAGTAGTATATTTAGGTGCTACTTGCTTTCCTAGCATCTGTGTTAGAGTATTCTTTCCATTGGTGAACTTCTCTAAGTCTTTTCTAAGTTGCTCATTTGACAGTTTCAGTTCTGTATTTTCTTTTAACAGTTGAGCATTTTTCTCTTTTTCAATAGTAAGTTCGGTTTTACTGTAGTGGTGAGAGCATGCTGTTTCTTTAATGACTTATATTTATCCTTAAGTTCATTACATGTCTCTTCCAGCATATCACAGTATTCAAACAGTTCAGATTTAGACATGTTATCACCTTCAGAATCATCTCCAGAATAATATGAATTTGAAGCAGGAGTTTCAGCAGTTACCTCAGAAGTGTTTGCCATAAAGCACATGTTGGCTCGATTCCTTTCAGAGTCTGAAGATTCAGCTTCACTTGTGCTGTCTTCTGAAGCACTCCAAGTAGCCTTTGTAGCTTTCTTAAACTTATTGTCCTTATATTCATATTTCTTTTTATACTTCAGCTTTGGACAGTCGGCTTTAATGTGTCCTTTTCTCTTGCACTCATAGCAGACAACATCATCTGACTTGTCATTCTTCTTCCAGTCCTTTTTCCATTTGCATTGGTGATCATACTTACTCTTATAATTTATTTTTCTGAAGAACTTCTTTTTCCTATAAAATTTCTTAAATCTTCTAGCAATGTGAGCCATCTCAGCATCACTGTCAGAATCACTTCCACTGTCTTCACAGCTTGAACTTGCAACTACAGCTTGAAGCTTTTCCTTGTCCTTATTCTTTGAGGTTGAGGATTTGAAAGCAACAGACTTTCTTGCAGGTTCATTTTCTTCCTCTTTGTTCACTTTAAGCTCTTCTTCATACATCATCAGCTTGCCAATTAGTTCCTTGACAGGTAGAGCAGCTATGTCACATGATTCTCTGATTGAGACAGATGTGCCTCTCCATCTATCAGGTAGACATCTCAAAATTCTCATAATTTGTTCCTTCGATGAGACATCCTTTCCCAGCGAAATCATTGTATTGACAATTTCGTTGAACCTGAGATACATGTCAGAAATGGGTTCGTCAGGCTTCATTTTAAAATTATCATACTTGATAGTATAGGTGTTCAATCTCATTTATTTAACATTAGTTGTTCCTTCATGAGAAATAGCTAAGGTATCCCAAATTTCAAAAGCAGTTTTACATGCAGAAATTCTATTAAACTCTTCATCTCCTAGAGCACAGTACAAGGCATTCATAGCTTTACAGTTGTTATTGTAAGCAGTCTTTGTAGGTTCATCCCAAGTAGATCTAGCAGTAGTAGGAATTTTGTATTCTGATTCAATAGTAGTCCAAATATCAAAACCTATGCTTTCTAGATGGATTTTCATTTTCAGCTTCCACTGAGCATAATTAGTTCCATTGAAGAAAGGTGGCCGGTTAGTAGCAGCACCCTCAAGTCTATTGTCCATGATGAGAAAATTTTAAAGAGATAAAAATTTAGAAATAACAGAAATTTTAAGAACTTTAAAATACAACTAAAATCACAGTTCAAAAGCAGAGTACTTTTAGAAAGTATTTTCAACCTCTGATACCAAGTGTTGGTCGGAGTGGTTTACTCAAGAGGGGGGTGAATTGAGTACCAATTAAAATTTCTATATTTAAAAGCAGTGTCTTAAAGACCCCCAAATAAAATAATAAATTAAACTGTAGTGAATTTATATTAATGTAGAGATTCTGTTAGGTTCTCAAGGGATTGATTAATTCCCAGTTAATCAACACAGGAGTGTGTGATTATCTTTTGAAACTAACTTACTAATCTACACTTAACATAAACACTTGCAAATTTAATTATCAAAGTAACTTTTAAAACAGTATTGGTTTTAAGGTGATTAGCAGCGGAATAAAACTTTGAAATAGATGGCACAACAATGTAACCAAGAGGTTCAGTCTCAAGCCGAGACTTAGTCCTCTCAAAAGTTTATATAAAAATGATCCACACCCTGGATCGGGGTTCAACAGTTTACAACTGTCCAGGTCCAAGACCTCTACCACTGTTCTTCGTGGGAAACAGTACAACAGCAACCAGCTGTCCAGGTCACACACGACCTCTACCACAGTTCTTCGTGGGAAAGAAAGAATAAAAGAGTTTTGTAAGGATTTACAGATCCTTCAGTTTGAGTACAGGAGACAGTGTATGTGTTAGATATAGCAGATAACACACACTGCTCGAAATGAATGGTAATAAATCACAGAACAAGAGATGTAGAGTTTAGAGATTGTTCTGGTGATTTCAGTATAGCTTTGGACTCCTTTGAATTTGATTAGAAGTAAGTCTGAGTCCTCTTCTTGTTTCTGTTGAGAAACAGAGTGTCGTATGCTCCAGGTTCACAGGTGGTGAGAATGTAGTCGATGAAGTTCTTCTTGTATGCACAGAACAATCCTCGAGTATGCTTGATTGTCTATGAGCTTCTCTGTGTTCCTCTTGTGCTTGTGTCGTTTTTGGTATATTGGATGCACCGCACTTTTCTGGTTCACTTCTTGTTGTTTGTATTCTTCACACGTTCGCTTCTGTTTCTGGTATGTAGTCTTCTCGTATTTATCTCCCATCAGGGGACAGAAAAGATTTCTTTTCAGCAGGTACGAGGTACGGGTTCCTGACATCCGACAACCTTTATCAGATATTTGACAAAACATTAAAATGTGTGATATGACCGTTAGATAGATTAAATATAGGAAATAAAGAAATTCAAACAGTGAGTTGAGTGATCGGTAGGTAATCAGCATCGGTAGCTTGAACATCAGTAGCTTGAACATCGGTAGCTTGAACATCGGTAGCTTGAACATCGGTAGCTTGAACATCGGTAGCTCAATGTCATTAGTTGCTTTGACTCTATTGGTGGCTCTATGCGTCGGTTGGTACATGCATCGGTAGCTCCATGCGTCGGTAGGTACATGCATCGGTAGCTCCATGCGTTGGTGGCTGTGAGTCTATCGGTAGCTTTGTCCATCGGTGACTCTTATTCCATCGGTAGCTATTTATACTTACACCGGTAGCTCTACGTTTGTATCGGTAGCTGTATTTATAAGTACATCGGTAACTCTGTGTTAAGTCTATCGGTAGCTGTCTGTCGGTAGACTAAGTCTATCGGTAGACTGGTTACCGGTAACTCTTTATCAGTAGCAATAGGCAGATTACTTATCTGTTTTATGCAGAACACATCCGATTGTGTTAGAATCAATTTATAACTTGTATGAACATGGATAAATGATGATTAACATATTCCAAAGACTTATTTCAAAAAGGTGTTATTGGTTTGATCATAGATTTAAAAGAATTAAAGTATAGATCAACAATACTTAACAATATCATAGAGAATGAAGACATAATTGGGATTTTCAACACAAATAAATACATGATTGAGATTATCAAAACAGGTGAGGTCAACAGTAACATTTAGAGGTAAGAAATGAAATGCACCGTTCATGGAGACGGTAAGCCGTACGTACGCATGAACGCTACTTTCATTTCTATTTCATATTTAATGGAATTAAATCATAATTATATAAAGGTATATTATAATTCCAGTATAATATCATATATAATATCATTTAATCCATCCTTTATACCTCCCACATATGGCATTAACGATTCAAATCACTTTGAGGGGTCGGTAATCCGCACTTCCTAAAATGAAATTATCGTGTTTACCCATAATGGAAATAATAAAGGTATGTCATAAATGATAAATACAGAAGAATAAGGAAAACATAAACATAATAGATATCATATATTAATATAGTTACATCTTAATGTCCACCATTAGAGGTGTTAAAAGAATATTGAACAATCATCGTTTCGTGAGGCTGAAATTCACCAACCACAGAAATAGTATATTCTTTAACCATTAGACGAAGGTGTGTATAAGTGTAAATCAAATACTTCTCATAAACACGTCCTAGTATATTGGAGATACTTGTGTTATTACAAAATAAAGTAATAAAAAGAGTTTAAGGGGTTGGAGAATCAAAATAAAACAAAATAACATAAGAGAAGACATTACCTTAAAATCGGGTAACTCTTTTTTGATTTGAGCCAAAGGCTTCCTTGGGAAGAATTATTCCCAAAAAGATGCTTCTAGGAGTAAGAGAGTGAAGTTGAGAGAGTATTTTGTAAGAGTTTGGCCGAGACAAATGGCTTTGAAGGTGTGAATAAGGTGGTAGAGGTGGGGGCCTTTTAAAATAGGAGAGGAGGGGCACTCATGGAAAGTCATGAAATATTACATTATTATGAAATGATTTTCGGATTTTAGAGGTCCCAAAATTATATATTTCTATTATAAGGTGATAAGGGTTCAAAATATACCCATCCAATAGTTCTTTGACAAGTGTAATTCTAAGATTTTACATTATCTTTTCATTTTATTTAAAAAGTTCATTAATGAGGCAATCGTTGCATCATCATGGTGTGATAAATAAATTTATTTATTTATTTCCTAAAAATTATAAAAAAATTTAACATGATGTAGGAAATATTATTATATTTCCAATTAATATTTATAGTCTAAAAGTTAACTTATATAACCCCTTGTAATAATTGTTTTAGTAAAACAACACATGTTTGTGACAATTTTATTTTTACTTTAAATAAAAAGTTATTAATGTCATTTTCTTACCCAAGTGGCTTCATGGGGTCCCCAAGTTGACCCATGGATTTTATTGGTCGGTCATGACTCATCCAATAAGTTTAGGACAAGTGTCAAGATATTTTCATATTTTTATAATATCATTTTTACATTAATTTCACTAATTACCTTTAATCGTGATTAATAGAACTTAAAAGTTACTATTCACCAAAAATTATTTTAATACCATTGAACCACATTTTACTTCCTAATGAAAATGATTTATGTCAGATTTTGGAAATTAAAATCACAGAGGTGGTAAAATTTTATTTAAATGAAAAATCAGTTTTTTAACTACCACTTATTGGTTTCACTATTCATCAAAAATCGAAGTTTTTCAGAAAAATACCAAAAATTAACCCTAAGATATATTTGATATTCCTAATTCAAAAATTATGTCTATTTTACAAAATTAAAACCATATAAGTTGAATTAATTAATTTAATAATTAATTCCCGCTGTCACAACAAATAGCGTGTTTTTATGAAACAATATATATGAAAAGATTGACAATTGTTTATGTCCAATTTCAAAGTGAAATTAATTCTAAGGACCGCCATTGGATAAAATGGTAAAAATATATTATAATTATACTTTAAAACCACTCAATTGTATAATTTATCACTATAAAATATTTTTATTAAAAAAGTTATTTTTAAGTATTTTTCACTATTCATCAAAAATTGGAAGTTCTTAGAAAAATACCAAAAATTCAACATAGGCTAATTTCGATATTCCGAATCCAAAAATGAAGTCCATTTTGAAATATAAAATTTATATAATTTCAAAAGGTGGGAATTACTATTCATAACTGCTACTTTTATTGGTCACGGTGTGTTAGAACTCGAGGTTGCGTACAACACACACTGCTCTATTATTCAAAGAGGAGTGTACCATGGAAGCTTGGGGTGTTACATTCTCCCCTCCTTCAATAAATTGCATCCTCGCAATTTAAAATTTTTCTTTGAAAATAAAATGTTGAAAATAGAAAATACCTTTGTGGAAAACCCACATCAGAAATAAGGTTAATAAACATATATCTTTAAAGGAAAGAAAGAGATGTACAAAGGTCACCCGAGATAGCCCATACTAGGATTCTATGAAAATATGGATATGGAGGAAAAACCAACCATCAAGGTCTGATGGAGAGTTGTAGAAAACCGGATTAGGAGAAAGTTAATGACAAGAAAATCACAAACTTGTGATTGGTTAAACAGTCATTGAATCCTCAGTTGGAAAAGTTAACCGACAACGTTTTTGTTTTAAGTTACCTTTCATAAAGATGAGAAATTTATTTAGGAGATTTACTAAGAATGTAAGGAAATATACTTACTTTTCATGTAGAATTTCATTCGTTAATAAATTTTTACCACAAACCCATCTTTCACTCCAAAAGGTAATAGAACTCAAAAATATTCTATTTATCGTAATTGGATAAGGTTCCAAATATTAACACATACCATTTAGATTAGGAAAACTTTTTTGTAATAACCAGGTACTTCCTATAGGTTAGTGGTAGGTAATAAAGGCATGTCGCACTATGGTTGTGGGTTCGATTCCTACAGCTTTGTCTGACGCGATGGGTTATCCCCCAACCTACAGGTTGTCCTTTTCCTAAAACTATAGTATTATAATATTCCAAAAATAATCTTCATAAATGTTTTAACCATAAATATTACTATCCAAAGTTCAACTTAATCCATTCCAACCTTTAGAGTTATCCAAAATACCTCTGTCCAGAATTTCTCTAAAAGGTCTCTAAATTCCAAAATCAATTCATCAGATTCCCCAAACAAAGTAAAGTTTCTCTTATTGTCATATACTAAAAATATGATTACCTACATCATATTAAAACCTTAATGAAAACAACAAGTACTGCAGTACAATCCTTATATATATCACATTATGCTTATAACCAGAATATAATCCTTGTTTCCAAAATCACCAATACATTAATTATTCCACTTCAACTGTAGTAACAGCATAAGATTGTCCTTGATCCCTTGGCCTTTTTTGAGGTAAGATTCCCTGACGATTAGGAAATTGATTTGAATAATTCCCCATTTCCCTACAATTGTAGAATTCAACATTGATAGCCTCTTTCTTTCCCTTGCAATCACGAGCCTGGTGACCTTTTTCTCCACATATATAACAAACTCCCATTCCTTTTAGGCAAGTACCAGGGTGATTCTTCCCACAATTATCACATAATGGAAAATCCTTCTTTCCCTTTTTCCCTTTATTTTTCTCTTGTTCCACCGTTCTCTTCTTCTCTTGCTTTACTTTGTTGTCATAAGACTTAGAGAATTCCTTTTCTATCATGATAGCACTCGAGACTATATCTTCGTATGTTGAGAAAGATTGTGATACTAAATCTCGACGAAGAAATGGTTCTAACCCATCAAAGAAACGATCAATATTACTTCTTGGGTTACGTATATAATCTTCAGCATGTCTTTCTAACCTTGTAAAGTTGGCCTCATACTTTACGAAATTCTCATTCTCCTTCTGCCTCAAACTCAGAAATTGCCTTTCCATATCTACTCGATGGTCATGTGGAAAGTATTTTTCTAAGAAAATTTCCTTAAAATCCCTCCATTCCATAATTGATACTTCTTCATCTTCCTTTGTGTTTTTAATCAGTGACCACCATTGATTGGCATCTCCAATGAGGCGGTAAACTGCCATGATAACCTTCTCCCTTTCGCTACTCCCCAAGGCGTGGAATATTTTCTCTAAGGAGTTTATCCATTGCTCAGCTACTAATGGATTTGTACCCCCATTAAATGTTGGTGGTTGTTGACTCATGAAGTGGTCTAACATTGATCCTCCACATTTCGGATCAGGGTGCTCCATACGAGTAAGTTGTTATTCATAACCTGAGTGAGTTGTCCCAGTATGGTGATAAGCTGATCAGCACCAGTCGTATCACCAGCTTCACTATAATTATCTTGAGCATGAGGGAAATCCCTACATGGAGTGCGTGCATTGATATGGTTTCCATTCCTTCCACTAGGTGCCATTTCTAAACAATGGCATAAACTAGATTAGTTTATGAATCAAAATACATAATTACAAACTTGAAAAACACTTAACATAAATTGAACTATTTATGGATATAATCCATAATCACAAAAATGTTTTATTTGAGTAAGTATATACTCATAAACCTTTATAGTGGTTTGTAAAGAAAATGAGAATTATCCTAAGCATATCCCCCGAGAGTGTCGTAACCAAGAGTGCAGCAAGGCCCATTGTCGTGCACCAGTTTCCGTTCGATTCTAGATCAAAGCGGTGTTTTTGGGTTTTACCCCTAGGTATATCTGTTCCAGAGCCGCCTCTACCTGCTCGTATCCAGACAGGGATGTATTTCTCGGAAAACTCACAAAAATCTCTATAATACCAAAATTCTAGGAAGTTATTTATACTAATCCTCAAAGTCTATCTTATGGCTATGTGCTCTAATCAGAGTTTATCTAAATATAGCTTCCAAGGTTAGTACTAAACTTCCTCTGATACCAACTGTAATGCCTCGACCCCAGTTACCGAGATTCGGTTCATTATTATGTAACATTTTCATGATCATAAAGATCAAGTCTCGAAAGACTAATTAGTTTAGTAGCCTTGAAACACTAGATACATTCATAAGTTTTACATTACATCATAAAGTAATACAAAACTAAAACAACATCTTGTCTTCATATCCCCTCATATTATCCCTTCAGGTCATTCATAAAATAATTCTTCACATCCTAGAAAAATTAAAACAATGAAAGGGGTGAGCTCAGATTCTCAGTAAGGATAACAATATAGCGGAAGCTTTCATAAATAAACAAAAACATTTAAGGCAATGTATAACTAAAACAAAAGAATTTTAAACTTGAACTTTAGCATAATATGGAAAAAGTTAAATGAGATAATTCCATTTACTTACACACATGGATATTCTACTAGTATAATAATCACATGTAATATCAATAACCACTTTCATAATGATGGAATGCATAATGCCAGACTATCATAACCACGTAGCCAAGGCCTCGTGCCAAAACTACAAATAATATTTTTTCAAGGCCTCATTCCAAGACACTAGTTTGTCTCAGGAGACCTGCCTATGCATCGAGGAGCTATAGAAGGTTCCACCCATCACTTGTTAAGTCCAATGCATTCCTCATATGAACAGGTTTAAACATATCATAAACCATAACATAATCGTATCACATAAAACATGCATAAAAAACATAACATTTCCACATTTCAATCACAATATATCAATACAACACATTGATATAAAAAAACACTTTCAAAACAATTTTCAATACCAAAATAAAATAAAAGTAAAAAATGGTATTTATTTTTCATTTTTTTTAAAGTTATGGCTTGTAGAGGAAGCTGAAACTCAAATAATGGTCACGGCAGCGGAGAAGTTGTTGTCACGGCATACATACGACAAAAAAACATACCTTTTTGTCGTTTAGTAAAATGGTTCGTATAAAAATATTACTTTTGAAAAAAAAGTAAAAGTCAAAGGGGTTTATACACCATATAAATTAAAGTTGTGTATAAAAAAAATATGCCTCAATGAAAGGAGATTGAGACAAAGTCCCTTACAAATATCATTTTGTAAATAAAATTGATCTATTATGTGTATTCACTATAATTACACATAAAGAAAGTAAAAATACAACATAGGACATAATAATATCATAACACAATTTGAAAGTAGGATATTAACCCAAAGAATGGAAATTGGGTTAAGAAGTTCCCTTACCTCGTGCCAAGATACAAGTTTGTCTCATGAGACATGTCGATGCATCGAGGAGCTATAGCGGGCTCCACCTGTCACTTATTAATTCCAATGCAGTCCTCATATGAATAGGTTTAAACATATCATAAACCATAACATAATCGTATCACATAAAACATGCATAAAGGAAACATAAAATTTCGACATTTCAATCACAAGATATCAATACAACACATTGATATAAAAAAACAGTTTCAAACCCATTTTCAATACCAAAATAAAAGAAAAGTAAAACATGGTATTTATTTTTCATTTTTTTTAAAAAAAGTTATGGCTTGTAGAGGAAGTCGAAACTCAAATAATGGTCACGGCGGCGGAGAAGTCATTATCACCGCATATGTACGAAAAAAAACAATACCTTTTGTCGTTTAGTAAAACTCTTCGTATAAAAATATTCCTTTTGAAAAAAAGTCAAATTCAAAGGGGTTTATACACCGTATAAAGGAAAGTTTTGTATAAAACAAAAAATATGCCTCAATGAAGGGAGATTGAGACGAAGTCCCTTAAAAATATCATTTTGTAAATAAAAGTTATCTATTATGTGTATTAACAATAAGTACACATAAAGAAAGTACAAATACAAGATAGGACATAATAATATCATGACACAATTTGAAATTAGGATATTAACCCAAAGAATGGAAATTGGGTTAAGAAGTTCCCTTACCTCGTGTCCGACTTGACTCGACCGTTCTTTAACCTCCTGAATAATAAACTAGAGTTAATTTATAATTTCTTAAGAACATTTTTCAAGTTTATTATTCCTTTTATATCACTTATTACCATGTTATGAACATTATGTAATTATTTATGTTAATAATGGTCATTTTGTCGATCTTTGGTACTTGAGTCAAAAATAAACTTCTTATAATTACATGTTTTTCATGTGGTAAAATAACCATTATATCTAGAATTATATTCATGATGTAGATATCATATATATCATATATATCCATTATATACATTCATTCATAATATTACATAACATTTAGAGATAAGAAATGAAATACACCGTTCATGGAGACGGTAAGCCATACGTACGCATGAACGCTACTTTCATTTATATTTCATATTTAATGGAATGAAATCATAATGATATAAAGTTATATTATAATTCCAGTATAATATCATATATAATATCATTTACTCCATCCTTTGTACATCCCACATATGGCATTAACGATTCAAATCACTTTGAGGGGGCGGTAGTCTGCACTTCCTAAAATGAAATTATCGCGTTTACCCATAATGGAAATCATAAAGGTATGCCATAAATGAGAAATACTGAAGCATAAGGAAAACTCAAACATAATATATATCATATATAAATATAGTTACATCTTAATGGCCACCATGAGAGGTGTTAAAAGAATATTGAACAATCATCATTTCGTGAGGTAGAAATTCGCCAACCACAGAAACAGTATGTTCTTTAACCATTAGATGAAGGTGAGTGTAAGTGTAAATCAAATCCTTCTCATAACAACATACTAGTATATTGAAGATACTATTTTTGTTACAAAAGAAAGGAATAAAAAGAGTTTAAGGGGTTGGGGAAGCAAAATAAAACAAAATAACATAAGAGAAGACATTACCTTAAAATCGGGTAACTCTTTTTTGATTTGAGCCAAAGCCTTCCTTGGGAAGAATTCTGCCCAAAGTGAGGCTTCTAGGAGTAAGAGAGGGAAGTTGAGAGAGTATTTGGGCAGATTTTGGCTGAGACAAATGGCTTTGATGGTGTGAATAAGGTGGTAGAGGTGGGGGCCTTTTATAAGAGGAGAGGAGGGGTACTCTTGGAAAGTCATGCAATATTACATTATTATGAAATGATTTTCAGATTTTAGAGGTCCAAAAATTATATATTTATAGGATAAGGTGATAAGGGTTCAAACTATACCCATCCAATAGGTCTTTGACAAGTTTAAGTCTTAGATTTTACATTATATTTTCATTTTATTTAAAAATTTCATCAATGAGGTGATCGTTGCATCATCATGGTGTGATGAATAAATTTATTTATTTAATTCCTAAAAATTATAAAAAAAATTACCGTGATGTAGGAAATATTTTTATCTTTCCAATGAATATTTATAGTCGAAAAGGTAACTTATATAACCCCATGTAATAATTTTTTTAGTAAAACAACACATGTTTGTGATAATTTTATTTTTACTTTAAATAAAAAGTTATTAATGTCATTTTCTTACCCAAGTGGATCCATGGGGTCCCCAATTTGACCCATGGATTTTCTTGGTCGGTCATGACTCATCCAATAAGTGTAGGACAAGTGTTAAGATAGTTTCATATTTTTATAATATCATTTTTACCTTAAATTTCACTAATTACCTTTAATCGCGATTAATAGAACTTAAAAGTTATTATTCACCAAAAGTTATTTTAATCCCATTGAACCACATTTTACTTCCTAATGACAATTATGTATGTCAGATTTTGGAAATTCAAATCACAAAGGTGATAAATTTTCTTTTAAACGAAAAATCAGTTTTTTAACTACCACTTAGTGGTTTCACTATTCATCGAAAATCGAAGTTTTTCAAAACAATACCAAAAATTAACCCTCAGCTATATTTGATATTCCTAATTCAAAAATAATTTCTATTTTAAAAAATTCAAACCACATAAGTTGAATTAATTAATTTAATAATTAATTCCCGCTGTCACAACAAATAGCGTGTTTTATGAAACAATATATATCAAAAGATTGGCAATTGTTTGTGTCCAATTTCATAGTGAAATTAATTCTAAGGACCACCATTGGATAAAATGGTAAAAATATATTCTAATTATACTTTAAAACCGCTCAATTCTATAATTTATCACTATAAAATATTTTTATTAAAAAAGTTGTTTTTAAGTATTTTTCACTATTCATCAAAAATTGGAGGTTCTCAGAAAAATACCAAAAATTCAACATAGGCTAATTTCGATATTCTGAATCCAAAAATGAAGTCCATTTTGAAATATAAAATTTATATAATTTCAAAAAGTGGGTATTACTATTCATAACTTCTACTTTTATTGGTCGTGGTGTGTTAGAACTTGAGGTTGCGTACAACACACACTGCTCTATTATTCAAAGAGGAGTGTACCATGGAAGCTTGGGGTGTTACATCTACTTTTCATAAATCTATGTTTTTAAAGTATTTCACGATGTAGAGGCATCAGATCATCATCAAAAAAATCACATTGTAGAAAGTGGTATAAACCTATTTATGGACACATCCAACCTAGTTCACAAGATACTTTCATTCCTACCACATGAATTCAAGTTTCCTCATATGTTGAACTCCTCATTTTAATGTCACCTTTAGAATGAATTTCCTTGAGCACCTTACATTGTGTGCGCAAGTATAATCCATCATGAAAACCCTTCTTTTACTCAATTACAATCTTGTGTGAAATTTTTTCCTTTTCTATGTTTTTATGTGAGACGATCATAACTGCACTTGCATGCATGTTTATGAAAAACCTTTTCCATTTGGAGTAACTTTTTTCCATTACATGGAAATCCATCATTTTACAAAACAATCTTTCTCCATTCTCTAAATTTTGGACCCCAAATTTCAGTGAACATAGTGAAACAACGCCATCATCAAAACTGAACCCACTTACACTATATAAACACATTTACTAAAAACTCTATGATCAATCCAGTGTGGATTGGATGAAAACACAAAAAAAATCATTCTGAGCTGTAAAAAACCTTGGATCCAACAATTCCATCATTCTTTTCATCACCATTTCCACATTATTCTTCCCATGACTCTTAGTTTTCCTTTTCTTATCATGATTTACCTTTAATATATATATCATAGACACCTATTTTTCAGTATTAATAGTGCTTGAGACTATACCCTCATATGATGTTGATCTCTAAGATACCAACAACCTTCAAAATCTCAATATTAACCCATCAAATAAATGACCAGTCTTGTTTTCTGGTCTACTTATAGATTCTAAAGCATGTATAGCTAACCTTGTAAATTTAACCTCATACTCATCAATTTTTTCATCCTCCTTTTGTTTGAGATTGAAAAAATTCATTTCCATTTATTTTATTTTCTCAAGAGGAAGTTATTTTTCATAAAATATCTCTTTAAAAGTTCCCCATTCTATGAATTTATCCCATCTTCCTTTTTAGTTTTTTTAATTGGCGATCAACATTAGTCTAAATCTCGTTTAGATGATTGATCACCATAATGAATTTTTCCTTTTCCCTATATCCCAATGAGATAAATATATTCCCTAGAAACATAATATATTTTTAGCTACCAATAGATTAATAGATCAACTAAATTATGGAGATTTTTTTTGTTTGGAGTGATCTAATATAGTTATACTAAAATGTGGAAAAATACTCTATATGGGTGATATTATTTATCATAACCTAGGTGAAATTCCCTAATATGGTTATGATATGATATGCCTCAACTCATACTTCATTGACTTGTTTAGGGGAAATATCACTCCATTTACTATTAGTATTGATAAATTTCACATTCATCTTATTATTCATTATATTTATATAATGGAATACAGGTAATTATCTTAGGGTAATGAATTTTAAAATATAATTCCTAGTATATTTTATTGAGTTTTACATATAAATTATGAGGCTTTTTCCTGGTACTTGTTTTATCTAACTAGATTCTTCTTAATCTAGTGCTCAAGCTTCCTACTAAACATTCTTTGATACCAATTGTGACAACCCAAACTCCAAAAAAACCAAGATAAAGTAGTTATATTACATTATTGGTATGTAATACAGGAGTACATGTAGGATCCATCATTTTAGTATTCTAGGGTGAATAGATACATACAAACAATACATTTGAAAACATAAGATAAAACATGAAAACAATGAGAGGACATTTTTATATCTTCCCACATATCCTTTAAAATTACACATAGTTATCCTATAACTTTTCTAAAGAAAGGAAAAAATATGGGTGAGCTCATTTGATTAGTAAGGAGTAACATAGAATAGACGGTATCATAACATAAACATGGAATAAGTGATATAGAAAAATTAACTAAACAATAAGAATAAATAATAAACTAATACCAGGGGAATTCTATATACATGAATATAAAAGAAAATATGGATTAAAATTATCATGAAAGACATACTGATGGATATAATAAATTTGGAATTCAAAATATTTTTTCATTTCCTTGTACCAAGACACTATGCCATTATGGGGAGATGTATAAACCAAAACCTAAGCTATTTTGTATCATGAGACCTATCAATGCATCGAGGGGATATGTAATTATGGGCCCCAACTATAACCTGATAAATTCCAATGCATTCACCACAAGATTCAACAAGACCTTACATACCATTCCCTATGGACCCTCTAGAAAATATAAAATCATGGATATCTATATAATGATAAATATAGGAAAAAAATTACCTATTAAATAGAATAATGTAGATGTATAGGTGAACATCCCTTAATTGGAATAGAATCTATGGGATTACCAATAATGTAGTAGGAATTAACATTATCAAAGAAATTTAGGGGTGATTAAATTTTAATGTGTTGGGTTATCCATGGAAGATATTAATTGTGTTTAGTAGTTTTCATTGGTATGAGACATAGGAAATGGTTTCAAAAATACTTCACCATGGTTCATTAAGAGAATGTGAAATTTCAAAATGATATCACCCATGAGTGTCTTGCAAGGTTTTTACTGTTAGGAGCAATCATCGTGCATCTAGGTGATTATTGATTCAATTATCAACTAACCATTTTCGGTGTGATTACCCCTAGGAGCATCTATTCCACAACCACATCTACTTTCAAGAATTCATAAGGGGTTGTATTTTCAATGAAATTACACACACTTTTAGTAATTGTTCATGAATTAATGGATCGTTACTAGTTTTATTTGGGAGTCATAGGTATTTGGATGAGGATCATGGTGAGTTTGATATTTTTTCGAGTTGCAGTTCTACTATAGTACATGGAAAATGATGTGAAAATATGTTCATGATGTGAGATAAAATTAGTATCTTATAGGCCGGAGATCTAGAACTTGAATCTCATAAGATAATTTGCTACATAATAAAAGTACGATGTGAAGAACTTTTTTATGACATGAACCCAAGTTACAAAAATTAGAAAATGTTAATTTGGTTTGAGGTTTTATAATTTCAGAAACTAAATTTGTTTCACTGAATGAATTGAAATGCCTCATGAGAATTCATGATGTGAATAGGCGTTACATACTGGGAAAGTAATGAATTCCATATTTCTTGTAAATTACATAGATCATTTGTTTTACCCTATTTCACTCTTATTCCACTCATTTTTTTGTTATCCCTAAAGGATATCACCCATGAGTGTCTAGAAAGGTTTTTATTGTTAGTCCCAATCATCATGAATCTCGATGACGATTGAGTCAATTCTCAACTAACCCTTTTCAGTGTGATTACCCCTAGGAGAATCTATTCCACAACCACATCTACTTTCAAGAATACCAAAGGGGTTGTATTTTCTATGAAATTACACACACTTTTAGTAATTTTTCATGAATTAATGGACTGTAACTAGTTTTATTTGGGATTCAGAGGTATTTGGAGGAGGATCAGGGTGAGTCTGATATTTTTCAAGTTGCAATTCTACTATAGTACGTGGAAAATTATGTGAACATATTTTCATGATGTGAGATGAAATTAGAATCTTATAGGACGAAGATCCACAACTTGAAGCTCAAAAGATAATTTGGTACATAATAAAAGAACGATGTGAAGAAATTTTTTATGACATGAACCCAAGTTAAAAAAATTATAAAATGTTCATTGGGTCTGAGGTTTGAGAATTTCACAACCTAAATTTGTTTCACTGAATGAATTGAAAGGCCTCATGAGAATTCATGATGTGAATAGCTGTTACACACTAGGAAAGTAATGAATTCCATATTTCTTATAAATTATATAGACCATTGGTTTTACCCTATTTCACTCTTATTCCACTCAGTTTTGGGCTATCCCTAGATGATTTTAGGGATCCTTTACCCCCCCCCCTCCTTCTTCTCTGATCCTTAGCTTTCAGAGGTTGGTTATTGGAAATCTAAGGAGGCTTCCATTCATTTTACTTTATTTCGTTTCATTATTATTTTAGGTATTTGATACATTGTTGTTTCTCTAGTATAGGGAGAATTTTGAATGTGTTTTTTATTATATCTTGATGTGATCAAGGTTGATCTAGGGTTTCTTTGTGCAGTTGTTGTCATCCAAATGTTTCTCATTCTCCCTATTGTGTGATATGACCCCAAAACCTTATTTGTGGTAGGGGATTCTCATTATCTCCCTATTTATGTCCATTATTGGGGATTATATGCTCTTTAATTCCATTATGTCGATAGTTAGGTTCATCTTAATAATGATAATGAACTAGTCAAATCTGGAATTGATGGGAATGGGAAGAAATCGCATGTTTTACTTCAAGATGTTATTACTATTGTAATTATATATATATATATATATATATATATTCTACCTTTGTTGAAAATCACAGATATTGGGAGCCTTCCTTATGATAAAGTTGATATGTATATGAGACCCTTATAATGTTGATTGTTTGATCACAGCCTAATGAAATGGAATGGAACTTATATATGGATAATGAAATTTGTGTATATGGAAATCTGAAATTTTTCTGATAATGCCCAAGTTAAATAATTAAGTAAAGTAATATAAGTCATTAAACCTATATTATGGAGGATTATATATAATACTATGTGTGGTTGTACTTGTTTTGTTTTCTTTTGTGATATGGTTTGTTGTATAGTGGTAGTAGTGACCAACTTGGGAGTGGAAAGTACTGGGTAGTGATGTGATGGATGGTTGGAATGGGATGTAGTATGGAATGTTGTACAATGGTGGCGATGTGTGGACTTCATGGTATATGGTGGTGGTCATGGGTAGTGGTTGTTTCATGATGTGGTTTTGTAAAATAGTGGTTTTGATGTGTAGAGTTTGTGATGTGTGGTTTTGTGGGGAGATGGCTTGGATGATGTGGTTCCATTGAAATAATTGAAGTGATATGGACAAGCTATTGTGTGGTGTGGTTGTGTTAGTTGATCAGTTCTCCATATAGTAAATTATAACGCTCGAAATGAAATATCATGGATTGGTAAATGAATAATAACAGGCTAGAACTGATATGTGGTAATTTGATTAATTGAGTTTAATTATAAATTAATAAGTTACATAAATTTGAATAAAATAACTTAGTAAATGGTAGTTTGTGGAAACTCATTAAATATATTTAAAATAGTGGAAACTTTAATAGAAAGTAGAATTATGTGGCTATGTGTGTTGTGATTCATCAAATGGTGGCATCAGTCATGATAGATGTTATATGGTAAAGTGTTGGTGTTGTGGTGAATACTAGTGTAGTTAATGTGATCCAATAGATTAGGTATTGTGTGTTGTCTATCTATCATGTATGTTACGTTATATTAGTATGTTCCTCACCTAAGTTAGGTACCAATACCAATACCCGACGGTTTTGGGTTCTAGTTGTTTTCCCCAATATCTTGGATTGTGGTGATATGGATGGATAGATACCCCTTTTACCTAGTCTTCCTTCAGTAGTGATGATATAGGTAAGTGTTTTAGATTACCCAGTGATGATATATACAGGTTTTGGTGACTACTGAGTGAGGATAATGGTGTAATATGTGGTTGGGGTCATTTATGGTTGGAGGAGGGCATGAGGTTGATGTCATTCATGTTCATGACACCCAGCTACCCCTGTTATGTGATAATGATATGACGGGATGTGGTTGTTACATGATGAGTTTGTGATGTGATGATGAATTATACTAGAACTAGATACAAGACCTTTTGAGGGTGGGATTTTTAGGGATGTATCCCAATCCCCAATAGATATGGATAGATATATGATATGATATGTTTGGAAGGGGTGGGAGTTTATGATGTTTTATGTTGCAGTGTCAAAGTAGAAAATATGTGGAGAAGCAGTTATAGGGAAACGTTTCTTTTATTATTGATACTATATTACTATATTGGGTGCATGATATGGTGTGTGAGCCATGGTGAGGTTGATATTGGTCATTTGACCTCTTTAGGTGCTTTTTTGTTCATCTATTTATTCATTGGTGCATTAGTATTCTATTTTCACCTCTTCAATAGAGACCATGCACTACTAAAAATTAAGTCTATAGCGACTGCCATTGGCGGTCGCTATAGGCCTCTAGAGACCGCCCAGTGACCGCCATTGGGGGTCGCTTTAACCTCGTCGCAATAGGCCAACAGCGACCGCCAATGGAGGTCTCTATAGGTGGCCGAAATTCTAGCCTACAGCAACTGCCTGGCGGTCGTTGTGCTACTGATGGGTCAACATTAGCGACCTCCATTGGCAGTCGCTAATCTGTGTACCAGGAAGCCTATAGGGACCGCCTATGGCGGTCTCTAGTCAGGGGAAATTATTTTAAAAAAATCATGGTGAAAAATCAGAGATAAAACAAGGTAAAAATCATAAAAATTTCAAAACAATTTCAAACAGCATAAAAATCAAGATCGTCATAAACAATAAATGATAAACGTGCTTCAACGATCTGAAAAGGTCCATCCATTTCAATCTTCTGCTTCAATAAACCTACACTAAGACAAAAAAACAAATAAACAAAACAAATGTAAATTAGAAATATTTATTCAGTTATTATATACATATAATAAAATTAAATCTGACATAAAATCATGGTGCAATAATAATTTAAAACCCCCAATTTAACAAATGCTATCATTTCAGGATTTTTTTTCTTATTTGGTTTAGTTTGTGAAATTGTTTTGTTGTCTAAAAAGCAATGTTCTCTGCACCCAACACACGTCCGATGGGAATTCAGTCTCCTCTTACACGCCATGAATAATATTCCTATTGTTTTCGTGTGGTTTCAGGTCATTCAGAGTATGTTTTCTCTAAATTCAACCGTCTCACGCTGTTTTGGTGTTGCATGACTCCGGAAACGCGTTTCCGGTCACTACGGTCAAAGGACACCTCCAATTGATGTTCCATCTACTTGAAAATTTCACAATTCATACCACAGCTGTTGTCGTCTGATTTCATGACATTCCGATATTGTTCGGGTGGTTTTGACCCCCCAACGCGCCCTTTTAGCGCACGCCGAACTGCTGAAAATGATACAATCGGTCGTATCGTGCCCAAAGCACATTCGATGGGCATGTCGTCTCCTCATACATGTCACGAATAATATTCCTATTTTTTTCATGTGGTTTCAGGTCATTCGGATCACGTTTTCTCCGAATTCGACCGTCTCACGCCATTTTGGTGTTTTATGACTCCGGAAATGAATTTCCAGTCACTGCAGTCAAAAAACACCTCTGATTGACGTGTCATTTGCCCGACCATTTCACAATTCACACAGAGGCTATTGTCGTATGATTTCATGGAATTATGAGGTCGTTAGGGTGGTTTTGACCCCCCTAACGCGGCCTTTTAGCGCTCGTCGAACTGCAGAAAACAACACAATCAGCCGTACCACATGAACCGCATGTCCGATGTGCGCTCTGTTTTCTACTACACATCACTAATAATATTCCTATTGTTTTGGTGTGGTTTCAGGTCATTCGGATCATGTTTTCTCTGAATTCGACCATCTCACGCCGTTTTGGTGTTTTATGACTCCGAAAACGCATTTCTAGTCACCGCAGTCAAATGACACCTTCGATTGACGTTCCGTCTACCCAAACATTTCACAATTCACACCACAGCTATTGTAGTATAATTTCGTGGAATTCTGAGGTCGTTTGGGTGGTTTTGACCCCCCCCCCCCCCCCCAACGCACCCTTTTAGCGCGCACCGAACTACTGAAAATGTCACAATCAGTCGTACCACCCCACCACACATCCGATGGGCGTGTCGTCTCCTCCTACACATCACAAATAAAATTTCTATTGTTTTTGTGTGGTTTCAAGTCATTCGGAGCACTTTTTCTCTGAATTCGACCGTCTCACGCCGTTTTGGTGATTTATGACTCCGGAAACACGTTTTCAGTCACCGTGGTCAAACGAAACTTCTGATTGACATGACGTCTACCCGACCATTTCACAATTCACAAAACAGCTATTTTCGTATGATTTCATGGAATTCCTAGGTTGTTCTGGTGGTTTTGACCCCCCAATGTGCCCTTTTAGTGCGTGTCGAACTGCAGAAAATGACACAATCGGTCGTACCGTGCACACCGCATGTCTGATGGGTGTGTCATCTCCTCCTACAAGTCCCGAATAATATTCCTATTTTTTTCATGTGGTTTCAGGTCATTCGGAGCACGTTTTCTCCGAATTCGACTACCCCACACTATTTTGGTGTTTTATGACTCCGGAAACATATTTCCGGTCACCGTGGTCAAACGACACCTCCGATTTATGTTCTGTCTACCAGACCACTTCAAAATTTACACCACGGCTGTTGTCGTATTATTTCATGGCATTCTGAGGTTGTTCGTGTGGTTTTGACCCCCCAATGCGTCCTTTTAGCGCGCACTGAACTGCTGAAAACGACACAATCGGTCGTACCGCGTGCACCACACGTCCTATTGGTGTTTCGTCTCCTCCTACACATCACAAATAATATTTCTATTGTTTTCTTGTGGTTTCAGGTCATTCGGAGCTCGTTTTCTCTGAATTCGACCTTCTCAAGCCGTTTTGGTGTTTTCTGACTCCAGAAACGTGTTTCTGATCACCACGGTCAAACGAAACCTCCTATTGACATGCCTTCTGCCCAAACATTTTTCAATTTACACCACGGCTATTGTCGTATGATTTCATGGAATTCCGAGGTCGTTCGGGTGGTTTTGACCCCCCAACGTGCCCTTTTAACGCGCGTCGAACTGCTGAAAACGACACAATTGGTCGTAGCGCGCGCACCGCACATCCGATGGGCATTTTGTCTCCTCCTACACATCAAGAATAATATTACTGTTATTTTCATGTGGTTTCAGGTCATTAGGAGAATTTTTGTTCCAAATTCGACAGTCTCACGCCGTTTTGATGTTTTATGACTCCGGAAACGCGTTTCCGGCCACTGCGGTCAAACGACACCTCCGATTGACATGTCGTCTGCCCGAACATTTTACAATTCACACAACGGCAATTTTCGGATGATTTCATGGCATTCCCAGGTCATTCGAGTGGTTTTGACCCCCCCCCCCCCCAACGCACCCTTTTAGGGCGCGTCGAACAGCTGAAAACGACACAATAAGTCGTACCGTGCGCACCGCACATCAGATGGGTGTGTTGTCTCCTCCTACACATCATGAATAATGTTCCTATTTTTTCGTGTGGTTTCAGGTCATTCTAAGCATGTTTTCTCCGAATTTGACTGTCTCATGCCGTTTTGGAGTTTTATGACTCCGGAAACGCGTTTCCGGTCACCGCTGTCAAACGAAACCTCTGATTGACATGACGTCTACCCGACCATTTCAAAATTCACACCACATCTGTTTTAGTATGATTTCATGGCATTTAGAGGTTGTTCGTGTGGTTTTGACCCCCCAACGCGCCCTTTTAGCGCGCACCGAACTACTGAAAACGACACAATCGGTTGTACCGCGCGCACCGCTCGTCTGATGGGTGTGTCATCATCTCCTACATGTCACGAATAATATTCTTATTGTTTTCGTGTGGTTTCAGGTCATTCGGAGCACGTTTTCTTCGAATTCAACCGTCTCACGCCGTTTTGGTGTTTTATGACTCCGGAAACGCGTTTTTGGTCACTACGGTCAAACGACACCTCAGATTGACGTGTCGTCTGCCCTTCCATTTCACAATTCACACAACGGTTGTTTTTGTATGATTTCATGGCATTTCGAGGTCATTCGGGTTGTTTGGATCCCCCAACGCGCCTTTTTAGCGCACGTCGAACTACTGAAAACGACACAATCGATCGTACCACGCGCACCGCATGTTGGATGGGAGTGTCGTCTCCTTCTACATGTCACGAATAATATTCCTATTGTTTTCGTGTGGTTTCAGGTCATTCGGAGCATTTTTTCTCTGAATTTGGCCGTCTCACGTCGTTTTGGTGTTTTATGACTCCGGAAACGTGTTTCCAGAGTGCGGGGGGGGGGGGGGTTGTCTGGGGTGCGGGGAGGGCTGTCTAGGGTGCGGGGGGCTATCTAGGGTGCGGGGGGCTGTCTGGGGGGCGAGGGGGTTGTTCGGGGTGTGGGGGTTGTCCGGGGTCTAGGGGGGATGTCCCGAGTGTGGGGGTTGTCCGGGGTGCGGGGAGGGTTTTCCGGGGTTCGAGGGGGCTGTCCGGGGTGCGGGGAGGGCTGTCTGGGGTGTGGGGGGATATTCGGGGTGCGGGGAGGGGATGTTCGAGGTGCGGGGGCCTGTCCGAGGTGCGGGGGGCTTTCCGGGGTGCGGGGGGGGATGTCTGGGGTACTGGGGGGCTGTCCAGGGTGCAAGGAGGGTTGTCCGGGGTGTGGGGGGTGCTTTCCGGGGGACGGGGGGGCTGTCCGGGGGGGCTGTCCAGGGTGCGGGGGGGGGGGGGGGGGGGGGGGGGGCTGTTCGGGGTGCAGGGAGGGGATGTCCGGGGTGCGGGTGGAATGTTGAGGTGCAGGGGGATGTCCGGGGTGCGGGGGGATCTCCAGGGTGCGGTGGGGCTATCCGGGGTGCTGGGGGGTTATCCGGGGTGCGGGGAGGGGCTGTCCGGGGTGCGGGGAGGGGTTGTCCGGGGTGCGGGGAGGGCTGTCCGGGGTGCGGGGAGGGCTTTCTGGGGTGCGGGGGGGGGGATGTCCTGGGTGCGAGGAGCCTATCCAGGGTGCGAGGGGCTATCCGGAGTGCGGGGAGGGTACGTTCGGGGTGCGGGGGGCCTATCCGGGGTGCGGGGGGCCTGTCTGAGGTGCGGGGGGGGGGGATGTCCGGGTTGTGGGGAGGGTTGTCTGGGGTGCGGGGGGGGGCTGTCCGGGGTGTGGGGAGGGATTTACAGGGTGCGAGGAGGGCTATCCGGGGTGGGCCGAGGACTACAAATAGTGAACCTGAGCTCAGTCATCAAAAACAAGTTTCATGGTTTATATTAGGAATCACATGGTTTTTTCAAAAATATTACAGAACATTAAATTGAAAACATTGGAGAATTAAATGAACAAAAAATATCCAAATCATTAATCAGTTTCATGGTTACTTCTCGATTCGTGCACACAAACATTGCATCAGGCCAAAACACACATGATACCCCCAAATCACACAAAATATCACTAGAAACCCAACCTAAATATCAATAACAACCCCACCATTAAAAACAGAAACATACCTCGTGAATATGATGTGTCATGCGTGGTCATGACTACTACCTCCATCAGGTGGGTCAGGGGCCTACAGAAAATAAACATTATGAATATTTTCATAACAAAAATAATATAAATTAAATAAATAAATATAGTATAAACCTACTTCGTCTAATACCCTACACCAGCACCTGGACGCACATATTTCCGCAGTGCTCTAGCCTCAGCAATCAATTGCACATTTACCTCCTCAGAAGCGTGCAACCATGCCTCAAAATCTGACAACTGTTGTGTCATCTGAGAAATAGCAGGACCGAAAATCGCAGCACGTGACACTACAAAATGAGGAATCCATATTCCATAGATCAAACTATATACATGTCTGTCCCAACCAATAATGCGATGAAAATCTCATCCCTTCGCATGGGTAGCTATCGCTGGTCCTCTGGAAGATGTTCAAACTCAGCTTCAAATTGAGGCTGTGAAATATTTAAATATATATACATATTTTAAGCTACATATTTTATGTAAGTATTGATAATGAGTACAAGCACTTACTATCAATGTTGTAGCCTCTGGATCATTGCGATCACGAGTCCTCATCCACACCGACATTTTATCAGTCGGTTCACCTTGCTCCCATAACTGTATTTGAATGGAATATAAACACAAAACCATTTTAATTAATAAATTAAAAAATGAATAATAAATACCTCATGTCGGATCTGAGACACATGACGAGTCCCAAGCCTGTGAGGTGGTCCCTACAACTCTCAATTCTCAAAATGGCATGTTGACACCTCCTACATTCAATTCATTCAAATTTCAAAAAAATCACACATTCTTGAAAATATATATACCAAAATAAATATACAAACCGCAACACCATCAGTAGACCAATATGTAACTAAATCACACCACTGAGCTGGGAGGACACCTCTTGGGACTTTTTCTAGAAAGTATGGGGCACCACATTTGGTACCCAGTGGTCCCTCTTGACTTTTCCTTTATAGTCTTTCCACATCTTACGGCATTTGATCATACACACTGTCCAAAAATCATCGGGACATACTTTCAAATTTTACTATTAAAGAAAAAAATCACATATGTTATTATTGTTCATACATAGGGAATAAAGTAAAATGGTCTTCTTACCTGAACCTCCATCCAAAGACGATCTAATGTGTCCTGAGGGATAGAAGCCCAGTCACGCGTGGTCAATTGAAATTGATGTGGGTCACGTATGATATGACCCAGCTGACCAATAAATACAGAGGAATTCCATCCCACATGATGAAATACCTCATCAAAGTAAACATCAAACATCATGTTGGAATTCCATGATAATATGTCACAACCAAGGCCTCTCTTGCAAGAGGAAGAAGCAGTCGAGTCTGATCCTGTTGAAAAAAAAATTATATATAATTTGACAGATGTTATAAATTTATATGTGTTTATAAATTACATAAAAAATAGAGACAATGACATTCAGACATACCTCGACCCTGAGACGTAGATGCCTCATATGGATGATGTGGATCTGCTGCCTCTTCCCCTGACATGCCTGCAGTCATAGAAAACATTAGTAAGGGGACTATCCAAAGTGTCCAAATAATAAATTGGATTGTTTTAAAAAAAATAAAACTTGTACAGTTTTCAATCAAAAAAAAAGGGATTGAATAATTAGTTGTGAATGAATTTTAAAAACTTATAAAGTTAACAAAACAGATATACAAATTATGTACAAAACCAATCAATGCATAGCCAAATTTCAAATTGAATTAATGAAAATTCAAGCAGCACATGAACCAAATGAAGAATACCTCAATGGGAAGATACACTGACAATAACATTAATATAACATGAGTTAAATCACCCTAAATATTTATAACTGAATAAACTTCCAAAAGTAAGGATTAAAACTTAAAAGGATTTATAAAATGGTTAGATAATTTATGATATCCTAGGATGAATAGCAGGAAAACAATTATACCTTTCATTAAGAATGAAAATCGACCGTTTCTCCTTCAAAAGCCACTCTGACCCAATAAATATCTTCTTCACGTTGAACTATGGTATGTTGATCAAGATTTTGGGAAACAAAAGGAACAATCTTGGGTTTATCTTGTTCAAATAAAAACACTCCTCGCCGAGACATTTTGACAACAACTTGCCAACTTGGATTCGAAGGCAAAGTAAAGAAGAATACTTGTTCCGCTTGTGATGTCAAAATGAAAGGTTCATTGTCAACTTGTTCATCTCTGTATAACATATAGTTAAAATTCACCAATGAAAACTGATATTGATCGACTTTACATCCACACCCTGGATCAACCCAATTACACTTTAACAATACGTACTTCAACCTGTGTGTGTATACAACTTCAATGATGTCTATCAATTAACCATAGTAATAACCAGAATCGACAAATGGGCAACCGATGCCACTGTTTTTTGTTGCTCATTTTTTTTCATCATCTTTAATGTGAAATCAAAAACCATTATCATCTATATATTTATAACGACGATCCGTTATAGATGGACCCTCATCCAGTTGGATAAATTCTTCAGTTAGCGTGGGGCCCCCTAACTCCCTCATCTTATGAACCTACATAATTCATAGAATTAAATAATGATATATGCAGAAAGAAATTAGTATAATACTTCAATAATAATGAAAATCAATTTATATGTACATAATCCTTGAACCAATCATGAAATGACGCATAATGAGATTGTTGAATTTGCAACTCAGTCGCACGATACATCTCTTATTTTATCTCATTAATGTGTTTCCTACAAATGATAACGTGATGTTTGAATGATCAAATTATTCAAACAAAACATGTAAAAGTTAAACAATAAAAGTGATAAGATACTTACTGCATTAATGGTGAAACTGATGGAGTATTGAACAAGATATATCGATGCGCTTGTATCCACTCGATTTTGTCCATATCATATGTGGTTCCTTCTCCAACTGGACCATCATGAATCCAAGAGGGCTTATCTAATTTTGTTTCAACATCCATAAGATATTCTGCACAAAAAGTAGTACACTCATCCATCAAATAATCATTGGATATTGATGCCTCCAGATGAGCTCTGTTGCGTACAAATCATTTCAATGTACTCAAATACTGCTCAATAGGATACATCCACCTGAATTACACTAGACCAGCAACCATTACTTCATCAGTTAGGTGCACTTTCAAGTGGACCATAACATCGAAAAATGAGGGGAGAAATAATTTCTAAAAGTGACAAAGCGTAAGTACAATTTGGTCCTGTAAAATTTTTAAATCACTCATTCGTTGATTTCTTAAACACAGCTGTCTAAAAAAATTACTCATCTCAATCAACGGCTGAACAACATTGGGTGATAAACAATCACAAATTGTGATTGGAATCAACTACTGAAGTGGTATGTGATTTTCATGACTTTTCAAACCTTGCAATGTCTTGCTCATCAAATTCACACACATTGAAATATTAGGAGAGTAACCATCAGGCACCTTGAGCATCTTCAAAATGGAAAGAAATGTCTCTTTCTCCTTTGTAGTCATCGTATACTGTGCAGTAGGCATATATACCTTGTTTCCCTCATCTAACTATAAATGCAACTATTTACTTAAACCCATTTCTTCCAAATCACTGTGTGCATTAACATGGCCCTTTGATTTTCCACTGACACCTAAAATGGTCCAAAATATGTTATCACAAACATTTTTTTCAATGTGCATGACATCCAAATTATGCCTTAGAATTTTAGTTTTCCAATACGGAAGACTATAAAAAATACTTTTCTTTTTCCAATTGTGACTGCGCTGCCTACCCGCAGCATGAATATTACGTACCGGAGGAGCCACCAAATCCTAAATTTCATATACCATGCGGATGTTTTCTTCCTCAATCTACGATAACATTTTGACTCCAGTCATCATCTTTTGTGATGGGATGAACTATCTAGAACCATCAAATGTCACTTTGTCCTTTTTTAACCTTTGCTGAGGGGGAGAAAATGTCTTTGACCCATGTATGCCCATATTTTGGAATGCTTAAGCCATACATATTCTTTACTTTTATTGCAACAAGGGAAAGAAAATTCCCCTATCGTACTCCAGCCTAATAAATTTTCATAATCTGGGAAGTCATTGATTGTCCACAATAAAGTATCCTGCAATTTGAACATTTCATTCATTTCACAGTCATAAGTCACCACACCATCACCCCAAAATTCATTCAACTCATCAATCAATGGATGAAGGTAAACATCAATATTATCCCCTGGACGTTTAGGTCCATCAATAAGAGTGGAAAGTAATATAAATTGTTGCTTCATACAAAGCCATAGAGGAAGATTATACGGAACCAACACCACGGTCCATGTGATATGAGTTGCACCAACCATAGACTTGAGTGGATTGAAACCATCTGCTGCCAATCCCAATCAGACATTACAAACATCTTTAGAAAAGTCGGGATGTCTCTTATCAAAATCCTTCCATGCATGAGAGTCTATCGGGTGGGTTAACATATCACTTTCATAAACTCTTTCTGTATGGCATCTCATTAAATTAGAAACTTTAGATGACATAAGAAATCATTTCAACATCGGTTTAAGGGGAAAGTAACGCATTTTCTTTACTGCATTTGGTTTCCCCTGTATCGAAATCTAACTTTGATGAGTCTGACTTTCCCTGTTCTCTTTCCACCTGGAAGCACCACAAACCGTACAAATATCCAAATGGGTAGTTTCCTTTCTAAAAACATACAGTTGATTTCACATGCATCTATGGTCTCAAATGTAAAAACTAAGTTCTCTGTCAACTTACGAGCATGGTATTACGACTTGGAAATCTTAGCGTCGACAGGAAGAACCTTTTTCAATAACACCAACAGCATGTCGAATGATGTTTCTAACCAATGATTCAATGTATTCAAATGAAAAAACTCTATGATAAACGAAAATTTATTGTAAGAAGTACATCCAAGATATAATTCTGTTTTTGCATCATCAAGTGCTTCATAAAACCTCCTCGAATCACAATCTGCACCAGAGTGATGATTTATCTCACTGGTCTCAAGATTCTGGATGTCAATGCCTTCAGGATCCAACCCACGTACTATTCTAGTAAGCATTTCATGCATTGGATCATTCATCCTTGCATAAAAATCCATCTGAACTTCATCCATATTTTGACAATGAACATATTCTTCTCCATGACGATTCCAACTCTTATAATTTTTCAGAAATCCATTAAAGAATAGGTTGTCCGTCATAGTATCTCATGTGAATTTATATCTGTTAGAACATTTTCTACATGGACAACTAATATAATCACTTTCAAATCCTCTAGTGAAGTCAATAAACTGCATAATGCCATTGAAATATTCTCTAGACGTTCTATTTGGATGATCAATCCAACTGTTATCCATAATAATATCTCTATAACAAAAATTTACACAAGACTTATTAAATTTGCATTTTTCATACCAAATATATTGAAAATAAATACTAATTAATTGCTTGTAAACCATTTATAAATTAGTAATGTATGTGAAAGCCCATGTCATACCTGATTACGCTACAAACCTAGAAGGGAGGTGAGCCGAAGGCAGTGCTACGAGGGAGCGGAGAGGCAGCGGAGGGGAGCCGGAGCCGGTGGCGGTGCTGTAAGGGAGGGGATGGGCGGCGGCGGCGACAGGGAGTCGGAGGAGAGGAGGCAGTGAGGTGGCGACGGTACAGTGAGGGTGGGACGACGAGGGAGGGTACCAAGGACAGGGGGAGCTAGATTGGACGGGCGGCAGCGGCGAGGGGACGAGTAGAAGTCGTGCGGGGAGGGAGGGGACTGGACGGCAGCGATGCGGTAAGGGAGAGGACAGTGAGGGAGGGGACGGGTGGCGGTGGTGCGGCAAGGGAGGGGATGAAGATGGAGGGGACGGGGGTTGGCGGGGGTTGGTGGGGTGTGGGGGGTGTCCGGGGTGCGGGGGGGGGGGGTGCGGGGGGGGGGGGGAGGACCGAGGGGGCGGAGGGCCGAGGGAAGAGGCTGGAAGGTAGAGGGGTCGGAGGCCGGAGGGGTTGGAGGTTGGAGGCGGGTGAAGGGAGGCCAGAGGGAAGAGGGAGGCCGAAGGGGATAGAGAGCAAGGTGGAGGGTGGCTGGAGCTGGAGGGCAGAGGCGGAGGAAGGCCAGAGGAGACGGAGGGCAGGGCGGAGGGTGGCCGGAGGGAAGACAGTGGAGGGTGGAGGCCGACGAGGGCGGAGGGTAGAGGGCGGTGAGGGAGGGTGCGCGACGACGGGGGAGGGCACACTGAAAGGCAAGGAGGGAGGAAGAGGGTTCAGGGGGGCACCAAAGTGGTGAGGCGAGGAGGGAGGAGGAGGGTTTGGTGGGGGCGCCGAAGCCTCCCTTTTTTGGAAAAAACTAGCGACCGCCAAGGGAGGTCGTTATAGGTAAGGGGGATCCAAATCCTAGTTTTCTAGTAGTGATGGGTATTATTCTACTAAGTCTACATGGTATGCTCAACTTAATTATATATAAAATGTTTTTGAGCCTTCCAAGAGGACATTGAAGACTGAGCTGGAAATTACTAGCTAGGGTTTTTGAGATACTATTGAGTCATTATTATAGGAATTTTCTTTTGGTATCTACATGGAGATTAATATTTGTACTTGTATATATTGTTTAGGAATTGTGATATGATTTATAGTTTACATTTATATTAAATTTTGGTGTTTCATGGATGTTTTTTATCTTATCTCCCATTACTATGTTATTATAGTGGGTAATGCCTTCAATATGTGAGATTTTTATATCCTTAGTACTTTTTTCCAACCTAGGGCCTACTGAAAGTGGGAGTTCAAGGTCATTATCTCACTTAATTCATTTTCAATCCAAGAGGGGTACCTATAGAGGGGGTGTCATGATACAGTAGAATCAAATTTTTTGATTATGAGATAGGTTAGAGTTTAGAGTTAGTTAATATGATGCTTGTATGTTTTGGTAGAGAAATGGTTCCAGTTGATGTTGGTGCATGACATAGACTAGGGAGACTAACTTATACATGATATTTTATCCCCCTCCTTATCTGATGCATGGAATATGATATTTATGAATGACCAAGTGGGGTAGATCTATTTTCATGGTAGATACCTATGAGAGGTATATACATCATAATTTATTGTTTTTGTGTCTAAATTGGATGATTATGGGGAAATAAAATTAATTAATTAAATAAGGTTTTAAAAATTCCATGAAACTAGGCTTAGGGTTTCTCCTTGGTTTTCAAGAATGGGTCCTTTTCATCACCTATGAGTAGCTCAGGAAGTATAGGTTCAGTAGACTGATCTAGTTGATCATATGAGGATCAAATCGAAATAAGAGGTTGAGGTATGGGAGAGGGACTTTCAGGCCTTTCAATGATTGAGATTAGGTAATTATGAGGGTAGAATCACACATCTAGAGATCGAGAGAATGCTATATAAGATTAAGATCACTTTTATTCTAATTCAAGCTCGGGATTAATTTTTAGTGTTTTTTTTTATATTAACCATGTGGGGGGGGGTTCTCTATTGGTCTATGTTTAATCTTGGTGTTCGAAAGGAGGAAAATTTTTTATAGATAGACTTCTAGAAGAATATATATTTAAAAAATTTATCATCAATGATGAAGACATAAAATAGGTTGTATCTAAAATCCCTTCAGCCATAGATCCAAGGTGTGTGGGATATTTGGTCAAAGTTAAATTACCTCCTGCATATTCCTCCGGATGTATTTCTAAATGAGGATTCCATAGAACAATGTATTGTTCCTAGATATATAGTATGGGGTAAAGCCTTTTATACATTATACATATCTAGAGGTTCATAAGAAGGTGGAGGTTATTGAGTGGATTCTTTCATTGGGGTTGAACCTTGAGTGAGTGTCCAACAGGTTTTTTTGAGTACCAGATCTTCAAGTAGTTGGTTTCATACATGCATATAGTCAAGCTTATGAAATGTGTGGAACAAACCATAGAAAATCCCTCCACATTATTTAGTGGAAGGTAGATTTAAAGAGACTTCCATGTACTTCCTATTTTCATGAAATGTATACAGGTTACATTGCAACCACCTGGATCTATGTTCCATCACTCTAGGAGGCCAGTTTGAGATATGATTTTGGGCCCCTTTTCTACTGCCACCATAGTTTCCTCAATGTAAATTTTCACAATAGGGGCCTTCAGAGATACTAAGGGATGATCTTGTTGGTATAGGTAGCCACAAGATGGTTACCATCCTTAGGGACCTAGTACAAAGCATGGTCATGGTGGCCGGTAGTAGTGAGAGTATGGATTTGGACATGGAATGATGAATTTGTTGGAGGTTTAAACACATGAGGTGCCAGAGTTCTTTCAAGTTATGACTATACACATGTTTCTCTTTATTTGATTCAGGACCCTTAGACTTCTTTTTTCTACTAAATTGGTCTATAACTTGGGACTGGATATTGAGAGACTTATAGTGCCTCAGGTTGTTGTCTACATTGGTTAGAGGTATGGTTTTATTGTTTGATTTTTTCTAGGGATATAGACTAGTGAGTGGGAAGCACCTATCAGCAGGATATTTCTTTTTTTCTAGATAAAACCATACGATGTTAAATTTGTAATGGAAGGGATGTAATATATGTGTGGATCCATTTAATATTGATATAGGAGAGTTTTCTTTTTTTATTTTGGAGGGCCAATGTTTACAGTAAGTTGGTGTGTAGGGTTTTCATATGGGTGGTAGGAAAGTAAAGACTCTTTTTTCTTAGTTGTTAGAGTTGTTTGTCGATTCTTAGGTATAGTATTTTCAAATGTTTTTCTAAAATTTCTTGGATGTTTTCCCTGATTATGTTAGGAAATTACCACCTCATTGTGGTGTCTATTTTGGGATAAATTTTCAACTGGGTGCATCTCTAATTTCAATGTCTCTTTATCAAATAGGGCATGCATAGTTGCATAGATTTTGGCTATGGGTTTCTGATCTGATGAAAACTGGTTTCATCCAACCTAATGGGTCTCCTTAGGGTGCTCTAATGTTATTATAAAAATAATTTTGGAAGTTTTTACGAGTTTATATACGGAACACGTGAGATTGAATCAAGTTAAAATCAATAATCATTGCCCTATTTTGAGGATCGATGATCTATTGGACAAGCTAAAGAGGGTAGTAGGTTTTTGAACATTGATTTCAAGTAATAATATCAACATATGAGGGTGAATGATGAAGATAATATGAATACTTCCCTTTTTAGAATGTATGGGAACTTCAAGATTATATTCATTCCATTCAGTGTCATGAACACAGCATTTACGCTCATGGGGCTCCTAAAATTCATATTTCATTAGTTCTTATTCTAGTTTTTTACCATGTTCATTGAAAATATTTTGATATACTCAAATACCAAGGAGGAACATTATGAAAATCTCAAAGTTATATTTTAGGTCCTTAAACACCACCATATCAATAGAAATCCATCTAAATATAAGTTTTTTACATGGGATGTGTGTTTATTTAGACAGGTGATTTATCAGTGTGGTATTTTTCTGGACCCATCGAAGGTGGTTGTTTAATAGGAAGAACACAAGAATGTGGAAAATGTTTATAGTTTCCATGGTCTTATAAGATATTATCAATGGATTGTGTTTGATTTATCTTGGGATTATTTCTCATTGACATCATTGAATATAAAGGACCTGGACTTTGTGTACATGTTTCAATGATAATTAGTGCTCAAATACCTAAAGGAGAGGTGGATCATTTCCCCATGGATTTTTTTATAGAGGGTTTGATGTTTGATGTTTTACATGACACATATCCTCTAGTTTTGGGATGCATATTTATGTAGTAGAGTGATATTTATCACTTATTATTCAAGAGAGTAACTCCCCCATGATCACAACTATCCCACCATAAGTATTTTACATTAGTTGTGTTTATTATGAAGTCATAGAGGCATTATCTCATTAGTAATCACCTTGTGGTTTTCATAAACTACATGATCCTAAATCTATATTGTATCTATAGAATTTTAATATGCACTAGCAAATTTGGATGGAGTTCTCCATGATTATGATTTTTATATTTATTTTACCCTAGGAAAGGGGAATATTTTTGCTGATATGCTAAGTCAAAAGTCCCAAAGAGATGTTGTTTGGGAATGTATAGATTTTTGGAATGGGGTGGAGGGGCTTATAGTGAATCATCATGATGTGGGTAGATTAGTGGTTGAGTTTTCTTTTATTAGATTAATATGGTTACATTATTTCTATAGTATGTGGATGAGTCTTAGTGGGGAGACATAAAGGAATGGATTATGTGTGGTTGTGATGGCTATAGTGATTCTATAAAGAAGTGGTTAGAGGATGTTCATAATCAGGTGCTATTTAGAGGGATATTTTTTATCTCATTAGTAATTCACTAGGGAGTTCCCCATGGGTTCCATATCTCAACATTTGTAATTTATACTAGAGTGATCAAGATATATCATGTCTTTAAGAGACAAATTTTTTGTTCGGTGATGAAATAGATTGTGGTAGACTTTATAGCCAAGTGTCTACTTTATCAGTAGGAAAAAGTATAACATAATGTTCCTAGATGTTTATTATAGCTATTAGTTGTTCCCAATTGTAAATTAGGGGACATTTAAATATATTTCGTCATAGTTTCACCCCCAATATATTGGAGGATGTGATCTAGTTTGCGTGATAGTATAGCGAATGACGAACTCAACTCATTTTTTGATGATCTATGAATTCAGTTTCACAGATGTCTTGGAAAGTCGGTATATAGATTATATAATTAGGATTCATGGGTTATAGTGGACCACAATCTTTAATTGGGATCCTATTTTTACCTCACAAGTCTATAGGGGATGATAGCATGCATTTGGCTCCCAATTTCACATTATCACTACTTTCCACACTCATACAAATGGGAAAAAGGAGTGGAAAATACAAACGTTGTAGGATGTGTTCTAAGATTTTGTCTTAGATTTTTGAAAATCATTGATAATTCACCTAACAATAGTTTATTTTTTCAAATAAACATCTATCACTCATCCATTGTAATGGGTCCTTCTAATATATTGTATGATAAGTTATTTCATTCTCTATTGTGTTTAACGGAGGTCATAAAGACAATGATTCATTTCCAAAATGTGGTGTAAAGCATGATCAAGAAGACACAGTTTTTATAAGAGTGAGGGGGAGTAAGATCCTTAGAAGGAATATTCTGATCTAGAAGGATCCCCCTATTATTGTAGGTTAGAGAGAATGTAGTCTTTGGAGTTTCCTCTCATTTGGGATAGCTATGGTTTGGAAAAGGGAGTAAAAAATTTTCCTAGATCGACAGGCCTTCTGAGGTGTTGGGGTGGGTTTCAAGGTGGAATATCATTTTCATTTCCACCGTGGCTATAAAAGATCCATGATTTCATCCAAATCACCCATATTCATTGGTATATTCATGATTAATCTGAAATCATTGACTAGGGGTGTTATTTATTAAAGTATATGTGAAAATTGTGTAATGACTACTGGATCTATAGTATCATTGAAATATGGTTATTCATAGATGAACCATACTCTTGGTTCTTGTACAATGGAGGTATGGTGTCCTAGAGGAGAGTATTTGGGAGTGTGAGATGCAGATGTGTGACCAGTACTCAAAGTTGTTTTGGGTTTTTTCCTATCATTTTTTTCTTCGATGATGTGATGTTTGAAACATGATAATTTTATTAGATGTTCTTTTTTTAGTTGCTGGTGGTGTGTGTTATGGATTTAAGTATATAAAGATGGGGATTCCCCTTATTAATTATTTTTTTTGACGTTTATGACATGTTTCTATAACAATACATACAAGTAAATGTACCCTATGGTAGACAATATCTTGATATGGGGGTGAGTTTACTAGATTCATGTGGTTGGGGATGTTTTGTGTGATGGTTGAAGATATTTTCTGTTGGCCTATGTAGGTATTGAATGGTTGTGTAGATAGTTATGTGGGAGAGATGTGGCTTGTGGATGGTATGAGATGATGTGGTGTCGTGCTGGGTGGGTGACTGTTATGTGGTTATGTGGGGTGTTTAGTGTATTTTTTTTCTTGGATCAATGTTTTTTTATAGTTGTAGTGTTTGAAGTGTGACGATATCTTTGAGAGGTATCTCATGGGATGGTTTATCAGACCCTTCCCATTCTTTTTTAGGTCTGGTTTTGATTCTTCATGACGATAATCATTGGATAGGTATCTAATTTATTGGTTTGTGCCTTCTAGGAACATTAATTTATTTTTATAAGTGTAAAATATGATTAGAGGAGACTCGTAGAGGGTTAAATGTGGATTTTGGAGTTGAAATTCTACCAAAAAAGGTGGTTCATGATGTGGACATGTGTTCATGACATGAGACGATGTGTGTCGCTTGGAGTCCAGTCACTCTTGGCTTGAAGCTCAAATGATAATTCAAGGATAAATGATCTCATGATGTAAATTAATGTTTCATGACATTAATCAAATATATTAACATAAATATATTCTTATTGGGTTTTTTTTAGGATTTCCTATAAAGAATTTTCTTCATAGCCTAAATTGGAGAGCCTCGTGAAAATTCATGTTGTGAATTGGGGATTCACTTCATGAATGCGTCGAGGTATATCTTGCTTCTAAATTTTTTAGGACCTTGGGTTTACCAAATTCCTCTCTTGTTCGTCTAATTTTTAGTAAAATGATAAATTATTTAGGGATTCATCACCCCCCATCCTCATGCTCTGATCATTGGCTTCCAGAGGTTGATTATTAGAAATCATAGGTGATTACCCCTATCTTTCTTCCCTCATTTCCATTCATTATTATTTTTGGATTCATAATGGTGATATTTTTATAGTTTATGGATAATTTAAGATATGTTTTTTATGATACCAAATGTGATACAAGTTGATTTAGGTTTTTCTTGTGTGGTTATGGTGTTTCAGTTGTTTCTCATTTTCCATGTTTTCATGTTGATTCGAAAATCTACTTCGAGGTAGTGGATCATTGTTATCTCCCTATTTATGTGAATGTGTGAGGATTTCATTATTTTTAATTCCATTATTTTGTCAATAAGGTCTAGAATAATAAACATAATGAACTAGATAAATCTAAAATTATTTATAGTGTGGAGAAATTACATTTTTTACAACTGGTTGTTATTTTGGTTGAAATTGTACATGTTTGCTGTCATTGTGGAAAATCAAATCTATTAAGATCCTTGATTGTGATATAGTTTATATGTAAATTAGACCCTTATTATTTTGATTATTTGATCGCACCCAAAATAAAAGGCTAGGATTATATATGTGGTTAGATAATTGGTTGTCCGTGAAGATATGGAATTTTTGTGGTAATTCCCATACTAAATAATGAAGTAAAGTAATGTAATCCCTTTAAATTAAATTTTGGATGTCTAGGTATGATTCTATGTGTGTTTTTTTTTTATTTTTCATTGATTGATGTAGATTTTTGTGTGGTGATAGTAGTGAACGACATGGCTATTGAAAGTGTGGGGCAGTAATGCAATGTTTGTTTGGAATGGGATGCGATGTGGGTGGTTGAACGATTGTGGTGATGTGTTGTGGTTGCAATGTGTGGTGTTTTGGGGTTTAGTGGTTTTATCATGTGATGGTTGTGTCACACAGTGGTTGTGATGTGAATAGGTTTAGATGTGTGGTTTTTTTGTGAGATTTCTTGGTTGATGTGGTGGTGTGGTGATGGTTCAAGTGAGATGGATGAGAATTTGTGTGGTGTGGTTGTGCTAGTATAACATTTAGACATTTAATAAATTTTAATATTGAAAATGAAGTATCATGGGTTGGTAAATGAATAATAATGGGCTGGAATTGATGCGTAATTATTGGATTAAATTAATTTAATGATAAATTAATGGGATATATAAAAGTAAAAGAAATGTAATAGTAAATAACCATTAGAGGGAACTCATTATAAGTATTTAAAATAGTGGAAACTATATTTTCAAGTGTCATTTTTATGCTATGGGTTGTGGTTATGTGGTGCAATTCATTTAGTGGTGGGAGTGGTCATGAGAGATATTGTACGGTGTAGTGGTGGTGATATGGTATATACAAGTGATGTTTATGTGAACACAAAGGTTGGGTATTATGTATAATGTATCTATAATTTATTATATATTATATATACACACACGACCTATGTTAAATAACCTTACTAATTCCCAAAGGTTTTGGAATCTAGTTGTTTTCTCCAACATCCAAGATGGTGGTGATACATATAGTTGTCTACCCTCTATTTCTCACTCTTCCTTCAAAATTGATGATATGGGTTGTTGCTAGAGATTTCATAGTTATGATATAGGTTTTTGTTGGATATTACCCAGTGGTAATGATAATTTTATATGTGGTGGGGGAAATTTGTTGTCGTTGAAGGGAATGAGGTTGATGTACTTAAAATTCATGATAACCTAGTACCATGATTATGGGATGACATTATAATGTGATGAAGCTATGTTGTGATGAGGATATGATGTGATGATGGCTAATTCCACCACAATATACAAGACATTTCTAGGGTGGGGTAGGTAGGTATGTGTCCCAATCCACATTAGAGGTGGACGAATATGGTTTGTGATATGAATGGAAGGGATGAGAGTACATGAAGTTTAATGTTGAGCAGTGAGAGTGAAAAATAATTGGGGAATAATCAATGGGGTACGCTTTTTTATATTCTTAATACTATGTCACTATATTGGGTGTGTCATATGGTGAGCGAGCCATGGTGATGCTAGGATTAGTTAGTTATCCTATTTAGGTTCTAGTTAGTTCTATTGTTTATTCACTAGTGCATTAGTATGATATTTTCACAATTGAAGTAGATATATTGTGGTTGATCCCATTGATTATACACTCTATTCTCACCCTACGTATTTATAGACTATTTTTCTGGTTTTCATGAGGACTTTGGAGATAGTTATGGACATTACTATCTTGCATATTGGATCAATTATTGAGTCACTGCCATTAGCCTTGTCTTTTGGTATTTTATTGGAGAATTTTATTTTTATATTTAGAAATTGTTCATATATTTTAAGATGATTTTGGGTTTACTTTTATATCATGTTCTAGAGATTCTTTTTGGATGTTTATCATATATCCAGATCATATATTATTATAGAGGGTAATGAATTCCATATGGGAGCTCTATATACACTTGGTGATTTTAACCAACTTAACAACTATTGGAGGGGGTACTCATAGGGTCATTATCTTTATTAATTATTTCCAATCTAGGAGGTTTACCTCTATATGGATGGGTCCATGACAATTTTACTTTACCATAACATTGTATTGTTTTTCAACCAAGGAAAATATTGAGTTTTACAAGAATTTTTGAAACACTTGAATAAAAATAATTTGAGAGTTGGATAAAAATAGTCTTTTAAATCCATTAAATTTTATTTTTAATATTTCAAATTTTCTTCAAGTTAAATTTATTCACCACACAAGAGAAAATAGGTGGTGAATATAACATGAGTCCCAAAGAATGAAAATTGAGACAGAAAAGAACCACATGTGTATTGGGTGGAAATTCATTCAAAATACCTTAAAATAGAGGTCTTAATATTGATCTCTAAATACCATTAATTAATTAATTTCATGATATAACCTGTAAAAGAGGTAGTATATACACCACATAAAGGAAATTCCGTTCATAACACAAAACATGAACCAAAGAGGGTAATTTGAAATGGATTCCCCTTACTGCTTGTCCTGAATTCCATGAACATACTTTAACCTCATACAATACAAACATAGTTATCTTAATTATATAATTAATAAACTTACTCATATCCACTTTCATTTAAAATATTTATAAATAGTAATTATATGTATTAAATCTACCTATTTTCCACATCTCATGTTTATAGTTTTGTTCATTTGTACTAGTTTCAAAGTAGTAGTTTATGTATTAATAATTCTTCAAAATTTATACCTTACTATATAATTAAAGTTAATTTAGGGATTTTTTTATAATTAATTATGATGTTTCAAAGTAATATTTTTATTGTTTTATTATTTATACATGAATATAAAATTGATTACAAACATGTTTTAGTGGTTCTTGTTGATAAAAGTATATGGGCCCGACCTTAAACATATCTTATTCTGGTGTTTTTTAATAGAATTCATTTTAGAGGATATTTTATGTATAGAGTTTTAGAGAATTAGTACAAACTACTACATAGTAAACTTTTACATTACATGGGGAACCTTATACTCAGTATCCATTTGTTCACCAAAGGAAAACCATTCAAAATAAAACATGATTTCTTTTCAAGACGTATCTTCAATACATTCATCATGGAATCTTCTTTTCCCTTACTAATCTTAATACCTAACAAAAAAATTAAAACTTGGGATGAGAAGAGAATCTCAGTAAGGGACATGAAAATAAATAAACTAATAGTCTAGTTAAAACATGGTAACCCATTTAACATTCTTTGAGTGAATAAAATAAAACATTTTCACATGAATAACACTCCTAGTTTTGGATCAAAGAAAAATATTGAAACCAATATAAAGAAATTAAAACACAATTATGTGACTTAGAGGATCATATAAATAAAACCCTTTCAAACCTCTTCTAATTTGAATAACCATATGGTCAACTTCCGAACTGGAGATCTATAATGGGGATCACCTTTCATATAAGCTATATTGGGCTCACCAGTGAGGTATAGTGGGGCACAACCCCTAATAGAATATATAATGGGATCACCTGTTAGCTATAATGGGGATCCACCCTTCTTATAAGCTATATCAGGTTCCCTCATGTGATATAATGGGGCTCAACACTTCCTATAAGCTATATCGGGCTCACCCATTTCATATAATTCTCAAGTACCATTTTTTGAATCACACAATGATTTTGAAAAATTATTCTAGTCCCATATGAAAAAAAATTCTGGATAAAAATAAAAATTCATTTAAGAACCCATTTTCAATACCTAGATACCCAATAAAGGAATAAGGGATTTCTTTTACTCTTAGAATCATTAAGGATTCTAGAGGAATACAAGTATAAAATAATAGTTATGGCTGTGGAGAAGTTATTGCCTCCATATACATTAAAACAAAAAACATTCCTTTTGTCATTTTGTAATGAAAGTAAAATTATTTGTATAAAAATATTTCAATTTGGAAATGTTTAATGAAATAAAATATAGACATAAAATGTCATGTATAATAATTTTATATCCATATAAATAAATATGTAAATTAATATCATGAAGAAAATACTTGATAATTAAATCTTTAAACATTCAAGGTGTCTCATACCACATTGAAAATTTAAATCTAAATATCCATGAATTAATAAATTTACCAAAACAATAAATTAAATTATTATAGATAAAATATGTATATAAAATGTCTTAGTATCTATATATACACTTTATAAAATTATAAAAGTATATATTATCAAGAAATTCCTTAATGAAAGGAGATTGAGATGAAATCCCTTACCTTGAGTCTTAGTCGTCACGTAAAATCATTATATTCCTGAATAATAAATAGAGGATAATTTATAATTTCTTGAGAAACTTTTTAAATTTTCTTATTCCTTTTATATCACTTATTACCATGTTATAAAAATTTCATAATTATTTAAGTTCATATCAGATGTTTTGTTGATATTCGGTACTTGAGTCGAAAATGAACATGGTTTGATGTCAATATTCAATGTTGTCATAATTATATCATATCCAAAATAATATTAATGACATAATAATCACTTTTATATATCAATTATAATCTTAAATCCATTCACTAAATATGGATATGGAAAATGAACAATGTTACAATCATAGAGATAGTAAGTCGTACATACACATGAGTAATGTTTCCATTTTTCATTTATCATTATGGAAATAAGGTAATTATTATCTTACCTTTAAATAATTATTTTAATATTATTAAAATTATAATAATAATTTAAATATACTTATATATATCATACAAGTTATGTGGTGAATAAAAATGATCCACATCGCTTCGTGGAGGAGATAGTTCACACGTACGCATGAACGCCGTTTTCCTTTTTATGTACATGGAATGTAAAATCATAATTGAAATGTTATTATTTTATAATGATAAATATGTCATTAATATCATATATAAATATTTATTCCATAATTATAACCATTCTTGATATACGATAATGGAAAACGAACTATATAGATTCGTGAGGCGGTAGTATGCTGTACACACGAACGAAATATTCATTTCCCATTTTAATGAAATTGGGAATGGATTTAGGTGTTGTATTACCATAATAATATCTTATTATATTTAGTATACTGTATTTATTATTTCATATTATAAAAATTAAATTTAGATGAACTAGAAGAAGAAATAAAATTGAAGCACTTAAAAATTATACCTCTTCTTCGGTTGATCACTTTTCAAGAACACCTTAACACCTCTAATAAGGGTGTTGATCCTAAAATAAGGCCCCAAGAACGTGTGGAGCGATACTAAGAAGAGGTTTGAGAAATTATTGGCTGAAAAAAAGGCTTTGGAAGTGTTATTATTAGAAAAGAGTGGGTACATTTTTATATGATAGGGGAGGGGCACCCTTGGAAACTCTTAAAATATTAAATTAATATAAATTCTATTTTGGTTTCAAATGGTCCAAAAATCATTTAATTAAATTATAAGATGTTTTCCTTAGAATCCCCATCATCCAATTAAAATTAGAAAATTTTTGAATAATCTTTAATCCTAATATTCTTAGTTTAATCGTTATTTTTCCCTTTTCAATCTTACTGTGACATTATTTTATTTTCACTTTGTGGGTTAATGTAATTATTATAACATATCAAACGAACCAAAAATTTTCCATTTATGAAATATTTGTACTTATCCTAACCATTTTGAATAATATTATATTTATATGAATTTAATATAATTTAACAAAATATTTTATATTTTAAAATACTAATAGTGTCAACTTTGACACAATTCAATAGTTGACTTTTAAAAATATCATAACAGGAAGATAAGATCAAAAAAACTACTTTAAAACATTAAAAAAATGTTTAAATTATCCATAAAATTTTTGGATAGCATAAATTATGTTATAAAATATTTATTTTAATATTTATAATATCGTTTATTTGATTCATTAATTAAATAATAAATTAATACATCATCGTTGTGTCATAATTAAATTTAATTATTTGATTTTAAAACATTAATAAAAAATTACTATTATGTAGGTAATATTTTTATCTTTCGAACTACTATTTATAGTCGAAGATATCCCATGTACAACTCCATTTTAAAATACTTTACTTTTTAAAAACAAAAGTTTAAAAAAATAACTATTCATTGAATATAATATTATAAATGAATTAAAGTCATCCATGTGGCTCGAAGTGGTCATAAAATAGACTCATGTATGATCATGGTTGGGTTAAATTCATAAAATTAAATTAGAACTAGTTTTAGGGTAGTTTTATATTATTATAATATTATTATTACATTTAATTAGTCGATTTACCTATAACTGTGGTAATTAAAATAATTACTAAATCACTATTCAAAATATCCAAAATATAAAAAGGACCTATTTACATATTTTGGAAATTATGATTCAAAATACTGAATCAGTTTCCCCAAATTAAATAGACATAATTTAGATTAATTAATTTAAAATTAATCCCCATTGTCAAAATGAGAAAATGAGTTTTTTTAAAAGTAAAAACTATCAAAAGATTGACATGCGTTTATATCTAATTTCAATTTGAAATTACTTCCAACAAAAAATTTGGATTAAATGATAAAAATATAATCTAATTATAACATAATATCAATTAGAAAGGTAATCTATAAATATAAATTATATAGACGAAAAAGTAGTTTTGAATTAAGATGTAGTATTTTCACTATTCAGTAATATATGAATTTTATCAGAAAAATAACAAATTTTAAACCAAAGTACATTTTTATGTCCTTATTGAAAATAAGAAGTTTATTTTGTAAAATAAAACTTATAAAAGGTTCAAAACTAGATTTAAAATGGATTTTCCATCAAAAGGTGGTGAAACTATATTTTGTTTTAGAAAACATCTTTTATTTGAAAAATTGATTTTTTTCTTACATCATGTCTAGAAAACATATAATATGAATTTTAAACATTACATTGAATATAATACATTTATATTTCATTAATAAGATCAGTAATTAGTGATTTTATTATTTTATAAACTAACTTATTTTCATTTAAATAGTTTTTTAGAAAAAACACTTCCTTTTAATTAAAAGGGATTTTATTTTCATTTATAAATAATTATTAACAAATTAATTAATTACATACATGTGTAAACAATATTTATAAAAATAAACTAATAATTTTCATTCTCGCCATTTTAAAAACTAGGTTATTAGATGACATAATAATATTTAGTTGTTCTCTTAAGTTCGATGTGGCGTATTATGTATGATATCGAACATATTATCTCCTTTTAAAAACTCAGGATGTCACATTCTCCACCAGTTATGGAAATTTCATTCTCGCAATTTGAATTTGGATTCATTAACTAAGGTATGACTCTTCAAAATACCTTTATTGAATTCCCACATCGGATATATTATTAATAAAACATACACTTTAAAAGAATGAAAGGACCGTATGATGATCACCAAAGATGACACATAGTAGGATTCCATGTTGCAAAACATAGATATGGAATAAAAACAAACCATCATGTTCTTATGGAGAGTGATAGAAAACAAGATCAGGAGAAAGTTCACAATTTGAGAACCACAAACATGTGACGGGTTAAACAGTCTTTAATTTCATGGTAGGAAATGTAAACAGAGATTCTTTTCCTAAAGTTGATGAATTATTTTACTACATATAATAATATCATAAGGAAATATACATAATTGAAAAGTATAGTTTCATCCATTAATCAAATTACATCACAAAATTTTCTTTTTCTCCAAATGATGAGTATTTTAATTGATTTTTTCACACTAGAAGCACTATAATCAACTTCAAAAAACTCAGATCAACCACAAAAGTTTAACTTTATACTTCTACCTTTAATCATTATCCAAAACCAAAATGGTTAGTACAAGAGCATTTTATTTCCCCCAAAATGAATAATCTTTTATAAGGACAAGGGCTACTTTTAATCTCCAAAATTCAATAGTAATATGAAAATTTCAACAAATAACATTCTTTAAAATTTCTCAAAAAATACAAACTAAGATTGAAACACAAAATTTAGATGAAATTGATTACCTAATACTCCAAGATTATTTTTAAAATTTATCTCTAAATAAAATCAACAACTATTAATATATTAGACTAACAAGTAATTAACCTAATCACATATTCTCCAAGATACGTGAATCATTTCCATAAATAACCCAAATCACCATAAGCCCACAATAAAAACACATGTTCTTCAAAAATAAAATTCATACATTACTCCTCAAAAAAAATACCATAGTATTCTATTATTCATAGTTATATAGGGTTCCCAAAATAGAGAACGTATTCCAAAATAACATTTATCACTTAATCCACAAATCATTTTCATATACTAAAAAAATCCATTTGATAAAACATAACTTCCCAAAATAAACTTCTTCTTATTCAATAAACTTATTCAACTAAAAAGAAAAATTCATACTAACCAGGTACTTCACATAGTCCAATGGTATGTGATAAATCCCTATCACACATCATTTGAAGGTTCGATTCCCACACCCTTCTCTGACGCGACTGGTTGTCACATGGTCTTTGTATCATCATTTTTCAAAAACTATATAATTTTATAACATTACAAAATGAGATAAAATACTCAACAATAACCATAACTTATTTTAACCTCAAATTTTATCTCATACCTTTCATTTTTTATCCTATAAATTAATAACCCCTAATTACCTAAAAAATAAATGTTTCCTAAAATATAGTTAATCATCTTAATATTTTGGAGAATAAATTCTCAAAAGGTATTTATAAGAAATTAAACCTATAATAAACCTACAAATTATAAACTCATATGATATTCTTGTCTATTAAGAAAACATCATAATCTATAAAGTTATCTAAACCATCATCTCATACCAATTATAAGGACCTGAACTTAAACATATCTTATTTTTGTGTTTTTGAAATAGAATTAGCATTCAAGTATCTTTTAAGTTTAGAGTTATAGATCATTAGGAAAAACTCTTACATTATAAACTCATACATTACAAGTTAACACATATACTCAGTATCCATTTTTCACCAAAGAAAATCCTTTTAAAATAAAACATAATTTCTTTTCAAAACACGTCTTCAATACTTTCATCAGGGAATATTCATTGTCCGTACCAATATTAAGACCTATGAAAAAAATTTAGAACTATAGATGAGCACAATATCTCATTAAGGGACATAAAAAAATCATTAGCCTTGTTAAAACATGGAAACACATTTAATGTTCTTTGAGCGAATGAAACAAAAAAAATCAGATGAATAAGACTAATAGTTTTTTCTCAAATAAAAACATTAAAACCAATATAAATAAATTAAAACTCATTTTGGTGACTTAGAACAACATATACATAAAACCTTTTCAAACTGTTTCCAATTGGAATAACCATATGGTCAATATCAAAATTGGAGATCTATAATGGGGATCACCCTTCGAATAAGCTATATCTGGCTCACTCGTGCGCTATAATGGGGCTCAACCACACATATAAGCTATAATGGGATAACATTTTTGATAAAATGTGGCTCATTCCTCTGTATAAGCAGTTTAGGGATCACCCATGAGCTATAATGGGGCTTAACCCTTGGTAAAAGATATATCGGGATCACCAGTTTCATTTAATGATCAAGTAATATTTCATGAATCACAAAACCCTTTTGAAAACATATTCTAATCCAATATTAAAACTCATTTCCATATAAAAATATCTTTTCATTTATGAACCATTTTCAATACTAAGATACCCAAAAAAGAAATAATGGATTTATTTTCCATATAAAACATTAATCTTTGTAGGGGAATCTAAGCATCAAATAACGGTTACGGCGGCATAGAATTCATTGTCACTGTATACATTAAAAAACACAACTTTCGTCATTTTGTAAAGAAATTAAAACTATATGTATAAAAAGATTCCATTTTGAAAAAATTTGAATGAAATTAAAGATATAAATAAAATTTCATGTACAAACCTTTGTTATCTATATAAATAAATATGTAAATTAATATCATGAAGAAAATATTTGACAATTAAATATTTAAATGTGCAAGGTGTCCCATACCACTTTGAACATTTAAATATTAATATCCATGAATTAATACATTTAAAAAACAATAAATAACATTATTATAGATAAAATATGGATATGAAATTTCATAGTGTCAGTATATACACCTTATAAAAGAATAAATTTGCATATTATCATGAAATGCCTCAGTGAAAAAAGATTGAGACGAAATCCCCTACATTGGGTCTGACTCGTCACTTACAATTGTTATATAAATAAATAATAAAATTAGGTTAATTTATACTTTATTGATAACCTTTTTCCATTTTATTATTCCTTTTATATCACTTATTACCAAGTTATATAAATTACATAATTATTTAAGTTCATATCGTATGTTTTGTCGATATTCTGTACTTGAGTCGAAAATGAAGATGGATTGATTTAAATTTTCCATATGGTCATAAGTACATAATATCTAGAATAATATTAATGAAAAAATTATAACCTTTATAAATAAATTATACCTTTAAATCCATTCATTAAATATTTATATGAAAAATGAACATTTTTACAATCATGGTGACGATAGGTCGTACGTATGCATGAGTAATGTTTCCATTTTTCATTTATCATTATGTAAATAAGGTAATTATTATTTTACATTTAAAAAATTATATTATTATTATTAATATCACAATAATAATTTAAATATACTTATATATATATCATACAAGTGATGTGGTTAATAAAAATGATTCGCATCACTTCGTGGAGGTGATAGTTTTCATGTATGCACGAATGGCGTTATCATTTTATGTGCATGCAAGGTAAGAACATAATTGAAATATTATTATTTTACAATGATAAATATTTCATGAAAATTATATATAAACATTTATTCAATATTTATAACTAGTCTTCATGGAGGTTAATGAAAAACAAACTATATTGGTTCGTGAGGTGGTAGTCCTCCGTACACATGAACGAAGTGTTCATTTCCCATTTGATGAAATTGGAGATGGATGTGGTGGTGATATTACAATAATATAATATAAGTATATTTAGGATACTGGATTTATTATTTAATATTATAAGAAGAATATTTAGATTAAGTGGAATAATAAATAAAACAGAAACACTTAAAAATGATACATCTTCTCCGGTTGATCACCTTTGAAGAACACATTAACACCTCTAAGAAGGGTTTTTTTCTAAAATAAAGCCCCAAGAACATGTGTAGGGATTAAAGGAGGCGTTTTGGGTAGATTATTACTGATCTAGAATGATTTTGAAGTTTAATTATTAGATAATAGTTGGTACCTTTTTATACGAGAGGGGAGAGGAACCCTTGGAAACTCTTAAAATATTAAATTAATTTAAATTCAATTTCTATTCCAAATGGTCCCAAATTATTTTATTTAGAATATAATATGATTTTGGGTCAAATACCCATTATTAAATTAATATTATACTTTTTTTTAATAATTTTTAATCCTTATCCTTTTTATTAATCCCATATTTTTTCCTATTTAATCTTGTCATGGTATTATGTTATTTAAACTTTCTGGGTTAATGTAATTATCATAACAGGCCAAACTTCTCAAAAAAGTGACATTTATGACATAATTGGACTTCTCCTAATTATTTGTAAAAATATTACATTTTTAGGAATTTAATATAATTTAATAAAATATTTTATATTTTAAAATACCAATAGTGTCTATTTTGACACTATTCATTAGCTGATTTTTAAAAATATCATAACAAGAAGATATGTTAGAAAAAACTTCTTAAAATCATTAATAAAATATTATAAAACAATTTTATTGAATTAATTATGTTATATAATATTTATTATAATATTTATAATGTCATTTATTTGATTCTTTCATTAATTAAGAAATTATTACATCATCATTGTTTCATAATTAAATTTAATTATTTGATTTCAAAAACTTAAAAATAAATTACCACGATTTAGGTAATATTTTTATATTTCCAATTTCTATTTATAGTAAAATTTATTCCATGTATAACTACATATTAAAATACTTTACTTTTTAAAAACAAAAGTGTAATAAATATGACTATTCATTGAATATAATATTATAAATGCATTAAAGTCATCCAAGTGGCTCTAAGTGGTCCTTAAATAGACCCAAGGATTCTTATGTTCGGGATACAATCATACAATTAAATTAGGGAAACTCTTAGGGTAGTTTTATATTATTATAATATTATTTTTACCTTTAATTGCCTGGTTTACCCTTAACAGTGGTAATTATAATAATTACTAAAGTTACTATTCATAATGTCCAAAAAATAAAAGGACCTATTTGCATAATTTTTACCTTATGATTCCAAATATGTAAACCATTTTCATAAATTAAAATCAAATAATTTATAGTAATAAATTTAAAATTAATCCTTATTGTCAAAATGAATAATATGTTTTTTAAAAGTAAAAACCATCAAAAGGTTAACTTATATTTATATAGAATTTCACTGTGAAATTAATTCCAACGAAAAAAAATTAATAAATAATAAAAAATTAATCTAATTATACTTTAAAACCAGTTAAAAGGATAATCTATCAATATAAATAACATAGAATAAAAATCAATTTATAATTAAAATGCGGTTTTTTTCACTATTGATTAAAATATGAATTTTATCAGAAAAATACCAAAATTTCAACCAAAGTAAACTTTTATGCCACTATTACAAATAAGAAGTTTATTTTGTCAAATAGAACATATAAAAGTTTAAAAAACTACATTTAAAATCGGTTTTCCATTAAATGGTGGCAAAACTGTAATTTTTTGATAAATACTTCTTTTATCCGAAAAAATGAATTTGTTCTTATATCATGTATAGAAAACACATAAGTTAAATTTTAAATGTTACATTGAATATATTAAATATATATTTTTCATTAATAAAATCTATAAATAGTTAATTTATTATTTTATAAACTCACTTATTTTCATTTAAATAGTTTTTTAGAAAAACATATCCTTTTATTTAAAAAGGATTTTATTTTAATTTATAAATAATTGTTCACAAAAAAAATTAATTAAATACATGTGTAGACAATATTTTCATAAATAAATTAATATTATTCATTCCTTCCATTTTAACAGCTATGTTATAAGGAAACATAATAATATCTAGTTGTTCACTTAAGTTCGATGAGATGTATTATGTATGCCCTTGAACATATTGTCCCCTTTTAAAAACTCAAGATATTACAAAAATAGTGTTTTCTTAATTGATAAATTAAAGATAAAAATAACATATACAAAATAAAAATAATTATTATTCAAAAATTTATATTATATTAAATCAATAACTTTGTTCCCATAGTCATTTATGATATAAATTCACATTATTCTTCAAATAGGTGGTAAAACTGACCCAAACATGAATATACCATGATTAATGGATGATTATGAGGTGATTTATTTCAATTTCATTATATCAGTAGCGTAATAATATATTTTAATTTCTAACATTTATATATATATATATATATATCAATTTTAATTTAATTATATGAAGTACTTAGGGATATAAAAATATTATATAATTTGAATAAAAGATTATCCTCTTAGTATGATTGTTTTAAACAATTTAATTAACTACGATCATTTTTTAATCATACCATTAATACATTATCCTATTTTGCATAACAGAATCTAAATTATATCATAAAAATGATATTTATCCCTTAATCCTAACCTTATATCTAGAATTTTAGGTTGATTAATAAAAAATATTCACATTGTGTTGTGGAGGTGGTAGTTTGCACAACGCACAAATGAGAATATCATTGTTTAAGTGAAAAGGTATGGGTGGTTAGTGTGTATTTAAAAAAAATATAGTAATATAAGAAATGAATTCATCATATAATATTTGAGAAAATAAATGTTAATTGGAAATATAAAATGAAAATATATTAGTGAAAATATTGAACTTTATATTAAGATCTTTGGGTTTCTCTTGGTGGATTCATTGGAATGGAAGGCATTCGGATAATATATTATGACCATAATATTTTGAGAGTGAAATGGTATTATAGAGGAAGGAAATAGGTGGATTATTTGGAAAAAAAGTAGGTTTTATAGTGGTATTGAAGAGGTGGTGAGTGGCCCCTTTTATATGTGGTGAGAGTGGTCTTTTTGTAAATATTTAAACTTAATAGAAAGGGAGAACTTGTTAAACACCTCAAGTGTATCCAAAAATAGAAAATAATTGACTTGATGGTGATATAAGGTCTATAATCAAATATACATAAAATTTTATATATTTTTTTATCATGTTTGAATCTCTTTACCCCTTGAATTATTATGTTTATTATTTTAGTTTTTACTATAGTAACTAGTTTTTACCAAAGGTAAAATAATACTTATTCCATAAATTAAAGTGGTCATTATTAGAAAATTGGGACCTAATAAATATTAATTTTAAATATATTTTTTTATCCAATTTATACATGTGTTAGAAAATAATTTTAATATAATAAATGTTTAATATATTTACTTTTTTTGAAAAAAATATTACTTGAGTTCAAAAATACTAATGATAGGTTTGAAAACAATGAAGAAAATTTTAAAATGTATAATGTAAATTATAAAATAGATATTTTATAAATAAAAGGGTTTCAAAAAATTTTAATTCATTCTTATGTTTTAATAATTGTATAAATGTTACAGTAAAAGTAAATACTATATATAGAATTATTCACCTGAAAATCATTTTTTAGAAAAAATCGAAATATTTATCATGAGATAATATATTTATGATGAATTAAAAAGTGTATTTTATTTTATTAAATTAAATTCCAATATTTATAAATTAATGTTTTAAATATACTAATGAGTAAAGGCTCATTAGAGTGTGATAGTCTAATATATGGTGTTTGCCTACTATAATAGGTTCTCTAGTATTACATTTGTGACTATTAAAACAAAAATAGTATCTGTATTAAAGAATATTAGTACATATGAACCAATAATAAATCTTATGATTGTGATGGAATGAATCTAAAAAACATAATAAAACAAAATACAACTAGAATATAGTTTGACTTGGGAGATAAATCACTAAAAAAGATAGATATATCTTTTTATCTTAATATGTATGTAAATAAGGAAGAGAAATACATCACACCATAAATGAGAAGATTATTATACTATGTTAGGAAATACCACATCTTTGAACATTGAAAAAAAAGTCCATAAATCTTAAATCTAGTGGGATCAAGACAGAACTAATTATGGAATCAATCTATAATTGGAACAAGAATATTGACATGATGGGAGACATCATAGATGATGTGTTTGAGAGGATTAACTTGAATGGTAAAAAACAAGTTGATGAAAATGTTTTTGGAAGGTACAATATTCCCAAATACACTCAAAATAGATTCATTCTAGTTCTACCTGGATAAATAGAAGCCACAATGAATAATGGAAAAACATATATGACTCTAAATCTCAAAAAAAGATTTTGTGAAGAGTTATCCCACACAAAAAAATAATGATCATGTACCCAAATATTTATAATAAATAAAAATAGATTAATTGTAATAACATAAGAATATGGAAAAGGCATAAAGGATTGAAAATTCATTGGCTAACAAATCCAGGAATCCAATTCCTACTAGGAATAAAACTAAATACAAAGAGAAATCCACGCATCCTCAAGTTGAGATGATTTAGAGAATCTATAAGGATGAAACCATGAATAAGAGAAGAATGTTTGGAACATCCAAGGAAACAATTTATAGGATGTGTAAGAGGTCCCTTCCCTATTGGTAAAACTAAAGAGCTAAAGGAGACCCACTTTATTTCAAAATGATTATTAATAAAAAAGGATTTGATTGATGTAGTGATTTCATTACATAATAGATGATCTCTAATCATTGATATTATTTTCAATTAGTATCCTAGTTATTCCTAGACGTAAATTACCTAATATAATTTAAGTGGTGTCAAAAATCAACAAATATAAATTTTTCTCTGAGAATAATTATTGAAGAAGAATTAACTATTGTGATATATGGAAAGTTACCATTGATGGGAGATAAAAAATGGAGTTAAACTTCAATAGATTAACTAATTTCTTGTGAAACTAAAAATATAGATACCACTACTAAAAGTTATAGTTTGAGGTATAATTTTAACCCTCATCACTCCATTTTAGTTTATGATGGATATATTATCAAGGTGGAGTGACTATATTACAAAATGGTGAGTGAAAATAACATTAACTTAAATGTTTTGAAGTATTTTGTGAATATGAGTGAATATTTTTAAGACTTCTTGAAAAAAATGAATGGAAAACCCCAGATAACAAAATTTTATAATTGGTACCAAACTGAGAATTTTATATATAATGAATTGATGCTTTGGTAAAATCACTTTTGTTTTGTATAATGTGTTAGCCCACATAGAAAAAGAGTTCACTTACTTTAGTATCATTACTAAGAAACATGTGGTGTCATCCATCACATTAAAGGATTGATTTAAGCTATAATTATCAGTGTGAGAAGTTATTATTTTCATTTATGAGATGATGAGAAGAATCCTTATCTTGCATATATTGTATGAAAAAAGTGGTGATAAAAATCATGTCCTCATTTTTATTTATTATCATTAAGGGTGAAAGGAAAAGTGATATTTATTTATATATTGAAATTAATATCTTGTATATAGAAGGTTAGAGTATTGGAAACTAATCCAAATAGGGAGATTGAAGTGTCCTTTGTAATGTTTTTGAATATGTTTTCAATGAACATGGAAATATGTGACTTATATACCAAAGTTTATAGAATAATTATCCACCAAAGGAATATATTGATGCTTCCCATTCATGTTTAGGAAAAAGAAGAGGTTGTTAGTTGGTATTAATCCCCCTAATATTTTATGATTGATATAGATTGTCCATATGGAAATAAGTGACTAGTGTAGATAAAATAAGCATAATTGGTTTAAAATAGTTGATAGATGAGTGAGAAGCTATATACTCTGTATAGTTTAATTATTTTTCATTAACGTAGTTGAAATTTTGAACATTAGGTTGTTTTAAGACTCAATATGTTATAGAAATCATCACAGTGTAACAAATCAGGGATGTTATGGATTATAGTGTTATAAAAAACATAGACGAGGGTCTTATGATATTGAAATAAGGATGAAAGTAAAAAAGGAAATAATGTTTCTATGAAATTCTCTATTAATTATAAAATATGTTTTACAATATCATATAAGTGTGTTTAAAGATTTTAGAATTCTTTAAATAATTTCAAAAATTATTTGGATCTACTCTAAGGTAATTTCAACTTTTTTAGAAGCTGGAAGATGATTTTATTTTATTTTGAATAAATGTAAAATTTTGAGTTGAGGCTATGAAAATGGTAATGTTTGGATATATTTCTGATTCATTTGATCTGTGTGTGATTCATTCCTATCTTTATATGGGTAATTTTTTAATAAATGAAATGTTAATATGAGTCATTAACATGTTGCATATGAGTCATCCTGAATTATGTATGATTCATTTAATGTTTTATGTAAGTCATTATAAGGTGTGTAAGAGTTAATTTAAACAGTGTATGAGTCATTCACTCATATGGATATATACGTATGAGAAAATTTCAATTATATATGAGTCATTTGAATTTGTGTTTGAGTCATGTTATATATAGTGAAAATTTTTGAAATCTATTGAATAGTAAATGTGATTTTTTAAAATTAAATATTAAGAAGGTAAATATTTTGGAAATACTTAGACTCTTTTTCATAGATCAAAAAATCAGAAAATAAATTTTATATAATCACTAAATTAATATCTTTTAATGGAAGAAAGAGGTTATCAAGGTGAAAGATATATGTGATACTTTTTCAATTTATAAAATATTAGTTTCTATGATAATAATTATTTTTAAGAATTACTATTGTAATGATGTGAGGGAATTTCAACATTTTATTATAAATAAATAAAAAAATTGATCCATGAATATTTCCTGATAAAGATAAAACAAAATTGAGATGATTTTTTAAGAAAAGAAAGGGGTCTAAAATGAGAAGATTCCTTATTATTTAATCTAAAATATAATGTGATGATGTGGAAGAACAAGTTGTTGAGACCCTTGTTATCGAGTCTATGAATAAAGATAAACCTGCAGTTTAGGAACCTGAATTTCAAGCACCAGAATTAAAGTTTATTGTAGTTGGTGATGCATCCCCAACATAAATTCAATGGGTAAATAAATAAGAGAAAGATTCTCTAAATTAAAATGAGAATCAGAATGAACAAAATCCTACTGAAGAACAAGTCCAAGAAAATTCCCATCGAATTGGGAAAGCTGAAAAAATAGTGGATGACACTACAAGGTCAGTCTAGAATCAATCAATTTGATATATAATTGATTCCATGGACAAGGAAACTATTTAACTTCCTGAGTTAATAGAGGTTCTTGAAGTTGAATTTTATTCCTACAGAGAGACTAGTATGGAAAAATCGATTTCCTTGGTTGACAGAGGTCAACCATATCAAGTTCATGAAGCTGGATCTTCAGATTCTTTGAAAAATCAAATTTAAGGATTTTTTATGCTATTAAAAATGTTACAAGAAGAAAACTCAAGTTTTCAATGTGATTTATTGGTTTTAAGAAAAAAATATAAGATTTTAGATGTTCAACTATTCTTACAGAAGAATATAAATATGTCCAGACACAAATTCATTATCTCAGAGAATATTCAGCATCAAGAAGAGATTTTACTATTTATTTAAAGAAATTGTTAGATCTGTTTGGAAAATAAAAATCATAATCTATCTCAAAATAGATTTCATAAATTTAAAATTGTGTTTGGGAAGTCCGTTTCAATCAATTAAAAGAAGTTTCTGTCAAACCAGATCTTCTAATTCTCCACCACCAACTTCTCTAGATATAGTCAGAAGATTTCAAGAAATTACTTCAGTGATGTCTGATATGAATGATAGGTTTCATTAAATTCAGTGTAACATTGCACCTCTGAATGTGTTATTAGATAATCAGAGAGATCTAGTCCAACATATAACCTCAAGAAAACCTACAATAAATCTTCTTCTCAATTAGTTAAGTGATAATTTAACGATGTTTCTGTAAATGGAGGAAAATCTACATGACATCTTGAAATTCAATCTAATTAAAAGTTTTAAAGTAGACCATCACTCAAGAATTTTGATTTTTCAGTTGTTTTCTAATCTTACAGAATGTTTTAAAAGTTATATGGATGAGTTAAAATATGTTTTTTAGGCTGCTCAAGCTTCATCAAAACCTAATCCCTCTTCTGAAGTAGACCTTTCAAATTCAATGAGATCATCATATATAAATATTTCTTAGACAAAAATATCGTTTTATTTATAAACTTTTTTTAAATAATTTTTTCATTCATTTTTTGTTTATTATTATTTCTATTTACTTATAATACAAGAACACATTTTTTATTTTTCTATAAAGTAGAATAGAACATTCATTTACAGTTATGTGAAACATTAAATTTTCATCAATAAATTTTCTTATACATTCTATTTGTTATCACAAAAAGGGGTAGAAATTTGGGTGACCACAAAATTCTATAAATTCTGGTGTCAACCCATCAAAATAATACTGTAATGAGTAATTTTCCAAAAAAAAAGTATTCTTTAAAATATTATTTCATTAGAGTTTACAAATCCTATATTTTATGTAAATTTAGTTATGGGTTTTGTGATCAACAAAAAGGGGGATACTATTGGGAATTTATTGTTTCAACGATACTCTATAAATCGTATTTATTTTGATGCTCAAAAACACCCTTCTTTTTTTACCGATGAATTTACATTAATTGGAATTTAGGAATTTAATATTTGTTAAAATATTTATTTCATAATTTTATTCTAGTTATTGATCTATAATTATTATTGTTTAAAGTGATTGGAATACATTTTAACATATTCTGGAAACATTGTTCATACCCTACGTGTGCAAGCCTAACGTAATTATGGAACCTTATGTTTGAAACAATCCATATTGATTATATAGCCTAAGTTGTCGGGAAAGTATGGTTCATCAACCCTATGTTAGTATGGATCCTTATATTTGAGAAAACAGAATGTATTGTTCATCAACCCTATATTTAAAATTAACCCTATGTTTGACGAAATAATCATATGGTACATCAACCATGCTTTTTTAATAAACCCTACATTGAACCCAATGTTTTCAAACCTACATATGGTTATTTTCATTGCATGATGGAAACCTATGTTTGAAAATTTAATGAAAAGGATTTAAATCTGTGATATTACTTGAGATTTATGTAGCGATCATGACGAAAGTAAAGATATTTTTAAATATATTTTGTGATCAAATCAGAGGCAAATTATGAATGATTCAAGGGATAATATTTAATAGATTAAATCATTATTATTTCTAAGGTAAGTTATAAATCTGTTTAAGGATTTTAATTTGAATAAATTTTCATCTATCATGAAACATTTGTGGATCCACTCAACCAAAAGAAAGGTATTTTCTCTATATATATGTGTGTGTGTGTGTGTGATCAGAGTTTGTTCACTATATACAATAGATATAAAAATGCATAGTTGAAAATATCTTTTCAATACAGAACTACGGAAAAGATATAACGACTTAGATTTTTACTGAATAGGGTACGCTTTGAAGATATACTTATTTAAACCTCATATTATTGTATTTATACTACCTATTTTTTGTTTCTATTTGTATTGAAGATCATTTGAAACTAGGATCTCATCAAATCTATCCTTACTTAAATACATTCATATTTTCAGAAGAAGATCCGTATTTTTTTAGTTTCTATTGTAACTGTTATCAAGAACCTTTCAAAATAATAAAATCAAACTCTTTTGATTTTTAATATTTTTGAATGCTTGAACTTAGTTGTAGAAAAGTATCAGCTTCTTAGACTAAGATGTGTAGAAATTGGATCCTTATAAAATAACTACAAGTAGTTATTCAGAATTTTTGTCAAGGTTACAATGGCCTATACTCAGTTGTTTTTTAAAGGTCTGGTGATAAGAGGACCTTTCTAGTGAAAATCACCAAGCTCACAGAGAGAACATTGGTGGAGTGCAATAGGGGATCTTTGTTCCCCTAACCACTATAAATATTTTTTTCTTCTTTATTATTTATCCACTACTTGAATTACTTACAAAATAGAATTCTTCTTATATCCTTAATTTAAAATAAATCTAGAAAGTGTTAATCTATCATGATTTTAGAAAAGACGCAATTCACCCCATTCATTTTTATATTTTCATTATTTTAACACAAAAAATTGTATCAAATGAGAGATTTTGTGAAAAATATCTAGAAAGCATAAAATTATAAGTTTTATTCAAAGAATGATGTCAATGGATGATCCTAAAGAAGTTATATTAGTGACACATTCTCTATATTTAAATGGTGATAACTATGGATGTTAGAAATCTCAAATGATAATTTCTATAAAGAATCCTGGATTTAAAGTATATATGAAGATCATCAATCCTTATGTGATTCCTAAAAAATAGGAATCATGGGATGATGAAAAAGTAGAGTATGAAATCAACTCCAAAACAATGAATGCTATAATCCCTGGAAATAGACACAATGAATTTAATTAAGTATCTCAATGTCATGTGGATTATCAAATGTGGAGGATAATCATTGTTTCATATAAAGGAATTGATAATGCTAGCCAGTTAAGGTATGCTACATTTAAACAAAAGTTTTAAACCTTTATAATTTATGATGGTGAAAGAATAACTCAATTGAATGAATGATTAACCAAAATTTCCAATGATATTTCTGCTTTGGTAGATCCAATTATACAATCTGAACAAACACTGAAATAACTTAGGGTACTTCCCTCAAAATGTAATGTAATATCTATATCAATTCAAAAATCAACTCCAATAAAAAATATAACAATGAAATAATTTATTGGAACCCTGATGATGTATGAAGTAGAAATGCAAGATGGAGCTTCAGATCATAATATTTTAGTAGAATGGGAAAACAATTCCCTTAAGGTTACATCTCAAAATCATGGAAAGAAATCAATAAAAGATGTTACAATCTCAAAAGGTTAAAATTGTTCAAATTTTGATGTGGAACAGGCTCAGTTATCTAGGAAATTCAGAAAAGACTAAAAAAATAAGAGTGGATTCAAAAAATTCTTCATAAAAGATAATAAAGGGTCAAAATAATTAAGATGCATTGAATGAAAAAAAATTGTACATATTAGAATTTAAATACCCCAACTAAAATAAGAAAGAATAAAGGAAGATAAGAAAAATCAAAGGAAACTGCAAATTAGAATAGAGGAAAATGAGATATGAAAGCTACATGAAGTGTATTTAAACAATCCAGTAGCTCTTCCAAATCTTATTAAGAAAAAGGGAAACAAATTAATAGTAAACATGTTCTTTTTGGATAATGAATAAAATGAGGTGCAAACCTATTACTCTTCAATTTTTGATTTTGATAATTGTTCAAATATAAAATTGGATTCTTATTGCTCAATGCTTGAAGAGAAATATGATTCTTTAGTAAAAAATTACACAACAATAAAAAATATTCACGATATTATTTTAATCAAAAACAAATAAATGCTAAAATAGTATCAAGAACTAAAAAAAATTAATACATCTAATTCAAACTATATTGTTCATGAAAATATATTAAAATAACTAAAGGATTAATTAAAATAATTCAAAATGTTTTGAAATTATTTTATCAAAAGGAGAAAAATCTACGAAGGAGATACTTGGAAAATATGTTATTAAAAAGAAAAAATATAGAATAATATGCATGGGAGAAAAATTAAAAATATATGTAAATTATTTTATGTCAAGTACTAAAAATTAATCCTCTTTATACTATGGAATAAAAGGACACTACTCTAATAATTGTTAGTTAATAAATCCTTAGATAAGTGGAATAAAACAAGATTTCATTTTTAAAAAAATATATAATGCTAATAATATAAATTTTGGGAAAATTAGTAAAATCTAGATTCCAAGATCTTTTCTTGCTGACACAGGTGGACCCATGAAAATATGGTTTCAAAAAACAAAATAATTTTTAAATAATTTTTCTGGTAAAAGACCACATGAACAAACATTTTATACCGTATATGGATAGTGGCTACTCCAAACACATTAGTGGATACTCTTCCAGTATCCATACACTAGAAAAATATGGATGGAGGACTAGTTACTTTTGAATACAATTCAAAAGAAACTATTATTGGAGTGGATCAGTTTGAGATCCAAAGTCAATATCAATTAAAAAATTATTGTATATACCAGGGTTAAACATATCCTAACAATTATTTTTCAACATTGTGATTATGTATTTTATGTTGATTTCTATAATAATTCATTATCAGTCTTCGAAGATGAACTACATAAATTTAGAACACCTAGAAATGCAAATGTTTATAATTTGGATCTAAATTTATTTTTCAAAAAAATTGAATTGTTTAACTATTCAGACAAATGAGCCATGGATCTATCATAGAATACTTAGATACTTTAATATATTTACTTTACTTAAATTATCTAAGAAATAATTAATTTATGATTTTCTTAGTCTTATATTTAACAATGATATATTATGTGATGCATGCCAAATAATATTACAACACAAATAATCTTTCAAATCAATTAACAATGTTTCTACATCCAATCCTCTAGAACGTATCTGTGTAGATTTTTTGGACCATCAAGAGTAGAATGTTTGGATGGAAAATTATATGTTTATGTTTTAGTATATTATTTTTCAAGATTTACTTGATTTTATTTTTTAAAACTAAAAATTTAATTATTCACTTTTTTTGAAAGACTTTTTAAAAAATTTCAAGGAGATAAATATTTTATAATAATTTCACTAAGAAGTGATCATGGTGTAGAATTTGAGAATCAATAATTTAATTTTTTTTTCTCAAATTTAGGAATTAAACACACCTTTTCTACACCAAGAATACCTCAAAAAAATGTAATTATTTAATGAAGAAAGATAACTATTCAAGAAATGTAATAGATTGTGTTAAATGAATAAAACCTCCCTACCTATTTTTGGGCAGAAGATATAAGCAAAACTTTCTATTTCATAAATAGGGTTTTAATGAGACTAATTATTAAAATGACTTCTATGAACTTTAGAATAATAGAAGTGTGTGGATTCTAGGTTTATATATTGAATACTATGGAAAACCATGGTAAATTTTATCCAAAGGCGGATGAAGGCATATTTCTATGATATTATGCTATTTCTATAGCCTATAAAGTATATAATAAAAATTGAAGGATTATTGAATCATCAATTCATGTGAATTCTGATGAAACTAAAAAATTTATAAAAAGGAAAGATCAAACATATGAAATTATTAAATCATTTTATAACATGTGGCTTGAAACTCCTAAGACTAATTTTACAAATGAAATAGATGAAATTCAGTCTAGTTCAGAAGAACTTGAAATAGATAAACCTGAATGTGTCTTAACTAGAGATTATAGAACCTTAAAGATCATCCCTTAGAAAATATTATAGGAAATCTAGATATTGGAGTAAGGACTTAAAGATAAATAGGAAACCTATATGAATTTTATGTCTTTCTATCACAATTGGAAACTAGGTCTATTTGAGAAGCTTTAAATGATGTAAACTAGTTAAAAGTTATACAAGAAGAACTTAATAAATTCAGTAGAAATAATGTTCAACTATTAGTTGAAAAACCAACCAATTATCCATTAATAGGAACAAAATGGTTATTTAGAAATAAATTGTATGAACAAGGGATAATTACAAGAAACAAAGCAAGATTAGTAGCAAAAGGTTACAACCAATAAGAACTGATAGATTATGATGAAACCTTTACACCTATTACTAGATTATAGTAAATTAAAATCTTACTATCTTATTCATTTCATATGAATTTTAAATTATATCATATGAAAGTGAAATATTAAATTTTAAATGGATATAATATATGATGATTATATTGAACAAAAACGAGGTTTTGAAAACCCTTAATTACTAAATTCTGTTTTTAAACTTAATATATATATTTATGGTATTAAATAAGATCTTAATGCTTAGAATGATAGATTAAGCTCATTTTTATTGGAAAATGTGTTAACTATGTTAGTTGAATACCCTACACTTTTTCAGAAAACATTTTTATCTAATATATTATTAGTTAAAATTTATATTGATAATGTTATTTTTTGGATCAACAAATAAAAATATTTATAATTATTTTTCAAATATTATTCAAAAATAATTTTAAATAAGTATGATTGGAGACATAAATTTATTTTTAGGATTTAAAATTTATCAAAATTATTATGGAAATGTATTGAATATAAGAAGATATATTATTTATTTATTGAACAAATATTGTTATAAAACAATAAAACATATACAAATATAATTTTTACTAATGTAAAACATGATTTGGATGAATATGGAAGCCCCATTGAAAAAAAATTATATTGATTTATGATTGGTATTTTATTATATGGTACTATTATAATACTAGAAATAATGTTTTCTATATGTCTATGTGCTACATTTAAGTCAAACCCAAAATAATCCCATCTAACTATTGTTAAAAATATTTTTAGATATTTAAAATGTACTATTTTTTAATCTATAAATTATCTAATAACATCTGATTTTAATTTAATTTCATATATAGATGTTGATTTTGGAGTATGTAGATTAGTTAGAAAAGGAACTTTTAGAACCTATCACTTTTTAGGGAAATATTTTTTTTCATGGTCAAGTAAAAAAAATTAGTTTCTTTTTCAACAGCTAAAGAAGAATATCTAACTTATGGTACTTGATGTGCACATGTTTTGTAGATGAAACACGCCTTACTAGACTTTAGACTTAATTTTAGTAATATACATATTTATGTGATAATACCAATGCAATTAATATTTCCAAAAATTATGTAACTCATTTTAGAACCAAGCATAATGATATAAATAATTATTTTCAAAGAAATCATATTCTTAAAAAGGATATATCTTTCAAATTTATAAATATTGAATATCAACTTGATGATATTTTCACTAATCCACTTATATCTCCATGTTTTGGTTTTATTATGGGGGTTAAGAATATTTAATTTTAAATAAATTTTTATTAATTATAATTGTTAATTTATTGGTTAATTGTTTTATTTTATTCAGTTATTATTCACTTACTTATTATTTAAATGAAAATTATTATTATGATTTTTGAAAGAGTGTGTCTTTTCAAAATAATGAAATTAATGAATTCTCTATGTAATCTGTCCTAGAAACCAGACCGCATCACCAAACAATCATAAGAACTCTCCCTCTCTCTGTTATGTTAATTACCCTAAGATTTAAAACCCTTTGTAATTCCAGAACTCTTTTATCTCTTTCGAAACCCAAGAATATGAAACCTTAAAATTTCACATTCTCAAAAATGTTGATGATGGAATCAGGGAAACAAACAAAAACTAAGAAGTGTGTTACCTACAGAAATATTCTTCAAGGAAAGGTAATAGATTTTTAATGGCTCAATAAGAAAAATCTTATTTTGAAGAATAATGTAAAATTCCAATGTCTAGAAACACTTTTTACTGATGGAAACACTAAGTACATCTTTTTGTAGAATTAAAAGAGTTCTTCCTAAATTATCAATATAGTTTCAATTACAGATAGAATGTAGTAATATCTAAGATTATCATAAATATTTTTCATTCACTTCGGTGGAAATGGCCAAAGTTTTTAAATGCCTCTGTTAATTGGGTTTTTCATTTTTAATTTTAGTCTATAGGAAACCATGAACTTAAATCATAAGATATAAAGTATTTTCTCTTCGGATCCACCTAGATAAAAAATGGTTGTAAATGATATTGACACTAACCAAAAGGTGCTTTTAAAGTTTATTCATCCTTTTATAATTCCATGGACTGTTGAACTTGAGAAGATTCTTTATCCAGATATGTATATCATGTTTTTGATGATAGGTGATGTTAAGTTTATCTTTCTAAGGTACAAGTTAATGTGTATGTAATACTATTTCAGTGTGGAGTAAAAGATTTATTTTTATCCTTATGGAAGGATAATATTTATGTTTCTTCATCAAAGAGACCTATTTAGGGATCCAATCATACACTCCAAATTTCATCACAACAAATTTTTCAATGTTATAACTCTTATGAAAATAGGGTACTTCTGGAGTTTAGTTCAAGGACAATTATTACCTATTGGTGTGGAACACCAATAAAGATCTGGTCCTAACAATCATGGGGATAAAATATTTTTTGGATCATCTAATCCAATAAAAATTAAAAGATAAGAAGTTTCGAAATCAATAATATATGTTTAATCTCAAAAAAATATATGTCGAATTAGATACAAAATCTCTGACTGATACACTACAAGAGATTCATCTCTGTCTCTTGAAGAAAATATGGAAGAACAAGTTGATGATGCCCTTATTATCCTGCCTAGAAATAGAGATGATATTGCTGTTATAAAACCTTCATTTCAAGAACCAAAATTATAGGTTTCTACAGTAGGTGAATTAGCCCAACCATATATCAAACTAGTCAACTGATATGAGAAAGAGGCTCTCAATCAAAATTAGAATGTGACTCGACAAACTCCTAATAAATAAAAAGTTCACGAAAATGATCACGGAAGTGAGAAATCTCAAAAAATTATGGATGACACTCTAAGGTTAGTCCAGAACCAATAAATTTCAAATATAGTTGATTCCCTAAATAGGGAAACTATTGAACTTATTGAGTTAACAGAGGTTCTTGAAGTTTAATTTTCTACCTACAGTGTGACCAGTAAGGAAAAATATTTATCTTTATTTGACATATGTCATCCATCTAATGTTCATGAAGAAAAATATTTTGATTAATTGAATAATCAAATTGATGTATTTTTCTATAAATTCATCATGTTACATGAAGAAATATCAAGTTTGAAAAGTGAGTTGGACTTTATAATAAATAATTTAAAAGATTTTAGAAATTAAACTATTCATAGGGAAGAACTTGAACCTATTTAGACCTAGCTTCATAATCTCAGAGATAATTTAGTATCAAGAAGATATTATGATTATTTTCTGAGGGGAATGTTAGATCTATTTAGAAAATAGAAATCATATGCAATATTTAAAATCGATTTTATTGATTTAAAATCGTATTTTTTAAGTTAGTTTGAATTATATAAAGGAAGTTTCAGTCAATCCAGAGCTTCTAATTCTAATCTTCCAACTTATCTAGATATATTTAGAATATTTCATGAAATTACTTCTGTGATTGATGATATGATTGTTAGGATTCAATCACTTTAGTTTAATAGTGAACCAATGAATTTTCTTTCAGATAATTAGAGATATCTATTATAACAGTTAACCTTAATTGATCCTTGAATAAGGATGCTTCTCAATCAGTTAAGTGATAATATTAGTATGTTTCTGCAGATGGAGGAAAATCTGCACGACTTCCAAAAAGTCAATCAGATTGAAAGTTTGAAAGTAGGTCAAGACTCAGAATTTTGATTCAATGGTTGGATAATAGTCTTATAGAAAGTTTAAAAATTCTAATGGTAGAGTTAAAATAAGTATTTCGAGCCACTCAAGCTTCACCAGAACCTGAGCACCCTTCTGTACCTGACCTTTCAAACTTAACCAGCTCTTCCTATTAAACTATTTCTCATCCGAAATCACTCTTTTATTTATAAAACTCTTTTAATTAATTTTTTTAGTCATATTTTTTTTATTTTTTTGTTCAACTATAATTCCATAACACATGTTTTATTTTTCTATAAATTAGAATATAACATTCATTTTCAGTTATGTGCAACATTAAGCATGTTTTAAAACTTCTTATACTTTCTTTTTAATATCACAAAAGGGGGATAAAATGGGTAAACACAATATCATTTAACTATTTTTGTCAATCCTTTGAAATAATACTATGAAAAATTAATTTTCAAAACAAAAAAAATGTATTCTCTAAATTATTATTTCTTTAGTGTTTAGAAGTCCTGTACGGCTAGGGTTTTTGGCGCTGTGAGACTTTGAAATATTTCTATGAAGAATTCCAGAGCTAGGTGCGAAGACGGCGTGCGATTCCGAGGCCCGGTGTGCCCGGAATAAATTTTATAAAAATATTAAGTATTTTTATACTATGCACGTGGCGGGGGTATGATATCTCCTAAACAGTAGCTCAGAACGGGATTCTGAGGGCACGGTTGTGTCCGGAACATGCCGTTTACCCTAGGCAGGGTGTAAACTTTACAGGTGCGGGTCTGCGGTGGATAGCGCCACAAGAGGCGTTTTCGTAAATAAATGGAAAAGTGTATTTACGAGCGTCGGCTCGAATAACTTCTGAACAGAGTCTCGGATCGAAATTTTGAGTCCTACGTTGCGTTCATAACACCGTGTTTACCCTAGGCACGACATAATTTTAGTCGGTGTCGGGTGCTGGGTCGGAGGCGAGTTGGCGGGGGAGTTAAAATGAAGTTCTTTTAATTAAAAAAATAAAAGGAATCAATCACTCCCCCCCCCCTCACCTTATACATGCAGGCGTCGGATGAAACCCTCCCCTCCTCCGTTTCTTCATCAGATCGAGCTCCGGGCGTCCGTTTTCAGCGCCGATCGTCAGCAGATCGAGCTCCAGTGCGTCGCAGGCGTTGCTCTGCACCCGAAGCTTCGGCGTTTCACCCGCAAGGTAGGCGGTTAGAGTTTTAAAATCCTGGACCCCATTTATGTGTTGTTTTACTTCAAACCGTCATAAGGTTTGTGTAGTTCGGGTCCCGAGCTTTCTGAAACTTTTCTCGGATCTGAATTTGGAGCACTGGGGTGCTCCAGATGGCTCCCGGAAGTTTTCCGGTTGAAACCTGGTTTTCCGGCGAGACCCGTGGCCGCCATGGCGGAATCCGGCGAGTTCCACGGCGGCACGGTTGTTTCTGGCTCCAGCACGGCGGAGTCCGGCGGCGGCACGGTGGTTTCCGGCGACCCTGTGGTGGTCCGGCCAGATTTTTCTGGGGGTTCTTTAAACCCCCGTAACTCGCAAACCGTAACTCCAATTTGCGAGCCATTTGCGGCGACGCACTTCTTGCGTCAAGACGGACCTTTTTAACTAACTTTTAGAATTTTATGGTTTGGGATCGTGGCCCAGGAGTTAGAAACGTCGTATAAAATAATAATATTCTATTATTTTACGACTTCGGGTCGTTGTAACTTCTACCTGGAGCGTCCGAATGACGTGCCGTCAGTGGCGTTGAGACCCTGATGGTACGACGAACCTTTTGAGTTGGTTTCCGGGTGTTGGGACTGAGAACGGGGTGTGGGCCCCATGAGGCCGTGTTTTGGCGTTTGCGGAGAAACGCAGCTTTTGTACCAGGAGTCCGATTTTGGCGGATGATTAGTTGATCCTGTGTGTTTTTTCGAGAGGATCGCAATGGTGCGATCCGTTCGATGAGTTTCAGAATCGAGGCATGGGCCCCACCCGAGCTGGCTTCGGTGAATAGTACCTTTTTCACCGGGTGTCCGTTTCAGACGAGTGAGTAGTCGATTCCGTTTGTTTTTCCGAGGGGATCGTCGTGGTATGATATGCTCGATGGGTTTCACGATCGTTGTGTGGGCCACGCACGAGCTAGCTACGGTGAATAGTGGCTTTTTCACCGGTGCTCTGTTTCGGGCGAGTAAGCAGCCTATCTAGCATGTTTTTCCACGTAGATCGCGATGGTGGCCTTGGTTTTGGCCTTGGAGATGCGCAGTGTGGCGTTGTTGCGGGTCGCTCGGGTTAGCGACGTTTTGGACCAGCAGTGGTTGAGGGTACTCCCTTGGGTCATTCCCATGAGGTTTCGTGTGGCATCACAACCTTCGTATAGGTTTGTGATCCTCTCGATGGGATGTTTAAACTATTAGAGTTGTGACATCCCTCCGGTGGGCCCGGAGCGGGATCCTCTGAATCTTTTCCCTAGATAGGGTTCTTGGTATCGTTGTGACCGCTTATTCACGGGCGGCGATCCCCTATCTAGAAGGTTAACCCCATAGGGTTTGTGGAATCATGAGGAATATGATCCCCTACGTAGTGGGTCGTGCTCAGTTGGGTTGTGGAATCGTCGGGTATATGATCCACTTCTCAGCATCAGGTTTATAGTAGGGTTGTGGTATCATCGGGTATACGATCCCCTACTCAGCATGAGGTTTATAGTAGGGTTGCGGTATCATTGGTTATACGATCCCCTACTCAACGCTTGGTGTCGGTAGGGTTGTGGTACTGTTGGTTATGCGATCCCTTACTCAGCGCGTGGTTTCGGTAGGGTTGTGACATCGTCGGTTCGATCCCCTACATCGCGAGTTATACCAGATAGGGTTCTGGTATCGTCGTGACCACCTTTATTGGGGTGATGATCCTCTATCTGAGTGATGTGATTCTATCGAGCGCCAGATCAGGTTGTGGTATCCCCCAGTGGATCCTGTGTGTGATCCCCTATCTGTGAGAACTACGTATGCCAGATCGGGTCATGGTGTCCCCCAGCGGACCCCAGGAGCGATCCCCTATCTGTGATCTACGTATACTGGAGTGGGTTTTGGTATCCCCTAGAGGACCCTAGCGGGGATCCCCTATCCGAGGAGTTTGATGGTTATGTTGTTTCGGTGAGTTATCCTATGTGATGCCAACCGACGAGCGTGATCTCTCAGGTGAGCGTCTGAGAGGTTTGAGAGAAACCTGATGGAGTGTATCTCTCGGATGAGTGTCATCTGGGATGACAGGGATCGTGTGATGTACTCTTCGGGTTGTGTACAGTTCCTGGTGATGAGGTCGGTACCTCTTGTGGCTTGGTGCATGAGCTGGGTATATCTAGTTTCTTCAAGGTGTATGTATGGGCATACACCTGAGTTGAGATGACTAGTTGTGTTTAGCCTAGGATGGTCACGAGATGGAGTTTCGCTCTCGTCTGGGTTCCCTCTAGCTGGGATGAGTGGACTGTTGCCTTTCAGTTTCTCTCTTTGGTTTTGGGTTTTTGGGGTGCCTACTGAGTATGTTTATACTCACCCCTGCACGGGCTTTGCCCGCACATGTTTGTGTCTTGTGCAAACCACAGGCCTTTCGACGGAGTCCCAGGAGGACCCGGAGCAGGTGGAGCTTAGTGAGCATGTTTGACCGGGGTGTTTACCGGTGCTGTGCCGAGGAGCTTTCCGGCGGGTATTTGTGGTAGCATTCCCCTTCTTCAGAGTAGGTTGGACGTGCTTTGTAGTTTCCTTTTGGTGGGCCCTATTTTTTACCTTTTGTACTTTTGTTGTTGCACTCTGGTTTGGGAAAGATTGTATGCATGCTTTTTCTTTTCAGTTTTCAATATCTCTGCACTGTTGCAAGGAGGTGGTTGTGGGTGTGTGTGTACAGGTACCTTAGGCTAATGCCTCCCATGTGTGTGATAGCCTACTCGGCGCTGGTTGCCAGCCCCTAGCCTATTGGAGGCAGGCTTGGGGAGTCACGGCTCGAGGCCCATTGGGTCGGGTTATGATAGAGTGGTATCAGAGGAGGTTCGACCTTTGGGATCTCAGAGCATTGCTTGTCTAGCTGTGAGTTTGGTTCGGGTTGCATAGCGGCAGTGTTAGGATGTTTCGAGTTTGGCTTTTAGGCCAGGGACTCCAGTGTTGGTGTGGCGGCCGACGTATCCATACACCAAGACTCTGATAACCTACCTTTCGACTTGGTAAATTCGTACACTGGTCGCAGGGACATAACGATACATGCATCATATAGGACTGGGTTTTTGGGTTTTCCTTGTCCTTCTTGAGTCAGCTCTCCAGATATACTCTTTGACTGTGGTGCATCTTGAATGTATTTTAGGATGCCTCCACGACAATAGCCAGTGAGGGTTCCACAGTGGGATTGTGGTGACGATCCGCCCTATGCAGAGGCTGTGGACCAGGGCGCAGGATCTGAGGTTGCACCTCCAGGTGGTATGCCAGTTGGGCCACCACCTGTCGAGCAGCTGGTTGTGCCGGCAGTGTAGGAAGAGGTTGAACGCAGGCTGAGTGCACTGTACAAGTTCCAGAGGCTGCGACCTCTGAGGTTTCGGGGTGATCCAGACCCCAGGCAGCTGATGACTAGCTTGAGGCAGTCACCCGAGTTTTCCGCCTAGTGAGGACACCTCCGGATCAGATGGTGGTCCTAGCGGCGAGCCTTCTGCATGGTTTGGCCGGGCGATGGTGGAGTTTGGTGACGTAGTCCCATGATGAGGAGACGCTCATGTGGGAAGAGTTTGAGAGGCTCTTCAGGGAAGGGTTCTATCCCGTGACGCTGAGGTCTGTGCGAATTCAAGAGCTTTTGCAGCTTCGACAGGAGGGCCTGACTATGTCATAGTACTCAGCGAGGTTTACAGACCTGTCGTGCTACTCCCTGGATATGGTTCGAGACCCTTTCTTTAGGGATCGGACCTTCGAGCAGGGATTATGCATGGACATCCAAGAAGGTGTGGTTTCCTTCTGTCTGCCAACCTATGCTGGAGTGTTAGAGCGAGCTTTGGTGGTGGAGAGCTTTCTGGCTGAGCAGATTCCCCCTATTAGTGCTGGAAACGTGAGAGCTGAGACGTCGGTATCTGGTAGCTGACGACAGACTCAGGGGTCTGGACGTGGCCGATGTTTAAGGAGGCAACCCCAAGATGGAGGATATGAGGCTTAGGGCTCACAGGGCTCACAGGCCAGTTTTGGTCAGTCGCAGGAGAGGCGGTGTTATGGTTGCGACGGTCGGGGACATCTTTCTAGAGAGTGTCCTACCCGACGTGCTTCGGAGAAGGACCTGGTCGATGGACTACCTTGGAAGAGGCAGTGTCTCGAGCAAGGAGGTCTGCAGGGCAGCGGACGTGGCGGCGGAGCAGGTGCAGCAGGAGGAGGTGGTAGGCGGTACCAGTTGCCACAACCCCCACCCCCAGGTGTTCCATGCCAATCTTAGGGAGCTGGTGGCTGAGGGCGAGGAAAGCTGCATGCCCGGGAGGCTGTTGACCCATAGGCTCCACATATGGATAGAGGTACGCCTTGTGCCCTTTCTACTTTCTGCAGTAGTTTGTTAGACACTGTTTAGCGGTACTCTTTCCTTTCCATTTCTTGATTTAGTTTTGTTCATGGCGTTGGTAAGACCCTGTGTGGGTGTTGGTTGGCGAACTCGCTAGCATGGGAGACCCAGTTGAGAGTCCAGTCGCATTCCTTGTGCTTAGGGATTTTCGGGGATGAAAAGTTCTAAGGGGGGAGGATGTAGCGATTTGGGTTTTTGACACTGTCAGACTTTGGAATATTTCTATGAAGAATTCCAGAGCTAGGCGCGAAGACGGCGTGCGATTCCAAGGCCTAGTATGCCCGGAATAAATTTTATAAAAATATTAAGTATTTTTATACTATGCACATGGAGGGGGTATGATATCTCCTAAACGGTAGCTCAGAACAGGATTCTGAGGGCACGATTGTGTCTGGAACGTGTCGTTTACCCTAGGCATCGTGTAAACTTTGCGGGCGCGGGTCTGCGGTGGATAGCGCCACCAGGGGAATTTCGTAAATAAATGGAAAAGTTTATTTATGAGAATCGGCTCGAATAACTTCTGAATGGAGTCTCGGATTGCAATTCCGAGTCCTCCGTTACGTTCAGAACACCGTGTTTACCCTAGGCGCGACATAATTTTAGTCGGCGTCGGGTGCTGGGTCGGAGGCGAGTTGGTGGGGGAGTTAAAATGAAGTTCTTTTAATTAAAAAAATAAAAGAAATCAATCACTCCCCCTCCCTCACCTTGAACGTGCAGGCACCGGACAAAACCCTCCCCTCCTCCGTTTCTTCGTCAGATCGAGCTCCGGGCGTCCGTTTCCAGCGCCGACCGTCAGCAGATCGAGCTCCAGCACGTCGCAGTCGTTGTTCTGCACCCGAAGCTTTGGCGTTTCGCCCGCAAGGTAGGCGGTTTGAGTTTTAAAATCCCAGACCTCATTTATGCATTGTTTTACTTCAAATATTTATAAGGTTTGTGTAGTTCGGGTCCTGAGCTTTCCGAAACTTTTTTCAGATCTGAATTTGGAGCACCGGGGTGCTCCCGGTGGCTCCCGGAAGTTTTCCGGTGGAAACAGGGTTTTCCGGCGAGACCCGCGGCGGCCATGGCGGAATCCGGTGAGTTCCGCAGTGGCGCGGCGGTGGCGCGGTGGTTTTCGGCTCCAGCACGGCGGAGTCCGACGGCTGCGCGGTGGTTTTCGGCGACCCTGCAGTGGTCCGACCAGATTTTTCCGGGGGTTCTTCAAACCCCCGTAACTCGCAAACCGTAACTCCGATTTGCGAGCCGTTTGAGGCGACGCACTTCTTGCGTCGAGACGGACGGTTTTAGCTAACTTTGAGAATTTTATGGTTCGGGATCGTGGCTCGGGAGTTAGAAACGTCGTATAAAATAATAATATTCTATTATTTTACGACTTCGGGCCGTTGTAACTTCTACTCAGAGCATCCGAATGACGTGTCGTCAGTGGCGTTGAGACCTTGATGGTACGACGGACTTTTTGAGTTGGTTTTCGGGTGTTGGGACTGAGAACGGGGTGCAGACCCCATGAGGCCAGGTTTTGGCGTTTGCGAAGAAACGCAGCTTTTGCACCAGGAGTCCGATTTTGGCGGATGATTAGTCGATCCTGTGTGTTTTTCCAAGAGGATCGCAATGGTACAATCCGTTCGATGAGTTTCGGAATCGAGGCGTGGGCCCCACCCGAGCTGTCTTCGGTGAATAGTATCATTTTCACCGGGTGTCCGTTTCGGATGAGCGAGTAGTCGATTCCGCTTGTTTTTCCGAGGGGATCGCCGTGGTATGATCCGGTCGATGGGTTTCAAGATCGTTGTGTGGGCCCCACACGAGCTAGCTACGGTGAATAGTGCCTTTTTCACCGGTGCTCCGTTTCGGGTGAGTAAGCAGCCTATCCTGCGTGTTTTTTCGCGTAGATCGCAATGGTGGCCTCGGTTTTGGCGTTGGAGATTCTCAGTGTGGCGTTAATGTGGGTCGCTCGGGTTAGCGACGTTTTGGACTAGTAGTGGTTGAGGGTACTCCCTTGGTTCGTTCCCACGAGGGTTCGTGTGGCATCACAACCTTCATATAGGTTTTTGATCCACTCGATGGGATGTTTAAACTGTTAGAGTTGTGACATCCCTCCGGTGGGCCCGGAGCGGGATCCTCTAGCATCTTTTCCCTAGATCGGGTTCTTGGTATCGTTGTGACCGCTTATTCACGGGCGGTGATCCCCTATCTAGCAGGTTAAACCCGTATGTTTTGTGGCATCATCGGGAATATGATCCCCTATGTAGTGGGTCGTGCTCAGTAGGGTTGTGGCATCGTCAGGTATACGATCCCCTGCTCAGCATCAGGTTTATAGTAGGGTTGTGGTATCATCGGGTATACGATCCCCTACTCAGCATGAGGTTTATAGTAGGGTTGCGGTATCGTTGGTTATACGATCCCCTACTTAGCGCTTGGTGTCGATAGGGTTGTGGTATCGTTGGTTATGTGATCCTCTACTCAGCGCGTGGTTTCGGTAGGGTTGTGGCATCATCGATTCGATCCCCTACATTGCGAGTTATAACAGATAGGGTTCCAGTATCATCGTGACAACCTTTATCTGGGCGATGATCCTCTATCTGAGTGATGTGCTTCTGTCGAGCGCCAGATCGGGTTGTGGTATCCCCCAGCGGATCCTGGGTGTGATCCCCTATCTGTGAGAACTACGTATTCCATATCGGGTCGTGGTATCCCCCAGCGGACCCTGGGAGTGATCCCCTATCTGTGAGCTACGTATACTGGAGTGGGTTTTGGTATCCCCTAGAGGACCCTAGCAGGGATCCCCTATTCGAGGAGTTTTTTGGTTATATTGTTTCGGTGAGTTATCCTCTGTGATGCCAACCGAAGAGCATGATCTCTCGGGTGACCGTCTGAGAGGTTTGAGAGAAACCCGATGGAGTGTATCTCTCGGATGAGTGTCATCTGGGATGACAGTGATCGTGTGTTGTACTCTTCGGGTTGTGGACAGTTGCTGGTGATGAGGTCGGTACCTCTTGTGGCTTGGTGCGTGAGATGGGTATATCTGGTTTGTTCAAGGTGTATGTATGGGAATACACCTGAGCTGAGCTGACTAGTTGTGTTTAGCTGAGGATGGTCACGAGATGGAGTTTCTCTCTCATTTGGGTTCCCTCTGGCTGGGATGAGCGGACTGTTGCCTTTCAGTTTCTCTCTTTGGTTTTGGGTTTTTGGTGTGCCTACTGAGTATGTTTATACTCACCCCTGCACAGGCTTTGCCCGCACATGTTTGTGTCTTGTGCAAACCACAGGCCTTTCGACGGAGTCCCAGGAGGATCTGGAGCAGGCGGAGCTTAGTGAGCGTGTTTGACCGGGGTGTTTACCAGAGCTGAGCCGAGGAGCTTCCCAGCGGGTGTTTGTGGCAGCATTCCCCATATTCAGAGCAGGTTGGACGTGCTTTGTAATTTCCTTTTGGTGGGCCCTGTTTTTCCCTTTTGTACTTTTGTTGTTGCACTCTGGTTTGAGATAGATTGTATGCATGCTTTTCCTTTTCAGTTTTCTATATCTCTGCACTGTTTCATGGAGGTGTTTGTAGGTGCGTGTGTACAGGTACCTTAGGCTAATGCCTCCCATGTGTGTGATAGCCTGCTCGGCACTAGTTTCCAGCCCCTGGCCTATTAGAGGTGGGCTTGGGGAGTCGCGGCTCGAGCCCCGTTGGGTCGGGTCGTGACAAATCCTATATTTCCTATAAATTTATTTTTGGGTTTTGTAATCATCAACATGGGGGAGATTGTTGGGAAAGTATTTTCTGAAAATTAATCCATATATATTATTTATTTTTATGATCATAAATACCCTTATTTGTTTTACAGATTAAATTACATTAAGTGAATTTCAAAAATTTAATATTTTTTGAAATATTTACTGTGGAATTATATTAAAGTTATTGGTCTATAAGGAATATTCTTCAAATTGATTAGAATATGTTTTAACATATTCTGTAAACATTGTTCATACACTACGTGTGAAAGAGTAATGTAAGTATGGAACCCTACATTTGAAATAGTGTATATTAATCATATACCCTATATGTTAAGAAAGTATGGTTCATGAACCCTATATTATTATGGATCCCAACGTTTGAGAAAATAGAAGGTTTTTTTAATCAACACTATATTTGGAATCAACCCTACATTTAAGGAAATCAACATATGGTAAATCAACCCTACTTTTGTATTCAACCATATGTTGTCAACCGTATATTTGGTATTTTTTCTTCACATAAAGGAATCACGCATCGTACTATTAAAAAATGGGGATTTAAATCCGTGACATTATCCCATATTTATACAATGGTCTTGATATTAGTAAAGATATGTTCCAAAAAAATTTGTGACCAATTAATAGGCTCATTATGATTGATTTAAAGGCTTGTATTTAATATATTAAATCATAACTATTTCAAATAAAAGTTACGACTCTATTAAATGATTTGAATTTTGAATAAATAGATATATATCATGCGACATTTTTTGATCAACTAAACAGAAAGAAAGATATCTATTCTATATATATATGATCAAGGTATTTTATCCATATACACAATATATATAACTATATATTTGAAAATATATTTTGAATACAAAACTGTTACAAATATCGAACGAATCAATTATTTACTAAAGAGGCTTCACTTTGATGAGATACTTATTTTAACCTTGTACAGATGTATTGTTGATGCCAGATTGTTTGTTGGTATTCGTATTGAAGATCATTTTCAACTAGGATATATTCAAAACTATCCTTACATGAATACATTCATCTTTGAAGAATAATATTTGTATTTCATCAGTATTTTCTGCAACTGTAATGAAGAACCTATCAAAACAATCAAATCAAACTCTTTTGATTTATTAGAGTTTCGACTACTCAAAATCAATGGTGGATTTTTATAATATCCTCATACTAAGATATGGAGAAATTGGTTCCCTATAAAAGAAACATAATGATTTATTTATACATATTATAAAGGTTTCAACTACCTATACTCAGTTATTATTTGAAGGTCTTTTGATAAGTGGACCTTTCTAGTGAAAATCACCAAGCTCACAGAGATAGTGTTATTGGAGTAGACTAGGGAATTTTTGTTCACTGAACCACTATGAAAATTGTTTTTTTATTATTTAATTTTTATCTGCTGCATGAATTAATTACAAAATAGAACGCTTCCAATCAACTCAATCACAATGAAATCTAAAAATAAATAATCTTCCAAGATTATAAAAAGACATATTTCATGCCCATATTTTGTATCTTTGAATTATTCTGAATAAACATACACAAGGTGATGACCTTCATGTTTGAGATATTATACTACTCTTGTTATGGTAGTGATTGTGTTGTGGCCCAGGTGTTTTTAGGTGATATGTGATGTGTCCATGCTTGTGGGGTGGTGAGCCCAGGTTCCAGTGGAATGATATGATATGACCATTCTTATAGGGCTGTGTGGTATTTGTAATAGATGGGAGTGCAATGATGTTTGATGTTGGGGTGTGATAATAGAACACCAGTGGGAAAGTGATGTTGGGTACCCTTTTATCGATGTGATTCTTGTTATATTATATTAGTTGGATTGGGTTATTTGGGGAGAGTTCCTTGGGGATGTTGGTATGGATAGTTTACATGTTTATGTGCTATTGATTTTTATGTTTTATCATGGGTGAATTAGTATGCTTCTTTGGAATGTGCATCTGAATCTTTGGTTTTCCTACTGAGTATAATTGTGTTCTCACCCTATGTATATAAAAATTCTTTCTAGATTCCAAGAGGATTATGTTGACCATGATAGACATTATTAAACTGGACATTTGGATAGCTGTTATGTCACTCCATTGGCATTAATTTTGGGTATTTAATTTTGTGGACTTTATTTATGTCAGTTATACTTATACATTCATTTAGGATGTTTTTGGATTTATTTTATATTAATATATTAGAATTATATATAAATATTACTTCCAAGATCAACCATCTATTGAAACAAATACCATGTTATGTATAAAATAAAGGAAATTATGTATACCTTTCAGCAGTTGATCAACAGTTATAGTCATCCATCATTATACTTGATGAAAATCCCTTAGATGAATCTAATAGAATCCCTCCTCTGTGGTGAATCCATCAGGTGAAGTAAATCAACCATTGCATGAGCGGGACTCTTCATTGCTCCATGTAATTTCAGTGCCTCTAATGTAAAATAAGGAAGATGAGTAGTGTCATAACCCGACCCACCTGGACAGTAATGTGCTAAGTGTAACCACCCCAAGACCACCTCAAATAATCTAGGGGATTGTGATATGCCTCGAGTAGGAATATCCCACATATGGGAAACATTAGCCTAAGGTACCTGTATACATGAACACATCTTCAAGCACATATAGATATTAAATGTGAAACAATACGAAAAATATCAATTCATACATACATCTATAATCCCACAATTATAGTACATCAATATTGTATAGAAAGTGATAAGGTCTAAATATAATCACACCAAAAACTCCAAATAAAGTCCAAACTGCTCATAAGGAGGGGACTGATATCAAATATTTCACTGGTAAGAACCTCAGTCTATCTAGACCAAAACTATGTTCTTCCTACTCCCAGTCCTCTCAGGACTCTGTTAATAGGTATTCCATCTACATAATACATGACATGTGTATGAAAATCCCATGTAGGGGTGAGTAAAACAATACCAATCAGGAAACCTTGAAATCACTAAGAAAAAAGAATCAATTGTAGTCAGCTCATCAGAAGATATGTTAACAACATAAGATACAGAGAAATAGTAAACCCAAATATACTCATAACAGACAACCAGTCTCAAGTGGTTTCAACTAATATTTCGAGCCAGATGATGCTATTTGAGGCTTCAAGTTAATTCTCATTCCAGGATAACCAACTCCATGAGCCATGATATCGCTAGTGACTCTCATCTAAGAGGTCATTATCATCTGGACTCACAAAGAAGTACTCATTGGATCTCTGAAGGTCTTGCTATCTAGGTAGGGGATCAAACCTAGGGCTACTAGGGGACACCACAAACCCTATTGGATTGGCCTGATAAATAAGGTATTGCCTCCATGTGCATAGTGGTCACGATGATTCCATGAACCCCACCTAAGATTTATAGAGGATTCCACCCTAGTCCCTTAAGGGGACACATGAACTCTATCTGATACTAAACTGGTATAGGGAAGCAAAATCCTATTTTGAGGATATAATTCATATTTTACCCTCATACGAAAGGACTAGGGAACTGCACCCAACTGAAAATGGTCTATACTGAAGAAACTAAGGGCTTCAAACACCCTCATAGGGAGTATATGACATGTAATAAGGGTACACGGCATATTTTTATAGCCCCTGGTCTGTCGGTATCTTACCATCTCACATTTCATGTAAACCTAAAAATACACGGTGTGTTCTACCTGGATACATGGAATGTATTGGTCAGCCAACACCCTACCCTTATCACCATCTCATGACCGTGTACATTTGGTTGTGCATGTGTACAGGTGGTTGTGCATGTATACTTTGGGCCATTCTCATGTACTATGGTCCTGTCAGAGTACATGGCTCTTCCCATTTACTTGGGTAATTCCCAATTACACGGTTCATCATTATAATTTTTCCATGACCAGGTGCGTGAGGGTAAATGATGAGTCATCAGGTCAGGTAACATAGCATGTGACACATGTCATATGGACTGTGATCTTTTATTCTCTTCAAAAACCCTATCATCGTATTCAGGTCCCCACATGGTGTGTATCTCTATATTACACATCATGTAATGTGATATTTCTAAAACCCTCAATTCATTAATGAGTATGAACATGTCCACCGTTTCTTTTGGATCCACCTCCAATCTCACACGAGGATTGGGGATCTCATCCGGCCATGCCCCACCATCACTGAAGATCCAACTATGGCAGTCCAAACTGATCTGGGAACCATCATAATCTCCCATTCTATCACCATGTACAAAACTGGGGAATGAGGAACCTTGAAATAAATATTATCTACCTATTTTCATCCTTCATTGTCATTAATCCTTGATCTCACCCTCGATCATGAACTGTACCTGTGACATCAATATTTTTCACCAAAGAACAGTTTTACAATGATTGAATACTAGGTATTCATCGAACCACTACCTAAGGAATTTTCGGATATGAACCTATGAAGAGATGGGGTAGAAATCCGTAAACCACCAAATATGAATGAACCTTGGTCATGTTTCAGTTTTCCACTATTTTTTGTCTTTAGAACGACAAATGAAGAGCACAAAAATAAAATAAACAATCCACTTAAATCCTTGGAAGAATATACCAGAACCCACAAGAAAAATTGACCCATGAATAAAACTACTAGAATAATTCATTTGTTCTCATCATGGGATAAACAAAAAGGAAATAAAATATAGAACAAAAAATATCCTAACTCAGGTTGGATCGACCATTATTGAAGAAAGAAGTCGTATCGTCATCATTGGTGATATCCTTGAATTTAATTTTTGATAATGATCCTCAATTAATCATTATCATTAACCAAGACATCATCTAATGCTCTCTATTATTTTTTAGGGTTATGTTCCAAACCCTATGAATTGGCATTCACAACATATTTAATGAATAGGATTATATCATTGTGTTTTAATAATAAAATAAAATAAAATATTTATTATTTATTATTTGTACCCATGAAAATATTTTTTTCAAACACCCAACGCTGACATAGGTTATGTTGCACCTAGGGTAAAACTGGAATTTTGTACACAAAAATGGTATCATATTTAAAATTTGAGACTCCATTCCAATTTGATTCCACTTTTTCAGTAAACATACATGTGTGTGATATTAATATATTTAATATTTTTTAAATATCAATTTTGAGCTCACCGGGACTCGAAATCCTATGTCGTCTCAACACTTAGCTCTAGAAATATTACTAGATATATTCCAAAGCGTTACATGGAATAAAAATAGATATTACATTTTTCCCACCTTAGGGATTTATTTCTTAAAAAGGGTGAAAAATTACTCAAAAATATATGGGTACTGAGCCCGCATCTAGGTCATGCACATACTTCCTTAACTCTGACATGTGGAAGATGTTTCATACCCGGTCTAACAATGGTGTTAGATACAAGTGGTATGCTCCTTCGTTTACACTATGCAGTATCTAGAAAGGGTTGATTAATCTTTGAGATGTATTGTTTCCATGGCCAAATATCCTCAATCCACGTCATGGAGAGACCTTTAGGAACACAAATTCTCACTCCTAGAACCCAAAATACCTCTATAATTGGTTTTTATAGGACTTTTGAAGGCTCTGTATAGTTCTCATCCTCTCCTGGATGATTTAAACCTTCTTTTTTTAGCTCGCACCAACTATGGGCCCATGAATTTTTAATAACCTAGATCAGTCCAACATAGTGATCTCCTACAAAGTCACTCGTACATAGCCCCAAATGGTTCCATAATGATGGTGGAATTATAGCTATCACTATATGCATACTCTACTAAGGTTAAATGATCCTCCCAACTATGGTCAAATTCCAACTTGTAAGACCACAATATTTCCTCCAGAACCTAAATGGTCCGCTCTATCTGGCATTTTTTCTAGGGGTGAAACATTGTGCTCAAATGAAATTGATTCCCAAAGGTATCCTACAATCCTCTCCATAATCATGATGTTAATAAAGCATCATGTTCTGAAGTGATAATAAATGGAACTCTATGGGGTCAAACTATCTTCTGCACATAAAGGCATCCCAATCTCTCTACTAAACTCTTATCTCATATAGCAAGGAATTGAGCCGATTTGGTGGGACATTCTACAATCAATTATATGGAATAATGTTCTATATACATCTATGGAAACCCTATAATTATGCATATAGATATACTATCCCACTTCCTCTACGGAAACTCAAGGCGTTGAGCTAAACCCATTGGAACCTAGTTCTCAACCTTCACTTACTGACAAGTGAGGCATCGACAGAAAAACTCTACTACACCCTTCTTCATCCCTGGACACCCAAACTAATGTCAGAGGTCCTAATATATCTTTTTCACACCTGGATGTTCCTACAAAGGGGACGTATTAAATTCATTCATCAATTAAATCCTCAATGTCACTGGTACCAAAACCCATCATTTGAAAATGATGATGTTCTCCCTATCATCATAAAATTCATTAGGATCTCATATAGTGTATATCTATCCATGTAAGGTGTCAGAGTTGGTGTCTCCATGTTGAGCCTCACTAACATGCTATAGAAGTAGTGGGGTAACAAACATCAAATGGAAGTAAGCTTCACCATCCTCATCTACAAGGTAAAACAAAAAAAATGTTAATTACTCTAACACCTCAACAAACAACTGATAACAAGATCTACTGGTGAGAGAATCTTCCACCATATTCTCGTTCCAATAAGTATAGACTATATCAAAGTCATAATCCTAGAGGAAATCTAGCTATCATCTCAATATAAATTTAATATCCTTCTAAGATAAGATGTATATGAGGTTCCTGTGGTCAAAATAGATTATAAACCCTCACCCATAACATAGCATCACCCCGTATTTAGTGCGAAGAATAGAAATTTCAACTCTAGATCATGTGTCATGTAGTTATTCTCGTGAGGTATCAACTGCCTGAACCCATAGGAAATCATCACCTACCTCTGAATCAAAATTCAACCAATTCCAGACCCTAAGGAATAGTATAACATTGTGTACTTGACACCCTCCTCCAGAAATCTCAAGATGGAGGCACTTTTCAACCTCTGCCTCAATTCTTGAAATCCTTATTGGAACCTTTTTGTACACATAAAATAATTCCCCATCTAGGTCAAAGAAGTCCAAGGTTATAATATTCATGAGACATTAGGCATGAATCTCTTATAATTTCTCATTTTCCTAAGGAATCTATGCACCTCCATTGCACTCTTGGGTGGATCCCAAGCTTACACTAGCTTGACCTTCACCATGTCTACAACTCCACCATCTGCTAGGATGACATATCCCAGAAACTGGACCACTAAAATCCAAAACTAATACTTCAATATGTTCCCATAATGGTAGTTCTCTCATAATAAGTCCAACACCATCCATAAGTGCCTTGAATTCTCCTCCTCAAATATCTATTACACTAGGTTATCATCAATGATGACTATCACAAACTAGTCTAAGAAAGGATAAAAGATCTTATTTATGATTCATGAGCACTGATGGTGAATTTTTCCCACCAAATGGAATTACCATGTACTCATAGTGATGTTAGAGAAATTGGAATGTCCTCTTTGGTGTATCTATATCCCATACTCGTAGCTGGTAATAGACAGATTTGATGTAAACATTTGATAACCATTGCACCAATCTCAACTGATCGAAGTGGTCATTGATCCTCGATAGTGGGAACATATTATTTACCTTCACCAACTTCAATAAAAGATAATCCACACACAACCTTAGGCTATCATCCAAATTCTTGGAGAACAAAACTGGGGTTGCCCAAGGGGAAATACTAAGTCTAACAAAGCCCTTCCTCTACAAATCCCCCAACTACACCTTCATGTCAAAATGTTTAGCGGGATCCATCTGATATGCTGGAATAGATATTAGGGTCATCCTTAGGTGAAATTCAAATGAAAATTCTATCTCTTAGTGGGGATATAAGCCTAGAATGTCCTCAGGAAATACTTCCTAGTACTCCTCCACCACCGGAGGAAGATTAAATCTCATATAATTAATTGTTCAAAGGGTTATGCTAGCCAATTGGTGATTAATAAACTACAAAATAATATGTATGAGCTCATCCTACACTACCTAGGTTTCGTTTTCACCTATAAAGGAAAAAATTATCCCATCATAATAGACACATTCTGCTATCCACCTGAATCAGTCCACTTGGGAATGAACTATAGATAACCTATCCATATATAAGATAATTTCGTAAGGTCCCATCGCTACTATAAAGATATCCCTCAAGATAATATCACTAGAAAGAGTCATGTTACACTGTCAGTAGAAGTTTTTGATCACTAATGCACCTCTAATCATAGTCTCCAAGCGCAAGGGTCGAGCCAAAGGCCCAACCGAAATCTCAAAGTCTCAAACCAGTTAATTGGAAGGAAAGGAATGAATCACACATGTGTCTATTACTACTGAGACTAAGTTATAAAAGATATAGATAATACCTCATTTCATCCCTATAGAAACTTGGTAGAATTCCCCCACTATCTTCATTTGTTCTTTCCCCTTCCAACTAACTCCTTAAACCTAGGTCAGCCCACCAGGGGGTAGTGGTGGTAATAAGTCATACCACATTCCACCACCTACTACTCTACCTGCTCTTCTTCCATGTCAGCTTCCCTAAAAACCTCCTTTCTCTATTCGTTGTCGCTATCTAGGTGGTCTATCGACCCTCTCTCTGTTACTTGTATGGCAGGTCATGAAATCTTGAGAGAGTTGTCCCCAACCATCGTATAAGAATCACCACATCTCCCTCGACTGACTCAATCCATATTGAGAGCCTTGAATCATTGATCATATATCTTGGGATCATATCCTAAAGTTTCTATCACATCAATATCCCTATTATTCAAATTAGATACCTACTGTTGAGGTCTCAACTCTTGGGTTCCCACTACCAGCACCCATTATCATCATTTTCTCTACGAGAAAACTCACCACTATTAAGGATTTATCAGGCACTCCAACATAGTTGGGAATGTAGAGAGATATCACTCCATCCTAGATATCTCATAATAAGCCTCGCTCTATGTTATGTGATATGAAAAATGGATCTTGAAAAATATCCATATTATTTTATGAATGGTCAGTGAACCACACCGAATACTCAACCACAGTCATGTTTCCCTACTACAACTACAGAGTCTCTTACATACACACTGATTGAAACATGGCCTGATAAAACTTCTCCCTGAGGAGATTCTCAAAGTATTTCTAGGAGAGAGTTATCTCATCATGTGACTGGGTCAGCAGACTCCACCATTGCCTGGTGGATCCCTGATGAAGACCCTCTATAAGGACCACAATTTGATCTATAATTATCCTCACTAGGAAGAAAAAGCGGGTGAGTGCATATATCTATTCCTTATATGACTGGGGTTTTCACTTTCCCTAAAACATGGTAGGTCCGTACCACAAAAACTCATACAGTTCACTTATCTTGGGAATCCACAACCGGTACTATCAATGCTAACTTCTTCTCTACAAGTGGCGGCATAACTTGAAATCATCCAGAGGTACCCCTCCTATAATGGACCCTATAACAAAGTATTTTCACTTTCTAGATCATCCTCAAGATCTCACAATTTAATCCTAGCCTGTTTCCTTCATGGAGGAGTCCTAAAATAAACAAGACACACCATGGTCAATGAGTATATCATGGTAGTTGACTCAAGAAGGACATGGAAACTACAATGAAATCCTTTATGATGAATGTACAATTTTTTTACCTTCAACTGGTGTCAACATATATTGATTCAACTAGAAGGTAGTCAGAGTATTGGTGTATAAATATATTGGTTACAACCCCAATAATAGACACCCTATCTTAAAAGTTGAAAGTGAAGAACATTATCATTTTTGTAATAAATACCAAACCAATGTCACTGCTAGATAAAAATCTACACTCAAATAATATGGTAGAACCGTCCTCTGACACCACTCTATCACAACCTGACCCAATGGGGTCTTCTTAGATAGTGATTAGATAAGTGGGAATACCCAAATCCCACCTTCAATGGGCTAAGGGATGGTGACCTATTTTGAGTGAACATGTCCCGCATATGGGAATCAGTAGCCTAAAGTACCTATATGAACGCACACTTATCTAATGTCATATGATGTTTAAATGTAAAATAATAAAACTAATACCAATGAATGAATACATCTATAATCCCATAATCATATTATTTCAATAAGGTAATAAAATCGATACATTCCAAATACAAGCCCACCAAAAACTGGAAATGAAATCCAAGCTCCTCAGAATAATGGGACTTCTATCAAATATATCACCAGCAAGAACCTTGATCTTTCTAGCTCGAAACTGTGCTCAACCTAATATTGGTTCTCCTAATAATTCATCAAAATGTCTATTGTCTGTATAAGACATGACATGTTTTGGAAAATCCCATGATGGGGTGAGTATAACAATACCCTGTAGGACACCCTAAAATCACCAAGTATAATGAATCAAGAGTATTCATCTTATCAAAAGATATGTCAACAACATAAGAGACATGGAAATAGTAAACCCATATATACTCATTGAATAAAACCATCCTAAACCATTAATTCCAGTCATAATATAATATCTGAGGATTTAAGGTAATTCTCATTCTAGGAGAAACTACATCCTGAGCCATGTTGTCATGGTTGATGCTCATCCAAGAGGTCATGATTATATAGACTCACCAAGAATTAATTTTGGAATATATGGAGATCTCATCATCCAAGTAAGAGATCACATCCATGGAAACTAGGGAACACCACAAACCCTACAGAATTGTTCTACTATAAATGGGATTAAAACCATGTTCATGTTTTCCACAATGATACCACAACCCCCACCTAAGAATGATATGGGAATCCACCCCGGTCCTAGAGGGGGACACAAGATCAATATCTATACTGAACTTGTAGAGGTGATCATAATACTATGAAAAGGATGAAATTTTTAACTATACCCTCATGGGAAAGGACTAAGGAATTTCACTCAACTACACATTTTCTATACTGAACAAAATAACGGCTCCAAACAACCTCATAGGGAGTAAACAGAACATACAGGGGTAAACGTCGTGTCTTTCCAACCCCTATTCTGTTTGTGTCTCACTATATCACACAGCATGTAAACATAAAATTATACTAAATGTTCTCTTTGGGTACACGGTGTGTAGAGTTACAATGGTACCCTTCCATTCCAACATCCTGTGCTTGTGTTCTTCAGGTCGTTCCTATTTATAAGTGGTTCTTCCTATGTACTTTTGGAAATTCTTGTATATTATGGGCATGTATGAGTACTTATCTCATCTTGTGTACTTAGATAATGCATGTGTACCCATGGGTACATGGTGAGTTGATGGGTTAGGTCACACGACATGTGATCTTTTCTTCTCCATGGAAAGACTAGCGTCATAACCAAGGTCCCAATGGTGTGTATATTTTGATTACACACCGTGTAACCTGGGATTTCTAGAAACCTAAAGTTCCTTCCTTCGTATGACCATTCATTTCATCACCTCTAGATCCACAACCAACCTCACTCAGAGATTGTGGGTATCATTTGTTTGTGCCCCTTCATCACTGGAGATCCAACTCTAATCATCCAAATCAATCGAGAAACCATCATTGTCACTAGTGTCATTGTCGAATGCAAAATTGGTGAATGAGGAACCTGAAGAAAAGTTTGATCTACCTCAGTTCATCATCTACAATCATCAAACCTTGACCACTCCCTCAATCATGAATTTTATCTATGATCTCGAAGAGTTATGTCAAGGAATGATCATGCAATAAGCAAATATAGGGTATTTATCAAGCCACCATCCAAGGAATTACCAGAGATGAATGTGAAAAGAGACAAAGGAGAAATCTATAAAACACCAAAGAGAATTGAACACTGACCATGTTTGGTTTGGCCTCAATTATTATTTTTTAGAATGGTGAATGAAGATAAAAAAATCAAAGAAACAATTCCCCTAATTCCCATGAACAATATAACTGAACCCATAAGAACGTTCAAACCAAAAATCATTCTATTATAATAATTTAATAATTTTAATCATTGGATAAAATACGGGGAAATAAATCAAAAAATTTGTCCTACCTTAGGTTGGATAGATCTCTGATGAATAATGAATGTGTTTCATAAACATTGGTGAGATCCTAGAATTCCATTAGGGAGAACAGTCCTCGATCTGTTCAGGATTTATAGTAGTTTTTTAGAAAAATTTGTTTTACATGATATAAATATTTTAATATCTTTAAAATATCAATTTAGGGATCATTAGGCCTCGACGTATTACATCGTGTCAGCACCTGAATCCAAAAAATATTACTAGATATATTCAAAATATTTACATGGAAAAAACATATAAGTTACAAATAGAGGATTTGGTAGAGGGTAAATCAGAAAAAAAAATATTTGGAAAAAAAATTCACACGTTATATATTTGGTGTTTTCCTCCTAACATAGCCTATGGCGAGCCTACGTGCAGTAAATCCTACTATAAAGTAAAAAAATTAAATTCAAAATATATTTATAAATATTATAACCCATTATTCTAATAAATTTATCAAATAAATTCTATTTTGCTTCCCCTATCCATTTAATGATAACATTAATTTGAATAAATCCATACTTTTTCATATAACATTCAATTTCCCAAGCATGTCATAGCCTCACCAAATGAATCATACTATATAATTCATGAAAAATGTACTGCAATATTATCACTATAATATTCCTTAGGATATGAAAAAAAATAATGCATAATATATTTCTTAAAAACATGCATGTAATACCACATGACAAGTATATATCAATCACACTGATATAGGTCTTTAAGGAACATTTCCATCAATCATGCACTTTTACTAAACTTCAGAGGATTCGTGTCATTTTTCCTTTTTCTATATCTTATACAATAAATAGTGAAACCATATACAAACATTATTTTATAAATATTCCAATACACCTTTATAAATGTATCATTAAATTTATCATGCACCATGTTATAGTAATACCTCATGAAAAACTAACCAAAACTTGTTTTGGATTTTTTCAAAAAAAAAAGTTTAGACAAGATCTATGAGTCTAAATCAATCATCATTAATTCAATAAAAAATTGTGGCCCCAAAAATCATATGTACTATCTTGGTATAGACATACACTACCTCAGTCTACCTCAATCAAGGGTACATATTTCATAATCATCATAGTAGTAAAAAAATATTATCTTGGTTAAGCTCCAACCAATGACATGATTAGCAACATACATAACCACCCCTAATAATATAAATTTTGAGTCTTATATAAGAATGGTATCAAAGTATAAAGGTTCTTATGAAGGGTGTCTGGATAGAAATAGGTACTACCAACACCAAATATGAACCAAAAACCCCTATTATACCAAATATATAGTGCATGACACTACATGTGGTATATACATAGTGGATCTTCCAATGTACCCAACTCATATTAAGCCTCATGAACATATTTCATCTCCTGATACAAGGATCCTACTAAAATTAACCATGACATTTCATCACAACATATAGTACTTCATAATGAAAATTAGTTAAGGATAAGTCAACTTTTGAGAAGTTAATTATTAATTCACTTCATGGTATATGTTTATATCCAATGTGAATAAATGATAAAGTGGATATTTTTATTTTTATTACATGATAAGTTTTATATTCCCAACTAATTTAAGAATACTTAACAAAGACATTCATAAGTTCTTGTATTACTTAACATATATGATATATTAACATATCATACTTATATTTATGGAAATTTCAAGGGATATATTAAACTCATTGCATCTCTATTTAATTATTTCCACCTCACAATGTGACCATATAATAAAAAACTCTTTGATGAGTAACATATATGAGGAAATAAATTTGGAATAATTGTGAGATATAGGAAACATATTCCTATTTTTTCAACCCTTTGAACATAGTATTCAAACTCCTTAACTTTAAAACGTCAAATGTTACAATGTTAATAATTTTTCTTTCCAACATGGAACTATTTTAGTATTTATTAAAATCATCATTCTTGGAATCTTTCTATAAAAAATTTATTGAATTTTTTCGGTAAATAATGGTTCTTTTCACATTAATCATTTACTAGAATACCCTAACCTTTTAGGATATTAAGGGAAATTCGGTTTTTGTTTTGAGAAAAATAATTCCTCATTTATTTAATTTGAACTTCTCTAAGTCCAAAAAAAATCTCCTAATATACTCTTAGACATTATATTCTCTTAGGAATATCGTAATAATATATATAAACTACTTTGTGTTTGGGATAAAAAATTTATTTTCTTTTAGTGGGAATATTTAATAAATAAGTTATTGTATCTATATGTCATATGGAATTATATTTGTTTGGAGTTATTTTTTCTTGAAGAGAATATTATTATTTAAAATATATCACTGGTAATGGGATTAGATCTCTCTTGTTTTAACAAACATTTGGATAAAACTTTTTTATATTTTATCTTCTTGTAAAGTATGTTATTGAATCCAATTATTCATAATCCAGGTGCATCAAAACTATCATCTCGTGTTGAAAACTCATTCTTATTAAAAAAAATTCTATTATATTATGAGATAAATTACTTTAAGATACACTTATTTTACTTAGATCCATCTAATCTTGATATATTTTTCATTTTCTTTCCATTCCATGAATGAGAAACCATTTTTTATTAATTAGATGGAAACTAAAATATTTAGAATTTATTTCTTTCATTTTGAACTCTTGTAAACTTATAAAAATTTTAATGTATACATTTGGTATCACATACAAAATATTCTCATGGGACAAAAAATGAGTCATGTACGCTGGATGACCCCCTAAGTATATACCACATGAAGTGTCATACACTATGTCATTAGTATACTTAGAATGCATGTTTTATATTCAGATTTCATTATACCTATGGTTTGTGTGATACAGAGCATGATAACCTTCATAATATGATAAATTTCTTAAAAAACATAAGGAATAGATAATAAAGGGGAGATTTGGAATGTTTCTACTCATTTCATCAGTATAGGGTTAACCATGATGGGATTTTTTTCTCTCGAATGATGAGTATGAAATTTAGGCCCTCAATTGAGACTAACTTAAGGAGTGTAATGTCATAACAAGACAATACATATGATGGGGTTATCTATTTGGATGAGGGGAATTCGTTGTATTTTTCAATGAAGATGAATGAAATGTGATTTTTTTAGAGACCTAGTAATTCGATGCTTTGATAATAAAAAACTCATGAGTACAATATATGGGATTGAAATACTCTATGTCCTCTGTTTTCTTAATGTCTTGTTTGATTGGATCATATAAAAATACATACATGCATATGATGTTGCTAGTGGACACAATTATAGAGATATATATGTTTTATTGAGATCATATCAATTCATTTTTTATCCTGCATATCATTTCTGATTTTTTAGAAACTAATCAAATTAAATTTATGAATTAGAGAATTAAGAATTATTTTCAATGCAACAAAGTCCTATGAGGTCATAGATTAGGGACATGAAAATGAGGATTAAGTTTAAGAAACATTGAGAGTTATCCTAAAAGTGTTTTGGAGGATGTCCAAAAGATGTTCTAGATAGATTTTTCCAAGTTATTATATATGATGTTACATACGGTGAAAATTTATGATCACTATTCCAAAATGAGTTTTTTTATATCCAAAAGTATTTTTAGACTTTTTTTCATGAGTTTCTACATATGATGTGACATAAGGTGAATGATCATTATATCTAAAAATATTTATTTTAAGTGTTATATTAATAGATTTATTCCCCAAGTGATTGGACAAGATGTGGTAGTCCTAACCACATCATGATCCATCATTGAGAACATCATGGCCTTGTGTGATACACTATGTCAAGGTGGTTGTATGTGGGATTATCATATTGTACATTAATCCTTCATTTTTATTTTAAATTTCACACAATATATAAATATCATAAATGATCATCATATGATGATGATGAGGAGAAGTTTTAGATTATTTCATGTTCCTTTACATGTTCTATGAATTCATGTAGAATTAAGACAACGATTACAAAGATCTGTAATGTTAAGATATGATTATGAAATGTCACATAAATGAAGGCCAATTATTTTGGTATCTTGGGTGCCAATATATATGATGGATCAATCCTTATGCAAGGTGTTGTGATCTCTATCATAGAAACTCCTCAAGATTATTCTACTCCCACCACTCAATTCTCTCTGGTCATTATCTCATGGTTTTAGTAGATCATGGTTAGAGAGAGGTCCTACCTGAGAGTTGGGTGATTCACATGATCCATGGATACCTCTATAAGAAGGAGTATTTAAACTTCTTATCTATGATCTCCATCAAATGCTTGTGAACATCTTCAACATTCCATATCAACTATTGTAAGGAATATTATTTTTATTATTCTTTGGTTTATATTTTTTCCAAATATATAGATAGATTCTGGTCTTAATGGTGTTTTGAAGTTGTTTTTTACAATATTTTGGTTGTTAGAAATCCCTCTAAAACCTATTAATTCCAACCACCAATTTAACGATTTTATAACATAGGTGACCCTATTAATGTGAGCATTGTACATGAAGTGATTGATAAAATGCTCTCCACTATAACAGATTCATTGATACATCAAATTCATGATAGATTTCAAACTATTCTACAAAGGAATGAAGTAGTAAGAGTTTTTGGGATATACACATATCATTATCATGTACGACATATGATAGGAATTAAAAATCCAGTGGTTCATTCTATATTCGTGATTTGTATATTTTTATCTAATTAAGGAATATAATTAAAAATAATTGAGAAATGAAGAAGATAATTATATTTTCACTACTCAAACTTGTACACAACACTTTTGGATGATGGATAATCTTAAACATATGGGGATTAAGGTATTGTAATGAACCAACCCCGGTCTCCCCTAAATCAGGTACCCGAGCTGGCACTCCATAAGGTATGAAGTGTGTATCCCCATGATATGAAAACTAGTTACATGGAATAAATAGAGGTAACTTGGTAATGATTTAGCTCTCAAATTAGATTAAATAAGTAATGAACCTTTACCAAAAATACATAATGGTGTGTCCACATATCAGATTCCCATGTGTGGAAAAATAAACATGTAAGAATAAATAAAAAATCCAAATATGGTATAACTAAATAAACCACCATCCAAAATATAAAATAGGGTCATATAAATAAAATACATCGGAATCATATATATTGAGTATTGGAATACAATAAAATAAAATAAATTGAGTTGTCCAATATAGCATTCCAAAATAAAAACCAATCGGACTGCTACTAGCCACCTCCTCATGGTCCACAACCATTTATCACATCCAAGGTCATTTCATGCTCAACTAACCTGAACTAAATCTAGAAATAAACGAAAATAGAGGAAAGTTTGAGAAACTGGAATGAGTTGTGTAAGCTACATACACACAGTGATATGTGTATCATGAGAAAAATCATACCCTATAGAACCTCACCATAAAATATATGCAGTTCATTTCCTTAAAAATTTCATTTATTCTTGTTTTAAATACATTATAAAATAATATTTTCTATTTTATCAAAATGATAAAGAAACAAAATCAAATCATATTATTTATAAGGAATAAAAATTTTACCTTTTAATGGAAAACCATTGAAAATCCCATTTTTTGATAAAAATTTTGAAACTCAAAATAAGGAAACTTTCTTTAATGAAAACCAGAATAACAAAAAATTCCTTATATAAAATTATAAAAGAAATAATAAATAAAAAAAATTTCTCTTCTATTCAAAACAACATTAACAAAATAAAAATGAAACCTATTTTAAAATAGGACCCAAACATAATGAAATGAATAAAAACATATTACAATCAGGTGACACTACATTAAAAATGATCACAAAAATAAACAATACAAATGGTCCCATAAACAATTAAGTGAAAGGGGATGAAAAAAACATGATGAATACCCTACCTAGAACCACCTATCAAGGAATATGTTTCTTGGGTTATTAGTATTGGTATAGGGGATTACAAGTAACCAAATAACACACAAACTTGGGCATCCTAGTAGGAAAAGCCTCATATATCCCAAAAAGGAAACTAAATCACCCAATAGACCCATTTTAGTACAATACATGGCCCAAAGTCCAAGAGGAATAGAGGCCTCAATACATGTGTAGACTGAAGGCCCAACAACCTGAAGGATGGGAACATGGTTTTTACTAAATAAGTAGTCAACTTCATGCTATATCACGAGTCTTTTTAATCATCACCCCCATTGTCAGTATTAATCACACAGTATTACCATAATGAAAGTTCTTCCATCCCCACATAGAATTGTTGAATCATGTTGCCCTCTGATGAATCATGGTAGGGCACCCCTCCACCCTACATTGAAGATTTGTATAGGAAGAGAGTTGGATGATATGTGTTAGAACATTGATCTCTATTTTGATCAACCCAACTAATGATGTATGAATGGAAACCAACTTCATCACCTGCCTATTGTGTTTCACCATCTAACTTTTCACATTAAAGGTCACCCACCTGTCCCACGTCAAAAATACATGGGAAATATGGTTGATTGATAGAAACCAATGCACTTATCCCTTATTCAAGGTACCCACATGGTAGTTCCTATGCATCACCATACTACATAGATTTACTATATAGATAACTTATGTGCTCTTCATAGATACAAAATGCCAATCAATGGAATTTGAAGGGTTGGGAATAAATAATATCAGCATGTTAAATCATGATTTGCATGCTAGTTTTTTGTGGATACAAATCAATGATAAATATGATTCCAATACCATTATCAGAGCTATACTCCTTGTAAAACTCAAGGATTGGTATGTGAATTATGTAGAATTCTCTACATGGCCAGATTTTAAGAAGTTATGTCCTAAAATAATGATTGAATCATGTTGGGTTGTTAGCATTAATTCCTCTCTTAATTTATAGATATAAAATTGGACTAGTACTCCTCTCATAAAAAACCTTGTCTCACAAGAAATGTATTTTGACCCCAATATCTCAATTAAAGTGCAATTGGATATTCTAATTGATACCGTTCTAGCATTGATTAAAGAAATGGTTTTAAATTATAATTTCATTGGCAGTGATGAAATTATTATTTGGAAGCGTGTTGTCAATGTAATGTCATCCTCAAAATTTTTCTACCATATGGAACCTCTTGAACACATTAACAACTAGAAAAAAATTCAAAAAATCATTGTATTCTACCAACTAGATTTACTCTTTCCTAGTGAGAGTTTTATTTCAAACTTAAAATTGATGATTTCATTCAGGTTTTTGGGATAAATATTTTCTCCAAATTTGTTCTTTACAATCATCATAGGTAATATATTTATAATATCTCCCTTATATGTATCATAGCTTCTACCCTATGGACTGTTATTTTAGATTTTTTTTATTTTTTGCTTCTAGACTATTTCTCAATCAGAGATCACTTTTTTCTTATCTTCAAGTGTATTCATAGAGAAAAATACATAATTTTATTCATAATTAATACTTGGATGTTTTTTATATTATCTAGAGTATCCGTAATCACCTGATTCATGAAAAAATACCATTCTTCCTATAATCATCCCTAGAATGCATCATTGGATAAGTAAAAGGGGACTACCCCATTCAAAATGGTAAATGCAATGACTCTTTACATGATTTTTTTGTCCTTAAATTTTTTGGAATTGCAGGTAATTATAATCAACCTCATGAAACATTGGAAGTATTATGGAGCCCTTCATTTCTTGTATGGATTAAATATAACACGATTGGTTCTTCACGAGGTAATCCAAGAGTAAGAACCCGGATTTTCGTAAGAGGTACGGATCCTTTTTCTTTTCGGTTTAACTATTCTGTTGAGTCCTAATGTGGATGCCTAACTTGACCGAGGGAGTTACGGAGGTGTCTGGGGCTTATTCAGAGCCCGGAACCAATTTTTGGGCTGGAAATGGCCTGGCACACAGTTTGAACATGGTCGGCGCACGGCCTGGTTAAACTGTGCGCCTTGGTGCAGGCTTAGCAGAGGCAGGAGCATGGCTTGTGCACAGTTTGGGGAAACCGTGCGGGGTGGTCGTGCGGTTGCCCCTTGCCTTCCAGTAAGGTCTGCACGATCTCTTCACAGTTTGTAAAACCATTCAGGTAAACTGTGTGACCTGCTGTATTTTGATATTTAATTAATTTTTAATTAAATTAATTAAATGTTATAAAAACCTAATCTTACACTCTTCTTCAACCGGACAGTAAGGGGGAGAGCTATCAAGGAGGACACAGAGGCTTTCGATCCTTCTTCTTCATCCGATTTCCATTTAAAACATTGTTCGTCTTGTTAGATCTACAACAGTAAGTCCTCAATTCCTTTTTAATCCTTCTCGATTCTTCTGGTTATAACGAACACAGATTGGATTAAGGCTCACATGCCCTAATTTATCGTTCTTCATCTGTTCTTCAGTTTTCTTTCAAATCAGGACAAATCAGAGCCTAATACTGGACGAGCTATCTAGTACAAGCCTAAGGTAGGTGGTATCGTGCTTTTCACTGATTTTCAAGCTGTTTATATATGTTGCAGTGTCACACGCCCACTTTTGGGGTGTCTCTTGAACCTGGAATTTAATCCTGTTTTACCTAGCATGTTTTAGGTAATCTGAATAGGATGGTATGTGCTTGAGTTAGGTTGTACACCTTGGATAGGAACCACCCCTTGGGTGTGTTTCCTTGAATTTCTCTTTTAAGGATTTTGACCTAGGATGCATATGAGGCATGCCTTTTCTTTCCCTTGTGGGTTATTAAAAATGGAAATTTAATATGAATGGAATTGCAACAAGATGAAATTCTAATTGAAATGGTTTCGGGTATGGGATGGGTTTTTTCCCTGTGACCCCTGTATTATAATTCTTGAATTGCTATCCCATGTGAGTTAAATGCTTTTTAACTACTTAAAATGTGAAACAAAGTCATGGGTGAACCATGGAACCAATGTGAGTTTCCATGGATGGACTCATGTGAGACTTGTTTCTAAAATGCCGAGTGAATCATGGATCTAGTGTGAGATTCCATGGATGGACTCAATAGGGCATAATATTTCATGGGCGATACACAGATCTTATTTATAGGATCCTGGGGACGGGCTTAGATGGCAGACTATACCGCACCTAGAGCGAGGCTGGGTACCTAGGAGGTTCGTCGGAACGGGCTTCTAGGGTGTTGGTGGATTTTCTCCCTGAGCGATGCCTAGTTTCCGAATTGAGTATTCTAGGAACGGGTTCAAGGAATGGTTTGAACACTTGAATGAAGTGATTAATCAATGGAATGGATACTTGAAGTGACGCCAAGACAAAGCACAAGCTTGGGTCAATCTTGCTAGTTTCCTTGTTTACTACTTTCCATATTACACTGCCTATTTTATATACTCACTGAAAGATTAACATAGATATTTGGTGGTTTCCTACTGGGATTTAGTCTCACACCCTATTTGGGTAATGTTTTGGACCCAAGTAGATTATATAATTTCAGGTAATGAGAAGGGAAAATTCCCTAGTACAGGTACTTGACTTGCTGCTCAGAGTAGGAGTGCATGGGACCAAGATGAGGCTTGTGATGGGACAGGAGATACATTTTGGTTTCTTTTTGGTATTTTGTATACTTGTACTGGATTGTATTGACTTTCACCATCCTATATATATCATATCCTTCTATTTGTTATCTATTTCTGTTGTCTTTGTGTTGTCTACTAGTTACCTTCTTCCGCTATTGTATGTTTGTAATTCTGCTATGATACTTTGGTAATGAGGGCATAGTCTCCCCACAGATTCACCTAGGCCCTCAGTGATAGTCGGCAACCTCTGGCATTTGGGGAGATGCACTTGAGGACATGTGGCGACTGGTCCGGCTACCGGGTTGAATGGTAAGGCGGGTTGGGACATTACAAAATGGTATCAAAGGAATTTACTTTTCTGATTTGACTTACTATTTGGCGACAATATACATGAGTAGGAAGGGAAGGGACTATGGAAATAAACTGTGCCTGGGAGTTGCAAACCCGTGTATAGGGAAAAGCCAAGTTTCCTCATATATAATTTTGTTTCTGGTTTTAATTATTACAGCTGTTCTGATTTCACCGTTGGGTGACACACATGGTTTTTGCTGATACTATTGATATTATTGTGGGTTCTATTTCGTTGAAACCTGATGAGATGAGTTTTTTCCATCTCATGCATCATATAGGAACCTTGTTAGGAATCATGTGTCATGCGTTATGCCATGCTATCTAGGATGCATTAGATATTGCATGTTGTTGTGATAAGTGTTGTGATAGCTATTACATACTGTTTTGATAATTGATTGATGGGTTTTCGTACTGTTGTGTTAGATTGGGTGCAATGAATGAAGAGTGACATCATCTTTCAATTCATAAGGTGTATGGGCCCTTATGGACTGGGAAATGACGCACCAATGGGAATTAAATGCTAAATGAAATTTAATTGCATGGTTATATGGGCATAAAATTTTGATTCATGTGGTGTTATGGGCCCTCAGGGATCGGAACATGGTGGACCATTGGTTAATGATTTTGAACAAAGGTTTGTTAAAAGAATGAATGTTGAAAATAGAGCCTGACATAGACCCGACTTTTGAGTGGGAAAGAGGTAGTAACTCTAGTGGTTTTTTTTGTGACTGTTCCTTATGCAGTCTTGGATTTAAAAGCAGGTTGTGGGTTGACGTGGTTTTTAGGAATTTCTTGACCTGTCATGTCCTGGTTCTAGTGATCGTGGGTTTTGAATCTCGTTAAAAATATTGAACTGAGCCATGTGTTTGGAAATGCAGAGTCATGCCACCATGGAGACCTCCAGTCGTACATCGGGAGAGCGGTGATGACCACGTTCCAGAGATGGTAGGCCATGGGCTACTAGAGGAAACTCCAGTTGTGCCAGCTGTGGCACCAGCGGTTATACCAGACACAGGTGTTGAGGCAGAGTTTCGTGAGAGCTTGTTGCATTTTATACAGACCATTCAGGGAGCACCACGACCTGCCCTGACTATGGCAGAGTTGACGCATGAGTTTCAGCAGCAGCATCCGCCTACGTTTTTAGGGGATGGCAGACTATAGGCTGCAGAGTCCTAGTTAGAGGCAATACTAGCTATCTTTCAGCATTTGGAGATGCCTCTAGAGAGGAGGTTCAAGCTCTCTACGTACATGCTGTGTGATTTCACCAAGAGTTTGTGTGACGTGATCACCTAGTCGGATTGTCATCGGGAGATGGCTTGGATAGAGTTTAATATGTCCTTATACGATTTATTTTATCCCGAGACCTTGAGGGTCGATCGAGCCCGAGAGTTCTTGCATCTGGAACATGGCGTGTTACCAGTGATGGAATACTCGGCCCATTTTACTGAGCTTCAGCGCTTCGCACCTATCCTGATGGGAAATGAGCTGTCAAGGGCCAGGAATTTTGAGGATGGTCTGAGATATGACATCTAATCTCAGGTAAATATCTTTAGGTTGAATAGCATTTCTGGAATTGTGAATCAGGCGATAATCACAGAATGTAACCTGAGAGAGGCTAGAGGTGCGAGCCAGAGTGGTTCGGCATAGAGATCAGGTACTGCGGCGACTGTTAGTAGGAAGCGTCGTCTAGAGCTTCCACATGGTGATTCTAGCCGTCAGAACCTATCTTCGGTTATCAATCTGAGGTTCTACCAGTGTGGTAAGCTGGGACACACGAAGTCGTAGTGTCCGAGGGACCCAGTTGAGTGCCGATCATGTGGCAAGATGGGTCATCTTCAACATTTCTACAGAACGTTTTCACCAGCAGCCAGCGATAGAGGGTCCGCACTAACTCCATATGCAGGAGTAGGGTCGGTAGATTCTCATCAGACTGGGAGTTGGGTTGCAACTAGCTGATCCGGATGAGGTAGTGTTCGTGGCAGAGGTAGCCAGGTATAGGGTACACCGAGACGTTAGAGTAGGCTAGTTCTGGGTAGTGAGGTTGTATCACAGGTCTGTGGTTCAGGCCAGATGTATTCAGTGCAGCCTACTTCTGAGGATCAGGGAGAAGGACCATCTACGATGAGATGTACGATCTTAGTAGCATCTATTATTTCATCTTCTCTCTTTGATATAGGTGCATTACACAGTTTTATATTTGCGCCTATAGTGAAAAGACTTTGGCTAGTTGTGTTGTCTTCTGATGGAATCTTGACGCTAGACACACCACTAAGAGTTAGGGCAGAAGTTGTATGCCAGTGCAGAGGGTACCCCTTGAGGTTGGAGGGTGTCACTTCGTTTGGGATCTTTATGTTCTCAAAATGATAGGTTTTGATGTCATTCTCGGTATGGATTGGCTAGTAGCTTACCGAGCCTACGTTGATTGTTACTGTCAGAGGATGATTTTCACATCACCATAGGGTGCAGTGGATACTCTTAAGGGCGAGTGGGATCTCTAGGAAAGTCGAGCTAGACCAGAGAATCGTGGGATGGATGGGATGACAGCCCAGATCGCTAGTTTATTTCTGGATTATCAGGGAGTGAGTTGGACGGAACTTTGTCTAGTAGTTTAACATTTTAGGGATGTTTTTCTTGACGA